>JAYKKT010000080.1:0-1257500 GCA_036023115.1 Brasenia schreberi
CAAAGGATAATACAAAGGATAAGACAAAGGATAAGACAAAGGATAAGACAAAGGATAAGACAAAGGATAAGACAAAGGATAAGACAAAGGATAAGACAAAGGATAAGACAAAGGATAAGACAAAGGATAAGACAAAGGATAAGACAAAGGATAAGACAAAGGATAAGACAAAGGATAAGACAAGGATAAGACAAGGATAAGACAAAGGATAAGACAAAGGATAAGACAAAGGATAAGACAAAGGATAAGACAAAGGATAAGACAAAGGATAAGACAAAGGATAAGACAAAGGATAAGACAAAGGATAAGACAAAGGGATAAGACAAAGGATAAGACAAAGGATAAGACAAAGGATAAGACAAAGGATAAGACAAAGGATAAGACAAAGGATAAGACAAAGGATAAGACAAAGGATAAGACAAAGGATAAGACAAAGGATAAGACAAAGGATAAGACAAAGGATAAGACAAAGGATAAGACAAAGGATAAGACAAAGGATAAGACAAAGGATAAGACAAGGATAAGACAAAGGATAAGACAAAGGATAAGACAAAGGATAAGACAAAGGATAAGACAAAGGATAAGACAAAGGATAAGACAAAGGATAAGACAAAGGATAAGACAAAGGATAAGACAAGGATAAGACAAGGATAAGACAAAGGATAAGACAAAGGATAAGACAAAGGATAAGACAAAGGATAAGACAAGGATAAGACAAAGGATAAGACAAAGGATAAGACAAAGGATAAGACAAAGGATAAGACAAAGGATAAGACAAAGGATAAGACAAAGGATAAGACAAAGGATAAGACAAAGGATAAGACAAAGGATAAGACAAAGGATAAGACAAAGGATAAGACAAAGGATAAGACAAAGGATAAGACAAAGGATAAGACAAAGGATAAGACAAAGGATAAGACAAAGGATAAGACAAAGGATAAGACAAAGGATAAGACAAAGGATAAGACAAAGCTATAAGACAAAGGATAAGACAAAGGATAAGACAAAGGATAAGACAAAGGATAAGACAAAGGATAAGACAAGGATAAGACAAAGGATAAGACAAAGGATAAGACAAGGATAAGACAAAGGATAAGACAAAGGATAAGACAAAGCTATAAGACAAAGGATAAGACAAGGATAAGACAAAGGATAAGACAAAGGATAAGACAAAGGATAAGACAAGGATAAGACAAAGGATAAGACAAAACTATAAGACAAAGGATAAGACAAAGGATAAGACAAAGGATAAGACAAGGATAAGACAAAGGATAAGACAAGGATAAGACAAAGGATAAGACAAAGGATAAGACAAGGATAAGACAAAGGATAAGACAAAACTATAAGACAAAGGATAAGACAAAACTATAAGACAAAGGATAAGACAAAGGATAAGACAAAGGATAAGACAAAGGATAAGACAAAGGATAAGACAAAGGATAAGACAAAGGATAAGACAAAGGATAAGACAAAGGATAAGACAAAGGATAAGACAAAGGATAATACAAAGGATAAGACAAAGGATAAGACAAAGGATAAGACAAGGATAAGACAAAGCTATAAGACAAAACTATAAGACAAAACTATAAGACAAAGGATAAGACAAGCTATAAGACAAAACTATAAGACAAAGGATAAGACAAAGGATAAGACAAAGCTATAAGACAAAACTATAAGACAAAGGATAAGACAAAGGATAAGACAAAACTATAAGACAAAGGATAATACAAAACTATAAGACAAAGGATAAGACAAAACTATAAGACAAAGGATAAGACAAAACTATAAGACAAAACTATAAGACAAAACTATAAGACAAAGGATAAGACAAAGGATAAGACAAAACTATAAGACAAAGGATAAGACAAAACTATAAGACAAAACTATAAGACAAACTATAAGACAAGGATAAGACAAAGGATAAGACAAAGGATAAGACAGCTATAAGACAAAACTATAAGACAAAGGATAAGACAAAGGATAAGACAAGGATAAGACAAAGGATAAGACAAAGGATAAGACAAAGGATAAGACAAAGGATAAGACAAAGGATAAGACAAAACTATAAGACAAAACTATAAGACAAAGGATAAGACAAAGGATAAGACAAGGATAAGACAAAACTATAAGACAAAGGATAAGACAAAACTATAAGACAAGGATAAGACAAAGGATAAGACAAAGGATAAGACAAAGGATAAGACAAAACTATAAGACAAAGCTATAAGACAAAACTATAAGACAAAGGATAAGACAAAGGATAAGACAAAGGATAAGACAAAACTATAAGACAAAGGATAAGACAAAGGATAAGACAAGCTATAAGACAAAGGATAAGACAAAACTATAAGACAAAGGATAAGACAAAAGGATAAGACAAAGGATAAGACAAAGGATAAGACAAACTATAAGACAAAGGATAAGACAAAGGATAAGACAAAACGGATAAGACAAAGGATAAGACAAAGGATAAGACAAAGGATAAGACAAAGGATAAGACAAGGATAAGACAAAGGATAAGACAAAGGATAAGACAAAGGATAAGACAAGGATAATACAAAGGATAAGACAAAGGATAAGACAAAGCTATAAGACAAAGGATAAGACAAAGGATAAGACAAAGGATAAGACAAAGGATAAGACAAAGGATAAGACAAAGGATAAGACAAAGGATAAGACAAAACTATAAGACAAAGGATAAGACAAAGGATAAGACAAAGGATAAGACAAAGG
Source organism: Brasenia schreberi (assembly GCA_036023115.1). NCBI lineage: Eukaryota > Viridiplantae > Streptophyta > Magnoliopsida > Nymphaeales > Cabombaceae > Brasenia > Brasenia schreberi. The sequence continues at coordinate 2,734 of JAYKKT010000080.1, forward strand.
ATAAGACAAGGATAAGACAAAACTATAAGACAAAGGATAAGACAAGGATAAGACAAAGGATAAGACAAAGGATAAGACAAAACTATAAGACAAAGGATAAGACAAAGGATAAGACAAAGGATAAGACAAAGGATAAGACAAAACTATAAGACAAAGGATAAGACAAAACTATAAGACAAAGGATAAGACAAAGGATAAGACAAAGGATAAGACAAAGGATAAGACAAACTATAAGACAAAGGATAAGACAAAACTATAAGACAAAGGATAAGACAAAGCTATAAGACAAGCTATAAGACAAAGGATAAGACAAAGGATAAGACAAGGATAAGACAAACTATAAGACAAAGCTATAAGACAAGGATAAGACAAAGGATAAGACAAAGGATAAGACAAAGGATAAGACAAAGGATAAGACAAAGGATAAGACAAAGGATAAGACAAAACTATAAGACAAAGGATAAGACAAAGGATAAGACAAAGGATAAGACAAAACTATAAGACAAAGGATAAGACAAAGGATATAAGACAAAGGATAAGACAAGGATAAGACAAAGGATAAGACAAAACTATAAGACAAAGGATAAGACAAAGGATAAGACAAAGGATAAGACAAAGGATAAGACAAAGGATAAGACAAAGGATAAGACAAGGATAAGACAAAGGATAAGACAAAGGATAAGACAAAGGATAAGACAAAGGATAAGACAAGGATAAGACAAAGGATAAGACAAAGGATAAGACAAAACTATAAGACAAAGGATAAGACAAAGGATAAGACAAAGGATAAGACAAAACTATAAGACAAGGATAAGACAAAGGATAAGACAAAGCTATAAGACAAAACTATAAGACAAGGATAAGACAAAGGATAAGACAAAGGATAAGACAAAACTATAAGACAAAACTATAAGACAAAGGATAAGACAAAGCTATAAGATAAGACAAAGCTATAAGACAAAGGATAAGACAAAGGATAAGACAAGGATAAGACAAAACTATAAGACAAAGGATAAGACAAAGGATAATACAAAGGATAAGACAAAACTATAAGACAAAGGATAAGACAAAGGATAAGACAAAGGATAAGACAAAGGATAAGACAAAGGATAAGACAAAGGATAAGACAAGGATAAGACAAGGATAATATAAGACAAAGGATAAGACAAAACTATAAGACAAAGGATAATACAAAGGATAAGACAAAACTATAAGACAAGGATAAGACAAAGGATAAGACAAAGGATAAGACAAAGGATAAGACAAGCTATAAGACAAAGGATAAGACAAAACTATAAGACAAGGATAACAAAAGGATAAGACAAAGGATAAGACAAAACTATAAGACAAAACTATAATACAAAGGATAAGACAAGGATAAGACAAAGGATAAGACAAGGATAAGACAAAGGATAAGACAAAACTATAAGACAAAGGATAAGACAAAGGATAAGACAAAGGATAAGACAAGGATAAGACAAAGGATAAGACAAAGGATAAGACAAAACTATAAGACAAAGGATAAGACAAGGATAAGACAAAGGATAAGACAAAACTATAAGACAAAACTATAAGACAAGGATAAGACAAAGGATAAGACAAAGGATAAGACAAAGCTATAAGACAAAACTATAAGACAAGGATAAGACAAAGGATAAGACAAAGGATAAGACAAAGGATAAGACAAGGATAGACAAGGATAAGACAAAGGATAAGACAAAGTATAAGACAAAGGATAAGACAAAGGATAAGACAAAACTATAAGACAAAGGATAAGACAAGGATAAGACAAGCTATAAGACAAAGGATAAGACAAGGATAAGACAAAACTATAAGACAAACTATAAGACAAACTATAAGACAAGGATAAGACAAAACTATAAGACAAAACTATAAGACAAAGGATAAGACAAAACTATAAGACAAAGGATAAGACAAGGATAAGACAAAGGATAAGACAAAACTATAAGACAAAGGATAAGACAAAGGATAAGACAAAACTATAAGACAAGCTATAAGACAAAACTATAAGACAAAACTATAAGACAAACTATAAGACAAAGGATAAGACAAAGGATAAGACAAGGATAAGACAAAGGATAAGACAAGCTATAAGACAAGGATAAGACAAAGGATAAGACAAACTATAAGACAAAGCTATAAGACAAGGATAAGACAAAACTATAAGACAAAACTATAAGACAAAGGATAAGACAAAACTATAAGACAAAACTATAAGACAAAGGATAAGACAAGCTATAAGACAAAACTATAAGACAAAACTATAAGACAAAACTATAAGACAAAGGATAAGACAAAGCTATAAGACAAAGGATAAGACAAAGGATAAGACAAAACTATAAGACAAAGGATAAGACAAAGGATAAGACAAAACTATAAGACAAAGGATAAGACAAGGATAAGACAAAGGATAAGACAAAGGATAAGACAAAACTATAAGACAAAGGATAAGACAAAGGATAAGACAAGGCTATAAGACAAAACTATAAGACAAAGGATAAGACAAAGGATAATACAAAGGATAAGACAAGGATAAGACAAAGGATAAGACAAAACTATAAGACAAGGATAAGACAAAGGATAAGACAAAGGATAAGACAAAACTATAAGACAAAGGATAAGACAAGCTATAAGACAAAGGATAAGACAAAGGATAAGACAAAGGATAAGACAAAACTATAAGACAAAGGATAAGACAAAGGATAAGACAAAGGATAAGACAAAGGATAAGACAAAGGATAAGACAAAACTATAAGACAAAGGATAAGACAAAACTATAAGACAAAGGATAAGACAAAACTATAAGACAAAACTATAAGACAAGGATAAGACAAGGATAAGACAAAACTATAAGACAAGGATAATACAAAGGATAAGACAAAGGATAAGACAAAACTATAAGACAAAACTATAAGACAAAGGATAAGACAAAGGATAAGACAAACTATAAGACAAAGGATAAGACAAGGATAAGACAAAACTATAAGACAAAGGATAAGACAAAGGATAAGACAAAGGATAAGACAAGGATAAGACAAGCTATAAGACAAAGGATAAGACAAAGGATAAGACAAAGGATAAGACAAAACTATAAGACAAAGGATAAGACAAAGGATAAGACAAGGATAAGACAAAGGATAAGACAAAGGATAAGACAAAGGATAAGACAAAGGATAAGACAAAGGATAAGACAAAACTATAAGACAAAGGATAAGACAAAGGATAAGACAAAGGATAAGACAAAGGATAAGACAAAGGATAAGACAAAGGATAAGACAAAGGATAAGACAAAGCTATAAGACAAAGGATAAGACAAAACTATAAGACAAAGGATAAGACAAAGGATAAGACAAAGGATAAGACAAAGGATAAGACAAAGGATAAGACAAAGGATAAGACAAAGGATAAGACAAAGGATAAGACAAAGGATAAGACAAAGGATAAGACAAAGGATAAGACAAAGGATAAGACAAGGATAAGACAAAGCTATAAGACAAAGCTATAAGACAAAGGATAAGACAAAGGATAAGACAAAGGATAAGACAAAGGATAAGACAAACTATAAGACAAAGGATAAGACAAAGGATAAGACAAAGGATAAGACAAAGGATAAGACAAAGGATAAGACTATAAGACAAGGCTATAAGACAAAGGATAAGACAAGCTATAAGACAAAGGATAAGACAAAGGATAAGACAAAGGATAAGACAAAGGATAAGACAAGCTATAAGACAAGGATAAGACAAAGGATAAGACAAAGGATAAGACAAAACTATAAGACAAAGGCTATAAGACAAAGGATAAGACAAAGGATAAGACAAAGGATAAGACAAAGGATAAGACAAAGGATAAGACAAAGGATAAGACAAGGATAAGACAAGGATAAGACAAAACTATAAGACAAAGGATAAGACAAGGATAAGACAAAACTATAAGACAAAAGGATAAGACAAAACTATAAGTATAAGACAAAGGATAAGACAAGGATAAGACAAAGGATAAGACAAAGGATAAGACAAAGGATAAGACAAAGGATAAGACAAAACTATAAGACAAAACTATAAGACAAAGGATAAGACAAAACTATAAGACAAAGGATAAGACAAAGGATAAGACAAAGGATAAGACAAAACTATAAGACAAAGGATAAGACAAAGGATAAGACAACTATAAGACAAAGGATAAGACAAAGTATAAGACAAAACTATAAGACAAAGGATAAGACAAAGGATAAGACAAAACTATAAGACAAAGGATAAGACAAAGGATAAGACAAAGGATAAGACAAAGGATAAGACAAAGGATAAGACAAAGGATAATATAAGACAAAACTATAAGACAAAGGATAAGACAAAGGATAAGACAAAGGATAAGACAAAGCTATAAGACAAAGGATAAGACAAAGGATAAGACAAAGGATAAGACAAGGATAAGACAAAGGATAAGACAAAGGATAAGACAAAGGATAAGACAAAGGATAAGACAAAGGATAAGACAAAGGATAAGACAAAGGATAAGACAAAACTATAAGACAAAGGATAAGACAAAGGATAAGACAAAGGATAAGACAAGGATAAGACAAAGGATAAGACAAACTATAAGACAAAGGATAAGACAAAGGATAAGACAAAGGATAAAACAAAGGATAAGACAAAGGATAAAGACAAAGATGAGACAAAGGATCAAGACAAAGGATAAGACAAAGGATAAGACAAAGGATAAGACAAAGGATAAAGACAAAGGATAAGACAAAGGATAAGACAAAGGAATAAAGACAAAAGAATAAGACAAAGGATAAGACAAAGGATCAGACAAAGGATAAGACAACAAAGGATAAAGACAAAGGACAAAGCCATAAGACAAAGGATAAGACAAAGGATCAGCAAAGGATAAGACAAAGGATAAGACAAAGGATAAGACAAAGGATAAGACAAAGGATAAGACAAAGGATAAGACAAAGGATAAGACAAAGGATAAGACAAAGGATAAGACAAAGGATAAGACAAAGGATAAGACAAAGGATAAGCCAGCAAAGAGGATAAGACAAAGGATAAAAAGACAAAGGATAAGACAAAGGATAGGACAAAGGATACAGACAAAGGATAAGACAAAGGATAAGACAAAGGATAAGACAAAGGATAAGAGACAAAGGATAAGACAGACAAAGAATAAGACAAAGGATAAAGACAAAGGATAAGACAAAGGATACAGAGCAAAGGATAAGACAAAGGATAAGACAAAGGATAAGACAAAGGATAAGACAAAACAAAGGATAAGACAAAGGATAAAGACAAAGGATAAGACAAAGGATAAGACAAAGGATAAGACAAAGGATAAGACAAAGACATAAGACAAAGGATAAGACAAAGGATAAGACAAAGGATAAGACAAAGGATAAGACAAAGGATAAGACAAAGGATAAGACAAAGGATAAAGACAAAGGATAAGACAAAGGATAAGACAAAGGATAAGACAAAGGATAAGACAAAGATAAGACAAAGGAATATAAGACAAAGGATACAGACAAAGGATAAGACAAAGGATGAGACAAAGGATAAGACAAAGGATAAGACAAAGGATAAGACAAAGGATCAAGACAAAGGATAAGACAAAGGATAAGACAAAGGATAAGACAAAGGATAAGACAAAGGATAAGACAAAGGATAAGACAAAGGATAAGACAAAGGGATAAGACAAAGGATAAGACAAAGGATAAGACAAAGGATAAGACAAAGGGATAAGACAAAGCACAAAGGATAAGACAAAGGATAAGACAAAGGATAAGACAAAGGATAAGACAAAGGATAAGACAAAGGATAAGACAAAGGATAAGACAAAGGATAAGACAAAGACAAAGGATAAGACAAAGGATAGACAAAGACAAAGGATAAGACAAAGGATAAGACAAAGGATAAGACAAAGGATAAGACAAAGGATAAGACAAAGGATAAGACAAAGGATAAGACAAAGGATAAGACAAAGGATAAGACAAAGGATAAGACAAAGGATAAGACAAAGGATAAGATAAGACAAAGGATAAGACAAAGGATAAGACAAAGGATAAGACAAAGGATCAAGAGACAAAGGATAAGACAAAGGATAAGACAAAGGATAAGACAAAGGATCAGACAAAGGATAAGACAAAGGATAAGACAAAGGATAAGACAAAGGATAAGACAAAGGATAAGACAAAGGATAAGACAAAGGATAAGACAAAGGATAAGACAAAGGATAAGACAAAGGATAAGACAAAGGATAAGACAAAGGATAAGACAAAGGATAAGACAAAGGATAAGACAAAGGATAAGACAAAGGATAAGACAAAGGATAAGACAAAGGATAAGACAAAGGATAAGACAAAGGATAAGACAAAGGATAAGACAAAGGATAAGACAAAGGATAAGACAAAGGATAAGACAAAGGATAAGACAAAGGATAAGACAAAGGAGACAAAGGATAAGACAAAGGATAAGACAAAGGATAAGACAAAGGATAAGACAAAGGATAAGACAAAGGATAAGACAAAGGATAAGACAAAGGATAAGACAAAGGATAAGACAAAGGATAAGACAAAGGATAAGACAAAGGATAAGACAAAGGATAAGACAAAGGATAAGACAAAGGATAAGACAAAGGATAAGACAAAGGATAAGACAAAGGATAAAGACAAAGGATAAGACAAAGGATAAGACAAAGGATAAGACAAAGGATAAGACAAAGGATAAGACAAAGGATAAGACAAAGGATAAGACAAAGGAAAGACAAAGGATAAGACAAAGGATAAGACAAAGGATAAGACAAAGGATAAGACAAAGGATAAGACAAAGGATAAGACAAAGGATAAGACAAAGGATAAGACAAAGGATAAGACAAAGGATAAGACAAAGGATAAGACAAAGGATAAGACAAAGGATAAGACAAAGGATAAGACAAAGGATAAGACAAAGGACAAAAGACAAAGGATAAGACAAAGGATAAGACAAAGGATAAGACAAAGGATAAGACAAAGGATAAGACAAAGGATAAGACAAAGGATAAGACAAAGGATAAGACAAAGGATAAGACAAAGGATAAGACAAAGGATAAGACAAAGGATAAGACAAAAGGAAGAGACAAAGGATAAGACAAAGGATAAGACAAAGGATAAGACAAAGGATAAGACAAAGGATAAGACAAAGGATAAGACAAAGGATAAGACAAAGGATAAGACAAAGGATAAGACAAAGGATAAGACAAAGGATAAGACAAAGGATAAGACAAAGGATAAGACAAAGGATAAGACAAAGGATAAGACAAAGGATAAGACAAAGGATAAGACAAAGGATAAGACAAAGGATAAGACAAAGGATAAGACAAAGGATAAGACAAAGGATAAGACAAAGGATAAGACAAAGGATAAGACAAAGGATAAGACAAAGGATAAGACAAAGGATAAGACAAAGGATAAGACAAAGGATAAGACAAAGGATAAGACAAAGGATAAGACAAAGGATAAGACAAAGGATAAGACAAAGGATAAGACAAAGGATAAGACAAAGGATAAGACAAAGGATAAGACAAAGGATAAGACAAAGGATAAGACAAAGGATAAGACAAAGGATAAGACAAAGGATAAGACAAAGGATAAGACAAAGGATAAGACAAAGGATAAGACAAAGGATAAGACAAAGGATAAGACAAAGGATAAGACAAAGGATAAGACAAAGGATAAGACAAAGGATAAGACAAAGGATAAGACAAAGGATAAGACAAAGGATAAGACAAAGGATAAGACAAAGGATAAGACAAAGGATAAGACAAAGGATAAGACAAAGGATAAGACAAAGGATAAGACAAAGGATAAGACAAAGGATAAGACAAAGGATAAGACAAAGGATAAGACAAAGGATAAGACAAAGGATAAGACAAAGGATAAGACAAAGGATAAGACAAAGGATAAGACAAAGGATAAGACAAAGGATAAGACAAAGGATAAGACAAAGGATAAGACAAAGGATAAGACAAAGATAAGACAAAGGATAAGACAAAGGATAAGACAAAGGATAAGACAAAGGATAAGACAAAGGATAAGACAAAGGATAAGACAAAGGATAAGACAAAGGATAAGACAAAGACAAAGGATAAGACAAAGGATAAGACAAAGGATAAGACAAAGGATAAGACAAAGGATAAGACAAAGGATAAGACAAAGGATAAGACAAAGGATAAGACAAAGGATAAGACAAAGGATAAGACAAAGGATAAGACAAAGGACAAAAGACAAAGGATAAGACAAAGGATAAGACAAAGGATAAGACAAAGGATAAGACAAAGGATAAGACAAAGGATAAGACAAAGGATAAGACAAAGGATAAGACAAAGGATAAGACAAAGGATAAGACAAAGGATAAGACAAAGGATAAGACAAAGGATAAGACAAAGGATAAGACAAAGGATAAGACAAAGGATAAGACAAAGGATAAGACAAAGGATAAGACAAAGGATAAGACAAAGGACAAAGACAAAGGATAAGACAAAGGATAAGACAAAGGATAAGACAAAGGATAAGACAAAGGATAAGACAAAACAAAGGATAAGACAAAGGATAAGACAAAGGATAAAGACAAAAGGATAAGACAAAGGATAGACAAAGGATAAGACAAAGGATAAGACAAAGGATAAGACAAAGGATAAGACAAAGGATAAGACAAAGGATAAGACAAAGGATAAAGACAAAGGATAAGACAAAGGATAAGACAAAGGATAAGACAAAGGATAAGACAAAGGATAAGACAAAGGATAAGACAAAAGGATAAGACAAAGGATAAGACAAAGGATAAAGACAAAGGATAAGACAAAGGATAAGACAAAGGATAAGACAAAGGATAAGACAAAGGATAAGACAAAGGATAAGACAAAGGATAAGACAAAGGATAAGACAAAGGATAAGACAAAGGATAAGACAAAGGATAAGACAAAGGATAAGACAAAGGATAAGACAAAGGATAAGACAAAGGATAAGACAAAGGATAAGACAAAGGATCCAGACAAAGGATAAGACAAAGGATAAGACAAAGGATAAGACAAGGGTGAGAAAGGATAAGACAAAGGATAAGACAAAGGATAAGACAAAGGATAAGACAAAGGATAAGACAAAAAGGATAAGACAAAGGATAAGACAAAGGATAAGACAAAGGATAAGACAAAGGATAAGACAAAGGATAAGACAAAGGATAGACAAAGGATAAGACAAAGGATAGACAAAGGATAAGACAAAGGATAAGACAAAGGATAAGACAAAGGATAAGACAAAGGATAAGACAGACAAAGGATAAGACAAAGGATAAGACAAAGGATAAGACAAAGGATAGACAAAGGATAAGACAAAGGATAAGACAAAGGATAGAGACAAAGGATAAGACAAAGGATAAGACAAAGGATAGAGACAAAGGATAAGACAAAGGAGGTAGGACAAAGGATAAGACAAAGGATAAGACAAAGGATAAGACAAAGGATAAGACAAAGGATAAGACAAAGGATAAGACAAAGGATAAGACAAAGGATAAGAACAAAGGATAAGACAAAGGATAAGACAAAGGATAAGACAAAGGATAAGACAAAGGATAAGACAAAGGATAAGACAAAGGATAAGACAAAGGATAAGACAAAGGATAAGACAAAGGATAAGACAAAGGATAAGACAAAGGATAAGACAAAGGATAAGACAAAGGATAAGACAAAGGATAAGACAAAGGATAAGACAAAGGATAAGACAAAGGATAAGACAAAGGATAAGACAAAGGATAAGACAAAGGATAAAGACAAAGGATAAGACAAAGGATAAGACAAAGGATAAGACAAAGGATAAGACAAAGGATAAGACAAAGGATAAGACAAAGGATAAGAACAAAGGATAGAGCAAAGGATACAAAGGATAAAGACAAAGGATAAGACAAAGGATAAGACAAAAGGATAAGACAAAGGATAAGACAAAGGATAAAGACAAAGGATAAGACAAAGGATAAGACAAAGGATAAGACAAAGGATAAGACAAAGGATAAGACAAAGGATAAGACAAAGGATAAGACAAAGGATAAGAACAAAGGATAAGACAAAGGATAAGACAAAGGATAAGACAAAGGATAAGACAAAGGATAAGACAAAGGATAAGACAAAGGATAAGACAAAGGATAAGACAAAGGATAAGACAAAGGATAAGACAAAGGATAAGACAAAGGATAAGACAAAGGATAAAGACAAAGGATAGACAAAGGATAAGACAAAGGATAAGACAAAGGATAAGACAAAGGATAAGACAAAGGATAAGACAAAGGATAGACAAAGGATGCAGACAAAGGATAAGACAAAGGATAGACAAAGGATAAGACAAAGGATAAGACAAAGGATAAGACAAAGCACCATAAGACAAAGGATAAGACAAAGGATAAGGATAGACAAAGGATAGAGACAAAGGATAAGACAAAGGATAAGACAAAGGATAAGACAAAGGATAGCAGATCCCAAAGGATAAGACAAAGGATAAGACAAAGGATAAGACAAAGGATAAGACAAAGGATAAGACAAAGGATAAGACAAAGGATAAGACAAAGGATAGACAAAGGATAAGACAAAGGGTCAGACAAAGGATAAGACAAAGGATAAGACAAAGGATGCAGACAAAGGATAAACAAAAGGATAAGACAAAGGATAAAGACAAAGGATAAGACAAAGGATAAGACAAAGGATAAGACAAAGGATAAGACAAAGGATAAGACAAAGGATACAGAGCAAAGGATGAAGAACAAAGGATACAGAAGGGATAAGACAAAGGATAAGACAAAGGATAAGACAAAGGATGCAGACAAAGGATAAGACAAAGGATAAGACAAAGGGTCAGAACAAAGATAAGACAAAGGATAAGACAAAGGATAAAAACAAAAAGGATCCAGACAAAGGATACAGACAAAGGATAAGACAAAGGATAGACAAAGGATAAGACAAAGGATCAAGACAAAGGATAAGACAAAGGATAAAGAACAAAGGATAAAGACAAAGGATAAGACAAAGGATAAGCAACAAAGGATGAGACAAAGGATAAGACAAAGGATAAGAACAAAGGATAAGACAAAGGATAAAGACAAAGGATAAGACAAAGGATCAAGACAAAGGATGAGACAAAGGATAAGACAAAGGATAAAGACAAAGGATAAGACAAAGGATACAGACAAAGGATAAGACAAAGGATAGACAAAGGATAAGACAAAGGATAAAGACAAAGGATAAAGACAAAGGATAAGACAAAGGATAAGACAAAGGATAAGACAAAGGATAAGACAAAGGATAAGACAAAGGATAAGACAAAGGATAAGACAAAGGATAAGACAAAGGATAAGACAAAGGATAAGACAAAGGGATAAGACAAAGGATAAGACAAAGGATAGACAAAGGATAAAGACAAAGGATAAGACAAAGGATAAGACAAAGGATAAGACAAAGGATAAGACAAAGGATAAGACAAAGGATAAGACAAAGGATAAGACAAAGGATAAGACAAAGGATAAGACAAAGGATAAGACAAAGGATGAGGCAGAGACAAAGGATAAGACAAAGGATAAGACAAAGGATAGACAAAGGATAAGACAAAGGATAAGACAAAGGATCAGACAAAGGATGAAGACAAAGGATAAGACAAAGGATAAGACAAAGGATAAAGACAAAGGATAAGACAAAGGATAGAGACAAAGGTATGGGAAAGAGATAAGACAAAGGATAAGACAAAGGGGATAAAGACAAAGGATAAGACAAAGGATACAAGACAAAGGATAAGACAAAGGATAAGACAAAGGATAAAGACAAAGGATAAGACAAAGGATAAAGACAAAGAGGATCAAGACAAAGATAAGACAAAGGATAAGACAAAGGATAAGACAAAGGATAAGACAAAGGATGAGACAAAGATAAGACAAAGGATAAGACAAAGGATAAGACAAAGGATCAAGACAAAGATAGACAAAGGATAAGACAAAGGATAGACAAAGGATAAGACAAAGGATAAGACAAAGGATAAGACAAAGGAGTAGAGACAAAGGATAAGACAAAGGATAAAAGACAAAGGATAAGACAAAGGATAAGACAAAGGGATAAAAACAAAGGATTGCACAAAGGATACAGACAAAGGGTAAGACAAAGGATCAGACAAAGGATAAGACAAAGGATAAGACAAAGGATGAGAGACAAAGGATAAGACAAAGGATAAGACAAAGGATAAGACAAAGGATAAGACAAAGGATCAGCAAAGGAAGAACAAAGGATAAGACAAAGGATAAGACAAAGGATAAGACAAAGGATAGACAAAGGATAAGACAAAGGATAAGACAAAGGATCAAGCACAAAGGATAAGACAAAAAGCAGATAAGACAAAGGATAGCAGCAAAGGATAAGACAAAGGATAAGACAAAAGGATGTGAGACAAAGGATAAGACAAAGGATAAGACAAAGGATAAGACAAAGGATAAGACAAGAGACAAAGGATAAGACAAAGGATAGAGACAAAGGATAAAGACAAAGGATAAGACAAAGGATGCAGACAAAGGATAAGACAAAGGATAAGACAAAGGATAAGACAAAGGATAAGACAAAGGATAAGACAAAGGATAAGACAAAGGATAAGACAAAGGATAAGACAAAGGATAAAGACAAAGGATAAGACAAAGGATAGGACAAAGGGTCACCACAAAAGGATAAGACAAAGGATAAGACAAAGGATAAGACAAAGGATAAGACAAAGGATAAGACAAAGGATAAGACAAAGGATAAGACAAAGGATAAGAACAAAGGATAAGACAAAGGATAAGACAAAGGATAAGACAAAGGATAAAGACAAAGGATAAGACAAAGGATAAGACAAAGGATAAGACAAAGGATAAGAACAAAGGATAAGACAAAGGATAAGACAAAGGATAGAGACAAAGGATAAGACAAAGGATAGAGACAAAGGATAAGACAAAGGATAAGACAAAGGATAAGACAAAGGATAGACAAAGGATAGAACAAAGGATAGAGACAAAGGATAAGACAAAGGATAAGACAAAGGATAAGACAAAGGATAGAGACAAAGGATAAGACAAAGGATAAGACAAAGGAGACAAAGGATACAGACAAAGGATAGAGACAAAGGATAAGACAAAGGATAAAGAACAAAGGATAAGACAAAGGATAAGACAAAGGATAAGACAAAGGATAAGACAAAGGATAAGACAAAGGATAGAAAGACAAAGGATAAAGACAAAGGATAAGACAAAGGATAGAGACAAAGGATAAGACAAAGGATAAGACAAAGGATAAGACAAAGGATAAGTCGGCAAAGGATAAAGACAAAAGACAAAGGATAAGACAAAGGATAAGACAAAGGATAGACAAAGGATAAGACAAAGGATAAAGACAAAGGATAAGACAAAGGATAAGACAAAGGATAAGACAAAGGATAAGACAAAGGATAAGACAAAGGATAAGACAAAGGATAAGACAAAGGATAAGAGGCAAAGGATAAGACAAAGGATAGAACAAAGGATAAGACAAAGGATAAGACAAAGGATAAAGACAAAGGGATAAGACAAAGGATAGACAAAGGATAAGAGACAAAGGATACAGACAAAGGAATAGACAAAGGATAAGACAAAGGATAAGACAAAGGATAAGACAAAGGATAAAAGACAAAGGATGAGACAAAGGATAAGACAAAGGATAAGACAAAGGATAACAACAAAGGATAAGAACAAAGGATAAGAACAAAGGCAACTCCCTCAAAGGATAGACAAAGGATCAGACAAAGGATAAAGACAAAGGGATACAAGCAAATGGATAAGACAAAGGATAGAGACAAAGGATAAAGACAAAGGATAAAGACAAAGGATAAGACAAAGACCATAGAGCAGAAAGGATAAGACAAAGGGATAAGACAAGACAAAGGATAAGACAAAGGATAAGACAAAGGATAAGACAAAGGATAAGACAAAGGATAAGACAAAGGATAAGACAAAGGATAAGACAAAGGATAAGACAAAGGATAAGACAAAGGATAAGACAAAGGATAAGACAAAGGATAAGACAAAGGATAAGACAAAGGATAAGACAAAGGATAAAGACAAAGGATAAGACAAAGGATAAGACAAAGGATAAGACAAAGGATAAGACAAAGGATAAGACAAAGGATAAGACAAAGGATAAGACAAAGGATAAGACAAAGGATAAGACAAGGATAAGACAAAAGGATAAGACAAAGGATAAGACAAAGGATAAGACAAGGATAAGACAAAGGATAAGACAAAGGATAAGACAAAGGATAAGACAAAGGATAAGACAAAGGATAAGACAAAGGATAAGACAAAGGATAAGACAAAAGGATAAGACAAAGGATAAGACAAAGGATAAGACAAAGGATAAGACAAAGGATAAGACAAAGGATAAGACAAAGGATAAGACAAAGGATAAGACAAAGGATAAGACAAAGGATAAGACAAAGGATAAGACAAAGGATAAGACAAAGGATAAGACAAAGGATAAGACAAAGGATAAGACAAAGGATAAGACAAAGGATAAGACAAAGGATAAGACAAAGGATAAGACAAAGGATAAGACAAAGGATAAGACAAAGGATAAGACAAAGGATAAGACAAAGGATAAGACAAAGGATAAGACAAAACTATAAGACAAAGGATAAGACAAAGGATAAGACAAAGGATAAGACAAAGGATAAGACAAAGGATAAGACAAAGGATAAGACAAAGGATAAGACAAAGGATAAGACAAAGGATAAGACAAAGGATAAGACAAAGGATAAGACAAAGGATAAGACAAAGGATAAGACAAAGGATAAGACAAAGGATAAGACAAAGGATAAGACAAAGGATAAGACAAAGGATAAGACAAAGGATAAGACAAAGGATAAGACAAAGGATATAAGACAAAGGATAAGACAAAGGATAAGACAAAGTATAAGACAAAGGATAAGACAAAGGATAAGACAAAGGATAAGACAAAGGATAAGACAAAGGATAAGACAAAGGATAAGACAAAGGATAAGACAAAGGATAAGACAAAGGATAAGACAAAGGATAAGACAAAGGATAAGACAAAGGATAAGACAAAGGATAAGACAAAGGATAAGACAAAGGATAAGACAAAGGATAAGACAAAGGATAAGACAAAGGATAAGACAAAGGATAAGACAAGGATAAGACAAAGGATAAGACAAAGGATAAGACAAAGGATAAGACAAAGGATAAGACAAAGGATAAGACAAAGGATAAGACAAAGGATAAGACAAAGGATAAGACAAAGGATAAGACAAAGGATAAGACAAAGGATAAGACAAAGGATAAGACAAAGGATAAGACAAAGGATAAGACAAAGGATAAGACAAAGGATAAGACAAAGGATAAGACAAAGGATAAGACAAAGGATAAGACAAAGGATAAGACAAAGGATAAGACAAAGGATAAGACAAAGGATAAGACAAAGGATAAGACAAAGGATAAGACAAAGGATAAGACAAAGGATAAGACAAGGATAAGACAAAGGATAAGACAAAGGATAAGACAAAGGATAAGACAAAGGATAAGACAAAGGATAATACAAAGGATAAGACAAAGGATAAGACAAAGGATAAGACAAAGGATAAGACAAAGGATAAGACAAAGGATAAAGACAAAGGATAAGACAAAGGATAAGACAAAGGATAAGACAAAGGATAAGACAAAGGATAAGACAAAGGATAAGACAAAAGGATAAGACAAAGGATAAGACAAAGGATAAGACAAAGGATAAGACAAAGGATAAGACAAAGGATAAGACAAAGGATAAGACAAAGGATAAGACAAAGGATAAGACAAAGGATAAGACAAAGGATAAGACAAAACTATAAGACAAAGGATAAGACAAAGGATAAGACAAAGGATAAGACAAAGGATAAGACAAAGGATAAGACAAAGGATAAGACAAAGGATAAGACAAAGGATAAGACAAAGGATAAGACAAAGGATAAGACAAAGGATAAGACAAAGGATAAGACAAAGGATAAGACAAAGGATAAGACAAAGGATAAGACAAAGGATAAGACAAAGGATAAGACAAAGGATAAGACAAAGGATAAGACAAAGGATAAGACAAGGATAAGACAAAGGATAAGACAAAGGATAAGACAAAGGATAAGACAAAGGATAAGACAAAGGATAAGACAAAGGATAAGACAAAGGATAAGACAAAGGATAAGACAAAGGATAAGACAAAGGATAAGACAAAGGATAAGACAAAGGATAAGACAAAGGATAAGACAAAGGATAAGACAAAAAGGATAAGACAAAGGATAAGACAAAGGATAAGACAAAGGATAAGACAAAGGATAAGACAAAGGATAAGACAAAGGATAAGACAAAGGATAAGACAAAGGATAAGACAAAGGATAAGACAAAGGATAAGACAAAGGATAAGACAAAGGATAAGACAAAGGATAAGACAAAGGATAAGACAAAGGATAAGACAAGGATAAGACAAAGGATAAGACAAAGGATAAGACAAAGGATAAGACAAAGGATAAGACAAAGGATAAGACAAAGGATAAGACAAAGGATAAGACAAAGGATAAGACAAAGGATAAGACAAAGGATAAGACAAAGGATAAGACAAAGGATAAGACAAAGGATAAGACAAAGGATAAGACAAAGGATAAGACAAGGATAAGACAAAGGATAAGACAAAGGATAAGACAAAGGATAAGACAAAGGATAAGACAAAGGATAAGACAAAGGATAAGACAAAGGATAAGACAAGGATAGGATAAGACAAAGGATAAGACAAAGGATAAGACAAAGGATAAGACAAAGGATAAGACAAAGGATAAGACAAAGGATAAGACAAAGGATAAGACAAAGGATAAGACAAAGGATAAGACAAAGGATAAGACAAAGGATAAGACAAAGGATAAGACAAGGATAAGACAAAAGGATAAGACAAAGGATAAGACAAAGGATAAGACAAAGGATAAGACAAAGGATAAGACAAAGGATAAGACAAAGGATAAGACAAAGGATAAGACAAAGGATAAGACAAAGGATAAGACAAAGGATAAGACAAAGGATAAGACAAAGGATAAGACAAAGGATAAGACAAAGGATAAGACAAAGGATAAGACAAAGGATAAGACAAAGGATAAGACAAAAGGATAAGACAAAGGATAAGACAAAGGATAAGACAAAGGATAAGACAAAGGATAAGACAAAGGATAAGACAAAGGATAAGACAAAGGATAAGACAAAGGATAAGACAAAGGATAAGACAAAGGATAAGACAAAGGATAAGACAAAGGATAAGACAAAGGATAAGACAAAGGATAAGACAAAGGATAAGACAAAGGATAAGACAAAGGATAAGACAAAGGATAAGACAAAGGATAAGACAAAGGATAAGACAAAGGATAAGACAAAGGATCAAGACAAAGGATAAGGACAAAGGATAGAAGACAAAGGATCAGACAAAGGATAGACAAAGGATAAGGACAAAGGATAGAGACAAAGGATCAGACAAAGGATAAGACAAAGGATACAGACAAAGGATGCAAGACAAAGGATAAGACAAAGACCATGAGACAAAGGATAAGACAAAGGATAAAGACAAAGGATAAGAAGCAAAGGATACAGGCAAAGGATGAGGACAAAGGATAAAGACAAAGGATAAGACAAAGGATAAGACAAAGGATAAGACAAAGGATAAGACAAAGGATAAGACAAAAGGATAAGACAAAGGATAAGACAAAAGGATAAGACAAAGGATAAGACAAAGGATAAGACAAAGGATAAGACAAAGGATAAGACAAAGGATTAAGACAAAGGATAAGACAAAGGATAAGACAGAAGGATAAGACAAAGGATGAGACAAAGGATAAGACAAAGGATAAGACAAAGGATAAGACAAAGGATAAGACAAAGGATAGACAAAGGATAAGACAAAGGATAAGACAAAGGATAAGACAAAGGATAAGACAAAGGATAAGACAAAGGATAAGACAAAGGATAAGACAAAGGATAAGACAAAGGATAAGACAAAGGATAAGACAAAGGATAAGACAAAGGATAAGACAAAGGATAAGACAAAGGATAAGACAAAGGATAAGACAAAGGATAAGACAAAGGATAAGACAAAGGATAAGACAAAGGATAAGACAAAGGATAAGACAAAGGATAAGACAAAGGATAAGACAAAGGATAAGACAAAGGATAAGACAAAGGATAAGACAAAGGATAAGACAAAGGATAAGACAAAGGATAAGACAAAGGATAAGACAAAGGATAAGACAAAGGATAAGACAAAGGATAAGACAAAGGATAAGACAAAGGATAAGACAAAGGATAAGACAAAGGATAAGACAAAGGATAAGACAAAGGATAAGACAAAGGATAAGACAAAGGATAAGACAAAGGATAAGACAAAGGATAAGACAAAGGATAAGACAAAGGATAAGACAAAGGATAAGACAAAGGATAAGACAAAGGATAAGACAAAGGATAAGACAAAGGATAAGACAAAGGATAAGACAAAGGATAAGACAAAGGATAAGACAAAAGGATAAGACAAAGGATAAGACAAAGGATAGACAAAGGATAAGACAAAGGATACAGCAAAGGATAAGACAAAGGATAAGACAAAGGATAAGAACAAAGGATAAGACAAAGGATAAGACAAAGGGGTACAGACAAAGGATAGACAAAGGATAAGACAAAGGATAAGACAAAGGATAAGACAAAGGATAGACAAAGGATAAGACAAAGGATAAGACAAAAGATAAGACAAAGGATAGACAAAGGATAAGACAAAAGGATAAGACAAAGGATAAGACAAAGGATAAGACAAAGGATAAGACAAAGGATAAGACAAAGGATAAGACAAAGGATAAGACAAAGGATCAGACAAAGGATAAGACAAAGGATAAGACAAAGGATAAGACAAAGGATCACAAGACAAAGGATAAGACAAAGGATAAGACAAAGGATAAGACAAAGGATAAGACAAAGGATAAGACAAAGGATAAGACAAAGGATAAGACAAAGGATAAGACAAAGGATAAGACAAAGGATAAGACAAAGGATAAGACAAAGGATAAGACAAAGGATAAGACAAAGGATAAGACAAAGGATAAGACAAAGGATAAGAACAAAGGATAAGACAAAGGATAAGACAAAGGATAAGACAAAAGGATAAGAACAAAGGATAAGACAAAGGATAAGACAAAGGATAAGACAAAGGAGTACAGACAAAGGATAAGACAAAGGATAAGACAAAGGATAAGACAAAGGATAAGACAAAGGATAAGAACAAAGGATAAGAACAAAGGATAAGACAAAGGATAAGACAAAGGATAAGACAAAGGATAAGACAAAGGATAAGACAAAGGATAAGACAAAGGATAAGACAAAGGATACAGCACAAAGGATAAGACAAAGGATACAGACAAAGGATAAGACAAAAGGATAAGACAAAGGATAGGACAAAAGGATAAGACAAAGGATAAGACAAAGGATAAGACAAAGGATGACAGACAAAGGATAAGACAAAGGATAAGACAAAGGATAAGACAAAGGATAGGACAAAGGATAAGACAAAGGATAAGACAAAGGATAAGACAAAGGATACAGACAAAGGATAGACAAAGGATAAGACAAAGGATAAGACAAAGGATAAGACAAAGGATAAGACAAAGGATAAGACAAAGGATAAGACAAAGGATAAGACAAAGGATAAGACAAAGGATAAGACAAAGGATAAGACAAAGGATAAGACAAAGGATAAGACAAAGGATAGACAAAGACAAAGGATAAGACAAAGGATAAGACAAAGGATAAGAACAAAGGATAAGACAAAGGATAAGACAAAGGATAAGACAAAGGATAAGACAAAGGATAAGACAAAGGAGTCAGACAAAGAAAGGATAAGACAAAGGATAAGACAAAGGATAAGACAAAGGATAAGACAAAGGATCAGCAAAGGATCAGCAAAGAAAAGGATAAGACAAAGGATAAGACAAAGGATAAGACCCCAAAGGATACAGACAAAGGATAAGACAAAGGATAAGACAAAGAAAAGGATAAGACAAAGGATAAGACAAAGGATAAGACAAAGGATAAGACAAAGGATAAGACAAAGGATAAGACAAAGGATACAGACAGAAGGATAAGACAAAGGATGAGACAAAGGATAAGACAAAGGATAAGACAAAGGATAAAGACAAAGGATAAGACAAAGGATAAGACAAAGGATGGGCAAAGGATACAGCAAAGGATAAGACAAAGGATAAGACAAAGGATAAGACAAAGGATAGAAGAGTCCACAAGGAACAGTCCACAAAGGATGAGCAAAGATAAGCAAAGGATAAGACAAAGGATAAGACAAAGGGTAAGACAAAGGTTAAGGACAAAAGGATAAGACAAAGGATAAGACAAAGGATAAGACAAAAGGATAAGACAAAGGATAAAGACAAAGGATAAGACAAAGGATGCAGACAAAGGATGAGGCAAAGGATAAGACAAAGGATAAGACAAAGGATAAGACAAAAGGGGTGCAGAAGCAAAGGATAAGACAAAGGATACAGACGAAGGATGCAGCAAAGACAAAGGATAAGACAAAGGATAAGACAAAGGATAAGACAAAAGGATGAGACAAAGGATAAGACAAAGGATAAGACAAAGGATAAGACAAAGGATAAGACAAAGGATACAGACAAAGGATAAGACAAAGGATGCAGACAAAGGATAAGACAAAGGATAAGACAAAGGATCAGACAAAGGATAAGACAAAGGATAAGACAAAGGATAAGACAAAGGATAAGACAAAGGATAAGACAAAGGATGACAAGCAAAGGATAAGACAAAGGATAAGACAAAGGATAAGACAAAGGATAAGACAAAGGATGAGACAAAAGGATAAGACAAAGGATACAGACAAAGGATAAGACAAAGGATACAGCAAAGGATAGCAAAGGATAAGACAAAGAAAAGGATAAGACAAAGGATAAGACAAAGGATAAGACAAAGGATAAGACAAAGGATAAGACAAAGGATAAGACAAAGGATAAGACAAAGGATAAGACAAAGGATAAGACAAATGGATAAGACAAATGGATAAGACAAAGGATAAGACAAAGGATAAGACAAAGGATAAGACAAAGGATAAGACAAAGGATAAGACAAAGGATAAGACAAAGGATAAGACAAAGGATAAGACAAAGGATAAGACAAAGGATAAGACAAAGGATAAGACAAAGGATAAGACAAAGGATAAGACAAAGGATAAGACAAAGGATAAGACAAAGGATAAGACAAAGGATAAGACAAAGGATAAGACAAAGGATAAGACAAAGGATAAGACAAAGGATAAGACAAAGGATAAGACAAAGGATAAGACAAAGGATAAGACAAAGGATAAGACAAAGGATAAGACAAAGGATAAGACAAAGGATAAGACAAAGGATAAGACAAAGGATAAGACAAAGGATAAGACAAAGGATAAGACAAAGGATAAGACAAAGGATAAGACAAAGGATAAGACAAAGGATAAGACAAAGGATAAGACAAAGGATAAGACAAAAGGATAAGACAAAGGATAAGACAAAGGATAAGACAAAGGATAAGACAAAGGATAAGACAAAGGATAAGACAAAGGATAAGACAAAGGATAAGACAAAGGATAAGACAAAGGATAAGACAAAGGATAAGACAAAGGATAAGACAAAGGATAAGACAAAGGATAAGACAAAGGATAAGACAAAGGATAAGACAAAGGATAAGACAAAGGATAAGACAAAGGATAAGACAAAGGATAAGACAAAGGATAAGACAAAGGATAAGACAAAGGATAAGACAAAGGATAAGACAAAGGATAAGACAAAGGATAAGACAAAGGATAAGACAAAGGATAAGACAAAGGATAAGACAAAGGATAAGACAAAGGATAAGACAAAGGATAAGACAAAGGATAAGACAAAGGATAAGACAAAGGATAAGACAAAGGATAAGACAAAGGATAAGACAAAGGATAAGACAAAGGATAAGACAAAGGATAAGACAAAGGATAAGACAAAGGATAAGACAAAGGATAAGACAAAGGATAAGACAAAGGATAAGACAAAGGATAAGACAAAGGATAAGACAAAGGATAAGACAAAGGATAAGACAAAGGATAAGACAAAGGATAAGACAAAGGATAAGACAAAGGATAAGACAAAGGATAAGACAAAGGATAAGACAAAGGATAAGACAAAGGATAAGACAAAGGATAAGACAAAGGATAAGACAAAGGATAAGACAAAGGATAAGACAAAGGATAAGACAAAGGATAAGACAAAGGATAAGACAAAGGATAAGACAAAGGATAAGACAAAGGATAAGACAAAGGATAAGACAAAGGATAAGACAAAGGATAAGACAAAGGATAAGACAAAGGATAAGACAAAGGATAAGACAAAGGATAAGACAAAGGATAAGACAAAGGATAAGACAAAGGATAAGACAAAGGATAAGACAAAGGATAAGACAAAGGATAAGACAAAGGATAAGACAAAGGATAAGACAAAGGATAAGACAAAGGATAAGACAAAGGATAAGACAAAGGATAAGACAAAGGATAAGACAAAGGATAAGACAAAGGATAAGACAAAGGATAAGACAAAGGATAAGACAAAGGATAAGACAAAGGATAAGACAAAGGATAAGACAAAGGATAAGACAAAGGATAAGACAAAGGATAAGACAAAGGATAAGACAAAGGATAAGACAAAGGATAAGACAAAGGATAAGACAAAGGATAAGACAAAGGATAAGACAAAGGATAAGACAAAGGATAAGACAAAGGATAAGACAAAGGATAAGACAAAGGATAAGACAAAGGATAAGACAAAGGATAAGACAAAGGATAAGACAAAGGATAAGACAAAGGATAAGACAAAGGATAAGACAAAGGATAAGACAAAGGATAAGACAAAGGATAAGACAAAGGATAAGACAAAGGATAAGACAAAGGATAAGACAAAGGATAAGACAAAGGATAAGACAAAGGATAAGACAAAGGATAAGACAAAGGAAGACAAAGGATAAGACAAAGGATAAGACAAAGGATAAGACAAAGGATAAGACAAAGGATAAGACAAAGGATAAGACAAAGGATAAGACAAAGGATAAGACAAAGGATAAGACAAAGGATAAGACAAAGGATAAGACAAAGGATAAGACAAAGGATAAGACAAAGGATAAGACAAAGGATAAGACAAAGGATAAGACAAAGGATAAGACAAAGGATAAGACAAAGGATAAGACAAAGGATAAGACAAAGGATAAGACAAAGGATAAGACAAAGGATAAGACAAAGGATAAGACAAAGGATAAGACAAAGGATAAGACAAAGGATAAGACAAAGGATAAGACAAAGGATAAGACAAAGGATAAGACAAAGGATAAGACAAAGGATAAGACAAAGGATAAGACAAAGGATAAGACAAAGGATAAGACAAAGGATAAGACAAAGGATAAGACAAAGGATAAGACAAAGGATAAGACAAAGGATAAGACAAAGGATACAAAGATAAGACAAAGGATAAGACAAAGGATAAGACAAAGGATAAGACAAAGACAAAGGATAAGACAAAGGATAAGACAAAGGATAAGACAAAGGATAAGACAAAGGATAAGACAAAGGATAAGACAAAGGATAAGACAAAGGATAAGACAAAGGATAAGACAAAGGATAAGACAAAGGATAAGACAAAGGATAAGACAAAGGATAAGACAAAGGATAAGACAAAGGATAAGACAAAGGATAAGACAAAGGATAAGACAAAGGATAAGACAAAAGACAAAGGATAAGACAAAGGATAAGACAAAGGATAAGACAAAGGATAAGACAAAGGATAAGACAAAGGATAAGACAAAGGATAAGACAAAGGATAAGACAAAGGATAAGACAAAGGATAAGACAAAGGATAAGACAAAGGATAAGACAAAGGATAAGACAAAGGATAAGACAAAGGATAAGACAAAGGATAAGACAAAGGATAAGACAAAGGATAAGACAAAGGATAAGACAAAGGATAAGACAAAGGATAAGACAAAGACAAAGGATAAGACAAAGGATAAGACAAAGGATAAGACAAAGGATAAGACAAAGGATAAGACAAAGGATAAGACAAAAGGATAAGACAAAGGATAAGACAAAAGGATAAGACAAAGGATAAGACAAAGGATAAGACAAAGGATAAGACAAAGGATAAGACAAAGGATAAGACAAAGGATAAGACAAAGGATAGACAAAGGATAAGACAAAGGATAAGACAAAGGATAAGACAAAGGATAAGACAAAGGATAAGACAAAGGATAAGACAAAGGATAAGACAAAGGATAAGACAAAGGATAAGACAAAGGATAAGACAAAGGATAAGACAAAGGATAAGACAAAGGATAAGACAAAGGATAAGACAAAGGATAAGACAAAAGGATAAGACAAAGGATAAGACAAAGGATAAGACAAAGGATAAGACAAAGGATAAGACAAAGGATAAGACAAAGGATAAGACAAAGGATAAGACAAAGGATAAGACAAAGGATAAGACAAAGGATAAGACAAAAGGATAAGACAAAGGATAAGACAAAGGATAAGACAAAGGATAAGACAAAGGATAAGACAAAGGATAAGACAAAGGATAAGACAAAGGATAAGACAAAGGATAAGACAAAGGATAAGACAAAGGATAAGACAAAGGATAAGACAAAGGATAAGACAAAGGATAAGACAAAGGGTAAGACAAAGGATAAGACAAAGGGTAAGACAAAGGATAAGACAAAGGATTAAGACAAAGGATAAGACAAAGGATAAGACAAAAGGATAAGACAAAGGATAAGACAAAGAAAACGATAAGACAAAGGATAAGACAAAGGATAAGACAAAGGATAGGATAAGACAAAGGATAAGACAAAGGATAAGACAAAGGATAAGGCAAAGGATAAGACAAAGGATAAGGCAAAGGATAAGACAAAGGATAAGACAAAAGGATAAGACAAAGGATAAGACAAAGGATAAGTCAAAGGATAAGACAAAGGATAAGACAAAGATAAAGAATAAGACAAAGGATAAGACAAAGGGTAAGACAAAGGATAAGACAAAAGGATAAGACAAAGGATAAGACAAAGGGTAAGACAAAGGATAAGACAAAGGGTAAGACAAATGGATGTGGTAACGGATATGACAAAGCATAACACAATAGGATAACACAATGTCTTAGACAAATGGATGTGGTAACGAATGTGAGAAAGCATAACACAATAGCATAACACAAAGTCTAAGGCAAATGGATAAGAGAGTGGATAAGGCAATTGGATATGATAACGGATAAGACAAAGCATAACACAAAGGCTAAGACAAATGGATGAGGCAAGGGATATGACAAATGAATATGGGAAAGGATAAGACAACGGCATAATATAATGGATAAGAGAAAGCATAACACAAGAGGATAACACAAAGGCTAAGACAAATGGATGAGACAAGGGATATGACAAATGAATATGGGAAAGGATAAGACAACGGCATAATAGAATGGATAAGACAAAGATAGGGAAAAGTATAAGAAAAATGCAAATGAGCACACAATGGATGAGACAAACGATTTGACAAAGGGTGAAAAAGGATTGGAGAAATCCTAAGACAATGGATCAAACGACAGATTAAACAATTGGTGAGACGGCAGATAAGACAATAGATAAGATGAGGGATAAGACAAAGGCAATGTTTTTCGAGCAATCGAGGGACCAAATGCGGATCCACTTCAACCAATGGTGGTTCTTGTGATAAATTTTATATCAGTGCGATCTGGTGCACGAACAAGCACTATATCACCTACTTTGGATGTTGTGGAATCTTTATTTGATGAGAGAAGAAACAATCTCGAATCTTTATCTTGTTCTAGATGGGCGTGTTGTTGTGGGTTATGTTTTTGAACTTTTTGTATGCTCAAGTAAATTAATTTCTTACTAAGGTGCAAAATTTTCGATGTCAAAGTGTACATACCATTTTACTTTTTGATTTAATCAATATTTGATCCAATTAGCATAGTTACATATAGACCTCAGTTAAATCAAGTATAACTAGGGATCAACCTGTTGACCACAATTTTTACCATTTCATGAGCATTCATATTTCTTCATAAACGACTCATATGCACAAATGGATGTTTAATTGAAAGACTGATTGCACACGTACAATATGCTCCTTTCATTCTCTTTTTCAAAACTAATGGATGCATTTGAACACGAGCAATAACTCACCTGGTTGGGGAGTTGAATCACAGGTCGAAGGTCATGAGTATGATACCCGGCCATCATGTGGTTTCAGCCTCCCCATCGTACCAACAAAGAAAAAAGGATGCATTTGGAGCCGTGCGTGTTGCTAGACTCGAACTCAACACTTGCTTAAGGAGAACAACCACTTTGAACCAACTAGACGTTGATAATCAACATGGCTTTTGTAGTTAACCGAAAGTCAGCACTGCACAATCAAGTTTCTTGTCAAATCGATTATTGTATATAAGACCAGTTTGTTCTTTATTTTAAGTAAAAAACAAATCAGTAAAGAGAAATATTCTCTAAATGTTCATGCAAATTTGCATTTCGAAAAAGGAAAACAATAAAGGAAAAATGGAGTTTACAGGCATACATAAGGTCCCATTGTTACATTCTCTCTCTCTCTCTCTCTCTCTATATATATATATATATATATATATATATATATATATAAAGGATATGATAAATGATAAGAAAACATAATAAAATAAAAGATAAGAAAAAGAATACGATCTTTTCTTGTATGACCACTCATCTATCTCAACATCTTCATTTCTGTCACAAACATCTTTTGTACATGTTGATGATTAACTGCCTAAGACTCATAACCATAAAACATGACAGGCCTGATTGTTGCTCTATAATATTTACCTTTGAACTTTAGTGGTATCTTCTTATCACAATGAATACTTAATGCTCCTCTCCATTTTAACCAACCAACATTAATTTTATACGTAACATCTCCATCAATTCTTCCATCAATCTCAAAAATTGAAACTTTCCTTTTGGGGGATGCAATGTGTGTCAATTTTAATTTCTATGTCCTCTCAAGTAACCAAATGATCAAACTTACATTCCATATATTATGTCTTTGTTTTACTAAGTCAGAGGCCTTTGCTTTCTAATGTTTCTCTCCATAGTTCTAATTTTCTATTAACTTTTTCGTTAGACTCATCTAGTAACACAATGTCATCTGCAAATAACATATACCAATTTACTTCATCTTGAATATGTTTTGTTAACTTATCAATCACCATTATAAATAAGTATGGACTTAAAGTTGATCATTGATATAACCCAATATTAACTTCAAAGAAGTCTGTCATTCCTTCATGAGTCCTCATACATGTTTTTTACCATTGTACATGTCTCTTATAAGGTTAATGTATGTCAATGAGATACCTCTTTTTTCTAAAGTTCTCCAAAGAACCTCCATCGGTACCTTATCATAAGCTTTTTCTTGATCAATGAATATCATGTGAAGGGCTTTCTTTTTTGCTCTAAAATGTTTCATAAAACGTCTCAAAAGGTGAATCGCTTCAACAGTAGATCTGCTTGGCATGAATCCAAATTGGTTATCTGCTGTACTCGATACTTGTCTTAACCTACATTCGATAATTCTCTCACAATTTTATAGTATGACTTATTAACTTAATACCTCAATAATTCACACAATTTTAAATGTCTCCCTTGTTCTTATATATGGGTATAAGCTGGGAAAAGACTAGAAGGACTAGGCCTTTTGTGCAGCGGTTACCGTTTGATGCACTCGAACTATGTTCCATACTTGAAAAGAGCCCCCCACACGATCTATTAATTTGATCCGATTTACTATAATATTAAGACTGGACAAGACAAATGAGATATTAATATATTCAGGTCAACCCGGACATAGCCCAGTTTCTGTGCGGGTCTTGAAAGTGGACCCTATAGCAATTCGGGTGGATCTGGGTCAGCCTGTTTTTAAATGGACCTGTAGTGACCCGACCCGACCCGCTCCGAAGCCGATTTGCCGCACCTGCCCAGGGATGAAAATTCTAAGAGTTCCGCAGAAGTTTCATGATAAAACCCGTGGTGCCGGTCGTCGCCGTTAGCCTTGCATGTGCTCACGCTGTCGTCTGCGTTTGCGTTTGCGTCTGCGTCTGCGTCTGCGTCTGCGTCTGCGTCTGCGTCTGCGTCTGCGTCTTCGAGTCGATGCTAAAAGAATGCTCTGGAAGGAAATATTCAGCACTCCAAATGGATCTTCAGGCCTACATAGGTTTGTCACCTTTACACGGTCATTTCCATTTTCTAGGATAAAATGGTACTCATCATGGACGATGTATTTATCCTTGTCTATCGTCGTTTTCTTTTTCACTAAGGAAAAGGAAAACATCGGAAGTTTGGAAAAAAATTATGTATAAAAGTGCAAATGTGTTCGCAATGGCCCTCAGCTTTAAGTCGATTAGAGAATGGTATGATATATCGTGCAGACGGCAGATTTTGGTACAACAAGACAAAAACTTTCAGCTTAATCAGTTCTACATCGTTAATTTAAGCATCAACAGCTAGTGGTGATATGGCCTCATCGCTTGCGTGGATTCTTTTTAAATTCTATTAAACAAGATGACTGAAAATAGGTCGGAAAAGACAACCCTTCATTCAGCAATAAATTTTTTAACGGACCTTTTCTATCACCAGCTCCGTAGGTTGAGCTATGGTCTTAGTCATATGGAACCTAAGATGCCTACCTTGTGTATGTTAACTCATGTCCAGAACCACTGGGTGTAGTAAAAAACTAAAAATCACTGTCAAATGCTGGATACTTCATTTCTGAAGTATGACTGTACGTTGAGCATACACTCTTCATTAACCTAAAGGTTAATAAAATTTCCACGTTTCTGTTCTTTCACCATGCAACTTTGTTTCAATTATCTTATTTTGGTGAAATATACCATTGGTATCCAGAAACCCAAAAGACCCTGGATTAATACGGTCAAGCTGAGTCACTTCATGTCGTCATAACAGGGTATCAACCATCTAGTTTAGAACCTGTGACCTTTCATGTTTCTTTTTCATGGCTGTTATTCTTGTTAATGTCCAGGGACTTGTACGAGTGACAAATGCGTGGACTTTGCATGTGCATATTTCCTGATTGTTGTGATTTTTTGTGAAAAAAAGGAGAAGCATGGGCTGTTATCTTTAGTCACTTTTGAAAGAATGAATGTTTAACCTTTTCTTCTTTTTCGTTCTTCTTTTGACCTTTTCTACTCACTTGAGGTGCAGATCATACTAAAGAGCTCAGTCTACAAACTGCTTCAAGTGAGAAAAATCATGCAGCGGCTTTGCCAGAGGATGACATGTATGTCTGAATTTGAAGTTTCAGGTTCTTGGTATCATTCTGCACGCTATCTTATATCTTATCTTCGTTTATGTACTACCTCTATTATAGGAACAGTCTTTAATATAACGAGCAGAAAAGGTGCACTAACCCAAAGGATACAAGGCTAAATTCTTGTGGTGTTTGTTGTGGAACATGTTCATTCTAGGTTATGAGTATGATATCTTGGTAGTTGGTATTTTTGGTTCATGTAAAAGTAGAGGTTGGTGTGGACCAAGTCAAATTATGGTGGATGATATAACAAAGTTACCAAGAGAAATGAGTGGCAATGTTTGATATAGCACACTTAGGCCTTATAGGGTCCAAATCTGCTTTGATGTGAGATAGCTCAGCAAGAGTAGGTCCAATAACAGTGTGCACAGATATACCAAGTGCATGCTTTTAAAAAACGGTTCTCCAGTCTCATTTAAAGCCAAATTTGGAGTTATCAGGAGAGAGCGTGATAGTTCCAAATGTTATTCTTGATTCTGAAGATGATGAAGATAGTATAGCTTGCATTTTATTGAGGCTACCACTGCAACAATGTCTCTCATTCCGTTGTTGTCCATCATGATGTGGATGTTCATTGCTCCCAAGTTCAGCACACGCAGCTCCATCACATGCTAGTTCGTGCAGCGCAAGCATATCGGTTCAGTAGGGTCCTATGCTGATCAAGAAGGCATGCAATGCATGATGGGGAGGTTGTCTGACGTGTATCGTATCGTGTATCACTGTGTATCATACTTTAATATTAAAAAAATAAAAAAGTATTTAAAAAATCAGGAAAAATTAGTAAAAATCCGAAAAAAATAAAAAAAATCTGGAAAAATTAGGAAAAATATGGTAATTGCTTTGAATTCATATAATGCAAATTTTAGTACATATTGAGCATTCAACATTGAACAATTGCATCCAAATTTACATATTTTCAAGCAAAAAATGAAATACATTTATATTTTACATATTGTAATCAGGATCATCAACTAAAT
This sequence comes from Brasenia schreberi, assembly GCA_036023115.1. NCBI lineage: Eukaryota > Viridiplantae > Streptophyta > Magnoliopsida > Nymphaeales > Cabombaceae > Brasenia > Brasenia schreberi. Next base: position 33,234 of record JAYKKT010000080.1, read on the forward strand.
AATCTTCTCCTTGCTGAAGATCCTCATCATCATCATCACCACCTTCTGCTTGAAAATCAAAATCTTCATCTCCTTGATACTATTATTGTACTCCTTCCAAATTAATCCATGCAATGTCTTCTTCGGTTAGGAGGGCATTTTCTTCGCTATCTTCTATAATACAATCTTCTAATATATCAAATTTATCCAAACTTATTGGATCAAATTGACTTTCTTCTCTATTTACTTTTTTCAATTGCCTACAAGAAAGAAATATAAGCAATTAGTAAATAGTATTAACAATTGAAGTCAAACAATATATTGAATTGAATCCTTAAGTACTAACTAATACAACATTACCTTTCGCGAAGCTGCATGTTACAATGAATAAAAACTAAGTCATTCAACTGCTTATGTTCCAACGTATTGTGCTTTTTTGTATGGATGTGTTCAAAGACACTCCAATTCCTTTTACAACCCGTTGCACTATAGGTTTGACTTCGAACTCTTACTACAAAATCTCTAAGATTTCGGTAATCACTTCCAAACCTATTCCACCAAACATATATAGAAAAAGGCAAACATTAGAGATATAATCCACAATAATATAAGATGTATTGATTTAAGAAACTTAAAGACAAAGATAAACAATTTACTTGGATGTATAGTATTGCGATTGCGAATTGCTACAGGCAAACCCATAAAGTGAAGAGCATTATCATATATCTCCATCTCTCGATGTATAGCATCTGTCCTACTCTCGTTAGGGACTAATCTGTCTATACAATCAATGATGACTCGATTAACCTCACTGTCCCTTTTGAAGCTTGCTGTGGTTTTAGATAATATGATGTTGCATGAATAGGCTGATGCAATTGTTTATTCCATCTATTATTTATAATTTTCCTAATTGTTTCTCCTCGCTATCAGCTAATCTTAAAACCTTCACCAAAGGACATGTAATCCTCAACAATCTAACAAATGCATTCCAAAATATACTCCAAAAGACTATCTCGGAAATCTCATTCAACTTTTTGTTTATTTCTGCAAATTGTTGCCACTCATATGAGGAGAACATTCTCTTCAATGCTTGCTTCTGTCTCATAATACTCTCTACAGATTAGAAGTTAGTTGCAAACCGAGTTGCAGCTGTACGAAGAAGCTCTGCACCATCTGTATATCTCCTCATCATACACATTACAAATGCATGGTTGGAGATGAATTTGGTGATATCTTGGCAACACTCAGTTGCTGCCTTTATCTCATCCATCTCACCAATATCCTCAAGGATGAGATCTAAATAATGGGCTGCGCATGATGTCCAATAGAAAGTCTTAAGTATTAACTAACTCCTTCTTAACTGCTTTGTAGTTAACTGCATTATCTGTAATCAATTGGACTATATTCTCTAGCTCAACTTCGCATATCACCTTATCAAACTCTTGTCGTAGGATCTCTGCAGTGTGCCTCTCTTCTAACATGTCTAGAGATCTAAAAAACATAAGTCCTTTAGGATAGTAGAAAAGAAAGTTTAGCAAGGTCCTTCCTCGCCTATCTATCCATCCGTCTGCCATGATACTGTATCCTGTCTCCTTCCATGACTCTCTCAAAGTCGAACAATATTCTTGCACTTTAAGGACGGTCTTATTTAAGATCTTCCTTCTCAATTTATGATAAGCTTATATTCTGGACCAATATTAGCAATTGCATCTGTCATTGCTTGAAAATAAAAACTATTTGGTGCATTAAATGGAATACATGCATAATAAAACATCTTCCCATTGCAAGGTCTACCTGATCATGCAGTTGTTCTGAATCCATAGTAGCACAAATTCTAAGTTGAGCATCAGGTGTAGTGATAAGAGGAAAAAAATGAATATATGCTAGAAGCAACTCTTCCTCTACTCCTTCCCGAGCTTCCTCTTCTACCACTTCCAAAGTCTTCAGCAACCCTCTTTCTCCTGTTTGGTGGTCGTGAACTGCTACTACCAATCTTTGTTCTGACATCTGAAGGAATACTATCAGTGAATCCAATAGCATCTTTATCTTCCTCAAACTGCCTAATCATCATTTTGTTGTCTCCTCTCTTGTATACTCTCAATCATCTGAAGACACTGTCATTTAATGCCTTGTGGCAAACTTCTAACTCTGCTTGTGCAAGGAGCAACTTCTTTCTTAGTCCTGCTAGGTGGTGTTTCAATCGTAAAATTCCACCACTAACCATCATCTCACAAAATAAACATCTTATCTTCAATATGGAACCCTTAACTGGTGTACCCCATTGTCATGCCGAATCATCATATCGAGAATGAGAGTCTCTAACATCCCTTCCTGCCATCTCAATTCAACACTTTAATTCAATAAAAAACTTGAAAATAAAAGCACTTCGTAAATCTCCAATCTTTAAATAACACTCAAATAGAGTGTCTCCCACTTCATGAATGCAATAAAAATCATATCCACACACTTAATAATTTCATATTTTGTTATTAAAAAAAAAATACAAATAACACAAAAAATAACAAATATAAAAGAAAAAATGAAGAAAAACACTAAAAATATATCAAAATCCGAGTTAGGAGGTTTGCACGGACACCGTAGAGTACATTTTTGGAGCCTTGAACACCAAGGAGGGGGAGAACCACTGTAGGAAAGCTTGGAGAGACTAAAACCCGCAAAAATGCGGGTTTCCATTTGGCAAGGGACCCTTTATAAGGGTCCCTGGGTGTATCGCTACGTGTTGTATCATGCGATACAGGCCGTATCGCACGATACGGCACGATAAATGGGCTTTTACGATACAGTGCTCTATATCGTATCGACGTATCATGCCGTATCGTACGATACGGTGAGATACGGATAACACTGGTCTGTATAGAAAAACATATTGGCAAAATGATTCCCAGTATATAAAAATGTTTGAAATAAGGAGATCAATTAGAAATTTAAGTTGTTTAAGTAAAATCTAGCCTTCACCTTTAAGAAAGATGGAGACTTGAATATTTGAAGCTTTATGCAATGGTCTTCCTACATATTTAAGGATCTATTCTAAGTTGTTCCTTCTTCTCAATGAAATGGGAGTTCTTATTGTTACTTAATGTGTTTGGTACATGAAATTCTTTGCTGTATGACATTGTTGTTAACATCCAAATTTGAGTTCTTTTCTATTCAGTTCTAGTAAATTACCATAAGTTTTGGTTGTTATTCTTTTCCTCATAAAACACATGTCTAATGATACAATATTATGCACTACCATCGACCCTTCAGCTAGATAATTAGTGAAGATATCGTCACCTTTTAATCTCCAAAGAAAGAAGTGACTGTATTCTTTCTTGCTGTTTTGGTAACGTCTTGTTTAGATATGTGGAGTTTCTGGGACATCCCTTCCTTGCTTTCTGGTTTTGTTTAGTGTTCCATCTGCATGTCTGTCTCATGTGGTTGCCTTGTTCTTGGTGTCATCGCAGTTTTCAATTATATTTCATATATGAATGTGGTGTGTGAAGTCCAAGATTTGGTGGTGTAATTAGGCTTTGTTCTTGCAGTTCGTCTTCGAAAGGAAGTACTGGTGATACAGAAAGGGTAAAAGATGAAACTCCACTAGATGGCTCTTTGTCTATAAACATTGGAATACATGAGGCAGATAGGACAGTTTGGAAGAATGAGACAATTGTAGAAGTCTTGTCAACTGCTGGCCATACACTACAAGGGCCTGATTTAGATATTGTCTTAGAGCCTCTCCGTTCGGCATTTGGCACAAAAAACATGAAACTTGTTGAGCTTGCCCTTGATTGCCTTCATGTGAGTACTCTCTAACCCTGGTCCAGTTATACCTTTTCATGTTTTGAAACTTTTGTTTAGCTTCTATTTCATAGTGCAGCAAATATTACAAGGATCTTTAGGCATGTGGATTGAGCTGCATATTTGTTGCTTTTGAACTCAGGAGTCACTGATATATTAGGTTTAGCCAGTGGCAGTATGTTTATGAAAGGAAAAGGGAAACTTGTGTAAAGACCTAACAAAAGTTAGAGCGTTCTGAATTTCTTCAACAGGAACATGAATTTCACTGCCTCAATTGACAAACTCTCTGTCCACCACCATGTTCAAAATTTAGAAGTTGGCAACATGTGTTGGAAAATTCATTGTTGATTTATCAAAATGAGTTAAGAACATATATTGATCTGAAATATCTTCCTAAATTGTTGCGAGATAGGGAACTATTCTTATGTATACTCGTGTGAACTTTCACCTATTTGTCTATCATTTGCATAGGTATTTTTGTTACAAGAAGCTTGTGGTTCTGATGCTTATTCTTTTGTTGCAGAAACTCATAGCTTATGATCACTTGGAAGGTGATCCTGGTCTAGATGGTGGCCAAAATGCTCTGTCATTCACTGATCTTCTTAACATGGTCTGCGGTTGCATTGATAATTCCTCGTCTGATAGGTATTCTGCTTTCATAGTTGATCATTACTTCTGAGGGATTTCAAACTCTGCTAGTGTTGGCCAAGTGTCTTACAGCTATGTTATACAGTACCATCCTACAAGTGCTGAAGGTACTTTTAACTGCTGTAGCATCAACAAAGTTCAGAGGTAGGCCTATGTCTGAAAGTTCTGTTTCTTAGCTTGTTTCTTTTCTCGTTTTCAAGAGTCTCTTTTGCCAGGTGGTCATTGAAAAGTGTTCTAAATCATCTCTTTAACATGCTTGTTTTTGACATATTTGATGTGAGGATAAGTTCTGTTAGAAAGTTGGGGAATACTTTCTTTCTGTTCCATTTTCTGAATCTTTATCACTTTGCAGTTCAATCCAATGCACGGTTGACCATACTGTAACTTTGATAAGTTGACTGAGTGCATTTATCAGAATCTAATGTATACTAGAGTTCAATTAATTAACAAACCATTTGGTCATTAGCTCAAGTTGAATTAACTAACAAACCATTTGGTTTTGAGTAATTTGTTCGTGGTGTCATGCAGGAACTGTTTGCATATGTTACATTCATGGTTTCTGTTCAGCACATATACAGATTATGATAGATTGTTTATAAGTTCTCTTGTGGAGCAGATCATTTAGATATTATATTGCTAATAGTCATTCTTTAACTGCAGTACATGGTGAGTGCCTACTGGGAGTCATCCGAATATGTTACAACATTACCTTTAACAGGTATTAATTGTACTTATGTATTCTGTCTCATAACCACACGTTTATGCATCATGATTTCTAATGCTTACACTTGATTTCACAGCAAGAACCCCATAAACCAGGCAACATCAAAGGCCATGTTGACTCAAATGGTTAATATCATTTTTAGACGGATGGAATATGATCAGGTATCAGAGGTCATTATTCTTTTTTCTAGATAATGTTTGCTTGTTGTTGTCCTTGTCATCATTATGGAACATACAGGCCCATACTAAAGTTCCATTATCTGTCAGAATCTCAGTGATACTCCTAATGCGGAAGTTGAAACCATGCAAACTTGTCCTGCAACATGCAATTCAGAACAGATAACTGAGACTTCATCTGAGGAATCCGTCAACAAGCCGGATAGGAAAAAATCTTTGGGGGATGCACTCTCTGAAAGCCATTAGAGTGACACACCTCTTGCAATTGTTGAGGAGCTTCAACATCTTGCTGGTGGTGCTGACATCAAGGTGCAACAATTTTATGTTTGCACTGTGCTACGGCTGGATCTTGTTTCCTTCCTTTCCAATAAGCACGATTGTTAAAACTTTGCAGGGTTTGGAGGCTGTTCTTGATAAGGCAGTTCATCTTGAGGATGGGAAGAAAGTGTCCCGGTATGAGGAGGGTGTGAAATCCGGAAGTAAATTATTTTCAGAATGAAAAATCATTAGCCTAGGGAGTAGCTATGTCAAGTTGCCCTTGACTTGGAAACTGATGTTCTGTAGATGAACAATTTTCACCTATTCGCTCTTCAATAAAAATGTTCCATTTATTTCAAAGGTCTTGATCTTGAGAGCATGAGCATAGGGCAACATTATGCTTTGCTATTGTTCCGGACACTTTGCAAGGTGCTTGCCATAATTGTAGATTATTTTGTCTCCTTTATTCAGCCATGTAACATCTTGATATTCAGAAGGAAAATCATGGTTCTGATGCCTGCAGATGAGCATGAAAGAAGATAATGACAAGGTTGCTACTAAGACAAGGTTGCTGTCACTTGAACTTTTACAGGTGCGTTTCTCTTGCATGCTATCAAGCCATTACATGGATTAGATCATATTTTCAGAGTTGGTTGCTTATTTGACTGATGTCATTTTCAGAACCTGTTGGAAGGTGTGAGCATGTCCTTTACGAGGAACTTTCATTTTATTGACTCAGTCAAAGCATATCTTTCCTATGCTTTGCTGCGTGCATCTGTTTCTCCAATTCCGGCTGTCTTTCAGGTTGTGGACCTTTTGCTGCGAGAACTTTATCTTGTTTTATTAACATTTGAAGAACTTTAGCTTCTCCTGTTCTACTTGCTTGAAAATGCATGTGAAATCTTTAGGCCCCTCATTTTCCCCCTTAAATATGAATTTTGTTGCTCATTTGTTTTCACTAAACTTTGTTCACCGAGAAGCATGCTACTGGAATTTTTATGGTGCTTTTGCTGCGGTTTAGGGAAAGTCTGAAGGTATAGTGCTGTGCGTAAGATTCAACTTATGTTAATTTGAAGATCATTTGAGAAGTCTTTTTCTTTTGGTTTAAATTTTTGTTATTTTCAGGGAGAGATAGGAGTATTTTTCCCACTTATAATATTACGTCCACTGGACAATGTTGACAGCCCAAGTGGCCAAAGGACGAGTGTTCTCAGGTTGGCTATTTTGCTCTTATTATAAACTGCTAAGTCTCTCTATGTTTCTTCATGAAACCATGATGCTTTTACCTGTTAAGATGTCATAGATGTGTCAAGGGTTAATTCCTGTATTATTTCACTAGCAACCTTCTATAAAAGACTCACACTTGAGATTAAATGAAGCTCGGATGAGGAACCCTGAATTTGTTGTCTGTAACTATCTTGTATAGATGCAAATGGGCCTCGGTTACTGCTTATTCACCAGGTCCTCTTTGGAGTATTAATCTTGCGCTGAGTGGCCAGGACACCAAAGGTAATATTAGTGTAAGGAAGTGTTCATGTATGTTGCCAGGAATGAACATGTATTGCCAAGATTCAACAAATAGTGAATAAATCATCGACAAGCAAGGATCCCCAAAATGGACACTTAAAAGGCCTAAAAAATGCTTCCAATCATGTAATCAAAGTGCTTGCTAGCAAGAACTCGTGAAGGAATGACAAACTTCTTTGAAGTTAATATTGGGTTACATAAAGGATCAACTTTAAGTCCATACTTATTTATAATGGTGATTGATGAGTTAACGAAACATATTCAAGATGAAGTACCTTGGTGCATGTTATTTGTAGATGACATTGTGTTAGTGGAGGAGTCTAAAGAAAAAGTTAATAGAAAATTAGAACTATGGAGAGAAACATTAGAAAGCAAAGGCCTCCGACTTAGTAGAACAAAGATAAAATATATGGAATGTAAGTTTGATAATTTGGTTACTTCAGAGGACATAGAAATTAAAATTGACACACGTTGCATCCCCCAAAAGAAAAGTTTTAAATACGTAGGGTCAATTTTTCAGAGTGATGGAAGAATTGATGGAGGTGTTACGCATAGAATTAATGTTGGTTGGTTAAATGGAGAGGAGTATCAGGTATTCTTTGTGATAAGAAGATACCATTAAAGTTAAAAGGTAAATATTATAGTGCAGCAATTAGACCAGCCATGTTTTATGGTTTTGAGTGTTGGGCAGTTAATCATTAACATGTCTGTGACAAAAATGAAGATGTTGAGATGGATGAGTGGTCATACAAGAAAAGACCGTATACATAATGAGGTTATTAGAAACAAATTAGGAGTGGCATCAATAGAGGATAAAATGAGATAATATCGTTTAAGATGGTTTTGACATATAGAAAGAAGATCAAAAGAATAACCTATAAGAAGGTATGAAAAACTAAATTTGGAAAGTATTAAAAGAGGTAGAGAATGACCATAAAAGTGTTGGAAAGAAACAATAAAGAATGATCTAGCTTATTGTGAGTTAACTGGTAACATGGCACATGATAGGGCTCTGTGAAAACAAAGAATCCATGTAGCCAACCCCATCTAGTATGGGAAAAGGCTTAGTTGTTGTTGTTTCCCAGGTTTGAGCTTTATTCAAGGCTTCTAATTCTTCATTCATAGCATCTACCTAATGAGGAATGAATTAAGCTTCTCTAAAGTTTTTAGGTTTCTTAAAAGTAGACAAAGTAGTTAATAGGGATCTATGAGTAGGAGAAAACGTATCATAAGAAACAAATCTCTCTGCACAAAGAGTTTCAATCATTCTATGTGTATAGTATCTTTCAAAAGGAGAAATGATATGTCTGTCTTGAATATTCTCATCACGTGTCAACCCATCTTGTTCTTTCTCTTTGTTTGCAAGAATATTAATCATAAATAAATATCTTGTATCATTATTAGTGTCACTGATTCCATTGCCATAGTAAGATTCATTTTCATGAAATTGAATATTTTGGGATACATAAAGCTTATCATTCTTAGGATGATAACATTTATACCCTTTTTTAGTTAGACCATATCCTAAGAATACACACTCAATGGCACGTGAAGAAAGTTTGTGATTCTTATCGGTCAATACAAAACATTTACATCCAAAAATTCTAAGATAAGAGTAATTAGGAGCAACTTTTAACAATTTTTCCATGGATGAGGCATTTTGTAAAAATGAAACGCATTTGGTTTATAAGGAAAATTGATGTCATAATGGCTTCAACCTAAAGATTCTTTGAGACATTACTAGAAATCAATAAGGTCCGAGCAGTTTCAATTGTCTCTATGTTTGCATTTAGCAACACCATTTTGCTAAGGAGTCCTAGCACAAGATGTCTGATGAATTATTCCATTACTCTCAAGATAGTTTTCAAAGTCTTTTGAAATAAATTCACCACCAGAATCAAATCTAAATACTTTGTTGTTAGAATCAAATTGATTTTTAATCAAATTATGAAAAATCATAAAATGTTTAAATACCTCAGACTTAGCTTTTTAGGAGATACACCCATGTGTATCTAGTAAAATCATCAATGAATATAACATAGTATGATACCCCCTTTTGACAAGACAAAGACGTGTCCCCAAACGTCAGGATAAATTATTTCAAAAGGTTTGCTTAGGTAGACATTCTTTGAGAAAAATGAAGACATTTCATTTTTCCAAGAGTATTTTTTATTCCAATAGAATGACATTCATACAACTTTTGCGCATTTAGATGGCAAGTCTTTTATGTCATAGAAGAACATCTTTAGATAGAACATTACATTGTTCAAAATTTTGATAATGTAAGTGGTCCACTACATAAAGCCCTCCTTCTCTATGGCCATATCCAATCACCTTCTTTGTTAGGTGATCCTGTATAATACAACCGTTTGATAAGAAGGTGACTACACAACTATTGTTAGATATTTGTGAAACTGAAAAATAAATAAATTTAATTTTGGAACCTTCTCAAATTACATCCAATCACCTTCATTGTTCCTTTCTTTTTTTTGTTATGTACATCTTAAGAGAGAGAGAGAAGGACCACTAGCTGTTTGGATCCCCCTCTCCCATTTAGTCCCTTTGGTTATAAATAAGGCCAATGGACATTCTTGCTAGCAAGCTTCCATAGCCAGAATTACAATTGTATCGTAAAGAAGTGGAACATTTTTCAAATGGATGTGAATTTTTTTTTTAAATGGTGTGTTAAAAGAGGAAGTGTATGTGGAACCTTCACCTAGTATTGTTATTCCCAACAATCAAATTTTCCGCTTAAAAAGGGCTTTGTATGGTTTGAAACAGGCCCCTAAAGCATGGTTCGATAAGTTTAGTGAGTTTATGATTAACCATGGTTTTCTTACATGTTACACTGATACTGTCCTATTTGTGAAAAGAAATACAGAAGATATTGTGATCCTTTTGTTATATGTGAATAATATTATTATCACTGGAAGTGATAATGTTGCTATTCATAATATTAAAAATGAGTTTTATAAAGAGTTTGATACGAAGGATCTTGGTTTTTTATATTATTTTCTTGGTATTGAAGTAAATCATAATGATAAAGGTGTTTTTTTGTCACAAACAAAATTTGCTATGACATTGTTAATAGATCAGCTTAGTGATGGGGAACTGCTTCAAAACCCCACTCCGTATCGACAAATGGTTGGTGTATTAACATATCTGACTATTACCCGACCTGATATCATGCATGTTGGACATACAGGAAGTCAATTTCAACATGCACCCACTACTATTTACATAAGTGAAGTCATGACATACTGTAAGTCAATTTCAACATGCACCCACTACTATTCACATGAGTGAAGTCATGAGAATAGTCAGCTTCCTCTTCCTCTTTAAAATTAATTGCTTATACTGACGCTGATTGGGGAGGTGATATAAATGATAGACACTCCAACACATGATTTTTGTGTTTTTAGGTGATTCACTTGTCTCATGAAAGTGTAAAAAGCAGCGAAAGGTCTCTCTCATCCACATAGGTTGAATACAGGGTAATGACAACAACAACAAAACTAACATGGCGTGGACAACTTCTGAAATACCTACATATATATTTGGAGTCATCGCCTCAAATATACTGCGACAATAAGAGTGTTATGGACATTACACACAAACACCTTTCACGAGCGTACGAAACACATTGAAATAGATTGTCACTATGTCCGAGAAGAATACCTACAAGACAATCTTGATCTTCAGTATGCTCAGCTGACAAATATATTCATTACAACTCTTTGATCACCTCGATTTCAAGAACTTCTCATCAAACTGTCAGTTGTTAACCGTCAGTTGTTCCTCTGTCAGTTCGAGGGATGGTGTTAGAAGGACTTCTGCCACCACTACTACCTGTTGCCCCCATCATCACCACCTGATGCAACTCTACAAAACAACCAGCTGACCAGTCAACACCCAATGGTCAGCACATTAGCCGTTGGGTGCTGGCCCCTCCTTCGTCCTCTTCTTTCCTAATGTATTCTATCCACTCTAGTCTATAAATACTCTCCTCCTCTCATGTAATCTCATGGCCTTGGGGCTTGACCTTGATAATAAAGTTCTCTTTTGCTTGAGGCACTGTTGGTTTGATTCTTGGTGAAGCATGTAAGATATTTTGTGTGGCTATCAAGATCGGGTGAGGCCGATCTTCATTTCAGATACTTTTAACAATTAGTATATTTGGACAACTAGTTCAAATCTGGTAGTTTGTGACTCATCCATTTAATGTTCCCAATAGGTTAATAGCTCTCCTATTTGAGGCTCTTCTTTGATGGGATAGTGAAATTTCTGAGGTCTGGCATGTTCTATTTGTGTGTTGAGCTAATCTTCACGGGATACAAATAGGCATAGCTATTTAGAATTTGTTCAACATGATTTGTAATTAGGTAATCTTATGTGAATTTATGCTTCGTTTTCCCTCTCATATGTCTGCTTTTATTTTCGTGCAGAATGCTTGAAAAGGTCTGCAAGGATCCTCAGATGCTTGCGGACATATTTGTCAATTATGATTGTGATCTTGAGGCTCCTAACCTCTTCGAGCGTGTGGTAATGTGAAGCTCAAACTTCCTTTTCTTTACTGCAATCTTACTTGTGCATATCATATCTTTGTACATAGCCCTTAAGTTCTACAATCTCTGTGTTGCCGATGTGTGCTTCACTGTTGTCTTGGTTGGCAACAGGTCCATGCCCTTTCAAGGATAGCTCAAGGTTCTTCTAATAATGAGCCAAACACAGTCAGTTTATCTCAGAATACATCCATTAAAGCTTCAACTTTACAGGTTACTCATTCGCTCTATTTCAAAGTTCGAATAAAACCATAAGCATTGCGTTCTCTTATTCATTGCTGCTCAGTGTGTAAAATGGGAAAATATCATGACACTATCTTTTCCTCCTTTCAGTGTCTTGTCAGTGTGTTAAAATCACTTGTTGGTTGGGAGAGATCGCAACGTGAAACTGCAGAATTGGGTAACAACAGTCAGCCATGTAACGATGTTTTGTCAAATGAAGCTTATAATGATGATGTAAAACAAAAGGAGGACTTAGCTGTTCGGTTTGAAAAGTTCAAGTTTCACAAGTCTACGATGGAAGCTGCCATTTCTGAGGTAATTTGCTGCTTTGGGGGTATGATGTGGCAGTTGAAGTCAAATGTTGGTTCCTGGCTATTGCCCTTCCCAACAAAGTTGCATTAGGGCTATATGATGTTATAAGTTAAAAAATGGCTCATGGCTTCATATGCTCAGTTATTGCCCTTCTCTATTATATTATGTGTTGTTTAGAAAATGATCCAGGGCACCAAGAGTCTGCTTGAGTAGATCTGTTTATGTTCAAGGAGAGCATAACCAAAATCAAGGGAAGCTGATAGGCAAGGGAGAGCTTTGGGAATCATTGTCTATATGCATTTAAGTGAAATGTATGCATGAGACATGCAGAGAAAACAAAGTGTAGCTTTATCACAAATCATTCTCTTGTGGATTGACAACAGAAAAGAACTAACATCAATGCCTTATTCTCTTTATCTTTTCTATTGCAGTTCAACAGGAAACCAGGAAGAGGTATAGAGTACTTGGTGTCAAATATGTTGGCTGAAAATGCGCCTGCATCTGTTGCTCAGTTCCTGAGAAATACTCCAACCTTAGACAAGGTTTTACTTGTAAGTTGTAACAGTTTTGCCATATCATTGCTTTCTTTTCCTTTTTTCATTTCAGGATCTATTGACAAGTAAATCTTACAGGCAATGGTTGGTGACTACTTGGGTCAACATGAGGGCTTTCCGCTGGCTGTCATGCATGCCTATGTTGATTCCATGAATTTCTCTGGATTGAAGTTTGATGCTGCAATTAGGGAATTCCTCAGAGGATTCAGACTTCCTGGAGAAGCACAAAAAATTGACCGCATAATGGAAAAGTTTGCTGAACGGTATATGAATTTTAAACTATGTTGAATATTATTTTTGTCTTTGAGATCTGCAGACCTATAAAAGTCCGCTCTATCTTTTCTGTTTCACTTTCTTCCTTTATTTGTTTGTTTTCTGATTGAGATCTCATGATATGATTATATGCCATTATCCTAAGTTTTTTACGTGCAACTTTTCCTTTTCAGTTATTGTGCCAACAACCCAGGGCTTTTTAAAAATCCAGATACTGCATATGTTCTTGCATATGCTGTAATTATGCTGAATACAGATGCACACAATCCAATGGCAGGCTCGAAAATGTCAAAGTCAGATTTTGTACGAATGAACTCTTCCCCTGATGCTGAGGAATGTGCACCTAAGGAGCTCTTGGAGGAGATCTATGACTCTATTGTGAAGGAAGAAATAAAGTTAAAAGATGATGAAGCTGGGACTGGTAGAAACATTAGTCATAGGAGAGAAGTGGGGGGAGGTCTTGTCAGTATTCTGAATTTGGCTCTTCCAAGAAGAAAGTTTGCCAGTGACGCAAACAAGGAAAGTGCTGACATTGTCAAGCGCACACAGGCCTTTTTTAAAAATCAGGGGAAGAAAAGGGGGATATTTTACAGTGCACATCAGATTGAGTTAGCGCGGCCAATGCTTGAAGCTGTAGGTTGGCCATTGCTTGCAGCCTTTTCTGTTACTATGGAAGATAGTGAAAATGAGCCAAGGGTTGTTTTATGCATGGAGGGACTTAGGGCTGGTATACATTTGACCCATATTCTGGGTATGGATACAATGCGCTATGCCTTGTTGACATCCCTTGTAAGGTAACTATTTATATTTGTTTCTGACAAAAAGAGATGGTCCTTTGTAAATGATATTGTTACCTTGGCCTAAATATTCTGCAACATCTCCAGTATCTTATAGTGAACTTTGTTCTATAGATTTACCTTCTTGCATGCCCCAAAGGAAATGAGAAGCAAAAACGTTGAAGCACTAAGAACTCTGCTAGCATTATGTGACACTGAGACAAATTCACTTCAGGACACGTGGAATGCTGTATTAGAATACGTCTCCAGGCTAGAATATATTACTTCAACCCCGGCTATTGCGGCCAGCGTGATGCAAGGGTCAAACCAAATTTCAAGAGATGCTGTTCTCCAGTCACTGAGGGAGCTGGCAGGAAAACCTGCTGAGCAAGTGTTCATTAACACTGTCAAATTGCACAGCGATTCAGTGGTTGAGTTTTTCACAGCTCTTTGTGGGGTTTCTGCTGAAGAGATAAAGCAATCACCCGCTCGTGTCTTCAGCCTTCAGAAGCTTGTTGAGATTAGCTACTATAACATGGCTAGAATACGTATGGTGAGAAGATTCCACATTCACTATTTGTGTTTTCCTTTTGTTAATGAAAATCTTGTTAAGCTGTAATTTAAGAATGTAACAGTTAGGTAAGATTAGTTGTTAGCTAGGTTGGTTAGTTTTTTCTCCTTCCCCTTTATTTTTATGTTTTTGATTTCCCTGCCGTAAGAGGGCCTCCATCAGCCAGAAATCTAGCAGTTGGAGAAGCCCCAGGGCTATGCTCTTTCCATTGGGGACCTTTTTGCCCCCCCTTTTCTTTTCTCTTTGTATATTTGCCTGTACATATAGAGGCACTACTCCAAGTATGGGTCGTTATTGGAGCTTGATAGTGATCCTGTTTCATTCTCCAAGTATGGGGTTCTTCAGAGCATCTTGTTTCACACTCTTGGGGGTTTCATTACTTGGTACCAGAGCCTGGCCTCTGAGTTTCACGAGGCTGCCTTATGCATGCATGTTATGAAGTTGTTAGATTAAGATTAAACAAGGGGATAAGAGCATCCACAACAATCATGGAAAGTTCATTAATGTGTTGGATAAAATTTAAAGGGGTAGATAATTATTATAGCAGATAATCAATCAAGGAGGCATGGAGATGAATAATTCCTCTATTTATTTCTCAGTGGTCTTAGAGGAGCTTGGTTTGATTCACAGGAATCCTCTCCCTAAAGCAAAAAAGGCTTTCACTGACCTCTTAATGGTTTAAGCAAGAATAAAAGAATTTCAAACTGAGGACTCTGTGTTAGCTACCATGAGATTCTATACGAATATGCCCTATTGATTTTCTCACTTTAAGAGTGAAGGAAGCTTCAAAAATGAGGTTGGTGTGAGTGGGGCATCAAGAAACAAAAGAAGTCATGCTTTACCACCAAAGTGGTGGACATATTCGTCTCAAATGCCAAAAGGTTGAGAAAAAAGAAACAGACCCATGTTGATGGGGAAACGGAAAATCATCAATCCTCTCCATTTTCCAAGAATTTGAGGAATGGGCCAGACCTGGCCATTTCTCAAGGCGGGCGGAAAAGGGGGAGAGCTCCAGGTCTTTTTATTCATAACTATGTCCTCATGCTCGCGTTTTTAACCTTTTGATGATAACACTGGTGAAAATATTTTAAGATCAATAAGAGAGAAAGCTTCTATATCTGAATCAATGCTCTTTTACAACCTCATCATAAGGTATGCATACTTGGCTCTTGATTGAGGTTTTTCCTTTGACATGATGTATGAGGAAAAGGTTATGTCTGAGGATACGAATAAAACTGTTGAGTCTTGTGTTTTTACTGCCAACGGTAAGGTTGGAAAAGTTGGAAATTTCCAAAACAGAAACTTTGATGTTTCAAATGTGAGTTTAGCTCCATGAATTTTGAATTTTTTATTGGTTTCACAAATTCCATATAGCAATTGTGTGGTGTTATTCTCATCTAAAAAATCATGTAGTGCATGATCACATCTCTGGATAGGTGATTGAGCAAGGCCGTAATGGAGGCCTATACTTAATGGCTAACTTTTATATGTTTCTAATTTTGTTGGTTGTAATAGTGTCTTTACATCTAAAAATGATTTCGGTTTTATGACACAAGTGATTGGGCTGCCTTCAATGTAAAAGGTAATTGTGACTATCATCACCAGATTTAATGAAGTGGAATTTGTTTTTGAAGATTTTGCCATGGCAAGGTGGAACATACTTTTTTCTCCAATGTACCTATATTAACATTTTAGAATTATGTACCCAAGTATGTTGGACTTCTCACCTACCATGTTTAAGGCAGCAGTTATCTACTAGGTGATATTTCTTGATGAATTCACTAGATATACATGGATATATTGGGTGCTATGAGCCATAAATTTAAGTCCAGTTAGTTGCAAAATGTTAAAAGATTGATTATGATGAGATATTTGCACATGTTGCTTGTATGACTTGAGTAACCTCTATATCTATTAGAGAATGAGATATTTTTTAGCTGAATGTGAAACATGCATTCTTAAACTGGATGTTTGGATGAGGTGGGTTATATGGGATGACCACCATGGTGATATTTCGTAATGGTAAAGTTGTGCAACTGAAAAAGGCTTTGCACGGTTGAAAACAGGGTGTCACAGTCTAGTTTGGTAAATTTAGTGAATTCATTCGTGGTATTTATCCATGTTATACTATGTGTGAGAGAAACATATACATGAATACTTTTACTTCCTTTGGACAGATGATATGATCACAATAGAAAGAAGTTCAACAAGTCAAGGTTGAAGATAAAGAGTTCCAAATGAAATATGAGACTTTTGAAGTACTTCTTTGGTATTGAAGTTAAATACAATGACATGGGGTATTTCTTGTTGAATAATATATGTATATGCTATTTTTAGTGTTAGTTTTGTAATTTTTGATATTTGGGTATTATTGTAATTACTCATAGTACTAAGGGCATTTTGGTTATTTTATGTTTTAAAACCCATTATGTAAGGGTTAGGCGTCTTGTATTAGGATAAAGAGTCTGATTAATAGAAAGAGAGAAAGAGAGGGGGGGGACCTCCATTGGAGGGCCTGCCCCTCCTCCGATATTAAATTTTACTCTTCAATGTTCTTAATCTTTGTTATATTTGATCTTCCGTTGTGCTATCCACGAATTCCAACATTTCGTTTCTCAAACAAAAATTTGCTAATGAAATATGAGACTTTTGAAGTACTTCTTATACGAAAAACAACAAGATTTAGCAAAAAATAAAGCATAACTTAAGTGGAGAAGATGGCAAGGGTGTAGCCGGTAGCCTTGGTGCTGCAGTCCCCTTTCTCTTTCTTCCTTCTTTCACGGTAACTAACTGTTACTGATTGGGTTTTCACCCCTTAAATATCAACATTACAATATGTTAATTTACCTAAATGCCATTAATGAGGTTTATTTAAAGCTACCTTTAAAAACAAACTTTAAGAGCTTTAGTTAACATGTATGCACATTGACTATATGACTTAAGCTGAAATTCTTTAGTATACATGATGTTCCATATAAAATGACCATCAATTTTAATATGTTTTATTCTCTCATGATATACAGGATTTGAGGCTATCTATATTGCTTCTTTACTATCACAAAATATAGGAATATGGTCTTCTACGAATAGACCGATTTCCATTAGTAGGGAACGCAACCACATCCCTTCACAAAACTAATTTTCTATCTTCTACGGAGCCTGCCCAATCACCATTTGTATAAATTTCAATCTTTGTGTGACTATTGATTTTGTACATTATTCAATGTCACGAATTAGTTTTCAGGTATTTGAGTATATGAAAAACTGCATCCATATGGTACTTGGAAGGTCACTACATAAACCGACTTATTATGCTTATTGCATATGCTATATTTGGATGAGTGATAGTCAAATATATCAGCATCCTCCATTTGCAACTTATGGTTAACATACATGGGAGTATGGATTGGTTTACGATTTTCTATCTTAATGTCTCGTAACAAATCCAAAGTATATTTTCTTTGATTTACTCAAATATCAGTACTTAGTAAGCTACTTAAATGCCCAAAAAGTAGTATAGCCTTCCGAAGTCCTTGATGTCGAATAGTCAATGGAGATCTTGCTTTAGTCTTTGGATTTCTCCAATGTCATCCCCTATCATAATGATGTCATCAACATATACTAGTAATAATGTAACCTTTTCTCTTTTTAAAAAATAATATATGGTCACTCACACTCTTTTTATACCCCAAATTGATAATACTTTTGTCGAATTTCTTGAACCTTGCTCTAGGAGACTATTTAAGCCCATAAATCACTTTCTTTAATCTATATACTTTATTTCCTGGATTTGGGTAACAAGGTGGCAACTCCATATAGACTTCTTCTTTGAGCTCTCCTGCAAGAATACATTTTTCACATCGAGCTGCCACATGATCCAATTTTTCTGGGCAGCCACACTAATCATAACTCATATTGATGTGAGCTTTGCCACTAGGGCAAATATCTCCTCATAGTTAATCCCATATAACTAAATATAGTCACGAGCTACTAGTCTCGCTTTATATCTCTCCAACATCTCATTTGCCCTGAACTTGACAGTATACACCGACTTAAACTCACTTTTTTCTGCTTGGTGGTAGATCACTAACCTCCCATATTTGATTTTTCTTAAGTGCATGAAGTTCAGACTTCATGGCTTCAACCCAGTGTTCATGCTGTGATGCTTTAAGAAATTCTTAGGATACAACTTAACTTTTAACACAAAATTATGATATTTGGATGATAATTGATCATAAGAAATAAATTGAGAAATTGGATAATTATCACACAATCTTTTTTCTTTCTGAAGAGGTATTGGAACATCCAAGTCTTCATTACTTTTTTCATCTAAGATTTCAGTTGAATCTGAGGAAGGCTCTCTCCCTTGGTTCGTGGTGTCTATCGGATTGGGCATGACTATTTTTCTCTTCCCTCATCTTCTTTCCTTCTTGTGATTGGTCTTCTTCTGCAAGAGAATGTCTTTATCCATTTCTTCACTTGTAATGTTTATTGGGAGAATTGTCTCTTCAATGCTAGAATCATAAAATTTGGTAGGTTTTTAGAAGAACAAAGTGGTTTCAAAGAATGTTATACTTCCTATGAGATATGGGGTTTGCTGGTCATAGCAAACGTATATTTTCTTTTCAAAAGCTTATCTCAAAATTGATTATGTACATTAGCATAACAAACTAGTGTTGTTCGACGCGTATCGTATCGTGTATCATTTTGCTCCATAATAAGGGTGTATCGTATCGTACTTTAATATTAAAAAAATATAAAAAATATAAAAAAATTAGTAAAAAAAATCAGAAAAAATTTAAAAAATAGGAAAAATCTGGTAATTGTAAAGAATTCATATAATGCAAAGTTTAATACATATTGATAATTCACCATTGAACAATTGAAAAAAATTTACATATTTTGAAGCAAAAAATGAAATACATTTACATTTACATATTGTAAATTTATATAAGGATCATTAGCTAAATAATCTTCATCTTCTCCTTGATGAAAATTCAAAATTTCTCACCACCTTTTGCTTCAAAATCAAAATTTTCATCTCCTTCATGATGTTGTTGCACTTCTTCCAAATTAATCCATGCAATGTCTTCTTCGGTTAGGACTTAGGAGTGCATTTTCTTCATTATCTTCCATAATCCACTCATCTAATATATCAAAATTAACAAACTGCTATCTTTGTACATGTAGTTGGCATATTTTCTAATTTTCATATGTGAGGAAAACGATGAGCTCTATTTCTTTGATTATTGAGTCTATGATACCCCAGTGATGTGATATTGTTACTTGATATCCTCTGTCACACGGGTACAGGTGTGAGATACGACAAATTTCAAAAATTTTGGGTGCGGTGACACAACTAGGGTATATAATATTATATATTATATATAATATTCAAGCTACATAAATCAATCATAATACAACTAGTATTTGCTAATTTTGGGTGCACATAGGTATCAATTAGCAAGTTCCCTCATAATGATATTAAACTTAGAATGATTTCACTAGTGATGTCATACTCTTCTGTTCTATTGATCTGGCAATGTTCATGGTCTTCAAATGTGTTTGGTGACAGAGATTATTCTGTGCAAAGGCATACACTATGGAGTCAAGAATCCAATCAGATTGAAAAATAAGAAACCAATTGTCTGCACGCACCCAAAATCATTGAAGCTAATATTGTATAAGGACACATCTTTATATTAAAGCAAAACACATAAATGGTAAACAACTACTAATTTCATCATAATACACAAATCAATCTTCATTATCCAGACCCATTTATCTGCGAGTTACAATTTTTTTTTCATTTTTTTTTGCCATGCCGCATCGACACGGTGTCGGTGTCGCACCAATGTCGAGGTCGACACTCCACTCCTTAGAAGTGTCTGTGTGACTGAGGATATCCTCTTTTTCTCTTACTGGAGACTAGCTTTTTAACTAATGCTTGAAGTGGTTTGAAACTGAAGGATGATAGATGGATGTTGTGGGTGTTAACTTAATGGAAGTCATGTAAGGTGAACCCTAAAATAGTGAAGTTGTGAAATGCCCACTTAATGAACTGAGACAACCAAATTGTTCTTCATTGTTTGCGATTTCATGAAATTAGAAACTGGTAGCAGAAATATACCTAAAAGTTGGCAACAGAAAGGGAAATGATTTTCATATTTTTATTTGTTCATAAATTATTCTTATTCAATAAATTTCTTATAAACTAATCTGAATTTACATGTTACATACACGGCTTGCAATCCCAAACAAGCATACCAGAGGATGCCTTGGAGAGAAGTGAAGAGAGGCCACAAATCTACAAAAAAAAATTAAAATCTTTCTTTGAAAAAAAAAGTTTTGAATTTTTTTTTGAAAAAAAGGTTTTGATTTTTTTTGGGCGTATCACCCGTACCATACGATATGGGCGATACAGGCCGTATCGTACGATATGACATGATAACCTTTATCATACGATATAGGTTACCGTATCGTATCGTGGCTATATATCGCACCGTGCGATACAGATAACACTGTAACAAACACATCCAAAAACTCGTGGAATGGTATGAAATGGATTAGCTTCTGGCTTGATCAATTTGAATGAAGATTTTCTAGCAAGTGTCAGAAGTCTATTCACAAGATATATAGCTGGAAGTACAACTTCAGGCCAAAAAGAAATTTGAACATTATATTCTAGAAGCAATATTCTTGCAATTTCTAAAATATGTCGATTTTTCCATTCAGCAACAGTGTTATCTGTATCGCACCGTATCGTACAATATATACGATACACCTAAGAGTATCGTAAAACATAACTTATCACTCTGTATCGTGCGATACGGGCTGTATCGTACGATACGCCCAATTTTTTTTCAATATTTTTTTTGAGAGGTTTCTGACTTCTCTTCGCCTCTCTTCACTTCTCTCCAAAGCATCCTTCGATATGCTTGTTTGGGATTGCAAGCCGTGTATGTAACATGTAAATTCAGATTAGTTTATAAGAAATTTATTGAATAAGAATATGAACAAATAAAAATTATGATAAAATTATTTCCCTTTCTGTTGCCAACTTTTAGGTATATTTCTGCTACCAGTTTCTAATTTCATGAAATCGCAAACAATGAAGAACAATTTGGTTGTCTCGGTTCATTGAGTGGGCATTTCACAACTTCACTATTTTAGGGCTTAAAACAATCTCTAAGAGCATGGTTTGATAAATTCAACAGGAGTATTATCAATTTGGGATATCAGAAAATTGTAAGTGATCATACTCTATTCTTTAAAAAGGGGGAGAAACTGACACTATTATTGGTATATGTGGATGATATTATTGAGGAAATTCAGAAATTAAAGAAGAGTCTTCATTAATTGTTTGACATTAAAGATTTGGGAAGACTATATTATTTTCTGGGCATTGAAGTAGCTTATTTTGGAAAAAATATCTTGCTGAATCAACAGAAATATACCTTGGACATATTGCAAGAGGTTAAAATGGAGAGTTGCAGAACTACATATACTCCAATGGAAGTCAATCACAAGTTACATATGAATGATGGTGCTGAAAAGGTTGATATAATTAAATATCAACAACTAGTAGGAAAATTGATATATTTGACTATTACACGTCCAGATATAGCTTACGTAATAAGCATAGTGAGTAGATTCATGCAATCACCATCGAAGATATTTGAAGACAACTCCAGGATATGGGATTCTTTACACTCCCAATGGTCACTTAGATGTTGAGATCTATACAGATGCTGATTGGGTAGGATCAACAGAGGATAGAAAGTCTACTACTGGATATATAGCACTGATTGGGGGCAATATAGTATCTTGGAAGAGCAAGAAACAATCGGTAGTAGCACGATCGACAGTAGAAGTAGAGTACAGGGCAATAGCATCAGGTATATGTGAAGGAAAATGGTTGCGATCATTACTGATGGAGATGAGCTTATTTACTGGAGATACTATATCTATATTTTGTGACAGCAAAGCAGCCATACAAATAACTACAAATCCAGTATATCATGAGAGAACCAAATATATTGAGATTGATTGTCATTTTATACGGGATAGTGTACATTCAAAGGAATTCTAGTTAGAACATGGGGCATCAGGAAATCAATGTGCAGATATGTTGACAAAAGCAGTTACCAGAGACCTACTTAAAAAATTGTGTAACAAGTTGGGTGTAACATCTATCTTTTACCCAACTTGAGGGGGAGTGTTGATGAGTAATTAGTTGATGATTAATTAGTTTGTGTCGTTATGTAAGTCTAGACTATGTATGGTATGTCAAGTTACTTTGTAATGCGGGTCCTAATGGATTAGGTTCTGATCCATTAGGACCCGTGACTAGTTATGAGAGTCTAATATTCATTAAGGGTAGTTTAGTACATTAAGTTAGATTATGGTTACTTAAGTAGCAGTTAGGGTTACTCAATGGGAATCGACTGGCAGAATAGAGAGACAAAAAAGGCTCCCTTTCATTTCAGAATATAATGGATGAATGCAATGTTCAGCTTGATGTTTAGCAAGATCTAAATTAAAATTTGGAACCAAACTTGTGACACACACTTCAAGACAGTTCCAAGTACGATCTCGCTTTGATACCATGTAAAGAAGTAAGCCTTCAATCACCGGTCACTGTCACATAAACAAATCACCAACCACTTAGTGTACATGAGTGAGATAATTCCAAGCACTAAGGCATACTAAAGTGGAGACCAGCCCTTTTTATAGGGCTGTATTACAAGGTGAATGGCAGCAGGACTGCCAACATCTAGTTCACTAGCGGTTGGCAGCATGCTGCCAATGTGACGGTTCAGCCCTTGATGGCTGAAAATACAAAAAACAAAGGGAAAAATTACAGAAAAGAAAAGAATTACAAAAGAAAACAAAAATACATTTAACACCACCCTTATATCATTTCCCTCTCTCCTTTTTCTTACATGGCATTAGTACCATAATTGTATGTACACTGAGCATTGCATCATCATCTTCATCTGTGTGTGAACTTATTATCCTCTTCATAGAAGCCATTGTGCCATGCTTGCATTTTCATCAAATGCATAAGCCTGCTGTCTGCACCTCTCCTCTTTTCTTCAATTTCCTTGCATTTGTTTCTTTCCATATTTTATAGTAACTGGGTCAGTTTCTCTCTTCAACAACTTTATTATCATCAGTGATGACCACCCCATATAAGCAACAAAATGGAAGGTGATTTAGGAAATGGGATGTGAGGCTGAACCGATCACTATTAGAATCCATAGAGTAATGAACATTCTGGAAAGGTTGTGGCTCTTGCCTCTGATGATGAGTGGCTTCGAGAAAGTAGCATCCATTCACTTCAACTACTCTGCAACCTTTTCAATACATTTTACAAGGTATGCGAACTTGAGCTGCATTTTACTTGTAAATTATGTCATTTCTTTCTTCTCTAACTTTGAAGCAAGTGCGCTTTTATTACTTGCAAAACACTAACTTCCCTTGATAACAAAAACAATCTCCTTTGCCAGACAGGGTCGGTGTTGTAGCTGACCACTAATCTTCTGTGCCCTTTATGGGGCTTTTATTTGTTTGCAGGAAGTTTGCTTTATGTTGCCATCACTTCTTGGACTCTTGTTGGACTGTGCCAAGAAGACAGATCAAGCAGTAGTTTCACCGTCTTTAGGTGCTCTAGTTCACCTCATAGAAGTTGGTGGCCACCAATTCAGTGATAGTGACTGGGACACATTATTAATAAGCATTCGGTACGAAAACTAATTCAGTGTCTTAGTAAACTTTGTGTTGATCTTGCTTATTAAGTAATTCTTTTCATTTATGAGAGTTATCTTAGATTTTCACACGTTTGATGTTTGTCAGTGATGCTACCTTCACAACCCAGCCCCTTGAGTTACTCAATTCACTAGGATTTGATGCATCAAAGAGCCTGATTGTTTCGTCAAATGAGCAGACTACTAATAGAAGTGGAAGTTTGCCACTTACTGATGGTAGAGGAAGGGAATCTCATCATCTTCACGATGGGGAAGATGGAAAAGACTTCAATAATAGACTCCAAAGTGACGATAGTGTCAACATTGGAGTAAATCCAAGGGTTACTGTTGTACCGGGTAATAATCATGGGAAACAGATGCCAGACCTTGAGGAGCCCGAAGGTTTGTTGCTATGCCATGACCGTACCTTTTGGAATATTGGTGCTGATGATGTTACTTCTAATCTTTGGTTGCTTCTAACAAATTCAGTGTTATTTTAATCATCTTTTGGTTGGTCATACTGTAGATTTACAATCACCTGTTGGAAAGACAGAGAAAGCATCTGATGCCGAAAGTTTGCGAAGGAGTCAAACTTTCGGTCAGCGGATAATGGGGAATATGATGGACACTCTTTTGCTAAAGAATTTAACGTTGAAATCATCAACTCGTGCCGGAGCTGCTTTGGTTCCTTCTCCAATCAAGGTAGCGGTTGCTAATTTTTCCTTTTTAGGGAGATCATAGTTTATGAGTGTCTTGCACTTGCACATATTATATACTCTCTCTCTGTCTCATGTGCACTGATCTTTTTTCCATTTCACCTCCCTATTGTTAGCATTAGCAACCACTGCCATTTTTATGAGCAATAGTCCTAAAGCTGCATGAGGGATTATATGACCAAATCACAACAAATCTATTTCTGATTCTTTTTTTCTGTCTGATTAAGGTAGGGCTCTTAACTATGATCGGATGATTATTATAATGAAGGCATGAAGTTCTGTTTTGATAAAGTTGCTTTTGTATTTATTTTCATAAAATCTTGCTTGCATAATCTTAGAGGTGTGGGGATTTTCCTTCTCTTGATGGTTGGCATTTATGAGAAAGTGTTTTTCTTGTTTTGTTCATCTATGTTGCTGTGTGTTTCTTAGCATATGTAATTGTGTGCGTATCTTTTGGATGTGTATGCATACATGTGCACATGCAGGTGGATGCCTTATGTGTGGTGTGGGGCTATGTGGGTGGGGGTGCGGGTGCGGGATACGCCAAATTTCAAAAAATTTTGGGTGCGGCGACATGGTAAGGTATATAATATTATATAATATATATATTATATATTCAATAGAACAAGTGAGACATCAATTAACATAAGTATATGATGACAATAGTAAGTACACAACTTTATATTAAAGCAAAACAAGTAAACAACTACTAATTTCATCATAATACACAAATCAATCAAAAAGAAAATTAGGATTTACATATCAGCAATATTATAAGTGAAGGGACTATCGACAATATTATCAACTATAAAGTTATGAACAATATTAATGTTTGATAAATGAATTAAACATGTACATGATAAATTATAGATCTTCACCATCAACAATATTATCAAGTGAAGGGACTATTGGATCAGTGAGTTCCATATTAAGGATATGCAAATCTTGGCTGTCATCTAAGTGATATTCCTCTGGGTTTGCATCCTAATATTTTGATGCTCCTTTACTGCAATTATATTCAAATAAATAACAAGAAAAGATCAAATACAATCATCATGATTAATAGAAAAGAAAACAATTTTGAAAGATTAGTAATTTTTACTTGTACTCAGCATTAGATCGTGAAACCAATCTTAGATTTGAGTGGACATAAACCAAGTCTTCAGCACGACTGTTCCTTTTGATATTGTGAATTTGAGAATATGTACTCCAATTTCTTTCACAACAAGGGTTGAGATAATAATTTTGATGCTAGCTTTTGAAGAAGAGGCATCTCAAATCGATAACATGCTCACCAATCTAGTGGATCTTGATAATCCCTTGCTTCTAGTGCTTCTAGTGAATCAAGTCTGGCACAAGAAAACTTTTCATATTCATAATTTACTTGCCTAAGTAGGTATGAGTCACGATAAATCCTTCCCAAATACATTTGCCTATTCTTTGCTATTTCTGGATCTTGATTAGGAGGACTACGCCCAATGCTCTCATGCAACCATTTCTTCCCATAATATCTTGGATTTTAAGAATGTGCTAAACAATGTAAGGGAGTGTTGCTTTTGTCCCATCTTGAAACTAATATAGAATGAATATGATCATAAAACGATGATGTCACATGAAGTTCTTTTCCTTCGTGCTTCAAAATTATTGACTCAACTTTTTCAATCATGGTATCCCAAATTTCATAAAGTTTATGAAGCATTGGTTCATCTTTATCAACTTCTCTCAACATCTCCCAAATAGGTTATGTGAATTCAAGAAAATATAATACCTTATCCCACCATAAATCATTAAGAATAATAGTCTTCACTACTTCCCTTTGATCTTCAACCTTGTTACCACGCTATGAATCCCAGCTTGGATCAATAATCATTTGAACCAATGATGTCTTTTGTGTGAAATCTTTTTACCATCACAATCAAAGAAGCAAAACGTATTTCTGCAACCTTCAACAACTTTAAATGAGAATGTCTATTGAATATAGCTTAAATTAATGGTGATTCATTACAAAATTCCTTATCTTTATACAATCTGCTGCCATATCTTCAATCCATGAACACAATTCATATACACGAAGATTATCTTTATCTTCTAATGGCTTACATATACGAGAAAGAGTCAAATTTAAACGGTGAGCTACACAAGGTGTCCAAAAATGTCTGGATAATCACCTTCCAAACTTAACCCTGCACTTTTACAATTAGTTGCATTATCATTGATTATTTGTACAATATTATCTGGTTGAACACTCTTAATAACTTCTACAAATAAATCTTTCAAGTAGCCTGCAGTTTTAATTTCTCCAGATGCATCAACAAACTTCAAAAATATTGTCCCACTAATTGAATAAGCAATGAAATTAGTGAGTGGACACCTTTGAATATCACTCCATCCATTAGAAACAATAGAAACACCATTAGTTTTCCATAAAAACTTTTTATGTTCTAAAAGTCTTTCAATATTGGCTTTTTCTTCTTTAAGAATAATGATTCACAATTTTTCAGAACTTGGAGGAACATAACCATGTAAATTACAATTAGCCAATGAAGTGACAAGATCTTTCCAATATGGATTTCTTGCTACATTAAAAGAAAGTGAACTTGAAAAGAAAAATCTTCCAACCTTTCTATCCATCTCCTCCTTTCAAACTACATTCAATGATTTTTCAATTCCAACTACATGTTAATGAGACACTGACACCTCCTAGAGAATTATGTAGATCATTAACTATGTCGGCGTCGACACTGGTGCGACACTAACACCGACACCGTGTCGGTGCGGCATCGAAACGGTTAACGTGTCTGACCTACTATATAGGTGCGGTCAACGTGTCTGAGGTCACGTTCATCCAATTTTTAGGTCAGAACTTTAAAAGGCTCGAAACCTCATTTCTCTCTCCCTTCTGTTTGCTGGCGGCCCCTCGAGTCCTCGACCCTCACCTTACCCTCGATCGACCGAGACGCACTAGTTGGACTCATCAACGTATGACGAGACTTTCAAAGAGGCTTTCCTTTGAGGCTTTGAGGATTATCGAGGTATGGTGTAATAATTTGCTTCAATGGAGGTCATGGTTCGTTGTCTCCCATTTGTTGCAGGTATCATTTACCTATGCTCCAACTTGAACTGGTGGTGCTCTCGCCATTGCTGTTGATTTTTTCATTGATTTCCAACTATAGTGTACGAGACAAACCTATATGCTTCCATTAGCCTCAACAAGAAGTAGAACACCACACAAATTTAACAAAACAAATTCATGAGCTATCAATCAAGAAATTTTTCAAGGTGGCAATAAGCAGATCATCTCCAACAAGCAATCTTAACCTTTTAATAAACTCTTCCCTGGTCATCCTTTTGCTATGATAGAAACCACAAAGAAAAAGAATGATCATATATTCATCAAAAAAGAGAAGCTGACATAGAGCTAAACCAACTAATTCATAAGCATTCTCACCTTAAAAGCATCATAATAGCAGTCAAAATGCTTCCTAGTTCCCTAAGATATGTGCTTATCAATCACAACAAACAATAGAGGAAATGGCATCCAAATTCTTTCGGAAGATGCCTTTTGTAAAATACATTTTCAAACAGATTTATACATTAAGCACACACATGAGCTTGCATTACCTCCTCTATGTTGATCAAGCCCAATACTATCCACACACACATATATATACATCCATACACACAAACATATATATACCTCCACACACACACACACACATATATATATATTCTATGTATACACACATATCTATCTATCTATCTATCTATCTATCTATATACATATTCTCATAGATTTCTCTAAGATTCAACTTGATGAGACTAGGACTAGGATAATGATACATGTCAAATAGGTGGGGATAATTATGGCTAACAATATTTAATAATGGATCTCACTAAGGAAATCAAACTTGACTTTAGATTGAGAAATTGTGAATTGAGTTGATCTTAAAAATGGTCGACAATAGAAAAGGAAAAGGAGTATCAATTGGTACTGGTCCTACTGGGAGTTCTGGTGGAAGTGTTCCTTCAAGTTGAGGATCAATAACAAAAGTTACAAAACCTTCAATTTCAACACCTCGTGATGATGCACCATTGTGGATGTACGTATAAAGGGGAGAATTATACCAAGGTGGTGGATGTAGTACACATTTTGTGTAAATTTTGCAACATGAATTTTACAGGATCATGTACCAGAGTGAAGGCACATCTTTTAAAATTATCAAAACATGGTAAAAGAGCATGTCCGAATGTGGATGAGGATTTACGAAGACAATTAATGAAAATTAAGATGAGTATGAAAAAAAGAACGAAAGGAGTGAAAAAGAAACAAATATTCCATTGGTGGATACAAAGAAGATATAGAAAAGAAAAGAAAGTTAATGCAAAGTGAATTTAAAGGTTTTAGAGGAGGAGCAATTGAAAAATCATTGAATGTAGTTGGAAGAGAGGAGATGGATAGAAAGGCTAGAAGATTTTTCTTTTCAAGTTCACTTCCTTTTAATGTAGCAAGAAACTCATATTGGAAAGATCTTGTCACTTCATTGGCTAATTGTAATTTACATGGTTATGTTCCTCCTAGTTGTGAAAAATTGCGAACCATTATTCTTAAAGAAAAAAAAGCTAATATTGAAAGACTTTTAGAATATAAGAAGTTTTCATGAAAAACTAATGGTGTTTCTATTGTTTCTGATGGATGGAGTGATATTCAAAGGCGTCCACTCATTAATTTAATTGCTTATTCAATTAGTGGGCCAATATTTTTGAAGTTTGTTGATGCATCTGGAGAAATTAAAACTGCAGGCTACTTGAAAGATTTATTTGTAGAAGTTATTAAGAGTGTTGGACCAGATAATGTTGTACAAATAATCAATGATAATGCAACTAATTGTAAAAGTGCAGGGTTAAGTTTGGAAGGTGATTATCCAGACATTTTTGGACACCTTGTGTAGCTCACCGTTTAAATTTGGCTCTCTCTCGTATATGTAAGTCATCAGAAGATAAAGATAATCTTCGTGTATATGAATTGTGTTCATGGATTGAAGATATGGCAGCAGATTGTATAAAGATAAGGAATTTTGTAATGAATCACCATTTAATTTAAGCCATATTCAATAGACATTCTCATTTAAAGTTGTTGAAGGTTGCAGAAATACGTTTTGCTTCTTTGATTGTGATGGTAAAAAGATTTCACACAAAAGACATCATTGGTTCAGATGGTTATTGATCCAAGCTGGGATTCATAGCGTGGTAACAAGGTTTAAGATCAAGCAAGGGCCAAGTAGTGAAGACTATTATTCTTAATGATTTATGGTGGGAAGGTATTATATTTTCTTGAATTCAGATAACCTATTTGGGAGATGTTGAGAGAAGTTGATAAAGATGAACCAATGCTTAACTTCATGAAATTTGGGATACTATGATTGAAAAAGTTGAGTCAATAATTTTGAAGCATGAAAGAAAAGAACTTCATGAGACATCATCGTTTTATGATCATATTCATTCTATATTAGTTTCAAGATGGGACAAAAGCAACACTCCCTTGCATTGTTTAGCACATTCTTTAAATCCAAGATATTATGGGAAGAAATGGTTGCATGAGAGCATTGGGCGTAGTCCTCCTAATCAAGATCCTGAAATAGCAAAGAATAGGCAAAATGTGTTTGGGAAGGATTTATCGTGACTCATACCTACATAGGCAAGTAAATTCTGAATATGGAAAGTTTTCTTGTGCCAAATTAGAAGCACCAGAAGCAAGGGATTATCAAGATCCACTAGATTGGTGAGCATGTTATGGATTTGAGATGCCTCTTCTTCAAAAGCTATCATCAAAATTATTATCTCAACCCTTGTTGTGAAAGAAATTGGAGTACATATTCTCAAATTCACAATATCAAAAGGAACAATCTATCAAGTAATCGTGCTGAAGACTTGGTTTATGTCCACTCAAATCTAAGATTGGTTTCATGATCTAATGCTGAGTATAGGTAAAAATTACTAATCTTTCAAAATTGTTTTCTTTTCTATTAATCATAATGATTGTATTTGATCTTTTCTTGTTATTTTTATTTGAATATAATTGCAGTAAAGGAGCATCGCAAACCTGGAGGAATATCACTTAGATGACAGCCAAGATTTGCATACCCTTAATATGAAACTCACTGATCCAATAGTCCTTTCACTTGATAATATTGTTGATGGTGAAGATCTATAATTTATCAGGTACATGTTCATTTCATTTATCAAACATTAATATTGTTCATAACTTCATAGTTGATAATATTGTCGATAGTCCCTTCACTTATAATATTGTTGATACGCAAATCCTGATTTCTTTTTTTATTGATTTGTGTATTATGATGAAATTAGTAGTTGTTGACTTTTTGCTTTAATATAAAGTTGTGTACTTACTATTGTCATCATATACTTATGTTAATTGATGTCTCACTTGTTCTACCTTGAATATATATAATATTATACACCTTAGCCATATCGCCACACTCAAAATTTTTGAAATTTGCCGTATCCCGCACCCGTGTGACATAGATCATTAAACACTTCATGAAAATAGGGAAGCGCTGACGTTGAAAATGCTTTTCTACCATAGCCAAGCATATGAAAGTAGTCCTGTTTGTCCTCGAAAGAACAACTTATTGGGGGTACTATGAATACTCTGCTTCTCAGGATCAGGATAATTTGTTAGCTCCTTGGTATGAGAAGGTTCTCAATTGGAGAATATGTGACCCGATCCTCCAGGTTGGTCATAGATCCTGGATTGACCATGTAAATTGGAACTTGCAGTTTCTTGATCAAAGGTCCCATGTTTGAGTAAAGGCTGCAGTTGGCATGAGCCACAAATCTGACCCGAAGATTGCTGCTTGTGGTATTCATTCGCCCCTTATGGTTTTCTCGTGTAAATAGTTCATTAGGAATCAATAGAGATTTGAATGTTACTGCATAGCCGTATAGTGCTACAGATGTGCTACTTCAGAGGAAAGTAGAGAGTGCAGACAATCTATTCGTAATGATATTCATGTGTGATTTCATATATTGCCTAATTTTTGTTTGATGTGTTGGCATTTCTATTTATTGGTTAAGTATGCTTTAAGGAAAGTCTTCATTTCATACAAAGGTTATGGCAATTTTTCTGTCGTTTTGTCACTCATTTCAGGAACCAGATCCAAATGACCCTGATGTTAAGAATGACGAGAATCCTCTTATTGTAACAATCAGAGGGAAATGCATTACCCAACTACTGTTGTTAGGTGCCATTGATGGTATACAGGTAAGCATGCTGCATGTTGTATCTACACTATAATAGTACAGGTTTTGTGACCAAATTTTTTCCTTTAATGGCTTATATTTTGACTAGGCCTGGAATGCATATATATATATATATATATATATATATGTCTAGACAATTGAACCATTGTTTAAAAAAGCTGGACAAATAGTTGTCGACAGACCACCAGTATTTGATAGCGATCCACATGTCAGGTCATTCTTATTTTCATTAGAGCCACAACGACAGCGCTCCTAAGAAAAGACCAACAACCACGAGGTAAAAATGGGACTGATTGCAGCGTAGCTGATGGGAACCGTAAATAGAACGGGACGACCACCGGAGGAAAAACAGAAAGATATGACGTATTTGCTAAATTGTCGATACCCCTAAAGGTATGAGACTCTTTGACTCCAAATGGACAAGTGACATGATTCCCTTTCTGAAGAGCCGCGGAATCATTAGTGTCATTCCAGGCTTGCATTTATGGTGTCAAGGAACACCAATTGTAGCCAACACAGTTCTCTTAGAAGGATGAGAAAAAGTGAACTTCAAATTCTGAAACAGGTGGTCATGAGTTTCCTCTCCCTTGTGACACAAATGTCATTCACTCTCTGGTGAGATTATTTTACAATGGATCTCCTCCCCAGTAGCAAAATACACCTTCAGTTGGAACTCTAAACTTATTTTCAT
Organism: Brasenia schreberi; assembly: GCA_036023115.1. Taxonomy (NCBI): domain Eukaryota; kingdom Viridiplantae; phylum Streptophyta; class Magnoliopsida; order Nymphaeales; family Cabombaceae; genus Brasenia; species Brasenia schreberi. The sequence continues at coordinate 66,051 of JAYKKT010000080.1, forward strand.
TTCTATCGTAATCCATCATCCATCCTGCTCTTAGGCTGCTTCACACACGTATTGGCTTAAAAGCTTACGTGCTTAAAATGGCAAGCCAAGTTTGTTGGACTTGAGAATATTCGTAGTCTTGCCTATCTTAATTTTGGTCGAATTAGATCTTCATTCCAATTGAAGCGGTAATTTTTTCATTGGGAAGTTGGGAGTTATGGTGCGTGCCAATAAAATACCATGGTCGGTCGTCCATAAATTCCTTCGGCAACAAATGGCTGGAATTGACATGTATTTGTATGCTCTCCAGAAAGCAACGTCTTTAAATAATTTTGAATGCAGATACCACATTATTTCTCTGGCGGAAAATAAAATCTGAAGTTTGACAATTTCCAATACTTGAATGTACCATTTCTGAGGAGATTTGTCCAGTAATCTTCGATTTTATAAATCGCGATATTTGTTTATTTCCGGTTAGCGGGCTTTTGTTATGTTTCCCGTAACTGCTGACGAGGATTCAGGTTCAATTCCAATTCAAGCCCATAAACCCTACTCTCTTGCTGCCGCCGCCGCGTGCGAGAGAGAGAGAGAGAGAGATGGAAGTGGAGGGAGAGGGAAGAAGGCGGAAGAAGCGGGACAGGTTGGAGGTGAGGATGGAGGTGGTGCCGGAGGCGGAGGGCCGAGCGGCGCCGTTTGTCGGCTACTTTCCTTCTGGCTTCGACCCGTCATCCGATGGAAAAACCCTACTGAGGGTGAGGGCCTTCAGGAATTCCGAGAGGTACAAGACGGGTCGCCTCGAGCTCGTCGTCAACCACGACTCCGCTGGCGTCGATTTTGTTGGCACCAACTACGCCGGCGAGGGAGCCCTCTCCCAGCCTTGCACCTATGCCCTCGGCGTCTTGGACAAGGAGAATTCCTCCCTTAAGATCCTCCCCATTGCCGGAAACAAGGTGAGGTGATGATTTCATTTTCTATACACGTGTCATTGAGTTATATTGCAACAATCTAATTTGTTTGGAACCTCTGTTTATGTGTTGGCCCTAGATCTTTAGGTTGGAACCAAGGGTTAGGGGTTTCAACTACCTGGAGACAGAAGTTGAGGAGTCGAAGGACGATGAGCTCACCGACGAGAGCAAGCTGAATAAGTTGAGAGCTCTCACGGCATCTTTTGGAACAAGGCGCTCCAAGATTCAGGTTGCGTACTTTCTTTCAATGATTTCTATTTGCCACCTTAGTCTTGTTCTGTGTTTGCGTACTTCCGTTGTATCTCTGCGGAAGTTTATCTCCTGGGTTTATATCTATTTCCGTTCATCTCCAACATGAAGATTTTGCTGCTGAATTTGGTAAACAATACCAGAACATTATACTAGATTGGCATGCTTCCAAACTGGTTGGCTTTGTGTACTTCTCTTGCCACTATCTCTGCATTAACAGACTCTTTCAGTGTCGACTTGCCTTTTAAGCTGAAACTTACGTGTTAATCGCGACATGATCCTTGCAGGTTGGCAAGCTTGAGTCAAGACGCCTAAAGGAAGAAAACATTTCTTCTAACAAGATAGCTGAGATAGCAATTGAGGATGCCAATAAACAACCTAATATGATGACACAACAACAAATCATGGAGATTACAAATGCGTCCATTGTCCGGGATATTCCACCGTTCGATCTCACGGCTACAAGCCCAGAAAATGCTTATCCCCTGGATAAGATCATTTTCAAAGCAGAATGGCCTCACCTATACGACATTTTAGAATTGCTACAAGCTGGAGGTGGCGGCTCACTTCATGATAGAAATGAATATCCAATTTTTGTTCGTAACAGGATGCATAAAGTGGAAGAAATTCAGGTACTGCTCACTCAATCGGTTTGATACTATTAATATGCATCTTTTTTTATCATTTAGAACTTAAGGTGCTTTGTGTGAGAGAAAAGATTTTGCTGCCAATTGTTGTAAATTTGGATTCTGCACGTGTTTCAAGTTTATGAGCTAGTACATTCAAAATGTTCATCTGCTCAACTTGTTGAGTGCTGATTGTCCACTGTAAAGCTAAAGGCACTGCTTGTCGGCTATGAATTGGATGGCATGCTTCATATTTATAGCTTCCTGGAGCTGCAGTTTTTTATCTTTACCTTCTAGTTTGAGTTGCACAAATGTGGGCCACTATCTCATTTATTGTCTCAAACATCTGCTATGCTTGCAATTCTATTTGTTATAGTTACTATCTCTCGATTTGTCTTTGTTCAGAAAAATTATTTGCTCGCCTTACCATTTGCAATCCGGTACGAGGCTGATTGGTTGACATACAGTATGAACTGCAATACATTTTCTGAAGCGACATGATTACCTTATCTTGCACTTCTACTTTCCTTCTTTCTTATTCTTTTCTGGGATTGTGACTGTTGTGTTTGTGTGTGCTCATGCACTCTTCCTAGCCACATCTGTGTAGACAGTGATTAAATAATTATCCTTCCATGCAAGTAGCAGTTTGCTATCTGTGGTTGACTCATCATTGAATGTAAAGTTGGTAAATAAAGGTAATTGTTTAGTTCAACGACATGTTCCAGTTGGTTAGATAAAGCATCCGGGACTTGATGTTAAGAGGCCTTAGTGGTTCTTGGAACCAAAACTGCGATGATAGGGAGCAACAATGTTGTGCTACTCTGTTGTCACAAGGATTACCATCATGGTGGGGGAATAAATGTTCGATATTGATGGCTTGTCACCATAAAATAAATATGACTATGCATACATATTTGTTTTTCAAACATGTTTGTATTTTTACCAAAAGTCGCCTTCTTTTACAGGACCACACAGAAAAGGAAAAACTAGCCGTCATACTCTCGTACATAACTCACCTTATAAAGTTTATGGAACTTCCTGGTCGTTCTATGCAGAAGTTACTAGAAGCGAACACTAGTCACAAGGAGATGCCCAAGATACCAGGTGGCCTTCTTATAAAATTCATGAAAATGTTTGGCGAGTCGAAACAAAACGTGCGGCCCCGTGAGAAGCCTCAGCTGCTTGTTAGCTACATCCTGGTCCTCACTCTATTTGCAGATGATTTCGAGACTAATCCATCTGATATTGCAAAGGACTTGAAGATGACTCCTTCATCTTTGAAACCATATTATCTAGAATTGGGTTGCAGATTTAATAAAAACTCGTGTGCTACTTTATCTGTTCCTCTGAAGTTCCCTGCAGTAAGTTTGCGTTCGAAGGGCGGGCGGCGTTCTCATGGATGAGCAGGTAAGAGTTGTCTATTGTGTATGCCATTTATTCAGTTCTTGCCGTGGGTTGTAACCATTTGAAAATGAAATAATGGCGTATCATTTATTATTGCTGGGCAGGTATGAGTCTTCTTGCATTTAGTTTTGTTTTCCATTTTCTTGTGCATAGAGGAAACTAGCGACCGGACATGACATCCTCGTGTTTGCTTAAACCTAAACCAAGGTCAAAATCATATATGGTACTTTTGGGGAATGTCTCCTACCAGGATCTGTAATAAAAAGCCGTCGGTGTATTAAGCTTATGAGGTGGTTTTGAAAATCAACAAATGAAGCTTGAAGCTTGAGGTGTACAACTATAAGACACGTTTGTTGTCTATGCCGGGAGGCGTTGTAATGCTTGGGTTGCACGGTTCTTCTTGCAACTGATACGCTCTGTATGCTTGATATCATTAACGCAGGAACTGAAGGCTTGACATGGTTTGTCACAGGATGAGCAACTGATGCCCTATGCGTGCTCCTCTGCGACATACATTCCATATATTTGTTAGGTTTACCTTGAGCAGTTATTTCCCAAAGTTGCCGATACATGAAAAGGTTATATATGATCCAGTATTTCTCTTTTTTTAGATGCAATTTGTTCAACAAGTATCCAGTCTGAATTTCATCAGTGTACCCGTTGTGCTGTAAATGAATGTTTTCAAGCCTCACCGATGTACGCTTGCTAAAAATGGATACCGGGAGGCATTTCCTCATTTTGTTCATCGTCTTTCCTGAGATTGTTCAGCACATTGGGTTGTGTCGCCTTCCTCTTCGTTTTCTCTGTTGTGCCACCAACACCCCATGTACAGGTTATGCCCGTTCGTGAAGTAACAAAACTAGCACGCGTGAAGAGAGATATTGCGTCTGCTATAAAAGGAGACGACGAAGTTGAACTTTTCGATGCAATAAAAACCAAGAGATTCTGATCGTTGACCGCCCCTGTTGGTAAGTGTTGAGAATCTATCCTTCATGGGATTGGCTTTATATTAGAAAAGTGACCGAGTTGCTTCTACGTGCAATTTCTTCTCATGGCTTATCCCTCATTTTTCCTTGGTTGAAAAATAGAGAAGAAAATCCAGGCTGAATTTTATTCTTGTTTTATGAGATCCTATGCTTCCTCGCTTCCATAAAGCGCAACAGTTGTTCGTCCGCGCAAGTCACCCTCTGGCACCTACTCCGTAGCTGACTTGAAGTTGTGTTCCATGAGTGGTAGGGTACCAGTTAAAAACTCGAGGGTAGGACTCTCGACCCAAAGATTTACCCTTGGCATTGGCGGTATCATCTAGGGAATTTTTCCAGGTCCTGACTGCCTATGTAGCAGCTGCACGACCCTTCCACTCTCTAGGTGTCTCTCCTAGCTGCTTTGTTGAATAAGGTAGAAACATGCTATGGTTTCACAATTGAAAACCGTGCCACTAGATCAGTCAATGAACGATGATGAATGAACTAACCAGTGGGTACGCCGTCTTATCCGACTCCCTACACCTGAAGAAGGTTCAACGTATAAGGGGATGGACAAGAAGTAGCAAAGAATGGGAACGTATAAGGGGATGATCTAGCTACTCCTAAGAACCATCCCTCATTTTGCTGCTCCACAACGCCATGCCAACTTATAAGGAGCAAAGAATGGGAACATGATCATTTGCACGTATGAATAATTCTATTAAAGTTCTGAACATTCTCCACTTGTTTGTATGTGATGGTGCAAAAACATGTGTGAGGAGACAGACTTCTTTGAAGTTAATATTGGGTTACATTAAGGATCAACTTTAAGTCCATACTTATTTATAATGGTGATTGATTAGTTAACAAAACATATTTAAGATGAAGTACCTTGGTGTATGTTATTTGCATATGGCATTGTGTTAGTGGAGGAGTCTAAGGAAAAAGTTAATAGAAAATTAGAACTATGGAGAGAAACATTAGAAAGCAAAGGCCTTCGACTTAGTAGAACAAAGACAAATATACGGAATGTAAGTTTAATCATTTGGTTACTTCGAAGAACATAGAAATTAAAATCGGCACACATTGCATCCCAAAAGAAAAGTTTTAAATACCTAGGGTCGATTTTTTGGAGTGATGGAAGAATTGATGGAGATGTTACGCATAGAATTAATGTTGGTTGGTTAAAATAGAGAGGAGTATAAGGTATTCTTTTTGATAAGAAGATACTATTAAAGTTAAAAGGTAAATATTATAGAGCAACAATTAGGCATGCCATGTTTTATGGTTGAGTATTGGGTAGTTAACCATCAACATGTACAAAAGATGTCTGTGAAAGAAATGAAGATGTTGAGATGGATGAGTGGTCATAAAAGAAAAGATCGTATACATAATGAGGTTATTAGAAACAAATTAGGAGTGACACCAATAGAGGATAAAATGAAAGAATATCGTTTAAGATGGTTTGGACATATAGAAAGATCAAAAGAAGAACTTCTAAGAAGGTATGAAAAATTAAATTTGGAAAGTATTAAAAGAGGTAGATGACTACTACAAAAGTGTTGGAAAGAAACAATAAAGAATGATCTAGCTTATTATGAGTTAACTGCTAACATGGCACACAATAGGGATATGTAGAAACAAAGAATCTATATAGCCAATCCCGTCTAGTATGGTAAAAGGTTTAGTTGTTGTTTCTTGTTGTTGTTCCGAACATTCTCCACTTATTTTTTTGTACTCCCATGGAGATGAGAATTTAGCCAGAGGCATTTTTTCTGCGTCATCTACCAAAGTTACAGTAAAAAGAAGTTGGAGAAGTGGTAGGCATCTAGATCTCTAAAACGAAGAAAGAAAAAGTGAATGAAATGATCCGGAACAGAGGCCGTGGCTGTTTTCTCCTCAACACATTCTCAGGTAACAAAAACATGCTATTGTTGCCAAGTGCATCATCACCACGTTGACGGTTGGTGGTTGGTGCATCACCACTTTGCAAACCAAGCCTACACGCAATAGAATATTCCCTGATCAAGAAGCGAATGATCGTATCGTAGATGGTTCCTCAGACCGTATATGCTCCTTGGATTGTACGTGGATCCAAATTCTTCAGCTTAACAACAGACTCTACTTGCCCTCTCAGAGTGTAGCTCTCAGAGCCTGCATTTTCCACCAGTATCATCAGATGACACACTAATATCTAGAAACTGCTATATGTGTGAGGTGCAGCTGGGGACAAGCATGCGACCACCACCAATATGAAGAGAGGGAACAGAACAGAACTACCTCACTATTTCAGCTCGTCGCCAGGCCTGCTCGGCGATTAGCGTTGAACTTGAATGCCCTATGCCACTTGAGGTGATCTGCTTTGCTTCCGAAGGAACTAACACGTACAGGGATCTCTGGGCAGTCGCCCACTTTGCTTCTGTCTTCCCTTCCGCAGCCTTTCTTAGATGTAAATGCAGTCTGAAAATTAAGCAGATTATAAGGTATGGCACCAATAGCGGAACCGGGACATGGATTATAAAATGACCATTCAGGTAGATATTCCAGTCATCAACCGATGTTCTCAAATAATGAAAATGAGCTATCATGCATAATTTTTCTCCAAAATTGCAGGATAATACCAAAACCATCAGTTTCTTTAACTAATATAGATCAAACTCCAAGAAGAATAATCAAGTTGCAGTCAAGCTAGATACATATGTACCTTTCTTTCGAAAAGAAGAACCCAAGCCTCTCCGCTTAAACAATAACAAACGATGAACTTGATAATATCTAGAGGTACATAAAAGACCAAGCTGTAAATCCATGTAACACCAGCCCATCCCCAGCCAATACCACTCAACGAAGCAAAACTAATATCTGCATAAACTGCAATTAGCGTAGCAACCTGCAAGTACCACAAAAGTGCTAGGGCCTACATGAGATAGTACAATTTCAAATCAGATCTAATCTAATCGCATAGGGAGACATGTAATCACTTGTTCACGAGCTATCTTTGTAACTAAATTTTTGTACATTCAGCCATTACATGTTAAAATTACGTTTATAAGTAATACGAGTGGGAGTTGAGCTTTTACATATTTCTCTTCCTCATAATTGTAAAATCATATCAGGTCAACACACAGCCAGATACGCTCACTGCCACAGGTCATCTGTGCTCTCTCTGTCTCTCTCACACACACGTGCATGTGCGCTAACCCACATGTTATGTGCATGCGTTACACTAAGTTTTGAAGTCTGTATCTGAAAAACACAAAGGCAAGCTTTATTTGGTCAATCTGGCTCAAAAATAAGACTTTATAATGGCCCGTTCGCTTGTAGACAAATGTTGGATCAAATGATTTCCTGCAACGTGGACATGTCAACTGTAAACACGTTCTCCAAATGATCCAAACCAAGACTAACTCCCAATCCCTTACAGGTCCTTGTCCCTCTAACACACACACACATAGAATGATTCTTAGTCACCATTATGCTCTAGCTTCTGTCATATTTAAATCTAGAAAAACAAGATGAGGAAACTTCCTTTGCCTCTTTCGGAGTGTTCATTAACAAATTTCTTACATCTTGCTGAATCTCCATCTGGCTGCCACTGAAAATGTATAAACCACCTTTAAATGTGCCTCTCATTTTATCCTCTATTAGTTATACCAACTTTTCATCCCTAATAACCTCATTGCTTGTGTATTCAATATTTTAGCTACACATGTACTAATGGATAGAGACGAATTCTTTTCTAGCTGTCTAAACTTACAATGCGATCTGCATGGCCTGTTTCAAAAGGATCAGCTTTGGGATCAAATAATCTCTAGCATCTGACATGCAACGATGAACTTGTAAGACAGTGAATGTGGAGAACTCATTTTTCAACTCAAACTTCAGTCATGGTGGGTTGGAGTATGATGGTTAATACTCGATGCCTTTGAACTTAAGAGCATAGAGCACGTCACTTTTCATTTAGTTCTAAAATTTGATAAATGAAATAATCTGTTTTTCTTTTCTAATCATATTAATTTATTGTAAACTTACATAAATGATGGGGAACAAATTGGTATGCTCGGTTTAGAAAAAAACTGCCTTAAATTAGTTCTGATGAGGAGCGTCCAAGGGTCTCAAGTTTATATTTATAATAGAAATGTACATGTCACTCTACCTCAATATTTTGAAGAACAATGAAGTGTCAAGGTGATGGCTTATGGTAGCAGAGAGAGATTTTAGATATGCACTGTTAAGTGAAAAAATCAAGGACTGAAAGTTGGAATTTGGAAGTTACCAGTTGAGCCACCACAAATGCGCACATCAAGAGAACCCCTGGTCTCCACATATGACCAACTTCGGGTACGGGTTACAAAGATGAGTGCTTGGCTGAGTGATGGCGCATGGTAGCAGAGAGAGATTTTGGATATGCACTATTAAGTGAAAAAATCAAGGACTGAAAGTTGGAATTCGGAAGTTACCAGTTGAGCCACCACAAATGCGCACATCAAGAGAACCCCTGGTCTCCACATATGACCAACTTCGGGTACGGGTTACAAAGATGAGTGCTTGGCTGATGATGCTAACTTGAAGATATATGGCTGCTGAAATCTCTTCTGTGCTATCAAGAGACCCAACATGGAAATGAGTCTGCAGAAAACATGCGGAAAAAGGAAATAACTTAAATAAAGAAAAGGATAAACATCTTTTCAAGCAAAATTAACTAAGAGTAGTGCAGCTTTCCAATTACCTCAAAGAAAGTGGTACTTGTAATAACCCAGTAAAAGAGCACAGTAATCAGTGCAAGGTATGTTCCTATCACGATGCCTGCGGTAAAGATCTCGTTCAACTTCCAACTGTTCGGCTCGGGAGATGGTTTTACACGGTCTTTTAATATAGTCATTATGGTCCCTGGTAAAAAATGTCACTGGTATATATTATCCATGAATTTTGACCTTAGTCTTTGATATTTCCTTAAAGACTAAGAACACTTTCATCTTCTGATGAATGAAAAGAAAGTGATCAAATAAGGAATAAGTATCCCTAACAGCACAGTGTAATTTACTTGCAGCGTTCATGAGCTGAACATTAAAAAGCCATTATGCCAAGTAATAGTGTGTAGATCACTGTACTGAGGTCAAGCCAATGAGATATGAAGGTAACATTTGAGGTTACAGATTGTGGCAGATAACTTATATGTGCATAGTCTGCCAATGCTATCTACCTCATCGACAAATTTCCCCGGAAGTATGTATCATGATGAAAGGGTTTAAGTACAAGAATGACTCAAGGAGAAATCTAATTAAGGAACAAAAGATAAACAAAGATTTTTACCATCATTAAGTGGCATGGCATTTCCATGAGATTATGCAAGACGTTGCAATTACTTGTCACCAGAATTTAGAGCATTTGCTCATGTAGAGGTAGGCTAGTGAAACAGATACACTGAATGAATGAAAATGACAAAACATACTCCACCATTCGCAAGACAAATTGCCATCACAGCGGCAGCTTCCATAACCCATGACAAAGGATTCCACATAAAACTAAGAAACTTCAAAATTTTGTTTTCCTGCAATGCAACACAGCAAGAGTATAACCAACAACCTCAACTTAAAAATTAAGCATTTCACAAATAGAAATGAAACTATGAGGTGGATGGTCAACAGAAAAGACCACAAGATAAAAAGAAGGCGGGTTCAAATTGATAAATGATTTACAGGTTTCTCCTCGAGTTTGTTTGGGCCAAAAATCAGCAAACGAGCCTCAGCATCTGCTGTTGCGAGCCCTGCTGGAGATGTTCTCAGTTGTTCAAGCACTTCATCCAGAGGTAAACGTTTCTGCAGAAAACAGACGTCAAACAGCATAAGACCTTCGGTTACCAACTTAGCTCAAACAAGAGATGTGTTTCCTGACATCTTTACCAGGTCAACTGCATCTCGGTGGAAACTCTTTGGTCCCAGTAGAGGTTTCTCCAGCCCTTCCATTGCTCAAATGGAAGTTTGTCAGTTGCAATCAAAGGTTACTCCACCAAAACCAACTGTATCTTGTCGCCCCTGCAAGCGACACAATTTGGATCCTCTTAGATCATAAATTATGAAACTCCGAACAGTATGACCCATCTAAAAGCACCGGAATTATTTTGCGACGTTCTTTAAAAATTTATGCATCAGTGCAAAAGTAGACACTCGAAACATCTGCCAAATTGTTTTGATCTGACTGTATTAAAAAAAGTATGTTGAGCAAACAAGAACAAGAGAAATCCTATCTGCCGCATGTTCAAGTTTCATTTCCATTAGCGTTTTTATTGCGAGTGTTTGAAGGCATCCAACACGAGAAGCCAAAACTCCAGTTTCAATTGTTGATTTTCCAAAAGAACAACAATGACAAATATGAAGAAGATTATCACTCACTCGTATGAGGTGTCCTTTGAAGTGAAGAAATTCCCTGAATCGTTTCTATTACAAAATCTGTAAGTGTTGGATTTTAAGGCTTGCAGCATTAGGCTGGGTAGAAGAGTGTCAATTGCCTACAACCACCATCATCATCATCTATGATCAGTGGAGCTACTTCGATCATGGTTGCTGCTGCTACTGGTTTGGAGATTGACCGTCCACTAGGATCGTCACTCCCACCACGCGGTCTCCTTCCTTTCATGAGTTCACTCCACCGTGGTCGTGCACGGATTCTCCCTCTCTCTCTCAACTGTCCCACTGACTCTTCCTACCTACCCTTCACCTGTCAATTGGACAGCTCCTGTTAATATATAACAGCTACTGCTAAAAAAAGAAAGAATTTTGTAAGCAAGCTCGAGTGCGAATGTACCTTTCTTTAAATAGCTTGGATATGTATGCCTATTTTCTAGACTCATGCTCCTCTCTTCTTCTTTTTTAATTGCTTCTTGTAAGGAAGCTCGAGTGCATTGGGGTCGGATATGAATGGCCCCTAGAGAGATGTTGCTGAACTTTGATTCATGTTATATCATACTTTATGATACCTTTTTGATGGAAGAGATAAATGATTTAAATAAAAAAATAAAAAGTGGAAAAGTATAAGTTATTCTTTCAACTTTTTTTGAAAGCAACTTTTGATTGACTAATTGTAATGGCTATAAGTGATGCATGAATGCATCAAATCTTGACCATCTTAACAAAAGATTGGTTGGTTTATATTTACATTTAAAAAATAAAAAGTACATGTTATTTTTATTTTTTAATTCAAAAGATAATTTAGGTGCACTAAATCCAAATTTTCATATATATATATATATATATATATATATATATATCTGTGTGTGTGTGTGTGTGTGTGTGTGTCTGTGTCTGTGTGCACCACCGAGCATGAGTATCATTCACAAATTTGGATAGGATGAAAGAAATACAACGGCAAACATATGATGCTGGTGCCCTATAAGGTAAAGGGTGTGCATTCATGAGGTGAATGTCGTGTGTATGTGTGTGTGTCTGTGTTTGTGTAACCAGCTAATTGCATTTTGAAATGGAAATCAGGTTTCGATAACGTCACTGGTTCAAGACACAGTATGCCTCTTCTTCTCAGCCCAATGGTGCAGGCCTTGCAGAAGTTTCACACCTCAATTGGTTCAAGCATACAACCAACTCAAGAAGAGGGGTGAGAGCCTTGAAGTGATCTTTGTTTCCTTTGACAAGGATGAAGACAGCTTCTTGGAACATTACAAGACCATGCCATGGCTGGCTTTGCCTTTCGACAACGATATGCGCCGGCGCATATGTACCCATTTTAATGTTAACTACATTCCGGCACTGATTTCGGTCAACGGAAAAGCCATTGAAGCTGATGCAGTTCAGCTTTTTGAAGATTATGGTATTGATGCATTTCCATTCACTGCTGAGATGAGAGAAGGGTTAAGGGCACTTGATGAGGCCAAGCGCAGTGGATCAACTCTACAAGCCTTGTCGGCGAACGATGTGGATCACCTTATCACCAACAATGAAATCAAGGTACCGACCGGATGTGCATGCACGCACGCACACACACATTTGTTTTTTGTGTCAAAGTAGGTCAATTTGAATATGAACCAACTGTTTCCTTTTGTTACTTTGGGTGCCCATAAACACCAATTTTTTGGGTTGTGACCTGTGTCATGCTTTCGTATTATATTGCCATCAGTTTCATTTTTTCGCTTGTCATATCAGTTTGCATTTATCCAAAGCAGGTCGACCCAAACATGACCAAGTTCTTTATGTGTCATTTTGGATGAACACGAAACGATCAAAGCGGATTGTTTTGTGTTGGTTTTCAGATTCCTCTCTCATATCTCTCTGCCCTTGTTTTCGGTAGTTGGATTGAGAAAATGAAAAGGAGAAAAATAAAACCCTCTGGTCTGGTTTGAACACTAGTGACTTTGACTTTTCCACTGTTTTGAATTTGGACTGATTTTTTTATTTTAATTTATCAATGACTTATCACGAAGTCTTTATAAGATAAGGAATGAGCTCGTGATATTCGCAAATGTGAGATTTTGTAAGATTAATTATAAACATCTCACCTAATAGCAAATCACCTTAGGTCTCCGAAAATGTGAGCTCGTGATAGTCACTTCATAAGCCCCAAAATTTTTACTTGAACCCGAAACTTTTGAGTCACTTAGTATCAAATATTCGCTTTAGGCCCCAGCTTAAATTTAGCTACTCACGCCAAAACCTGATAAAGAATGCATGATATCAGTAAGATTTGGATCTCATGCAAACCCTTAAACATGATATATCTGTCTTTGCAGGTTCCTGTTTCGACACTCATGGGAAAATCCGTAGGCCTATACTTTGCTGCATCCTGGAGCCCCCATGCAGGGATTTCACATCACAGCTGACAAGAGCATATGAATATATCCAGGTCACAAGCAGCAATGAGTTTGAGATAGTGTTTGTCTCAAGTGACAAAGAGAAATCCGCCTTCGATCAATCTATCAACACCATGCCATGGCTGGCCATTCCCTTCACCAACAACAAAGCAAGGCATGATCTGTTCAGAATCTTCAACATTAAAGCAATTCCTGCATTGGTTTTCATCAGCCCGAACGGAGATCCTCTCGGTAATGGAAGAGAGATGGTAACGTGCTACGGTGCCGACGCGTTCCCGTTTACAGAAGAGAGGGCCAAAGAGTTGAATGCTGCAGTGGAGAAGCAGAGGGACGGATTGTGTGCCCAAGTGAAGAGCAAGAAGCATAAGCATGTGCTCAAGCTTGAGATGAGGAAGGCATTCATATGCAACGGGTGTGCAAACAAAGGCAGGTTTTGGTCATATTGCTGCAGGCTCTGTGACTTTGATCTTCACCCTGCTTGTGTGCTCGAGGAGAAAGACACCATGATAAAAAAAGAAGAAGGGGGTGAGATTTGTATACATGCATAAGTCTGGGGGGGTTAAGAATTAATTTAGTCTGACGTATATGGTAAACCCTCTTTCACATCAGAAGGTTACGTAGGAGCAAACTTACTTACAGCAATATTAACATGTACGTATCTTTACTGCAATATTAACATCTAATTATGTATCTGCTCTTACAAAGAGCAATAGCTCACCTGGCTAGGGGGTCAACTCACAAGATGAAGATCACGAGTTCGACACCCACATTATGCATCTGGATTCAGCCTCCCCATTATACCAGAAAAGGTGTGGGGGGGGGGGGGCACTATGTATTTTTCTGCTGAAAAGATGCCGTGACATCTATGTAGTATGTAGAACTATCGTGATCTCTGTTTTTGTTAGAAATGTAATTTGTATTCCTTAGTAATTTTTCTGCTAAATTAAAAAAAACGTTCAAAAGTTCTGCATATCAGAGGACTTGATTTTTTGAAGGGTGTTTTTGGATGAACCCTCAAGAATTCACATGAAAATGAGATTCTTGATATGCTTTACTGTAACTACCAACTCATTTATTGAACAAAAATTGGATTTATAACCAAATTTTGTAGGCTCACCGATGAAAAGCATAATAAAACTCGTGTTGCTTTCATCATATGCAGACCATTGTTTCTCCCCATTCATTAGTATCTGTCTCTTATTCCTGAGGCACAATGAATGACAATGGAACACAGAACACATTATTGGGTGGGATTAAACTATTTATTGGGTAGGACTAAACTGTATTGATATTGAATATAGCAAGCAGCATGCAAATCAAAGGTGAAACAAAAGGGGGTTTGAATTTACAGTAACTGTACCCAACAGCTTTTCTTCCGAAAATCCCACCAGAATCGCGTCATACTTTGGAGAAGTTTCAGGCTCTCTTTCTTTGGGTGTCTCTATCTTGGTTTAACGATATCAGCGAAAATTTATACTTAAAACCAGGCATTGTTCAAGGCTTGGAAGTTAATTATCATTCCAAAAATAAAATATCGAACCAAATCTGCAGTGAAGTCACTTTTCGAAGAATTGACTTAGCTGGTTTTCTTTTTCAGCACTTCTACCTAAAGTTTCCTTAATCCATATATCCCCATAAAAGGAACGTCCCAAGACGCCTTTTATGTTTTTGCCGATCACGTTAGCCAAAAGCGTCCTCGTATGAACATGATGCTAGAATCCCAGTAATTAAATTACAAGCTAAGTTCGCATTTAACACAATTAAATCATTATATTAGTGAAAAATGTTTCCACAATATAAGACATTCTTCAGTTCATTATCGAATGAAAATGATCAATCCAAAAATTTCAACTCAAATTTCCATTACACAACAAGAACTAAACCTTTTTCCCACACTGGATGAGGTCTTGCAGTCGACCGCTCTGTCCCGAGTGAAGCTGGCCGAAGACGTCGACATTCGAAAACTTACACACTCAAACGAGAAAGGCTTCAAAAACTAACCCACTCAAACGACAAAGGTAACGCAAGACGAAAACTTAAAGGCAACATAATTTCTTAACATACACGACTTCCCGTCATTTGAATATGCAACAAGATTTTGAGGACTCTTTCCTTAAAATAGAGTTTTTAAAGTAAAATTCACAATTGAAAGGTCACATCCTCGGCAACCTCTTGTCATCTCTCGCGCAAGTGGTTGTTTGACTATGCATGTTCCACTTTAAGACCTATTTCACATAAGATCATGATAACTTTGCACTATTAATGGGGTTAGGGATGATTTCATGCCTTAGGAGTTCCTTTCTTGCAATTTGATGAGGCAGCCCCAGTAAACATTGTCCCCTTGTGTCATGAGGGGCCGGATCAACCTTAATCCAGAGAGTTGTCTCTCCTTCAACTCGCTTGACGATGAAGATGTAGTATTATCCAGGTCATTGTCATCTTTAAAATAGAGACGTAGCTCCACAAGATTGGGACGAGCATTTTTTGTATGTAGGAATGTCGAACCCAAGATCATAGGGTGATCAACATCTGCTACACAAAAATCGGCCCGTGTGTATCAATATCCGATTAAGAGGATATCATTGTTTACCTCACAACTCATTTGATTTACCTTACAACACGTTCTTGATATATGTATCTGTCCCGAAAATGTGGAGTCCTTGCTTGCGTGCTTCCGTTAGAGAAAAGAAGTAATGTGTAACTCTCAAGTCAATCATGGCTCGGGCCTCTATCACTTTCAAGTGGACTCTGAAATAGAATACCCAATTCCGTTCTCTAAGCATAGGTACCCAGTAACGCTAGTAGTTTACCTTAAATAATTAAAGTGCACCATAATAATGCAAAGGTTCTTCACCCCATTTACCACCTTCAGGGCCTCCGCAACTGTCATTGCATTCACTTGTTGTGTGGATGGTCTCGTGGGGTAACCCCATTAATAGTGTTTCTCTTGGCAATGATAATATTTGATGATGACCTTCCCTTTATGTTAATATGACAGACCTCCACCGTATTCATTTTGAGGTGACCTACGATCATTACCTCTTTTTGTATAGTCTCTTTGCACATGATTGAATGACATCATGCCATCATTGTTGTTCGTAGGCTTTTTTGGACTCTAGGGATGATGAGGCCAATCTTCCTTCTGTAGTTAATCATTTGTTAGGCATTCAATCGTACTAAGCATTGAAGCTAAATCCTTCACCCGTATCTACCAAAGCTCACGCTTCGCCTCAAGCTGTAATTTGTTCATAAAGAAGAAGAAACGATCTACTTCTCCCATACTTGAGATATTCAATATCAAGGAGATGAACCGGTTAATGTAATCACAGATAGACCGCTCATGTTTTAGCCACATGAGTTCTTTTCAGGCTAAATACTCCAGATCCTCGAGAAGAAACTGCCTCTATATTTTCTGTTTGAAGTCATCAAAAGTATCGTTAGTGTAGAGTCTCTGATTGATGTACGTGGAGAGCCATCTCCACCAAAGAAGGGCATCACCCTTAAGGAACGATATTGTCGTACCGATCCCCCTATCCGCCCGTCTAATCTTTTGAGCCTTGATATACTCATCTACTTGTCATAGAAAATCCCCAAGTCCTTTGTACTCCGATTCTTTGAGTAGGCATCCGGCTTCGGGATACTATCATCTCAAAAGGGGATAAGTGTGACCTCGCTAACGATAGCTCGGTCGAGTATTCCATAGTGCGCCTCGAGGACTTTCATACTTTCTTCAATATGTTGTTCCCTTCACGATTGACACAACAAACAGTAAGTCATCGACCCGTTCTTCCAAATTCGTTAAAGTTTCATCCTAATTTTCCTTAAAGATATTGATGACACCACGCATCAACTCAAACTCTTGTGTAACAAAGATTTTAATGTGGTAGACATAATCTTTTAAGGTCTCGAGGCTAGCTTCATAATTGGCTATGTTTTCTTCCACTTTACGTAGTCGACCTTCGATCATAGCTTTTTCGGTCGAACGGTCCCTCCTTCATCGCTTGTCCATTTGAGGGAGTATATGTTCCAATGATGTTTAGACTCGAAGGTGCGCATGTGTGAGTGACTAGCCTAGGGCAAGCCAATACAGGTCTAGCAGCGGATCCCCATAGATCCCCCTGTGTCAATAAAAGGGGTTGGAAGTATTCCGCTCGAAGCGTTTGTGTGCGAGTGTTTTGGTGGAATCTTGTGCCACACACCTTGCCATCTAGAAGGGAGCTAACTTATCTAGAGTTTCACTCAATCGCCTTTAGAGAGAGAGAGAACATCAGATCGAGTGGAAGGAAGAGCATGGAAGAGGCGTCCGAAATACTCCCTTGGGTCGACCACCACCTAAGTCCTCTGTTGGTAGAACCATGATCGACCGTGTCAATAAGAAGTTAACCCATGTTGGGACTTTATTATTACAACAAAGATTAAACTTTGTGGTGTGTGTTTGATCAGACGAGCTGTTGAAGAGTTGGTTGGTTTGGAAAGCCAACGCTACTTACCACCAAGGGTACGGTAACATGGTATAAACCTCAATTTTTAGTGGTTTTGACAGTGGTCCTGGTGGAGAAGGAGTGGAAGACCCGTGGGACTCAACAGCACCCAGTTGAGTTTCGTGATTGGGTGGCTTCCACAGACGGCCGTAACTCCTTTGGGCCAGATCTAAACACGGGACGATTGCATGACAGATACTGGGTCTCCTAGTGTTCGATCAGAAGTAAAGAAGGTTGTTGATCAAGGGTGGATCGAACCAAATCTAGACGAGAGCCAGCGGAATAGATCCTCCTCTATCCACCAATCACAACCCATTTCTTGGCGATCGGGCATCCAATTGCTTTGCACCTCATTCATATCTCGTTGTTGTAGAGACTACGACCGAGGTCTCGATGAGAAGCCGGTTTGATGTCATAGAAAATATGTTTTCCTAATTGCCTAAAAATCTGGAATTTCAGCCATTTTCATTGCCGCTCAATGCCGATTCCACTCGACGGAGTTCTCCCACCAATCAGTGGTTCGTTGCAGAGCGGAAGCTAATCCAGATGATTGCAACTACAGCGGCTATGATGGTGCATTGTGAACAAGGAAAGGCCTCACCAATTCGTACGCGTGTTCGGGTCACCTAGGCAACTAGGTGCTGTGTAAGGCAAGTCATGGTGGGTGCGGCCGGCTCCTTTATCGCACCCGATCAAGCGAGGACGAGCCTTGCGACACTTGTGGAGTCCAGCTGGGAAGGAGCCGCTAGGCGTGGCATCAAGTGGGACCTGAAGTAGCTTGCCTTTCCCTTGGAGCTGCGTGAGTTTGGGGGAAATGGCTGAAGTGTTTTAGCGGGCCTCGAATCAAAAGGCGACCAACTGGTGGATCACCTTCAATCCTTAAAAAGGCAATGACTTCTCCACAGTTCTACTAAGGTCCATCAAAAAAAAAAGAAATTCAAAATGTGGGGTAGTAGGAGCCCGCTCTCCTTGACTTTAGGAACCTTCCACAAAAAGCAAACGTGATTTTGAAAGGAGATCCTGCTTTCCAAAAAGTGAGGGATCCTACCCTTGAATCAACCATCCATCCGTGCGAGTGAACGGCCTATATGGAAGGCTCTATTTCGAGTAAAAGGAAATTATTCAAAATTTTGTTCAAATTTATTTAAGGAATTCATTTGAACATCCCATTCCCATCACACTTAGAGAAAAAGAGACTCCTATTGTTCGTGAGAAATCATTCGAGATCAAGAACAAGATAAAGCGAAAGGTCAATGATTGGTGCACCATGATCCAAACACGCTCCCATATCAATCCTTCGTTTGAAGATAACAACCCAACCATGGTTCTGAAGGAGTTTTCTTGCCTGATTCCGGCTTTCTTCGAGCTTCTAGTTTGTTGTCGTCAAGCTCTTCCAGGTACGCCTACAGCAGAAGGTGAATATGATCTTGGTTTTTCTTTGAGGTTTCTTCACAGTGGATTTATTTCGAGAAAAAGTATGTATCTGTGTTTGTTCAGTCTCTGTATATTTAAGAATGATTTGTAACTAACGCACTACTCTGTATTTATAGAGCAGTGAGAGCTCCTCCTTTTTCCTGATTTTTCCTGTTGGGTTTTCCTCTTCAAGAGCTTTTATTTCTAGATTGTTACCATGATTTCCGGTAACGGTCCGACTGTTAAGATTTTTCTGTTCATAGTAATCTCTCCTATAACTGTAAACATGAGTAACAACTGGATGGCTAGTCCAGCCTTTACCTGTGATGGGTTGCCAAGAATGGCCACAGCCTAACATCTCCCACTTGGCCATTCGAGTCAAGTGTACTGACATACTGGTTTTCCTCCCACTTTTGTAGGATTTGCTTAGTAATGTCCTTTCATGATTGTTGCTGCAATCACTACCCGTTATGTGGTTATTTCCCTACACAACAATCAAACATACTTCAAACCCATGTTCGTAACATGTTTTGAGAAAAGTTTCTCTGTTATACCTTTAATCAAGGGGTTTGCCAACATATCATTTGTTGGCATGTATGAGATGGATATTTCCTTTCTCATAACCATATCATGAACATAGTGATATTTAACCATTATATGCTTGCTTTTTTAGCAATCAGCTACACTCTTGATAAGAGTAATTGCTGCATTGTTATCAAAGTAAATGACAACTGGCTCGTCGATTATTTCCAATTTTAAATCATGTATGAAGCGGCTTATTTAGACAACACTCATTGCAGCCATACAACAAGCCACATACTC
Source organism: Brasenia schreberi (assembly GCA_036023115.1). Taxonomy (NCBI): domain Eukaryota; kingdom Viridiplantae; phylum Streptophyta; class Magnoliopsida; order Nymphaeales; family Cabombaceae; genus Brasenia; species Brasenia schreberi. The sequence continues at coordinate 85,770 of JAYKKT010000080.1, forward strand.
AACTTCCTGTGTATAAAATGCTACACAACCCTGTTTCTTACATGCCGAAAAAACAACAAAGTCAACATCTGAATATCCTACCACTTTCAGTTCATCTGCTTGAAAATACAGTTTTAAGTCTCGTTTCTCTCAGATATCTTAAAATCCTTTTTACAACTATCCAATGTTGTCATCAAGGATTACTTTGATATCTACTTATAAGACCAACAACAAAGCTGATATGAGGTCTTGTACACAAAATATCATACATCAGCTACCCACAGCTTGTGTATAAGGAACGTTAGGCTTATCGTCTCCTTCATCGAGACAATCAACCTTACTTAGTTTAACCCCTTTTGCAACAAGTGTATCAGCAGACTTGCATTCACCCATTTTGAACTTTTTGAGGATATAGTCAATATATCTCTCTTGACTCAGGCATAAGAGTTTAGATTCTCTATCTTGAGAGATTTTTATGCCTAGGATATAGGATGCTTCTCCCATATCCTTCATTTCGAACTTTGAGTTTAACCATGACTTGGTTTTGACAATCATCTTATTGTCATTCCCAGTCAACAATATGTCATCTACATATAATGATAGGATGACAAAGTGGCTCCCATTGTTCCAGACATATACACAATGAACAAGTTTATTAGCCACAAACCCAAGTTCTATAATGGCATTTTGAAAGGTCAAATATCATTGTCGAGATGACTATTTTAGGTCATATATAGATTTTCTCAACCTATATACTTTATCTTCTTGACCTTCAATTATAAATCGTTCGGGTTGCTGCATGTATATGATTTCATCTAAATCTCCATTTAGAAATGTTATCTTTACATCTAACTGATGTAAGTCTAAATCATAATATGCAGATATTGTCAGAATTATTCTTATAGATGCAAATTTCGCAACTAAAGAATATGTCTCAACATAATGTATTCGCTCTTTTTGTGAAGAACTATTTGCAACCAACCCCGCTTTAAACTTGTCGATTGAACCATCGACCTTGTATTTCTTTTTCAGAACCCAGTTATAGCCTATAGCTTTCCTTTATTTTGGTAAATTAATCAATTACCAGACTTGGTTAACAAATATAATTTCCTCATCATGACTTTCTCCCAATCTGTTGCTTCGATGAGTTCATAGCTTGCTAATAGGTCAAGTTATCAGTCAACTCATCCAAATCCACCGAATTACACACTTTTTCTATAAGATAAGTGTGATAATCCTTTAAGTAGGACAGAGTGACCCTAAGCCTTTTATGTCCACTTAAGGTTTTGGTTGTTTGAGGAAGAACTTCTATGAGTTCTAATGATAATTGATCTAGGTCTACTAGATCATCAATATACTCATCATTATTTTTCAGGCTATCATTCTTAGTGTATTCTAAGAATTCAACATCTTTACTTTCAATTAATCTGTGGTCCTTATGATAAAACCAATATCCCTTTAAACCTTTAGGATAACCAGTGAATATACATATCAAGGACCTTCTGTTTAGTTTGTCTCTAGACTTATCAATTATCTTTACATATGCAATAGATTCTCACCTCCTGACATGACCTAGGTTGAGTTTTCTTCAAAACTACATCTTATATGGTATAGTGAATACAACTTTACACGGTACTCTATTGAGTATGCTTCTCCCCAAAATATCCTTGGTAGAGAGGAAACAATCAACATTGACCTAGTCATATTTAGCAAGGTTCTATTGTATCAAAGCCTTTCTTTAATAAGGCAGAGATCGAGACCGAATTGTGCCTTATTAATGACACAATTAATACATCAGTTAGTACAACCGGTTTGCCTTGTACAAAGATTCTAAAGGACCTAGTACCCAAAACATCTAAAAAAGTGTTATTTCTCATGTACAATCGATGTTCTACTGGTTTGTATTCTTTTAGATCCATTACCCATTCCTTAGTCTTTGAGATGTGTCTAGTAGCTATGAAGTCGATCCACCAACTTGTCACCAGGTAGTCTATGTACAGACATTCTGATATCACACAGATTATATCATGCTTCTCTGACTGTCCATGCTTTGGGTTGTTTCCTCCACTTTTTCGGTTACGAGAATCCCTCTTTTAGTGTCTCATCTTTCCACAGCTGAAACACTTGACTCAAGAAGCGGTTTCCAGCATTTTCTTAAAATGTTGACCGCTCTTTTTGTTATTCTTGCCAAACCTTTTGTTTTTTTGTTGGTTTTCGAGCTACACCCGATCTCGTCTTGTACCACTAGTAATTTTTCTTTCTTGTTCTTATTCATGTGTTCTTGCTCTATTGCTAGTTTCATAGGCAACTCAGAAAAGTTAATTTCTTGTCCTAACCTAAGGATAGTGGGATGATGTTCCATGATGGGGGTAAACTGTTCAGGATTGTTGATATTTGCATCGCTCTGTGATGACTCACTTTGCCACAACTAGGTCTCTAGCAATTGGTATTTATATAGTAGCAATTGTATATGCAATTTGGTAGTTGTGTCATATTTCACTGTTATTGAGTTGAACAGATCCTTTAGGGTCTTGTATTCTTCGAAGACCTTAATCAAGTCATCCTCCATCTATGTCAATATGACATTCCTTACTATTGTGTCATCTTTTAGAAATGTTTTATATATTTATATCTGTTTCTCACTTGCGTCTCGTGGTCGCGGACGTTATGTTTCTTTTAGTACGTAATCAGCACCTTAAAGTGTTAGATCAAGTAAGATTTTCTCTTCCATGTTTAGAAGTTTAAACCGTTTAATTTTTTAGTTTTTGCCAATTCTGACACACATATTCTTAAAATTATTTTTATGTATTTGGCAATTATAACAATTAGACGGTCTAAAAAAGAAATAATAAATCAGCAACAAAACATACATAGCAGTAATCTGATTAGAACAATGCATAATATCATAAAAAAGAATTGAAAATAACTCATTTCTTAATAAATAAATAACCTAGGATAAACTTGTAATTTTCTCAAAAATTTCTGTCTTTACTAATTTCCAAAAAATATAAAGGGTAAAACTATAATTTTAACTATCTGTCCACTTTTGTAATTTTTTGAAAAGCCCAAGGATAGACCTGTAAAATTCGTAATTGATCATGGGTAAATGTGTAATTTTACCCCTCAATACGAATCTGGAATTTTCTCAAAAGAATAGTGACAAATCTGTCTTTTGACTCCATGGTAGAATTGTAATATGTTGAACCGAGAAGGACAAAAAAGTAAAACAATAACCTGATATTTCATAATTTTCATAAACTATCAGAGGGTAAAATTGACTTTTTGCTCAATAAGGTTAAATAAAACCCAAAGGAGAGAGAAAGAGAGTGTCTGAGAGGGAGAGAGAGAGAGAGAAACGACCGGATCCTGGCCTATGTTTCTCTATGGCGGTCGACAGCCTTTTGTGGTGGTTTCCGACCTTCTGGCATGCGACCTGTTTGTAGCGGTTTTTGGCCTTTTGTTTTGCAGTCTTTCGGCCTATGACCTTTTTGTGGCAGTTTCTGGCCTTATGGCCCACGACCTTTCGGCCTGCAACCTGTTTGTGGTGATTTTCGGCCTTTTGGCCTGCGACTTTTGTGTGGTAGTTTCTGGCCTTTTGGCATGTGGCCTTTCAACTGTTGTTATTCAGGGGGTGTCTTTGGCTACCCACGACCTTTGCCACTGACCACCATAGCCTTCCCTCCTATTTTTTTTTTTGTTTTTGTTCTGGTTAATCTTTGCCATGTCTTGACTTAGGTAGAGTTTACCTTCTGCCCTTTCACGGCTTAAGCAGAGCTCCCAGAAAAGAACAGGAAGCTCTCTCCTCTTTCGTGTTTTTTCTTTTTCACATACTAATTGCGTGCTTGATTTTTGCTGGGTAAAGAACGAAGCTCTGATACCAAATGAAGGAGTTTTCTTGCTTGATTCTGGCTTTCTCCGAGCTTCAGGTTTGTTGTCATCAAGCTCTTCAAAGTACGCCTGCAACATAGGGTGAATATGATCTTGGTTTTTGTTTTAGGTTTCCTCATAGTGGATTTCTTCCAGAAAAAAAATATGTATCTGTGTTTGTTTAGTCTTTGTATATTTTAGAATGATTTGTAACTGTACGTACTACTCTGTATTTATAGAGCAGTGCGAGCTCCTTTTTTTCTCAGTTTTTCCTGCTGGGTTTTCCTCTTGAGTTGCTTTGTATCTGGATTGTTACCATGATTTTCGGTAACGGTCCAACTGTTAATTTTTTTTTGTTTATGGCGATCCCTCATGTAACCGTAAACATGGGTAACAACTGGATCTATGCTGGGTTGCCGAGAATCGCCACAGCCTGACAGGTTCCATCAGCCCTCTAATGAATCAGATGGCCATCCTTGAAGAACAACTTCTTCGTCTTCAATGGGAGCTCGATGTTTTGAGAACTAGCACCTTCGCAGCCAACCCAGGCCAAGCCACCCTATAGGTGGTCCTTGCGGCTGACGCCTTGCAAGCACTCTTCTAACCAGCCACTGGTGCTTGGGCTGGTCCCCCTTTGATGGGGGCTCTATGGTGTCCAAAAGCACTCGAGCCTTGCATGCTCGAGAATGTAAGATACTTAAAAATTGGTTGTAGGATGTTGATACCTATTTTAAAGTCGTGAGAATGTCGGATGAAGATCAACTAATACAAGCTATTCTATACCTTGATAGAGATGCTAAGTTTTGGTGGAGAGTGAAGCAAAGAGTGACCATGCTAAAGGTCGACCCTTAATCACAACATATCCCAAGTTGAAGAATGAGTTACACATTCGATTCATGCCTTCATTCATTAAATGACAAACTCGGGAGGTTCTCTTGCAAGCTAAACATAGCGATACCTTAAAAGGAATATGTAAATAAGTTCAGCTATAAATTCACCTCAACTATTTTAGAGGTTAAAGACATGCACCCAAATGAGTTTTCAATTTTGTTTATGTATGAACTTCAATTGTGGACTCAAGTAGAGTTGAAAAGACATAATCTCGTATTTCAATTGTGGACTCAAGTAGTACTCAAAATCTCATAGACGTATATGCCATAATGTCTATTGGAGAAGGATATAGAACCTATGAGTGAAGCACCAAAAAGGAAGGTGGAGGAAACCCATGTTGTGGCAAAGGACGGTGGATGTGGAGAACAACATGTTGAACTTCGGTGGGCTATCTCGACGTCCTCTATAGAGTTCCAAGGGGGTTTTCGGCCACCTTGCTTCTAGTGCACAACAACAACAACTTATTGAATTGTGAAGAAGAACAGGTATGAATGTTGTTACTTTTTATGTTTCCTCGCAGCAGGTTTTGCTTGAGAGGATTTTCTCTTTTGTTTTTTCTCATGTGTTGTGCTTTGCGCTACTCTATATTTATAGAGCAACACCTACTCCAAACCCCCTCGGATTCCCTACTAGGCTTTCTTCTTTTGGAGCCCTTATCTGATCGATTACAGATGAACTTCGTAACCGACCGACTATTATGGCCTTTACGACCCATTCCCGCAACCTCTTCCACAAATAGTGGTTGGATGTTCAGTCCAACCGTTTTTGTGATGAGATTGTCGAGAATGACCACTTCAGCTTTACATCTCCTACTTAACTATTCGAGTCAAATGATCTGATATACTGGCTTTCCTCCCACTTTTACGGGGTCTTCCTAGTAGTATTATTTTATGATTGCTATTGCAATCATTATCCGTTTTATCATTTTTTACCTACACAACAATCAAACATATCTCAAGCACATGTTTGTAACATATTTTGAGAAAAGATCTTTTGTTATTCCTTTTGTTAAGGGGTCTGCCAACATATTATGAGTTGGCATGTATGAGATGGATATTTCTTTTCTCATAACTATATCATGAACATAGTGGTATTTCACCATTATATGCTTTCTTTTAGAGTTGTCAGCTCCACTATTGATTAGAGTAATTACTGCATTGTTGTCACAATAAATGGCAACTGGGTCGTCAACTATTTCTAGCTTCAAATCTCGTATGAAGTGACTTATCCAGACAGCACCCATCCTAGCCATATAGCAAGCCACATACTCATCTTCTTGTGTATGTAATGCTACACAACCCTATTTTTTACATGCCCAAGAAACAAGTCCACCTCCAAATAAAAATATTTGACCCGAGGTTGATTTATTGTCATCTTTACTTCTAGCAAAGTCTGCATCTGAATATCCTACCACCTTTAGTTCATCTGCTTGAAGACAAAATTTAAGTTTTTTGTTTCTTTAAGATATCTTAAAATCTTTTTTACAACTATCCAATGTTGTCATCTAGGATTACTTTAATATCTACTCACAAAACCAACAACAAAAATAATACAAGGTCTTGCACATTACATAGCATACATCAAGCTACCCACATCTTAGACTTATCGCCTCCTTCACCGAGACAATCAACCTTGCTTAATTTGACCCCTTTTGCAATAGGTCTAATAATAGACTTTCATTCACCCATTTTGAACTTCTTGAGGATATAATCAATATATGTTTCCTCGCTTAGGCATAAGAGTTTAGATTCTCTATCTCAAGAAATCTTTATACTTAGGATATATGATGTTTCTCCCATATCCTTCATTTTGAACCTTGAGTTTAACCATGACTTCATTTTGACAATCATGTCATTGTTATTCCCAGTCAACAATATGTCATCTATATATAACGATAAGATGACAAAGTGACTCTCACTGTTCCAAATATATACACAATGATCAAGCTCATTAGTCACAAACCCAAGTTCAATAATGACATTTTGAAAGGTCAAATACTATTGGCAAGGTGACTGTTTTAGGCCATATAGGAATTTTCTCAAACTATATACTTTGTTTCCTTAGCCTTCAACTATATATCCTTCGAGTTGCTGCATATATATGATTTGTCTAACTATCCATTTAGAAAAGCAGTCTTTACATCCAACTGATGTAAATCAAAATCATAATATGTTGATATCACTAAGATTATTCTAATGGGTGAAATTTCACAATAAGAGAATATGTCTCAACATAACCTATCCCCTCCTTTTGTTAAATATCCTTTACAACCAACCTTGCTTTAAAATTTTCAATTGAACCATCGGCCTTGTATTTCTTTTTTAGAACTCAATTACACCCTATGAATTTCCTTTTGTTTGGCAAATCAGCCAATGCCTAGACTTGATTTTTCTCAATGGATTCAATTTCCTCATCTATTGCTTTCTCCCATTATGTTGCTTACGAAGAGTTTATAGTCTGTTGATAAGTCAAGTTATCTATAAATTCATCTAAATCCACCGAACTGTACACTTCTTTTGGAAGATAAGTGTGATAATCCTTTAAGTAGGATGGTGTGACTGTAGGCCTTTTATGTCTACTTAAAGTTTCGGTTGTTTCAGGAACTATGAGTTCAAATGACGATTGATCTAAGTCTACTAGATCGTGAGCATACTAATCATTATTTTCTAAGATGTCTTTATTAGTATCTCCTAAGAATTCAGCATCTCTGCTCTCTATCAGTCTGTGGTCCTTATGATAAAGTTGATATCCTTTTGAGCCTTTAGGATATCCGATGAATATATAACTAAAGGACCTACTGTCTAGCTTATCTCTAAATTGATCAAGGATCTTTAAATGAGCAATAGATTCTCACCTTCTGAGATGACTTAAGTTGGGTTTTCTTCCAAACTATATCTCATATGGTATACTCAATATAGCCTTACACGATAATCTATTGAGTATGTATACTCTTATACTTACTGCTTTTCACTAAAATATCATTCATAGAGAGACATCATTTAACAACAACCTTGTCATGTTCAGTAACGTCTTGTTATATCTTTGAGCTATACCATTTTGTTGAGGTAACCTAGGCATTGTATTTTACTTTGAAATACCAAAGTCTTTACAGAAATTCTACAGAGGTATATTCATTATCTCTATCTGATCTTAATACTTTGATTGAATGCCTGAGTTAATTTTCAACTTCCTGCTTATAACAACAACAACTAAGCCTTTTCCCATACTAGACGGGGTCAGCTACATGGATTCTTTGTTTCCACAGATCCCTATCGTGTGTCATGTTAGCAGTTAACTCCTAATAAGCTAGATCATTCTTTATTGTTTCAACTTCCTGCTTATATTCCTTAAAATCTTCAAGTGCCTCAAATTTATGTGCTACGAGATATATATTTATATCTCAAGTAATCATCGATAAAAGTTATAAAATAAGCATTTTCTTGATGTGACCTTACTCTAAAGGGTTCACATAAATCTATATGAATGACCTCTAATAAGATTGTTACCCTTGTTGTCTCTTTAGGAAAAACTTTTCTTGTCATTTTTTCTTTTATAGAAGCTTTGCAATTATTGAAAGTATTTTTCTCAAATCTTAGTAGTAAGTCATAGTTCGATAATTTCATCAACTTTTCTAGACTTATATACCCAAGACGTTTATGCCATACATTCACATCTACATTAAAGGCACAATCAATATAAGGAGAAGAACTTTAATTCTTATTTACTCTCAATTTGAACAGTCCATGTTCTACATCAAATTCCTCAAAAAAGCATATTCTCTCATGTTTCCACACAGTCACCTTGGTAGGAACAAACTTGACCTCAAAACCTTTGTTGACCAAGGTAGGGACTGAAACCAAATTGCGCCTTATAGATTGCACAATCAATACATCAGTTAATACAATTGATATTTTTTATACAAAAATTCTAAAGAACCCAGTACCCATAACTTTCAAGAAAGTATTATTTACCATATAAACCTGATATTATCCTGTTTTATACTCCTTTAGATCCATTACCTATTTCTTAGTCTTCGAGATATGTCTCATCACTCTTGAGTCAATCCACCAACCAGTCACTAGGCGGTCCATGTAAAAACTTTATGATATCACGCAAATTATGTCTTGTTTCTCTGATTGTTCCCATTGTGGGTTGTTGCTTTCACTCTTCTTGTTAATACAATCGCTCTTCTAGTGTCTCATCTTTCCACAGGTGAAACACTTGACCCAAGAAGCGATTTCCTACATTTTCTTAAAAGATTGACCAACATTTTTGTTATTTTTTCTAAACTTTTTGTTTGGTTTATTTTTCTTTTGGTTAGGTTTAGAGCCATATCCTATCTTATCTTTTATGATTAACTGGGAATGACAATGAGATGATTGTCAAAACGAAGTCATGGTTAAACTAAGGTTCAAAATAAAGGATATGAGGAAAGCATCATATATCCTAAGTATAAAGATTTCTTGAGATAGAGAATCTAAACTCTCATGCTTAAGTGAGAAAAAATATATTGACTATATCCTCATCAAAATGGATTAATGCAAGTCTGCTATTAGACTCATTGCAAAAGGGGTTAAATTAAGCAAGGTTGATTGTCTCGGTGAAGGAGACGATAAGTCTAACGTTTCTTATGCAGAAGATGTGGGTAGCTTGATGTATGTTATGCTATGTACAAGCCCTGACACCAACTTCACTTTTGTTATTGTGAGTAGATATCAATGTAATCCTCGATGACAACATTGGATATGTGTAAAAAGGATTTTAAGATACCTAAAAGAAACAAAAGACTTGAAATTGTGCTTTGAAGTGGATAAACTGAAAGTGGTAGGATACTCAGATGCTGACTTTATTGGGAGCAAAGATGACAACAAATTAATCTTGGAACAAATATTCTTATTTAGAGGTAGTGATGTTTCTTTGGAATGTAAGAAACAGGGTTGTGTAGCATTGTATATATAGGAAGCTGAGTATGTGGCTTACAATATGACTGCAATGAGTGTCGTCTAAATAAGTTGCATCATACGAGATTTGAAGCTGCAGATAGTTGATGAGTCAATTGTCATTTATTGTGACAACAATGCAGCAATTTCTCTTATCAAGAGTGGAGCTGACAGTGCCAAGAGCAAGCATATAATAGTTAAATACCACTATGTTCATGATATGGTTATAAGAAAGGAAATGTCTATCTCATAAATGCTAACTTATGATATGATGGTAGACTCCTTGACTAAAGGCATAATAGATGATCTTTTCTCAAAACATGTTGTAAACATAGGTTTGAGATATGTTTGATTGTTGTGTAGGTAAAAAACCACACAACGGGTGGTGTTACAATAGTAAACATGAAATAACATTACTAGGTAAACCCCACAAAAGTGGGAGGAAAACCAGTATGTCAGTTCACTTGGCTCAAATGGCAAAGTGTCAGATGTAAGGAAATAAGTGGCTATTCTCGACAATCTCAACACAGAAATGACTGGACTGACCATCCAGTCGTTATCTGTGGATGGGTTGTGGTAAAGGAGGCCGTAACGGCCATGATTGGCCGAAATCGTCGGACGGTTATGGAGTTTATGTGTAACTGATCGGATAAGGACTCGAGAAAAAGGAAAAGCCAATAGGAAATCCGGGAGGAAATAGAGCAGACGTTGATCTATAAAGACAAAGTAGCACTAGAAAATGATATATCAATAGTATACAAGCAAGTATTCCTCTCAGGGAAATCCTACCGTGAGAAAATCTTGAAACACAAAAAACACACATACTTCTTCATCCGCTGCTGCGTATCTCACTGAAGCTTCAAAGAGCTGGTGCAGAGGACATCGAAGAGTACACCAAAATCGCCGAGGACGTCATAGAGTCGACGGAAAATCCAACACTCTCATCTTGGAGGTTTGATGGTAGCGAACAAATCTCAACCATGATTGATTCTTCTAACCCAGCAATGCTGTCGTCGGACTCATAGCACCAGCCCCAACCAACGGTTGAGCCACCATGATGATTGACGCAGGATATCCGGGTGCTAGGCGGACCACCCCTAGCATCGAGTGCCCACCATCAACAACTAACCGAACTCCCCTTGCGTCTGGCGCCAAGCGATAGAGGCACCATTCATCGTAGGCACCCTGTACCCAAAACCTCCCGTAGTAATGTGTGACCCCTCAACTACCGTGAACCTGACCATGACTGTATAATCGGACCCCCTTGCGGGACAACCCGGCAGTTCTCGTTAGAAGTTTTTGGGGCCTCCGCTTGGAGACAACCCTTTTTGACTTGTAACGTTTGTATAGACACCCCCAACTGAAGTGTAGCGTGTACTGGGGTGACACGCAGCCTTTCCTTTTTCAATACAAGCTCTTTTGTGCACTTGCCTCTGCCTTCTTGCATTCTTGCGAACTGCGAACTGCGAACTTGCGATCATGCGAACCGTCTTGACTTCCGCGTTGCTTCCGAACTGAGAGTAGGCTGGCTTAACTTGCGTTAGTTGAGCGCCGGTCACGCGCCACGAACCTTTCGGGCGTGACAACTTTGGTATCAGAGCACGGTTCGGCTGGAAGTTGGGACATCGAGTGCTAACGTTGGAGGCGTTAGCATGGCAGCGGCATCAGAGGTGCACTGTGATGGGATTCTGTTGGCTCAAGGAGAGAGCCGACGAGAAAAAGGAAAAGGTAAGAAGAGCACGTCTAACGATGAACTAGACGTTGTCTCGAGCCTGGAGTACAGGCTGTACAGACTGGAGGAGGAGTGTGCCTCCTTAAGGGAGTCATTGGCGCGAGCTGCGGCCGGCAATGACATTTTGAATTCTGAGATTTTTGACGGTGAGACATCCCTTCGGGATCGTGTAGATAGTCTCGAGACCGTGCAACAATCTTTTGCGGCTCGTTTGACGGAGGTCGAACGGAAGCAGAGTTTTGGTGGGGGAGTGAGGAACCCCGGACTAAAGGTGAAGGGTCCGAAGTCATACAGTGGCGCAAGGGATGGGAAGGAGATTGAGAACTTCCTTTGCCATTTGGATATGTACATCAAGGCTGGCAACCTAGACGATGAAGAACAGAAGATGGCCACGGCCTCAACTTTTCTGGAAGACGACGCGTTCTTATGGTGGCGTCGAAAGCTTGAAGAGATTGAGAATGGAGAATGCGAGTTGGACACATACGAAGCATTTAAGAAAGAGCTGAGGGATCACTTTCTACCTCGGAACGTTGAGGAGGTAGCTAAGCGGAAGCTCTCCAACTTGAAGCAGACAGGCTCAATCCGTGACTACATAAAAGAATACCAGTCCTTGATGCTTAGTATCAAGACGATGACAATGGAAGATCGCGTCTTTCACTTCCTAAATAACTTGCAATCTTGGGCAGAACAGGAGATTCGCCGTGGAAACCCGCGGACCCTATCTGAAGCTATCACGGCGGCAGAACGGCTGGTAGACAGTCGCAGGACTGAGGTGAAGAAACCCTTCCAAAGGAATTTTGAGGGAAAGAAGGGTGGAGATAGTCGGGGTGAGGCACCGGCAAAGGGGCCCGATGGCAGGCCGAAGCCAAAGGGTCCACCATACAAACTGGCATGCTGGCTCTGCGGAGGCCCGCATAGATCGGCGGAATGCCCGAACAAGAACAACCCCGGGCGCGTGAACGCAATAGAACAAGAAGAAGAGGGAGAACCTGATGAACCGCGGATGGGAGCCCTCCAACAGATGAGCGCTATGAAGAAGGCCAAGGCACCGACTCCGATGGCACCTCCCCGAAAAGGATTAATGTACGTGGACGTTGTTGTCAAGGGTACAGTCGCAAGGGCTATGATCGATACGGGGGCAACTCACAACTTCATTACGCCAACAGAAGTGAATCGCTTGGGTGTGAAGTGCGTGAAACGGGAGGGTCTGATGAAGGCCGTGAATTCGGCGCCCACGAGGGTGGTGGGCGAGGCACTGAGGGTGCCAATCCGAATTGGAAGTTGGGAGGGTGTGACCAACTTCTCCGTTTCCCCGATGGATGATTATCGGATAGTCTTGGGGCTAGAGTTTTTGCGGGAGTGCGATGCAGAGATACGACCAAGGCGCGACTATGTAGCTTTACTGGAAGGTGACTCGCCGTATGTGGCTAAGGTTCAAACGAAAACGAAGGAGTCTGGACAAAGCTCAAACCGATTGATATCTGCACTTCAACTGAAGACAGGTTTGAGGCGGGGTGAAGAGACGTACCTCGTAGCGATTCGGGATGAAGAAGAGGAGGACGGGGCGCCCCGCCTGGGGGCACCCCCAGAGCTGGATGGAGTGTTGAGGGAGTTTGACGACGTGATGCCGGCGAAACTCCCAAGGCAGCTCCCACCTCGAAGAGAGATAGATCATCAGATCGAGCTACAGCCTGGAGCTAAACCACCGGCTATGGCGCCCTACCGCATGGCACCGGTGGAACTGAAGGAGTTAAGGGGGCAACTGGATGAGATGTTAGCGGCCGGGATCATAAGACCTTCAAAAGCACCCTTTGGCGCACCCATACTCTTCCAAACCAAGTCTGATGGGTCAAAACGGCTTTGCGTGGACTATCGCGCCCTGAATAAGATTACTGTGAAGAACAAGTACCCCCTCCCTTTGATCGCGGACTTGTTTGACCAGCTTGGACAGGCACGCGTCTTCTCGAAGCTAGACCTTCGTTCAGGGTATTGGCAGGTGCGGATCGCTGAAGGAGACGAGGAGAAAACGACGTGTGTAACTCGTTACGGTGCGTATGAGTTCTTGGTGATGCCGTTTGGACTGACGAATGCTCCAGCGACGTTCTCGACACTGATGAACAAAATTTTCTACCCATTCCTGGATCAATTCGTGGTCGTCTACCTTGATGATATAGTGGTGTACAGCACTTCCATGGATCAGCACGTTCACCACCTACGGACAGTGTTTAAACTACTACAAGAGAATCACCTCTACGTCAAAAGAGAAAAGTGCCTATTCGGACAGAGTGAGATCGACTTTCTGGGCCATGTGATTGGCCACGGGGAGATGCGGATGGACGGAAGGAAGATCAAAGAGATCAATGAATGGCAACCACCAACCAACCTGACAGGCTTGCGCTCCTTTCTTGGTTTGGCCAACTACTACCGGCGTTTCATCAAGGGATACGCCGCACTTGCGGCCCCCTTGACAGACAGGTTGAAGAAGGGTCAGACGTGGGAATGGACGGAGTCTTGCCAGGAAGCCTTCGACCAGTTGAAGGAGGCGGTGATGAAGGAACCAGTATTGGTGCTGCCAGATCACAACCAACCGTTCGAGGTGCAAACAGATGCTTCCGACTTTGCTCTGGGTGGAGTGCTCATGCAGAATGGACACCCCATTGCCTTTGAGAGTCGAAAGCTAAAGGACGCAGAAAGGCGATATTCAGTCCACGAAAAAGAGATGACGGCAGTGGTACATTGCCTGCGCTTATGGAGGCACTATCTTCTGGGGGAGCACTTCACAGTGTGGACAGACAACGTAGCGGTGAGTTATTTCCAGACTCAAAAGAAGTTATCCGCTAAACAAGCCCGATGGCAGCAGTTTTTGGCCGAATTTGATTTCACGCTGCTCTACAAAACGGGCAAGACAAACTCAGTGGCGGACGCACTGAGTAGAAGGGCAGAGTTGGCAGCTCTAGATGGAGACAGTGAAACTTCGAGTGTGCAGGTTCAGAGTGACTTGGTGGAGCAGATTCGCGAGGGCTTAGAAGCAGATGGGATGGCCAAGCAGCTCAAAACGTTAGTCCAGGACGGCAAGACTAGACGGTTTTGGGTTGAAGATGGTTTGCTGCTGACTAAAGGAAACAGGCTCTACGTGCCAAGGACAGGGAACTTGAGAAGGGACGTCTTGAAGGAGTGTCACGATGCACCTTGGGCGGGACATCCGGGGATGGACAGGACGAAAGCGTTGTTGGAGAGATCTTACTACTGGCCAAACATGGGGGACGATGTGGCGACGTACGTGCGGACGTGTCTCATTTGCCAACAGGACAAGGTGGATAACCAGAAACCGGCAGGACTCTTGGAACCCTTACCGATTCCGAGTCGACCATGGGAGAGTGTCTCCATGGACTTTATTCTGAACCTGCCAAAGTCGAACAGTTGTCAATCCATCCTGGTGGTAGTAGACAGATTCTCGAAATATGGGGTGTTTGTGGCATGCCCATTGAACTGCACAGCTAAGCGCACTGCGAAACTCTTTGTCACACATGTGGTCAAGTATTGGGGAGTCCCTTCCAACATAGTCAGTGACCGTGATGCCCGGTTTACAAGTAATTTCTGGCGGGAGGTATTTCGGCTGTTGGGTACAGAGTTACTATTCTCCACAAGTTGTCACCCGCAGACAGATGGCCAGACGGAAAGAATCAACGCCTTAGTTGAGTGCTATCTGCGGCACTATGTGTGTGCAAATCAGAGAGACTGGACTGAGTGGATGGACCTCGCACAATTTTCATACAATCTACAGGTTAGTGGGTCCACCGGCAGGAGCCCCTTCGAACTGGCTACAGGACAACTACCACAAACTCCACATTCCTTGGCGGCAACCTACAACGGGAGAGTGCAGGCGGCGTTCTCCTTCGCAACGGACATCCAGGAGAGGCGAGATCTGGCGCACGTGCTCCTTGCGAAGGCAGCGAAGCGGATGAAGAAATGGGCTGACATAAAACGACGCGCTGCCGCGTTTAGTGTGGGGGATCAGGTTCTGGTGAAACTCTACCCTAAACACTCTCAATTCTTTCGTGGGCATCACGCGGCGTTGATCCGCAAGTATGACGGCCCCTACCAGATCATCAAGAGGGTAGGGAACTGGGCGTACAAAGTGGATATGCCAGACCATGTTCGGACGCACCCTGTCTTCCATGTGAGCAATCTGAAGGCGTACCATGCAGATGCAGAAGACCAGCGGCGCGGCGAACCAACAAGAGCACCAGCGTACCTGCGGACACCGGATTGCAAAGAGGTGGAGTTGATCTTGGACCATGTACCAGGCACCTTAGCCGGACGGCGGACCCGTTACCTTGTGAAATGGAAGGGAGTTGATGCGGATCAGGCCACTTGGGAGAAGGAGCACACGATAAGGCAATTTCCAGAGGCACTCGCGGAGTACCACCGGCGCGTTGCAGCGTTGTCGCGGACGTCAACGGCTTCGGTGGGGGAGAATGTGACCCCTCAACTACCGTGAACCTGACCATGACTGTATAACCGGACCCCCTTGCGGGACAACCCGGCAGTTCTCGTTAGAAGTTTTTGGGGCCTCCGCTTGGAGACAACCCTTTTTGACTTGTAACGTTTGTATAGACACCCCCAACTGAAGTGTAGCGTGTACTGGGGTGACACGCAGCCTTTCCTTTTTCAATACAAGCTCTTTTGTGCACTTGCCTCTGCCTTCTTGCATTCTTGCGAACTGCGAACTGCGAACTTGCGATCATGCGAACCGTCTTGACTTCCGCGTTGCTTCCGAACTGAGAGTAGGCTGGCTTAACTTGCGTTAGTTGAGCGCCGGTCACGCGCCACGAACCTTTCGGGCGTGACAAATGGATGTCGTCCCACATTGATAGTCCCATGATATCCACGTGCCCCATAAGCACTCATGCCCCTCACCCTGACAGCGTGTCCAACATCAGCGCTAGCACCTGTTTCGTAAACCCTACTTACTTTCAAGTCGATGTGGATTAAAGAGATATGGATTTAGTCTTTCAAGTCGATGCTCCTCTTGTATGAAGGAGTCATGCGAGTTGTTCCTCCGTTACGAGGCCCATAAACCATGTAACTAAAATCCCGCAAGCCAAGCTCAAAGCTTACTACTTATTTTCAAACGTGACGCTCAATAAAATCATCTTATCCACCAAACATGTCTATCAGCTTTTCCAAACCCTTATATGGAAAAGTTGGCATGTTAAGAACCTGCAGTGAATGAATATTTGAAGGACTACTTACACATTAGCTTATCTCGGCGTAATATGCTTAATGTTAGAGGTGATGGAACAAGTGCTTCACATCCTTCCCACATAGCATCCATTAGCGAGCAGATGGAGAAGGATACCACCAAGGCCAGGATAGTTGAAGATTGATGTGTCTTGTTGTTCTTACAATCAGCGGCATACCGGTTGTATATACGTACTAGAACAGATAATCAGGAAAATATATATGTTTGCATGCTGCTTCTTTAAAGATGAGGAAATTCATGATGGCATGCATGCATGCATGTGGCCTTTATCTTTCAACGATTTGATCAGCCTTCTAGTTGCGTGATCGCTGAAACTCTCAAGGTGATTTGGTTTATAGGCCCATCAAAGCCAACATTGACCGGGTGAAATCATGATAAAAGGACTCTATACTGCGTTCAATCCTTTATCATGTGTTTTCCTTAGTTTGCAATTTGAAAAACTAGATAAAGATGTAATTAATCTATACATTATCTTTTTTATGAATATATTTGATAGGGTATGCCTAACCCTGCTTGCCTTAATTTGAAAAAGAAAAAGAATCCACCCCGGCCCGACCTCTCTAACACCTGTCCCATTTGTGAGATCTAAGAAGCAACTTTGTCATTGCCACCCCTCTTAGCCTCCGTCCTCCCCCTCGCTTCCTGCGGCGGGCTCTGTTTTTTGGACGTTCAAGGTTTGCTATAACGCTTTGATAAAACAAATTATAGCAAGGGAGAGAAGACTGAAGAAGAAACTATAGCTTTTCTCAATGCGTAAGAATTAGTCACACCCACCTATTAAATAAAACCCCTCTTTGCGAAATGGTATGATTTTCGGATGGTAGTGTGTGGTGCTAAAATGATTCATTTTACATGGTAGTGCATGCTAGCGACGGCAACCGAACAATGGAACTTGATTAGATTTAAATGTGCCTTCCCTGATGCATAACTCGTAATCCAAATTCAATCCGGTAAACAATCTTTTCTTGGCTTTAGAAATACCGAGTCCAACAGTCGAATTGCTCTTTATGAGTTTCATTATTGGGGGATGCCACCTTTTCTTTTTCTTCGCCTGGCTACATTATGGACAAGTGGTTCCTTCCCCTGGGGACGATACAATCGGAAGGCTTCAAACTACGAGAATGGCATTCTGTGGATCTGTTTGCCACTGATGACAAGACAGTATGCACTCAAGAAATCATAGAAAGGAATTACACGAGCCTTACCATGTGTTATTAGCCAGCTTGGATTATCGATCGATGAATTCTCTACTTTGAAATATCATGTCTATGCAACAATCCTTATATAAGAATTTTAGAAAGTTCGAAAGGTTTACGTTTTCAGACAAGCTGAATTAAAGTAAATCCTTGAACACCAGAGTTTATCTAACGAAAATGAGTACATGCACACCCTTATAAAATAAATGTTTGATGCTCTCTATTCTTGATAGGTGCAACGCCAAATCGATGGACAAGTATACATATCAACATGGGGCCATACTAATTATGCACAATGCACGTCATCATAGACAGATGAGGTGATGACAACGATACTTCATTTCATTTCGAACTTTTACTCGACCACGTTCCAGTGTATTTACTATGAAACATAACAATTTACAGCAATAGATTACCGGCATAATATTTTTGTTGGTTGAATGAAGTCAAAAAACGTCGACTAGTGCCTTCCGCACTTAATTTTCAGGTTATTTCAGTCGCTTTTCTTGGTAAAGGAGATGTCAAGACACTGATTTATGTCCAAAAATGACTTCCACATGGATTTAGGTGGTCAACAGCTACTTGGAATCAAAGTGGAAAACCTCACTTTTTAGTGGTTTTGACAGTGGTCCTGGTGGAGGAGTGGAAGACCCGTGGGACTCAACAGCACCCGGGTGAGTTTCGTGATTGGGTGGCTTCCACAGACGACCGTAACTCCTTTGGGCCAGATCTAAACACGGGACGACTGCACGACAGATACTGGGTCTCCTAGTGTTCCATCAGAAGTAAAGAAGGTTGTTGATCAAGGGCGGATCGAACCAGATCTAGACGAGGGCCAGCGGAATAGATCCGCCTCTATCCACCAATCACAACCCATTTCTTGGCGATCGGGCATCCAATTGCTTTGCACCTCATTCATATCTCGTTGTTGTAGAGACTACGATCGAGGTCTCGATGATAAGACGGTTTGATCTCCTAGAAAGCTTGACCCAGACCGGAGCGTGCATGCGTGCGCACATGTGTGGTATATCATGTCCTCCTGTAGCTTTTTGAGCTAAAGTTCATGAGGTAAAGGACTCATGAGTTTGTCACATTGTTCGACATGGACTAAACTTTGTCTCCTCTTAGGTTATTTTTTGCAAAAGTTCCTTTTTACACCTTACGACTTTTACATATATTAATTAAATATTTAAGAATATCAATATAAATTAAATATCATTAAATATACATTTAATCTAACAACCGCCCCCCACAAAGTCCTCAAGTGTAAAAGCATCCTCTTAACCCAATCATCATATTATATTTTCAGTTACGGCACATTCAAATTTGAACCGTTACCTAAGTTATCCAATATTAACTTTACGGGAACTAGGGGAACATACGCCTTCAACCTAAACCTTGAGTGTAAAGGTATATGTTGGTAACAACATAATAAAAGGCTATAGAGTGATCTATAGGGATGATGCATTAATGGTCATGCATCCATATCTTGTATTATGATTGACTTAAGAGAATAACCTAATTCCCATATTGTGGTCATACAATGTCCATTAATGCGTCATCCAAAGTACTTTGAACTACTCATCTTAGCAATTTAAGTTATGTTATCATAGTGCATTGAAATTACAGAAAGCGACTTCTTTACCATAGTTAAATTGAACATAAGTCCCTTAAGCTATTCAGTTTCTAATCTAGTCTCATCCAAAGTACAAAGTTATGCCTCAAAGGTAGAAGGAGCTTAAATAGTATATTTCTTAGATTTTTAGGTGACAGTGTCACCACCTACAAGAAACACATATTAGTAACTCTATTACTCTTACAATTTTTTGTTATTCAACTATCATCACTAAATCCTCCAAGAACCGAAGGATGTCTACCGTAATGTACTATAAGGAAATAATTCCCTTCACATAGCAAAACACTCTCTCTAGAGCATTTCAATGGGTTCTATCTAGAGAACTAGTGTATCTACTTAACTTACACACAACAAATACAATATCTGATAATGTATAGTTAGTTAGATACATCAAACTATCGATAATCTGAGAATATCGTAGTTAATACATAGGAATATCACTTTCATTCTTATACAAAGTCTTAGATGAATCATATGAGGTCTTAACAGGTCTACAGTTTGTATATCCAAATCTCTTTGAAACTTTCTCAACGTAGTGAGATTCAGAGATTATTATACCATTAGTAGACCTTCTGATTTTAAGCCTTAAAATCACATCAACCACACTCATGTCCTTCATCTCAAATTTACTGTATAAGAATAACTTAGTTTCATTTACTATTCTCACTGTAACCAAACAATAATATATCATCTATGTATTGACAAAGAATGATAAAAGCTTTTCAATGGGATCAACTTGATATAAGATGATATCACATAATCAAACTTTTCATGCCATTGTTTAGGGACTTGTTTGAAACTATATAATGATTTAATAAGCTTACACACCTTAGACTAATTCCCATAAGCCACAAATCCTATAAATCCCTCTAATTGATCCATATAAAGTTCTTCACAGAGGTCACCATGCAGTAAAATAATCTTCACATCCACTTGATGGGTTGTGAGGTCATATACGGAGGCCAACGCTATAAGCACTCGGATGGTGGTCATTCCGAAAACTGAGAATAGGTATCAAAGTAATCTATTAATTCCTTTTATATTTATCTCTTGGCAACTAACCTAACATTATACTTATTGATTGTTCCATCTACATTCAGTTTTTTCATAAAGATCTACTTGCAACCTATAGTAAAATAACAAAGACACAAATCCACCAATTCTCAAGTATCATTGAAAACAATTGACCAGACTTCATCATTAACGACTTTCTTTTAAAACCTAACCTCAGGTGAGGTCATATCCTACTAAAAGGTGATAGGACTATCCTCGATATTAAAAGAAACAAAGTCACTTCTGAAGCCCTTTGATATCCTACGTTGTTTACTTCTCCTTGGTTCAATTATTTCATTACAATCATCTGATATCGAAATAACACAATTAGGGTCACCCCCACAATTGTCATTCTTTCCACATGATCAAGAATAAAGATCAAAATCTCTAGAATATACACTTTGGGGAACTCTAGTGTTTATGAGAAACATATTCTCAAATAATGTACCTTCCTAGAGCTCAACAATTATGTTAAAGTCTATGCTAGAAATATCATATCTAATGATCAAGAATCTTTACGCATAGCTTGTATCTACGTAACCCAGAAATATAACATTTATTATTTTAAGTCCTAATTTCTTTCTCTTATGTTAAGGGATGAATACTTTCGCAAGATATCCCTATACTTTGAGATATTTGAGACTAATCTTTTCACCCTTACAAAGCTCAAAGAGACTATTTTTCTTATGCTTATGAAGAATTCTATGTAGAATATGACAAGTCATATTCAAAGCTTCCTTACATATAACCCAGAACTTTAAAGTAAAACATTAACCATATCACAAAGGGTTCTAATCTTCCTTTTAGATATATCATTATACTAAAGAATGTATAGAGCAATAATCACATAAATAATACCATTGTTTTCATAATATACTTGAAAAGATTTGAGGTATACTCTCCTCCTCTATCAGACCTTAATCGTTTAAGTACCTTTCTCGTTTAAATACCTTATTTGTTTGAGTTTGTGCTTCATTTTTAAATATTTGAAACTTTTTCAAATCTTCATCTTTAATTTTAAGTAAGTAAATATAACAATATCTACTGCAATTATCAATAAACTTGATAAAATATCTTTTATTATCTCTTGTAGTCATCCCATTGAATTCTCAAGTATGAGTATGCACCAAATTCAAAATCTTGGATTTTATTTCAATCATATGGAAATGTTTCCTACGTTGCTTTGCTTGCACACATATACCACATTCGTGTTTTCTATCTATAATAGTTTTAAGGATAAGATTTAAATTCATTATTCTTTTCATGGAATCAAGTTTTACATTATCCAACCTAGCATGTCGTACATTAAATAATTCAACATTATACACTGAAGAAGAAGAATATGAAATAGAAGTAGTAGATGTTTTATTATCATTAAAATTCATATAAGAATAAACAATTAGTTCTACATAAATTTTAAATAAATCCTCTATATTACACAAATAGCCCTTTCCAAAGAAATATCAAGTATTAAGTCATGTAATAATGATTAAGTCATGTAATAATGATTTTATTACATTTGGAATGTGTCTAACTCCCTCAACAATTAGAACCTTTCCTAAAGAAATCTTCAAGTCTACACGCCCTTCACCCTTGACTTTAGTAGTCAAATGATTCCTAAGGTCATTATTCGCCCACATATGGCCTATTAAGACACAAAAAGAAACTGGTCACCACATACGTGCACATTAGCCCTAGTGTCTACTATTCAGTGTTGTGACTTATAAATAAAAAAGAGATAGGGTTTAAGGGATAGATACCCCTCACCAACAGGTCTAGTGGTTACCATCATATTGACTATAACTTCTTCAACGGCCTCATGTTTCTTAGCTTTCTTAGGACAATCCCTCTCCCAATATCCAACCTTACTACAAAGCTAATACAGTTTGTTTTTTAGTTTTTTTCGGATCTTGAATTTTGATTTATCATTTGCATGTCTTCCTTTTGGATCATTAGGTTGTTTTTTTCTGATCATAAGGATAATCCTAGAGATTCTATCTATAGGCATAACGGGTTTATGACTTCTATGTCATTCCCCTATTCCTATTTCTACCATTAGATTATCAAGGGTCATCACACCCTTCTTATCCTTAAGATTTATGTTGAAGCCCTTTAAAGACTTAGGAAATTTCTCTATAATAGACATAACAATAAACTTGTCAGGAACTCCATTTCGACTTCCTTCAGACCATGGTATAAAAACAGAAACTTGTGGGCTTATTCGGTCACAGATTTCTCTTCTACCATTTGATACTTAAGGAACTTAGCCATGAAATACTTTTGAAGAATAAGGTCTTCAGTATTGTATTTCTAATCCAAGACAACCCATAAATCTTTTATCGTCGTGAAAGAAGAAGAAATATATACATTAAATAAATATTTGCCAGTGCTTGTAAAATGCAACAGTGGTATAGAGTGTCCTTCTCCTTCCACTCGATAATTATATCTGAGCTTATAAGATTAATATCATCTGGTAGAAGACAATCCGACTCAATGTACAGATGCAACCCTAACATGATAATCAAATTTTAATACGTTGTTGCCAACGTTTAAAATATGGTCCAAAAACTTTTCTGATATCAAGGTTAAGTCGACCTTAGGTCGAAGAGTAGTAAATGCAAACATGTTCACTACGTTTAAAGGTAATTTTTCTAAGATTGTTGGAAAAAACCATAGACATATATGCATAATAAAGTAATATGCAATAAATGTAAATATGCCACAATCATAAACAACATTTGCAAATCCAAAATAAGTCATAATTAGGCCATACGAAAAATAAAAGTAAAAGTATAATCAGAAACTTATCTGTGCGAGTCGCCCTTATAGACTTGCCTTAGAGAAATCAACATCCCACTATGAGTATGTATGGGTATCTATGCCTTTGTATAAATAATAACAACTAAGCCTTTTCTCATGCTAGATGGGGTCAGCTATATGGATTCTTTATTTTCACAAAGTCCTATCATGTGCCATGTTATCAATTAAGTCACAATAAACTACATCATTCTTTATTATTTCTTTCCAATACTTTTGTGGTCGTCCTCTACCTCTTTTAATACTTTTAAAATCTAGTTTTTAAGACATTCTTATAAGTTCTTTTTTTTATCTTCTTTCTATATGTCCAAACCATCTTAAACAATATTCTCTCATTTTATCCTTTATTGGTGCCACTGCTAATTTGTTTATAATAACCTCATTATGTATACGACCTTTTCTTGTATGACCACTCATCCATCTCAACATCTTCATTTCTAGCATAGACATCTTTTGTACATGTTGATATACCTGTGCCTTCCTCGTAGGCTAAAATACACACGACTCAAAGAACATGTACTTGCCATCGAGTCGACCTCGAACACGCCTCAATCACCTATGGTTGAAGTAGAGAGAGACTAATCACGGGCACATGGATTGGAGCAACACCACGAGCAAAGAGACAAAACTAGGAGATGGGAAGAGACAGTGAAAATCGTATGTTTAAGGAGGACCCCTAATCACTTATTTATAGGTGTGCGTATGGATCATGGATCATAGATTCGATCCAAATGACGCACTGTTTTAACTGCAACCATCTCATCTTATCTAGAACTGTCTCACCTTATCCTTATATGTGAAAAACTGTTGACCGTTAGACCAAATTTTTTTCGTTCAAAAAGATAGATGAAGACCCAAATCACAAGCCACAAACCCAAGCCCAAGACCAAGCCTGGCCCCCCCTTTCTACGCATTCTCCCTTTGCGCATAATTGAATGGCGTTGTGTTGCCATTATTGTTCGTAGGCTTCTTTGAACTCGTCGATGGGGTCGGTCTTCCTTCTGCGGTTCATCATTAGCTAGGTGTTCAGCCGCACTAATGGCTGAAGCCAAATCTTTCATCCGCATCTATTGACGCTCATGCTCTGCCTCACACTATAATTCGTTTATAAAGAAGATGAAATGATCCGCTTCTACTATGCTCATGATGTTCAACATCAGGGAGGTAAACCAGTTGATGTACTCACGGACGGTTCGCTTGTGTTTCAGCCACATGAGTTCTTTTCAAGCTGAGTACTCCGGGTCTTTAGGAAGGAACTGCCTCTGAATCTCCCGTTTGAAGTCGTCAAAAGTATCAATGGTGCAGAGTCTCGGATTGACATCTATGGAGAGTCGTCTCTATTAAAGAAGGGCATCCCCCTTGAGGAACGATGTTGTCATACCGATCCTTCGATCCTTCTATCCTCCCGTCTAATCTCCCGGGCCTTGATGTACTCATCCACTTACTATAGGAAAATTTTCAAGTCCTTGACACTTCGATTACCTGAGTTGGTTTCGGGATACTATCATCTCGAAAGGGGATGGCTATGACCCTACTAACAATAGCTCGGTCGAGTGTCAAGTAGTGCACCACGAGGGCTTCTAGCCTTTCATCAATGGTTGTGTTGTTCCCGTCGTGATTGGTAAAGTGGATTGTCAGGTCCTCAACCCATTCTTCTAGATTCGTTAAAGTTTCGTCATAATTTTCCTTGAAGATATTGATGACACCACACAGTCATAATTTTCCTTGAAGATATTGATGACACCACACATCAGCTCAAACTCTTGTGTCACAAAGTTCTTTATATAGTAGACATCATCTATTAAGGTATTGAGGCTAACTTCGCAGTTGACTACGTCTGCTTCCACTTTATGTAGCCGATTTTTTATGATGGGGCGAGGCTTTTAGAAGACTTTGGATCCATCACAACTAAGCTTGATGACTTTGAGACATGATCAAACTTGCTCGGATATCACTTTTGTCACGAGCAAACCAACGTCAGGCACATTGACGGGCTTGATTGGGACCTACGCTTGGTCTCGGGGCCAAGCAAACCTTAACGGATTTTACCTAAGTATTATAGTCGGATACCGTCTTCCAAAACGGAATGTGAGAGTCCCTTCCCTTAGTGTAAAGCTTGTCAAAAACATTGATATTCGGATACTTACACATCCAAACACCAAAGACAAGAGGCAAAGAGAGAGCAAGTGCACACATACTTGAAGGCAATATGATTCTTTATAGCAAAGAGGAAAGCATGGTCCCAACACCCAAGATTTTCTTCAAGACTCTTTTCTAAAAAGGAGAGTTTTTACCAGGACCAAAACACTACTTACAATTCACGGTTCAAAGGGTCACACCTCCACCCAAAACTAAGAAATTGAGGACCGGATAAAACAACCTAAGAAATGTCGCCTAAACAAACGATCTAATGTCACCTAACGGATGAACATCATCTTTTGAAGAATGACCAAATTCAAAATATGATTTAATCTACATCTAATAGTGATTCATGACTGCCCAGAATATATAAATTGCTTGGATCGAACATACAGAACCTGGATGACGGATCTCCAACTGTTTCGAGAAGAGGTGCTTAAGTGTGTGCCTGCAGCAAGATTGCAAAGAAGAGGAGCCGGTGGGGGCAGTAGGCCACAGTTAAACGTCTTGGCTTCCCAGCGGGAGATTTTGCACCTTAGTTCGTACTTCGGAATACACCTCCACTTCTGTGCAGTCATATCAAACTTTATATTGCACCACACCGACCCTTTTCCACTAAAGACCATCACTGTCGCCAATGTTAATCTGATTGAAAATCTGGTCTTCTTCCACCTTCAGAGAGGGCATCTATAGGAATCCGTCAGCCTCTTCTGGGAGACGACAACAAAGCGGACCAATGCGAGAGCAAGAGAACGGTCGCTCTCTGCTCTGTTGTAATGCTTTAATGGCGTCATCATTAAGAAAGTTGCGTACGTACTCTGAGTAGTTGCACAACTCAATCCGAAGAAAATGAAAGCGAAAAAGCAGAGTAATACCAACCTCCCAAGATCACTTGACCTTCTTCCATAATTTCTTCACACCACCTTCCTCTCGATCCAAACCAGAGAGAGAGCTAAGACGTGTCAAAAGAAGGAAGAAAAGATGCCTACTTCCCATCGTGCATTTGCCACCACGTGGATCTTGCTCACCCTCATTGGCGTCCTTCTCTTCGGTTCCAACTGTACACTCGCTTCCTCTGCAATACCTATTCCTGCAAACGGTACCGGTGGAGACTCAAGAACCGCAAGTCTTGACAGCTCGCAGCTAACGGGACTCGCCGGAGCGGTGGAGGGCGCCATCGTGGCGTTCGAAGCAGCAGTGACACTGGTGTCAGGCTTCATTGGGCTCTTTGGCGACCGGCGCCTAACGAGCGCCATTCAGGACTGCGCAGAGGTCATTGACTACTCGATCGACGAGCTGAATCTCGTGCTGCAACAGGCATCCAAACCAGATTCCTCCAGCAAACTGCAAGGGGGTGGTCCACCCGTGGTCCACAGCGTTCAAACACTGTTGAGCGCTGCCCTTAGCAACCAAGACACCTGCCTTGATGGCTTCGACGGCACCGACGGCTCCGTCAGGTCGGCCCTCGACGGCACCCTTCAGCAGGTTACCTCACTGGTCGCCGAAATCCTCTCCCTCCTCCTCTCCATCAATCCAGACGCCTCAGACCGCCGTGATGATGTCGCTGACGGATTTCCGGCGTGGCTGGGGAAGAAGGAGCGCAGGCTGCTGGAGGTTTCAGCCTCGGGAGCCGCTTCTGCAAACGTGGTGGTTGCGAAAGACGGTAGTGGACAATTCTCAACCGTGTCGGAGGCGGTAGAGGCAGCGCCAAATCAGAGCCCCGCCCGATACGTGATCTACGTCAAGAAGGGCACATACCATGAGAACGTGTTGATAGGGAAGCAGAAGACAAACCTCATGCTCATCGGAGACGGGATGGGCGTCACTGTCATCACCAGCAACCGCAGTTTCGCCGACGGCTGGACCACCTTTCGCTCCGCCACCTTCGGTGAGTCCTCCTCCTTGCTCGTATCGGTGTTGACAGTTTTGGTGCTCGTTTGTTTGGTTCCGTACTTGCACGTGCGGAGCACTTAACGTTGCTTTAGTTAACAAATGATTTTTTTCTGAATCGGGCAACCCCCAAAAGCTCCTAACCGAAACGGGTGTAAGTCACCCTTCACTCAAATTTGTGGAAGAAGATCGTTAAGTTCACATCAATTATTTTGAGTTCTCAAAGGGGCAAAAGAAAGAGTACAAAAGATCACTTTATTAAATAGAACAAGTATTACGTATCACTCTTAGATGCTAAACTTTGTTGGTTAGCTTTACAAAGTTACAAACAAAAGGAGTTGTCTCCATGAGAAGGCCCGGAAACTTCCAACGATAGATACAAGGGGATCCCACGAAGGAGCCTAGATACACACTGATAGTTCAGATTACGATGGTTGGAGGGTCACATTAAGTGTCTCAAAGTATGTTCTTTTTTTCAAGTAGCTTACTCTGCACCAAGTCCTTTCTATTTGATAAGATAACGGGTCGATCGTCCAACCATGGTGTCATGGTACATGGTCCAAGATCAACTCCACCCTCTTTGCTCCTCGAAATTCTCAAGTAAGCTGGTGCCCATGTTGGATTGTTGTGTTGTTGATCTTCTGTATCCGTATTGTAAGCATTCAAATTGCTCACATGGAAGACAGGGTATGTTCGAACATGATCTGATATAGCCACCTTGCATATCCAATTCCCTACCCGTTTGATGATTTTATAGGGTTTGTTATACTTACGGATCAACGTTGCATGTTGCCCATGGAAAACTTGAGAGTGCTTAGGATAGAGTTTCATGAGAATGTAATCCTATATAGTAAACATGGCAACGTGACATTTAATGTCGGCCCATTTCTTCATCCGTTTAGTTGCCTTCATAAGGAGCATGTGTGTCAGATCACGCCTCTTGAATGCAAGTCACAAATGAGTACGCTGAATGTATTCTTCACGTGAATTTTGTTGCTAATGAATGAAGAGTTTGGGGTTGTTATCCCATGGTCAATCCAAGGGAGCTCCTGTCGGTAGCCTCGCTAACCTACAAGTTATAGAAAATTATAATAGGTTCGATCTTCCATCCGTCCATCTCCATTTTCTCGTTACTAATCATATGGTCCAGAAAGTCAATTTTTGTATATCCAAATAGGCACTTTTTCTATTTGACATATAGATGATTCTCCCACAGTAGCTTGAAGACTGTCCGTAGATGGTGAACCTATTAGTCTATAGAAGCCACTATGTTATCTAGGTAAACAATAACAAATTGGTCAAGAAATGGATTAAAGATCTTATTAATCAAAGTTGAGAACATAGCCAATGTATTCATCAGTCTGAACGACATCACCAAGAACTTAAGGGCACCGTAAGGAGTTACGCACGTCATCTTATCCTCATCTCCCTTAGCGATCCGTACTTGCCATTACCCTGAACGCAGATCTAACTTCAAGAAAATTTATGCAAGTCTAAGCTCGTCAAAAAAGTGCAATCGAAGTAAGGGGATAATTGTTCTTCATTGTTAGCTTGTTAAGACACGATAGTCCACACAAAGTCGTTTTGATCCATCGTGCTTAGTTTGTAAGAGAATGGGCATAACAAAGGGTGCTTTTGAGGGTCTTATAGTATCGATCGCCAACATTTCGTTAAGTTGTTTCCTTATTTATTTTAGCTCAATGCGCTAAGGTGCTATGGTCGACAATCTCACTTGAGACGGCAACTCAATCTAATGGTCAATTTTCCTCAAACGTGAAAGTAGCCTTGGGAGTTCACTAGGTATAACATCGTCAAACTCCCTTAACACTACGTAAGTTTCAGGGGTAACCCCATGCTAGGCATCCCATGCTCCTCTTTGGTCCGAATAGAAATGAGGTAGGTTTCATCAACCCTCTTTAAAACCATTTTTAAGTTGAAGCACAAATATGACACGGGTCAAGCCTTCTCCTGATCCCACTGAAATTGTTTCCACTTTAGCCACGTATGACAACTCTCCTTTAAGCATAATTACAAAGTTCTACTTCAGCTGTATATCTATGTCACACTCCCGCAAGAACTCTAACCCTAAAACCAACCGATAATCGTTCATCGAGGAAACGAAAAAATTAGTGACAACTTTCCAACTCTCAGTTCGGATTGGCATTGCCTCTTCCTCACCCACCATAAATTTGGCCTTCATCTGACCCTCTTGTTCCACATACATCACATGTAACCAGTCTACCTCCACTAGCATGATGAAGTTGTCGGTTTTCTCGGTGTCTATCACTGCTTTCACGACTATACTATTGACAAAAATGTCTAAGTATCCTGGCGGTCTCCATCCTTTTTCTCGAAACCCTTATTCCCGTAAGAGTTCTTCTTGAATGACTTATTTACATCAAGTATATGGTTGTCCATCAGTCATTCGCAACCATTATGGCTTTCGATAACTTTTGTGGATTCTCATAGCGAATCTCATGTTTCATCGAAGGCTACAAGTTATTTAGAAAGTAAAAGATGTGATCTTCCATTGTCATTGTCTTGATACTTAGCATCAAGCAGTAGTAATCTTTGATATAGCCACGAATTGAGCCCGTTTGCTTAAAGTTGGACAGTTTTGTTTAGTTACCTCTTCAATGTTGTGGGGTAGAAAATGGTCTCTTAAATCCTTTAAAGCGTACTACATTTTCAACTCGCAATCACATTTATCAATTTCTTCAAGCTTTTGATGCCACCAAATGAAAGCATTATCATCAAGAAAAATTGAAACCGCTGCAATCTTTTGTTCCTCATCATTAAAATTCTCAACCACTTTCCCATCCCTTATGATTGTATACGGTTTTGGATCCTTTACCTTTAGCCTAGGGGCCTTAACTCTCCTACCAATTTTTTTTTTGTTCGACCTTCGTCAAACGAGCCAAAAGAGTATCTTAAATGGTCTCAAGACTATCTACATGATCCTATAGGGGTGTCTCACCATAAAAGACCTCCACATTCAATCTGTCATTGTTGGTCATAGCTCATGGCAACAACTATCTTAAGGAGGCAAACTCCTCCTCAAGCCTATACAACATGGACTCCAAAACCATAACAACCTATAAGTTTGCATTATACATGCCTTTCTTACTCTTTCCCTTCCCTCGTCAGCTCTCCACTTAAATTGGTGGTAAAGCATCCACATGACAAAGCCGATGCCATGCCAATATCCCCCAACATCAACAATCCGCCAATTCCAAGTCTTAGCTTCCAACCGAACCGTGCTCGGATACCAAAGTTGTCACGCCCAAAAGGTTTGACCCATTACCGATGCTTAACTGAAACCAGTGTTAGTCAACCTTCACTTAAATTTGTGCATAGTGAAGAAACAAGAACATTAAGTTCACATGAGTTCTTTTGAGTTCATAAAGGGAAAAAGATAACGAGTGCAAAAGATTACTTTATTGAATAGAATGAGCATTGCGTCTTCCCCTTATATGCTACAACTTTGTTGGGGGTAGTTTCACAATGTTACAAGCAAAAGGGGTTGTTTACATGAGGAGGCCCGAAACTTCTAATGGTAGCTTTCGGGAGACCCCACAAGAGATCCAGATATACAACCATAGTTGAGTTCACGGTGATTGGAGGGTCACATATATTATATTGTTGTTGACGTTAAAAAGGAGATACCTCTACTGACCTAGTTTCTTACGAGGATGGGCATTGTATTGCTTCGTGATGATCAATGATAGCAGGTAACAAAGGATCAGGTCTATGTTCAAGGCATTAGAGCAGTAAAAATGTGGTTACAGAAACAAAGGAACATGCCAAAAAAATAAAATGGAGCTCACTTGACAAGAACCCTATAAGTGACAATGAGCATAGACTAGCTGGGTATCAGTCAATCACCTGATCAATATTAGTCTTTTTCTTTTTTCTTTTTTAGGTGTAGCATAATATAACTTTAGCTTTACCTCTTGTGAACAAGATAGAGGTTACCTTCCATACTTCTACTTTGTTTGCTTGATGAGTTGTGATCTACTCAAGCTTGTTGTGTCGAAAGTACTAGGATATCCTTATATGGATTCTCAAAGACATAAGACCATCATTTGAGCCTTATCCAAATCTTTTAAGAATAGGTCAACATTCTTGGATATGCTTCACACCTTTCAAATGACATTTAGTAGGATTGCAGAAGTGCTACTTGAATTGAGTTGTCCCTCACTGTCGACAACACATTCTTTGGCATACCCGATGAAACCCATGCTCTTTGATACTGTATGGGAGTTTCTGATGACTCTTACCGATACTAATGTTTCAATATGTGAACATTGCTCACCAATATGAAGCATGCGTATTTCAATAACCTTTTATTCTAGAAGAACACAACATGAAATTGGGTCATCTAGCTCCAAGCCTCTAGTTAGCAAAGGAGTGACTTTCAAAAGATTGAAACCGTCTATTTTACATTGTTTCCACTCAGAGATGGATGACATTCAAAAGTCCCTTTTCCATATTATTATAAAGATCATATCCACCATAATCATGAATAGCTAGTCACGTTGTAGGTGCAGATGGACGATAATGGTGATGAAGGACCAATCACTAATGATGTAAACTGGTCAAAGAGACTCATCGATCGCTATCAAGGACCTCTTACTCGTGCCCGAAGTAGAACGAACAACCCAACCCAGTTTGAACCCAAAACATTGTTGGGTGGATGGAGCATTAATGATTTCAGTTTGTTTACTCCAACAAAAGCTCACTCAAGAGTAAAGCCACATTTAAGTAAGCTAAGAGATTCTCAACATCTCTTAAAATCAATAGCTCCACTTGACTCATTTTGGGGATAGACAATTCGAATTTAATGTTCATTTAGTGGCCTTAGCAATTACCAAAATAACAATTATAGCAAGCTCATAGATGGTTGAGCCTATATTAGCATTTGACTTGGTGATTGTCTATTTCCTAAGAAAGTCTTTATGGCTGAGCATGTATGAGCATTTACTAGGTGATTATCTATTTCCTAAGAGAGTCTTTATAGCAAGTTAATATGCCTTAAACCTATCTTAGGGGGTTGTCCTTAGTATAAATAGGATCAGGTCTAAGGAATTTTCATTCGGATATCTTCTAGCATTTGTTTAAAATCCCTCTTTTATCCTTAACCAATGGTAAGTGAGTTGATCTTTATCACTTTGGTGAGTTATATATATAATGTGGCAAGCCGTGCGTGTAAGAAAATCAGTAGGTGTGCATGAATCCTCTCAACTCAAGTTTCATATCAGTAGGTGCATTTAATTCATTCATTAAAGAAGTACAAAATGGTCTCCACAAGGAAGCATACCAAAACAAAATGCAAATAAAGAAGTGGGAACCTCCCAAAGTTGCATTATACCATTAATAATAGAGTAAGATAAGGGATAACACAAAGTAAATTTATATGATTGATAACAAAAGAAAAAAGTCATAGGTTAGCATTAGTAACCTTGTGAACGCATCAACTTAAGGCATAGTACCTAGCTGGTAGAAGAAACTTTTCGCCTTCTTTTGCTATCAATAAAGACGCTACAATTTAGAAACGGTTTTTATGTGTCAAGTGCCTTTCTCTTAAGTGTTTGCTGGGTTAAGTGGTGTGAGTTAAAAATGGGTGCATTTGCTCTCTTTGCCTCTTGTCTTTATTGTTAGGGTGTATGAGTCTTCGAGTGCTAACATTTTTGGCAAGCTGTATACTCAGGGAGAGGAGATACTCACGTTCTGTTTTGGGTTGTTGGTCGACTGCAATACTAAGGTGAAATCCACTAAGGCTTACTTAGCCCTAAGACCAAGCGTTGGTCTCGGCACAGTCCGTCGACTTACACGATGTCGGTTTGGCCATGACAAATTGGTATATGAGCAAGTTTGATCTTTCCTCAAAGTCATCAAGCTTAGCTACGATGCTTCTAAGATCTTCAAAAAGCCCCGCCCTATCATTGAAACATATACTGAACAAAACATTAAGAAAAATTGGGTGAAGAGAAAGAGAGTGGGTTGATCTTAAACCGTTGTTTTCATCACTAAGAGGGTCAGGGTGCCTATCATTTTTGCATCAGGTAGAGGTAACACTACGGCTATGCAAAGGCGTAAGCCTCGAGACACACACAACGATCATCTTGATGGGCTATCGGTATGGGACGCATCACCCTTCCATGAGGATAGTATCTAGAAATCTAGTATCATTCATTGACGGGTGCACTATAGCAAAGGAGATTAGAAAGGAGGATTGGAGGATCGATTTATGATAGGTCATTCCTCTATGTACCCCACTTTTTTATCATTCCCTTGTAAAGGCAGGGTGGTGCATACAAGCAATCATTCTTGTGCGATGCCCCCCCCCCTCTTTTTGACTATTCCCTTGCAAAGGTAGGGCAGTGTATCCAAGTGATCATACTTGCGATGGGGGCACATACAAGGCTGAATTACCCGTTTTGGTTCGATCTTAGTAACTACTTTGATTATTTAGAGTACCACCCACCAATTGCCATCAAATAAAAGGTTTTTCAGTCGCAACAAGGATTGTGCTTTTCAACACTAAGCATCGAGGTTGTGATCCTCAAGACAGGTGGGGAAGTCTCATGCAACACCTCAGTTGCAGATGGTGTTCGTTGAGAGATGGCTCATGCGGAACACCGTGCTTCCCAAGGTTCATCAATCACCCTAAAGATCGTGCTTTTCAGTATCACTTTTGAACAATCACTAACAGAGATATTCTCGACCAAAGGCTTTCATGCGCAATGCCGGTGGGGGCTTCCTCATGACAAGCGAGGAGTCCTCATGCCGTTGTTAATGTCCCGGTTGCCTCGAACAGGCAGGTGCCGTCAAGGAGATTCTGATCGTGCTAGACGTGATTTAGCAGCACGAAAAGGAAAATGTTATGATTGCAAGTAAGGAGTCATCACACAATGGTCGACGTTGTCTTAGTGTAAAAGATAGCGTCCCACGGGTTGGAAGTATCGT
This sequence comes from Brasenia schreberi, assembly GCA_036023115.1. Taxonomy (NCBI): domain Eukaryota; kingdom Viridiplantae; phylum Streptophyta; class Magnoliopsida; order Nymphaeales; family Cabombaceae; genus Brasenia; species Brasenia schreberi. Next base: position 120,145 of record JAYKKT010000080.1, read on the forward strand.
CCGTAGGTCTAGAGAGATGGGGTGCCAACAACGGGAATGCATGCTGCATTGGTGAGTTGAAGCAAATCTAACGAGTTGTGTCACGTGCTCTAGGTGGGGGCGAAGTCATGACATTACCGGGGACGGCAATGGATTTGGGTTGGGGAGAATGTAATGTTTAATTGTATGTTGGCTTTTTGCTTCTAAGTAGAAACCCTCTATGAGGAAAGCACCCCGGATACTCATGATATTTGATGGGGTCGTGCACTCATTTCTACTATCAATCAAGACGTTACATTTTGGAAATGGTTTTTATGCGTTAAGTGCCTTTCTCTTAAGTGTTTGTTGGGTTAAGTGGTGTTAGTTAAAACGGGTATATTTGCTCTCTTTGGCAAGTGCCAATGTTTTCGATAAGCTTGATACTCGAGAGAGGGACACTCATGTTTCATTTTGGGTTATTGGTGGTTGACTGCAATACTAAGGTAAAATCCACTAAGGCTTGCTTGACCTTAAGACCAAGCAACAATTGGCCCAACCAGTTGGCTTGTACGATGTCGGGTTAACCATGATATATATAACGAGGAATTAATTGATGGTACTATGTATACACTCCTCATGACCTAACAATGCATTTGTGTAACTATGTAAGTGTAGCGGTGGCTGGGTCGGGATTCATAGCACGCGACATCACGTTCGAGAACACCGCGGGTGCAGCCAAGCATCAGGCTGTGGCAGCGCGGGTGGACTCCGACCTGTCGGCCTTCTTCCAGGTCTCCTTTCTTGGCTACCAGGACACGTTGTATGCGCACTCGCTCCGGCAATTCTATCGGGAATGCGACATACACGGCACTGTCGACTTCATCTTTGGCAACGCCCAGGCCGTCTTTCAGAACTGCCTTTTGGTTGCGCGTAAGCCCCTCCAGGACCAAAAGATCACGGTCACCGCCCAGGGCCGCAAGGACCCCAATCAGAACACCGGCTTCTCTTTCCAGTTCTGCAAGCTCAACCAGGAACCGAACCAGAACCAGGTTCCAAGCACGTACATGGGCCGTCCATGGAAGAAGTTCTCCCGGACCATTGTCATGCAGTCGTACCTCTCCAACATTGTGCGGCCCGAAGGTTGGCTCGAGTGGAATGGTGACTATGCCCTCAAGACCCTGTACTACGCCGAATATCTGAATTACGGACCTGGTGCTGCACTCGGTAGTCGGGTCAAATGGCCAGGCTTCCACGTCTTTACGGGCCAGGCTAATGCCGCCAACTTCACGGTGTCACACTTCCTTGACGGGAACAACTGGTTGCCGTCCACAGGAGTACGGTATACGGCTGGCCTATCTTCCTGATCTGGTGTGCGAATGAGGTTAATCGTGCCAAGTTTAATTAGTAACATTAGTTTGGCTCTGTATGTATGTGTGTACGTATATACAGGAGCAAGGTATATGGACTAGTTATGTGCAAATGACTTCGGTTGCTCTCTCTCTCTCTCTCTCTCTCTCTCTCTCTCTCTCTCTCTCTCTCTCTCTCTCTCTCTCTCTCTCTCTCTCTCTCTCTCTCATATATATATATATATATATATATATATATATATATATATATATATATATATATATATATATATATATATATATATATATATATATATATATCAATGATCCCTTTATGATTGTCCGTCTATTGGTGGAAAATTTGGTAAGTTGTTTCCTAAAGGTCATGATCCCCTCACATTGAAGTGCATGCATCTTTTAAGTGTTGATTCTTTTGATTTGTTCCATGATCCTTTTTTCTTCTCCAAGGAACTTCGTTTCTACTAAGTATAAATTCAGTGGTGTACGGTGCAATTAGCGGTAGAACCGAATGGTGTTGAAGCTAGAATCGCCAACTGACCCCGTTAGCCATATATTTTCAATTCGTTCCACCGCTGCATTTTTCCATGTAATATTTCAGTGAACTGGGTCTGGTAAGATAACAAACTCACGAACCATATGCAATTATTAATGTGTAAATTAAGAAAAAGACTCGTTTTGGATAGGAGGATAGAAGGGTTTCCGGCCTTAATTTGGACTGAGGATATCTCTAAGCTAAGTCTGTTTAAGGATGATAATCAGGATATCTCTAATGCCATGAAATACATACTTGATCCCTCTAACACTATTTTCTAAATCCGCTAATGATGCTAATAATAGAGGGCTTTGATTTTTCATGGAAAAGATTTGAGGGCCTTTTTACAATTGGCCAGGTGGTTCTGAGTATGAGTTCTAGATCCAATAACTATTTCACTAAGGTGAACTGAAACATGAAACTAGAAATGTGCTCGCCCAGACAATAGGGTCGGTGTCCAATAAGACACGGCCATGTATCAGCTCCTGATGCGGATTGGACTAACATGAACAGAACGTGACCATCATCGCCCTCTATCCAGGATTAGAAAAAAGGGACTACAATTGTATGTCACCCTCCAACCACTAAGAACTTGACTATGGCTGTATATTGGGTCCCCTTTGGGATCTTCCAACAATTTTCGCTAGAAATCTTTTGGGGCCTCCTCTTCGAGACAACCTTTTTTACTTATAACTTTGTACAGTCACCCCAACCAAGTTGTAGCATGTAAAGAGGACACACAACACTCTTCCTATTCAATAAAGTTATCCTTCGCACTCATTACCTTTGCCTCATTGCGAATTTTGCTAACTTAAAGAACTCATTCGAACTAAGTGTCTTGCTTCAGCGTTGTACCTAAACTTGAATAAAGGTTGACTTAACCGGTTTCGGTTGAGCACCGGTCATGCGCCAAACCCTTTGGTCGTGATAACTTTGGTATCTGAGTATACTTCAACTGAAAGTCAGGACTTGGAATTGACGGATTGCTACCGTTGGGAGCATCGGCTTCGGAGGTGCATGGAGATGCTTTACCACCGGTTCAGTGGGAGAACCGACAGGAGAAAAGAAAGTTTAACAAAGGCATGTCTAATGCGAACTTAGACGTTGTCGCAGCTTTGGAGACACAGTTGTACAGGCTTAAGGAGGAGTGTCTCCTTAAGGCGGTCATTGGCACAAGCTGTAGCTGGTAATGACGTTTTGAATGAAGAGTTGTTTGACGGTGATACATTCCTTCGGGATCGTGTAGATAGTCTTAAGACCATAGAAAACTCTCTTTTAGCTCATTTAGCAGAGGTTAAATGGAGTCAGAATTTTGGTGGGGAGGCCAAGGCCCCCAGGTTGGAGGTGATGGGTCTAAAACCGTACACAGGCAAAAGGGATGAAATGTGATTGAGAATTTCCTTTGTCACTTAGATATGTATATTAAGGCCAGAAATCTAGATGATAAGGAACAAAAGATTGCAACGGCCTCAACTTTCTTGATGGCAATGCCTTCCTTTGGTAGCGTCGAAAGCTTGAAGAGATTGATAATAGGGAGTGTGAGTTGGAAACGTATGAAGCTTTTAAGGAGTTAAGGGATTACTTTCTATCTCAGAATATTGAAGAGGTAGATAAGCAAAAACTCTCCAACTTGAAGCAAACGGGTTCAATTCGTGAGTACATAGAAAACTATCAATCATTTATGTTAAGTATTAAGACCATGACAATGGAAGATCGTATCTTTCACTTCATAAATAACTTGTAGCCTTGGTAGAATAGAAGATTCGTTGTGGGAATCCGCAGACGTTGTTTAAAGCTATAATGGTTGGTGGACAACTATAGAACTTATGTCAAAAAATCCTTCAAGAAAAACTTTGATGAGAAAAAGGGCTCCAAGAAAAAAGGAAACCGCTAGGACAATTAGGACGATGCACTGCCAAAGAGACTCGATGGCAAGGGAAAGCCAAAGGATTCATATAAACTAGCATGTTGACTCTGCGGAGGCCCGCACAAGTCTATGGAATGCCTAAACAAGAATGACACTAGAGGCATGAATGTGATGCAACATGAATCCAATGAGCCATGGATGGGAGTTCTCCAATGGATGAATGTTATAAATAATGTTAAGGCATCGGTTCGGACGATACCTTTACGCAAAAACTTATTGTACTTAGACATTTTCGTCAAAGGTATAGTCACAAAAGGGATGGTAGACATTGAGGCAACGCACAACTTCATCACGCCATCGGAGGCGAACCGCTTGGGTGTGAAGTATGTTAAATGAGAGGATCTGATGAAGACCATGGATTCGGCATCCATGAACATGGTGGGTGAGGTAGAGGCAATGCCAATCCAAATTGGGAGTTGGGAGGGTGTGACCAACTTCTCCGTTTCCCTGATAGATGATTACCAATTGGTTTTGGGACTAAAGTTTTTGTGGGAGTGTGATGTGAAGATACGACCAAAGAGGGACTTTGTAGCTTTGAAGGAGACTCACCCTATGTGGCCAAAGTGGAACAAATTCAATGGAGTTTGGAAAAAGCTCAACCCATGTTATATCTGCGCTTTAACTTAAAACGAGTTTAAAGAGGGGTGAAGAGACCTACCTTGTAGCAATTCGAATCGAATAGGAGGATGGGACTCCTAGCATAGGGGCACCCTGAAACTTGATAGAGTGTTAAGGGAGTTTGACGATGTGATGCCCGAAAAACTCCCGAAGCAACTTTCACCTTGGAGAGAAATTGATCATCAAATTGAGTTACTGCTTAGAGCTACACTGTCGGCCATGACGCCTTACCTCATGGCACCGGTGGAGCTGAAAGAACTAAGGAAACAATTAGATGAGATGTTGGCAGCCGGGATCATAAGACATTCAAAAACACCCTTTGACGTGCCCGTTCTCTCCCAAACTAAGTTTGATGGATCAAAATGGTTTTGCGTGGACTACCATCCCTGAACAAGCTAATAGTAAAGAACAAGTACCCCCTTCCTTTGATTGTGAATTTGTTCAACCAACTTGAACAGGCACGAGTATTCTCTAAATTAGATCTATGTTCGAGGTACTAGCAAGTACGGATCATTAAGAGAGATGAGGAGAAGACTACATGTGTAACTCGTTATAGTGCCTATGAGTTCCTTGTGATGTTGTTCGGACTTACTAATGCTCCAACTACTTTCTCAACTCTGATGAACAAGATATTTTATTGTTCCTTGACCAATTTGTCGTTTACTTGGATGACACAGCAGTGTACAACACTTCTATGGAGGAGCATGTTCACTACTTGTGGACAGTCTTCAAGCTACTACAGGAGAACCATCTCTATGTCAAACGGGAAAAGTGTATATTTGGACAAACTGAAATCGACTTTCTAGGTCATGTGATTGGCAATGGAAAGATGTAGATAGACGGGAGGAAGATCTAAGTTATCAACGATTGGTAACCTCCAACCAGCCTGATGGGCTAGCATTCCTTTCTCATTTTAGCTAACTACTAGCGATGGTTTATCAAGGGATACACCGCTCTTGTAGCCCCCTTGACGAATAGGTTGAAGAAGGGTTAGACTTGGGACTAGATGGAGTCTTACCAGGAAGCCTTCGACAAGTTGAAGGAGGCGGTGACGAGGGAACCGGTGTTGGTGCTATTATATCACAATCAATCATTCGAAGTACAAACGAATACTTTAGACTTTGCCTTAGGAGGGGTGTTAATACAAAATGTACATATCATTGCATTTGAGAGTCAAAAGTTTAAAGACGTAGAAAGACGGTACTCAGTTCATGAGAAAGAGATGCTGACGGTGGTACACTATCTTCGTATATGGAGATACTATCTCCTTGGAAACCATTTTACGGTTTAAACAAACAATATAGTTGTGAGCTACTTCCTGACACAAAAGAAGTTGTCGATAAAATAGGCATGCTGGCAACAATTCCTTGCTGAGTTTGATTTCATGTTGCTCTATAAGTTGGGTAAGGCTAACTCAGTGGCAGACACACTAAGCAGACGGGCAGAGTTGATTGATCTTTAGGGAGACGATGAAGCTTCGACTGTGCATGTTCAAAGTGACTTGGTGGACCGTATTTGTGTCGGTTTACAGGCAAATGGGATGACCAAACAGCTCAAAACGTTAGTCCATGAGAGTAATACTAGATGATTTTGGGTTGAAGATGGTTTACTGCTAATAAAAGGAGATAGACTCTATGTGTCAAGGACACGAAACTTAAGAAGAGACGTCCTAAAGGAGTGTCATGATTCACCTCAGGTTGGACACCTGGGTATGGAGCGGACTCGAGCTTTGTTGGAGAGATCCTTTTACTAGCCCAACATGGGGACGATGTGTCTGCCTACGTGCAGACTTGCCTCATTTGTCAACAAGACAAAGTTGAAAACAAAAAATCGGAAGGACTCTTCGAATCGTTACCGATTCCGAGCCGACCATGAGAGAGTGTATTCATGGACTTTATCTTGAATCAGCCTAAGTTAAGCGGTTGACAATCCATCTTGGTGGTAGTGGACAGGGTTTTTAAGTATGGGGTATTTGTGATAGCCCGCTAAATTGCACAGCAAAGCTCTTTATTAAACATGTGATGAAGTATTGGAGAGTCCCTTCCAACATAGTTAGTGACCGCGATGCCCAATTTAGAAGCAAATTTTGGCGAGAGGTCTTTCGATTATTGGGTATAGAGTTATTATTCTTAACAAGCTGTCACCCACAAATGGATGGACAAACGAAAAGAATTAATGCTTTGGAATGTTACCTTTAGCATTATGTTTGTGCCAACCAGAAGGATTGAACTGAGTGGATGATCTGGCACACGTACTCCTTGAGAAGGTAGCTAAGTGGATGAAGAAATGGACCGACATAAAACATTGCATTTAGTGTAGGGGATTACGTTCTCATGAAACTCTATCCTAAACACTCTCAACATTTTCATAGGCATCACGAGACATTGATCTGCAAGTATGATGGACCCTATAAAACCATAAAAAGGGTAGAGAACTGGGTATACAAGGTGGATATGTCGGGCCATATTTGGACGCACCATATCTTCCATGTGAGCAACCTAAAGGTATGCCATGCAGATTCAGAAGATCAACGGCTCAACAATCCAACACGGGCAACAGCTTACTTGAGGACCCTGGGAAGTAAAGACATGGAATTGATCATAGACCATATACCTACCATGGCCGAATGACGGACCCATTATCTTGTTAAGTGGAAGGGACTTGATGCGGAGAAAAAGAGCATACTCTCAGGCAGTTTCCTGAGGCACTTATAGAGTACCACCAACGCATTGCAACGTTGTCGTGGATGCCAACGACTTTAGTGGAGAAAATGTGACCCTTCAATCACTAAGAACTTGACTATAGTTGTATATCTGGGTCCCCTTGTGGGATCCCGGGCAACTTCCGTTAAAAGTCTTTTGAGGACTCCTCTTAGAGACAACCCTTTTTGCTTGTAACTTTATAAAGTCACCTCTAACTAAGTTATAGCGTGTAAGGGGAGTACGCAATACTCTTCTTATTCAATAAAGTTATCCTTTGTATTTATTGTCTTTGCCTCCTTGCGAACTTTATGAACTCAAAGAACTCATTCAAACTAAGTATCTTGTTTCCACATTGTGCTCGAACTTGAGCAAAGATTGGCTTAACCGGTTTCTAATGAGTGCCGGTCACTCGTCAAACCCTTTGCCCGTGACATGTAGTTCATTAGATTTCCTTCCATCCGTCTTTCTTGAGTAAGTGGCGCGCTCATCTAATTGCATGATCGTCGAGGCGATATAAACCAGATCATTATAGTGAAGCAACAAAATGAAGCAAAGTTGAGAAGAGAAGGAATGAATACAAGATGCACGATGGAAAAAAGTGCGGCAGCGCATAACCACACAGTTTCAACCCAATATTTATAAACTTGCACCGCGTGAGCATCAATGCGCGCGCGCGCTCACAGACACACGGGACTCTCTGAATGAAAGCCCGTAAGGCTGGAAATGCAGCGCGTACCATCGGGCAGAGTCAACTGCATTAGGCCTTCAACAGATGGTATTAACTTCTCAATAAAAAATCCTTCTTTTCTGCAAGATTCCAAGTACTATACCCACTAATCAGCGGAAAAACAAATAGAAATTCACTGGGAAAAGAATTCGAATTGAGCTGTATTAGCACAGATACGCCGCATTATGGCATGTACGAGATATGATGCCTATTAATAATGGGCATTAGCGTTGATTTAAAAATGATGAAACTATCCAAATAAAAAATGCATAATGTCAAGGAATGGCTTTTAACGTACCTTGTGGATCAGATGGCAACTAATATTCCACATCTGTCTCTCACATGCTCATGATCATACACGATTCCCTTCAGTTGTGTTGTGGAGTGAGCCAACTCAATTCATGAACCCCTTTCTCAAGAAAAGAATAAAGTTTCACAACTACCAATTAATGAGCGTATGCAGGGCTGACAAACGAGCCGCAAGGAAAGTCTGTCCTCATCTTACTAGCTTCGACGATTGTGCTACACTTGTTTGCCCGTTCAACATATATAATTAAAGGAATGACTGAAGTTGCTTGTTGACTTGGCTAATTCCTCTTATGAACTAAACGTGGGCGTGAGCAAACTCAACTTAAGATGATTCTTCGAAAGAACAAGAGCAGGTTTGGGGATCGTTCAAAATAGCGGCTCTCTCTCTGATGAACTAGCATCATTGCTCTTTTTCTTTTAATTTTTTAATAGTTTGGGTTGGTTTATACTCAAATGGGAACCAAAATTGAAACGGACGGCTTTGAAATGAGACCGAAATGTGGTTTATGGTTTCAGGCATATGGGAAGCTTACATGTCCTACCCAAAGGGGCTGATTTCATTTTCATTGTTTTAAAGTGACGAGTCAGCGTGGCACCCAGAGCGTTACCTCAAGTGACAGGGTGCATTAATGCCTTGGGTGCTGGTGGTGAGTTTGACCTCCACAGGAGTAGTGTGTGTGTGTTGGGCCTCCCTCCCCTTTAACCAAAGAGAGAGAAGGGGGGAGGGGGTGACGAGCTTTCACGTGAACTAGAGCAAAAGGGTGGCTTGCTTTTCCTAACGGCCGACGTTTGCGGAGAAGGACAAAAATCACGGCCGCATATATAGCAAGAGCAGACGCGACAGCAACGTTTTGGATGATTTTTCCACCCGATGGGGGGGCCACACACCACCTACCGAATGGTACATGCTGAATTTGCATGACACGATCGTACGTGTTAATTTAAATGAGTCTTCCTACCTCTTTCTGTACTTTTTAGAATAAACAAATGAGTCGGACTGCACATGGCACGCCCAACGCCCTGTTAAATTAAAGCTGCATCTAGGAAACCTGTGTGGACCAAATTATATGTAGCTTGCCCAAATCGAGCATGGCACCAAAGTATTGTGGCCAATTCTAGACCCGACCGGAAAATGTGTGTTTGGGACGGGATTTAGGCATCTAAGCTCGGTGCCCAAGCGACTCAATTTTCCATCCCTACCACCAAATAAAGAATAATTAAGTAACTATTGAGCCTTCTTTTAAAATAAAAAAAGGAAAATGTGTGTTTGGGACGGGATTTAGGCATCTAAGCTCGGTGCTTACTTTCGAACCGAACCCAAGCGACTCAATTTTCCATCCCTACCACCAAATAAAGAATAATTAAGTAACTATTGAGCCTTCTTTTAAAATAAAAAAAGAAACTTCATTCATCAAAGAGGTAAAGGAACTCCATGGAGCAGCATATAACCAAGAATAATACAAAGAAAGAAATGTGGCATTTTACATGTCAACAAAAGAAAAAAAATCAACTATGAATACTGAGCACCTTACAAAAGCATCATCAGTTGCCAGAAAAGATGAATTTCCTCGGTTCGAAAATCCTTTATAAGTAAAACCTTCACGTACACAAAAGATAGAGGGTGCAAGGTTGAGGATAGTTTATTTATCATTGGTAGGAAAAGGTAATGGTATATACATATGATAAAGGGTGATTGTGTGGGAGGTTTGACTGCATACGGTGCAATGCAGGACCTGGACTCATATTCTAAACTGACACCTCTTTAATAAAGTTTACTTTTGTGATGAAGAACATTATCTGCGCATTACGTACGCCACCATGAACAAGTCACTTGCCTAATAAACTACACTAATGAGCATGAGCGAAGTCAAAATTATTCGGCACCGAACATGGCTGCTCAAGTGGGTCGTCAATGAATTGAATTAGCTAGTGCATGCAGGTGCTGCGAATTTGGTTTCTTTATTTACGAAGTCAAGCCAAAGCTCAAGATAGCTCCTCCTCTATACAGGGGAAGAATTTCCGAAAATTATACGAGCTAATTCTATACTTGATTACTTCAGCTCAAAACACGGTTCACTTCCAAAGGGAACACTGTTTATCTGTGATCTTTTATCTTTTGAAGGCATTGGAATGAAATTCTCTTTCTCTCTCCACACACACACACGAGACCATAGTTTAATAGTTCATGCATATACCCATCCATGCTTAAACATTTCCACCGTCTGTCAACACGATTAGTGATAGAGATTTGAATTTAAAAATATTTAATACATATAATATATTAAATATAAAATATAAAAAGTAAAAGGATATTTGATCGGATATGCATACTTATCATGTTCTCTTTCTAAACATATTATATATCTTAATGCAATATCTGAGATTAGCTCATAATGTTGTTAAATTTGACTGATAATGCATGCCGTGTGAGTTGCAACACGTATGCGAATTGGAAAACTGTATGGGATGAGAGTTACTGTGCAAGTATGTGCCCACAATCCACATTCTATCCCAAAACGGTGGAGTAAAAACCCAAAATGTAACGAATATCACTGTTTCTCTTAAAAATGAAATAAATTTTGCCTAGTTGCATGGATTTTTCTCTCCTAGAATCCATTTATTAATTGCCCTTTGTTTTTTTATAGACTAAGAGCTTTGTTGTTTGCAGTTGATTGATGCCGACAATAACTGCGCCTTTCACGTGTTGTCACTTAGATGATCAAAGACTCTGTTGTCTTGGTCACTCCAACTCAGACTACCAAAGGCTCCACCGTAAATTAAATTGATTTCCATGTTATTTAGCAAACATATAAAGTCATAAATAAAGTGTGACGCTCATAACTGAACATCTATATATGTACTGGCAACAAACTGTCCCCTCCCCCCTCTCACTAGTACTCCTCCTCCACTAGCTACAAACCGAGGAGAAGAAAAAAGACGGGGCTTTCTTTCATGGCTTCTTCCTCTTCTCCTTGGTGTTTCAATCCCACCCGTTTCAAGATTCTCGTCCTTCTCTCTATCCTCATACCAAGTGTATCCGCCCTAAACACATCACCATCTTCTTCGTCTTCATCTAAAACTAATGAACTTCACTTGGATACGGCCGTTGTTTCTCTGTGCAGCAGAACGCCGTACCCCAAACGCTGCTTAGAATCGTCAAAATTGTCCATATCAATCAACATAAGTCCTACCATTCTCGGCATTGGCCTCCAGTCTCTGCACCACGCGTTTGAAGAAGGGTCGAGGCTCGCCGGCTCGATTTTCCGGCTCGGGAGCTCCGGCATCGTCGAGAGGCAGAGGGGATCCATACAGGATTGCGAGGAGCTGCACCGGCTCACACTCAAGCACATCCAAAGCTCCATCATTGAGTCCAACAAGGAATCCGCCAATGCCCACAATGTCCAGGCATTCCTCAGTGCCGCACTCACCAACAAGGACACCTGCCTTGAAGGTCTCGATTCGGCCACCGGCGTCTACAAACCGGTTTTCGTCAACAATCTCGCATCGTTCTACCAGCTCGTCAGCAACTCGCTCTCCTCCTTCTCCATGGCGGACTGTGACTACTGCCATCCAGGAAGAAAGTTGCTCCATTTCTCCTGCCAGAGAGGGCAAGGTATTATTTCTTCAAATTCTTATTATCATTTGTGGAGACAAACTTCATACATGCATTTATGGTGCTCCAGCTTATGATGAGGAGAGTTTGCCGTTCTAGAAATACACCAGCAAATGCATCATAAGGAGAAAAATGACACAATCAAAATTACTCTCGCCGTCACCACTGTATCATAAAATTGATTGCTTTTTATAATTATGGCAGTAACATTGCAAGTGTTTTTGACGCAGCGCGGATCGAACTTGGCGAGATTGCCATAATTAAGGGTCACACTAGGTTCCACAGAGTCCACCAAGTTGGGATTTGAAATCCATCGAAAGACATTGCAGATCTACACAAAGAGAAAACTTATCAAACAAGAACATTGTATTAAGTGATAATGAATGATCTTCAAAGAGAATAGACACCTTAAGAAAAAATAAATACGAAGTTCAGAGAGATACTAAAAGTAGATAACAATAACTATAGATGATACCATAATTCTAGAAAGAAACCAAGCCTACACTAATAGGAAACAAGAAAAAGAGATTATCCCCATATATATATATATATATATATGGGGATTTGCGGAAATCTGTGTAGCGATTCTCTCCTCGAGATACCCAAAAAGCATATATATATATATATATATATATATATATATATATATATATATATATATATATATAATATATGTATATGTATATGTATATATATGATACATCAAAATTTGACAAGCAGATCAAAAGTTTCACCAAAACAAGTTTTATGTTTCTTCAAGGATTCTTCAGTGACCATCCTATATCAGTTTGATTAGTGAAAGTTAATTGGAGTTATTCAACTTCAAATTACCGATACGCATTAGGTAGCTAAGTGAATATACTGGGTCTCTTATTCCTTATTTGAACCAACCCCTCACTGATCTCTTTATTAATTGAAATTTTCTTGGTAAATGCCTTAAACAATCATCCTCTTTTCTTCACATATAAAAATATATGTATATATTAGGAAGCAGCTTCTCTGTTCTCGTTTTTGACGATTTCATCACATATTTTCACAGTATTTACAGAGCATGTTACTGTGCTTCCCTCCTTCTGGATGGGTGAAGGTATGGTGTCATCGCATGAAAGGCCAGGATACTCATGCACTCCGAAGTTGATCACTATTAGGAGGGACGATCAGTAATTTGCTCATCATCCCTTGGGATGAAGGTAGACTTTGGCTGATGTTTTGTCTCATAAGAGTATAAAGCAGGCCCTGATATTTCAAATGTAATTATTTTTCCCCGCTTGAGTGAAGAAAGATTCTCTTGTATGAAAGTCATCCATGCGCGGGGTGCTGGCTGGCCAGTTCAGTACGTCGATCTCTTTAAAAACCATTTTCTAGAGGTCGAGCACTGGCATTGGCCTTAGAAAGGGCATGGGGAGAGTATTAACTATTCCGCGTCTTCTGACTTTTGCTGAGGTCACTCTCCCTCTTTGATGGCATTTATCCAAGCCCAGTTGCGCTTCCTATCCTTCTTACGGGCTTGCGCCTGCCGATTTCTCTTAAGAACAAAACTTTTTGTTGCCATTTCTTTGTTTTAGGACTCTGTTCAATGGTATCTGCAAAATGAAGTTCCATATCTAAGCACCTCCTAACACGGTTAGAATAGCAACGCCTAGTTAATTTGAGTATTTAATCAGAGCTCGAATCACATGAGGATATTACTGACTAATAGTATTTATGTCTCACGTAGTTCGGGGCGAGCTATCAAACACAGATTTGAAGTTGGACATGAAATTGAAATTGGCCAACCTATCGAACCTCTGAATCTCTCAGGACAATCGGGTATCGCCTACAAATTAAACGAGCCGAATCAATTTAGGTAAAAGGCTTATTTGTTGTTGTTAGTAAATTTGGATTTGAATATTATGAATTACCCAAGTTGGCTGAGTGATTCTCTCTCTCTCTCTCTCTCTCTCTCTCTCTCTCTCTCTCTCTCTCTCTCTCTCTCTCCATCACAATTCACAAAGAGTACGATGTTACACTGTTGGCTTTAGCGTCTTACACGGCTTTAACATTTTAATATGGATAAGATACCCACTAATTGGGGTGTAGACGTGAAATACAGCAGTTATAAGTAGATTGAACTAGGCTTGCATAATTATTAGTACTGTTAAACGATCAATTCGTCTTCTTCTAAAATCAATTGGATTTAAAAAAAGAAGTGCATGCAGAGGCGCAAAATAATGGATTCCCCGGATGGGTGTCCCGCAAGGATCGGCGGCTCCTACAAAGTGAAGGAGGGGGTGACCGTGGGTATGATCCCAGCTCCATATTGATCGTTGCTCAGGATGGAAGCGGCAATTTCACCACCATTTCAGATGCCGTGGATGCGGCACCAGAGGACGCGACAGAAAGGGTGATTATATATGTGAAGGAAGGCATCTATGACGAACACGTCGACATACCCAGTAACAAACCTTACATCGCCCTATTGGGAGACGGCATCGGACGCACCATCATCACCGGCAACCGAAGCGTTGCTGATGGGTGGACTACATTCAGGACTGCAACCCTAGGTCAGTTCACCCATCTCTCTCTCTTCTTGTCTGATAGATGGCAGCCTGAAAGCATTTTTTTCTTTTTTTTGTTAATCATTTCGGATCATTAATTTTGGTTGTGATTTGAAAGTATGTCATCAAGGGGACTATGTGTGTGATGCCCGCCTAAGCTTAAACGTGTGAATTGTTACCCACACTTCTCTTCACATAGCAGCTTTGATCCAACTGCTGTAATGGGCGAAAACGTCTTACCCGTAGTCTGACCAAGTGCTCTGCTTGTCGATACTTTTTTGAAAGGCAAGCATGTCATATTGGACTCTTGAATCCATAGAGATTAAGAGTAATCAGTCAGTCTTGGATGCGTGCCTCAAGTTATGGCCCTAATTTTGTTCTTGTAAAGGAATGTTTCTCTTGAATTTCCATCTCCTTTTGCTATATCCTCGAATTTCTTTGCGGTATTGCTTTAATTGGACACCCTTGACACAGCAATTGTTTATAGGGGTAAGGCCCCCGAGTTTTAAATCATCAATTCTGTAGTTTTTATCTCATACCTTACGATGTAGTAGTATAATTTTTTTGGACATACATGGCCCAAATTAAAGTTTCAGCCAATTTTGCAGTTTGGCCTCGAGTCGCCCCTAGGCCTTATTTTAGCATTGTAAAGGAATGTAAGCAATACTTAGTCCCATCTTTACTACCTGCTCACGACGAGTGAAACAGTACTGAAGATCATGCAGTCAAGTTGTGTTTAGCCCACCAAACCTGACCTAACCAATAGCATTACAAATGGTACTTATCCGCATTAGTCTCGGAGTAATTAATTTGCTACAAATAAACCAAGAAAAAAAGGAACTGTTCATAGAACCGAGATCCTCTTTTGGGCAATACCACACAAATTAAGGACGGTGTTTCACTGTCATGATGTGCAACGCAGGTCCCAAACACCTGGAGCCAATAATATTGATTGGTGTCCATCTTCTGAAACTTGCATTTACCTTCTTTTCTACAAATTAGAGAAGTATGTGTTGTTCCTTTAGATAGGATTGCCCAAATATCTATCTATGGTCCAATCTTTTGGGTAAGTCAATAGGGAATCAACTTGAGCATGCACCTATACGTGCTTCCACATACTCGCTGACAAAGTTGCATGTTGATCCACTCTTGAGATGTTTTCTTTCAAAGGTTACATAAAACAAACCCCTTTTGGTCCCCAATGCCTCTTCCCGAAGCTTGACCAAGAGAAAGAAACCAAGCTGCGGTGAATAATGGACACATCTTGATGCTGACCTTTTCCTGCTTTGCCATCTCTTTCTCTTAGGTTTTTCCTTAGCTTCATTTATCTGTATAGAAGATCCTCACATGCATCTTCACACAAGTACACACGCGGTTTCAAAATCTCTAACTTTATTGATAGATAAAAAGCTTTGCTAGGACTGGCTCATGCTGTTGCTTAATGGTTTACGGATGTTAGATTGACCATGAAACTTTGATAAGAAACTCCGCTAAGAAGGAAAATCATCACTGGATTGATCCGTGTATTTCTCTCAAAAGTTTAATCTGTTAGTGAAGTTCCAAGTTGTTAACTCAACTAAGAGCTCTCCATGTTAAATGATAGAGCAAGAAATAGGAAGGTCTAATTATGGGTTGCAAATAATTATACTTGTCCTTTCTCACATCGGGATTTGCTAAAACCTTTTATACGACAAATAAAAAAAATCAAATATTTCATGTGTCTTATTAATTGTTGGTTTCTGCAATATATGCAGCGGTTAACGGTGATGGTTTTCTTGCTCGTGACATCACTTTCACGAACACTGCCGGTGCTGTAAAACACCAAGCCGTTGCACTCCGCGTGAACTCCGACCTGTCGGTAGTTTACCGGTGTAGCATAGAAGGCTACCAAGACACCCTCTATGTGCACTCTCTCCGACAATTCTATCGAGAGAATGTTATTTCCGGCACCATCGACTTCATCTTCGGAAATGCAGCGGTTGTATTCCAGGCTTGCAAGATCAAGGCGAGGAGGCCGATGGATGGGCAGTTCAACTCTATCACAGCGCAGTCCAGGAACGACCCTAACGAGAACACGGGGATCTCCATTCAGAATTGCTCCATATATGGTGGGCAGGATCTCATGAGGAACGTCAGCATGTTCAAAAGCTATCTCGGCCGGCCGTGGAGGCTGTATTCCCGAACCGTCTACATGGATTCTTACATCGGCAGCTTCATTGATCCCGCCGGCTGGATCAAGTGGTCAGGTACACATTGAATGTCGTGGCGCTGGAAAATTTGCATTAATTTACCCCACTTGGATTGGCCTCTAGTCACATGCAAACACAAATACAGATGTGCCATTGGTAGGTCCTCTCTTATCCTAACATGCTTTAGACCCGACATAAGACAGTGTCTGGGTTAGCGTAGCCTGCGTCTGGTCCATGTCAACCCAACAAGAGTCAGGTCAGACTCGGGTGTGCTTAGCTTACATAAGATTTTTGCAGCTATCTCAGCTGTCCAAATCATTTTTTTTAAATGGTCTACAGTTTCTTCTTGTAATTTTATATTCTTCGATGTGCATATTTTCTAATGTTTTCGTATTCGTTTTCTTTTTGCACTTAAGTTCCTTTTCTCAGGTTGAGTCTGCTCGGGTTCACCCCGGATCCAATCAGGTAAAGATAGAGGATGAGTGGAAGGCCCAAAGCCGGTTTATTTGACCCAAGTGACCTATCGATTTGTGAAACCCCCACACACCCAACTTCCTTAAAAGTGTCATAATTGAGTTCGATCCTATTGGCATTTAAGGTGTCTGACAAGGGTATGCTTTATTATTTAATTCCTTGAGGCATTCATCCTCTCCACTTAAAGTGTTGACTGGGTAGAATTTTCTTATTGGACACTGAAGGTTTTATGATGGAACAAGCAGGTAATGATACCGTAGATGTTCTATACTACGGCGAGTATGATAACCGGGGTCCGGGTTCTGGAACAGCGGGTCGGGTCTCGTGGCCTGGATATCATATTATGGACTCCAATGACGCCATCAACTTCACCGTTCCTGCATTGATTCTTGGTGACCAGTGGCTGGATTCCACGGCTGTCCCCTATGACGTCAGCGTGTAGATTAGTTTAAATTGTGAGTATCATGAAATTAATTCTGCACTTTGTTGTTTTCCTCTTTTATATTAAGCAATATATAAGAAGTGATAGAGAAATGCCAATAAAGAAAGTTTCCCTTGGATTTATGGGGACTTGCATGAGAAACAAGTGAGGTTCCCATGAGTTTATTATTTATCTATTGTACCTCTCTATCTTTCATCCCTGACCTCATGATGTACTTGAGTTAGAGAGAAGTTATAAGGAAGGAAAATCAGTTATCAGATCGACTAAACACAGACAGATGGTAATTGAGGATGTGAAATGTGACAGACATTAACCTCAGTCCAATTGAATCGAGTTGTACAAATGCGTCTAATTAACAAGCTTCAATCGAGCTTGGCTCTTGTTTAGCTTTCCTTCTTTTTTGTCAATCAGAAAGCTTGTCTTGTATTCCCACATATAATTGTGAAGTCGGTGAAAATGAGGCCTTTACTTTCGGATTGCTTGGCATCAGCAGCAATGTTTATTTCAAGCGATCACCAAACTACCTGAGTTGGGTGGTTGCGGGCCTTAAGGCCGGACACGCACGCACGATTAGCCACTAATTAATGTGGGTCTCCGCTCTTTTCTCCTCCGAGCTCCGTGGAGGCACTGCCACCCAACACCCTTCCCTTACACGCCCTTACACTCTATTGGAAAGTACCCTATGACCCAGAACCCCCCTCGCCAGGTACCCGTTGTGACCTCAACTACCTATTTCATTCAGCCCCCATTGAGATGATAGATATTGAGGGTTGTAATATTTTACATGTCAAAACTAATTGGCTTGGGATGACATGCAGCGACCGCGGCAAAACTCAGTCGGTACCAGCCCAGCTCTTGATGGAGGGTTGGCGGGGGTCCCTGGTATTTTATTTCCCATCCCATGACGGTCAGGTGCATTTTAGAGGTGCATTTTAGGTACTGGGAGAAATTAGCCCCGAAAACTGCGAGACCTCGTCGTCTGCATGCCTTTCTTTGGTCTCCCGTCCCTTAAATCGAACAAGCAGAAAAATTTGTAGAGTGGGGCCTTCTTTAACTCAAGCGTTAAGGAAGAAACTCACAGACACACTCGAGGCCCTCTCGCACAAGCCCTCTGCCCTAGCAGCAGAGGGAACCAAGAGGGAGCGGCCATTTTTCACACGTTTCGTTCAACCGTCACAAAGAAAAAACAACAGAAAAGAAAAAAAGATGGCGGTTTTCGACGACTACACCAATGTGGCCGAGCGCCGGAAAGCCGAGAACCGCCGGCGCCTCATCCGTAAAATCGTTATGGGCGTCTTCTTCACCATCGCAGCCCTCTTATTCGTGGTTGTCGCCGCCGTGGTCGCCACCACTCTTACCGAAAACAACCATCGTGATCATCACCATGCCGCCGACAACGAACAACACTCTAAGAAATCCGAGAGCCACGATGACAACGACGTATCCGAATCCAATAAGCTGGTATCCTCCATCTGTTCGGTGGTGCAGTACCGTCCTCTCTGCGAATCGTCGATCTCTCACTCCGTCTCGTCCAACGCCCAGCCGAAGGAGGTCGTCAAGGCGGCGATAAGGGCGGCGGTCGACGAGCACCAGCAAGCAGCTCGATTACCGGAAACCCTCCCCGCCGGAGATGCCATGCACCAAGCCGCCCTTGCGGACTGCAAGGAGCTGCTCAGCTCGGCCGTCGATGAGCTTCAACGGACCTTCTCCGGCGTAGACAGCCACGACGTCCTTCGTTTGTCCGAAATTTCTTCGGACTTGAGGACGTGGCTGAGCGCTGTTCTGTCTTATCAAGACACGTGTCTGGAGGGCGTCCAGGATCCGGCCCTCAAGGAGAAGCTACATAAGGGATTAGAGAATGCCACCCAGTTGACCAGCAACGCCCTGGCCATTGTCTCCCAGTTCTCCAGCATCTTGTCCCTTCTCCAGATCCCCACCTCGCTGGCCCATCGCAGGCTGCTCTCTCAGACGTCTAATGACCATGGCGTCCCCGAGTGGGTACCGCATGCTGATCGTCGGTACCTGAAGGCTGGACCCCCTGCGGGTAACGTCAAGCCGGATGCCGTCGTGGCGAAGGACGGCTCGGGGAACTACACGACCATCCAGGCCGCCCTCGACGGGATGCCGAAGAAGCCAACAGGCCGGTACGTCATCTACGTGAAGGAAGGCGTCTACGATGAGACGGTTACCGTGGCGAAGGAGATGGTCAATGTCATGATGTATGGGGACGGGTCGAGGAAGACGATCATCACCGGCAGCAAAAATTTCGTTGATGGGACGCCGACTTTCCGCACGGCCCCGTTCGGTAAGTGGGCTCTCAATAAATCCATTATCCGGTCAGGCATTTCTACAGAATAAGGAAACAAAGTTGGACCTTGTTGACACTCGATGGAACTAGGGTCTTTGTCAACATGCACCCACAAGGCAGATTTCTAGGTTTTGGTTGAAAATAGTTATTTATTAAAGCTGCTTGATTAATATACAACGAATTGTTCTAATCTACAAAAACTGAAGTTTGAGTAATGCATTTGCTTGAATGGTGCATCCAGTGGTGATTGGAGATGGATTCATTGCTCGAAACATCGGCTTCAGGAACACAGCCGGTGCCGCCAAACACCAAGCCGTCGCTCTCCGCGTCCAATCTGATCGCTCGGCCTTCATCAACTGCAGGATGGAAGGTTACCAGGACACCTTGTACGCTCACTCTCATCGGCAATTCTACAGAAGCTGCGTGATCACGGGCACCATCGATTTCATATTTGGCGATGCTGCCGTGATCTTACAAAATTGCATGATCGTTGTCAGGAAGCCATTGGCGAACCAGCAAAACACCATTACGGCCCACGGTAGGACTGACAAGCATGAGTCTACCGGCATAGTGATACATAATTGCAAGATCATAGCGGACAAGAAGCTCGTTCCCGATCGGCTGACGGTGCCGAGCTATCTCGGGAGGCCGTGGAAGCAATACTCTAGGACGATTGTCATGGAATCCACCATCGGCGATCTGATTAGGCCTGAAGGATGGTTGCCATGGGATGGAACTTTTGCTTTGGACACCCTCTCGTATGGAGAATATAACAATAAGGGGCCTGGTGCGGCGGTTGACAAAAGAGTGAACTGGAAAGGGTTCAAAGTGATCGAGGACAGGAACGAAGCGTTGGGATACACTGCAGATAAGTTCATTCAAGGGGGAGAATGGATTAAAGACACTGGATCACCAGTTAGCTTGACCTTGTTGCAGTGAGCAATATTTCAATTCATTTGAATGTGGTTTATTTATTGAATGTCTGGCGTAATTTGGTTTTCCCTTTGTCCACCACTACTGTATTTCGAAACTGGGGATACGCCATGAGGAAAGAAAAAAACTGCTTATAATCGTATACTTTCTTTTTTGACCTTCATTGATGGGCTTAATTGTATGTATGAAACCCAAAAAAGTTCAAAAATCCGATTGTCTAGCGGCCCTTCCACTTGGCAACAAACTTCGAATTGTACTGAACAACACAGTTCAGCTTCTCCGTGCCGTCTAATTGAGTTCCCACTGCTAAGTGGTGAGTTATTTGTGTCTTCGAACTTTTGAAGGGGTTTCATGGCTCTTCTTTGTAGGTTGAGTTTTTCATTAACGTCTCTCGTTTTGTTTAAGGGCAAGAAACAGTTAGACAGAAGATGAACACCCTGGTCTCATGGCACGCCTCGTCATGGTTATTGTGAGCCTTTTAACACCCTAGCGAAGAGAGCTATAGCTCTCTGCGTTAACTTCCCTTGCTTCACCCACTAATTAGCACCTTGAAAGTTTTCCTTTCAGACCTAGCGTGATTGGTAAGACACACACACACACACACACACACACACACATATATATATATATATATATATATATATATATATATATATATATAACTTCCGAGAAGATCAGCATCAATTGTCATAGATATACTAACTAATTTCGTGAAGCAAATGAATCGGACAGCTTAAGAACCTAATGTACGAGTATGAGAAGTTGCAACATGAATTTATTTTGCAGTGAAACCTAAATATCGAGCTCATACAGATATCATCAATTAGCCATTCTGTGACCATATTCACTTTAAATCTGAAAGTAGAACAAACAAACAGATTTAGAGTTTTATCAAATCTAACGATTTACAGGTTTTACTGAGACTAAGATTAACATATCCCACATCAAACCAATCTGCTCCTCAAACTTGTGGGACTTACACAATGCAACTAAAAGAATGCAGGATAACTACATAAAATTGACTCAATCCCTAGGCTGGACATCGTTAGCCCCCACTACCAAATAAAGTTCGTTCTACCGGTCAAGTAATTGGAGCTTACAAGAGCACTATTCCAAGCATCCAGTATATAAAGTTCCAACTGAAGTCAGTTAAAGAATCCACCGTAGGCACAAGTTTTATAGAATGTACACAAAAATACCAGAGGTAGGTGCTCTTTTCAACAGCTAAAATGAATTTGATTGTTGTTTTGGTATATTCTCTTAATCGTTCGATCCTACAGGAGAAAGTATTAATAGAGGTGGTTGAGCCATTATGTCTTTATATGTTCCCAAGGAGTAGCCCTAGAATCCCGTCAGTTTTCTGGATTTGGAAAAGCGCCGGCAGGGACTAAGCGTTGTAATTTAAGAAAGCACAAGATACAAATATCAAGCAAACTACATGGTTGTTCGGCCAGTAACTATTCAACGCTGAAGGAAAAGAAAACTACACCCAAAACGTCAAATGCATAAAAGAACACAATTTCAGCAAATAAAAAACACTACATCAACAGAATGACTGACAAGAAGAAAGATGTGTGCATCAAGATATACGTGTTTCGGCAACAACAACGTGTTGTTTCTACTCCACGATCAAAACAAAGGACTTTTATTCAAATCTAATGACTAGCAGCCGAATATAAAACGTGACAACCATCATCCTCTTCAGGGAACAGAAGAAACTTGGTGATTCTAGCCAAATTATCATCGTGTACATACAAAGAACAAACCGGAAAATTGAATGAAACTCTTGAAAGCTTGCCATTAAGCACGGTAGTATAGTGAAGGAATGATCAGAGGCCAGGTTGGAAAGGCGTATTACCTCCGGTGGCAACAAGACTGACAGGTGCAGTTTAGACACATCGCCTTCACTTCGTTCGCCGAGCAGTTGCTATTAGAGCCCTCTACGCTGGAAGCAGACAGCATACTAAACACGCAAACTAGAAGTTTGCAACTCTTGAACGTACTAGGTAAGAGAAAACTAAATACCGCAACACATCATACTCAACACCATAACTGAATCGCAGAAAATAAGAAATATATAATCAACGCGACGAGGGAGAAGAATGGTATATGCACCAAGATATTCGTGGTTCGACAACAACAACACATTGTCCCCTTCTACCGCCAAAATTACTCGCATAAAATGTATATCAGCAGATTACGGAATGGGAGAACCACCACCATCTGCATATAACATAGCTCAAACCCTCTGCCTCACACAAAAACCTCCAACAGCAGTCCAAAGCCCTCCCTCTATATCTCTCACATCGTTTCACCTCAACCCTCAATAAAACTTAACGTGGCTATATATATATATATATATATATACGACTATGAAAACAGGAATTCAAGACACATATGGCAACTGTGCATAAAATATTTTAGATCATGCAGGTTTAGAAGCCCTCCCTTGCCTCCGCCCCTGCGGACGTCCCAACGACTGAGACGATGATGATAATGACGATGACAATGACGAGGAGTATGGTGGATATGGAGATTATGGCGATCCTTTTCTTGCTCTTGTATTGCCATAAGTCACTCGCCTGCTCTTCGTTAACGTTGTCGTAGTGCCTAAACGGCAGTTGATCACTACTCATTACTGACGACACCTCTCTCACTTTAAATTATTTTTTCTGCTTAACTTGGTTTGTTTGCCTCCTTATGTAAATAAAGATACAAAGCGAGGAGGTAGCAAATCATGCGGTTAACATTTTATGCCAAAGGTGTAAGTTGGAACTTAATCAAGGGCAATAGACATGCCAGCATGATTTGTAGATGGGCTAAGATTCAAATGCTAATGGCTGCCATGCTCTTAGTTGACCTTCAGAAGGGGGAGAGAGAGAGTTGACCTGCCAATAAGCAACGAATTGCGTGCAGCCAAGCTTCCCATTGGTGTCCACATAGAAAACGCTCCAACTTCAAACTGGTAGCGCTGGTCCAGCACTTGGACCATGTCAAGTACTTGGTCTTAAAAAACAACACACATTCACACAATGTTAATACAAACTTTTAAACTTTTCTTTAAATTTTCCTTTTCGGCTATGCAAAATGACAAGGAGCTGCAGTCCCGTGTCCTCGAAGAGTTTAGCGTTGAGGAGGTGCAGAGTCAGATCAGTTTAGCATCTAATGGAAACAATGTAGCACGGGTACGCCTATTTGGGAGTCATACCCGTATCTGGTACGTACCGGGTACAGGTATGCATATGGGTACGTACCCATATGCATTTTGGCGTACCGGTATGTCAATACGTATACCGGTACGCGTACCCAAACATGGGTACGCCACGTACTGATACCCGGTACGTGGGTGGACCGGATTCGGGTCAGTTGACCTACTGGTACCCGAATCCAATCCAAAAAATAAATAAAACCCTAACTCTCTCGATTCTTCCCCTGGCTCTCTCTCTCTCTCTCTCTCTCTCTCTCTCTCTCTCTCTCTCTCTCTCTCTCTCTCTCTCTCTCTCTCTCCTTCCGTCCTTCGTCTCACTACAACTTCCTTCGTCTTAGGCCGATCGCCGATCAATGCGATCACCAACCGCCGACCACCATCCTTCGTCTATTGACCGCCTGGTACAGTTGTTGCCTTGTTGGTTGTTCTGCTACAGGTTAACGGCACGGGGCTCATTTCTTATTGAAGGCATCATAATCATGCCGAGCTATCGTGTAGATGAGGCATTTGAGCTCTCTGAGTTGTAGTGTTTGTGTGCAATGCAACTGTTTAGATATCTCCTAAAGTTATGTGAAAGATGGAGCATTTGAGCTCTCTGAGCTATCGTGGAGATGGGGCATTTGAGCTCTCTGAGCTATCATGATCATTTGAGCTCTCTCTCTCTCTCTCTCTTTATAACTTGTTGTTCAATGACGACTGATGTTTCGTCACCTAACCTGGCTGATTGATTTTGGAAGCGGGGTTGCCTTACATTTTGTATCCACTCCATTGACATCCTTACCCTAAGGCCTTAACTTCCATTCTTCTTGGCCGCCAGATTAACTGTGTGTGTGCATTGTTTCTATTGTGATATATTCAGGTGGAAATGGGGCTCATTTCGTATTGAAACATTGAATTGAAGGCATGCCGGCATGTTTCATGTTTGTGACATTATGTGGTTTATGTACACTTACAAGTTACAACGTTATGTGGTTTATGTGAAATAGTTGTCACTTGTCAATGGAATCGGATATATACACTTACAATGTGGTTGCTGTGATATGGGAGTAATCCTGTTATATGTGAGTAAGAGAGCTCAAATACAATGTTGCTAAACAATGAAGCACTGTTATATGTGTGCAGCAATCCTGTTAACAGCAGCAATCCTGTTATGTGTGTGTGCATCTTTACTTATTGTTATTCGTATGTCCTTGTGCTATAGTAAAGAGTCATTCTTAGAGTGTTGTCCTTGTATTGTAAAAGCAATCCTGTTAACAGAACAATACACATGATGTATTCTTAGAGTGTTGTCCTTGTGCTATATTCTTATTGCTTTTACAATAGAATCGTGATTCGTATGTTACATACTTAAAACATGCTTGGCTTCTGAGTCATTCTTTGAGTAGCTTTATGCTTCCAAACTATGGAATGAACATCCTACTTACGTTAACCTTTCTATTGGTATTTGTTAACCTTTCAACATAGTGTTCAATTATCAATTTATCATAGTAAAGATACCCAATGACACCCTCATTTTGTTTATTTTCAGATGTCTAATATGTCTGCTACTGGTAGTACTTCGTCTGCTTCAATCACTAGTAAATTTGCATTTGGAAAACCAGAAAAAGGTTTATCCGCTTTGGGCATATGTGTCATTGTTACAAGACAAAAAGGCAGGAGCTGGAAATGCAAGTTGGCGGTGTAACTACTGTGGTTTAACTTATAAAGGTTCATATTTTAGAGTGAAGTATCACTTATTAAAGAAAAAAGGAAATGACATAGTTGTTTGTTCGGGTGTTACTGATCAATATCTTTCAAAGATGAGACAAATTAAGAGAGAAGCACATGAAAAATCTAGACAATTACAAGTTTCCTTACCTACTGGAACTACAAGTTTGAATCCACCTATACTTAATCGTTTGATGGAAGTAAAAGAAAAAGATTAGGTGAAAGCCAATTGGCAAAAGCATTTAACAATGAAGCAAGGGATCACTTGACATGTGAAATAGCAAGATTATTTTACTCTACAGGTTTGCCTTTTAATGTAGCTAGAAACCCTTATTATGTTAGTGCATTCAAATATGCTTCTAACACCTCAATTTCGAGTTTTACTCTACCTAGTTACAATGCAATCAGGACTACACTATTACAAAAAGAGAAAGCTCATTTGATGAGATTGCTTCAACCTATCAAAGATACTTGGCCAGAAAAGGGAGTAAGCATAGTTACAGATGGGTGGACTGATGTACAAAGAAGACCTTTGATTAACTTTATGGCTATTTCAGATGCAGGCCCTATGTTTTTAAGGTCTATTGATTGCTCTGGTGAGGTGAAAGATAAAAACTTTATTGCGGATGAAATTATGAAAGTTATTAATGAGGTTGGATCTCAAAATGTTGTGCAAGTTATAACAAATAATGCACCTGTTTGTAGAGCAGTTGGGATGATTATTGAATCAGTTTATCCTAATGTTTTTGGACACTATGTGTAGTGCACACCTTGAACCTTGCTTTGAAGAATATTTGTTAGCCTAAGAACTCCATAAATAATGAAGTTCCTTATAATGAATGTTATTGGATAATAGATGTCGCTGATGATGCCATTGCTATTAAAAACTTTATCATGAATCATTCTATGAGGTTAGCTGTATAACCAGTTTGTGCATCTAAAGTTACTTGCTGCTGCTGAAACAAGATTTGCTTCGACCATTATTATGTTAAAAAGGATAAGAACCATCAAGCATGATCTTCAAAGAATGGTTATCAGTGACCAATGGTCTCATTATAGAGATGATGTTTCAAAGGCTGTTGTTGTGAAAGATATGATCTTGAATGATATTTGGTGGGATAAGATTAATTATATTTTAAACTTTACAAAGCCTATTTATGATATGCTTCGACTATGTGATACTGATATGTCAGTCCTTCATTTGGTTTATGAGAAATGGGACTCTATGATCGAGCAAGTAAAGGCAGTTATTTATCAGCATGAAGGCAAAGAGTTGAATGAATATTCCACCTTCTACAAAGTAGTATATGATATTCTCATTGATAGATGGACTAAAAGTTACACACCACTTCATTGTTTGGCGCATTCTCTAAATCCGAGGTAAACTCTTTTAAGTTTTACGATTTAAATAACTTTATTTCTGTTCTTATTATGTTGATACTTGATATTTTTGTTTTCTATTTTGTAGGTATTATACAAGGCAATGGATTGAAGAAGTTCCTAATAGAATTCTCCCACATAAAGATAATGAAATTTATGAAGGAAGGAATAAATGTCTACGAAGGTTCTTTCAAGATCCAAAAGAAAGGCTAGAAGTTACAAAAGAATTTATGAAATTCTCAAGCAATGAAGAAAAACTTGGACAATTTGATTGTTTGGAAAATAGATGGAGTTTATCTCCAAAAGAATGGTGGGTTATGCATGGGTCATCAATTCCTAAGCTTCAAACGATCGCTTTAAAGCTTCTTTCGCAACCATGCTCATCTTCATGTTGTGAAAGAAATTGGAGCACATATTCATTCATCCATTCTTATAGAAGAAATAAGTTAAAGACTCAAAGAAGTGAAGATTTGGTTTTTGTTCATACAAACCTTCGTCTTCTTTCAAGAAAGAGTAAAGATTACGTGCAAGGTGAAACAAAAATGTGGGATGTTGGTGGAGATGATTGGGATCCATTAGATGGTGCCGGAATTCTTGAAGTTGCATCATTGTCTCTTGATGAACCAAATATGGAAGCAATCCTTTTTACAGATGATAGTGAAGGAAATACTAAAATCGAGACTGTTGGAGTTTGAAACAAAATGTATTTAGATTCAAAATATTGTGCTTAGAATATGAATTTTGATACAAACTTGTAACTTTTTTGTGTTGATATGCTTCTTGTAATATTTTGTTCGAAATTGGAATGATATTGTTTCATAATTCATTGTATGATTGCATCCAAGCTTGTATTTGCTTGTTTGTTCATGAACTATTTAATACGAGTTTGTTGTGAGTTTATGTAATACGTAGGAAGATTGCACTACAAAGTACGAGTTTAAAACAGGTATGCCATATCATAATCACTTTCATTTTATTATACCTTTTCATTGATTTTGAGCTAACTTCATGAAAATCGTTCAGATATTAAGATGGATGTGCAAGATATGCATAGCTTTAAATCTGCTTCATTTGATGTTGACATGGTGTGACAAAGCTCTATCTATCTCTTCATTAATTCTTTTTGTATATGTTGGTCTTGCTTATATGTTGTTGACTTCATTATTCTGATTTATGATATTCTTGAAATGATGCTTCTTCAGGAGGAACTCTTGATTCTCTTATGGGAAGCACTGCAACCCCAATGATTGAGATTGCCTTTTATGTTGGTTTCAGATCTTTTCTTGTAAATTCAATTGACGACTTCTAATATGTGTTTGTTGTTTAATTGTTCTTACTTTGAAGAAGAATATAAATGTCATTCTCATAGTCATAGTTAGAATAAAATTATTCACAAAACACTAGAATGCTCTTTAAAATATAGAATGCTCTATATAATTGTGTATATATATATATATATATATATATTTATTTATTTATTTTTTAATACTACCGTACCCGTACCTTAGTTTTTTAGAAAATTGCGTACCCCGTACTCGTACCGGTACCGGGTACCGGTACCGTACCCGTATCCATGCAACATGGAATGGAAACCACATTTTGCTGTTTCTGAAGATTGAACACAAATAATGGAGATCAATCGCGACATTAGCCCACCTGAGTAATGGTGCATTAGTGATGATTAGATGATCTAAAAGAATGATGATTAATTGCTAAACTAAATTGCTTAGGAATCACTGTCAGATAGTCGTTCAAAAGAACTGGAGAATAGCTTCACACGATACTGTGACAGTTCTTTTTTTTCTTTTGGTACATGGAAGGGCCTTCAGCCCAGATAGCTTGCAATTACATTTCGATCCATGAGTTCAAGGAATCTGATGAAGACCCATGCTACGCTTCGGTAATCTTACAAAGCTGCATGATCATTGTCAGGAAGCCATTGGCGAACCAGCAAAACACCATCATGGCCCACGGTAGGACCGACAAGCTGAGTCTACCCGCAGAGTGATACAAAATTGCAAGATATAGGCCGACAGAAGCTCCTCCCTGACAGGCTTACCGTGACGAGATATCTCAGGAGGCTATGGAAGCAATACTCTAGGGCGATTGTCATGGAATCCATCATTGTCGATCTGATTTGGCTTGAAGGAAGGTTTCCATGGAATGGAACCCTTGCTTTGGACACCCTCTTCTGTGGAGTGTATAACAAGAAGGGGCCTGTTACAGAGGTTAATAAAAGAGTGAGCTGGAAAGGGTTCAAAGTGATCAGAGACAGGAAGGAAGCCTTGGGACACAGTGTAGATAAGTTCATTCAAAGGGGAGAAAGGATTACAGGACAGCAGATAAGAAGAAAAAGTGCATCTAACTGTATATTATGTTTGTTGAGGTTCATTAATTAGCTTAATTAACGATCTAAGTGAGTATTCACTCTTGAAGCCAAAAACAGGACAAAAATCTTCGAGGTTGCACAATGTCTGACAAAATTGTATTTAAACCAATTCGCCTTTTCCGTGCCATCTAATCGATTTCACGGTGCTAGTTAGTGTGTTCTTTATGTTTTCAATCATGTGAAGTTAAACAATTGAGATGGACATGATTTGCATGGTGGGTGCATAATCCAGAGGCTGCCGATGTAGTCATATTTTTTCTAAATCGATAACTGGCGGTTACATTTGACACTAGCTAGGATCATGTGTGGTTCTTTTTTCTTTTGGTACATGAAAGAAGCCAAAGTTCGTTCGAAAGAGATGGACATGATTTGCATGGTCGGTGAGACATGAGTTTAGTGCTATTTTTGGTATAATGTGACATTAACACAATAGATCAGCTGCCCATGAGTTTTTCCTTTTTTTCTTCTTCAGAAACAGTATTGTATTGTAGACGTTGTGTTGTTAAATTACTGTACAAGGGACATGTCTTTTACTTGTAAAGTTTTCTCTTAAATCAATAAGGATCACGTGTGGTTCTTTTTGCTCCTAAATTGTCTTCAAGCGGCATTCACCGCTAGTTCATCGCCTTCTTTCTTGTAAACTTGCAGTCGAACACCGCCCGTTATTTTCCGGTAACCGGGAAAACCTGCATCTCCTTCATGTGCCGGCTTGAGCAGTAGAAATGGCGATTTGAGGTTAAAGCAGTGTATGCTCCTCGTCTATTGGCTTTTCACGTTGGGTTTTACTGTTCTCAACAACTAAATTCGAACGGTTACTGTAAAATCCGGTAACGATACAACGGTTACATTCCTAGCCATATTTGTAACTCCTATCTCCGATAACGGTATGGATGGTCAGTCCAACGGTTACAGGACTCAGTTACCGAGAATGACCACCGTAACTCTTGTAACATCTCCCACTTGGCCATTCGAGCCAAGTGCATTGACATACTGGTTTTTCTCCCACTTTTCTAAGGTTTACCTAATCATGTCAATTCATAATTGCTTCAGCAATCAATACCTGTTGTGTGGTTATTTTCCTTTACAACAATCTATCCGTTGTATGGTTATTTACCCATACAACACTTTTATCCGTTGTATGGTTATTTCTCTACACAACAATCAAATATACCTCAAACCCATGTTTGTAACATATTTTGAGAAAAGTTCTTCGGTTATGCCTTTAGTCAAGGGGTCTACCAACATATCATTTGTTGGCATGTATGAGATTGATATTTCCTTTCTCGTAACCATATCATGAACATAGTTGTATTTCACCATTATATGCTTTCTTTTTTAGCAATCAACTACACTCTTGATAAGAATAATTACTGCATTGTTATCACAGTAAATGACAACTAACTCGTCAGTTATTTCCAACTTTAAATCATGTATGAAGCAGCTTATCCAGATATCACTCGTTGTAGCCATACAACAAGCTACATACTCTGCTTCCTTTGTATGCAAAGCTACACAGTCTTATTTCTTACAAGCCCAAGAAATAGCAACACCTTCAAATAAAAATATTTGTCCCGATGCTGATTTGTTGTCACTTTGCTCCCAGCAAAGTCAGCATCTAAGTATCCTACCACTTTCAGTTCATTTGCATGAAAACACAATTTCAAGTCTCTTGTTCCTCTCAGATATCTTAAAATCCTCTTCACAGCTACCCAATGTTGTCATCCACGATTACTTTGATATCTACTTACAAGACCAACAACAAAGCTGATATCAGGTCTTATACATAACATAGCTTACATCAAGCTACCAACAGCTTGTGCATAAGGAACATTAGGCTTATCGTATCTTTCACCAAGACAATCAATCTTACTGATTTTGACCCCTTTTCCAATAGGTGTGTCACCAGACTTGCATTCACCCATTTTGAACTTCTTGAGGATATAATCAATATATCTCTTCTGACTCAAGCTTAAGAGTTTAGATTCTCTATCCCGAGAAATCTTTATTCCCAAGATATAGGATGCTTCTCCCATATCCTTCATTTCGAACTTGGAGTTCAACCATGGCCTGGTTTTGACAATCATCTCGTTGTTGTTTCCAGTCAACAATATGTTATCTACATATAATGATAAGATGACAAAGTGGCTCCCACTATTCCAAACATATACATAGTGATCACGATTATTAGCCACAAACCCAAGTTCTATAATGGCATTTTGAAAAGTCAAATACCATTGGAAAGGTGACTATTTCAGGTCATATAGGGATTTATATAGGGATTTTCTCAACGTATATACTTTATCTTCTTTGTTTTCAATCACAAATTCTTCGGGCTACTGCATGTATATGATTTCTTCTAAATCTTTATTTAGAAAAGCTTTCTTTACATCTAACTGATGTAAATCCAAATAATAGTATGTAGATATTGCCAAGATTATACGTATGGATGCAAATTTTGCAACTAGTGAATATGTATCAATGTAATCTATCTCCTCTTTTTGTGAAAAACCCTTTGCAACCAACCTCGATTTGAATTTGTCGATTGTACCATCGATCTTGTATTTCTTTTTCAACACTCATTTACAACTTATGACTTTTCTTTCTTTTGGCAAAACAGTCAGTTCCCAGACTTAGTTTTTCTCAATGGATTCAATTTCTTCATCCATGGCTTTCTCTTAGTCTGATGCTTCTAATGAGTTCATAGCTTGCTGATAAGTCAAATTATCAGTCAACTCATCTAAGTCCACCGAGTTATACACTTCATCTACAAGATAAGTGTGATAATCCTTAAAGTAGGACGAAGTGACTCTTTGCCTTTTATGTCCACTTAAGGTTTCGATAGTTTCAAAAAGATCTTCAATGGGCTCAAAGGATGATTGATCAAGGTCTACCAAATCATCAACACATTCATCATTATTTTTCAAAATGTCATTCTTAGTATCTTCTAAGAATTCAATATCTATGCTTTCAATGAGTCTATGGTCCTTATGATAAAACTGATATCCCTTTGAACCTTTCGGATATCCAATGAATATACATTTTAAGTACCTTATGTCTAGCTTATCTCTAAACTAATTAAGGATATTTACATGTGCAACAAATCCCCACCTCTTGAGATGACCTAGGTTGGGTTTTCTTCTAAACTATATCTCATATAGTGTAGTGAATATAGCTTTACACGGTACTCTATTGAGTATGTAAACCGTTGTACTTATAACTTCTCCTCAAAATACCATTGGTAAAGAGACATCTATCAACATAGATCTTGTCATATTCAACAAGGTTCTATTGTACCTCTCATCTACACCGTTTTATTGAGGTGTCATGGGCATTTTATCTTCCATTGTAATACCAAAGTCTTTATAGAATTCAAGAAATTCTGTCGAGGTATATTCACCACCTATATCTAATCTTAAGACTTTGATTGAGTGCCTTAATTAGTTTTTTACTTCTTGCTTATATTTTTTAAAAACATCAAGTATCGTAGATTTATGTGCCAAAAGATATAAATACATATATCTAGAATAATCATCGATAAAGGTTATAAAATAACCCTTTCTACGATGTATCTTTTCTCTAAAGGGCCCACATAAATCCATGTGAATAACCTCCAATAGGATTGTTGCCCTTGTTGATTCCTTGGGAAAAACTTTCCTTGTCATCTTTCCTTGTATACAAACTTCGCACTTGTTGAAAGTATTTTCCTCAAATTTAGGCAATAAGTTAAAGTTGGATAATTTTTTTAACTTTTCTAGATTTATGTACCCAAGGCATTTATGTCACATATTCCCATCAACAGTAAATGCACACTCAATATAAGGAGAAGAAGTATCAATTTCATTATCACTAAACTCAAAAAGTCCATGTTCTACATCGAATTCCCTAGAGAATAGTATTCTCCCATACTTTCTCACATTCTCCTTGTTAGGAATAAACCTAACCTCAAAACCTTTCTTTACTAAAGCAGGGACTAAGACTAAATTATGCCTTATAGATGGTACAATTAATACATCAGTCAATACAATCGGTTTACCTTGTATGAATATTCGGAAGGACCCAATACCCAAAACATCCGAAAAGGTATTATTTCCCATGTAGAATCGATGTTCGTCGGGTTTGTATTCCTTCAGATCCATTGCCCCTTCCTTGGTCTTTGAGATGTTTCTTGTAGCTGTGGAATCTATCCACCAACCTATCACCAGGCGGTCCATATACAAACACTTTAAAATTATACAGATTATGTCCTGCTTCTCTAACTGTCCGCGTTGTGGGTTGTTTCCTCTACCTTTCTTATTGCGGCAATCCCTTTTGTAGTGTCTCATCATTCCGCAATTGAAACACTTGACCTGATAAGCGGTTTCTTACAATTTCATAAAATGTTGACCGCCTTTCTTGTTATTCTTGCCAAACTTCTTTTTTAATTTATTTTTCTTCTGGTTGGGTTTGGAGTTAGACCCTATCTCATCTTGTACCATTAGCAACTTTTCTTTTTTGTTTTTGATCATATGTTCTTGCTCTATTGCTAGTTTTAGGAGCAACTCAGAAAGGTTAATCTCAGGCCCTAATCTAAGGGCAGTGGTGACCATGTTCCATGAAGGGGGTACACTATTTAAAATCGTTCATATCGGCATCGGTTTTGAGATGACTGATTTTGCCACGGCTAAGTCCCTAGTCATTACTAACATGTGGTTTACATGTTATACTACATTATCTTCTTCTTTCATTTTAAAGGAATTGTACTTTTATAGTAGCAACTACACATGTAATTTGGCAGTTGTATCATACTTAGCTGTTATTGAGTCAAACAACTCTTTGGCGGTCTCATATCTTTCGAAGACCCTAATCAAGTCATCCTCCATGTATGTCAACATTTTGTCCTTGCTATAGTGTCATCCTTTATAAATATTTTACACATTTCTACTTGTTTCTCAGTTGCGTCTAAAAGTAGCGGACGCACGGTTTCCTTGAGTACCTCCTCAACACCTTCAAGTATTAGAGCTAGTGGGATTCTCCTCTTCCATGTTTAAAAGTTAAGACCATTCAACTTCTCAGTTTTTTCCAACTCAGACACATATTCTACAACTCATTTTTATGTGTTTGGCAATAATAACAATTAAACGGTCTAAAAAGCAAACAAACATAAAACAAAAAGCACACATATCAAGAATCATGTTATAACGATGCATAATATCATGAAAATAAACTAACGACAATTTCATAAGCATCTTGGGACAAACTTTAAATTTTTCCAAAGAATTTTTGCCTTAAAATTTTTTTTTTCAAATAATACCAGGAGTAAAATTGTAATTTTAACTATTTGTCCTCTTTTAAAATTTACTAAAACACCTAAGGACAGACTCATAAAATTACTCTTTGGTATTTTTGTAGAATTTAGAACTGTTTAGGGTTAAAACTATAATTTTTAACCCCAGCCCGAATATGTAATTCTTTTAAAAGTGCAGGAGCAAACCTATCTTTTGACTGAATGGCAAAACTATAACAGTTTAAACCAGGAAAGGCATTAATGTAAAACAACATCCCTGGTATTTTGTAATTTTTACAAATCGCCAGAGGGTGAAACTTTCTTTTTGCATAGTAAGGGCAAAACAATCTTTTTACCCGAAAATATTTGTATATTTTCATAATTTTCCAATGGAAAAACTATAAAATTTGAGAAATGGCCAGGGTAGAACAGACTTTTCAATCCGTTGCCCGAGCGGTTTTCGACAAACCACCAGTTTTCTGAAAACCGCGTGGTGGTTTCTTTCTTTTTTTTCTTTCCTTATTTTAATCGGGAAGAGAGAGAGAGTGAGGGAGGGAGTGGAGTTCAGCTGTTGCCGACCGGTGGTGTTCCCCTTCTCTTTTTTTTTCGACTGCAACCAACGACAAAGAGGGAGAGAGGGAGGCTGTTGAGAGAGAGGGCGTTCGTTCGGCGGTCGGCAGCTTTGTCGCATTTTTTTTCCCCTGGTCCGCTCTGTAGCCTACGGTGGTTTTGGGCTTCTTGCTTGTCCACCCTCTAGCCTGCGGCGATTCTAGCCCGCTCTCTGGCCTGTGGCAGTCGTGGTCTTTTTTCTAGTCTGCCCTATGGTCTGCGGTGGTCATAGCCATTTTTTTGGTCCGCCCTCTAGCCTACGACGGTTCTAGCCCGCTCTCTGACTTGCGGCGGTTTTGATATATCGGGTTTATCTGTCGCGATCTCTCTCTCGTTTCTGTCTCCTCTTTCCCCCTTTGTCTCTCCCTTTTTTTCCAAGAACAGTTGCTTACCCTCTCGTTTCTTCCTTTTTTTTTGTAGGCTCAAATAACCAAGGCTCTTATACCAATATTGACGGATCTCTGAGGCTCTGACTGATTTTGTTGTTTTCTGGTAACCGGGAAAACTTGTGTCTCCTTCTTGCGTCAAAAGCTTTAGACGATCTGCAACAGCGGAAATGGTAGAAATGGCGATTTGAGGTTTCCTCACAGCGGCCTTATCAAGGGAGACTGTATTTCTTTTATATTGTTCTCTGTTTTCTTTATACGCACTGTTGTGCCTGGTCCTCGTCTCCTAGCTTTTCACGTTGGGTTTCCCTCTTCTGAGCAGTTGAATCTGGATGGTTACCGTAAAATCTGATAACAGTCAAGCGGTTACATTTCTGGCCCTATCTGTAACTCCTGCCTCCGGTAACGGTCTGAATGGCCAGTCCAACCGTTACGGGATTGAGTTGCCAAGAATGACCACCGTAACTCTTGTAACACCGTCCTGGGCGACAACGATGTTGGGGTTGAGCCCAAACGGATTAATCAACAGCAGCTTGCGGTCTTTCGCCAACACCCAAGCCGGGAAGTGGTCAGGGGCCGACAGGACAAGTAGGCGGAAGTGCGGTGGGATGCCAAGTTCATCGAGGGTTGTGAAGATCTGGGTGACGATGGCGAGGCTGTTGCTGGTGAAGGTGGTGGAATTCTGGAGAGCAGCCTGTAGGGAACCCAGAAACCCTCCCGTTGTGTTCTCAAACCCATTCAAGCATGTGTCCACATTGGTCAACGCTGTGCTGATCCATGTCCTGAAGTCGTCCACCTTTGTTTGGTTGATTGCCGGCTCACCACCCGTTTTCTGTTTTCCATTTTGAACCCGAAATAAGTAGCACACGCGATTGAATCTATTGTTTAGAGGTCCAGTACTTACTGATTAATATGCATTTAAGTAATCAAGTTTAGGTAAGATGGTTTCCTTTTTCTATCTCATTAAATATTTAATAAGCCACATCAAGGAACTGAATTAAATCGCTTATGCGTAGTATCAACTCCATTGGATTGGTTTCGTAGGGTTCGTGCTTGCGCCATTTGGATTAGTCTATCTAAGCGCGTGATTGCTGTGATTTGGAACATTTAAGGCAGGTTTAATGTTAACAAAGGGTAAATCTTATCTAGAAATAAAATATATATAGTTATCGTTAAAGGGAAAATGAAGGATTCAACTTGAGGCATTTGTGGCTGTCAATCCCACAATCATTCACAACTGTTCAACAAAAACCCAGATGAGTGATTCCAGATAAATGCCACTAAGTTATTAGTGAGCCATTTTGAGCAACACTGTCATTATTATTATTATTATGCACAGCAGAGAACTAGGTAATTTGTAAGAAACGTAGTATAAGAAGTGTGGGATTGCTTTTGTTTCACGTACATAGGGATGGACTCACAGGACTTTAACAAAAAGGAAAAAACAACCAGGTTCATGTAAAGGAGAAAAGATGAACTCACGGGAGTAGTGGTCTGAAGGGAAGCATTCAGCTGTAGTCATCGATAAGCAGCTGGCAGTCATTCAATGTAGCCACAATTGTCGTATCATTTGTGGTACTGGCGAGTTTCGCCGGCAGGTGGGAGACCCGCGTGAACTCTGCGAGTGCAATCTGGAGCGGGAGCACGAAGAGTGCCTCAGGGTCAGTGGTGCTGTTTGCTCCGGCCGCAATTAAGATTTCCTGACAGATGGCTCGATATATTGTGGGTGTACAGACCGCCTTCACGGAGTTTACCGGCAGCAGTGACTGCCCGTCGTCATTGGAGTCATTTCCCCTGGAAGCGGACGTCCCGGCGACTGCGGCGACGATGATGATGACGAGGAGTATGGTGGAGATGGAGATGATGGCAATCCTTTTCTTACTCTTGTATTGCCATAAATCCCTCTCCTGCTCTTCGTTAACGTTGTCGTAGTGCCTAAACGGCTGCTCATCACTAGTTCACTACTCATTGCTGATGATCCTTCTCGCACCTCTCTCACTCTCCTTTAAATTAATTTTTCTCCTTAAGTTGGTTTGATTTCTTCTGTAAATAAAGGTACAAAGCAAGGTGGTAGCATTGCAATTTTATGCCTAAGGATGTGAGTTGGAATTCAGTCAAGAGCACAGACGTGCGAGCAGATGCTCCAAGGTTCGAACGATAGTGGCTGCCATGCTCTGAGTTGACCTTCTGAGGAGAGAGATGACGAACAAATCGGCAAAAGATTACGCGCAGCCAAGCTTGTCTTTGGCGCCCGCTACAGACAAACAACACGATGGCTGGTCCACCACTCGGAGCACGTCAACTTGGTCTTATGAAATTAAGCAACCAAAGTTTTTCTTTATCCCACAAAGGGAGTCGAAAGCCTACATGCACCCCTACCACGACTGGTTGACAACGAGAGAGCCCTGTTAGTTGATCTAACACTCCGGGTACACGCGCGCACGCACACATTTTCTTTTTTACAACAGGAAAGCCTGAAGCCAGGTATGCATGCCCGCTGAATCGAACTCAAATCGCACCTTGTGGAGTGCTGGAGAGCCATGCCAAGTTGGCTGAGGCCATGGGTGCACACACAGTTTTGGTGCAAAAGTTTTGACTTTTCCTTAATTAAGGCGTTCATTTTCAATTGTTTAAATTAAGTTTTTTAAGTTACTAGTATCATATATTACGGTCTAACTCAGCTCATAATAATACGCCCATAGATTATGAAAACGTGATACGCCGGGATATTAGAATAAACGCGTAATATCAATTCTTATCTACTCAGTATCCAAGTTTCTATATATTTCTATACGTGACGCCCGTCAACATCAAATTAAAATTCAACTTCGTATTTAGACTACAGGTATAATGCTTGCACATTCTTCTTCCGTGAAGTTATCATTTCAAATAGCGAAATATATATACCTAAGTTTAAACGATGTGTGTGTGCACACACACACACATATATAATACGTTTTATTTTGAGCATCTGTGCGCAGATTAAATATTCACTAAAGTACTAGATCATATGCCTCGTTAATTCGTTCGATGAGAATGTATAATCCGTTCATACATTTGAATATTACATATAGATTTTCTGGTACTTTAGTTTTTCATTCACTGCCAAACTTTGCTAAATCCACTCTTTGCTTTTTCCGGCATGCAGTTGTGTTTTCAAGTGATGGTGCATTTGAGAATGTGAAAAAGCAACCGATTAAATAAGGTAATTGTTTCAGTATGTCAAGTAGAACTAAATACATTTGAGTTTTTCCATGTTTTAAGAAGGGGAGGCAACCCGCCATCCTGACCTCCATATTGGCGGTTTGGTTCTCGTTCAGAGTGGGAAATCGGTAACCCGATCGGGTCACTTCAAGTCTGTGTCAAAACCATCCTATTTTATATTGAGAAAAGCTTCACAAAAATTACACCCTATGGTGTTCAGCTTAATTACTTTGGTAAACTTCTCACTCAATAGAATTAAGAATTGAGGTTTTATAATTAATAGAAAAGGACCTCTACAATGATAACATCAAACTTTACTGATGTGGTGCTTATGCCTCCAATGATAACATTAATTGAACTCTAAATAACATCGCCACATTTTGGTTTTTGCAATGAAGGTTATGTAAAAGTTTACTTTGAACTGCAGCCAGTAACTCATGAGCCAGAGTTAAGGCCGTTTTGGGCTCGCCTAGATATTCATCGAGCATGACTTTTTAAC
The DNA here is from genome assembly GCA_036023115.1 of Brasenia schreberi. Lineage (NCBI taxonomy): Eukaryota > Viridiplantae > Streptophyta > Magnoliopsida > Nymphaeales > Cabombaceae > Brasenia > Brasenia schreberi. The sequence goes on from JAYKKT010000080.1 coordinate 159,426, forward strand.
CATCTAATGTCGTTTACAACAAATGAGGAAAAGAGGAGAGAAAGGAAGAGTGGGACAACAACTAGCCATTGAAGGGTTGCAACAGCTAGTTGTTGGCCAGTCGTTATCTAGTAATGGGGCCCTAGTGGCTTGTATTGTTCCTGCAAAAAGGCACGAGCCCTAGTAGCCCGTGATTCTATTACAACACGTTTAACACCTCGCTCAAATTTATGGTGTATATACCAAAAGTTTGTATAATAAGAAATGAAAACGAGTAGCTGAGAGAGATTTGGTGGAGAAATCAGTTAACTGCATTTCTGATGTGATATAAAACAAACTAATCTTTTTCTATAAACATTCTTCATGAACAAAATAGATGCTTTGTTAATTAATGGAAGGTGTTGTTGGAGGCGATGTGCATGACACTTTTATTGTCACAAAACATGATACATCAATTTTTATAAAATGATGCCCATGTCCTTCAGTACCTCTTTAATCCAAGAGATTTATGTAGTAACAGTAGCCATAGCGTGATATTCAGCTTTGGTGGAAGAAAGTGAAACCTTTTACTGCTTTTTTTACTTCTATAAAATTAGTGATTCACCTAAAAAATAGGTGAAATAAGTAGTATAATGCATGTTATTGACATCTCTACCCCAGTCAGCATCAATATACCCAAATAAATCAAAGGACGAAAAAGAAGTTAAGAGTACTCCCTTGTTTATAGAACTCCTTACATATTGAATAATTCTCATAAAAACACTTATATGAATGGTAGTAGTTGCCTATTGAAATTAACCAATTGTATGTATTGCATGAGAGATATTAGGTCGAGTGATAGTAAGATAGGTGAGAGCACCTATCAGTTGTGTGTAGAGAGTGGGATTTGCTAATTTTTCTCTATTTTTAGCTCTTAACTTTGTCCCAAGGACCTCGTGAGTATTTGTTTGTTGTCAATGATCTCAGATCTATCAATTATTTCATTTGAAAACTTAGTTTGTGACATAAAATATCTGTGATTATTTCTAACAATTTTGATACCCAAAAATAACTTAGAAGACCAAGATCTTCCTGGTCAAATTCTTGATGAAGAACATGTTTAACTTGTGCAATTCCTCTTTCATCACTTTCCGTGATGATTACCTGTATAAGATTTTCTTACAAACAAAACAGTGTCAGTATAGCAAGATTCAAAGTTATGCAAATGCATGAAATTTTCAAAGCAATCAAACCAAGTCTTAGGAGCTTGTTTCAAACCATACAAAGCTTTCTTAAGTTTAAGAACATGATCTTAGGTAATGTCAAGTCCAGGAGGAGTCATATAAACATCTTCATTTAAGTTTTCATTCAAAAAGGTATTTTTAACATCAAGTTAAAAAATATCCTATTTTTGAATAGCACTAAGAGTTATGAAAATCCTTATAATGGTCATCCTACCAACAGGAGTAAACGTTTCATCATAATCAATTTCATGTTATTGAGCATAAACCTTAGTTACCAATCTAGCTTTATATCTTTTCATATTACAATTACTATGGATTTTAATTTTATAAACGCATCTATCACCAATAACCATTTTATCCTTGGGCTTGGGAACCACATACCAAGTTCGAGTTTTATCCAAGGCATTTAACTCTTCTATCATATCATCCTTATACTCCGAAATTACCTTGACTTCATAATAGAATCTAGGCTCTTTTACTTTTAAAATGGTTGTAATCAAGTTTTTTTGTTAGGTTCAAAAGATTCATAGGATACAAAGCATTGGAGAGATTTTGAAATTCTAGGTGTCAATCATCAGGTATTTTATTTTCTAGGTCTTGTAATATAGTGCAGAGAAAAAGATTCAAGAATAGGTTGTATGTCAAACCATTCATCAAAAATATCATTTGTATCATGTGGGTAACATTAAGATTGTCTTCAAGATCACTATCATCAATTTCACTATCCTGTAGATTGAACAAATTTTGCGAAGAAGATTCTTTATTATTTTCAATAGAATTAGATTTATAATAATAGTTATCCTCAAAAAATTTTAAAGCTTTAGAAACATAAAGTTTATCATTCATAGGGTTAAATCATCTATATCATTTTTTGTCGATTACATATAAAAAAAGCACATTCAATAGCTCTAAGAGACAATGTATCATTCTTATCAGTAAAACAAAGCATTTGCAACAAAAAACCCTTAGTTTTTCATAATAAGGAGAAAAATTATAATTTTTTTTAAAAGGATAAACATTTTCAAGACAGGTTGAAGGTATTCTATTAATGAGATATATGGCGGTATGTGTAGCTTACACCCATAATATCTTAAGAATATTACTAGCAATTGAAATTATTCTACTATAATGTGCCTATGTTTTATTTCTGCCAATCTATTTTATTGTAGGGTTTGGTGCACGATTTTTATACAAAATTTCATTTGTTTCAAAATAATTTTGAAATTCTTTAGAAGTATTCTCCTACTAAGTCAGATCTATTGTATCAAATTGAGTCTTTATCAGATTACGAAATATCAAAAGTTTTAAAATACTTCTGACTTATGTTTTACTAGATAGATCCAAGTAAAAGAGGTAAAATCATCAATAAAGGTCACATAATATTGAGATATGTCCTTTGAAATAATAGGGTATGGTCCTCAAACATCAAAATATATTAATTCAAAAGGTTTACTTGCTACAAAAGTTTTATCACCAAAGTATAGATGATACATTTTTTCAAGAATACATTATTTACAATTAAAATTACAAATCTCATTCTTTTTCAACAAAGAAAAATTACATAACCTATTCATATCCAAGTGTCCAAGTCGTTTATGCCAAAGTATAGTATCAAGAACTACATTATAATATTCAAATTTTGACACAACTAAAATATCCATTTTGTATAATCCACTTTCTCTATAGCCTTGACTAATCACCTTCTTTGATAGGTGATCCTTCACCATACAATTTTTAGATGAGAAAGTGACTATACAACTATTATCATAAATTTGAACAACCGAAAGAATATTTAGATTTAATTTTGGTATGAAACTTATATTTTAAATTTAATTTTTTTTTTTTTAAGATTTCCAATTTTCTCAATTTTAAGTTTTGTACTATAGGCTATAAATACATGTTTGCCAAAAATATTTTGAGAATTTTTTAAAGATTTTTCATCACGAGTAATATGAAAAAAACACCCGATTCCAAAAACCAAGACATGCCTTGAAAGGTGGAAAGAGTAGTAATGAAAATACTTGTCTTTTCTTTCAGTATTTCTTTTATATAGGCTTTGATATTTGAACATAAGACTAATTCATCTTTGTTTTCCATAGTTCCATAAATGTGATCACTTTCTTTACAATAGTGATAAATAGTGTCTTTATTTGTCCATGGTGGCACGAGTTTCTTGCTTAATCCATCACTACCTTTTTGTCCTTCGAATCTTTTGACGTGATGAGGCTTGTATGTCTTGACATTTGCTCCCGACTTAGAAGTAGCAAGAATGACATCTTTTGCAATACTAATATTTTTTAATATAGTTTCTTATATAACAAGATCAACTAAGAAGGTATCCCCTTTTGGTGTAGGTTTCTTATGAATTAAATTTCATTTAATATTTTTGAATTCATCCCTTAGACCTCGCATAAATAAGAAAAGTATTGATTGTCCAAAAATTCTTTAAATTCACCCATTTTTAAAGGTTTTCAAATTTATAAAAACTTTGAAGTTGAGTCCACAATTTGAAAAAATCATTGTGATAATCTTTAATGCTTAAGTTGTCTTACTTAAGCATTATCATTTTTTACATTAAATCAATTTCAAACACAGTCATCTTAAGAATGAATCTTTTTCAAATATTTACAAGTTTTAAAGGCACTAATTCAGTTTTTAAGTTTTTCATCAATATTTTGACAAATAATTTATGTTATTTTTGCATTCATTTTCTCTCAAGTTTTTAAATCTTAATTATATTTTTCTTGGGCTTTAAGAACATCATCATCGTCTAAATTTTTAAAATTTAATTTTGGTTCTTAAATCATTTCACTTAATATAATCCTAATAATCTTTTGATAAAAAATATTTTTTCATGGTTCTTACCCAACTTTGATAATATTTTGGGTCAATAATACACTTAAAAGAATCATTTTTACCTTCCATTTTAAGAAACAAATAAGAATTTGATGTTACCTCAAGTTTTAGAACGTCAAGTATGAAATATCATGAACTTTTCAATCTTGACATGTTTTCTTATGTACTCAATTTTTTCAAAATGAGGCTATGGTACCATGTAAATAATTGTTAATATTCGTAGTTGGAAGGAGCCCAATCATGTATCGTCAAGTATCAAATTAATAAGTCACATATAAACGCACCCGTAATGAATGTTTCAAGTAAAAAATAAGCCAAAGTCACAACTCAAACCAAATATCAAAGAGTTGCAATTAACAATTTAATTTATTGATGAAAAAAGGCTTTATTTATAGAGCAATATTTACAGCAAATGAGGGAAAGAGAGAAAGGAAGAGTCGGCCAACAACTAGCCGTTAAGGGCTCCAATGGCTAGTTACTGGCCAGTCATTGGGAGCCTAACGTGTTGTAATAGGATCATGTGCCACTAGGGCCCATGCCTTTTTGCGAGAATAACACAGGCCCTAGTCGCCCGTGTTGTTCTCGCAAAAAGGCATGGGCCCTAGTGGCACGTGATCCTATTACAACACGTTTAACCATCTCAATCTCAGTCTAATGATCCGGTATGACAGTTGGGTACTTCAATTAAAGGAAGCAAATTAAAAATTTAATTTAGTTTTTGTGAGAAAGCGATGAGTGGTGGAGTTTCTTGATTGAAACTTCACCTAGTAGGGACTAGAAAAGAAGTTGCTCCTTGCACGTAGAATTCGATCATAGATAAATAGATATATTTTTAATAGTCTAAAGTTAGGAGAATATTAGAAGCCATTAAATAGCAATGTCTACATATGATTGAGAGTATAATTGAGAAGAGACAAGAAAAAGAATATATAGGGATGTTTGAGGCTATGTCACACAATCACCTCTAGGAGGTGAAGTGTTGGCACCGACACTAGTGCGACACTGACACAGTGTCGTACAACTTTGACACAATTAATGTGTCAAAGGCGCTTTTTGGGTGCGATCAAAGTTTCAAAGGCCAGAACCATCCATTTTTGTGTTTGTGTAAATTAGGTTAAACGCATCTCAAAAGTCCCCTTCGTCATTCCAACCCACAGCAGCGCAACTCCTTTGAGTCTTCGGTTACCTCCTCTACCTTTCGCTTTCAGTGATTGATAAGTTTTTTCGTCATTTCTCCCTTCGATTAACTTGCTCTCTAACTCATCTTGTGTTTTGATTCAATTTTCTTGGTCTTCCATTGTGAGTGATTGGTTTTGTTTTCCATTGAGGAAGAAGGAAGAAAATTTGGAGTTTTTATTGGTAGGAAAAGACTAGGGTTTGGTGTTCTTTTGTGGGAAATGAACTTTGACGTAATTGTTGTGCCATTATCGTTTTTCCTTGCTAGTGTTTTGCAGGTGTATGATTTTGTGAGCATTAAAAAAGGTTCCGTGATCTGGGTGACTTTGTGAGCACTAGAAAGATGCATCAAAAGTGTACCTTAATTGGAGGGTATTGCTAAGACGGTAGCCACCTTTGATGTTTATTCGGCTATTGAGAAAAAATCAATGGTGAAGCAAATTGGTATAAAATTCTATGTAAATGCAATGATCAACGATAAGACTGTGAGAAAACAGTACAAGAAGCTAGCTCTTATGCTCCACCCGAATAAGAACAAGTCTATCGGTGCAGAGGGGGCATTTAAGCTCATCTCTAGGGAGTGTGTTATCACATAAGTTATGTAGATCAGCTTATGATCATGATTCATAAGAGGAATTCCAAGCAAAAGGCTGCAAAGTCAAGTAGGCCCTAAGGTCCCCAAGAGCGGGTCCATTTGCTCATGCATACACATACATGCACACACACAATATGTCTATTTTTTAATGTTCAATAAATCCAAGAATAAATAAACAATTTTTATTGATAAAAGGAAAAAGAAGGAACAGATTCGGCTCAACCCTCTTGTGGGTGTTGTTCGTTTTTCTTTCTTAAGAGAAACCTAATCTTGGATTACGGAAAACCAACAATTTACATAAAGAGCTTTCTAACTTAAAAACTAAAATACCCCTAATAAGTGATTACATATACAACACAAATTAATGTGCAGTATTTCTTCTTTCTTTCACACTCTCTCTCAAGTTGGGTAAAATATGTTTTTGACTCCCAACTTGCTACATAATCGGTCAAATGTACTCTTAGGTACTGCTTTAGTTAGGATATCAACAACTTGATCTTTTGTTGTCACATGTGATACTTTTAGTATATTCTTTGATATCTTTTTCCTGATAAAGTGACAGTCCACTTCTATATGCTTTATTCTCTCATGTTGGATAGGATTTTTAGCTGCCTGTATTGTTGCTTGATTGTCTGCATACAATGGTATTGAGAGATTGACTTTAACCTATAGTTTAGTAATCAATGAAATCAACCATAGTCTTTCACTTGTTTCTTGGGCAACTGCCCTATCCTCTACTTCTGCACTTGATCTTGCAACTATATTTTATTTTTTATTTTTTCAAGAAATTATATTTCTCACAAATAGTGCAACATATCCTATTGTAGACTTTTTATCGTCAATTGATCATGCTCAATCAATATCTTTTTACAATTTCAAATTCCAATGCCCATGATTAGAGTATAAGATACCATTTTCAGGGCATTTTTCAAGTATTTTAAAATCTTGAATATTGCATCTATACGTTGTTGTTTTGGAGCATCCATAAATCTACTAACGGTTCCAACATCATACGTTATATCAGGCCATGTGATTGTCAAGTAGATCAATTTCTCCACGAGTTTTTGATATCTTCTAACATCACTGATCTCCTTTCCATTATTCACTCCCAATTTGTTATTAATATCTATGAAAATATCACATAGCTTTGATTATGTAACACTTGTCTCTTTTATTAAATCCATTACATATTTTCGCTGAGTAAGGAACCTTTTGACCACAACACTTCAATCCCTAAGAAACAAGAAAGTAATCTCAAATCTTTCAAATCAAAAAGTTGATGGTGTCCTCCAAATTTTAGATTTCTTCTTCGTCCTCTCCATTACAATAATATCATCTACATACGCAATTAGTGTTATCCTTTCAAAATTGTTCCAAAAGAGTTACAAAAATAGTGTTATCCTTCCACCCACAACAAACTCTTTTAGTGTTATTTGCGAATTAGGAATCCAAAAGATTCGGATCCATTAGCACAAGCTGTATCATATCGCAATCAATCCGCTTCCCTGTTCGACTCGGATATGCGGCTGCCTTGAGTCGCTGAATACGGCCAGAGGAAACTCACTGAGAGAGAGAGAGAGAGAGAGAGAGAGGGAAAGGCTGTCGTTAATCCGGTGTGCGCATCATAACTCACGTTCTCCTCTCTCGCAGTCGCTCTTGTGGAAGTAAACGTGATCGAATCAACAGAGCCCTGGTGGTAAACGGTATAAAATATCGGTAGGTGGGGAAGCATGAGAAGATTCGCAAGCGGGGGAGTCAAGAGGGTGGTTGGTTTGTTGCGGAAGCCTCTCTCTTCATCGTCGCCTCTCTGTTCCCCCTTTCCTACTTCTTCTTCTTCTTCTGTAATGGAGAGGACACCAATTACGATCGATACGATCAATCCCAAGGTACTTCTTTTTCTTCTTCTACCCGTTATTAAGGGGAGACTTCATGTAGGTTGTTTGAATAAAAGGTGCCTGGGTGAGTTCTCCTGGGATCGTTTCGTCTTTTAGAATGAGGGGAAGTCCTGGAGAAGTTCGAGATAATGTTCTGACGTTGTCTCTTGTGCATTTCTTGGCTTGTCAGGATCTCTGCTCTTTTGTTTTTCATCTGCTACGATAGCAAAAGCTAATGTATCTTCTGCCGAGGCTAACGAAAATCTAAGATACCTTCTTTCAGTCGATACTTGGTGTAGAACTGAACCATGTAAAGGCGATTCTGAGGGAAATAACGAACCGTTACGTATTGGCAAGCTCGTGATTTGTCGGGTTACGCTGCTTTTGTCCCCGTTTTGAATTGATGGGAGATTATGGTTATGATCGTTATAGCGTTATTATTACTTACGTGACGCTTTCTTTAAATAAATTACAACTGTCTTGTGGTTCGATCTTGCTACTGTTCGATTCTGAATTTGATGCTTTTCAGGACATAGCGTTAGTATTGATTATTACATTGTGTACTTTCGATTTAGATGACGGAGACAACTTAGAGTTTTCATGAATATTGAGATCAGAGGCGTTGTTTCTGTTCATTCAATCTTGCTATTTCCCCTTGAAGTTTAATGCTTCAGGATTCTGTTTCCAACATTGCTGAACTCTCCTTGCAGATCTATGAACTTGCGCGTCGTGTCAGAAAGACTCGTTTATGTATGATTATAGATGTTCTCTCTGTGAAGCCTAAAATTTATGAACTCTGAAGAAATCTAGGAGAAGCAGTATTTTGTGGCGGTTATCCACTGTCTGCTCTGTGGGATATTTCCGTCTGTTTAGTTCTCGCTTGTCTTACCTAGTTTACTAACTGGTTCGGACTTCCATTATGTGATAGAATAGGAATTCTTTGTAAGTTCTCACCTTTGTAGAGACACGGTGGCACATTAGACCAGTTCGTATGGTATGTTGACTGAGTTGGAACAAGTGTTTGCTTGTCCTCTTTTAGATACATACCTTTCTTTTGAGATAGTAAAACGTACTTGCTTTGGCAAATATCTCACTTGATTCTTTTGTATCGTCCAACTTTCTGAGAATAACACATTTGTTTTTGTTAGGTTGTCAAATGTGAATATGCTGTACGTGGAGCTATTGTGACCCATGCCCAGGTAAATATAACCATCTGGTATTTCATGTCCTTTTACAAGTTTTTCCATAGCAGTTTCTTGTATTTGCTGCAGGTATAGAAGTAGAAACAAGCAGTGCCAGATTTCTTTGTCCGTATGTGGTTTAAGAAAATTGCTCTTTATTTAATGATATTAATTCTGAAATTTGTGAAGTATTACTTGGATTTTCTGCAACTAACAGAATGACATAGACACTTGATGTCTGGCTTGAATCGATGTCACTTTAACCCTGCAGCACTTTGGATCTTCTTTCTTATAAAGCTGCAATTCTGCTCCATCTAATGATGATTTTTGTTTTCTTTGTAGCGTTTGCAACAAGAGTTAAAAGCAGATCCTGTTTCTCACCCCTTTGATGAGGTTTGTGTTCCGTCCATTGTGCTTAGCTGTGATCAGTTATATTAACTCGCCATTCAACCTTCTTATCTTTGTTTAAATGATTACCTGCTTCTTTAGTTAATCTGATAACGTATTATTTTTTCCACTTGGAGCTTATCTATAGCATATAGCAGTTTTCAGTTTATATGTTTTAAAATAAGGATTGTCTCATGCGTTTTCTTTATAATTATATTTATATTCTATGTGAAGGATTGTGGACCAACATCCATAAATGTGTCTTGACTCTTATGCATCTTTCTCTCATTAGCATCCTCGTTTTTGTTGTTATGGTTTAGCATTTTCTAGCATACCAATTTTTCGCTGAAACTTTAACATAAATTTGTTGAAAACTTGTCCCCAATGTCAAATATTTCTGTGTAGTTGGTTCTTGTGAGATCCAAATTTTCTTGTGCAGATACTATACTGCAATATTGGAAATCCTCAGTCTCTTGGGCAACAGCCAATCACTTTTTTCAGGGAGGTAAGTTGATTCAGTAGAAATTTAAGTAAAGTTTACTTTTCCTCTTTATGAACTTTAATCTTTGTGCTTCTTTACAGGTTCTCGCCTTGTGTGATCATCCAGGACTCCTTGACAGGAATGAAACTCATGGCTTGTTCAGGTAGTAGGGTCATCATGAGTTGGTCATTGGTGACATGTGAAATACCTTTTAGAATTCTATAATTTGTCTAACTGAATGGTGATAATTGGGACTAGTCTCGTAGTCCACTGCTGACACTGTCTATTGTGCATTTGTGGACATCTGCCATTAAACTTGTTAAAGCTACATGAAGATATGCTTGTTGGTTATCCTTTTATCTGCGATTAATCAAATGACTCCACTAATGAATAACTTATGGTTTGTTATAAACTATGTATCTATTATTGAAGTCATTGGTGATTGTCAAAGACCTAAGTAACTTCGTGGAGAACCATAACCAACTTATTCGCATCTATCTTTGATGGAAAATTTGCAACGTATTTACTAAGATGAACTTTGTCTTCATTGCTGTTTGTGAATTTCACTGAACTGTCATTGTATTGCTGAAGTTGAGGCACATTGAGAAACCGGATAAAGTTGACCTCAACTCTCTGCAACATTTTATATGATGTGGGTAACTTGGTTTTTCACCATAGTAACCGATCTGGTTATCTGTCTGATTTAATACCATAGTTTCCCTTCTTTCTTAAGATAGGAATCGGCTTTGAGAAATCAAACTAAAAGAACCCTAGAGAACAATCTTTTGCAAATTCATGGAAACCCTTAGTCCAAGTATGGTATGTGGCTTCATTTCTCATTTCAAGAGATCATGACTGATTGGATAGTTTTCCCTAATGACGGGTTGGATGGTTGTCTTTCCCCATCATTACTCTGGTACCGGTTCATATCTATTAACGTGAGTTCCATATATTTTAGCTTGCTAATAATGACCATTGCATCTGTGTCAGTTCTGATGCCATTGCTAGAGCTTGGCAAATTTTAGATCAGATCCCAGGAAGAGCAATGGGAGCATACAGTCATAGTCAGGTATCTACCACATTTGAGCATTTAAAGCTTGAACTGGAAAAGAAAGGATCAAGAGTATTTGCATCATACATATGAGCTATTGTTTCTCAACTTATTATAGGGAATTAAGGGGTTGCGGGATGCAATAGCAGAAGGAATCGCTGCTCGTGATGGTTTCCCATGCAACTCAGATGACATTTTCCTGACAGATGGAGCCAGCCCTGCGGTCAGGATCTCATCCGCTCACTTCTAACATACTTCAGTGCAGATTTTATACTCAAACTGCAGAAATGTAGCAAATTACTAATGTTAGTTTTTTTATGTGTCAGGTACATATGATGATGCAATTGCTTTTGAGATCTGAAGAAGATGGAATTCTCTGCCCAATTCCTCAATATCCTCTATACTCTGCATCCATTGCACTGCATGGCGGCACTCTTGTATACCTCTCTCTCTCACATACACACATATTAAGCTAGCAATATTCGGCACTTGCTGTAGCTTACATTATTAAAAACAACATCAAGAGTTGCAATATTTTTCACATTATATGGTCATCTTTGTTGGCCAACCGAATTTTTGTTCAGGAAAACCAAAAAGAAACTTCACTGATAAAAGACAACACTTTAGGAACAACTGAATAAAGTAAGTACTTAATACATATAATTGGATACTTTAGGGCATAGGACCTACATGTAGTTTTCACTGAATTAGAGGACTCATGGCATGATATGAAGAGATACTCTTTGGAGAAGAAATGAGTATCCTTTATGTACATCAACCTCATAAAGGGCATGTATAATAGAGCAGCAGCATATATTGAGATTCATAAAGGGATAACTGATTTATTTAGTATTATGAGATTGTACCAAGACTCTTCACTAAGCGTGTATCTCTTTACTTTGTTAATAGATGAACTTCTGAACTACATTTCAGATGATTTAAATGTATGCCCCCTTGTGCATTTTCTTTACAGATGGCATTGTATTATCGGGGTAGATGAGAGAAGGGATTGGAAGAAATTAGACAGTAGGGAAGAACAAAAGAAAAATGCTTTTTGACTTGGTATATGGAATGAAAGTTTAATATTTTGGCCAAGATAATGATTGAGAAGGCAAAATTGGTTTACATTTGCATCTCAAAAAGATGATGTTGTACTTAGGGTCAGTAAACTAAGTTTTCAACTAATATTGGGGAATCCATACTGCATTTATGATACTTATCTCACTATTACGGAAAACTGAATTGAGACACTTCTGTTTCTTGAACTATTGAAAAATACACAAATTCTTTTTTCTTTTTGCTTTAAATTTTTTAAATTTGCTTTAACGCTTTTATTTCATGCATTAAACAAATTCGTCTGAGGGTGCTATGTTTTAAGGGCATTTGAGGTTTTTGAATTTTCTGATTGTTGGAATTGGTGCTCATGGTGCAAGATATTGCACTTGTTTGCTTCTCCCATAGAACAAATTTGCATTTGTTGGTGACAGACATGATTAATGTTACTGACAAGAGGCAATTCCCCATCTTATTTGTGGCTGTGGCTTTATTTTCAGGTGCCATATTACTTGGATGAGGCATCTGGCTGGGGGTTAGAGGTTTCTGAGCTTAAGAAGCAACTGGAGGAGGCTCAATCAAAAGGAATAACAGTGAGGGCTTTAGTAGTAATAAATCCTGGGAATCCAACTGGTCAGGTGAGTAGTAGCTATTTATACATTGAAAGTTATTACATGGTGAATTGGTTGATTTTCATCTTGCACTGTAATGCATAAACTCATCATGCAGTATAGGATTTTCATTGAACCATGATAAGTAAAATGTGTAACAACTTCATTTTTTTGAGACTGGAAAGTGCAAATATGTAACAATTGTTTGACAAGCCAAAACAGCTGTTAGAGGGTACTATCAAGGTTAACATGCCCTATCTTAGTAATTTTACGTGAAGTCCTACTTGTGGCCCTGCTCAAGTGGAGGCCTGGCTGACCTTTTGGTGAGGAACATCTGCACCAGGTTTATAACTCATAACTGTTGAACTTGGACTTAGGAATCCATGCCCCTAACCACAATGAAAGAGGAAGAAAGAGCATGGAAATGATAAAAACTAAAAGGTCAACACAGTTTTTCCGATGAGGATGTTTAAGGATGCAAACTGTATGGTTGTGCTACTTTTATTGATAATGAATTTGATGTGACAAAATATGTTGACTCCATTAACTGGCTCTTTACTAGTTTGGCTGTTCGTCTAGGTCCTTGCAGAAGAGAATCAGCATGATATTGTTCAATTCTGCAAGAAAGAAGGATTAGTTCTGCTTGCTGATGAGGTGGGTTATTTTTGTGGAAATGCGACTTCCATGACTATATTTTTTCTCTTTATCACAACCTTTTTTTGGACTATATTAGCAAAGTGAATTTTGAATCTGATTGCGCAATGTACCAACATGCTTTTCGATAATTTGCAATTGCAGGTGTATCAGGAAAACATCTATGTCAGTGATAAGAAGTTCAACTCTTTCAAGAAGGTTTCTAGGTCTATGGGTTATGGGGAAGAGGATATTGCTTTGGTGTCATTTCAGTCCGTGTCTAAAGGTATTTCTGACTGCATTTACTATCATTAGTGCATTGCCAAGGTGATGGAAAACTTGGTAATCAATTTGTGGACAGACCTAGTATTTCTGGGGAAACAAAAAGTATTTCATGTACCATGTTTCATTTCTCATATTAAATTTTGTGATTGTAAGATGTTGATACAACATTTAGATTTATCACTCTCTTTTTTGTTCATCATTTGCTTGTTGACTACTTCCAAGTCATTTACTCAGTGTCCCTGTAATGCATTAAATTGTAAATATTATTAAAACTAATACTCTTGTGCTTGTTGTATGATCCTAGCTTGGACCTCTTTTCCAGGTATAATAAGCAGCTTGCTTTGCTAGGAGCTAGTAAAGTGGTTAGGACTTAATTGCCCGAGTCAGAAGCCGAATCTTGCTTGGCCTATGACCAGGACCAAGCTAAATCAGATTATCTACATGGTTTTAGTTGACTGAATTATTCCATATAGATAACATAGATTGGATTTGTCAGAATCAGCACCTAGTCCGGCCAGTACTATGTAATGTTATTCGTTTATTTATCTGATATCTTCCTGTGGACAAAATAGGTGATCTTGGACCTTTACAAGACCACACTGGAAATGCTAATGGTTTTTATAGTTTTATGGAAATTAAAACTTGATACTCATCTGGGGTCAGAGTGCATCGTTGTTTTGTCCTGACTTCTGAGCAATGTGATCTCTTGACCTTAATAGGCTATTATGGAGAATGTGGAAAACGAGGAGGATACATGGAGGTCACTGGTTTTAGTGCCAGCATAAGGGAGCAAATTTACAAGGTTGCATCTGTCAACTTATGTTCAAACATATCTGGTCAGATCCTAGCGAGCCTTGTTATGAATCCCCCAAAGGTATCCTTCTTCTAGTCCTCTTCATTTCTGTTGCTTTTTGTTTGGTAATGTACCACTGCTAAGAAATGCAGGTTGGAGATGAGTCTTTTGATTCGTACTCTGCTGAAAAAGATGGCATCCTTTTATCTCTTGCAAGGCGTGCTAAGGTGATGACACGATATACTGCTGTTCTATTTCCTATTGCTTTGGTGAAAATAATTAATACTTATTATGGTTCTTTTCGAGGCGTCATGCAATTAATGGTGGAATGCAGATGCTTGAAGATGCTTTTAACAGTTTAGAAGGTGTTACCTGCAACAAGGCAGAGGGAGCAATGTACCTCTTCCCTCGTATCCACCTGCCACAGAAGGTCATAGAAACTGCAGATGAGGCAAAAACTGCCCCTGATGCATTCTATGCTCATCGTCTCCTTGAAGCCACAGGAATTGTTGTTGTTCCAGGATCTGGATTTGGCCAGGTTAGATTGGTTACAAAAAATCTGTTCATTTATGTGACAATTCTGTTATAACCATGGGGTTAGTTTTGTTAACATCTAGCAATTTTCACTCCCTCAACAGACAAACATTAACTAGACGGGGTAAAATTGTTGAATTCATATCCATTTTGGACTGATGTTGGGCATGGTCTTCTGGCACAGTAACAGCTGTGCGACAAGTAGATTTCAAGGGCATGTTCCGTCTAGATTAGTACGTGTATTTTCCATTTTAGTCATATATTTTCAAGGTGAATACAATTGGCACTTGGGAGTTGAAAGTGGGTTATTTCCTTCACTTCCTACTCATCAGAGATGTACATATCCTTCCAAATGAAATTGACCTGTAAAGATGCAAGACAGACCACTGTTCCTGTTAGCACAGAGTTATCACTTCACATCCTGCTTTAATTTTCTGCACCAAGTTCATATGTTGCATGGGTTCTACATGCGACACCCTAAACTGATCCGTTTTTTAAATTGACTTGGAATGTACAATCAGGATTCACCATTCATGTTTGAACGGTGATATTGGAGCCTCTTCTATGAACTGTATTTTCCAAGTTCATGGAGTGCCGTTTCCGTGTGTTTCTTATTATGAATTCCATGCTTTTCATCATCTTTGAAGACGGTGTTGTAAGACGCTGTCATGATTCACAGTTCAAGGGTCGGTATTTCACCGTGTATTCTGGAAATTGCTTTGGTCTCAGATTGAAGCACTGGATTTTTTGTGCTTGCATGCATGTTCGCCTTCCATCATACCATTCTATGTTGCTTACTTGCGTCCAAAAAGTTGCTCTGGTATGACACTGCATTGTGTGTCTCAAAATAATATCTTCTGTTTGAAACTGCGATTTCCACTGTACTTTTTTTAATGCGCTTAACGGCTACTTTTGTTACTTCTTTGGTGTCTGACACTGGTTTTGGCTTGCCAAGGTACCTGGAACGTGGCACTTCAGGTGTACCATACTTCCTCAGGAGGATAAGATTCCAACTGTTATATCAAGGTTGACCGAGTTCCACAAATCCTTCATGGACGAGTTCCATGATTAAACAGCTTTGATGTATCATACTGACATGCTTCTTGCTTTGTTCAAACAATGCTCATTTTATCCATATTTTCCAATCTATGGATGATATTCTCCTGTAAGGCTCTGTAATCAGTGTGTTTCTTTTCATTGGCAAGTTTTGACTTTAATAACTAGAATTTGCCATCTGTAATCAACCATTTGTGAGATGAAGATGAGAAGAACCATCTGAATAAAAGAAACCGGCATGGTTGAGAGAAGGATGATGTTTAGGGAAGCATATCTGATGGGAAGATAAGCTTGTGTTTGAATGCCATTGATATCTGATATGTTTGTTACTTTTTGGTACTTGCCTCATGATGAGGCTTAAAGAAACGTTGCACGTAAAATCTACTCCAAAAATGTACTTCAGAATGGCATTTTAAGAGAAGGAAGGTCCGGGTGGTTTAAGTCGAGGTGGTATTTGAACTGTTTGTTATCCACACTGTTGAAATGCCACATTGTTACAGCAGCCAGGATGAGTTG
Organism: Brasenia schreberi; assembly: GCA_036023115.1. Lineage (NCBI taxonomy): Eukaryota > Viridiplantae > Streptophyta > Magnoliopsida > Nymphaeales > Cabombaceae > Brasenia > Brasenia schreberi. The sequence goes on from JAYKKT010000080.1 coordinate 175,710, forward strand.
CTAGAGTAAGGGCAGAGGGAAAATTGTAACACGTGCAACTCATTCAATTCGACTTATCCGCAGTTTCCTCCTGAAGGTGGTTTGGTTTTAAGCAAGAAACATTAGCATGTTGACCAGGCATGGATATCCCGACCGACCAAAAGCCATGTGTTCAAAAGGTTACAAGGCTTAATGATTCGATATAATTGGTTCTGTAACTCGACTATCAAAGGGAATCCACAACTAAACAATCTGATACGAACGCAACAGAAAGACCAACATTGCCCACCAAAAACACCCTAAACATTGGTGATGACATGGGATTCGCCGGCCAAGTGGGAAGTGCAGCAGTTGATACTTGGAACCAGTGGTCCATAGAGCACGAGGGAGGGTCAAAAGAGGTTTGTGCTTTACTATATAGAAGCTAATGCTGATACAGATAAGATGGCCAAGTTTAGCGTTTAATCAGCTTGGCATGATTTGGTGCCTCTTGTCATCGGCTTGTTTCTTTTGGGTGGCGCCGCAGTAGTGGCAAAATTTGCTCAGTCTGTTTGGATGTAGTTTGTTTTGTCGTCTCTTATCGAAGTGGAAAACAAGAAGTTTTGTACCCGCGAAAGCGTTTCTAGTCTTCCTCGATCTCAGCGGTGCATCACCTGAGGTTGACTTTCATGCCAATATCGAGGAATGTAAAATACGAGTAGTTTGTTTGTTTTTTCTTTAAAGCAAGCAGGGTTAGGCAAACTCATATTAGGTATATTCATAGCAGGGACACGACTTTCCCAACCCAAATTAGCTAGTTTCATTATTAAGTATATGATTACAAAATTAGATTTGTATCTAGTTTTTTTTAATTACTGTGGAATCCTTTTGTTGGGACTTCATTCCTCAACGACAGTTTTGAACTCCCAACCAAGCGCCCTGTCGTTTGAATGCATAACCAGATCATTCTTGTAACGAAGCAGCTCTCCGTCGTGCCACTTACCGTGGAGTTTACTCGTTATGTCGACCATTGTGCGTTCAAGCACGATATATTTTCACGGCTTTTTGAAGACAAGTGCCTCTCCTCCTGACACACACACACGCACAAAGAGAGAGGATATGGATGGTGGCGATGCGGCGCTGGCGTTCGAGCAGGCTGGGTGGGTCCCACCGAAGGAGACGGTAGTGCTGTTCGATCCTTCCCTCCCTCTGCTGAGGGGTCCTTTGCCCGCCAGGAAGGACGACAACCCGTCCGAGGGGTTCTTCGCTCTCGCTTTCAGGGACGACCGCTCCTGGAGACGCGCCCTTCTCTCTACCCAGGCCAAGCTCACCAACCAATGCGAGGTACGCCCTCTGTCTCATACGCCTCCTTGTTATTTTCTTGTCATTTTCTTCGACTGCTGCTGCTCTCTTTCTTAGCTTCCCTGATAAATCGTGCGAATTCGGAAATGGATTAATCTATTTCATGCTTTACTTTTTACGTAAGGGAAACATAGATTTTTCGAGATGCGAAATATATAATTTCAGTGGAATTTCGTAAAATTTATTTTGATTTTCTGAGACTTTTCTGTTTGGAGATGCTCTTTAATTAGAGACAAATCATGTTGGATGTAGTAACCACACCTATGGGAACAATGAAAATTTTACCTCTATCTTCAACTACAAAACTACGACGATTAATGACACGCTTAAATGAATTCAGTGATGTACATGAGGAGTCCGCAGATTCCCTACCCATCGCAAGCAGACTGTAAGTGATTTGTTGTTGCTGAATATCTGAAACTCTCCCCTCTGACAATGAAGGGGGCAGTTTCAGTTTGAAAACTGTCTGATTTTCGTCATCGTTTCTCATCTTTTATCGGCTTCGTTCTAGTTGTATTCTGCATTCCTGAATGATAGTTCCACTTATCTTTCTTCTCTGAAGTACTTTTGCCGAACGATCAACACTCTACCTTTTTTGTGAAGCATGCATATCTCTTTAAAATGATTATGTTTGAAGGCTGGTGCAAGAGTCGGATGCTCAATCAGTGCATCGAATAAGTGTAAGCTTCCGTGGTGGACGAGCCCTTTTCAACTGTTTGGATCAAAATCCGTAGATTTCGAGGAGAGAGCAGAGTGTGAAGAGCGGGAAATGGAAGCATGTTTGGCATCTTCTAGAGAGGCTTGCGTCCAGTTTGCAAATGAGGAAGTGCCTCCCAGCATTTCAAGATGCCAAAATTGCCTCCTCTCTCCATACAAGTGAAGGCTCAAAATGTGCAACTTACAGAGGTGTGAGTATTTGGAGCTCAGAGTAGTTGAGGTAAAGCTTGCTAATTGTTCAGTAGTTCATTAAGATAGCTGGAAGTTCCAAGTTTATCTTCAAAAGAATAACCAGCTTTCTAGCAAAAGCAAGCATTTGTTTGACAGCTTGTTAGTGCAAGAGAGAAGCTAGTACAGGCTGCCGGAGCTCGGAACCTCGCAAACTTCCAAGAAAATAGTGTCATTGGATCTTACGTAACTGTTGAGTGAAACCGTTTATATTGCTGTAGAGGAGCTTATATTGGTGGTATGATCATGTTCACCAGATATTAAATTCTCAGAAGTCAAAACTAAAGCAGCGTTGCTTGAACCTTTCGTTATGTTGTTCCGCTGTATTTGCCGGCTGTGACAACCGTCAGCAAATGTCAATCCGGATTTAGTCAAGGAAAGTACTTATCAAACTTTTCACAGCGTGGATTAGATGCCCTGTTAAACAGATTGTCATGTTTTGAAAACCTTTATGTTGATGGCGATGAAGGGGGGGCAACTATGAATGGCAGAATACAGACGTGAGGAAGAATCAGCTTTTCTTTCAAACTCCCTGTTAACATAAGGAGGCCGGGTTTGGTTTTGTCAGCAATTCATTTACAATTTGTTGGTGAAAAATAAACGGACTTGTAGACTTGAATATCTGTATCTTCCTTGTGTCCGGTGATGAGCTTTGTTGGGCTGCTGGAAATCATCAGCGTAACTGGTTGTCTGGCTTCGTATTAGATGCCTGTGGCTCTGAATTTTTCTGCCGTTAGCACAAGACAACACATGCGTACACACACACACATATATAGATAGATAGATAGATAGATAGATAGATAGATTTTACTATAGGGTTATGTGGAAACAAAGAATCCAGTAGCCGATCCCATCTAGTATATAAAAAGGCTAAGTTTTTGTTATAGAGTTCCTTGAACACCTGCTTTGATATCTAAACGGCTGAATGAGATCTCTCTCATTCAACAATTCAGATGCTACAATTTATTTTTTCAGTACAGTGGAGGAGCCCGCGGAGATGTTGACACTTAGAAGCCCCTAGGGAAATGGATTTCCATTTGATCTGCTAGGAAGTTTAACTGTATATAAGACCACTCGTGCATTCCGGGGGGTAGTTCCACGCTGAGCGTTGCCAATCTGTCTGCGCACCGATCCCCTTGGTGTAGTTTATGCTGGATTTTCACACTCCATTGCTTCGGGACCAGCCTTCCAGAATCCCTCCTAGGAGAGAGTTGGGAAATCCTATGTTATTTATCAATTGGATTAAATATAGCTCGAGGATTACATATCGAATTGCAACCAAGTTGAAGCCCAGTCACTCGGCTTCGACAGAGTTGCACGCACCATCCAGATTTCTGGAGAAGCCCATGATCCGATTCCCCCTAACCCGTCGTTTCTGGGTTTCCATGGCACTCGTTGTCAAGATTGATTTTTATCCGTCCCTCTGGTGTTCTCCAGTGTATTTCCCCCCGCAGTTTCTTCTTCCTTTGCTGGGTTTCAGTCTTGGCAAAGCTGTCTTTTCTTTTGTTACGGAAGGAACACACGCCCTGGGAATGGAACTCACCTGCGACACAGAGCCTGTGAGATAACCTAATGCAATGCTGTGTGTGCAAAGCCATCCATCTTTTCTTTTTCTCTTTTTCTGTTACATCTCGAGGTCAAAGCCTAAAGCACACAAGCAGGCATGCACCCCCACAAATGGAACTTGCCACCTGCTTGATGAGACCAGTGTGACCTGCCAGGTCAAGGTGAGCAAAGCCATCCATGCACTCCCTCCGCATCCCCCTGCGACTCGAACTTCTTGTCCACAACACGCAAGTTGAGATGCAACAATCAATACTTGCTGCTGTAAAATGCATTTAACAGAAACTTCTTGTTCACGAAAATTTCCTTTTCCTTGATGCAGTTACTTGAGATGAGCATTTTATGGGTTTGGATGGCTAGGGTTAGCCGCTACCCTATCTTAGCCATAAGACCCAGTTGGGTGGTATCCTTTTTGGTATACCCTACCAATCCGCTTGTTTTCTTCCTAAATGGATAGAACCGGTTATCCTTTATCTCATATTTTCCCGACCAATTGTTGTTTATCTGATATTTTTGTTTTATATGGAAGACGTACTTGATGCACTCTGCATATATTCGAAATGTACTGCATTGTTTTAATTCGGCCAGTGTTGTCCCTTGTTAGATTTGTTGTTGATCAACACACACATATGTATATGTATATATATATATATATATATATATATATATCAGCATCAAGCTGATAGAAAAACAGTTTTCCAAGACCAATTGTAATTCTTCATTGCAAGATTGACGATTCAGACAGGCAAAATCTGGTCATAGAAAGACAATTCTCTTCAAATAGAAGTTTTCCAAGACCAACTGTAATTCTTCATTGCAAGACTGACAATTCAGGCAGGCACAATTTGGTCATAAACATCTTCAACGTTCAATTTTTAAGATTCAACAATTGAGGTGATTAACAAAAAAGCTTAATGCACATGGTGTATTAAATACAATATATAAAATAAAATAATATTTTTTGCTTTTAATTTATATCTTTGTCTTTTATTTAACTGATCAAGCATTGGAGATGTTTATGAAAGATTATGTATTTAAACAAAATTATGCCTTTTCAACTGCCCTTCTCTCTATATATACACACATATGTCTATGTTAGTGCTGCAAATCAATAGTGATATCTAATATTTCTAGCCGTCTAATAGAAAAGATGAATATTTGAAATCTGAACAGAACTTATGCTAAAAGCGAGTTAAGTATGATACTGGAGTATATATTATGCTAAAAGCGAGTTAAGTATGATACTGGAGTATATATTGCATTCTACTTAATGAACTCCGAATATTGCGCAAAATTGACTTCTTGCAAATAAACGGGTTGTCCTCCCCAACGACACAATCGCAAAAGTTTCCCTAAGCCACGTCTTTAAAACTAGGAAGTGGGACAGGGTGACAGAGGTCAATCCGCACCATAATCGGGGTGACAAGCAGATTGGGCTCTGAAAACTTGAAAGTTAAGTGACCCTTGACACATGTTCCGGCTTCTAAGCCTAAAACATTTCCTTTGCCTGCTCGTCCTCATTACTTGGTCTTCAAGATATCAATATGGCGCCCTAGTTTGTGCCCACAACTCTTTATATATATATGTATATAACATAACTACACCCCACAGTGTCGAAGAATAATTTAATTCGGTTTTGGCTCGTAACGCAGATTCCTTGACTTGTTGAAGAAGTCTTTCATGCTAATCGGTTTTAGAGATAGAGAACAATGTGAAGAAAGAAACTGCCAATTCTAATATTATATATTACTTCAAGATTCAGTGCTCTCTCTCTCTTAAATTTGATTGACGTAACTTGTTAAATAACGGATGTCACGGGACATGAGAGAAAGCGTGGGGGAGTACAGCAATGCCGCATCTTAATTAATAAGATTTCTGCAGAATCCTTAAACCAGGATATATGCTATACATCCACATACTTTGGCTATTACTACATTTGACTGATCCTGTTTACTGTGCAAACTTATTTAGCTCACTTAAATCACAAGGTAAAACAACAAATATGACCACCCAGAGCGTTAGCTCAATGGCAGTGGCAGGGCTCTCTGACGCCCTTCTGCTGGTGCGGAGTTCGACTCCCGGGGCGGTGCATGTGTGTGTTAGGATTTCGGCCTCCCTTTGTAACCAAAAAAGACAATATGAAATACTGATCAGTGGTGATGCCGAAACCAAAAGACCAGTCTTGTCTGTCCACTGGGTTAACAGGAACAAGCAAGAAGCTTAAGCGAACCAAATGACCAGTCTTCTCTCTCTCTCTCTCTCCACTGAGAACCGAGTCTCCTGCACTTTTTCAGGAGGAAACCCTGAAATACAAAGAATTCTGTATTTCTATAGCCAATGCATGGCTATCAACCAGTAAAGCCTCTCTGTACCTGGGCGGTCTGCCACTTTCTTCAGAAAAAGTCCCCACGTAACCAGAATCATCCAACAGATGAAGCGAGCAGGAGGGACAACAAGAGGTTCATCAAATCCAACTCAGTGATCCCCTCAGCCCTCTCCACCATGGATCACAAGGCCCCAAATAATCTCCATGACCCATTCTTTTTCCAATCCAACAAGGTAAAACTCCTTTGCATCCCCCTTCATTTTCACAAGTTTTATGCTAATTCCGATTTCTAAGTCGATTTATCTTTCTCTGTTATGCATCAGGAATCATCTGAAGAACGGCACACTAGCATTTTTAGCAAAACCACAGGAAACCCATTTGCAGACACATTTCTAACCCACCCGGATCCTCTCTGCAAGCTCAATCTAAGGGGAACTTCAGATTTTGTGAAGTCTTTCCCTGTTTCTAAGGCGACCATAGAAACCAAAGGCTTTGTTGATAGTCCTAGCCATTCAAGAAGGGGAGCTGGGCCGCTTGTTAGCCAAAGAAGACTGCTGGAAGCTCCACGAACACCCGGTAGAAATTTTCTTCCGTTCAGCACCATCGGGTCTCCCATTACCAATCTTTCGAGAAAGCCATTTCCTTCCAAGTGGGATGATGCAGAGAAATGGCTCGTTAGTGCTTCTTGCAATGGGTCCCCTGCCCATATCATAAAGTCGGAAACTCAAAAGGTCACTAAGCAACACAACCATGTTTTCACATGCAAAAGTGAGCCATTTGCTGAAAAAATCAAAGCTTCAGAAGTTAACATAACTTTAATCCCTACCGTCAAAGGGCCTCACCCTTCTGATATAAAATCTACATTTCTTGGTATCCTTTTCCCCCTTCTCTGTATTTAATAATTTTTGTTACCGTTTCGTTCATAGTGCTTCTACTGCTACCATCAGCTTTCCCATTTCTCATATCTACTAAGAAATCCCGTTTTCTGGATGAGCAGACAAATTTACAGCCAATGTAGAGCCCCTGGACTCAAATTTGAGATACTGCGAACCAACGAAAGGAGGGTTCTTGTTCAGCAGTTCAGTATGTAAAGCTATGAAGGACGCGGGTACTGAGGTTGTGGGGGAGGTGAATCTCAGAGACGTTGGAACCGAGATGACGCCTCTTGGGAGTACAATGAATTCTAGGTGCCCAACACCCATCAAGCTACCTTCACCGCCCAGGCACAACACGCCCGCTGCATGTTCCGGCCCACTGGGTCCACCCATTTCACCTATAGACATCTCTGAGATAAATGACTACTACCAATTCGAGCCTCGCAATCGGTTCGACTCGGTCGATCTTTATCCATCAAATTGGAATTCTAGAGAGGAAGAGGAAGAGGAGATCTCAAGGAGCTTGAGGCATTTTGAGGTAGGAAATGGGAGGAAGAGCACTGGAGATTCCAAAGCTTCTATTTGGGAAGATGGAGAGAAAGCAAAATGCTGCATAAGGTAATTGATGCACTGTCATCCAATTTCTGCTTGTGTCATTCGAATTTTTTAATCTTTTGACCACGTAGGTTTTCATTGGTTTTCACGGGAACTCTTCGTACGTTTCTTTGGTGTAAAACTGCTTTAAAATCTTGACCAAATATTGTTTGGTTGTTTTCAGGTATCTGAGGGAAGAAGCCAAGATTCATGCTTGGGTGAATCTGCAAAATGCAAAAGCAGAGGCTCAATCAAGAAAACTAGAGGTTGGTTTTCTGACAAAAACCCGCTTCCGTGTCTTGGGTTTGTTCTACTGGTCCTAAAATATACGCATATTACATATAAACAATTCATTTATTGAATGAAATCTATTTAGAAACTAGCACTATCGTTGTCTTTTGCTTTTTAGTTTGTTGGCGGGAAAACTGGGAACCGAAGCATAAAGATTGCCTGCTCTCCTGGATATTGTGTTCGTTTGGGATTTTCCATGATCAAAGTTCCGAGGCTGTTGCTTTCAGGCTTTCTTTTTTCTTTTTGGTGATTTCAGCTTCCCTCTAGACTTTAGACTTACGAACCTAGACACCAGTGTCTCACATCACATGCTTTCCGGTAGACCTTTTCTTGTTTCCTAGCTTGAAAAAAAAATCGGATTTCCGCCTGACAACTTGAGCCCCGAGCTATCTTTTTCAGAAGTACTTGTCCTTTGCAGTTCACATGCCATCGTACTGTTTCTTATTCACAGTGCTGCAGCAAAACTCTATACCCTTCACCAATTGTTGAGACAAGACTGATCAATTGACCACAATTAAAAGGAATTACTTGCACTGTACCATGTATCTTAATTCTTATTGATAATCACTGATTGATCTGTACGGTACTCTTGCAAGCATTACTTGTATGCTTGTATCGTTATCCTTTTGACCCTCTCTCTCTCTCCCCCCCCTTCTAGTCTTGTGGGCTAACGAAACTTTGGTTTTGTGCCGTACTGACGTCATTTTCCCTCCCTGCTTTTGTTATTTACTCTGTAGAAGTAATTCGCTTGAATTTCAAGCAGTAGCAACCTCCATAGCTATGCGCAATTGCATCCATATTCACATATTTCCTGTTTCTCACTGTCTGCATTCAGTAAACAGCTGAGACCCTTCTGCGGCGTTTGTGTTCCATTGTTCAATGTTCCCATTTTATATGAAACGTAGTTGGTCTTTGTTTTAGGTGAAGGTACAGGAGATGAGGTCAGACCTAGAAGAGAAACTCATGAAAAGAATGGCGATGGTTCAGAGAAAGGCGGAGGACTGGAGGGCATCCGCGCAGTTTCAGCATTCCCAAGACATGCTTAAGCCCTCTCAGCAATCATCAAAGCTGAAAACCCAAAACTCTCTCCTCCAAGAAAACCCTCCCTGCAGATGTTTCTGATGGGAAAATTCGCTACATTACCGAGAAGAGGATGAAACGAAAGGCTTCTTGCTTCAGTTTCAAGTTTTCAACACCATGCATCGATCAATTTATTTTCCTACTTCCAAGAAAAATAGTAGAAAATATATATCCACATGCTTTTCCCAACACTGCGGGTGTTTGATTAAAGGCCTTAGATTACGGAACTAGAACAACGCAGGAAATTCCATATCCACGCAAATTAATATGGAAAAATGTGTGCCCTTCTATTGACAATTTTTAGTGAAAGAAATGAAATGTCACGACACAAACACAAGGGACATGAAATTGCCACCCTGAATCCTAATGACTTAGTGAAGCAGGGCTTGGGCTCCTGGATTTTTCTACAATGAACCTGGTTGTGATCACTGATACTACAAAGTTTTCTTTCTTTGGATAGGGACACTCGGTAGCGACACTAGCCGGAAGCTCACCCTGGATATCAAATTGGTGACCTACTTGTCAGCAAAATTTGCCTCAGAAACATCTTTGGGAAGAGCATCTAATTTAGTAAAGCTCCTCATCTGATCCCTCTCCCAAAAATTCTTAGATGCCATTTCTTGCTTGAAAAAATATGGAAGATAGATGTATCCCCAATTTATTAACTAAAGTCCATGACATCGTATGATCTGGAAAGAATTGATCAAGAACAGATAAAAAAGAAGGCAAGCCATTTCTAGCTTACTCGGTGTCCTTGATGTCTAATGATCTTTAAAGTAATTGTTGGTCACTAGAAAAGATCCCCCAACTCTTCGCAACAACTAAGCCTATGCGGGTCGGCTATGAGGATTCCTTGTTTTCATAATTTGTACGGTGGTTGTCGAAAAAGCCTAACGTAATTCTCCTCCTTTATCTGGACTTGGAATCGGTCATGCAAGAGCAATCCCTTATGGGAGCAGAATTCTCCCAACCCTTTACAAAAGTTATAAAGTAACATTGTATTTTTCGTAATGTATAAGAGTGAAAGTGAAATGAAATGAGAATTTGGGAGAATAAATTTGTAGGGCACCAACCAAGACCTCCCAACATTAAGTGGGCTTGACACAAATACTGTGCCATGTTAGTTATTTACTGTTAGAAAGCAATAACTTCGGAATCCACAGTTACCATGTATAAACCTATTTGCTACTCAAGTTTTAATCAGTAAAACTTAATTAATACTTGCCAAGTCCAAAGTTGATAGTCTTTCAAAGGATTGCTAAAAGTTTCTAAATTTAAGATCTAAACCATCAGTTTTGTTGGCTTCCTCTATCTAAATATTTCTGACTTCTTAAAGCCCATTATGCAATTTTGTTCAAATAAAAGAAGCAAATCTGTCATTTGCCGGACCTGCGGGCTTCGTTATAGTGGCTTGCACCCTTCATCGTTTAAGCCATTGACCTGCAGTTACAATGGAATACAGCAAGGCTGTACACTACAAGTTCCTTTTTTCGGTTTGATAACAATAACTATGGAGTGTGAAGAAGATGAATGAGTTTCAAGCTCTGATTCCAAACAAAAATCATTATTTGGAAGTTTTTCAATAAAAGAATTTGTTGCCTCATAATTTTGGTGATCACAGTACGGAAGGAGCAATCTTTGTGGTCTAAAATTTCTAAAACCTTTTCTTTTGAATACTAAAATCAAACACCGATCAGACTCTCTCTCTCTCTCTGCGTGTGCCCTTGTCAGGAGTTCGACACGGTAACACGGACAACAGCCTAAACGTAGCTTACAATGGAAAAGGTGGTGGACATAGCCCCTACATGATCAGTCTTCAGCTCCCGTGGGCGTTCTCCCCTTGCATAAGCCACCACCGCTGAAGAGGTGACCTTCCTACTCCCCGAGTTTTATGTCTTGCTTTGAAGGCAGACATTAGAAACAAAAGTAGAGGGAGAGAGAGAGAGAAAGATGTAAATCATGGAAACAAATTGAATGACGAAGGTGATCCAGAAGCCAAGCTAAGAGATTAATATGTCCCCAACTGCATACAGGTTTTCTGTTATAGACGTAACAACTACAACGCCAGAGCCAGGTATAAGAACAACCCTAACCAGACAAGGAAGGGTTTCCTCCCAAAAATGGTGTGTGTGTGTGTTGGCTTCTTGTGCAAGTCCGCATATCTTTACACCTTGCTTGGATTCCATACAGTGTCCTGATCCAATCCCATTCCTCTCGTTTTGTCAAACTGGCCTAATTTCTTTTCATTTTTTTAATTCCTAAAATGTTCTAAAATTGAAGGCATGGAAAACAAACCAAGTCAGTGGTGGTCAGTTAAACTCGTGCAGAGCTCAGTTGTACTTAAAATTCAGTTCATCATATGAAGCTAAGCTGCATCAGTGAAGGTCCAATTTGTGTCAAATTACTTTGTGTTCAACTCAATCCCTCCCCGCTCTCTCTCTCTCTCTCTCTCTCTCTCTCTCTCTCTCTCTCTATATATATATATATATATATATATATATATATATATATATATATATATATATATATATATATATATATATATATATATATATACATGTAGGTGTTATTCGACAAATCAAGTACATTTTAGGTCGAATAATTCCCCAGTTGGTGAATTCCACGTATTAGATTTTTTGAATCTCCTTAGGTTATTCCTAGGCGCTCTAATTGCATGATCTATTTCTGACAATGCAAAACACGGACATATATGTAGTGCTGTGATCTCAAGTGGAAGATGGAGTGAATCAAATAATCAACATTGCGCGAGCAGAAGATATATGTCCACGCCCAACTGCAGACTGGTTTTACCTTCCAGGTGGAATGGCTGGGGCGAGGACGAAGCACCTTTGTATGCATATCCCTATCGTGCAAAAGCGTGAACTCCGTTCAAGCTCTACTCCTTGATTTTACGACTGCAAGGACAATCTGATGTGCCCCTACCATGATTGTGTGAATCAAGCTTAACGTGTTACATTGAGCGTCTGATGCAGCTTCAGATATATATATAACTTATTAAAAAGTTGTAGACTAGTTTTACTTTAGAATTGTTTCACTGCTTTTTTAAGAACACGAGTCTCTCTCTCTCTCTATATATATATATACAACAACAACAACTAAGCCTTTTCCCATACTAGATGGGGTCGGCTACATGGATTCTTTGTTTCCACATATCCTTATTGTGTGCCATGTTAGCAGTTAACTCACAATAAACTAGATCATTCTTTATTGTTTCTTTCCAACACTTTTGTGGTCATCCTCTACCTCTTTTGGTACTTTCCAAATTTAGTTTTTCTAACCTTCTTACTGGTTCTTCTTTTGATCTTCTTTCTATATGTTCAAACCATCTTAAACGATATTCTCTTATTTTATCCTCTATTGTTGCCACTCCTAATTTGTTTCTAATAACCTCATTATGTATACGGTCTTTTCTTGTATGACCACTCATCCATCTCAACATCTTCATTTCTGTCACAAACATCTTTTGTACATGTTGATGATTAACTGCCCAACACTCATAACCATGAAACATGGCAAGCCTAATTGCTGCTCTATAATATTTACCTTTTAACTTTAATGGTATCTTCTTATCACAAAAAATACCTGATGCTCCTCTCCATTTTAGTCAACCAGCATTAATTCTATGTGTAACATCTCTATCAATTCTTCCATCACTCTCAAAAATTGACCCTAGGTATTTAAACTTTCCTTTTGGATGCAATGTGTGCCAATTTTAATTTCTATGTTTTCAGAGGTAACCAAATGATCAAACTTACATTCTATATATTTTGTCTTTGTTCTACTAAGTCGGAGGCCTTTGCTTTCTAATGTTTCTCTCTATAGTTCTAATTTTCTATTAACTTTTTCCTTAGACTCCTCCACTAATACAATGTCATCTGCAAATAACATACACCAAGGTACTTCATCTTGAATATGTTTTGTTAAATCATCCATCACCATTATAAATAAGTATGGACTTAAAGTTGATCCTTGATGTAACCCAATATTAACTTCAAAGAAGTCTAACGTCCCTTCATGAGTCCTCACACATGTTTTTGCACCATCATACTCTCTCCCTCTCTCTCTCTCTCTCTCTCTCTCTCTCTCTCTCTTTATATATATATATATATATATTTATTTATTTATTTATTTATATTGAAAACAAAATACTTCGTCAAGGAGTATTTTCCTTTTTCTAACTAATATCACGTACTTATGTAGACACATGGACCATGTTCCTTTTTTTGATCTAGTAATCCAAGGCATTCATGTTTTTCATTTTCTTGATGTGAATCTCAAGATCAACAATTCTGACATTAGGTTCTTAATATGGATCCTTGTCCTATTCTTCCTCCTTAATGGACTCATTTTGTAATTATGAGTTTATTCCTTTTACGTTCTCGTGATCAACCATGCTGAAAGGGATTTTTAAATGAATTTACATTGCCATGTTCTTATTGTTTTCATAATTTGTTAAGTAGGTAACAGAATCAAGTTGATTTTCTCTGTTGTTAGTACCCACAACATCATCGGCTGAGCCGTCAGAGGGTTTGGGAGTTTAGTTTGCATCCATCTCATTTTGCATGACTTCTCTCCATTTTAGAATCTGCATTCGTTCACATGAATAGGGATGGAGAAAATGCTTTAGGAATCATTGGGAAGTTGGCTTGTCTAGAAGGTCAAAACTTTATGTACATTTTGATTTCTATTACCATCTCTCCTTTTTACAGGTATAGATGTTTTTTCCGTTGCCAGTTGCTGAGATTAAAAGAAAAAAAAGTAGAAAATCAAACATGTGGAGAAAAATAGAAGAATGAAAGAAAAGAAAAGTGAAATTATTATTTGTATCCCTTCCATAGCAATATTTTTCTATGTTCTTGATTGTAGTGAGCTATTTATTAGCATTTCTCCCACATAGTGATTTTCAAAAGAGCACCGTATGTTCACACAAGTCCAAGATCAATCTGAGCCACAGATTTCTCTAAAAGTTGAGAATGTGGGTATGTGTGCATGCTTGCTTTCACTTTTAGAAAATTATGGGCACGCTCACTCTTAAGAATGTATGGCATGTACACGGCATGCATGCATGGGTGTGTGTGCATGCTTGCTTGGATTTGGGTGGTTTCTGTTACAATGAAATGACCATTCTCGTCTCGGGTCCAACCGTTACCTGAGGAGAGACTAGATAATGTAACGGACAGCCGTTACCGGATTTTCAGTAACGACCATCCGTTACAGCTCCTAGACGAGAGAAGCCACGAGAAAAGTAAGCCAGACGATAGGGGGAGCGGCTGCCTATGAAAAGGCAGCCATTTCACAAGGTGAAGAAAATATATACAGACATACAATCGTCTGAGAAAACCCTCGTGTGGAAACCTCGCGACAACATCATCCGTTGCGCTCACTGAACCTCCGACGACCGAACAATAGAAAGGTAAGCATCGATCCCTCAGTAGTATCAGAGCCTGGTTCCCTGCAAGAAAAAGAAGAGGGAGGGATACGTTAGAAACATCAGTGGTATCTGAGCATATCCGGATTTGAGGAAAAGACTGAGCGATCGACGCTTACCTTTCTATTGTTCGGTCATCGGAGGTTCAGTGAGAGCAGTGGATGGTGTTGTCGCGAGGTTTACACACGAGGGTTCTCTCAGACGATTGTATGTATGTATATATATTCTTCACCTTGTGAAATGGCTGCCTTTTTATAGGCAACCGCTCCCCCAATCGTCTAGCTTACTTCTCTCGGGGCTTCCCTCGTCTAGGAGCTGTAACGAATGGTTGTTACCGGGCTATCCGTTACATTATTCGGCCTCTCCTCAAGTAACGGCTGGATGGTCAGTCCAACCGTTACCCGAGCCGAGAATGACCATTTCATTGTAACATCTCCCATTTGGCCATTCGAGCCAAGTGTAACGACATACTGGTTTTCCTTCCACTTTCCAAGGGTTTTCACTAGTTATGTTGATTCTTGATTACTATTGTAATCAGAACATGTTGTGTGGTTATCTCCCTACACAACAAATCATCCATTATATGGTTATTTACTTATACAACCCATATTTCTAACATGTTTTGAGAAGAGTTCTTTCATTATGCCTTTGGTTAAGGGGTCTGCCAACATGTCTTCCGTTGGCATGTATGAGATGGATATTTCCTTTCTCATAACCATATCATGAATATAGTGATATTTTACCATTATATGCTTGCTTTTTGAGCAATCTGCCCCACTCTTAATAAGAGTAATTGTTGTATTTTTATCGCTATAAAAGCGAAAAATAAAAAACAGTTACAGATTCTAGATTTTTCCACAGAGAGAGAGAGGGGGAGAGAGAGGGGAGGGAGAGGTTCGGCCGATCGTCGTCGTTGGCTGTCAGCTGTCGGGTTCTTCTTCTTCCAGGCACTCCAACCGGCTGCTAGCCGTTCGTCGGTTGTCATTTTTGTTTCGCCTTCGGGTTTTTTTCGGCTTGCAGTTATTTTGCCTTTAGGGTTTTCGTCGGCTTGCCTCTGGTTTTGCCTTTAGGGTTTTTCGTCGGCTTGCCTCTGGTTTTCCTTTGTGGTTTTTCGTTGGCTTGTCTCTGGTTTTGCCTTTGGAGCTTTTCGCCGGCTTGCCTCTGGTTTTGCCTTTGGGGCTTTTCGCCAGCTCCGGCTCATCAACCGGATATGCTCTGTCTTCTTTATTTGACTGCCGACTTCTTTCTATATTTCTGTTGTTTCTAACGTATCCCTCCCTCTTTTTTTTTGCAGAGCCTGTTTCCCTGCAAAAAAAAAGAAGGGAGAGGGATACATTAGAAACAACAGAAAGATAGAAAGATATCGACAGTCGACAGTCGGATAGAGAAGACAAAGCATATCCGGTCGGCGAGCCGGAGCCGGCAAAAAGCCCCAAAGGCAAAACCAGAGGCAAGCCGACTCCGGCTCGCCGGCCGGATATGCTCTGTCTTCCTTTTCCGACTATCGACTTCTTTCTATCTTTCTGTTGTTTCTAACGTATCTCTCCCTCGTCTTTTTTTTGCAGAGCTTTGTTCCCTGCAAAAGAAAAGAAGAGGGAGGAATACGTTAGAAACAACAGAAAGATAGAAAGAAATCGTCAGTCGAACAGAGAAGACAGAGCATATTCGATTGGCAAGCCGGAGCCGGCGAAAAGCCCTAAAGGTAAAATCAGAGGCAAGCCGGTGAAAAGACCCAAAGGCAAAACCAGAGGTAAGCCGGCGAAAAGTCCCAAAGATAAAACAATGGCAAGCCGAAAAAAACCCGAAGGCGAAACAAAAACGGCAAGCGACGAACGGCCAGCAGCCGGTTGGAGTGCTCGGAAGAAGAAGAACCCGAGAGCCAACAACCGACGATGACGATCGGCCGAACCTCTCCCTCCCCTCTCTCTCTCTGGAAAAATCCAGAATTTGTAACTATTTTTTTATTTTTCGCTTTTATAGCTATATAAATAAATAATAAAAAAAACCACGGTTTTCAAAAAACCACGGCGAAAAACCAGCGATTTTCCAAAATCGCCGACGGTTTCTCGAAAACCACCAGCAATTTTCTGAAACCGCCAGTGGTTTTAGAAAATCGCCTCAAGTTTTGAGAGAGAATGATAAAACTGCCCCTAGTCCTTTTGATTATTACGAAGTTACTATGGTAAAGGACAAGTTTACCCCTTGGCCATTTTTGAAAATTAAAAAAATACTGGGGGCTGTTGATTTACGGTATTATCCAACCCGGTTTAGAAAATATCATTTCTGCTATTCATTCAAAAGACAGGTTTACCCCAGTTCCTTTTGAAAAACTACAGATTTACCCTAAGAGTTAAAATTATCATTTTAACCCCGATCAGTTGCTTTACAAGAATACCAAATAGTAATTTTATGAGTTTGTTCTTATGATTTTACAAAAAGGATACAAATAAGTAAAAATTACAGATTTATCCTTTGGTATTCATTTAGGCGTTTGGAGGCAGAAAAAACTCTTAGGAAAATTGTTTGTTTTTTCAACTCTGTATCAAGTTAACCTTTTTCTTGCTTTGTGTTTTTCCTTGTTTCCTTTAAAAAGAGAAAGACCGCTTGATTAATATTTTTACCAAACAAAAATGAGTTTTAGGATATGCGTGTTCGAATTAGAAAAAACAGAAAAACTAAACGGTCTAAACTTCCAGACATGGAAGAGAAGAATCCCGTTAGCTCTAACACTAGAAGGTGTAGAGTATGTGTTAAAGGAAACAGTGCGTCCTCCACCACCAGATGCAAACCAACAACAATTAGAAATGTATAAAATATTTCTAAAAGACGATACCATAGCAAGAACTGTAATGTTAACTTATATGGAGGATAACCTAATTAGGGTCTTTGAAGAATTTGAGATTACAAAAGAGTTGTTTGGCACGTTAACAGCTAAGTATGATACAACTGCAAAGTTGCATGTTGAGTTATTACAACAAAAATACAACTCTTTTAGAATGAAAGAAGGAGAAAATATAGTAGAACATGTGAATCATATGCTAGTAATGGCTAGAGATTTAGCTGTAGCAAAATCAGTCATCCCCGAACTAATGCAGATATCAACTATACCTAACAGTCTACCTCTATCATAGAATATGGTCATCACTACCTTAAGGTTAGGGCCTGAAATCAACCTTTCGGAATTGTCCCTAAAGCTAGCAATTAAGCAAGAACATATGCTCAAAAACAAAAGGAAAAAACTACTAGTGGTCCAGGATGAGTTGGCGTATAACTCAAAATCCAACTGGAAAAAGAAACCAAATAAAAAGTTTGGCAAGAATATCAAGAAAGGCGGTCAAGCTTTTAAGAAATCAAAGGAAACCGCTTCCTGAATCAAGTGATTCAACTGTGGTACTACAAGAGGGACTGCCGCAACAAGAAAGGTGGAGGAAACAACCCACAGCACGGACAATCGGAGAAGCATGACATAATCTGCATAATTTCTGAATGCTTATACTTGGACAACCCAGTTAAAGGTTGGTGGATAGACTCCAGAGCTACAAGACACATCTCAAAAACCAAGGAAGGAGCAATTGATCTAAAGGAATATCAACCAGGAGAACATCGTGTGTACATGGGAAACAATACTTTTTCAGATGTTTTGGGTATTAGATCCTTTAGGATATTTGTACAAGACAAACCAATTGTACTAACCGATGTATTAATTATGTCATCTATAAGGTGCAATCTGGTCTCGGTCCCTACCTTAGTAAAGAAAGGTTTTGAAGTTAGGTTTGTACCTAACAAGATGATTGTGGGAAAACATGAGAAAATCTTATTCTTGGGAGAATTTGATATAGAACATAGACTGTTCAAGTTATCCGATAATGAAAGTCATCAATCTTCTGTTTATATTGAAAGTGTTCTTTCTGTTGATGTGAATATGTGGCATAAACGCCTAGGGCATATAAGTCTGAAAAAGTTGAGGAAATTATTCAACTTTGACTTATTACCCGGATTTGAGGAAAAGACTTTCAACAATTATGAAGCTTGCATACAAGAAAAAATGACAAGGAAAGTCTTTCCCAACGAAACAAAAAGGGCAACAACCCTGTTAGAGATTATTCACACGGATTTATGTGGACCTTTTAGAGTAAAGACACATTGAAGAAAGGGTTACTTTATAACATTTATCAATGATTACTCTAGATATATGTATATATATCTTTTAGCACATAAATCAGAGACACTTGAAGCATTTAAAAAATATAAGCAAGAAGTGAAAAATCAATTAGGGCATACTATTAAAGTCTTGAGATCAAACAGAGGATGTGAGTATACCTCAGCAGAATTTTTTAGAATTTTGTTAAGACTTTGGTATTACTAAACAAAATACAATGCCTAGAACACCTCAACAAAATGGTGTAGCTGAAAGATACAATAGAACCTTGTTGAATATGACAAGGTCTATGATTATTGATGCCTCTCTACCAAGGGTCTTTTGGGGAGAAGCGGTAAGTACAACTGTTTACGTGCTCAACAGAGTACCATGTAAAGCTGTGTTCATTACACCATATGAGATGTGGTTTGGAAGAAAACCCAACTTAAGTTATCTTAGGAGATGGGGATCAATTGCACATGTTAAGATCCTTGATCAGTCTAGAGATAAACTAGATAGTAGGTCCTTAGGGTGTATATTTATTGGATATCCAAAAGATTCAAAAAGGATATCGGTTTTATCATAAGGACTAAGAACTCATTGAAAGCAGAGATGTTGAATTCTTAGAAGATTTTAAGAATGACATCCTGAAAAATAATGAAGAGTGTGTTGATGACTTGGTAGATTTTGACCAATCACCTTTTGAGCCCATAGAAGAACTTCCTGAAACTATCGATACCTTAATTGGACAAAAGAGGCCTAGAGTCACTCCATCCTATTTAAAGGATTATCACACTTATCTTTTAGAAGAAGTGTGTAATTCGATAGATTTAGATGAATTGACTGATAACTTAACTTATCAACAAGCAATGAATTCATCAGAAGCAACAGACTGGGAGAAAGCCATGGATGAGGAAATTGAATCCATTGAGAAAAACCAAGTCTGGGAATTGGCTAATTTGACAAAAGGAAGAAAAGCTATAGGCTGTAAATGGGTTCTGAAAAAGAAATATAAGGTTGATGGTACAATTGACAAGTTTAAAGCGAGGTTGATTGCAAAGGGTTTTTTGGCAAAAGGAAGGGATAGACTATGTTGAGACATATTCCCCAGTTGCGAAATTTGTATCCATACGAATAATCCTAGCAATATCTGCATACTATGATTTGAATTTACATCAGTTAAATGTAAAGACAGCCTTTCTAAATGGTGATTTAGAAGAAATCATATACATGCAGCAGCCCGAAGAATTTGTGATTGAAGGCCAAGAAGATAAAGTGTATAGGTTGAAAAAATCCCTATATGGCCTAAAACAGTCACCTCACCAATGGTATTTGACTTTTCAAAATGCCATTATAGAACTTGGGTTTGTGGCTAACAAACTTGATCACTGTGTTTATGTTTGGAACAGTGGGAGTCACTTTGTCATCTTATCATTATATGTCGATGACATATTGTTGACTAGAAATGACAATGAAATGATTGTTAAAACCAAGTCATGGTTGAACTCTAAGTTCAAAATGAAGGATATGGGAGAAGCATCCTATATCTTGAGTATAAAGATCTCTCGAGATAGAGGATCTAGACTCTTATGCCTGAGTCAAGAGAGATATACTATATCCTCAAGAAGTTCAAAATGGGTGAATGCAAGTCTGCAGATACACCTGTTGCAAAAGGGGTGAAACTAAGTAAGGTTGATTGTCCCGGTGAAGGAGACGATAAGCCTAATGTTCTTTATACTCAAGCTGTTGGCAGCTTAATGTATGTTATGTTGTGTACAAGGCCTGATATCAGCTTTGTTGTTGGTCTTGTTAGTAGATATCAAAGTAATCCAGGTTGGCAGCATTGGATAGCTGTAAAAAGGATTCTAAGATATCTGAAAGGAACAAAGGACTTGAAACTATGTTTTCAAGCAAATGAATTGGAAGTGGTAGGATACTCAGACGCTGACTTTGCTGGGAGCAAAGATGACAGGAAATCTACTTCAGGATAAATATTCTTATTTGGAGGTAGTGCTTGGCTGTGTAGCATTGCATACACAGGAAGCTGAGTATATTGCTTGTTGTATGGCTGCAACAAGTGCCGTCTGGATAAGCCGCTTCATACGTGATTTGAAGTTAGAAATAACAGATGAGTCGGTGATTATCTATTGCGATAACAATACAGCAATTACTCTTATTAAGAGTGGAGCAGATTGCTCAAAAAGCAAGCATATAATGGTAAAATACCACTATGTTCATGATATGGTTATGAGAAAGGAAATATCCATCTCATACATGCCAACGGAAGACATGTTGGCAGACCCCTTAACCAAAGGCATAACGAAAGAACTCTTCTCAAAACATGTTAGAAACATGGGTTCGAGATATGTTGTTGTATAGGTAAATAACCATACAATGGATGATTTGTTGTGTAGGGAAATAACCACACAACAGGTTCTGATTACAATAGTAATCAGGAATCGACATTACTAGTGAAAACCCTTGGAAAGTAGGAGGAAAACCAGTATGTCGATACACTTGGCTCGAATGGCCAAGTGGGAGATGTTACAATGAAATGGCCATTCTCGGCTCGGGTTACCAGAGGAGAGGCCGGATAATGTAACGGACAGCCGTTACTAGAAAATCCGGTAACAGCCATCCGTTACAGCTCCCAGATGAGGAAAGCCACGAGAGAAGTAAGCTAGACGATTGGGGGAGCGGCTGCCTATAAAAAGGCAGCCATTTCACAAGGTGAAAAATATACAAACATACAATCGTATGAGAAAACCCTCTTGTGGAAACCTCGTGACAACACCATCCGTTGCGCTCACTGAACCTCCGGCGACTGAACAATAGAAAGGTAAGCGCAGATCCCTCAGTTTCATAGTTGTGGATGAAAATTGTAGATGTTTAGATTGATATGGGTGCATTTAAAAGCTTGCGCACATGTATAACTAAGCTTCAATGAGGTGCATCCGACATGCTGGTCTCTTGCTGCACCCATACAGGGTCTGTGGACAACGAGGTATGATCTTCAATAGAGACCCAGAGGCGTACACTTTTGGGTTGATGCAACAAATTTCCAAAATTGTAGATGTTTAGATTGATATGGGTGCATTTAAAAGCTTGCGCACATGTATAACTAAGCTTCAATGAGGTGCATCCGACATGCTGGTCTCTTGCTGCACCCATACAGGGTCTGTGGACAACGAGGTATGATCTTCAATAGAGACCCAGAGGCGTACACTTTTGGGTTGATGCAACAAATTTCCAAACTCTGTGATAGGGCTGATCCTTCCAGCCCTTGTGAGCTTGTGAGAGGTTATCTGAACTTCATGCCACATGCTTGTTATGTCATTCTCATTAAAGATGGAGCCACTTGGATTCTTGCTCATTAGACTTTCCTATTTGCTTTCTTCAGAATTACTTCATTTTCGTTTTGATATCTCAGTTCCCCTTGCCATTGCACACATGGACACACACACACACACACACACACACATATATGCACACGGAGTTGTTATTATCAAGAGTCATTATACAGCTCCTGTTTGAATTTCTTAAAGGAAAAAGAAATTGAAAAGTCAGAGACAGATCCTTATTTCAGCAGGTACCTTGCTTGATGCTTTTTGGAAAGGTTGGTTTGGTGTCAGTTTTACCTGTACGTTTCTTATGAGGTTCGAATGTGGTTTGTTCAAATGAGACCTGACCTGATTTTTCATTAGGCCACTTTTGAGCAACAGGTTTTTCGGGTGGTATCCAGTTCGAGTTGTTGGTCGGGTCTAAAATTGCCATCCAACACACACGAACTTCTCCCTAAGCATATTTTAACAAAGTAATCAAGTTATTATGCAAATTAGAAACTTCTTTTACAGTTCCCTTGAATGGCTTGCAGTAATCAGAATAGAAAAGATGATCTCCCACGCGATTAAGAAGACTATGGAAGATGGGAAAGTTGGGGTACAGATAAAATGTTGATATGATTCGAGTTTTTTTTATGAAAATCGGTTGTAATGTTTTCTTTCTGCAAACATTAGAGAGGGGGATGGGCGATCTTCCGGAAACCAATTTACTGTTGGACAAGACCCTCAGTAATTGTGCGTATCAGCGAGGGTTTTAAATTCCTGACGGTGCCGGCTGTCAGTGAAATGGTAATTTGTGCTGCAATTTTCCGCCACTTTTTAGTGGCATTGTGTTATCCTCCTTGATTGGTCGTTACCATTCCTACAGCTCATGTGTCTCAACCCTTGAATCAAACTCGATTTATTACCACGCCTATATGCATTGCATATTAACTAATAATAATAACTTAATATTATATGATATTAATTATATAGCATGAGTATATATCTATTAATCATGTCATCAATATAGAATATCAATTTAGTGATGAATACTAATCACATAACATGAATATCAGTCATTATATATAAAATATTAATCATGTTTATTGAGTATTAGTTGCAACATTAATCATCATAATATATAAGTAAATGTAAAAATATTTATATATTTTAATAAATATTAAGTAAAATGTATTGAATATTAGTTAATAAATACTAAGTAATATTTTTTAGTGCCTATATAGTATGAATAAGTATCTCTAAATTATATCATTAATATTAAATTACTAATATAATATTAGTTAATAATGAGTAAGTAATATCAAATTTGTGATTAACACTAATTAAGTAACATGAATATTAGTTATTCGTATTAAATATTAATTACAACATTAATCATTAGAATATTTCAATAAATACATAATAGTTATATAATTGACATTTAGCGATAATATTATTGCAATAAATATTAAATGATATCTATTGAATATTAGTTAATAAACATTAAGTACTAATTTTCCTATTTGAGTAAGACTGTGCAACATGTTGTTTTTCCTATTAATAGTAACATTTTCCTATTAAATGATGTTTTCTACTTTGCAGCTACAATGTGCATTTAAGATCCACGATCAACCTTAAGATCAACTGCTTGTCCAGAAATGGATTGTTTGTAAACATGTTTTTCT
Source organism: Brasenia schreberi (assembly GCA_036023115.1). Lineage (NCBI taxonomy): Eukaryota > Viridiplantae > Streptophyta > Magnoliopsida > Nymphaeales > Cabombaceae > Brasenia > Brasenia schreberi. The sequence goes on from JAYKKT010000080.1 coordinate 199,299, forward strand.
GAAATATTTTAGTAATATTAGTTAAATCAGCCTAGTGCACCGAAATTCAACGTCAAAAGGTTCAGAACAAATCCAAGATTGTGTAGGAGGAACCAACTTATAGGAATGGATCAGTCCGACCCGTATCCAAATGGGTTAACCAGATACAAACCGCAAATTAAAACCGTATAATCCCTAACCCCCTTCTCTATTCACGATGTTCTCTCTCTCTCTCTCCCTGCAAGGCACGGTGGTCTCTCTCCTAGGGCCGTTTCTGTATTCTTGACTCACAGAAACAAGGAGCAACTTGAACACGAGAAAACATTACGTGACTAGCGTGAATTGGTAGAAGAGGAAATACCGTTGATATGAAGATTCAAGCAGTGTGAAATTAAAGAATTAATGTGATAAATAAAAATTAGTATGCGTCGTGTATCCTACATATGTTTGCATCTGTTCTAATTTGTTTTCTATTGTGTGAACAAAATGATCAAATGGGATTCATTGTGCCAAAGAAAAGGTAATCCCTATCTGAAACGCTGAGTTGATGGGTCTTCTAAAGTACAAGAGGAAAAGAGAAAAGATTAACGAAGATTCCCTTTGATTCTCAAAATAATAGAAGTTTCTAAATACGGTTATTTAATTTTCTTAAATGATAGTTATCAAGTTAACTATTAAATCATCCCAGGAACCCGTTAATATTTCTTTGTTTCAGTTGTTTTCTCTTCACCTATTACATAATCATTGATTTCTCTGCATATATATATATATATATATATATGTGTGTGTGTGTGTGTGTGTGTGTGTGTGTGTGTGTGTGTGTACGTACGTACGTGAGGCATGTATCTAGATATCGTTGATTTCATTTTACTTTTGTCTGAAAACCAAATTGCGTCTTTTGTGATAATCAAAATGCATTAGTTGGCGTTTATGGTCTGCCATAACTTTGGCTTTTGTTGATATATAATATATATATATATATGTACATAAGTTAATTTCAGTCAGTTGCAATGCAGTTTCTTATCTTTCTTATTTATTCCCTCCCATTTCCACTTGATAGTTCTGACATTAATCTTGTCTCTAGCTTGTAGTTGCCCGGCTTCAGTTTCCTAAAGTTGAAGGCAGGGCCTCACCTACATGTTAATGTTATCTTTTGTTACACTTTGTGTTGGACGTTTTCTGGAACTTATAGTGGTATGTCCATATTTGAATAGATAACACGAGTTCCAAAAGTTAGCATCTATATTACTAAAACTCTCGTACACTGACATCTATAAAAGTTGGTTCGGATTTAAATAAGCTGTAAGAGGATAAGCTCGATCTTTTGGAAACGGATTGGACTCCTAGTAATTCTTAGTAATAGCGATGGTTATGGTTCTGCTCTTTTTTGTTTTCTTGTTTGTTTGGTAAGCATGAGTTGTTGATCTGGTTAAGCTTGCTTACATGATGGCTCCTACTTGTCACACCTGTTTCAATTCGATGCTTATGGTTTTGCTTAAAAGAGTACCATCTTGATGAAGTCATTTTAACCAAATTTGTTCGTTATTTGTTCTTCTGTTGTGTTTGAGAGACAGCACATTAATGGAATAACTTATGTCCTCATTAGGCATATGAGCGGGGTAAACATATGTCTGACCCTCGGAACAAGGCTAAGGTAGAATTTTTCTTCTTCTATACTGTTTGTCCTCTTTAAAAGATGCCTAGCTAAAACTGGAAAAGCAAAAGCAAGAACAATGGAAAACCTTGTAGTACTGTTAGATACATTATCTAAAAAGACTGCTTATGGGACCAAAAAACTGCTCAAAGCTCTCGCTGTTTTGAATTATCAACTACCTTTCATCTGTACGTGCTTCCCTGGAAGTAATCACGAGAACATAAACTCCTGCAATCCTTGCATGAAAGACAGTGTAAGCTTCAACCACCTATGTGTCACTACAGTTAATTAAAGAGCGACGTACTGCAATTTGGTGTCTGTCGTCGTAGAGTTGTTCTGATGAAGGTATTGATAAAAAAAATTGCAATCTTTTCTCTCTTGGTATGCCAGTTATGTTGTCCACTACCCTGTTATATTCCGACTTCCTTTTCAAACGTGTAGTATCTCTGTGATAGGGATGATTCTCCCATCCCTTGTGAGCTTGTGGGAGGTTATATGGACTTCATGCCTCATGCTTAGAATGTCATTCTCATTAGAGACGGGGCCACTTGGAGGCACATGATTGTTGATATATGCTTTCCTGCTGACAATAGGGAGGAACGTGATCCAAAATACTTCTGCAGGTTATTGTTTTTGTCGCTATACATGCAGTTAATGATTAAGAAGACTACAGAAGATGGGAAAGTTGGGGTACTGATAAAATGTTGGTGGATAGGAAAGGTTGGGCAAATAAAATGTTGATGTGATTCAAGTTTTGTATGAAAATCTGTTGTAACAGAAGCCATATAAAGTTTTCCGAATTTGAATAAGTTTTAATACATGTAAAGCGTGATGATTTTTTTTTCCTGCAAACAATAGACAGTGGGGCGAAAATCCATACGGACAACGCCCTCAGTAATTCTGAGTAACAGAGACAGTTTTCAATTCTGACGGTCACTACCGGCAGTTGAAACTTGATTTTGCGCTTTGTCCGTCATGTAAACCACTTTCTTGTGATGGGCGTATTTTGTGACAGTGATTCAGAGAGTTACTGGTTCGCCCTTCAGTAAGGTGCATATCAATTGTCTATGACTTTTTAGTGGGTATCCCGGCACTAAAGCTACAATGCTGACACCAATCTTGTACTTAAATTCTGGTTTGCTGCTGTGGATGAATTAACTAATTTAAAATGTAGTTAATTAATTTTCAGAAAATAGTTTTTCTTATAGATAATTTAGGTGGAACATAGTTCATAACTTCATATTCTTGCAATCAACTTTTTAAGATTTTTATTTTCCTATTTTCTGATTTGAGCTCCGCAACCCCCCCCCCCCCCCCCCCCCCTCCCCCCGAACTTTCTAAACTTCGTTTTGGTTTTGGTTGCTTTTCAGTTTGCTTGACCTGAGAATGGGGTGATTGTTACTTCTGTCCAGGTTCTAAGGCAGCTTGCACCTGAAACCTCCTACCGTATCTTGGTTGCACTTGTCGTTACAAGTGTTCAGGTGTGGCTCTTGCTTCATTGAAGAATCGGCGAAAGCGTTTGCTGAACGGGAATGCATCAAAGGAGGCCTTCTCTATCACAAATTCCAAGACCCTCTGTGTATAGCAGCCGTCCAGTGGATTATAAGATTTCTACTGCTACCAGTGTTGATCAGGACAACCATGTGAATATGGAAATGGAGATGAGGGACAGCAAATCTCTGCCTCACTTACCAAGTAAACAAAGACTAAGAGTTCCACCCATGAGGACTACCGACACATTAAGAAGCGTAAGCTGGCATGGATGTGGTAGAAGTCTCATACATGAGTGCTCTGAGGTACTTTGAGTGATAACTATTTCATGGTTGATATGTCTAAAATTCACATGCACAAAATGACAGCTTAATAAAGAGTGGGGTTGCCTGTGAAAACTTAAAAGTACTGGTTCTAGCCATTTAATTATGTAATTGTAGAACTTAGCAGCTGAACTGAAGGTTAAGCTTTAGATGTCTTTGAGACCTATGATTCACTAGCGACATGCATCTACTGAATAGCTCCGGAGGTAGGGGATTTTGTAACTGCATGCCTTAGCATCTTCAATAACCTCTTATGCTTCATTGTTGCTGTGAGATATATTAGTTTCATTTTTTTAGTGTCAGAAACCCACAACAAATAGAAGAAAAAAGATGTCAGCCTGGGTGGATGGAAGATGCTATTTCTTAAGGATCTATTTGTATGTCAAAAATATTTTATGCTTCTTAATAAGAACTTGTCCTGTGGCTTCTTTTGACTTGTTTTCAAGACCTTGTAAGTTTTCTTTTTTCCATAAAAGTGGCATGTGCTGGATATAGTTGCTGTCACTTGTTTACGTGATCAATACATTTTGAATATATTGTTTCTCTCCTACACGTCCCACATTGACCCATTTTATATTATTTTCTAGGCAGATAATCTCTTCTGATCTAGTATCTTATATTGGTAGTAAGTTGTCAGTGTTCTCATCGGAGGAGCTCAATGTAGACATGTCATTTGCATAGCGATTAATGACGTCTGATGAAAAAGCTACCTGCTTCCATATGGTTTCTGATGAATATCTGCATACATGCTTCAGATTGTCAAAATTTAGGATTTCTTACTTCTAGTTAATATTTATTGCAGGAAGAATTTTTAAGAGATGCGATTTTTCATCCTTGGTGGACATACTCGGCAGGGTTCTCGCTGGCGGCTTGCTGAGTTCCTGATGCCATACTTAACGCAAAGTGCTTGGATCTGTACAATCTATATAAAGAGGTGAAATATTATTTCTTGTGCCACTATTTTTATGTACTTGTTCTTTATTTCTTTCAACTCTTGGGTAATGTCAGTCTGAATTAAATCAGGTGAACAGCTTTGCTGTTTGCGTGAATAGTCCAAATGTCTCCTTTCTTCAATAACCCTTCGTACGAGTTAGTTGACCTTGCAATATAAACTTAAGCTTTTCAACAATGGACCTCTTATCAAGTATGGCGTGTGTTCAACTGTTTCTGTTTGTTATTCATTATATAATCTCAAATAAAGCAAGTGAATCTGTCTTTATTTATAGAGCTTTTAGAAATTGTTTTATGGGCCCAAGGATGAGCACTTGTGTGCTTCACGTTTTAAAGTTGTAACCCAGTACAATCTCTCTTTTGTTCCTTACTGTTAAATTTGGATTTCGTGCATGATAGGTGGTTTCAATGTTGGGAATGGCATTAACTGGAAGGGGCAGGTCTTTTCGAAGATCCCGATTCACACTACAACCAACCGTTTGACGGTATACTGCAGTTTAACCTCCAAAAGACTTCCTTTTGCGTTTTCCTATCATGTCAGCATGAAGAAGTCTCCCTTCCGTGTGATAAGGCCTCTTCCCCGCATGGTCAGTCATGACTTTGAATTCCTGATATCTTACTTGGTCTATTGCATTCGTCTAATTCAGCTTGGAACTTTCTCCCTTTCAGGGTATTGGGAACACATTGAAAAGACATTATGGTACCTATTTGCTGGTGTATGATCTGGCACATGATGACGTTGATGGCGAGTGCAGCTTGCTTTGTCGAAGGTACGATAACTCCGTCACATGTTCTTTGATTCGGATAATTGACTGCTGTCAACTTGTCTTTCAATAGGAATACCGCATCATAGAAATTAACACTGCTGCTTTCTCCAATTGACTATCCACTCACAGTTTGATGTGACTTGCAAGCATTTACCATGGTGAAACAATCAATCTAGCACTCGAAAGCAATGTGAAACAATTGACATGTTCCTAAGATCCAATCCTTTGTGCTTGCAGTAGTGCAGCTAGGGTCCGGGTGAACTGTGGCATGTGCGGCGAATGGCGCACTTTGGTTGTGACAGACGGCAAGGTCTTGGTGCATTTAAGGTAACCTACCTTACACATCATTCCATATGATAAAAATGTTCTAGTAATTCTGGATTTAATGTCATATGTAATGCAGAACTATGCAAAAACAGATGGACTGGAGTATGTTTTCCCCCATTGCAGTCTGACTAATTTCCACGCAATCCGGTCAAAAGTCTCGGAAAACTTTCAATGGATACTCACATGCAGTAGTAGCGTAGCCTACCGCTTAATTTTTTCTACCACAACCTTCAATTTTTTTTTCACAATAGAAAAGCCCACTTTTTGTGTTCTATTATATAGGTTGTAACATAAAAGTTATGCTAATCATCAGAATATATCATTCTCCCAAGTTGTATATTCAAACTTGTGAGGGCTTCAGCTGATCGATTCTACGTTCATCTCTCTTTCAGGCTTGCTAATGTTATATTTCTGTAAATTAAGACATAACTAGCCCCCGAATGTCATGCGTTCATCAAAAAAGGCATTTGCCTCAACGTTTAAATCAAGACAAAATACCCTCACTATGCGTGCTTCTAATTCTCACCAACATTTATCTCAACCAAGCCTGGTCGGCATCATCGAAAGCCAGAAAAGGCATTCCAATGAACTTGTCATAATTTTCTCATGTTGTATTAGAATATGAGCGTGATTTCTATCTCGGTGGATGTTATTTGCATGTGACATTGTGTTAGTGGATGAGTATAAGGAAAAAGCTAATAGGAAATTACAACTATAGAGAGAAACATTAGAAAGTAAAGGCTTCCGACTTAGTAGAACAAAAACATAATATATAAAACGTAAGTTTGATCATTTAGGTACTTTAAAGGACATAGAAATTAAGATTGACATACATTGCATCCCTCATAAGAAAAGTTTTAAATACCTACGGTCAATTTTTTAAAGTAATTGAAAAATTGATGGAGATGTTAAACGTAGAATTAGTGCCGGTTGGTTAAAATAGAGAGGGGCATCAAGCAATAAGAAGATACCATTAAAAGTTGAAAGGTAAATATTATAAAGCAGCAATTAGGCATGCTATGTTTTATGATTATGAGTGTTGGGCAGTTAATCATCAACATATGCAAAAGATGTTTATACTAGAAACGAAGACGTTGAGGTAGATGAGTGCTCACACAAGGAAAGACCGTATACATAATGTGGTTATTAAAAACAAATTGGGAATAACATCAATAGAGAGAAAATGAGAGAAAATAGTTTAAGATGGTTTGGACATGTGGAAAGATGATAAGTACTCTCCCGTAAGAATATTTGAAAAACTAGATTGTAAAAATGTTAAAAGAGGAAGAGGATGACAACAAAAGTGTTGGAAAGAAACAATAAAGAATTATGTGTTTATATTGAGTTAACTGCTATCATGACACGTGATAGGGCTTTGTGAAAACAAAGAATCCATGTAGCCAACCCCATGGGAAAAGGCTTAGTTGTTGTTGTATATATATATATCACGTTAAACCCACTGGAAGAGTACCCCAGTTTGATACGATAACTGATTCATTGTTGCTTCCTACAAAAAGAAACCAAAAATCATGGCACCGTGCAAGGCGGCCATTACAAGTGAAGATCACACCATCTTTTTCGTTGATTGGCAACCTTGGTGAATATTACATGGGTGACATCTGGTTGGTCGCCAACCTTGGTGAATATTACATGTGCAACATCTTAAACAAACTTCAATTAACAACGGTGCCATTATTTCTCAACCTTTAACGGTGACAATACTACACTGGAGATAACAGACACCGAAGTGACCGTGGTGAATACCCCAGTACATTGTAGTATATGGCTATACAGTGGGTCTGCTTTATATGCAGCGTCAAGATTCAACAGCGCGCTATACATTAAAAAATATGTATATATTCCTACATTTTGAGCGTGTGGACACATCACCTCCTTGTAGATTCTGAACTTCCCGTACTCATTGAAAACCTTGCTCTTAAACATACATCCGAAGAACATGGAAGTTTTTACTTACTAGATTCCTAATATTAGCAGAGAACATCATTCGATTTTGGGCATGCTTCAAATACAGTCACAGGGTGGAGAAACTAAAAAATGTGGCACGATGCAGAGCATAACATGACAGACTATGCGATGTGAGTCATGTGACCGACGCTCAGTCCACCGGACGCATGCTTCAGGGTCAAGGGTAAAGCCAGCCAAAGCTCGTGAGCATGGCGCAAACCCCACTTGTTGAGGGAACACAACAACGATAGTCAGCAGCCACAGAACTAACTAGGCCAAAGCCACTATGCTGACCTTGAATTTGCACCAAATGCAATTTGAGTGCGCCACTTAGAAACTTGCCTGAAGCATTTACGAGGGGCACAGTCCAACTATGATGACGCCAGAGTCATTGGAGTTGAGCACGAGTTACAGAAAGTAACAGACTCTATCAAGGTCGACTCCAACCAAGTAAATCCTACCAGACCAGAGCTGAATCATCTTTCCAAACCATTGACGACTGACCAAAGAACAAGCAAGAGCTGCAGAGAGCAGTTATCAGCGTTTGGCATTCATTGACGGGTGAAAACGGCAGAGACAACTTGGGCTTATCTCCAAGTAAGACGGGATCTACCAAATGCCGTGGCAGATCCATGCTGATGTCTAGAGGCTCTAACTACGGCAAGGATATTACCGCAGACTCGAGCATGCCTTAAGTAACTACACAGTGTTATATAGGCCAAGTTTGCCAACAGATTCATGATCATGAAACGACAACGATTTCATGCTAATATACTCCAAACACATAGGATACCGGTAAAGGGAAATTTCCAAGTCTCACAATGGCTACTGCCCTAAGATAAGGCGAGAGACAGAAGTTGGGTGTTTGGATGTGAAACAAGTTACGGAACATTCTAATAACTGAGCATACACAAGGACAATGCGGTTCACAATTGCAACCCACGAAAACAGAACCAGTTCATGGTAGCATAATATATTTTTCAAGTAAAATAGAAAAGATAGAAACTGATAGGCAAGCGTGTCCGACAATATTTGCATTTTACGATTGAACACATATGTAGACCTACAAAAAGTGAACCTTGTTTCTTGTCCAGAGGCCCCATCAGGCATGATTTCAATCTGTTCATCTTAATCTGAATAAGTTTGCACATCACTGGCTCTAAGGCGTGCCTGTACATTTCCTTCCATATCATGAATAAGGTGATGGCTACTCCGCATTAAAGAGATGAAAAACTACCTTCTACCAATTTTCTTTTAGAGAGAGAGATGAAAAAGTACTAAACTATGATTTTACCAGATGGGAGCCTTGATGAGCAATTTTTAAAAATCAAACAAGGGTACCGAGACTTTCACATAGAGGCACATGTGGAAACCTACATGCTACATATACAAATGTATGAAAGACATGGAATGCAATCCAATGCAATGCAGTAGATCGGATGTAGATGTGTGTTTAAGCACATGGACTAAGAGAAGGCAATATAGATGTGCTAATAAAGAAGGAACGTAGGTCCTTATTCAAAACAGCAAAAGAATGGCAGTTGGAAATTCATATAGGACGCAAAGTTAAAGCCTACCTTGTTTCTTATTTACAGAGCACCACCGTTAACTGAAACATCAATTCAGTAAAGACCAGTCATGTCATCAAAGCTCCACAAATCTATTGGTGCATCTCCAACGCCTAGGGTCTCAACTGGCTGGTCAGTACTTCCTTCCAGATACGGAATCTGAAGGAATTTCATGTAGGATTCGAAGGCAGACAAATCCTCTGATAACTGGGCGGCATCACTATCATCTTCCATTGCTTTCAGGCCTTCTGATGCATTCTTCGCAACAGCACAAGACTCCGGAGCAGGATACACAGAAACAGAAGATATTTCAGGTGGAGTCTTGGGATCACGCTCCCACGAGAAATCTGAACCACCCAATGAATTACTACTCTGATCAGACTGCATAAAACCTTTGAATTCATTTCCGAGTTCGGGGAACAAACCTGCAGGATTTGGTTTATACATCGTGTAATGACCATTGCCGTTATACCCAAAATTCTTGTAAATACAAGGATCAGTGGGCTGTGCATGACGAGAATTTGCTAGGGTGTTATGGTTTGGAATCACACTAGAGCTCATGCTGGCCTTGAGTTTCTTTGTACTGCTATCTGCAGCCAACTGAGTCCTATGCTTCAAAAAGGGTGACTCATCAGGAAAATTGACTTTAGCTTTCTCGCCCCTGATCCTGCGAGCTTCGGCGTCATAGGCTCTTGCTGCCTCTTCAGCAGTGTTGAAGGTCCCAAGCCAGACGCGGACACCCTTCTTGGGGTCTCTGATCTCAGCAGCCCATTTCCCCCATGGACGCTGACGGATCCCCCTGAAGACGTTCTTCCTCTTCTGCTTTGCATTCCTTTCAGCTTGCCCCTTGAACTCTACAGACTTAACGGCAACGGACCCATCTAGAGTCCATAGAAGAAACAAACTAACGGGTAAAGATCATCTGATTTTTATGACACAAGGCATGGATATAAGGACAACTAGAAAAACACCAAAAGAACATGGTAAGCGTCTCTCTCTCTCTCTCTCTCTCTCTCTCTCTCTCTCTCTCTCTCTCTCTCATGCCAACACAAAAGAATGACATATTTTCCAGTTTCACCCGCAATTCTTGATAACATCAATAATAACGCAAGGAGAAATGGAACAATAAACTCTTGCAAACCTTTGAAACACAATCACAAAGTTAAATTTTCAAGCCATCTAAAAATAGGAGTTCCTGTCCTTGGCTGTTCTCCTACAATTTTGTTATTGCTTCAGCAAACAGCAGCAACCACAAAACATAAACATGGAAGAACATAACCAAGAAACAGATCAAAAACATAAAAGGTGCCACAAGGGACGCTCTTTCCCCAGTTTTTCTTTGTTCGTATCAATCAAAAGCCTCCAAGCTCTGACCTTTTTACAGTTTATACGAATAGCAAGATTACCCACAGGCTGTCTTTAAAAAAACCCTCAAAAATTCGAAAAAAGTAAAGGGAGACAAAAGGAAGAAAAAATATTTTAGCTTCATTTCTTGTCATGATTAGATGAGGAGGAGGAGGAGAAGACGAGGTTAGGAAAGGAGAAGGGCTTGACGTCCTCCTCATCGTCAGATTTTCTTTGAACTCGCGGAAAACGTCCTCCCCATTTGATTATCTTCACGACTCTAGCCACACAGTGGGGTTTGAGGTTAGAGCAGTCAGAACAACGGTTAAAGACAGAGAATACGAACGCTTCTAGAGTTGCTGGTATATCAAGAGCTTGCCGTATCCAAGTTGGATGTTGGAACGGTAGTTTGGACTTCATAGTCAGCACAATGGATGATTTTGGAGTTGTGCTTGGTTGTGACTTCTTTCGTGCAGTTAGCATGATGGTTGCACCACACCTCGGAGGTTTGGTGTACGTGGATCTTGTACAACTTGGATTTGTACCTCAATGTGATCCAGGTAAGGCTCGTAATCTTTTGACATGCGGAGCAATTTACTTGTCTACAATGCAACTCAAAACCAGTCTCCGTATGGGACACCCCACGTTACTTGAGATTTTGAGGAAAGATGAGATAGACTCAGGAGATACGAGGGTTCCACCAGAGATTTAGCAAGTGTTGCTCACCTTCAAGGACATGATGCCAACCGAACTCCCTAAAAGCTTGTCACCTAGGTAGTGTACTAACCATGAGATTGTGTTAGAATTGGGGGCGAGAGCACCAGCTCGAGCCGCTTATAGGATGAGTCCTCAGGAGTTGGAGGAGCTCAGGAAACAGTTGGGGGAGCTCCTGGAAGCTGGAATGATACAACCATTGAAATCACCCTTTCCTTCGCCGGTACTTTTTCAGAAAAAATCAGATGGTTCTTTATGGATGTGTGTCGATTACCGAGCACTCAACAAAGTAACGGTGAAGGACCGTTACCCGATCCCATTAGTAGCCGATCTTTTCGATCGACTCGATGGAGCGAGATGGTTCACAAAATTGGACCTTCGATCAGGTTATTAGTAGGTGAGGATGGTACATCGGGATGAGGCCAAAATGGCTATGGTGACATGGTATGGAGCATATGAATTTCTTGTGATGCCTTTCGGCTCATAAATGCTCTTGCGACTTTTTGTAGGCTGATGAACGAGGTATTGACAGGGTACATCGATGAATTTGTAGTTGTATATCTAGATGACATTGTGATCTATAGTCGGAGCTTGGAGGAGCATGTCCGACATCTCACATTGGTTTTTGAGAGACTTAGATCACACTCCCTCTATGTGAAGAGAGAGAAATGTGAATTTGTTAGGAACACCGTTACTTTTCTTGGGCACATCATTGGTAGAAGAGAGATCCACATGAACCCAAAGAAAGTCCATGCTATTGAGGGGTGGGAGACTCCGAGAGATGTTGGTGAGTTACGGAGTCTTTTTGGGCTAGCTAACTATTATCGAAAATTCATTCAGAATTTTTCGAAGATCGCAGCACCATTGACTGAACTTTTGAAGAAAGTGAGAACTTGAGAGTGGACGCCCAAGTGAGTAGAGTCTTTCGAGCCCCTTAAAGCCTTGATCTGTGATGAGTAAGTGCTACGAACTTGGGAGGTGTTCTGACCCAAGATGGGCACCCTATAGCTTTCGAGAACAGAAAGCTGAAGAACGCGGAGACTCGGTATCCCGCGCACGAGAAGGAGTTGCTGGCAGTGGTACATTGCCTTCAAATCTGGAGAGTATATCTTCTTGGATCCCACTTTTCTATTCTTACTGATAATGTGGCAAACACTTTCTTTAAAACTTAGAAGAAGCTCAACATGCGATAAGCACGTTGGCTTGAGACTCTTAAGGAGTACGATTTCGATTGAATCTATAGGCCAGGTAAGAAAAATGCAATAGCCGATGCATTAAGTCGAAAGAGGGTTGAGACTCTTTGTGCCATTACTAGAATATGTGAGGATATGATCGATCGTGTAAGGCAAGTTATGGATCAGGATACTTCGTATACGCATATTGTATCTCAAGTAGAGTCTGGTATAATCGATAGATATGAGATCAGAGATGGCTTGTTATAGACTAAGACCCGTCAGTTGTTTATACCTAGAGCTGAATACTTGAGAAGGATGTTGATGCGCGAAGTACATGATGCAGAGTACGCAGGGCACCTAGTGATCGAGCGTACCGTTGCCCTGTTAGCACGCGGGTATTACTGGCCCCGCATGGTACGTGATGTAGCAGATTATATCCAGATGTGTCCTATCTGTGAGTAGGACAAAGTGGAGCGACAACAACCAGCTGGGTTACTCCAGCCTCTTCCGATACCAGAGAGATCATGGAAATCTGTTTCCATGGATTTTATCTCAGGTTTGCCCAGAGTAGACGACTTTGAGATGATTCTTGTGGTAGTAGATCATTTCTCAAAATATGGTGTCTTTATGTCGGCACCATGAGAGTGTAGTGCGAAGGAGACAGCTCGTTTATTCATTAGAAATGTAGTGAAACATTTCAGCGTTCCAGAAGAGATTGTCAGTGATCGCGATGCTCGCTTTATGAGCCGATTTTAGAGCGAGTTGTTCAAACTAGTGGGAACACGTCTCCTGTTCTCATCAGCACAGCATCCACAAACCGATGGTCAATCGAAGAGACTCAACGCGATGCTAGAAGAGTATTTACACCACTATGTCTCTGCGAGCCAAAAGAATTGGGTGTCACTTCTAGAGATGGCGCAATACAGTTATAATTACCATAAAAGCTCAGTTACTGGGAAGAGTCCTTTTGAGCTTACATTGGGGTGGCATCCGCTTGGACCCTTGGAGCTTGTATAAGGAGATGGGATAGGAAATTATCCAGCAGCCTTGCATGAGGTACGCGATAGGCAGACCCTATACAAAGAAGCAAAGACTTCCCTCGAGAGAGTAGCGGCCCGGATGATAAAGCAAGCAAACAGGTATCGACGTGATATTGAGTTTGAGGTTGGAGACGAGGTTTGGCTTCGGATACCGGAGTATATCTGAAAGTAGGTGTATAAGGACAATCACATGGGACTGAAGCCGAAGTACGATGGACTATTCAGAGTGATACAGATGATAGGTAAGGTAGCTTATCGACTGGATTTACCAGATCGTCTGAAGATCCATCTAGTCATTCATGTATCCCAGCTCAAGAAGTACTTTGAAGACCCGCAGAGGCTCAATCGTCGACCACCACCATTGGTCAGACAAGATATCCCAGCAGTTGAGGCAGTTATCGCTCATAGAGTTCAGGGAGCGGGACCACAACGGTAGACTCAATATCTTATATGGTTGACAGGTATGAGTGAGGACGACGATTCGTGGGTGTCATGTACTCAGCTTTAGCAGTACGAGCAGATGCTTCGTGATTACCATGCGGCCTTAAAGACGAGTCCGGATTTCGTTGAGGGAGAGTTGTTACGGACCTGAGTTCGTTGAGCACGCACCCACGTGCACCCTGCATCCGGGAGCTTCACATTGTGCCATGTTGACTTGAAACACTTTGTACAAATGTCATTGTATGTAAGTGGGTCCTTTGTAAAGTTCGGGTATGTCTATAAACCCGGGCTAGGTCATGTGAGTCTAGGTCTAGGCTAAGTTGTGTAACTAGGGTTGATCCTTAGTTAACCTAGGTCTAGTGGGCTTGGTCAAGCCAGGTTGACTTAGTCGTGGGCTAGGTTTGGTCCAACCGGGTTTAGGTGACCTGGGTCCTAGTCGGTTATGAGTTAGGATAGGTCATTAGGTGGTTAATGTCGGTTAGAATAGGTTGGGACAGGTGGAGGCCAGTTAGGAGGGGCTGGGACAGCTCACCCGCACCCTAAGGGAGGGAGCGGTTACAAGTTGCAACCGTCCCCTTTGGAGGGAACGGTTACCCTAACTAGACCCAGGCTTTAAGTTACAGCCCTCCTGCATTGTGGGGAGTTAGAGAAAATACAGGAGAAACCGTAGAGTGCGAAGAGAGTGTTGAGAGAGAGAGAGAGAGAAGAGGAGAGTAGAGAAGCTTGGGCCGGACAGCGCCCTTTGCAGCCAGACGCCCAAAAGCCGAGCTTCATCCTGTTATCAAGTGCAGAGATCCTAGCGCCGTACAGAACTCGTGTGTAGTGGAGTGCCACAGTCTAGCGCCACAACCATGCCGTGGAGTTCTTTGTAGCCGAGGTTCAGACTTGCCGTCAGGTGCAGACGCCCTGGTGCAGCATAGGTGCCAGAGTGTTGTGCAAGATCTGCAGCAGCGCGTCCCAGCCATGCCGTCCTCCCAGCGCTAGTAGAGTAGCGTTAGTCCCTGTGCTAGGCGACTGTCATAGAGGTGATAGCCAAAGACTGTCTTCTTCCTGGTGCCGACCAGAAACCTCTCTTCAGGGCATCGCCGTGTGCACCCAGCCAGCCAACACCGGCAGCAGACAACCGAATCATCAGGGAGCGTTTATGCTTGTGTTAACCTCCCCTAAACATCCAATTAGGCGAGACCCTTCTCTACTCGGTTCCAGAGAGAACCCTAACTAATTGGAAACCCCGGTTGTACTTGTTTATGAGGAAAAGCTGTGTGTTTAGTTCCAAGCTGTTTTGTACGTTTGCTTTGAGTATAACTTACAGTGTCTAGGCATGGAGATCTGAACGAGTCGATCCTGCCTCCTAGCAACAACCGAGTAAAGGTAGTTCAGCAGGGGTAAGTGATTGGTATACGGGAATCACCGGGTGATTCTAGCCATCACAGTGAACGAAGACTTTGAAAAAAATTAGGTTTCAAAATTCGTACTGTGACACACTCCTTAAAAAGAAAAGAAATTATTTTTTTTATAAAGAAAGCTCATGGCAATGCACCCCCTCAAGTTGAACTTCCCACCAGCAGCCAGCAAAGGGCCAACCGAGCTGATGGTGCGGGTGCAAAATATCTTCGTGTACGAAAAATATCTTCGATTGGGGTACACAGCGATTCAGGACGTGAGTTCGATACCTGAGACATGCACGTGACTTCTTGTACACAAAAGCCTCTCCCATTTGAAGGAAATTTATGGCCAACTTCATGGAGTAAGCATTTAGTCATTTCACCTGGAGTTCCAGAGGTTCAGCCACTATTTATCTTTTCTGGTTTCAGTTTTTGCTTTTGATTGACATTGAAATGTTAGCATCATAATCAAGTTCTATGAAAACAAAGAATTTATGACAGACTTCATAAAAAAAAAAACTTAGTTGTTGTATCTTTTTAATAGAAAAGCTGGGGTTGGCCATAGTCCTACCAAATATGCATGATCTCCGTATCAATCAATCTCATGATGTTCCAGCTGAGTCAACCCCTCACCATGGCTCCTTGAGTCCACCGAATGAGAGCTTGGTCACGGTGGCTATGCTGGTTGGGCAAACAAGAAAACCTGTCCGATTCATTGTAAAGAAGGAAGGGGTTAAGGTTTAAAAGGTCTCTGTCAGGAGATCGATTTTAAGGTGTGCCATCTTTAGGTTCAATGGTAATTATTATTTTAATACGGTAGATACTACAAACAAGATTCTTGCAAGTCTCATCAAAGTTTGAAATTGGACGTCCCACTAATCTTTTCTAAATGAATGTGGGGTTAAATTTTCTGATGTTGGTTGCGCAACTCAGTAAAGAGAATCCAAAGAGATTAGTTCCAAAGAAAGGTAAATGATAAGCAATCTTCTTCTTCTTTTGTTCAATGGGGAGGCCAAAGCCAGATTTACCCCGTAGGGGGTGTTGAACGAACTCACGACCTTTATGTCGAACCCCATGCCAGGCGAGCAATTGCTTGGTGTGCTTTAAAAGACGAGAAATCTACCAACTTTTAGCGAGCTTGCTTGACCCCCTTGCTATAAGGACCTGACCCACCTCCTAGAAAGATGTCAAAATGGAGTCCTAGTCACAGTGTCGGCTTGTTTGGCAAGGCTATGTTATTACCCCTTGTTAACATATTGTGCTTGCCATCAATCTTAAATATCCTTCACAAACCGGCGAACCCAACCATCCCTAAAGCTCCGAGTCTGGACGCTTACCTGAAGGCCTATGGTGCAATGTGTCAGCTAGCTAGTGCAAGCCCCCATGGGAATCGAACCTTTAATTTCCCATCTAACAACCAAAAGCTATTCGACTATTTTCCCTCCTCGGAACGATCCTGAACTTTTACTTTGCACGGAAACATCACCATAATCTATTTAATGCAGTTAAATAAAACTGGCTATTCCAACATATGAAGGCAAACGTTATTGACATAAAAACTGTCATCTTCTGATCATTTTACTTGAACTTTTTGGTAATCATAACCAATGCCCAGAAGTCCATGTAAAAAACACAATTGTGAATTTGAGCCAAAGATGATGCTCTCTCTCTCTCTTTCTCTCTCTCTCTTACACATGCACACACACAAATATAACTAAATTTGCTCAAGGGACCAACGGATACACTTCAGTTTCTAAGTCATCCACAAATTCCAGAACGAAGACCAGTATTTCGTATCATTTCAGCTTCATTCGTAGGCTTGAAAGAAAGCATTGACAGATACCAAAGCCAACGAACCAACAATTTCCAAAACTCTCAAAGAAAATTGTTTATTATTCTCCAGCAACAAAGTGGTGAAAAGGGAAAAGGCAAAGATAAAGTGTCATAAATGCCATCTTCTAAATAATCCTTCGGGTGGCCTCACATCGCCGCTTTAACTGCATAAGCAGGATCGCACCATGGCGTTTGAAGAAACTCAGCCAGAAAGGGGCACAGACTTCGCCTGAAAAAGAAAGAGAGCATCAAGAACTGGATCAATTCCTATAGCGGAATGGTAGCAAGTGTTTTTTTGTATACAAGGAACCAGTTATCTGATCAATTCGTCATGTTTGGTAACTGTTCCAGTACAAGAAAACTTCAAATTTGAATCCAAACGAAAAGGAATACTCACAAGATCGCGGTACTTGAGGATGTAGAACATCTCGAGATAACGGCGAGTCTCACGCCTCTCCAGCTTGGAGACATATTTCCAGAATCCATAGACACCGGCAAGAGTCATCAACCTCTCAGAGTAGATCTTCCATGTGTAGCTGGAAAAGAAACAGAAGAGAGAAATTCATTTAGCATGCAACTCCAAGAAATAAAAGTTGTTCTAGGAGTCCACCAAAATTGCTTAACAAAAAGTTCCTTTGTAGCAAAGTGAGTGAAGTACAACATAAGGGCATGTCCACAGTTATTATACCAAATGCAGAGAAGAGGGCACCTATCCTCATAAACTTCGAGGATATTAACATTTGAAGAAAACGTCATAGATTGTTCATGGACATGACTGGAACAATAATGAGGCCTACTCAGGACTTTCAAGGTGAATTCGACAAAGAATTTCCTTGTCGTTTGGACTCTAGGTACTTTATATGAGCTTATAAATAAAAAAGCGTTGAAGATCACATCAAGGTTAGGACACAACTTGACTTGAGCTTTCATAACGTTGTAGTCAAGTTGCTTGAGACCCTCTAAGAATGTGGATGTCCTTAGCAAAAAACACTTGGCTGCGCCAAGCGTAATACCCAGTAGCACCAAAAAAACGGGAAAAAAGAGGACCAAAAAGATGTTAACAGTGAGTGAAGTTCAATGAGCCATGCTTACCATTCATAGATACGCTGCAATCCTCCTTGAGAAATCGCATCCCAGTGTTGTGGGTCGGTCTTGCATCTCTCAAAGAAATCTGCCATGAGATCTGCAGACTTGTCTCCCTGGTAAGGATCAATATGGAAACCAGACGTGCCATGAACAATGATTTCAGCTGGTCCTCCGTTGCATGTGGCAAATGTCGGTAGTCCACAAGTCATCGCTTCCACAACTGTGAGTCCAAAGGCTTCGTAGAATGCAGGCTGAAATCACAGAAAAAAGAGTATAATGAAGTTTTTTTTAAAAAAACAACCATGAAGGCATATGATGTTAGGTCTTCTATGCATCACTGACAGACTTCACCACTCACCTCATTTTTGAGTGAGCTTTTGTTTTTGAAGTTGGAAAAATCAATGAGAACTCATGAAACTAATTAAACCTCATTGAACTAACAAAAGTCTTTTAGCATTAGGGGGTTGCAGAATGTACCTGAATGAAAGCACCACGTGTATCTGCAATGTACCGATACAACTCACCATTCCGGACACGGTTCTTTTGAGCAACAATCCATCTGAACTGGCCATTCAAATTGTACTCCTTGATGAGTGAATGCATTTTCTCAATCTCATCAATTTCCTCCCTGTCACTGGATTTCTTGACATCATGGTAACCTGCAACTACAACTAGGTTTACCAATTCACGCAGCCTCTTGTTCTTCCCAAACCACTCAACTAGACCGGTCATGTTCTTGACACGATCAAGCCTTGCCATGGAGAAAATGATTGGCTTTGACCGGTCATTCAGCATGCATCTGCACAACACAATTAAGAAAATGTCCACATAACCTCCCATTCATTGCAACTACTTCTAGTTTCTCTTAATGTTTTTCAGACAAATAAATCAGAAATGATTTCTCTGACACCTATATGATAACAATTCCTGCACTGGAATGACACTGAGAATAAATGGAGATCATATGAATTCGTAATATGGATGGAGTATGATGAATGGATCTGGGAAAAACCAATTTAAGCTTTGAGCCCATATCAATCATGATTCTAGAAAAGTAAAGCTAAATGGGCTCTAATCTTGCTTAGTAGCTCAGTGAGAGCATCATCGTTGAAATTTCACACATATATAACCTAAAAAATTACCGTCCTCCAGTTGAGCATTCTCAGGTTGGCAGCAAGAGATGAACTGTCTTAAGGTTGTTTGTGAAAAAGAACGAGGCAGCCAAGCTAAAAAGTTCATAGACCATTAAGCATAGAATCACGTTTTATGATATTAGTTTATTTCGAAACCCAGAGATTAATTGTTTAATATATTCATGTATCCTGAAGCTTCATACTAGTTCTGCAATAGCTTCTTAATACTTGCATAGCTTCATACTAGTTCTGCAATGGCTTCTTAATACTTGTATAGAACAACCAGAACATCAGCAGAGGAGAAGAGTAAGCAAAAGTATTTATTACTCACATGTGTTCATCGTTTTGCTCAGGACTGTACAACAGCTCCTCAATTGATGGGTGAAATGTAGTAAGTCTTCTCTCTTTCTCAAAAAATGGGTAATAAATCGACATATCTGCACCTGGAGAAACAATGTTGAACTTAGGATCAAAGGGATCAATGCCGTGAACTACGCGGTAGAGTCCAGGAAGAGTGAACGCAGTATGACTCTCGTACTGGCCAACAGTGGTCTTGCTGAAAAAGGAAACACACATAAAAACACTTGTCAAACAACAGTAGCATTTCAAAGTAGATCAAGAGCTAAAGAATCCTACAAAATTGAATATTTGTGGATTTCTTCACATAGAAGTGTCACCTTCCGGCAATCTCCTGGTATGTACTGGTAATAATAAAATCTGCATGATTCATGGCAATAAGATCAGCTGTAAATTGGCATGAGAAGTGGTACTTCTCATCAAATTTCTTCCAATAAATATCAGAATCTGGATACTTCGTCTTCTCAAGAGCATGGGCAATGGTGCACTGCATATGACCAAAAAGGATCGGAACATATAAGGCTTACAGTGAAGCACAAGCAAACACACGACTATTTACAAAGCCGTGATCCCAAGTCCCAACCTGAGTAACCCCCAGCTTGTGTGCCAACAAAGTAGCGACAAGATTTCCATCACTATAATTTCCAATTATCAAATCTGGTTTTGCCTGCATCTCGGCAGTGATTTCACTGGCCACATCCTGAGAATAGTAGCAAATTTACAAAACAAAAGGGATTGGTAGTAAGTGTCCAAATGCATCTATTTAACGAACAAATTGTGTTCAGGATAAGCCTTAAAAGGGAAAGTTTTTAACTGGTGCAGAAACTCTACCTCCGTGTAAGTTTCCAAGTAAGGCCAGACATCGAAACGTGATATCCACTGCTTGAGGATACCGTTCTCACTTCTGAAGGGAACGCGCAAAATGTGTGTGTATTGAGTGCCACTGACTCTTTCCATACGTTGGTTGCATGTGTTTCCTACTGCATCGGGAATCAATCTAGTGACCTTGGTTCACAAGAAAGCAACAAAGAATATGAGACATCAAATTTCAGGATGGTAAAACATTGAAGAGGATAACCTACATGTCTGAACACAAAGTATTTGACAACGGAATTAGCACACGTAAAAAAATCTCTACCACAAGAATTCGAGGGGTGATATCCAGGCCCTGCTGCTTAATCCTAAGGAGCATCTCAGATTCCAAGGCCCGTACTTGGTCCAAAATATACACAATCTGCAAGTACACAGAGTATATCGGGTTGGAATTGTTCACCAAAATGTTTTATTCTATGATTGTTTCATAAGTATAGGGTAAGAAGGCAATTGTTGAGGAATTTAGCTGAAATAGATGACCTGGCCACCAGTGTCAGGGAGTCCGAGAACATTGGCCTGGCCAAAGTAACCATGCGGGGTGAGGATAACAACATTAAACACCATTGGAATTTTTCCAAGGAATTTTTCAAGTGTAGATGGATCAGGAGCCTGCAGGATGTCGAGAAGTAGATGAATCATTTCCTTAACATGCTCAGCATTGTCACCCCAGCCTCTCTCCAAACCAAGTTCTTGGAACCTGCATATAGAAGGGAGATCAATAAATCTATTTCTCTAATTATGTCAGACAATGTCATCGTTTATACTCACCCAACAACTAAAATCCAGGAAAGAAAACTCCATATTTGTAATAACAGGAGATCTCAGATCACTGCTTGAAGATGGAAACCATAGTGGTGTATTACAGTTAGATGAGTAGGCTAGAGCAACACCAGCTGGGTCTCAATAATTTTATACAGAAACTAGACATGCCTAGATAATATAATCACTTCATCAAGTGGAATAACTTGCTGAGGTTGCACGAATGAATATAAATTACACAATGCTTCCAAAGTCCAAGCAATTCTCGACCACTCATCCATTTATTGGCATAGTTGCACATATTCCACAATCCGCAGGTTGAGTTGCAAGATCTTAACATGCATGAAAACAGCTATAAAGAAAACCTGGCTCTTACTTGTGCTCGAACTCTGAGTAAGGTGTCTCTGCAGGAAGCTTTGAAAGATGTTCCTCTGCCTTTGCAAGAGCAGTTTGCAGACCACGAAGGGTGTGGATACGATCATTCAGCATCATTGACTGCACATCACATTTAGAAGCCACCTCGTTCAGAATTATGCCAAGTCACATTCTAAATGCAGCGTTCTGGTGCCAGTCATCAAAATTGACAAAGCTAAAACAGCATTTGGGTTCGCTGCACCCACCCTGCTGTCATTCATTCACCCCAAGACTGTTAGACCAAACACTAAGGATGATGTCATTATTGATCCAACTCCTAATGAGTTGATCAAATATGATGAGCCCCTCTTGAGGCTTAGGTGAACAAAGAGGACAGTGAACTTAAAGAACAGCAAGGAGAAAGACCACAGAAAATACTACTTGATTCTGTGGAACTAAAAGAAGTAAACTAGTTCAGTCACTGCATGCTTACATTTCCTTTGTAGTTGTGTTGTCGAAGGAAATCAACCAAAGGCTGCATGCTATCTCTATCATGAAACATTCTTGAAGAAAGATGCCTGTTGAGGAATTGCACTCCATTGCCGATGGATGATGATCGATTTGGACGAGGAAATGAAGCATTGAAGGGCTCAAAGTCCAACTCAAGAAGATAATTGTCCTCAGCACTGCATCCAACATGTAGGAAGGGTGTAACAGGCCGTTTAAAAAGTGATCCTTGAAAAGTGAAAACAAGAAAGAATCTGAATTTCATTATATTCTTATGTTTGAGCATTCAACGTTTTGCAGCAGTTTTTCCAAAGATGCATCCGAGGAAACATTATCAAAAAGAACATTTCCAAGACTTACAATTAAAGGTTATACATTTAGAAGGTATAAACTCCAAATTAGGGCTCGCATTTTGCATGAAAGCTATGAAAACTTACCCGTCATCCACAAGTTTTTCCTTGAACTTCAAATATTCAGGGACGCTCAGTTGCTCAACAATAAGTTCGTGCACGTTCACTCGTACATATTCCCATACTCCAGGCCTTGGGCGGATAGCCAAGGCAACCCATGGTGGCAAAACTATTGCTTCCTAAAGAAATTTAAAGCAGAATAAGAAAAAAGGTTGTATGAAGGAACAAAAAAGATACATCAACACTTGAAGAATCTACACTCTGAATCATCACCTGAGCAGATCTCAAGACTTCGCCAAAGAGCCCCTCGCTAAGCTTCTTCCTCTCTTCCTCTGAGATAACCCTTTCAAACTCCAACAGCAATTGATGGGGCTGCAAGATGCCTTTTCCTTGTTCCACATACCTGAAAGGAACAAACAGCAACCATACACTAGACCAGGTTAGCCAAATCAGCAACAGCAATTGTACATAATCACATAGGCATGCAGGTCAACTATCTTACCAACTTGCAAATGACAATGTACAGATGATATTGATTGGCCAAGCGCCAATCAAATGGGAAACAAAATTACTGAACATTTTTGCAATTGTGGCTTACCATGATGAAGAAAGATCCAGTGACAGAGAAGGAAATCACAGAGGTTGAGAAAGTGCATGCCCTTATCAAAGAGGCAACTTAAATGCTCAGTTACACTTGTTAATTGCTCAAGAAGAATCAGGTCTGCAATGGCGAGCTGTATGGCCATTGCAGATAAATGAGGGAGTTTCATGCAATGCTAAAAAGTTCAGTTTGGTAATAAAGTAGCTTCTTCTTTATACTGACAGTAGATGGACCCATCAAAACCTAGAAGGTGTAGCAACAAAATGTGAGCAAATATTACATGTGGAAAACCCTGATATGGCACAAGATCGAGCTCTATGGGCTGTCAAAGAATACATGTAGCCCACGCCACCTAGTGTGTCAAAAGGCTTGGCTTTTGTTGTTGTTGCATGGTTAATTCAAAACAAAGGTTAGATATTCATGAAAAAGACTGAACATCCCCAAAATGAATACGTATAGGAACAAAGTCTGCTCTTGCTACCCATCAAAAGCCCCCACGAGATTATCCACAAGCGTGAAGAACCAAAACCTTGACAGTCAACTTACTAGCCAGATGAGCTTTACATCCGAAGAAAAAAACAATCAATGTCACGCCAACAGACTACACTATCCCACCCATGTATAGACTTCAAATATTCTGCCCAAGCAAAAGCAAATAAATCCCCTTGAGCTGAGATTTCATAATACACCTTCCCGTCATATTTCTGTATAGATCTTCCATAACTACTAACTGGATCAAAGTTAAGGAAATAGCTTGAAGAAACTCTTACAATTACAAAAGCACAAATAGAAGCTAGAAGAAAATGAAACACTAACCTGGACAAAAGGGCAACCAGTTCATTACGATGAGCATTAAGTGTGTCCTCAACACGTTCCCGCATGCTGAGAACACGAGTCAATGGTCGGGCTGCCATGGCTGAGCGAGCTCCTTTTCAAACTCAGATATCTTCAGAAAAGAAAGAGAATCTGCAACATAAGTTCTGAAAATGTTCAAGCTCTAATACACAACCACCAGTGCAAAAAATGACTATAAGTTTCCACACTGCTCTACCAAGAAATATGGAAAAGCAAGATAGAGCCATCTAAGCAATAAGAACATCATGGTGCAAAGAAACAAACACCAAAACGACAGGAAAGAAAGAGCTTACGGAAACACACCCAAAAACAGCTAAGTTTTCACTTCACAAATGCTTTAAAAACAAGGAAAAGAAAACAGATCAAGCTCGGCAAAGGTCTGCTTATGCCAAGGCGATTATTTAGTTTTCAAAACTTCACAATTTACAGATTGAGCAGACACCGCGAAGAAGATTAGTCCAAGTTACAGTATCGGCTGGTACGCATATTTTCCTTTAAATGACACATTTCTTGCACAATGGAAAAAGAAACTTGCGATAAAAAAAACTATACATTCAAAAATAGTTTTCAAAACTTACGATAATTGGTCAAAACTTCTCTAATAAAAGAACGAGCCAGTGAACAGAATTTGAGAGTTAGCCTCTAAAGTAGAATGTGAGCCTTTAACTATGAAAAACAAGAAAAATTTCCTTAAACCGCAAAGAGACCAACAGATCAGATATTAAGCATAAGCATGAGAATCTCCTAACAACTTTTTGCAAACCCAAGATGGAAGAAGAAACGCAGCTTGATTCCACATCCACCATTCTCCAGCAGAGAATTCCTTCCCACCGAAAATGGAAATTTATGAAGCATTTTGAAACGCTACTGGGGTCCTTACTTTAGAACAAAAGAAAGAAATTACAGATAAAATAAGATACATGAGTTCCCATCTTGTAAGAAAATGCGAGTTGAAAGAGAGGAAAAAACAGTTCATTTCACAAAAACTCTTTGTCCAAATAAAACCATCGTTTGGAGCTAAACCTAGTAAAAAGATTTCTTCAGGTCGCCATCTTTCCAAAGAAAAACATAAGTTTCCCTCCGTGAAAATAAACGAAAAAAAGATTAAAGCAGCAAGTGTCTTCAAACACACAAGCATGCACGCGTGCACGCATAGAAGAACTTAGAGATTCTTAAATGCAAATGGTGATTCTTTTAAATGCTTAAGCATGCTTTTAAAAAAATAGTCGACGTATCAACCATACAGCATTGGATCTTAAGCTACTGAAAAAGCTATTTTCTTTTCTTGGGTTAAGAATAATAATTATTCGTCTAGTGACTTTTTGCTAGAGATCTACTCTCCAATACCAAAACTTTCATAGATCTAGCACGCCAGAACTTCATTCCCACTAAGAAATAGAATACAGCATGAAAGATGTTCACGGAGAGACGCACAGAAAAGCTTATCTGATACTTTAGAGTAAATGGTGACTCTTTTAAGCGTTTAAGCATGCCTTAAAACAGATTGGATCTTAGGCTACAAAAAGATTTTTCTTTTTCGGGATCGAGCATAATGAATACTTCTTTTTATGATTAACTGCTCAAAAAAGACTCTCCAAAACCTTCCAGATCTAGCAATGCAGAACTTCATTCCCCTTGGGAACCGCAAGCATCGGAAGTCCAAACAATTCCTTCGTTACCATATTAATGTACAAGATAATATGCACCCCCAAAAAAAAAGTCAAGGCTTCCTTACACTGCAACAGATCAAGTTCAAAATCGGCAAAGCGTACTGTTTCCATATTAATGTACAAGATAACAAGACTCTATCAACACTCAAGCTGGAAATCCTCACTACGACAGTCATAATCCGGAAAACCAAGCATAAATATTAGCACGAAAGCTTCAAAATCCAGCATTCCCTAAACACTCATATGCTTCCCACTGACCTAGAGCTTCCCAAGAGCTCATTAGATGAGCAAGGACCAGAAAACAACCAATAAAAATCACGGCTTTTGTTCTTCAAGGGTAAGCCACCAAAACCCCGCTAAAACCTTTGAGCATCAAACAGACACCAAAGGAGCTAAAATTTACCTCAAAATCCAGCAACCGGACGCTGAAACTTTCCCGAACTCCCCCGGAGGGAAGAAGGAAAGAGGAAACGAAGAAACGCAACAAACGCAAGTAAGGCAATACAGAGAGAAGGAACGAACCCAACTCGATGAAGATGAAGACAGCGTGAGGTCGCCTTAAATAAGCACCGAACGACTTACTACAGAGAGGAGATCTGGTTTTAATGAGTAAAACCGCTTACGGTTTTCGAATACCACACTAGTGTACTGTGCAGTTTGCTTTTTTTGAAAACCATGCCGTGAAATTTTGAAAATCTGAAAAACAAGCCTTCTCTGACTAGTCACCGCGTCAAGAGCTTGCGTTAGTTTCTCCAAGATCAACCCCAATGCTTAACCGTATTTCTGGTATCTACCGCTTTGCGGCAGAGAAATAGAATCGACTAGATTTCTGCATGTCACCATGTACCATTAGGGAACGAAAGAAGCTACTTGCCAACTGTTTGCGGAAAATCTTTTGTTTACTAGACCTGGAAGTGAGACCACGATATGTCGAGCTATCGGTTGTCTTATGTTGTCACACTTACTGGGAGGGCCTCAAATCTATATGTGGCATGGGGTGGTTCATTAATATATATATATATATATATATATATATATGAAAATCGGATCTTGCCCACTTATGACATGTATATCTAGTAGTATAAGTGTAATTTAAAAAAATTTAAGAGATTTTGAAAAGATATGAAAGGTATTGTTATTAAATCATGCTTCAAAAAAATAATAGTGAGGTATAAATGGATAACATCATGGGTAGGATCCAATCAATATATATAGTTTTAAATACATAATATCTTTTGATACACAATATAAATATTTTCATCATTCAATCTTTGAGATCAATATTAAAAAGTTTAAATTAAAAATATTATTTAACTTTTAGAAATTAAACGATAAAATCATTTATGCAAGAGTATGCAGCGAAGTCATTATGTATATAAGACGTCTTATATATATATATATATATATATATATATATATATATATATATATATATATATATATACCAAGAGAATCTCAGTTGCATAATAGTGTTTCACACATAATCTTATACAAGCATCTCTACCGTTTGATTTTTGAGATCGATAATAAAGATTTGAAACAAAGCAAAAGTGATTTAAATTTCTATTGTGATCTCAAAGATCAAATAGTAGAAATGTTTATGCAACATTATGCACCAAAAGACATTATGTAGCTAAGACATCATCTCTCTTTATATATATACACATGTTACATGTGTGTATGTATTTACATATAGATATATGTATATGCCGTGACCATGTAAAGGCCAAAATCAGGGTGCTGATGATATTGATACCCAGGGCCAGAATTTACCTCAAAAGGGTGTTTCTCTTCGTAATATCCACAGCCCACACATGTTTCTTCTTCTTAAAAGATCCGATGTCTCAGTTGACAGAATAAAGTGATTAGGTGGTTATTATAAGCCTTATTCTTCGTTCAAAGTCATTTATTTCATATATTAATACTCAATTTTGATGCTTTAGTAAACAACGAAGCTCAATTTTCAGCCAAACGTTCTACAAAATCAACATCTAAGAATGTTGGTGGTAGTAAATTTTCCCATAAGATATTCATATCATGTGACTGACCTAACAATTCGTTGCATGCAAGGCATGGGCCAGCATACAATGGTGGAGGCTGAAGCCAGGAATGCACGTCCCAGGTATTGAACTCGTGATCTGCATCTTGTGAGTCGAGTGCCCTACTAGGTGAGCAGATGCTTTGAGTGCAGTGTGAAATTCTTCTTCAAGCAATAACCAATAAGTTTGAATTTTTTTTGTTATTCCTTTCTTACGAAATTAAATTATTTCATTTGATCCAATTTAGAGCTGCTGTTAGGCGTCACACTTAAAGCTAACCGCCATCGTCCATCCTGAGATGTACAAATGCAACAGAAATGGGTTGGCATAGCAACAATGATCATGTAGCTGGCAAGCAAACCTAACCTAAAAAGAGTCGCCATAGTTGGTGATGTAATATTAATTAACCTAGGCAAAAGATTTAAAAGCGTGCTGGATCTGGATAGAAGGGGTTCCTGAATCCAATCCGACCTTCATTTGGATTTGGATTTCGGTTCTGGTTTCAAGGTGATCTGGAACCCTGTCAGAATAGATTTATCTGTTCAGAAATGGCAACCCCTGGTTTCAAGTTTGCATCTTTCAAACAGGCAGGTTTGCCTCAATCCTTTACGAATAAAGTCAGTAACATCCATGGGCTTGTGTGTGTGCGCGCGTGTACAAGAAGGTGGTGAGTTGCCCAACAGTACAGCAGATTAATTGGAGGGTGGGAGAAGCACCATCATCAATGTGAAGAAGCACATTCTTAATATCGATTATTTAACTTATCTTTTCGCAGGACTTTGTGGTCCCATTCTCAATGAAGTTACACAATGGTGGTCAACGACCACACACACACTGCATGCATATACATAAGGTTGCCAATGGGTCGGATCACAAATTAAGCCCAATCCGAATTTGAATCTTGTTAGTAGGATCTGGTAAAAGATGTAATCTAAAAAGGGAATTCCGGTTAAATTTGGACTCTAATTTGGGTTTGCCTATAGTGCTAAGCTAAAAGGAACAGTGAGCGATGATGATCCAAGGAGTGGGTGATTAGCACGCATACTCTTTTTTCTGTATGAAAGAAATTATTGTTGCTGCCGTTTGGTTGGTTGGTTAGACGGACTACATCCCCGGTTGTTCAGCTGGTGATCTCTCTCTCTCTCTCTCTCTTTCTCTCTTGTGAGTGCGTGTTATCCATATCATAGATGAAGTTATATTATACTCGATGTGCTTCGGAAATCATTGGAACTTTGCCTCGTGGAACTGTGATGATGCTCTTTTTCTTGGATTTTATGGAAACATATGTAGTTTTATTTCAATAAGTTATTTAGTACATGATATTGTACGATAAATACATCTCTCTCTCGTGGAATGGTTGATGCACTTTTCTTTTAGTAGTAAATGGATCACATGGGCGTCCAAACTGCAAATTTCGACTTCAATCCTGAAAATTATAAATAAATTATAAATAGCTGGCGCATCTGGCATGGGTCTATCAGAAAGGGAAGGGGAAAGTTTAGTTTAAGCTCTTTCTCGAGCCACCAAGAAAGGACCCACTTGGTCTATGCACCAGCCTTGCTCCAATTAAAGAATTAACTGTGTCCTACTAGGTGAAAGCGATGATGACCCAAAGATAGTGACGGCACTGGATTACCAGCGGTTACAGTAAAATTGGTTTCACAGGATGGTTCATTTACTTATCTATGTTGAGGTCTTCGCAGGGAAATCCTGACGCTGAAACTTATCAACTGTATCAGATTGCATTAGCTGTAGGTCTCTGCCTTCACACACACACAGAGAAGACAGCAGCAGCCATGCTCATACTGCTACGTCAATGGAACTCGAAAAGCTGGGCCGATGATACAACCCCATGCCCTATAAATTAACCAAAAAAAGACAGGGAAAAAGGCTCCAAGTACCAAGGTAAGCTGGAGAACCTCTTTAGCAGCCACCTAGTCTGTAGTGTTGCTGAATCTCAACCACTCGTTTTCCTCCACCAACTAGTCTGCCCAACACAAACAGATTCACCGAAAAGCCTTTGCTTGTATCGACCAACGGTTTAACCTACCAGTTGGTGACACACCAATCCCAGAAGGGTACAGAAGGAGGGGGGGGGGGGGAGAGAGAGAGAGAGAGAGAGAGAGTTCCATCATCGTCTGCTTACGTCTTACACTGTGTTTAAATATCTTATACCGTGCTTCCCACCAATATCCCATTGCTCCGAAATATGGTGACAACCACCTACTGGTTAGGATAGCTCAATCGTTCACAAGAAACACACAAACACCAACTTACAACAAATTGAGGGCATTGTCCTACTGCCTTCCTTCCTCAAATAACAATTCAAAGATCTCCTGGAAAAAAGTATATATATACACACAAGAAAATTGGATCTTTCTCAATGAGCATCTTGCTCCTTTTGAATAGAATGAGTAAAGTTTTAAAATGTTTAAAGAGTATTAAAAAAGTAGGAAAGGTATTTTTATTAAACTCATTATAATATCATAAAAAAAATAATGAGTGGACATAAGTGAGCAAGTAAGTGGACATAGATATATAGATATAGATGGATAGATATAAAGAAAAATTAGTATGCAAATGAATACATGTTTAAACATGCTTACAGATTTTAACGGTTCTATCTTAAAAACCAACATTACACATCTTTAAGCCAAAAACAACTTGTATCGGGTGTATTATAATAAAATATCAACATATATATATTTTTTAAAATTTAAATCTGATCAAAAAAATGAGAATTAAACCCTCTTCTCTCTATATATATATAGATAGATAGATAGATGATTTTTTTTTGACAAAGTTATAACTTACAGACGTTATTGTAGTAATAAACTATCGGATTTATAGCTCTCCTCCCTAACGTGTTGCTGTTATAGAGGCAATGCTTCTAAATGCCTGCAAATAGAAAAGTTGCAGCGTAAGCTTCAATGCACAGAGAGAGATGCTGTCGAGAAATTTTACTAGGCACCTTCCACACAGGTGAAAAGTTAAAAAAGGTAGTACGGGGAGTCGTCTACGATTTACCACAGCAGACGTTCTAATAATTTAGGCTGCAGTGCGTCCGACCCTTCATCTTTTGATGGAGGGACCACATTTTTAGGAAAAAAACACTCTGCAGCTTCGTACGGGCTTACTGCATCTCTCCTATTTAAAGCAGCCTTGCCTTTGGGTTATCTACCAATCACCTTAGGTAGATGGGAGGAATCTTGTCGATTCCATGACAGTCTGCCGATCGATATCTTCAAAAAGAGAAGATAGATAACCCAAAATCCAAAGCCTCCGATTATGTCATGCTTTTACAAAGCAAGGCATGCGTGGAGTTGAATACACAAGATAAGGTTTACAGGTAGATAAGAGAAGAAAAGTAATTTCACTCAGTACCGAAGACGCCAAGATATACCATTGTCATTGGACTGATCAGGAACAAAGTGATGGCATACAGGTCTAGACCAAAACCAAAACGGAGATGCTTTTCTCAAACTAAAGTGGGTGTCAGTGCATGGATTCAATTCTCCATTGAACTCGATCTTATGTTATATTAGTATTCGACTCAAAGAAAAACATTAAAAACAAGATTGGAAATAGCCCTTCCAGCACGCGCCTTGCACCCGAGAAACACCACTACACCCCCCACCAGCCTTTGTCTCAGTAGCGCTTCGCAAGTTTCAGGGATCACTCCTGGCACCTGCCCCGCATCATAGCTGCTAGAATGCATCTCACCCAGTCAAAAGTCACAGTAAACTAAATTTAATTTTAAGTCATTAATGAGGTAGGACGGAGCAGGATTACCCTAATCCCGGCCCTGCACAACTTGTCCTGTCCCACTATGGGGCAGGTTTTCAATCCTGAGAACCCGCAACATACAAGCGCGATACAGGTTGGTTGCCTGCTGAGTGGGGCAACATTGCACAAAATCACATTTTATCGCTCCCTCCCAACTAAACAATCTAGAGGAGACCTTTCTCTCACTCTTTTAGAGCCAACTGTTCACTGGTTAATGAGGTAATTTGTGAAACGTAGTGTTCGTTTGAATCAAGCAATGAGTTTTCATCTTCAAGGAAAGAGCACAAAGATAGCTAGCTGCTGTGGAGGTGGCAGAAGAAAGCAGTTAGATGAAGCTCAAGAAAGAGTGAAGTTATCATTGCCTTTGAGCCGACAAGGAACAAGAGCCCGAAAACAGACATGATGATTAATATTATTTAAGAAGCGTAGATCTGGCAAAAGTGGCTCCGTCTTTCATGGTAGACACAGCTATGATTCATATCTTACTGTTGAATAGATGGAAAGGAATGAGATTTGCTGACGCGGCTCCACATGAGCGAATTTGGACTGCCAAGGGTGTAACAGCTTTTGAAAGGCATCCAATGCACCAACTAGGTCCACGGTGAAAGCAGGCTTCGGTTCAATAATTACTGCTTTTTGGTTTCGAGATCTTCAATATGATATTCACATCTAAAAACTTGTTGGCTATTTTGGTGAAAATAAGTGAACCAAAATACTTTAGGGTCAATGTTAATATTGTGAAGGCTATTTTATTGTTTTAAGATTTCAAATTTTATAAATGCAAAGGACACCAACAAATATCTTGAGGATACAATGAAGAATCCTTTGTCAAGGAATATGCAAGATTGAATTTCAACCTTATATAAGAAATAGATATGATCTATTCTTAATAATATTTTTTACATAATTGTGCCTCATACCAATATGTCTCAATTTTCTATTATACATATGACTATAAGCCTTGGATAACATACTTTGACTATCACAGGCCATCGATATTGGGGCTAATGGCTTCGACAGTATCAAAATATTATAAAATAAGTTTTTAAATCATTCAACTTCCTTACTTGCTGCTCCAAGGACTATAAATTCAGCAACCATGGTGGAATTAGCTATACAAATTTGTTTCTTTGAGGCCCAAGAGACCACACCTCCATCAATTATTAAGATACATCCATTTATAGAAGCATGGTCTTCTATATAGGTAACCCAACTGGCATCCACATAACCTTATAAAACTGAATGACTTCCATTATAAAATAAATTATAATGAAGAGTTTCTTTTAGATATTTTAAAACTCTTTGGATTGCAAATAAGTGGTCCCTACATGGTTTACTAGTGTATTGACTTAAACGACCAACCACGTATGAAATATCTGAAATATCTGGTTTAGTATTAGTCATCACATACATCAAACAACTAATTGGCCTAGCATGTTCCAATTGTGAAAGTGAACAACCATTATTTGGTGTCAATTTTGAATTTGGATCAAACGGAGTTGAAATAGGCGCAAAATCAAAAGCATTAAACCTTTTTAATACCTTTTCGATATAATGAGATTGAGACAGCCTGATTTCATCTCCTTTTCTAAGGATTTTGATTCCCAAAATTATTTCAGCATTTCCCAAATCTTTCATGTCAAAATTCATTGAAAGAAAATATTTTACTTTTCCAACTTCATTCAAATCGGTACCAAATATAAGCATATCATCAACATATAAACAAATGATTATACCTTTGTCATCATGAAATTTGCTATACAGATATTTATCTGCTTCATTTATTTGAAGACCATTAGTAAGCACTACTTCATCAAATTTTTTGTGTCATTGCTTAGGAGCTTGTTTCAAACTATATAAGGTTTTGACTAATTTGCAAACTTTATGTTCTTGGCCAGGTATAACAAAACCCTCGGGTTGCTCCATATCCACCTCTCCGTCTAATTCACCATTTAAAAGGATGTTTTAACGTACATTTGGTGAATGACGAGTTTATGAATTGATGCAAGTACTATCAACACTCTAATAGTAGCTTTTCTAGCTATTGGTGCATATGTATTAAAATAATCAATTACTTCCTTTTGAGTAAAGCCCCTAGCAACTAACCTTGCTTTGAATTTTTCAGTGGTTCCACCAACTTTCATCTTTTTCTTAAAAAGGCACTTACAACCAATAGCTTTTGAACCGGGAGGTCTACTAATTTCTAAATTTTATTTGAAGTATTGAATCCATTTCATCTTAGATGGCTTCCTTTCAAAATATAGAGTCATGAAACCTCATAGCTTCATCAAAAGTTTCGAGATCATTTTCGATATTTAAACACCATGAAGGTAGAGTTTAAAATAGAATCACAATTGCCTTCTACCAAAAACATTTAAAAATCGGGTCCAAAAATCTTTTCAATTCTTTGCCTCTTACTATTTTTAGGCTCAAGGATTTTGGAAATCTCATTTTCAAATTCAAAACCATTTTTTGATCTTGAGCTTTAATTAAATATATTTTCTTGAAAAATAGCATCTCTTGATTCAATAATTGTATTGACCGGATACGAGTCATTTGAATCTATAACCGTAAATTGGTATGTTTTACTATTTTTGGCATACCCCAAAAAAATACAATCAATTCATCTTTCACCTAATTTCTTTCTTTTAAGTTCAAGGAATTTAACAATAGCTCTACATCCTCAAACTCTAAAATAATAAAGATTAGATGTTCTCTTTTTTCAAAGTTAGTAAGGGGTGATTTTGTTCCCTTTATTAGGAACTCGATTTAAGATATAACATGCCGTTAAAATTGTTTCACCCCAGAAATCATTAGAAAGACCCGAATAAGAAATCATTGTACTAATCATTTCTACCAAGACTCTATTCTTTCTTTCAGCTACCCCATTTTGTTGTGGAGGATAGAGAGATATAATTATTGAATGATTCTGATGGATTTAAAATAACTTTAATCATGGTATTCTCTTCCCTTATCTGTTCGCAAGCTTTTGATTAAAGCTTCTTGTTCGAGTTCTACTTTAGATTTGAAAATCTTGAATTTTTCTAAAGCTTGATATTTAGAATATATCAAGAACACATTGCAAAATCTTGTACAATCATCGATGAATGTGATAAAATATTTCATACCGCCAATAGTTAGCTAGACATACAAGTCACAAACATTAGAGTGAATCAAATCTAATATTTTAGAACTTCTTTCTACCTTTCGAAAAGACAACCTAGTGATTTTTATGTGCATACAAGTTGAACATTGCTCATTAGGTCTTGAATTAGGTATTAGATTATAGCGCATCATATTCTCTAATCTCCTAAAGTTTACATAACCTAATATATGATGCTATAAATCAAACGATTCAAAAATGTAAGCAGAAATACTAATTTCATTCACAAGGTTCAACTTAAATATGCCATCACACAGATAACCCTTTCTCACAAACATGTCACCTTTAGATAATATAAACTTGTCTTCTTCAAAGACCGACCTAAACCCATACTTATTCAAAAGAGAAACAAAAATTAAGTTTTTTTAACATCTGGAATATACAAACATCAACTAAAGTTAAAGATTTACTGGAGGTATCTTTGAGTTCCAAGGAGCCCTTTCCTTTGACATAAACTATTGAGGCATTTCTTATATACAAAATGGGTATGTCATCTTCATTGATGGACTTGAAGAGACTTTTGTCTTTGCATATGTATGGAGTCGTACCTGAGTCGACCCACCATGCACCAATGTCCTCAACCATGTTCACTTTTGTAAACAACCAAAATTTTAAAATGTTTTCAAAAACTCCTGAATTTTGAAAACCAATTTAAAGCCTTTATGAACCTTTAAATTTAAAAATACCAAATTTTAAAGTTTAAGTCTTTTTGGAAATTTTTCAAAATAAAGGTTTTAAATTCAAGTTAAAAGCCCATGAAACTCGAAATAAAGCAGATAAACGGATGAGACCCAATCCAAGTCTAGATAGAGACCAAGTCAAACAACGCAGGGTGGGCCAAGCCTATCCGAATCAAAGCAAGATTAAAGCCTATCAAAAGTAGATGAAGATCACAAACGGATGGGGCTAGAATCATGGATCGAATCAAGCTTCACTAGGCGTATCATTTCGAGGCAATCCAAATTCAAAGGCACAGGTCGAGCCTATGATGAACTAGGTCAAATCAAAAGATGCAATTCAACTACGTATGCACAACCAAGATGAACCATATTATATCAAGTAATACGGGTACAAAAGCTTGCAAGCATCACTAAGAAGTCATCATGTGATCGAGTCACCAAATATCAAGCTCATGGGCCGGCCAAGCAAGAATCAAGCCTAGTCAAACTCATCTAGAGGCCAGCCCATATGGGGCTGGTCCATACCTTCATGAAAGAAATCAAGCTTACGGAATTAAAGTTGTAAGGTCAGCTCGTATGATCAAGACAAGGTGGGTCAAGTTCATAGCACACTTGGCCGGTCAAAGTGAAGCACCCGATTTGACCAAGTTCATGGGTGATTCAAGTCTAGGAATCAGCTCACATGGGGTTGGTCCATGCCATCACAAGGGGACCACTCAAACTTGGATTGAAACTAGACATATGAGCCAAACCCGCCCCAATGAACCAGCCCCTTGGCTTATAAATAGGGCCAAGGGGGGAGGCGGGTTCCATATGTTGGGCATCTTGGAAGGCTTGGAGTTTCTAAAATTTTGGGGAAAGCTTGGGGGAAAATTGGGTCTGAGAGCTAGGCTTAGGTGAGAGGATTTCCAGCAAGAGAGGGTCGTGACTTGTATGGGGAAGAAAGGTTAGGTGAGTGCAAGAAAGTTGGAAGGAAGAAGAAGGAGTGGTGGTCGGATTCACTCTTTAATCCCGGCCACTCTTATCAAAATCGTATAAATATTGCTTTAATTCAATCTAAAGTCTATCTTCCTTCTTTCAATTCATTAATATGGGGTTGTATTAATGAAGCTTAGTCTCCCCCCAAGTTGTAATAATCTTTAGAGTTGCTGCAATTTCATTTCATGGATGAATCGTCACTCACACACACATGCACTCTAATTGTTCGATTATGTGATTCTTCCCCAATATATGTTATAAACATTCTATACTTCCTACCCCCTCTATGCTTAAGCTAATATGTATATTTTCCTTCGTGTGAGTTTAATTTGGGATGTAGAGTTGCTGTAATTTTCTTTCGTGTGAGTTAAATTCGGAGTAGAGTTGTTGCAATTTCCCTTCGTGTGAGTAAGCATTTGCACGTATTTTCTATGGAACTGAAAATTCATTTTCTTCATCTGTATACTTGATTGTTGCAATTTTAATTCTCTACTCCATGATCCTAATAAGCTGAAACTTTAGGAACAACATCTGCAAAAATAAAACTTTTAGAAATAAAATTTTCAAAAATTTTAGGATTGTACAACCCCATTAATAAAATCGGGAAAGATCGGATAAAACTATTTATGTTTTTTGCACAGTCGAATTTCTCGAAATATAGGTTGGGTAAAAGTCTCATATCTCTGTCTACAGGAATCCAAATTGGCTGAAATTAGTCTCATTGGAAAGCTAACATCTATAACTTTCCAAAATAACTAAAATCATAATATTTGTAGTTATGTAAACTGAGATACAGAGGATTTTTTAAGCCTCTATATTTCTGTCACAGAATTTCTTGAAATAGTAAAGTCAATGTTGATTCTCGATTTAATTCTCTGAACTGGTTGTCCCAAAATTTAAGATAAAAAGTGGTCCATATATCAAGAAACAATATTTGAATTTTTTGTGAATTTTGGAGATCTTAGACCACCTAAAAAAATTTGGGAATAAGATCTAAAAAACAGAGTTAGTTCTGTTTTTCAGAACTTGGTGAGTTTCAAGTCTTTGAACCAAAGTACATTTCATCCTTACTTTGCAACTTTGAAAACACACAAATCTCACATGAATTGGAGTTCACTCTTTTCAAACTTGAAGTTTCTAAGTGCTTAAACTGACCCTTGAGCATCGGTTCAAGAAGGTTTAAGTGAAAAGAGTTCGCTTAGCCCAATCGTCACAAAAAGTCAGATTTTCAAAACTTCGCTAGTTTTTGCAAAACTAGCTGGCACGCTCACGCAAGCTAGTAGATAGAAAAGTTTTGCTTCAAGTTTTACATAAACTTTGAAGTGAAAAATTTTGTATCTACAACTTCGGTTACAACTGCAACAAGGTTCTCCTTATACTTAAAACTCTATTTGTTAATCCTCTTGAAAAACAACAATCCTTTTTAAAATGTTCAGGTTTTCCACAATGATAGCAATGACCTTTTTTTTCTTGGTTTTGGTCTTCTTATCATTATTGCTTTGAAATTTGTTAAATTCTCTACTCCTCTTTTGCTTAGGTTTAGGTTCAACTTCCTCGATCACATGGATTTTCTCTTGTCAACTATTTCTTTAGAACTTTCTTCCTTTCGGTATTCCTCTTAAAGCCTAAGATGGTTCCCATGTTGCTTAAAAGAAATGTCTTTCTTTTTGTGTTTAAGAGTATTTTTAAAATCTTTCTAAGAAGGAGGAAGTTTTTCAATAATTAAGAAAATAATAATTATATCATCTATGTGCATTTTGTGTTATTTAAAATGATTCAAAATCCGTCTGAGATCATGAAATTGCTCCATGACGGATTTTTCACCAATCATTTTGAAATTGATGAAGAAAGAAACTAATAATTTCTTACTTGTGGCATCTTCAACCATATACCTCGCTTCAAGCTTTTTCCAGAGGTCATTTGCACTTGGAGAGTCCTGGTAGAGATCGAACAAAATGTCTGACATTCTATTGAGGATGTCATCAATATAGATGTAATCGTCATTGTCCCATTTCTGGTATTGATGAGTCTTCTTCAAGGTTTCATCTTCATTCTCTTCTGGCCTGGGAGTGGACAACATATATACCCCCTTGAGACTGGTAAGTAGGAAGTTCATCTTTTTCTGCCAACGAAGAAAGTTTTCTCAATCAAAATGATCTAGCTTGATGAAGTCAGCAATCATGTCACGTAAAGACGTTATTAAGAGGAACAAGTTCACTGACAAAAAAAATAGCTTAAAGAATGTTGGCGACTTTGCTAAAATTACGTAAACCAAAATACTTTCTCTTTGATGCATCAAGAGCACTATCCTTTAGGCTATTTTATCATTCTCGGATTTCAAATTTTCAGAATGCAAATGACACCAACAAATGTCTTGATGATACAATGAAGAACTCTCGGCTTGCATTCACAAATTGAACCGAGTCTTTGACAATACTGATACTTCAAGATAATATCGTGAGGTTTTCTAGGGCCCAAGAAACCTCACTTGTTTAAAGAAACTCTCTTAACTCAAAGAACATGGGTGAGGAAAGTCATGAGGCTAAGGGATGCTTACTAATGTGGGTTCTTCCCCTTTGACTATGGATCTAAGTGGCTTTTCAAATGCCCACTATTATGGCTCTAATTGCTAGCTTTATGAGCCAGCAT
The DNA here is from genome assembly GCA_036023115.1 of Brasenia schreberi. Taxonomy (NCBI): domain Eukaryota; kingdom Viridiplantae; phylum Streptophyta; class Magnoliopsida; order Nymphaeales; family Cabombaceae; genus Brasenia; species Brasenia schreberi. The sequence goes on from JAYKKT010000080.1 coordinate 238,156, forward strand.
GCCCATGTAGTGTAATAACATTTCTCCATATAATTTAAGAATAGGGTATTATTTTTGAGATTTATTTATAGGTACGTAGGCAACCTTTGAGCTGCAATACAGTTTCACCCAATTTTAATTACATTTACACGTGAGGGCTCCCCAAGCAAGATCTTTTTCTCTCTCTCGTTCCCACAGATCTCATACCTAAGGAATTACAAAACAAGGAACAGAAAAGAGCGAATGCAAAAGAAATATGAACAATGGTCCTCCTCTTTTTCGAAGAAAGCTTTTCTCTAAATTTTTCAGTATGATAAACAACATATGGAGATCGTAAGTCTGAGACACTGAATCGTTTCATGGTGCAAATAGATACTGATATACGAGTGCGTATAATATGATAGATGCCATCATTTGAAGGAGGAAAATCTCATAGAGATGTAAATGAACATACCTAAATTTCAATCCGAAATTTGAGTTGCACATCGTATGGATCACTTGATGCATTTTCTACAAGATCACGATAGAGTGATGACCAGCTTTGGAAGATACAAAGCATCACATTAGCACATCTTGGAGGAAGGAAACTGCCGCATTCATCATGAAGTACACTTGCTGGATGCTTGACAGAATGTAAATGTTGCTACAAACAACCTATAACTCAACTGGACTTAAACATAATACTTGTTACTTGGAATGGATAAGATTCCTTTATCAGATTGTACATTAGGTGAAGCAACTATTGTTCTTAGATGTGGGGCCTGTAGATAGATAGGGATAAATGTAGACAGATTCTTAACGTTATCTTCACTGCCGCAGAGACAAGTGCGGAGGAGGAGAAAATGGTGCTTCTAACAGCATGAAATGAAGCAGTTCTACTTGTTGGCTCTTTGACAAACCAGAAGAAAGGTCATGCAGTTCCACAGAGACTGCCAGAACCACAACGTAGATATTCAGGATGCGTCAGAGATGTAATGACAAGGTTTTTCTTCCACGATAGGCAGTTTCACACATTGGACCTTGGCTTCTAACTTTTGCTTCACTTGGAAGGCCTATGTAATGTTGAGGTTATCCTTTTGTGTTTTGTCAACCAACTCAGACAAGCCCGTGCCCTTGCTCGGTAGCAATCTTACCACATGAATGAATGAAATTGCTAAGCTTTTCTGAAGGAAACCATGAAGCCATTGCTAATGCAACGTTAGAATCCAATGGAAGTTCAAATTCACGTAGAACGCTGTCAAAGACAGCCGACCGATCCGTCCGTCCTTCTTAAACAGCACAACACAACATGTCCCAATTGGGATAGAGGGCAAAAATTTGTTGGCCCACGGAGAAGTCACGCTCCATTTGTTTTGCCTCAAGGGGCACGGCTCACCAGGCTTGGGGCTCTGCTCAGAAGCCTTCTAGTCGAAACGGGTCATGAGCTCAATACCGAACGTGTACATCTCACTGGTGTCCTACCCCAGCTTGCTAATTAGGCAAAAAGGAGGTTTCTAATCTTAGTTTTTCTGTCCTCTATCTTTGGTGTGAAATCAATCATATTAAATCTCCGTGTACATTTTCAGGTTCTCTCTCTTGATTTTTTTTTTTTTAAAGTACAAAAATCCCCCATTTATATGCAAGCATGCAGCGCAAGAATGATAGTCCAAATGCTGGCTGAAATTTTGGAAAATAGACCTCCAAGTCATGAGATACCATCAGCAACTGAAAGATACCAAAAATATAAAGGTGAAGCATGACATGACCACAACAAGCTCGATACAACTCTGGAAGGGCAAATCAAGAGGAAGTATCTCAGACTTTTAGTAGGACTATCCCATTGCGTTGATCACGGCTACTGGCCTTACAGATTTTTCCACAATACAAGAAATTGCCAGGAAGGAGATCAGGAACTATATACGTATACAAGTGTGTGTGTGTGTGTGTGCGTGTTGGAGGAGGTGGGGGAGGGAGAGAGAGAGAGAGGGCAGGGGTGCTGGGGATGGGCCTGCATGCCTTTGTGTGTGCATGAAAGCTCTTGGTTAGTCCATCCATACAAAATGACGCATTCTAAGTCTTATCCCACTCAACATGTTTAATAGCTCCAGAAAAGATTCATTTTACTATCTAAAGTGAGTAACTTAATCGATGATTCCTGAGTAAACTATGACCAGGTTTGATCAATTACAAACACATTTTCTATGCAACTAAGAATGTTGATTTTGCATTTCTTGCTACTTGGCTTAATGCATAGGCTCGGGAATGTCAAATGAGACACACGGGGTCAAAATGAATGAAGCTTGGAGCACTTGGATCATTTATGATGTTCTTTCTATGGTAGAAATAGACTGACAGCAGTTAACTAAACAAGTAGTTTTTTAAAAAAAAAACAAAGCTAAAATTTTGCTAAAAAAGGATATTCAACCATGCATCTTAGCAAGATTGGCCTGTTAATTATCTCCATATGGACTTTGGCATAATGAATGTCCCCAATATAGCTTACTCCAGACAAAACGCTTGCGCTTGTGGTCCTGGCTCCCGTGAGCGCATGCCTGGCCATTTTACATGTGAAGTGGATGAACCTTTAGTTCATGAACTACACAACCACGCATGCATGGCTGTGTTGTCAAACGCGCCCCTATGGTCCCAGGTGGCCAGGCCTATTTGAGAGCTCTGGTGTCCAAGCAAGTGTACCTGACCCATAAGTTGTTAACTGACTATTTTTTTATTTCAGGCGGTAAGCTGTTGGTTTTCTCTAAGCTACGTGTAATGGAGAATACCGGACGAATCTACCTGACTTTGTAAGATTGCAGATAATGAGGCAAAGGCCAGTTGTATTCCTCACAAATCTTGTGGTGCAGGTTTTGAGCAAGCAATCCAGGGTTATAACGTTCACATTCTCTCTCACCTACCAAAAGGTCCCTAGGCCCGTCCTGGTAGAGGTACAGAATCTAATTTCTCCATGTTTTGAGTTTCCCGTAACATTTGGATCTTAACAAGTTGAGATTCAACTGCAAGTAGGCGATCAATGTTGAAGGGCTATCCTTGGACCAATTTCTAGAGCAGTGGGTGGATCCTGGAAAAAGGCCAGGGAAGCAGTCAGTTAATCGTGCTTCCCCGCAATGAGTTCAATCAGCCGGAGCTGAAAAAGAACCCGGCCGATACCGTCCCTTTGGAGCATGTCACATGGATCTTCCCCAACCTGTCATAATGTTGTAGTTGGGAGTGGTACAGAATAGAATGTAGGACCTCTTTTACTTTGGAAAATGCTGCAATAAATGAGATTGCCACCGAGATAGTAATGATGTAATTTGTCATTGTTTCGTTTAGATTGGCTGATTACGAATGCACTTTTGTTGTACCTGGTACCCTCTTTTTATTCTTAGTACCGAAATTTGCTTTTGCCATACAGCGTAGACGGTGGGTCCCACATGCATACGAGAGAGAGGCAACTTAAATAAACTCAATGAACTGAAGCAGTAATAATTACATGCCATATATGAACACAATCGCATCCATTTTGATTATTGTTCTGGCCCAATAAGAAGCATATGTACAGGAAAACCAACAGCCACGTCAACTATTTTCAGCGAGAGGAGAGAGCTCCAAAAGAATTGTGACTATATACTCTTAGAACTACGTCGATTTTGACCGGCATCTTCCACCGATCAATGACATGCCCGTAAGGAAGAACATCTTCGGAGGAGTGCCCGGTGCTGGCAAACTGGAACCAGTACTAGAGCCGCCGTTTTTCACTTCCTCTTTATCCTTTTTATTGCCTTTCCTGAAACTGAAGCTCTACCCACGCTCGGTATGAGTCAGCGAATATGAAAATAAATATGGCAGAAATTTTTTTGGGACTAATTACAGTTGCACAGGGTATGCCCATAGACAACCCATCTCACGAAACTATCTGAGAACTCGGAACTTTTGGTCTGGAAAATCTGTTCCATCTCTCTGCCGTCTTCTTCCTGTAACAATATACAATTAATTATATCCAAGGAAAGTTCAGAAAAACCAGAACTGACTTCGGACAATGCAATAATGACAACTGAATTGCGTTAGCGTAGATAGTTGAAACCAAACCAAAACCCAGCCTTCTCTAATATTGCATTAGCATAGTTACAGGGGGGAAAAACAGATGCACGTCAAAGCAGATTAATCAGACATTGCAACAAATTTTCTTTGAGATAGGGGTAATACTTGTAAAGGAACAGCAGATAGTTAAATTGCCAAGGGCCAGAAAAGCCATCTTGAATATTCAAGTTCTACCACAACAAAGCTCAAAAAGGCCCAATCTTTCACCATGAACACCTCTCAGGAACGACTCATACAAAATGTACTAAAAGAAATAACTTCAAGCATTGACAAACTTAACAAAGCTTAACATATACAAAGGAATAGCCAAGGTACTTGTACGCTGTTGGAGTTAACCGAGTAATGGCGGAGGGCCAGCCAAGGCCCAAATGTCTAGCCAACTTAACATTGGGGAGGCCAACGGCTAGTTAACTAACCGTTAGGTCATCCAATGGCCAGACAGCATTGAAAGTAAGGACCCAAAATCAGAAACAACCACAAACAAATCAAAGATTACAGATCCTCAGATACATTCTATCAGAGAAGATTTGGGCAAGTCCTAATATGCATATAAGTAAAGAGGGGATAAAATAAACTTGACTAAACATTGAGAGATTTTAACAACACTGACCTTTATGCTCCCGCCATGTTCACCGTGGGATGAAGTTGTTAAGGCTGAGATACTCGTCATCATATTTTCTAATGATCGGCCAGCATCCAGAGAAGATCTGCATTCAACGAAGACAACTATGGTTGTCAATTTAATAACTAACTCAGTAATTAGAGACAAATTTAACATGTCCAAGCTACAGCAAAGATCCTTCCTAAAACTTAAAACTTAAAGGTAATAATGACATGAATGATTTGCACTATTATAGGTCAAACATTGGAGCAATTTAGAGGCCTAAAAAAGCTTCCACAGATCAGATAGTTGGATGGATTCGCTAGAATCTTTTGAAAATTCAACTTTCTAAAGATTAGAAAGAACTGTTCGAAATTTGAATAAATGGACCTAAAGTGGGAACAGTAAAAACTTGCCTTTCACAACTATCCTCCTCACAAGAGTTACCAGATGATGACAACCAATCAACATCTATAAAATTAGAGCTGCGTCGCATTTCTGCAGGACCACGGTCGCTTGCAGAAGTTGAAATGCAATGATCTCTTTGTGTGTCCAGAAAAAGATGCCTGCCACTTACCGTGGGAACAAATCTGCAGAAAAGAAAAGCACCCAAATCTAACTTCTTTAGAAATGGTTTGTGTTGTTCAGTAGATATAAAAGCAAAAATTGAAAAGAAAGGCGAATAAAAAGATAACAGTTTGTTTATTTGTTGTTTACTATTATAATTTGCAGAAATACAATTGACTGCGTGACATAAAAAAGAGGGAAAAGAGACACTTGTAGCTCAAAAGCATGACTATGGTGTATAAAACAGGAAGGTAAGAATGACATACCTGGAATAGGAGATGTCACTGTCACATGTGGAGATCCCTTCAGCAGAACCACAAAGACCACCACCAGAACCTCCTTGTCCATTTCTTTCAGGCAAAGCCGAGTTAGAGTATCCATGCTTCCTAGCACCGACACCCTTGGCAGTGGGTAAAGGTGTACTGTTTTCAGAGAGAATGTTTCCATCTGATAAAGATCTCTTAAAAAGTGCTCTGCAGAAGCAAATGGTGAAAGATTGAGATGAGTGTCAAAGAGAAAACACAAACATCACCAGATAAAGACCCAATATAATTGGATCCCTTAAACTCTATCTATGTTGTGCACATTAATCAACTGTATGTAAATGAGCAAATAGTGACAAAATATATTTACAAAAGAATATTCACTGCATAAAAGTGATTTCCCAAACATATTAGCCTAATAAAACAATCCATCCTTAGACTAAAAGAACCATAAGTCATAGAACCACATGAGAACCATACGTCAACAATAAACTAACAAAAAGAAAGTGAGCATAGACTTAAGATGCATTATGCTCAAAATGATGAATAGATGAAAATACCTTGACTTTTCAGAACTGAAAGGATGATCATGCCTCCCAACATTGAGGTTTTGGTCAGAGTCCAGCTCCCAAAGGGCAGGTTTCCCTGGTTGGGGTTGAAAGTGTCCCAAAAACCTGTTTGTTCAAAAGTAAATGACAAATATTATGCACTGAAACTATTGCAGAACATAGAAAGAGTCTTGAACAAAAGAGGAGTCAAAGAAATGACAAAAAGATCGCCTGGGAGCAATATACATACACATTAATGGCATCTTGCTTTTCTGGATCCATATATGCATTGTTACAATAGCGTTGGAAAGTCCTAATAAGTTCCTGTGAGTGAGCTGCTGGTTTCCACTGGCCTCTCATCTCTGAAAATATCTGTTTGGCAGATATTTATGCATGAGCAAAATCATAAGAAATATGCAGCAGAACCACCATATTGATGTGCAAGTGTGTCACCCATTCGCTCATAAAAACCCCATCAAATCATCAGCTACAGGATCATCAAGGTCAATTCTTGGGTGGTCAATAACTCCCAGAGCGTGGAGCTGGTGGCCAAGAGCAGCCAACCCATATGCAAATTGTGCAACATTTGTGCATCCTTCTTCCAATTCGAAAGGAGATGTTACTTGACAATAAAAGAAACCAGTCAATTCCAGCGCATATGTGGCAAATTTGCCCAAAACTGTCAGCACACTTTCTGCGTTGCTGCTGCACAGACAGACATTGCCAGAAGATCAGCGAAAACAAGTCCTCATAGAAAATTATCAGAATTAGTGAAATTCTTAAAATTACTAACACAAATAATTCCTTAATGATAAGACACATGTAAAGCAGTACCTCTTATAGTGCTTGTTTAGGTCCCAGTGGAGGAACTTAAGACGATTTTCCTCAGGTAGATCTCTATTTATATGTTCAATTGCATTGGCAAACTCTGTCCGAAGAACAGATTCTCGAGGCTTCTTCTCGTTTGTCTGTCAAATTCAATGCATTAATAATAAAGATTTACCCTACAAGTCTAGTATACTAACATTAGAATAAAAATTAAATTCAAACATGATGAGATGAGCCATCTTAATCTGGAACTATCAGAAGAAAGGGAAAACTTTGCTTGCCTTGATCAAATTCAATATAATTATTGGATTCATATATCTCATTGCAAGATTCTCAAAATGAAGTCTTGTTGCATTATAATTCTGGTCCTTTTTCGGCACTGGAAGATAAAAGTGTTAATATACATGTCAAAACTCAAAAGTGAATCTTTCTCGTGTTGAAAGGCAAGTGCTAAACTAACTCACAAACTATATCTGGCCGAGGGTTCAGGCGTGATGTTTCCTGGGACCAAACAAGGGGTATTGAGCCCCTATTCTGCACTACAGAAGTTATTTGTGTTGGACAACCTTCAGGAACGTCCTGAACGACTATCTGTTCTGTCTCAACATCATTGGCAACTCTTCCCTTCTCATTAACACCACGTCTCAGGTATCTGCACCACAATAGCATGGAGCCGTTGGAAAACCATTACAAGGGAAAATTATTATCATGTCAGTGTATTTAAGCAAGAAACTTATGCTGTAAAGCAAAAGTTATTGACTACTGAACCCTTCAAATTCACCTGGTGCCAGCAAAATGACGTGAGCGTCGTGCAATGAGTGTTAACCTAAAGTCTTTTCCATAAATTGAAAGTTGCTCCTGCATTAGCAAAAGCCATAATGCTGACATTATTTTCACTTCAGTACACAAAAATAGAAAGAATAGTATAGAGCAATTCTTGGTGGGACTTGAAGAACCAAACGGTTTATGGCCTGGAGACACATTTGATAGCAACTTATTCAGAAAAGAACCATTTTGAGAAACCGATTCTAATTATTAATACTGTCCAACCAATAATAGATCACACTTCCCCTGGGACGTGCACTATTTAGGAGAGACAATCTTTTAAACATTACAAGAAGAAAATTTATCTTTTTGGAATTGAATGAAAAAATAGTTGTATGTAATCTAGTGTCAGAGAAAATGTCCAAAAGGAAAGGAAGGCAATAAACAGGCCATGACATCACATGATTTGTTTGACAATTATTCCACGAAACTGAAAAGAATATGCATCTAGGATGACCCCCTCTGGTTACAATTTTGGTGTACTTTTGCATGAATTCCACCAAAAAGCATATGGAAGAGAAATTGAAGGAAGATTCCTCAATAAAATGCCACGTGAAAAATGACACAAGGTTAATGATGTGGGCATGATTTCCTCAACCGGATTGCTTCTCCAGAAATGGGCTATAAAGCAAGATATCAAATAATTTTTGAGCCACAACCTCTGGATACCAGTTATGAGTTCCATATCTGTAGTAGTAAAATCACAATGAAGGTTTCGGAAATGCATCTTGGAAATACCATACAACTTTCCATGGATCATATTCTAAGTCACCTTCCGGGAGCACTTTGGAGATGGCTAACCAATAAGAACTATACTAGCATTTCTCACCTCCTTATGTGGGCACTGGAATTCCCTACGAACCCAAAATTATGGATGTCAACAGGTCAGACTTACATACTCCGAGTTCAAAATAAATTAGTTTTTCCTTCAAGCCATATAGAATCAGATTAAATCCAATCCACGATTGTGGATATCACATTTTCAAGTCCATATCTACAACTAAACCCATCTGATAAAACCAAAAGAAAAACGATTTGCTGATTGGACACCGAATTTAACATTGTTTTCTTCCATCCCACTACAACTGCAAATGGAAATCCCATTATCTATGATTCAACCAAATTGGTTGATAGATGTCATTCACTTCATATCTAATACATCTAGCACCAGTACACGAGGCCTATGCAAAAATAAAGCAGGATTGTTAGTAAGAAGACACTACTGAGAAGTGTACAAAATAATAAAAGACAAGGAACATGTTAAAACACTATTTCTCAAGTCGGGCCCATAAGGCTCTATATATAGGGCTACAAGAAAAATGTTCCAGTTCTTTAAAAGAGTTCTTTAAAAGAATAATGCTCCAGTTAAGTCACCTGCTTGAAGAATCCATATACCAATGCTACAGTCCAGAGGGTGTTCTTGAGATGGTTCCGAATCCCGCGTGTCAGAAACTCATTCCAGACAAACATTGTCTCATACAGAACTTGTCCTGTTTCAGGGTTACACATGTTCTTCTGAAGGCTACGCATAACATGGTATGAGTAGCTGAAAAAGAAGTCCTTGGTAAGATCCACTGTGCATAGAAGCCTCTTGTATCTATACCATATAAAGAAAAAATGCATACATGATTATCTCCACTGTGAAGTCTGCTGGAAAACTCAAAAAGGCATAAGGAAATAATGTAATGCAGCAACAGGAAGTAAATAATTTCAGTACAAAAGTAAATGATCTCGATAGTGTTCTTCCAATTACAGTAGGAAATACAAGTGCAACACTATCCAAGCACATTCACATGGTTAAAAAACTACATGGTAGGAAGCACTACTCGCAGGAACAACTAAGAATAACACAATTTAACGTCACAAAATTAGCTCTTTCTTGGAGTTTGTGGAACTACCATGATATACATTTTAGCAAATGAAATATTAAAAGAACCTCCTGGATGTGCCAGAACACTAATGTTAAAATCACAGCCATTGACTACAATATGCAAATGCAAATACAAATACACAACCTCAAAATGGTTTAATCACTCTCTTATATTCGCACTGAAAGTCTTTCAATATACCATCTCAAAAAGAAAAAAAGGCACAGAGATAAGGGCCTGCTGAACACAAGTAAAGATATTGTCTAAAGAAAAAGTAAACAAATGCTCCTTCAGGAGAATAACAGTATCAAACATCTTTACAGAACAATTCTACAATCTCCTTTAGATGTACAACGAACAAGGGACCTGTTTTCATATTTAGAATAAGTCATATTGAACAGCACGGTAGAATGAGGAAGTGCAATCATTTCACTTTTGTCAACCGCATAGACTTTATGACCACATATTGCTCCAATCTGCTTCCGCTTTGTTATAATTAGCATGTAATAAGGCCCCAAGAACTTAACAAATCCTGCAAAAACAGAAAATCAAATAAGAGTGTGACTTTATCGCACATTACAGCAGACAAAGCAAAGAGAAGATGCTACAGAAGTGAGTTCCTCCACAAATAAAGCCCTTTAAAGTGAATTTTCTAATCCTAAAATAAGATTACAACTGCTCTAGAGTCCCATATAATTTTGCGAACCTCTTGTTCATGACCTAAAAAGATCTACAGCTGTGTACAGCTTCATATTCAGATATGTAGGTGCAGTTTTATTTGTTAATGATACCAAGTAAAAAAGAAATTTGAAAACACAACTCAGTACCACACCCACACACATGTTGGGATATGGTTCTGCAAAATATAGATAGTGAATTTTAAAATGACTAGTGCATAAAGGGGGTTGACAATGAGAGCCAACGTGAATTACCCAAAGTTTAACTTTCTTCCACACAGCGTATGTCCAAATTGGTCCTTCTGGCATCTTTTACCAGAATATAGAAACAGCAATTTAGAGGGCGAATGATAAGCTGCATCAGTGAACCTAGCTAACAAGTGGATAGACAGTGATATTGATGAGAAATGAGACATTATTTCTTGTACTTGGAAAATTTTGGGAGAGGACAGGAAACAAATAGAACTTTCAGTAGAAGGTTCCAAAATAACTATAGTTGATTGGGGTAACCTCATCATAAAACCCATTATGGGCATGAAATTCCACGCTCTTAGAAAAATCTAGAAGTTATATTTGGCTTGCACAACCAACAACATATGATATTCATCAAATTTGAATGTCAACCCTAAAAGAATGACAAAACATGGTAAGTGCATTATACTGATGAAATCAGTTACGTACTTACCAACAATCCCATAACAGTGAGTCACAAATTTCAGTCCGCCAGTTGCCATATTTCCTTCATTAATTCTTTTCAAGAGGTCCTGACATTCATCTTCTGTATAGGTGGTAGGATCCTCAATAAGATTCAATTCAGAAGTCTCTGATCGATCAATCTTTAAAACCCTCCATGATGTTCTACTCTCGTCCCTCCCGATCAAGTAAAATTTCTGATCCACCAAGAGAAGAAAGAGAATATGATATATGCAGTTTACGTGAACATACATAAATTAGAACTTCTTAGAGGTTCCCAAGAGTAGCATGTTGAAATCCCATAGAAATATCAATAACAAATACATTAAAAAAAAGAAGCATTATAAACTAGAATTTGCTGCAAGATTTTCATGTTTGCTGATGATTTTATTTGCCGCTCTACGTAGGATTTCGAAAGTATAGGAGTCCTACACTGACAAAGTTGTTGAGCAACTTCAAGAAGTGTGTTAGGCAACAGTGTTCTTCAACATCGAGGTAGATGACTTGCATAACCTATTAATGCCGAACAAGAGAAATTCCAGGCATGGAATAGTGGGAAGCCATTGCAAACCCCACAGTTCCATCTCCATCAAGCCATGCTATGCAGCCGGCATTTATGTTTTACTATTAACTTGCAAATATATTTTAGTAGTCAGAATTGTTTAATACCTTCATTTTATGATTTAAAATTACTGAGACTTCTCGCTAGATGTTGACGATTACAGCTCACTGGATTTTCTGGAAATGCCTTTTTGTGCCTCACACCTTCAAAAAACTTCTTGTATCCTTGATATATTAGCATACCAATTGTACCGAAGCAATTTTGGGGCACTTCCCCAATACCTGATAATGTACATCCCTTGATCATGCAAAGGGCAGGACAGAAACAAGATTTTCAGAGGTAATTTTAAAGAAAAGGAAAACATGCATGGGACTCGTCACAGGCTAGGCTTCAAACAGAAAATAGAAAGAACCTACTACTCGATGATAAGGTAATCTCTCAACTATGCAAATGCTTGAAAGGAAGATTCAACGATAGGCTTGATGAGTTAGAAATTTGAGACAATAACATATGAAGCAACCAACATATTCAAACGAACAAAAAGAAAAAAGATAGAAAAGAAGTGAACAGCTAACAGAAAGTCCACGATTAGTGGCCAACTTCATAAAGAAAGATGGTCGTAATCTCCGTGGTTTTTAAAAGAAAGGACTACAGTTTCGGACATGATTCGATCCGAATAAGCAAACAACAATTGAATCATGCTCGGGGTACGCTTAATCGTTTTCAGTATTACTACAAGGAAATCTTTTTCCGATTCAGACAATACTGAGGTCACATAAGAATCATTAAAAGCAAGAGAACAAGATCAATGAAACTAAAATGAACCATCTTCTCCACTATAAAATTTTCGATTTTAAGCTAAGGAACGTCGGCTAGAACGCAAAAGAGTGATAAACTTGAAGCAAAATCCACAAATCAAGTAAGTACATCTAAGATCAAAGGGCGAATGATAGATCCAAAAACTGCTCAGATATCTCAAGAAACTCTGAAATTCTCATAGAAACCGCGAAGGCACTGGAGAAATTTCAAAGCATCGCGGACAAATGGACAACAGAAGCAATACAGCTAGAAAGATCTAAACGACTCGAACAGAAGAGAAATTCTCCGACTTACCGATCTCGTCTCGTATAACCTAAACCTCTGGATGTAACAGCTATCCGTTTGACTCGTCTCGTCCCCGATCTGGTCATGTTGCTTGTTTTCCGGCATCTTGGAGATTAATCCCGAGCCTCCGGCTCGGGATGACTCAGGATATCACATAGACAAAAATAAATTCGAAACTTGAAGAGAATTCAAACGATTTACGCCTCATACATGAAGGAAGAAGCTCGGAAGATCTCCTAAATAAAAAATTGAAGCAAAAACGACCCTTGGAGCAATAAAAGGAAGGAACAGAGAGGAAAACAGAAATATAAATATTACTCCGCCAAAAGACTGATGATGAAGCGATAAAGGAAAGAAAAGGAGAGATTTTCTCGCTCAGAATCCTAGAATGGAGCTGGTTCCTCGTAATAGAGTCCCGATAATAACGAAATTTGAAAAACACGAGATTCCTCTTCCTTACCCCCTTTTCCCTCTTTCCTCGATTCCTTCCTGAAGCTTGTGATCTGCGAGCAAATAGGCACAATTGGATAGACACGAGAGAGAGAGAGAGAGGATGACGATGCGTTCTCTCCGCTATTTTTTTTCTCTAAATTTTCGGGCTTTTCTTTTCTCCGTCCTCTCCTTTTGGATTCTCTCTCTCCCCCTCCGTCCCCCCGGAAAAAAAAAGGAAAATGTCACGAGTTTTGACAATATCGGAAAACGATAAATTTCACGATATAAAAGGGTGTATCAGGTAAAAGTGAGGCTGTTGGTGTGAATCTTGTGTTTGGGCGAATATCACCGTATGGTAATAAGTGCACGCATTGAGTTAGAAGCTCTCCGAGGTACTCAATGTGTATGAGATTCGGCCCATTTTAAACACATTTTTTATTTCTTATAAATATAGTAGTAAAACATACTGTTTTTTCAAAACATTAGGATGATATGTTTTCTCGGATCAGAGAACGGTTTGTGATGCAGTTCATTGGGTTTTTGAATCGGGTTAGACAAAATGAAAGAGAGACCGGCCTGAAATGGCAAAACACATGAAACTGTTCAAATATAATATATATATATATATGTGCATTGTACAAAACATTTTGATTGGAAAATTCAAATTCGATTGATTGTGGTATTGAATTGCTCCGATTCTGATGGATTCAGCCAATTCAATTAAACTTAAAGTCACTCCTCTTGACCTAAGATTCACATGACATTTTTTGAAGAAGCAGCAGAAGGGGAAGGCTTTTTGCTGTATAGAACTAAGAACGCCGACCCCAAGGCTTCACTTCCCTTGGTTTGGTTAGTTTTGGTAATGACGCGCTTCAAAGAAAAGGGTTAAAATGCATGAAAATATCGCGCATGTACGACGATATTATCATATGATTCGTGTTACAAATAATTTAGCTAAGAACGTACACGCTCATCTCAGTCGTTGCCAAAACGAACCGAGCTTCGGAGTCAAGGACGGGAAGGGGTTTCGTGAAGGTAAGTTACGTGTTTGGCTATGGCTTCTTCATTATGGACGGAATAAGGTTAATCTCGCTCCAAGCTTCTTCTATTTTTCCGGAAAAGGAAAAGCTTCCGAAATTAACAAGAGTTTCCTCAGCATCATTTATCCAAATCTATTTTGGATTAATTAGCAACCACTCCAATGAACGTCAAACACGCACGTAGCCTAGTTCATTCAATTAATTAGATGATTGAGAGAACGAGTCATTGCTATGTTGAGAAAAGTGACATATTCAAGATGAATCGAGGTTAATTTGGTCAGAAGGAAAAGCCTCAGCTCCCCCCACCAACTATTGGCAAGCCATGACCAAGGAAAGGGATAAATTAGTCTTCGATGGAGAAAAAGGGAAAAGAAATGAATAATTAGTTCCAATAATTAGGAGTCCTCTAAACGATCGGTCGTACTTCGCTCGATGAATATACCGTTTGTTAATCGATGCATTGCACGGGAAGCCACAACTATTATAAATAACAGAAAGGGGCCTGACTAATGACGGCTGCTGTCAAATATAAATATATAAGGGTAATAATGTCATTTGAGAGGCAAAGCGCTTGCTTCGCCGTAGGCGATGACAAATGACGGCTTCCGGAAAGGAACAAAATTCGCGGGTATAATGTTTACGGAGCTTCCGGAATAACGGCGTCGCGTCCAGGGAGGGAAAAAGATTGACCCATAGCTTTCCGAATGTCAGACAAAATGACAAAAGTACCACCGACATTGTTCCGGACGTATTGTATTCGTTTCTATCCTAATACAAGGCAATAATCACCGGTTGCATCATGGTTCAAAAGGCAAAGAGGAGATACCACACGGAGAATTTCGGGCGATTGTGTTGGTTGAAAATATACATTTTTAACGTCAAATTGGTACTGTCACTTTAACATACAGGAGTGAGCACAATTCTAACCAAACCGATCCAACCCAAGTTTTCATTCCGGTTCAGTTTTGATTTTGAAATCCAAAAAAAACTCAGTTAATTTGGTTAAGTTCGGTCTTTGAAACTACATCGAAAGAACATACACACACAAATAGTGACCATCCAATTAGACAATTTTTATTTGCTTTTGTATCAGCATGCCACAAAAACACTTTTTAATCTTCTATACATCAATCTCAACCATTAACCTTCGTTAATGGGACACTTACAAGTTGGTAGTATGTTAGTGAGAAAGATTCTAGCTTATAACATACACACACATGTACATATATAATTTGTGTGGGCACACACACTTTATGCAATGTAATTTTAATCATAGATAAATCATTTAGTTTGTGCTCCTTTTATTTTAGAAATATCCCATACTTCCTTATATATTATCCAAAGAATATAATATTTCAATGTCTAATTTGACACGTATTGTGATCCATCAACATCAATACCGCGACATGCCGTGCCTCGATCGAAACCACACCTTCCAAGATTTCATAGTCAAAACCATATGAAAGTCCTGCTATTAGTTTGTTCACACATGCTCTATGATCGATACATTTCTAACTAGCTATGACCCTCGGTCCGAAGCCATCAGTTCCAGTTTGCTAGAAACTGGAAACTGGACTGCGACCACTAGTTCTGCTTATGGTTCCTGTTTTGACCAAAAAAACTTATAGAAAGCAAAAGAAAATTTGAAAAAAGTTAAAATATGGAACTGAAACTAGCTATTCAAATCACCGGTTCTGGTTTCAGCTCCATAGAAGAACAGAAATTGTAACCCGTATGTAATCCATGTTCTGGTCATGCCTATCTCTAGCAAAGAATGTGTACTCTTTTTCTTTCAGTAAATGATGCCTCTTTGGCCAATTTATGAATGCCAAGAGCCATAAATTGTAAAAAGTTGCCACTGGGGTCGAACTTGCGATCTTCAAGTTGAAGTTCTTTCCAGTGATCAGCCCAAATGGGACCGAGAAATTGAACGTACAATGATAGTACTTCTCATGAACCGGGTCTTGCAGGTCGAGTGTTGATATCAATCGTTTAGTTTGTGAATGAATATTTTGTTTTATGAAGGTTAACGTATTCTCCTAGTGAGTTTCCATGAATCAACAACCATAGCTTCTCCTTTATTGCCATCCCTTGTCTTTCCTAATAATTGATTAATTAATCCATCGCTCTCATCTATTTCAATTTCTTCTCCATTATCGCATATATATATATGTGTGTATTTATGTAAGTACGTTCACCAGACCCCTTTGGGAACAGCGATAGCTTTGGTCTGAAACTCGATTCACTATAACTTAATTCTGGTTTTGTCACGAATAGACTGGTTGTGATTGTGAATTGAGTTTTCAAGTTTAATTTGGCAGGCTTCATGAGCCGCATGCAACCTGCTCAATATTCAGCTCAGGAGGGTCACAACACATCAGTGTGTCAAACGGAGCCGGTGAGCATTACCGCCACCAGTTGTGAGCTATACCTGTTCCAGATTGCCGGTTCCAATACCTGGAGCTGGAACCGAACAGGCAACCTCTGGGTTCAGTAAGTGGTTGCAGTGGTCCGGTTCCGGTCTCATTCCATATTCCATTTTTTATGCTGAAAAATAAGGGGGCTATTTGAAACCAGAGGTTCTAGATCTTCGGTTCGGTTATGGTTCGATTACTATATAGGTAGGTTTTGGTTTTGGGTTCCGTAGGCGGTTCAGGTCTGGTTCAACCTGCCGAGCTGGATCAAAACAAAAACAGGTAGGTCCATCCATTACTGAGAGTATTATCGTCATTCAACGAATAGCGGGCCACCTTTGCACAGCAGATTGATTGATGACCCTTTCTCGACCAAAAACAAAAAGTAGCGAGTCACCTCCATCGACTTCTGACATGTGTCTGGCATTCTCGGGCTTGTTACGTGGTGAGATGAGGAGCTTCATTCATTATTAAAGCGTGTGGGTTCCACCACGTCACGCCCTGAGGCCCGGACGGGCGGACCCATTCATGGTGATAGTGAGAATCGGGCGTTTGGTGATCAAATTTCAATAAAGAATCCAGTATTGTCAAACAAGCGAATGGCTTTCTCACAACTTCCTCACGTAAAAAAAATTCAGGGCCTGCTTGAAATGTATATTGAAGTTTTCTCATACGAACACTATGAACCCGCATGATCCGATTCGTCTGCTATTCGAGAAGACTTGAACGAAGTGGCGAACCACTTGACTCGAGATCATCCTTGGTAATCATTCACTCGAACAAGTAGAAAACTGGGTCATGTTCACGTCCGTCGGTCGAAATCTTTATATGAAAACATTAATCAGGTTTTGACAATTATGATCACACAATTATTCAACTTTCGATTTTTGATCATGTGACATAAGCAAGCAAGAGAGGGATTCTCCAAATAAACTTCGTCTGAAGTGGAGTCCAATCATATCACCAAAGTACCTTGGAGTTTTTACGGATGAAAAGGTCACATTGTTGGAGTTGGAGTAAATCAACATCAAAGACAACATAACCAAAACTGCCTCATCTTAAAATGTTTGATGTAGGAGACTTTCTAGATGAGCAACTGAAGACACTCTTCCAAGAAAGAGGGTTGGTTAAATGATTGCGGGTCTGGATTAGCCTCATACCAAACTTAGAACCGAATAAGTGAAACACTAATTGGTTGGGAAACCATTTGGACAAGGATACCTGTTTAAGGGGGTCATTGAGTCTGCCTGCCAGATTTGCGAGTCGGATCCGTGTTGTTGTTCGTGATTTCGAAGCCATCATCCAAACTTCCATTCAAATCCCATTTAAAGCAACTGACTCATAGTTTTAGAAATCATCTGAAATCAAATTGCCGTCTGTTTCATGCCGTGTACCTGCAGGTGAACCTGTCTATGTACTTCAAACGAATCAACAATATATTCAGCCTCTATGAGGGAGAGGCCAGGGAGTTGAAGCGAACGGAGAAAGGCACAAGAAGCAATGCATAACAGTGCTGACTTGAGGAAAGTTGTAGGTGATTAATCTCTTTAACAAAGCACAGCAGCTGCTGTTTATGAAAGATCCCGTCATTCGGGATGCTTCTCAACACCCAATCGAGGCCTCAATAGGCTGCTTTTGAGTCGATTGCCAATAACCTTGACCCACTAAAAGTATTTCCTCCTTTTGTTATTCGGTCTGAAGTACTAGATGCTATATGTTATGGTAAATGTTGCATCAGTGGGTTTAGACGAAAGGTCAGAACTAGAGCTGGCCGGTTCCGGTTCTACCGTAACCTAGAACAGGAACTGACTCGGCCTGTCTGGGTCCCGTTGTTTCCTTTGAAAAGCACATGAAATTAAGGTTTTTGAAACTTGTGGGGTTTTGGAAGAGTAACACAAATGTGGTCCCGGACCGCCCGTTCTTGTTTCATTTTGGTTCCATGGAAGTTGGAAGCCGAGTTGAACCGCAGATGTCTCGGTTTCGTTTCGGCTTCCACATCTGGTCGGATCCAACCGGCCACTTCTATTCACAGGTACAATGTAGGGACTTCCTGTTACTGTATTTGCGAGCTAAGAGGCTACAATTAGTATACTTTGCGGATATTGACAAGCAATAGGAATTCATGTTTTACTCTTTAACAATGGGCAGGTGATATAGCCACAGATTGTACAGTATAAAGAATTTATTAGAAGCTGAATTCTAGAACATATAGGCCATGAGTGCGAGAGCTCTAGCTTTGTTTGGTGTTCTCATTCAATGAATTTTCTCCATAATATGCCATGAAGAGGACTCCTCCACTCTCTTTATTCAAGTGAATGGCGGGGCTGTTCGTGAATGTATTTAAACAGAGGTTGTTCGCCTAGCAGCATGTTTAAATACAAAGCGAGATGATGAAACGAAGAAGGCTGGAGCTGCTCTTTTAAAATTGAGGAAATGGCTTGTGTTCTTGAGCTCATTCTACACACGAAAATTTAGCAATTTATGAATAAACCCATCTCTTTTCTTTTTTCCTTGCTACGGGTATCGAACTCAATACCCTTTAACTTGTGAGTCAACGCCCTAGCCAGGTGAGCTATTGCTCGTTGTGCAAAATGGGCATTTTTCTTGTAATGCAAAAAATGAACTTTTCCATTCAAGTGACCATGCTACTACATCTAAGGTGCAAATGGTTTTGACTTAGGTTGGATCTTTGACCCAAAACCGAAGGAGTTCTCTTCATTACCGATCTTAACATGAAGATGCATGAGCCGCGACACCATTTTTAGGCCAGGGGATTAATTCTCAAGACCAAACCAACCCTTATCCCCACATCAAGTTGCTATTGTTGTTTGGGCTTTGAACACGAGAGTATTTAAGTTCGCCGCGAGTTCAATACCGGAGCATGCATATCTCGTCGGTATATTCCCAATTCTGGCTTAAACCTGAACCAAGCCAAGAGCCTCCTTATCTTACATTAGGTGGGTTCGGATAATATACATTCTATTTTATGCTACATTAGCATTTCCCTTTCCTTACCATTAATCCAGGGGAAATGAAAAAGAAGGACGTACCCAGCTGAGTTCACCTCTTGTATAGCCAAAACCGACTTATGAGGAAATTCTCTGCTCAAGCTCGAGCTTGGAATCTCCAGGCTAGACCTTGCTCGAGCTCATGGGGTGTGCACGCACTCATGGGCGAGATTAACTGTACATTACAATCATATATGTAAAGCACGATTATACTCATGAGCTACTCAAGCCAAGTACTTAGTGAGGTTGAGCTCGACTAGCTCGTTTGTCCAGCTCAACTTGAGTTCGACTAGACTAAGCCAAGTTAGAGTTATCGTCACCCCACAAGATTTTAACATGAGAACATGGGTTGTCTTATTTGGATCAATATTGGGTTTTGGGGGGTTAATTGGTTCGGACTCGAAACAACTTGCTTTAGTCCAAACTCCATCAGGGTCGGGTCAGGGTAAGCCCCGGTTCTTTTTCAGTTCCAGATTCGATTCCCAAAGCCGACACCCGGGCTATGTACTTTCTTCAAAAGTTAAGGGCAATATTACGCACCAGCAGTCCGCACTTTCACGAACCCGTGACCTTTTGCCTCGTCGTCTTGCTCGCGTCGCGTGGAGAGACACAGAGAGAGTGAGAGGGAGACGCGAACCCTTCCCCGCTTCGCACGTGCCGGGACCGAGCGGACACGCCGTTCGCCCTGGATCTCTCCACCAGAAACCGGAAAGTCGGTTTTTTCCCTCTCGAAATCCTCGGCGAGGAGAAAATCCTGGATTACTAGCGGAGTAGACCCTTTCCCCGCTGTTTTAGGGTGAGATCTTCTTCCCGTTTCCGCTACTTTCCTTGGGATTTCTCAAATTAGGTTTTTCCACACCTGTTGCTTGTTTGACTCATGCCTCTGTGGTGTTGCTATCGTTTTCTTACGCTCCGAGTAGTCGGAGCTTCTTGGATATCGCTTTTTATACTCATTTCTCGGTTCACTCGAATGCCCAAAACGAGATCTGGATTTTGGATTTCGGATTTTCGGCTGATTTTTTGGAGTTAGGGTTTCGATTCTTCTCCCACTTCTTTGATTTAGGGGTGGTTAACCCCTTTCAGTTCCTTGAATAAACCTGTCCAAGTTCGGAGTATGACATAATTGCTGGCGTCATTGCGCAACGATCCCTTCTTTCCGTTGTGTCGTATCTCTCCAATAGCGAAACTATTGCTGAATCCCGAATCCGGGTTTGGATTCTCCTCATCTCCTAGCGAGTCATGGTAGATGCAGCTGTGGGAGGAGCAAATCGAGTAAAAAGCTGATGTGATGGGGTTTTCTTGTTTGGATTCTAAAAGAAGCTGCCTTGGTGCAAAGCTGAACTCAGTTTGATTTCTTACACCCCCATTTTGACATCTGATTAAATCTAGACTGTTGCATTCTTCTCCTCCCGAGTGCAATTGAACGTCTCTTCTTCTTTAGGTCACGAGGTTTGATTTATCCACCATTTATTTTTGCGGTCTCGATCTTGTCCATGAGGAGCTGCTTCTACGTTATGAAGCGCAACTGGTATCATCAGAAACCATTAAACAAGCATGTTTGGTGTTTTGGGGGCGCCTTTTGGTTTTTGTGTCTGATGTGGGCGGCAGGTTCTCAGTTGACGCCTGGTGTGCTTTTGTATGTGTTCAAGTTATGATTTTATTTGCTTTTACACTGTTAGCATAAGCTGTGGTTAATACAAGTCCGTGTTAATCAACGGGGTAGGGAGTATGTTATTTGCTACGATTGTTGACACCCTTGTTCTCTGTGCTGTTCTTGATATGTACTTCACAAAACGTGATGCCTAAAATGAAGTGTTTTCCTTTATTGGCAGTATTGTTTGTTTCCCTTGATGTTTATTACATTTTCTTCCTTTTTAAGAGACTTGCCTTCTCCTGTACTGGCAGCTTGTATTTGAAAATCACATATTCTAGCATCATGGATTTTTACCTGAACTTCTCTTTGGTTCTGACAGTTTGTGTCTCCCATGTTCTATGTGAATTGCATTTATCATGACTGTGAGGCTGTTTTGGCAGCATCAATAATACATTCTTGATGCTGCTGTTGTTCCACTACTTGTGTTCACAAATGGTGGCATGCATCTAAAATCTTGTTGATATTTTTGTATCGTCATTATCTTTAGCTTGTGTTAGTGCCCTCCTTGCAGTACATGGTTCGTGAAAACTTGATTTGATGTATAGTATGGTTTATTAAATTTTTTGTGCATTATGTGTCTCTTCACTAAGAGCATTACCTTAATTTGTACTGATGTTTATTATCCCACTATTAATTCACGCTTTGCCTGAATCAGTAGCTTTTTACTTTTTAAGAATATCGTCATTCCACAAACTCCTGATTTCCAGCTTTTGTTCTTTTGTTTTTTCAATGGATGTTAACCTTTTTTGTTTGTGCTAATGAAGGGATTGAGCACCTCATAGTACTTGTATGTTTCACCCCTTAATCTATGAATTTAAGGAGGGGGTGGCTATACTAAATTGAACTTTGCTTATGTTATCTTTTTGTTATCCTTTATAGGTGTGAATCGGGAAAATAAGTGGAAAGATTACAATATGGCAAGTAAAGGAAAGGCGTTAGTGGTTTCAACATGTACTACTCCTGAGAATTCAATGGAGCTCTCTCTTTCGAAAAAAAATTCAAATGAGCTTAACAACAGTCAAGAAGGGCCACTATGGAAGCATGTGAGGAAGTTGGATCTACCAACAGGTGGGAAGAGAGGTGGCGGTAATAGGCCTTGGGTGTGTAACTTTTGCGGTACTCAATACATTGGAACTTATTATAGAGTCAAAGGACATTTGCTGAAAACTGAAGGAACTGGGATTTCAGCATGCAAGAAAGTTGATCCTGATATGTTGAAGGTTCTTCAGAAACTGCAAGATGATTTTGAAAGCAAGAAGAAACATGCAGCGGCTAGTAGCATCTTGTCCTTTTCTATTGAGGCACCACCAAAGAAAAGAAAAGGAGATATGGCTATAGATGGGCAGCCTAGAACTACTACAAGAGAAGAACTTGATAGGAAGATTGGCAGGCTTTTCTTTTCAGCATCATTGCCATTTAATTTGGCGCGTAACCCATATTGGAAAGATTTAGTGTCTTCTTTGGCAAATAGCAACTTGCAAGGTTATGCTCCTCCAAGTTCAGAGAAACTTCGAACAACAATCCTCAAGGAAGAAAGAAACTATGTTGACAAGTTATTGGAATATAAAAAGTTCTCTTGGGAGGAGAATGGAGTATCTATTGTTTGTGATGGATGGATTGACAACCAAAGGCGCCCTTTGATAAATTTCTTTGCAGTGTCAATTAAAGGACCGATTTTTCTGAAAGTGGTTGATGCATCTGGGGAGTTCAAGAATAACGTGTTCATGAAGAACCTGTTTGCTGAAATTGTAAAAGAAGTTGGGTCTGGAAAGGTTGTGCAATTCATCACCGATAATGACATGGTTTATAGAACTGCTGGCTTATTACTAGAAGATGAATTTCCACATGTATTTTGGACGCCATGTTTGGCACATACAATAAAGCTAGTGGTGAAAACTATTTGCAGCCCACCAAATAGAGAACAAAACATCAATGCTTATGAGTTATGTGCGTGGATCAGTGACCTAGAAAAGGATGCTCAGTTGATGATAAATTTTGTGGTTAATCATCAGCACGCACTCTCACTTTACAACAAGTATTCCAATGTGAAAATGTTAAGGATAGGTGAGTCTAGATTTACATCAATGATAGTAGTGATCACACATATTAAGCTTGTCCGAGATTCCCTTATTCAAATGGTCGCAGACATTGATTGGACTTTTTATAGGTCTGATGATGAAGAGAAGGCCCAAATGATTAAAAGATGTGTCCTTGATGATTTATGGTGGGATAAAGTTGATTACTTCTTAGAGTTCACTGGACCAATTTGGGAGATGTTGAGAATGGTCGATGTGGACGAGCCAATGTTGCATAGAGTCTATGAAATGTGGGACAATATGATTGAACGGATTCAAATGATAATTTTTAAGCATGAGAAAAAGGATCCTTTGGTGGTTTCATCAAATTTCTCTGCTTATATCCAGTCCATTCTAGTTGATGCATGGAAGAAGAGTTGCACTCCATTGAATTGCATTGCTCATTCCTTGAACCCCATGTACTATGGGAAAAAATGGTTGTCTGAAAGACCTGGTCGTGTCCCTCCACATCAAGATCCAGAAATATCAAAGCATAGAGCGACATATTTGAGTAGAGTTTATTCAGATGCTGAGCAATTCCATGAAGTCCAAGAAGAATTTGCACGGTTTGTTACTGGAGTTGGACTTCTTGGAGGTATAGAAGCAACAAAGGCTAGAGATGAAGTTGAATCATTTTCTTGGTGGGTATTACACGGTGCAAGTCTGCCCATACTTCAACGTCTTGCTTTGAGACTTTTAGCGCAGCCTGTTACATTGTCATCTCGTGAGAGAAATTGGAGTAAACACTCACAGATCCAAACCATTAGGAGAAATAAGCTCTCAAGTGGCCGTGCAGAAGATTTAGTATATGTGCGTCACAACCTTCGCTTGATTTCCAAAGGAGAAGAGAAATGCAGGTAATCAGCCAATGGCTATCTAAACATTTTCTTTTTCTTCCTTTTGCACTTTATAGAGCAGTGTTCATTCATAAGCTGAGGATCTTTTCCTTTTATTGACTATTATATTGCAGGGAAGGGGCATCAAAGTTTTGGGATGTGGATACTGAGGAGTTTGACTTAGAGGGAGAGCATGAGTTGAATACCATGAACATAATTGTAGAAGATGAGTCGAGCCTGCCTTCATATTTGCAAGTGGATTACAGTGGAGAAAATGGTGGTAAAATTGAAGAGATCGAAGAGCCAACCTTTTGATGTGGTATTCTGGTCAACAAGGACATGCTTGTTTGTCTCTTTTTTAAGGTGAGTGCTAGTCTTCGACCAATTATTCCTTCAATGCAACTTCCCAGGCTTGTTTCTTTGTTTTATTTTCTTATCTAGATAGACTTTACGACTCATGTTAATAGTATAGATCTCCCTTCAATATATGTCACAATTCACGTTGATGACATTTTATTAATTACTGTTATTAGAATGACATATAATATGAGAGAGAGATGCATACCTGCGAAGGAATCCAGTTACTATTACTCTGGAAGCTTCTAATCACATTCCAGTGATGTCTTGTTCCTCCATCGGATTGATCCTCTGCCCGAGGGGTGGCTCTCCATCAATAACAAATCCTTCTCGTGCTCTGTACTTGGGTTCTGCCTTGAGGGCAATCCAGAATCTTCCTTGTCCATTGGCCTAACCCTAAATTTCTACCCTGAAATTATCGCATTTCTTGCACCTGGATGGCTTGAGGATGAAACTCAGTGGTCTCCCATTCAATGCAATCATACTCTTCCCGTTGGAAAGTTTATTGGCTTAACGTGTAACTGTTCTATGCTTGCCACCTCAGTTGAAACTTTTTAAGTAGGCATGGGTGAGAAACTTTTTACCATATAGTCCCGCTAGCCTTTCTATGTGTAATGAACGACCCATTTGGGCTTCCATTTATCTAAGTCATTAGATGTCATTTCATGAGAATGTCCCCTTTCGTAAGAACACTAAGGGTGTGCAAGGAGGACCAATACTGCACTAAAAGAAACCAAAAATGATCAGGAAGCTGTTTGTGGAAACGGCTGAGAACCAGTTGCCTCTCCTAAAATTTATGATTTTGAGCTGTCAGATTGTAAATTCATGACAAGATAGTAAGATATAAATCTGCCTTCCATGGAATATGGCACTTCCAACCTAGAAGCTGCAAGGTCTTGATAGAGAGAAACTGAGGGAATTATCTTTTTCCTAATATTATAAATTTGGTGGATAGAGCCCGGGAAGTTGCATGATGGCCTAATCAAGTCAAACTTCACACAACATCATCTGTGTTCTGGACGTGCTTACTTTATCTGTTGCAGCTACAGTATCCATTGCTTTTTTATAATATAAAAACACGATGTGTTGATATTGTCATTGTATTGTGTCTTGGATACCATGTAGTCGTGTTTAGTTGTTGAACTTGATTGCTTCAAATATTCTAACATGGCAGGAGAACTTGTACATGCTTTGCACACGCAGTGGCTCAGTCCTCAAGTCGAGAGCTATGCCTGTAAATATTACAAATTTACAATGCTGGTGTTCAAGTATTTGGCCTTTAGAAATGTCCATCATTAGTGTCTCCTTTATTCCTGAAGCGTGTCTCTTTATATTCACTACATTTCCATCAAACACCAATGTTGGAGCGCCACCTGACAGTGTTCAGCAAGCATGGGAAATGCATCAATTTGACTGCAATAGCTCTAAATGTTGGAGATTATCTTGTATCAAAACTGGGAGCAGATTGGCGTTCTTATTTGGTTCTTCCACCTCCTGTGGCAAGAAGCCTCATGCTTTTATCAAGATTATTAGCGTGCCCCATTGGTGGTTCGTGAAGTTGCATTTGGGTAAGTTACGTGGCATTCTTTCGTGATTAGACAGCATTTGCCTAGCAAACCTTCTTCATGTTCTCATCTATGATGCTCTGTACTATGCAAACTAATAGTAGTTGTATTGGCAAAAGTGAAGGCTTTCTTTTTGTAGTTTGTTATGTATTGGGAAATTTGATCATGAACAATCTACCACTGATCTTACTTATGGGGAAAGACAGAAAGAAAGAAACAGAAAAGGAAGCAAAGAGAATCTACCCATCATTTAAATGATGTACTTGACTTTTGGCTTTATCCTGCTGATTACAAGCATCCTGTACTATGTGCCTTATTTGTGATTTTTGTATTTGCCTGTCTTGCGTGTTGTCACTTGCCTGGCTGTGACATCTCCAGATATGTTGCCCAATGAATTTATGCAGGAATTTCTCTATGGCAACATGTTTTATGTGGATAGATTGTCTTGGTTGTCAGTGTTTCGTTTTAAGTTGGGTTGGAAGATTTTGTTAAAGCTTAACAAAGTTTTACGCTGGTTGTCGGTGTTAAAACATGTAATAGGCACGGGTCATTAGGGCCCGTGGACTACCTTGACCTAGTTGGGCCAATAGGGCCCTGGCTAGGGCCTTAGGGCCCTCAACTAGCCTTTGGGAGCTGGAATCAGCCCCCAACGGCTAGTTGAGATAGCCATTGGGACCCTCTCTCTTTCTTTCTTCTCTCTAATGTAAATGTTGTATTTCATGTTCTATAAATAGAGCCTTTCTTCATCAATAAATCAAGCCCTTGGTGGCTACATTGTATGTAGATTTGATCTTCAATAAACAAGATTCAGGAACTTACCTATTATCTACAATCGGAAGCCTAATGCAGCCCTCCTCCTTTATCCGGGCTTGGGACCAGTCATGCAAGGGTGATCCTTTACATGTGTAGAATTATTTACCATGGATTCTACAAATTATGATAGGGCTATGTGGAAACAAAGAATCCATGTAGCGGACCCCATCTAGTGTGGGAAAAGGCTTAGTTGTTGTTGTTTATTGTGTTTGATGAATATATGATGTATTAACACATCAATTTATTATGGGTAAAAGTATTTTTAATCAGAATTTTATGAAATTATGTATCACTCCTGCATATGTGAAAATGACCACCCTTACCCTTGGTTTGTAATAAAGGATCCAGTGAATTTATTTGAGGTTCATACGGATTCATTGCATGGTGAAAATAAGCTAGCATAAAAATTTACTGATCTCTCAGATTCCTGCATTTGGTTCTAATAATCTTATTTTATGCATTTTGCATTTCCCTTCTTTTCTTTCATAGTGTCAAGCTAACTGCCCTGATTTTAGGCTCTTGCTGTTCTTGCAATGGCAACAGCCACTTTGACTCTTCTGAACCATTCTTGTTGATGGTTCTTGCAATGGCAACGACCACTTTGACTCTTCTGAACCATTCTTGTTGATGGTTCTTGCAATGGCAACGGCCACTTTGACTCTTCTGAACCATTCTGGTTAATGGTTCTTACAATGGAGATCTCCTACAATCCACGTGGCTATAGCTTCTCCAGCAATCGCCAGTTAAGATTTTTTTTATATCTGTGTAACAATGTCGTCAAGGTGATGATATTTAGTTTCTGTGCACTGAAACTATTTGGCTATAAATCTGGAAACTTTGTCATTTGGAAACTAATTTTACTGTTGATTGAATATCACATAATTGGAAAATAACATGGCCTTCACCTGTCAAGATGGAACACCACTAAGAGAGAATGCAATGCTATGCTCTGGAGTTTTCCTATATTTTAATGTGTGATTTTCCCTCCCATCTCTTTGGAGTTCAGGCTGGTTTTGCAGTATCTAGATGGTTATGTTTTTTCCATGTTGCTTTCCAACAGCTGTTTGATGAATTCCATGCACACTGTAGCCATGCATTCTTTATCTAATCAATGAACGGAAAGCATATTATTGAACGGTATACAGGTTAAGTTCGACTCTGGTGCTACTGATGAACTGAAGTTATTGGGTAACAGCGAGGCCTTAACAGTAGGGCAAAGTTTGGAGAAGCCATTTTGTGGAAGCCTGCCTCAGGTGATTGATTTCATGCACTATACTATATGTCAACATTTCCCAACATGGTTATGTATTTTCATTTGGAAGTATGTTGTACCAACTGGAAGTTGATCTTTATGTATCCCTCCTTTGTGTCCAAAAACTACGTGATGCATGGGATGAGTAAGTGACTTGGCTTGTAGAAAATGGTAAAAGAATCCTCTTGTGAAGATGTCTACATCTTGATTGTTCAATTGATGTTTTGGTCATGTGCATAATCATTGTTGTCTGTGCTACTTTTGCGGTGCATGTATTTTGTTTACGCTAACTGAATTAATCCATATGTTTGGATAGTAAAACTATGAAACCGTGCTGCTGATAACATCTAGGTGCAGCAGTTGTCCTTGTATCAAGGCATATACCATGAGGTCTATAGTGCAAGGTTTCTACAATGGTTAAGCGCCGTACACACATTACACACCCCTTATTTTCTTCCTCTTCTACTCAAATTTCAATATTGATGCATTCGTAAATGTATGTGTGTGTGTGTTTGTGTATGTATGCATGTATGTAGTATGTATGTAGTATGTATGTTTGTTGTGTGTGTGTGAAACAATATTTAAACTTGAGTACAAGAGGAGGATAAAAGTAAGAACATAGAGGAGAAAAAGAAGACAAAAGAAGTGAAGTACTGGAAAAGCTGTCATGTTGTGAATGCTTCAAGCGGTGTCATGCTTTTCAAAACACTGTATTATCTTCTATAGTGAAGATGCTTGCTTGGCCTATTGGATTTATTTCTCCTTTGTTTTGTCCGTAAGATAATAAATGGGAAGAGGGTGAGCTGTACTCTCCAGCAGATGCATCTACTCAGACTTTGTGATATAATTCTCACTTGGTTTTCATGGATTGGATGGAAGACATGCATGCTGCTATTTCCCTACGACTTCACTAAGAGGCTATTTGTTACTCTTGAAGGCTCATCCTTACGCATGCATATTAATTACTTTTCATCGGCTGTGCTCTAGCGAGATGCTGACAACGGAGAAAGCTAGCTGGCTCATCAGGTTTTGTTGTATATTATTCCTTTGATATCTAATTCATTGTTAAACAGAAGGTGCAACATCCCTTTCCTTTTATGTAATTTTCTGTTGACCTAACAATTATGAACCAAATTTGTGTCAGTGCGTGCAGTCAGCCATGCTGCTGCTTACTGAGCTGAGCTGAAGTCAAAACTTTGTGCGCGTTACATTGTTTCTGTTGGTTGTGAGCGCCGGTATATATTTGGTTCGATGCGCCTTTACTATCCTATTGTTCATTTCAGCTTAAGTCTTGCTTATGACTTTATGTAACGGTGAATTGTTTGTTGGCATTTTTGCTTTTAGTTAAAATCCTCTATGAGGGAAGAGTCCCGAACAAACCCATGTAAGCACGTTGGGCCGTGCACTCCTTTTCCGCTATCAATAGACGTTATGTTTTCAAGATGGTTTTCGTGCGTCAAGTGCCTATCTCTTAAGTGATTTTCAAGCTAAGCGGGGTGAGTTGAACAGGTGCCTTTGCATGCATTGCCTTAAACGTTTCCAAGGATTTTCAAACACATTGCCTCTTTGCCTTTGCCGTTTTGAGTGAGTGAGTCTCTGAGTGTCAAGGCATCGGCATACTTAGTACTTTGGGAAGGGACTATCACGCGCCATTTTGGGAGACGGTGGCCAAATCCAACACTAAAGTGAAATCCGCTAAGGCTTGCTTGGCCCCGAGGCCAAGCGTCGGTCATGGAGAGCCCGTCAGCACGCCCCGGCGCGCATGGCGACGGTTATCCCATGACAAAAAGAGAGCCATTCAAGATCCTGTGCCTCAACGTCATTCAAGCTTAGTTGCGATGGAGCTGAAGTGTGCTAGTGCTCCGCCCCATCTCTAGAACGTTGCTCACTTAGAAGAAAAGTTGAAAATCGAGTGAAGAGGAATGAAGGAAGGGAAATGTTGTCGGACCGTTGCTTATGGCCAACATCTTTGTCACTTAGAGAAATCAAGGGTGCTGCCATTTTCGTGTTAGCTAGAGGGAACACCACGGTTCAACAGAAAGCCAAAAGACCCGAGGCGCACGGGACGACCCCCTTGGTGGGCTATCGGTATGGGATGCATCACCCTACCGAGTGGATAGTATCCCGTAGTCTAGTGTCACTCTTTAACGTGTGCACTATGACAAAGGAGATTGGAAAGGAGGATTGGAGGATTGGTGGGGTAACGCCGTTCTTCCGGATAACCCCCATTTTGGCCGTCCTTTGCTCATGCAAAACGGTGCCCTTTTGGTTCAACTCGTGCGAAGGGGGCACACATGGAGTTGAACGATCCATTTTGACTCAGTGGCTACTTTGGTGATGCGGAGTGCCACCATGAAGTGCCCAACTTGAAGGCAGCGATCTCCAAATCAGGTGGGGACCCCTCATGCGGCGCCAAGATGAATGACGAAGGTTTGCCAGTCGCCACAAGAACTGTGCTTTGCACGCGCCCAACTTGACGGCAGGATCTCCAAGACAGATGGAATCCCCTCATGCGGTGCCAAGTTCATGCCGGCCAATACGTTGTGCCCGGCTCAATTTAGACGGTGTCCGACGAGGCAAGGCTCTCGGCACCGTGTCCCAGTTCATGCCGGCCGATACGTCGCGCCCGGCCTCAGTTCATACCGGCGCCATACAGTGCGCCCGGTTTCCAGTTGCCCGTGGTGTACAGGGACAGAACTCCTGCATGCGCCAGGGTCCAATTCATGTCGGCTGATACGTCGCTCCCGGCTCAATTGCAGATAGTGTCCGACGAGGCAGGGCTCTCGGCACCATGTTCCAGTCCAGCGGCGTCAGTTCGAGGCGGGTCTCCAGCGCCGCAAGGACCCATTTCAGGCCGGCGCGACACACTGCGTTCGGCTCAAAAGGTAAGTAGGTGCCCAATGAGGCGGGACTCATGCGGTTCACCAATTCGAAGGTTCGTCGGTTGCCACAAATACCGCGCACTTTTGTGCCAAACAAACAAAGCAAGTTGCTCTTGACCCTAAGACTTTGATGGGCAATGCCAAAGAAAAGCTTCCTCATGACAGGCGAGGAGTACTCAAGCCGCCGTTAGTGTCCCGGTTGCCTCAATCAGACGGGGGGCCGTCATGTAGATTCTGAACGTGTAAGGCATGATTTAGTAGCGAAAGAAGGAAGGCATTGCGGTTGCACGTAAGCCGTCATCACGCAGTGGCCGGCGTACTCTCAAACGTGAATCATAGTGTCCCACCGGTTGGAAGGACCGTCCGCAAGCCCAGACAGATGGGGTGCGACAACGGGGATGAAGGATGTCTCGGTGAGCTGAAGCAAATCAAAGGGCTGTGCCATGAGAAGTCAAGACGTTGCCGAGGGCGGCAACGGATTTGGGTGGGGGAGAATGTAACGGTGAATTGTTTGTTGACATTTTTGCTTTTAGTTAAAACCCTTTATGAGGAAAGAGCCTCGAACAAACCCATGTAAGCACGCTGGGGCCGTGCACTCCTTTTCCGCTATCAATAGACGTTATGTTTTCAAGATGGTTTTCGTGCGTCAAGTGCCTATCTCTTAAGTGATTTTCAAGCTAAGTGGGGTGAGTTGAACGGGTGTCTTTGCATGCATTGCCTTAAACGTTTCCAAGGATTTTCAAACACATTGCCTCTTTGCCTTTGCCGTTTTGAGTGAGTGAGTCTCTGAGTGCCAAGGCGTCGGCACACTTGGTACTTGGGGGAGGGACTCTCACGCGTCATTTTGGGAGACGGTGGCCAAATCCAACACTAAAGTGAAATCCGCTAAGGCTTGCTTGGCCCCGAGGCCAAGCGCCGGTCATGGAGAGCCCGTCAGCATGCCCCGGCGCACCTGGCGACGGTTACCCCGTGACATTTCGACTCTTTTGGGTACGTACCCTTACCGCGACGTTCTCCATTTCCATCACCCCCTCAACCATCCTCTTAGAAGCGCCAATCCTGGTAGGGGAACATAACGTGGTCCCATCCGACTCGTCTATTTTCTTCACAGATAGTTGTATTTTCAAACGCTAAACCAGAAGCTTCTGAACTTACTACCAGGGAACAGTATATAAGGCTGTCATAATAATGTCTCTTTCGGGTTTGCATTTGCAATCCACCCAGGTTCGTACAGTTGTGGCGGTTTTGGTATGGGATCCTATCTCTAAAGCGTTCTCTCTACCTTCTTGTGCCAAGGAAAGGCTATCGAAAAATGTAATATACAATTTAATGTCTGCGGTTTTGGTTAAGCCAATGGAAAATGAATATTTTTTGTGTGCAAGACAGTCTGCGACAGGGCCAGGATCAGGTGACCTACTACATCAACATCTCTTGATGATCTATCATCCTTATCCCAGTGTTTAGCCCTGTCACTGACGTCCAAGACCGCGAGATCCGTCATTGTCACGCTGGTTCGTATCTCCACTTCGTTTTGTGCATGCAGCGGGACGCGCTACAGGAAGCATGATGCTGATGATGGCAGCTTGATCTTGACAATGGGTGTTGGGCCACTTAAATACCATTATGTTTGCTGGTTTGGCCGACAAGATGACTCAAAAATTAGAAGAAAATAGGACAGTCAACAGCCCCTATTGACATAGACTCCGGCTGTTGTTTCTCTGAAATTTCCAAAAGAAAGTTTAGTCAGTTTCGTTAACAGTAAATTTGTGGTTAGTTTAGTCCCGTTCAAGTTTCGGACTTTTAAGATGTACATAATCGTTAATCTTTGCTTGGAAGTGAACATTGTATACTTAAGACAAAACGAAAGAAATGAAAACTCTGTGATGTTGAACATTGGGCAGTGGACTAGCATACAAGGCAAAGACACAAGATATTGAAGCAGATGCATGGTAATACCGAAGAGTTAATTGATGACAACAGTAATAGGAACACGTTTAAAGTGGTCCGAACATTAAATATGGAGGCTTCCGATAAAGCTTCAATGAAATGACATTAACACTTCAAACAGGAGTAGAGAAAAAAATGAATTTACATAGTCCACTTAGGGTGGGATAAATGCTTGCTTTTTGGCTTGGTTTGTTTCGACTGCACTCGATTATTTATTTGCCGATGCAAGTGTAATTTCTTTTTGTTGTACAACAGGGAGGCCGAAGCCAGATGCACACCCAGGGAATTGAGCTAACAGTGGGACGTCCGAGCCAGATGCACGCCCCAAGAACTGAACTCATGACTTTCATTTTAAGAGCCAACCACCTAGCCAGCTCAGTTATTGGTCGTTGTGTGCAGTCGAGCTTCTTAGACTTAATAGACAGATTGAGACAGGTGAGGCCGTCAAACAAAAATTACCACCGTAAAAGGGAAGACTAAACTTAGTTCTCCTAAAAAAGGAACTCAGGGAATATAGTTTGCTTTTGCAACAACCGGCCTCTAAGCTTCTCCCCTCTCTCTTCCCTTCCGTTCCGTCTTTTTCGCTTTTCCCCTGCCTCAAAACCGGCAATACCAACAGAACTAAAATCTAACCATCGTCCCCACTTTTATCCTCGTTTCATCCTTGCACGTTTTGTTCCTCATTGAAGATTCAGTAAGAACACCAAGAAGGGATCAAAGAAGAAAATCGAGAGCAGAAGCCACCGGTTTCGAGGAAACCGATCAATTTCCCTCCATCACATCCTGCAAACTGGAGGTTGATGAACACCTTGACCGAATTTCCTGGTACGCTTATGTCTTTCTTTGAGTTTAGTACTTTTCGGGATTCCCATTCTGAGAAGAATGCTAGTTCTGAAACAAAATCCCACTGTTTTTCTTGATTGAATCGGGCTATGGACTAAACAGAGAGGCGTGCTCCTTAGGCCTAAACGCTGAATTAACTTAGTATTCACCTTATGAATGTTAAAATCAATGGTTGGTTCTTACTTTGTATAATTCTCTTACATGTCTGTTCAACTAGCTCTTGATTAGCACACTCACCTGGTCGTAATTGTCATCATGGGTTTCTACTTTGAGGCTGGTTACTGCTTAATAGGCTAACTTGGTTTATTTCTACCACGTCTTTGTCTTTGAGACTAATTATTGATTAATAGCTTACTTGGTTTTAATTCGTTTGCACGGGGTTCCTTTTTTGAGATCAGTTGTTGATTAAGAGGGACTTCGTATCCATGGATACAAAAGGAAAGGATGTTGCACCTGTAAGGAAAGCTGTCACAGCAGCTTCGTCCAACGTTTCTAAGCATGTAGGCCAGGCTAAGACCAATCCGAAGGCCTCGATTTCTAGTATCGAAGGCAGCACAGATAAGGCAGCTACGGGAAAACCCCTTCCGAATTACCTGAAATCCACCGTTAGTTCTTTAGATCACTTGAAAACTGGCAAAAGAAACGACGCCTCCGAGTCACAAGCAAAAGCAAAAACAGCTAGGCGTTTGCCTAGTCTCAAATCCACATCATCAGCACCATCAACACTGCACTCATCCTTGCCTAGAAGAAGCCATCCATCAAGCCCTCCTAGTCGATCTGGAAAGGCCTCTACTCCTGCCACGGCAACGACAGAGTTGGGCAGATCTATTTCTAGCAAAACTTTGAGGCTACATGAGAAACATCCCACCAACGCCATCACCACCACCAACAAATTGGTAACACGAAGCAAGAATAAGAGCGTCCCCTCTTCTAATCATGGAAGACAGATGCATAAGGTTGGTAGAGATTCTGTTTCAGTTGGTTCACAGGAGGACCAAATTGAAGAAAAGGTCATGACAGTGCAGGAGTCCCAAGATTCACATTGTGGGGAGTCGGAGAATGACAGCAGCAATTCCACTATTAGCGATGATGACATTGAGCTTCATAAGGCAAAAGGCTCAGAGGATCAGCGAGAAGATTATGAAACTTCTTCCGTTGAGAAGTCACCATCTAACACATCATTGGAAGCAGAAATCGATGAATCAGGAGGCAATGGCAATAATGAAGATGCAAGTCTCGTAAAAGCAAATGTTGGTGCTGATACATATGCTGCTACGGATGCTCATGATGCTGGTGAAACCCAGAATGAAGAGAAGGCAGAGGAAGAGCATGGTGCTGTTGGTGATGAAACTTCAGATAATTTACGTGCTGAGCCAGAAGAGAACCGCAAGAACGAACATGATGAAAAAGAAGAAGAAGAACATGATGATGGTGATGAAACAAAAGTAGCAACGCCAAGAATCCAAAGCGAGGCCATACCAAGAGTGAAGGGGACAGAAGGGCAGGAAGATAGTCCTAGGAAGCTTAGCTTCCGGAGAGGAACTATTATATCCCCAAAGGCCGATGATGATACGAACCAACCGAGGAGGTTGATTTTCAAGCAAAACAGACAAGTACAGAATGAGGGTGGTGCTGATGGCACAAAGGAAAATGATGAGCAAGCCGAGGACAAAGACCAAGCAGCCCAAGCAAAGAAGGAAAATGCAGTGGTGTTCAATCAGGTGATCGAGGACACAGCCAGCAAGCTGATTGGGGCTGGAAAGAAAAAGAAGGTTCTGGCTCTTGTTGGTGCGTTTGAGACTGTCATTTCCATGCAAGAAACTAATACTCAAAGCAGCCAAGGTCATGCTCTTGTTCAGTCTCCTGCTGCACCTGCATCTGTTTCTGATCCAAATCCTGCTTTGAAAGCCGCACTCGATCCTTCTCCTGCTTCGGCTCCTCCATCCCCAACTCCCACTAGTGCTCCGGCCTCAGCCGAGGAAGTAGCTACAGATGATAATAGTGACGCTGTTGACAGCAATGTTGATGTTCCTCAGAGCCAAAAGTCATAAATTCCACTATCAGTATGATCAATATTGAGAATCATATGGAACACAAACAAAAAGCCACTGTTTTGGGTTTCTCATGTATCGTGTATTAGTAGGATACGGGTTGTTCTTGTTAAGATTTAGTCACTTTGTATAATCGTCCACTGCTTCGATGCGGAAGTTGTCATATCTATATGTGCATGCAATTCTTTTTCCTTTTTTCTGGAAGAATATAAAGAAATTCACTTGTAAATTCCAATAGTTTCTTGCCAGAAACGAATATCCAAGAACTACTCTCAACCACATGGTGTGTGAGCATTTTCTCTCGGTACCTTTCCTGCCCATCGCAGATCTTGAATGACAGAGTTAGCAATAATTCGAGCGAGATTATCTTGAGGATCAAATATGTGCATAAGTTGTATACAACTGTGATACGAGGTAGCAAGTTGACATGAAATTTATACAAGAAGCAATATGCAAAGATAGAAATATAGATGTGTAAGACAAAAAACATGAAGCAGAGGCGAAGATATGAATTTCTGAAAGGGAAAGCAAGCTCCGTTATCGGGGTCCAATCTATGGGGAATTTGCATATTAGGACTTTCACACATATTAATTAAATATATTTAGAGATACCAACATAAATTAAATATCATTAATGCACATTAAATCCAACAATCCCTACAAAGTCCTTAATCTTAACCCAATCTTCATATTATGCTTTTAGTAATGGCACATTTTGGTTTGAACCGTTACCTGAGTTATCCAATATTACCCTTACAGAAAATAGGTGAAGATACGTCTTGAACTTGAACCTTGTGTTATGGCGTGATATGTAGAGATGATGCATTAATCATCATGCATTCATATCCTATATCATGATTAACTTTAGGGAACAACTCAATTCCCTTATTGTGGCCGCACAATGTCAATCACTTAGTTGAGTATCTTCAAAGATGTGCTGCTAGCATCATGTTCTACGACTCAATCCCATTCAAAGAATAATCTCTTGCTAAATATAATGGAGCATATCCCAAGAATCAAACTCATGACATTTAGCTTATGAGTCAATTCCCTAGCAAGGTGAGTTATTGCACTTATTGTGTAAAAATTGGTCTTTTTTTTACTGAATGGGAATGCCAAAAGCAAATGCATGCTCTTGGGATGGAACTCATGACCTTCAACTTCTCTAGTATCAATTGTGTTGGTCCATAAAAAAAAAAAGAAAGAGGAAAAATTTTCTTCTTGCCATGAACATGCTCATTGAAGCAAAGAAAGTGTTCTTTTGCATGTGGCCTATACATTAGTTTCTTTGCAACTGGGTTATATGATCATATTTGTGCACCATGGTTTGTCCAAGCAACTTGCTAAAAGGTTCTTTAGTAGGGCAGTAAGCCAATATTAGTTGCTTAATATCATGTTACATATAAAGACATCATGAATAGTATATATGACAGCTATTACTCCTTAATGAGCTTATGCAAGTTAACAGCTCGTTCATTTCCTCATTGTGCCTCCAGCACAAATCGAATAACTAAGAGAGTGGCCACCAATCTTTTTCTGGTTCATAAATGTTTTTAAGTATCGAACTCAAGTGAAAGGTTCTTTTAAGTCAATATCCTAATCCGAAGAACTGCAGCTCCTCCTCCTAGAGCGGATACATGACTTGAGTTAAAATCTAAAGAGGTTATCTTCCATGCAACATCATTGCTACCCTAAACATCATTGAGCCAAATGCCGTAGGCATCTAGTAGTGGGCTGCAAAAGCATGACTGGTATGCAACTCTGTGTATGAAGCGGCCTCAAACTTGGTAGGTTCATAATATCTGAAATTAAATACAGTACGGTCTATGTCATATTTCCAATGGAAAAAGGTCAACAAGCTAAAAAAACCAAGTACCAATATCATGGATCCGATACAGTGAATATCTCACTTAGACCTTTACTCTCAATAATATTTCAGAAGGCAACATACCCTGAGGACGAAAAACACCTAGCTTTTCTGATCTTACTCTGTATAAATTCCTTGAATCATGCTTTTATCGACTTTTGTTGCTTAGTAAATATAGACGAAGCTTTGATATTGAAAGATAAATATGATGGAACATTAGTGCAATAAGAAGATAAACAATATCACGAGGAATCGAGCATGGAACAGTTTATGGTAAAAACAGCCAACGCTTCGGTTCAGGTAGTTCAACGGTAAAAACAGCCAATGTTTTCGGTTCAAGTAGTTCAACACTTGCTCCCCTTCAGCAATGACCTCAAGTTCGAGCTTTGTGAAAGGATAAAGGACCAGCCATAGGAGAGCTTTACCCCCAAAGTGAGCAGACCCAACTCAAACTAGTTAAACACACACACATATGTATAGGTAACAAAATTGTTGAGATGAATGTATGATCACAAGGAAAGTCTGACTTGATAGGACTGTTGAAAATTTTGGTATTATTAATAGAAGACTAAATAAATTTGAAATAGCTTTCATATCCGGCAAGACAATTGAATCTCGTTCCAAGTTGGAACATTTGAAAAGTTGAAGGATATGGAATAAGAAAAGGCCGTAGGTCAATTAAAAAGCATTTTATCGAATTACTAGTGGCTGTGTACAAATAGACTATACGGAGAGGGTACACGAGATATTTCCGTAGGGACTTCATTAACGCGCCGTTGTCCTTTCATCACTTTCCGTCTCGCCTAAGAGAAAACCCTCGTGATGAAGATCGGAAGCGTCTCGGCCGGAGAATCTACCATCCTGCCGGATAATTTCCCCGGCGACGCCCGGTGACGGCTGAACCTCTCTACCGTTACCCACCTTCTTCCGGATTTGCGTTCTCCGCAGTTGTCTTCTTTAGTTTCGTCGTCGTTGTTGCTTCCTTAGGAGAGAACCCTGGGGTTTGCCTACGTGAGGTAGGCGGGCATGAAGAACGCTCCGGCGAGGGCGCGGCTGAGGGTGATCGCGGAGAAGAGGAAGAGGCCGGGGGTCTGCGAGAACTCCGTGAAGAAACTCCAGCGTCGGGAGATCGGTTGCTTTCGGAGCGTCGGCGACAGCCTCTCGAACGCTGAAGAGAAATTCCGTAACTTCCAACTTCAGGTTGGTAATCTATTGACTTTCTCTCTATTCTCTTCTTCTATCCTCTTGCTACGTTGTTTCCAGCAAATGCTTCCGGTTTCTGTAGCTTTTGTGCCCCTTAAGTAAGGGATTTTGGAATACTTCTTAATAGAGGATCTTGTTTAGGGCTTTTGAGAGAAATCGTAGAGCTCAGAGTCTTGATTCGTATTGATATGAGAAGAGTACGTATGTAGTTGCTTCGATTTCTTGAAGAAGGTCGGAAGCGTGTGAGAGTGGATGTGTCTACTGAGAAACCTAGTTTTTTTTTTTTTTTTTTTAATTTCTTAGAGAACCCGAAGAATATTATGGGTTTATGAACAAGAATCATTTATTTGTTGCTCATTCTGTTTCTGGGGTTTTAGCATCTTGCATTTAGCTTCTCGAGCATATGTGAGGGGTTCTACTTACCGTTAATATAAGATTGATGGGTGATAGCTTTAAAGGTTTTCAATGCTTTAACCCGCAATCCTCAAGGAAATGAATGGCTGCAATCAGTAGATATATTCATGAAACTTTGGTGCCGGGTATTTTGTCTTCTTCTTAGAACGTGGAATCTCAGAATTGTTGGACCAACGCCTGCACAAGAAAGAATCTGGAATGCATTTGTTTTATGATTGATTTGATATTTTCTTTTCCACTTTAGCATGGATATTTCCATCCATTGAGTATTCTATGCTTTTTGCAGAATGGGAGTATGTCACACTGATGTTCCCTTTTGTTCCTGGTCTGGACTACGTTATACTAGTCAGATTGAAAAACTTATATAAAATAGATATACTTATCGGATCCACCGCGGTATACACGTGACGTTGCTGGTCAAGGGTTAATCCGTGGGTTTACTTTGTTCTTCTTCACGTATGCTTCTTTGGGATATCTTGTACAGGAAGCTGGTTATATTTACTGAAGTTTCATGTTTGGTATCATAATGTGTTGTCAGATGCGCATAGCACGATCTGTTTGTTGGAATTTGCTGTAGCAAATTGATAATCACACCCAAAATTTTGTTTTTGGTTTTTGTCAACTAGGTATTATTTTGAATCAGAGTTTAATTAAGAAGGAAATTTTCATGGACAAAAACGAAGAAGCTGATATATTGAAAGGAAAAGGTTTCATGCTTCATTATCTGAGATTTTATTACTGTCAAGCTGTCTTAACAGGATAGTGGAGTGCAATGATCAATATAGATCTGGATTCGAGTAAGCCTTACAGTCCTTTGCTGACTGTAACTAGGTTAATGCTTGCCATCTAAAATTCGGTTTTGGATATACTGGTTCTCCTTTTACATTTTAAGATTCTTGATCCGTTTCAGTAGCCTTGGCGGGTTTCCTCCTTTTAGTGTGCTCAACGCTGTTGGTAATTGCCATTCTACACTGCTTTGCTGTTTCTCCATCTTTTATGTCTGACCTCCTCCTACATGTGCTCTTCCTCTTGTCTGCACCTCTGATTTTGCATTATCAACATTTTAGAAGGCTGGGGAAAAGAAGCTTACATATAGTTATTCTTCAGGTTCAACTAATGTTTGACTGTGTCCATAAAACGTTGTGGTGTGTATGGTGTCATCAGCTGCCTAAGTGTCCATGAACGATTGAGTAAACATCTCCTGAAGAAATGAGGCACCAAAACAATTAGCACACTGAAAATTGATGATAAATAGATTGCCATTATAGTAGTTTTCCTGTTGGACAAATTTCCTTGCTGACAAGTTAGGGTATGCTTCCAATACTTGTGTCATAACTCGTAACCTTATGTTTTAAGATTTGCTAACGGTTCTTATTTGTGCTTTGTGAATACTTGATAGTTTTTTGTTTTGTGTGCTAGTAGATTACTGGGTTTACTATCTTCAAGTTAGGAAAACATGTCTAAGCATTTTGCAGCATTACTAGGAATCCATGCAGCTCCTCCTTTTAGTGTGGGATAGGGCTGCTTTTGAATTTTGAAGGATTAATGAAGTTCCACAAATTTGCCTAAATGCAGGAGGAGTTTGACACATTTGACCCCAAAGCTCACTGTTTTCTTAAGTTACAGTTCCTTAAGAAGAGCTCCAAAATAATTGAAATAGTTGCAGCAAAAGATGTTATATTTGCGCTTGCTCAGTCGGGTCTCTGTGCTGCATTTAGCAGGGGTAAGATTTGGTGCTTGCTTTCTGTTTACCAAAGAATGTTGGACTGATACTGACTTTTATGTTATTCATGTCTCTAACAGCTAGAAATCAACGGATATGCTTCTTGAATATCAGCCCTGATGAAGTGATAAGAAGCCTCTTCTACAACAAAAATAATGACTCCTTAATTACTGTATCAGTTTATGCTTCAGATTGTTTTAGTTCATTGAAGTGCAGAACGACTCCTATAGAGTAAGCGAACTTCTGGCATGTTTAGATGAAATTGTGAAATGCATTAACTGAGTGAACACTTAAGTGCGTAGCCTTCAAGATTTACAAACCTTCTCATTTCACACCTTTGTGTGACTGGAAAGCAGAATTACTGGACTTGCTTTGGTGTTTATAAAAAAGAAAAGAGAGAAAAGGGGATAAAAAGTAGTTCCTTAC
Source organism: Brasenia schreberi (assembly GCA_036023115.1). Classification (NCBI taxonomy): domain Eukaryota; kingdom Viridiplantae; phylum Streptophyta; class Magnoliopsida; order Nymphaeales; family Cabombaceae; genus Brasenia; species Brasenia schreberi. The sequence continues at coordinate 279,550 of JAYKKT010000080.1, forward strand.
CATGGAAGGAAACTGCCTTAGTCATTGACTTATCTATGGCTAGTTGATCGGGGCACAACATTAGGTTGTTAATTTGCATGTGCTTGAGCCGTCCTAATCCCAAGCCATATACCAATATATGATACTCTTGATGGCAATTTCTGTGAAGACTGCTATGTGGTGTTCCAGTGTCATTTGGCTCTCAATTTCCTACAGGTATGACCACCAAAATAAGTAGGTTATCCTGGATTCTCTTCCACTTATGTTATTTATTTGATTGCAGGTATATCAGAAGAAACCAATTAGATTCTGGATATGCTCTCTTTGAATCAGAATCTCTAAAATGGCCTGGTTTCGTAGAGTTTGATGATGTAAATGGAAAAGTTCTTACTTATTCTGCCCAGGATGGGTGAGTCTCTTCTACACCCTGAATGCTCAGTTACTTGGTTTGGCCAAGTTTTCACTAGGCTTGGAGAACCTATTATTGGTTAGCTTTGAGTTATTATCTCAAACCAACACTCCCCATCTGTTTTCAGCTTTAATATGGTTCCAAGTCATCATTCCTCATGAGGGTCAGGAACATGCACTTAATATGCGTCTTCTTTTGCAGGATATACAAAGTCTTTGATTTGAAGAATTACTCATTTCTCTACTCAATACCTGACAAAGATATTCAGGAAATCAAAATCAGGTTTTATTTTTCTTTCTGTGGTGCTTTTTGACTCATTGATGTCGTTAGCAGTCTAATATTGTTGTGCGAAAATTGTATGCATGCAACTGAATCGTTCAGTATTTTATTGATTATAGTCCAGGTATAATGCTTCTAATATACAACAGAGCCCCTGGTTATGTTCCTCTAAAGATACTCTCAATTGAAGATGGGACCGTGCTAAAATCCTTCAATCACTTGCTGCATCGGAACAAGAAGGTCGATTTCATTGAGCAATTTAATGAGAAGCTCCTGGTCAAGCAAGAAAATGAAAACTTGCAGATTCTTGACGTCAGTATATCTTTCCCCTTTTGCAGTTTACGGTTCTCTGTTGTGATTGGTAACATTAGTCGACTGTTCAACAGGTAAGGCACTCGGGGATAATAGAAGTAAGCAGAACGCAGTTTATGATCCCTTCGGCTTTCATTTTCCTCTACGAGAATCACCTCTTCCTGACATTCCGGAACCAAACCGTTGCAGTGTGGAATTTTCGAGGAGAGCTTGTTACTTCCTTCGAGGACCATTTACTGTGGTATCCGGATTGCAATACAAACAACATTTACATCACCAGCGATCAGGATCTAATCATCTCCTACTGTAAATCAGAGGAAACACGAGATGATGGACGAGGTATGTTGAAGTTGCTACTTACCATGCTGACACGATAATTTTTCACCATGAAGCGCGTTTGCTTCACTACTCTGAGGGGATTCTCTCTCTTGTGCTGTTCCTTCCTCATGAAGCAATTGGATTCTTGCTTCTGGGCCAGATTACGGATTGCCGCAGGCACACAAAATGGATTCTATATGATCTTCGCTTATGTAAAATCCGTCTTGCTTGTTGCTGTGCCCCATCATCACGAGACCAAACGAACTCCCCTCATGTAATTCTGAACTGCCACGCAGTGAACATGCCTATCTTGTTTCTTTTAACCATAGACTGACCACCACATACCCCCCCCCCCTCTCTCTATTTCTCTCTCAAATCTAAGTTTGTGGTTCTGAACTTAGTTTTGGTTGAAGACCACAGGACTTCCACCCTGGTCACTACTGCCCTTTTTTCTTGCTTGCTTCTTCTTCATTGCAATTTCTGTTCTCTTCCACTGGGTCTTCTTCTTATTCGTGCAATTTCTGAATTTCTTTTCTGCTGTGCAGCTGACGTAGTAGGGTCGATCAACATGAGTAACATAATGACCGGTAAGTGTATCGCGAAGATCAGTGCCAGTGATCCCGGGTTGAAGATCAGCCTGCGAGGAAAATGCGGTCGTTCATACGTCCGCTCCACTGTCAGGGAAGCACTGGAAGATGTAACCGCACTCTTCTACGATGAAGACCGGAACGAGATCTACACGGGTAACAAGCAAGGCTTGATCCATGTGTGGTCCAATTAGCAGCGACATGCAGGAATGGCCGCATCCTGTACCTATACATATATTTACTATTGTTGTGTAAATTGGTATATTAGGTTAGAGACACTTTTTTGTTGCTTTAGTTCTTTGTATTAGACTCTTGTTCCTTGCCTCTTTAATTTACAAAATTACATTTAGCTTAATGGAATCCATCATCTTTGCTTTAGTTCTTTGTATTAGACTCTTGTTCCTTGCCTCTTTAATTTACAAAATTACATTTAGCTTAATGGAATCCATCATCTTTATTGTGTATTCATCTAAAATCATTATTTTTCTGCTTTATTATGATTGCGGAATGTCGAAAGGTCATTCTTACCGGTGCATGCAAGTAAACGATAAGAAACCCATTAGTATTATTTAAAAAAAGAAAACCACTAGCACTAAATTAGAATGAAATATGAGGAAGGATAAGTTGGGTATGGACTACATGTTAGCTCGTTTTTGGTACATGAAAAAGCTCAAAGCTCAACACTAGCTGAACCACAAAGAGCTATGAATGTAACTTTTGTAAGAGGAAGAAAGCAACGAAACATCTTTACCCTTTTCACAGTTAAAATGGGGCCCAATTTCACCTAGTGTGGCACAAGGCTTAGTTGTTCTTGTATGGTCAATGAGTTCGATTATGGATGAACCTTTTATGCTCTTGCAGTCACTAACCTAACGCACCTTGGTTGGGTTTTGGGTCCGGTTCGATATAGCCTATCGATTGAATCGCCGCATGCCATATCAATGTCACTCAACCTACATGAATGACTCTAATTGAAGTGAGATACTGACAACCAACAGTAGGTAGATTTTGAGATTGGGTTGAACTTGTAGGAAACAGGTCCAAGACATCGAACACACTTGGTCCATTTAATCCCCACCCTAAACCCGACTTAACAGGGGATACGAACATTTTGAGTTCATATTAAAATCTCTAAGCAAACTAATAAAGCACAAGGACTGTGATTGTAAGATGATGAGTTGAGCACACCTAAGTTCACTAACCCATAGTCAGGGAATTGGGTCGGATTATGTTCGACTTAGTGACGTCCCACAGCGGAATACGAATTCTGATCACCTCTAAAGTTCTAAATCTCAAGTGCCAAACAGTGGATTTGGATCGATGGAATATCCGATTCAAACAATTGAAGGATTCTTAAGCCCTCTGAACTTGTCTGATTTTGTTTTCTGTACAAACTTTTCCGTTTGAACCCTTGAGCTCTCTCTCTCTCTCTCTCTAGATGGATCGATCGTTGGACAAATTCCGGCAAGGGTTACGGTCCCTTCTTCCGGAAAACGCTTCCGTCTCCTTACCGAGTAGCTATTCCGATGGCAGCTGTGTGGTTGTTCGTTCATCTTCAAAGTACTCTCTCTCTCTCTCTCTCTCTCTCTCTCTCTGAGCGTCTGCGGTGATATATTTTGTTGTTATTAGTTGTTCATTTTTATTTCAGTGTTTTGATCTTAAGTTTATCTCTTTTGGTTTCATCTGTTTCTGTTAATTTCGAACTTTTTCTGGATGTGAGGTTTTTGCGTTTGAGAGTGTAAGTTTGAGAGTGCGAAAGATCCTACACTCTCTTTGCTCAATTTGGTTGAGAGATCAATGTCTATGTAATTGTGTTTATGTCTGTTTGTGGTGTTGATAGTTAACCGAGAATGTTTATGTTGTGGGGGTCTTGAATTTTTTCAATGGGGACAATAAATAAAGGTAATTACTTGCCTTTCAATGCTCCTTTCTTTCTTTTTTTTGGGCTTGTAACTTTTCCATTCTAATGGGTAGAGGGAGAACGTCCACTGTTAATATGCAATGCCTCAGACAGTCATCCACTTGACGGCTTCCTTGCTAAGTTGGACCATTAAGTTCCTCACTAGGTTAAAGAGGTCTGAAGTCCAACAAGATCTGTTGGACGACATGATTTTTCTTTTCTGATAGTTAAGTTGGGCAGTTAGATCCAAAAATCCTGCAATATGCATCCTTGTGTAGCTCCTGTTTTACTTCGGAATCAAGCACCTGGAGACATGAGCTGTTCCCCTGTGGGCTGGTTGACATAATTGTTGAAGGATACTTTGCAAATAAAGGCTAATAATACTCTTAGAGGAGCAAGGGCGTATATACATCAAGCTTCTGTCCTCTACAATCCACAATTAAATATAGCTGCACAGGAGAGTGTTCGTATAGTGGATAATGGCACAGGAGAGTGTTCGTATAGTGGATAATGGCACAGGAGAGTGCTCAATAGTTGTTTTTATGGGGTTGCCTCTTGATGACTACTTCAGATGAGGAACTCTTTAACATAGGTCGATGCTTTCTAGTTCAGCTAAAAATGTTCTCTTGTAATGGTCTTTTTCTCAGTCTTCTTTTTCCTTCTGGATATGAAATTGGGTTATTGTCATGGAAAGTGGCTGCAAGGGCTTGAAATGGTGATAGTTTTCCAAGTTGGAAGCTAGTTAGCCATCTCTTTCCTAAGTTGGAAGTTGGTTAGCCATCTAAATCTTTAGCTTCTTAGCAATTTCTCCTTATAGTTGACTCTCTTTCCTTTTGCTAGTGCAAAAACTATCTAGTTGGGGCTGCATTATTGCATAATAGGTCCTTGAATTTGATCAAGCACTTGTTTCATGTCTTCCTTTCCACTCAGACAAGATGACGTCTGTATTGATGTATGAAGCCATATGTGAATGCTTAACTAAGGTACATTGTTTGTTTTTTCTATGGATTCTGGGTCTTTGAAATGCATGTTCTTGCATTTGTACATTTGAAAATCTTATGCATAGACCAAGCTGTGACTAAAGCTATGAAATTTTGCTATTACTAGTCAACGTTCAAGTTTCCACTAATTTGATCCCATTTCTCTCAATAAAAAGTTCATTGTGTAGGACTGATATTATAGTATTCCTGTAGAGTATGCACACTTCACGGTTCATTTTGCAGAAGTTGAAACTCTGACATGCATGCACGCGTTAATCTCACGTGCAATTTCTGTCTTGCGAGCCATAAGTACAAATTGGAATCATCACGACGTGGTCATTTTCAGAGAGACGCATACTTCTTACAGTTTGGTCATTTTTCACAGACACATACTTCTTACAGTTTGGTCATTTTTCAGACACGCATATTGATTACTTCTTACAGTTCTTTTTTAAATGCTTTTGGTGTGATGATTTTTTCTTAAACGCCTTTGAGTTTGATGAATGCAAGTCCTTCCATTTCCATGCATGTATTGTTCGCAGCATTAATACTATTTGTTATTCTACCTCTGCTACTTTGTAGTCGGCTACATGGATTCTTTGTTTCCAGAGCCCTATCATGTGCCATGTTAGTAGCTAACTCACGATAAGTTAGATCATTCTTTATTGTTTCTTTCTTTCCAAACACTTTTATGGTCGTCATCTACCTCTTTTAATACTTTCTAAATTTAGTTTTCCATACCTCCTTACAAATTCTTCTTTTGACCTTCTTTCTATATGTCCAAACCATCTTAAACAATATTCTCTCATTTTATCCTCTATTGGTGCCACTCCTAATTTGTTTCTAATAACCTCATTATGTATATGGTCTTTTCTTGTATGACCACTCATCCATCTCAACATCTTCATTTCTGTCACATACATCTTTTGTACATGTTGATGATTAATTGCCCAACACTTAGAACCATAAAACATGGCAGATCTAATTGATGCTCTATAATATTTACCTTTTAACTTTAATGGTATCTTCTTAACACAAAGAATACTTGATGCTCCTCTCATTTTAACCAATCAACATTAATTCTATGCGTAACATCTCCATCAATTCTTCCATCACTCTGCAGAATTAACCCTAGGTATTTAAAACTTTCATTTTGGGGGATGAAATGTGTGCCAATTTTAATTTCTATGTCTTCTGAAAGTAACCAAATGATCAAACTTACATTCCATATATTTTGTCTTTGTTATACTAAGTTTAAGGCCTTTGCTTTCTAATGTTTCTCTCCATAGTTCCAATTTTTTATTAACTTTTTCCTTAGACTCCTCCACTAACACAATGTCATCTGCAAATAACATACACCAAGGTACTTGTTTACTTCATCTTAAATATGTTTTGTTAACTCATCAATCACCATTATAAATAAGTATGGACTTAAAGTTGATCCTTGATGTAACCCAATATTAACTTCAAAGAAGTCTGTCATTCTTTCATGAGTCCTCACACATGTTTTTGCACCATCGTACATGTCTCTTATAAGGTTAATGAATGTCAATGAGATACCTCCTTTTTCCAAGGTTCTCCAAAGAACCTCCCTCGGTACCCTATCATAAGCTTTTTCTTGATCAATAAATATCATATGAAGGTCTTTTTTTTTTGCTCTAAAATGTTCCATAAGACGTCTCAAAAGGTTAATCGCTTCAAGAGTAGATTTGCCTGGCATGAATCCAAATTGGTTCTGTGTTGTACTTGATACTTGTCTTAACCTACGTTCGATAATTCTTTCTCATAATTTCATAGTATGACTCATTAACTTGATACCTCGATAATTCGCATAATTCTAAATGTCTCCCTTGTTCTTATATATGGGTATAAGTGTACTTGCTCTCCATTCCTCGGGCATCTTTTGGTTTCTCCATATTTCATTAAATAGTCTTGTGACCCAAGTGATTCCTATTTCTCCTAGTATTTTCCAAACTTCTATAGGAATATTATCTGGTCCTACCGATTTACCACTCTTCATATGTTTAAGAGCCTCTTTGACTTCATTCTTTTGAATACATCGGTAGAAATTGTGGTTTATATACTTTTTTGATTTGGCTAACTCTCCTCAGCTAATACTAACATCTTTATTTTCATTAAAAAGATTATAAAAATAGTTTTTCCATCTATTTCTTATATCATCATTTGCTATTCCTCGTCTTTGATGCGTCTAACATAATTAAGATCTTTAGTTTTCTTATCTCTAGCCCTAGTTATCCTAAAAATATCTCTTTCACCCTCTTTTGAGTTGAGTTTTTTATATAAGTCCTCCCAAATTTTAGCTTTTGCTTTACTGACGGCCTTTCTCGCTTCCTTCTTTACTTTCTTATAAGCCTCTAAAGTTTCACTAGTTTTCTTAGCATAATGTAATTTGTAACATGCCTTCTTTGGCTTGATTTTATTTTTCACTACTTCACTCCACCACCAAGCTTCTTTTTGTGCCGGTACACCTCTCTTAGATTCACCTAACACCTCTTTCTCCACTTTCCTAATATGTATAGCCATATTGTTCCACATACCACAAGGTGTACCAACATAATTCCAAACATCTCCTTGAAGGACTTTCTGATTAAATATATCTTTTTTTTTGCTTTTGAGGTTCCACCATTTAGTCCGAATAGCTCGATTTACTCTTTTCTTCTTTGTCCATTTTTATTTGCAAATATACACATACACATATATGTGTGTATTTATTTATTTATGTGAGGCATACTTCTTACAGTTTGGTCATTTTTAAGACACGCATATTGATTACTTCTTACTGTTCTTTTTAAAATGCTTTTGGTGTGATGATTTTTTCTTAAAATCCTTTAGTTTGATGAATGCAAGTCCTTCCATTTCCATGCATGTATTGTTCGCAGCATTAATACAATTTGTTATTCTACCTTTGCTACTTTGTACTGGCAAAACGATATAACTGCTTGTTATTTAAGAACACGTAGATAAACACAGGTTTGTGTTGCAAGTGTGTGTGTGTGTGTGTGTGAGAGAGAGAGAGAGAGAGAGAGAGAGAGAGAGAGAGAGAGAGAGAGAGAGGGATGCCCACCTGTATCTTAATATGCTTGTACGAGTACCAAGCACCATCAATGAATAGAAGTAGAGACATATTGCCATATGTATTAGTGGGAATCGAGTTATACACACATATATGTGTATGTGTGTATTTATTTATTTATGTATATATAATATATATTGCTTTTTCCAAACACTTATTCATGGATAAGTTGCCTTTTGTTCATTCGTGGTCACTATTATTAATAGAAGAATAGGTTTTATTTACTTTTTGAGGACAAATTACCTTTTTATTTAAGTAACTCCAGCTTTCGTGCAATTCCTTTCAAATTGACGGCAAATGTGGGCCAGATTAACGTAGAATATTGCTTGTTCCTCCTTTGCAGAACTGTGTCGCTGACAACTTGCACGAAGATGTGCACTGTAACCTTTCTCATTGGTATCTTTGTTGGTTTCACATTAAAGCGTCGACTTCGGCGATGGGCCACCAAACTCCTCAAGAGATGGAAGGACGATTGACTGTGTGTGTGTGTGTGTGAGAGAGAGAGAGAGAGAGAGAGAGAGAGAGAGAGAGAGAGAGAGAGAGAGAGAGAGAGAGAGAGAGGTTTGATTGGGGAAGATGTGATGAATGGAAGTGAGAAGTGAGTACACTCAATACGATGGAGGTTTCAGCAATGGGTGTTCTTTGAATTTTGAAGTATGTTGAAGAGAAACTCTTCGTATTCCTTATCCTTTGTTGTTTTTGTACTGAGGCTACCGAAATAGGATAGACTTCTGAAACACCGTACATCTCTGTTAGCAGAAATATGTTTACTGTTAATTCTTGTAATACAATTTTGGGGAGAACTAGGCCCGATGAAGTTGTTAATTATCTTGTGCAAACACCAATTACATATTTATGATTTACTTTCTCCTATGAAATCCTGCTTGGAGACGTATTTTCTCTGGCCCATGCTGTAATGCTCTTCAGTTCTCTGAATATATAATCAGTGCACAGGGCTATCAAATGAGACGAGTTCACGTCATTTCGGTTGTGTTCAAAGCTTATTAATGTTTGTTATACAACGGAAGCCGGATACAAACAACTTGCTTTTTAGCTTTCAATGGAGTCTTACATGTTTGTAGAGGTTAAACTATTTTTTTACAATCTGGCACAGTTTCTGCGTGTAAGAGAATTCTTTAAAGATAAGCATCATATATGCTTGATCAACCAAGTTAATCTCTTCACTGTTGAAAAGGAGCATCCATGATTTCTGGTTTGTCTTCCATGCATCCTCCAAAGGAACAGGTAACACACACACACACACACACACACACATATATATATATATAAATAATAGAGAGAGAGATCTTGCATATTCTCACATTAAGCAATCATGTATTTCTTTTATCTTTTATATCTTTCGAATAATCCTTATAATTTCAGTGACAGTGGTGCCTTAAAAAGCAAGCCAGAGGTACGGGTGAGCATTGTCCAGAGGTATGATTTGTACGGGGAAGATAAAAAGGGTAGTGTACCCTTAAAGATTAAATGTGAAAAAATATAATAGGACACTTGCTTTTTGAGATTAAAATCTCTATGGTGATTTAATGGTGAAAATGTTTGAAGAGGATTGAGTACGGATTAGTCCCCTTAGGGGGAAAGAGGTAATAGTAAATCTATTAAAACGCCTTCACTATTTGATTAGTATGATGATTTAAATTGAAAGCATCATTAGCATTCTAAATATTTTTTACTTTATCACTTCAACTGTTCATTTTAAATATTGAAGGATTGAGATAATAAAGAAGATTTGAGCTTGAACATAGCTTGAGCATTTATCATTAAAACAAGGCTTGGATGATATATATATATATATATATATATATATATATATATATCTGTGTGTGTGTGTGTCTGTAAAGAGATAAAGAAGCACCAAGAACAAAATCCAACAAAATGATTGGATGAATGACCCCTTCACACCGAATTTCGCTGCCCTTTAGGAGCTAATTAGTTGATGCTCTGACCCTCCTTTACCGCTAAGATAAGGCTTGGATGATAAAAGTAGCTTAATGTCTTGCCAGAGAACTCCCCACAATTCATTGAAAAAGGTTCACCAGCAACTTTCATGAAGTAAATATGTGCATTCTCTGACTCTAAAATTGAACACAATAATCGGCTAAAGGTAAGGTAGCTAAAACAAGAACCAAGCCACAACCAATCCTTTTCTACCCTAAGATATGTTTTCTAAATGACCATGTGCTTAATCCTTACAAAATCTTATACTTTACTTTTCCCCGTGAAACACTTTTTGAGGCCTTTGAGTATTCACCATATAATTTGTCACACCTTGGTTTCTACTCTCGTGCCACGTCCGTCAATATCTAAACCATGCACCTTTGATCGTCTGGTCCTCATCTTGTAGCAATTAAAGCATGACGCACAGTGAGCAATGGCAGTCTGCTGAAGAGTCAATGCCTCATTGGCCAAAATCAATTAATTCTGGGATTGAGAAGCAACAAAGACAGACGTATAAGCAATTAACTGAGAAAAAATACATCACCCTTATTGAAGCATCAAACATCTTCTGCCCAAGTTGCAGAGACTAAATTCTGTCCTCCTCACTCTTCCGCTTGAAGCTAGCAGAATAAAATCCCCTTCTCCCTGTCATTTAAGCAATACAAAACAAAGAAGCGAATCTGCGTTGAGGCAAGTTGGTGTGTCCACCCTAGATTTGAAAGATCAACGATCGAAAAGCTATAACCCGTGTTGAAGCCGTGGGCTGTAAGTCTATAATATATAGTTCGCCAAAAAGTTTTCAGATATCTTCGCCGGCTAAAAACTGCAGTGCCATCAATGGCCAATAAGAAGAATAGACTAGAAGTGGCACTTCTGAGAGGATGTCATTGCCGTGCATGGATGTGAGCAAGCGTCTGCTCTGATTTAACTCTGGTACTTTTGATGGGTGTGAATTTTATGAGTTCCTCTTGGATGCTCGTAGAACAAAGATTCCCGGGCAATTTGTGCGTTACATGCGTGTCCATTCAGTCAGAAGTCCAGATTCAGTAAAGATGTTGAAAAATATTGACAAGACAGACACATCATAAGGTTGGGCGAGAACGGCTTCTGCAATACGTTGGGTCTTTCTGAACAACTAGCATTAAATTGTACATAAAAATCTATATATCAACTAAAAAGAATGTCAGAAGAACTTGATTGCAAAAGTTTAATTAAAAATTTTGCATCTCAAAAGCTAGAAGAATTAAATTTTAAAACTTGGATGTAAAGTGATAAACCCTCAATTCAGTGTTTCGCTTTAGACGACAACTTGCGGTGAGACACCCCTGTGAATGAGTTTTGCCACTGAAAACATGGATGCACAAAAGATGGTAGAATTTCTTCAGTCAAATTAGAAGAAGTATTCTCAAAATAAATAAAAACAAAAACCTACAGAAGAAGAAGGTAGGCTCATCACAATTAATGTATATGTCTTCCAGTTGTGTGATTGGATAAAGGGAAAGATGATCCAACACCAATTGATTGTTGTTTGAGTTTGAAACAAGCATGAGGAATCAGAGTTAATTTGCTCTGGATTTTCTCCTTATTTGCGTCGCTAAGGGGTTACCGACCTGTGCTCGAGCCACAACTTATCAGCCAAAATGATAACAATAACAATAATAATTGTAATAGTAATAATCATAACATAACAAGCTTCCTCTTTTATGAAGGAGAGTGATCTTCCGAGTATTTATGCATTTGATTTCATAACTCTAAAGTTAAGCGTGCTTGAACAAAAATAGTATTAAAATAATTGAACTCTTAAAAAGTTTTGGTGTTTGCACCTTCTAGCCAACCACACCAATTACGAGCAAATGCTTGATTAAGGTGAAGAAGAAGCAAGGATGGAAGAAATATGGACAAGTCATATCCAGCGCTAATGTTGGAGGGAGATCCCCAAAGAGGTTTTATCCTTACATGCACAGCTGGATCCCGAGGCAGAAAACTCATGGGGAAGATGATGAGATATATACAGTTCACCTTTATTATGCGTTTACATTTAAAAAATACAGCGTTGATTTTCGAACCCCTGAGTGATGGTTTCGATTCATTCAAATGAGGCAAAAGGTGCATTTCGACTGGAATGACAATCTAACTAAAATTGTTCTTCATTTCCTTTTTCTTTTTCAGGTGAAGGGTCGACCATTCAAATGCTTTCTTTAAATTTGTGAAGCCCTCGGCTGAGAATTCCAAAGAAATGGCTATTAAGAATCAGATGAATTATTGCAATCGTAGCTTTCATATCCGAGTAAATTCTTGAGAATTTAACCCACATACGCAAAGACACTAGGTAAAGTCTGCCCAGCCTCTCGCACCTAAGGGAGGCTTAAGCTTCACATACATGCAAATCTCCAGGAATCGAACTTAGTGGGACATCAAATAGACCTCTCTAACAATCTGACTAAAGCAACAATGCTCTAAAATGGCTCCTAATATATAATATAAGCACAGTTTTGGATGGCATAAAAAGAGAGTTAACTAGCTGAGACGTGCCACGAAATCAACTTCAGTGAAAGCCTCTATTGATGGCAGTTATTTGGTTGTCCTAGCCATGGGATCTTCATTGAAATTTAAATGAGCTCTGTCAGGTACTCGGGCCATTCGCCTATCTTAACTTCACGCATCTATAATAATAATAATACCAGTTATAATGTGTAATGCTATATCTAATTAAGCTTTCAACATCCACCCTCGACACAATTATTCTCTTCCTCCCTGTGTATGAAAAGATGATTAATTGAAATAATCATGCATCTTTAAAGTATCTAGCTAGAAAGGCAATTTGCCCAGCTTGTAAGTTGAGAAAATTTAAGGCTCCTATTATATATCTATCAATATTCTAGACAGAGAGAGAGAGAGTGTGTGTGTATACTACCAAAAGAAAATATAATTAAATCATCAAAAGGACATGTCCAAGTTCGTGGAAATAAACTCAAGATTTAAGATATGAACATACCAATCAAATTAGATGCAACTCTGGAACTTTATCTTGTGTCCTTAAGAATTATCAGCTCTCATGTTAACTTTGAGCGAATATAGTTTGATTTCTTGAAGGAAATTGCTTATTAGTTATTATACCAAAATAACAAAAAATAGGGTCTATAGAAATCCAACTAAAAACAATTAGGTTTAGAAAGAAATACTTTTCTTATAAGAATTATGATGATCGATTCATGATGCATTCAATTCACAGTAAGTGGTAGATCTACATTGTCAAACTTTACAGGATTAACAAAAGAGTATAGCCCATGCTTCATTCCGTGGGTAATAATATTATATAACACTCCCCACCCGGAAAAGTTTTCTAGATATGCCACTGCTCATAATGGGTTCCTTTGCTGCTATTGGTTCTCCTGTAAATGATGCACTACTGTGTCCTCAGACGGTATCTTTGTAAGTGAAAGGTAGAAGGGTCAATTTTATACCTTCGTATAATATAAGATCGGATTCGAGTGTGACGCTCTTTCGTTGTTGATCAACTCTGGTTTCCTGGTTGATAATTCAATAGATGAGTATAAACTATTCGTAAAGATCCATATACAGCATAATGCCTTCGCCTTTTCTGTAAGAGACTTTTACGTTGGGACTAGATTCCTTATGTATGTTTCTACCATTTACCATGCATTTATTTATTTGTTGGTACAACACGACGTTCGGAGCCAGAGATGCAGGCCCCGGATATCGAACTCGTGAACTTCATGAGCCGACCCCCTAGCCAAGTGACCTTGTGCTTATTTTTTCATTACTACTACCATTACTCTTTGGGAAAACTATTTGAAATCTCAAAAATGCTTGTTACATAGTACTTTCTATCTGGCATAATTATCACTTGAATAATAGGACAGTATTCGACCTAACTTAGTCTGTCCAATGTGCTCATCATTTGTTAACATTGAAATTATATTTTTTCCTCTAAGGTTAGTTAGACAGAGAATCATGGACCAAATTTCCAGCTTTATACTTTGTCGCTATGCTTTGCTTTTATTTTTAACTTTGGGCCCTTTGTGCTGCCCACAAGCCTTAGATGTAAACAAGCTTGACATTTTTTTTCGAGTAAATGGGGAGGGCCGAAGCTATACACATGACCCAGATATCAAACTCATGATCTTCAACTTGTGAGTCGATCTCCTAGACAGGTGAATTCATGCTCTTTGCGCAAAACAGCCTAACACAAACGGCTCGGCCACCTCTGGCTCTTACACCAACCAGGCCTTCTCCTATACACCCCGGTGCAGGTCTACCATATTCGCTTCGTGCCCGTGGCGTATCCGCAGATGGTTTTCTTGATGTCTTTTGATCATGTCCTTCACACTGTTGATGTCTTAATCTTAACCTTTACCCAAGTCTTTTTCTAAGCTAGTGGACCAGATAGATACTGCCATTCTTGCCAATCATGCTTAACTTTGGAGTTGTGACGCCCCCGGCTGTACTAGTGCTTTGTAGATAATTATTTTCTGGAAAGATACAACAAAGTTTTAAGCTAGCTGTTGGCTGATGCAACCCTCTTCCTTTATGCTGCTTCCACCTTGCTATGTAAAATTGAACCCTCACTGTAAGCAGAGAGCCCTTACATCGTTGGTACATTTGATCAAATATTTACATTACATGAGCCCATCATGATTCATTTATCCTTGAAAGTACCTTGATATATAAACCACCAAATTGACCCAAAATGTACTTATTAGTTAGCTACTTATATTGTTGCATTATTAAATAGAGAACATGACTTAGACCAACATATCATACTTATGTACAGCACGCAAATGCTCCTCACAGGTATTCCTTTTTCTGGCCTGGTACGTGTATGAGTGCATGTGCATGCATGCATGTCTGTGTGTGTGTGAGAGAGAGAGAATTTGATATCAACTTCCCACAATACAAAGACAATGCCATACAAAACCAGAGAAAATAAACTAAAAAAGAAAAGGAAAATGGATACCAAAAATTAACTGATCCTCATCTTACTGCAGAGCTACTCCAATCTCTATCAGAATTGGTTGCATATAAATACATGATGGTTACTCCTTATCTTGTGAATTCCAAACCATTTACTACTAAATGATACAATATATATCGCTGTGTATTTTATTTTCCGTACACCTGCCATATTTCAGTTTCCTGAGAAATGTTTTCCATGGATCCAAATTCCACCAGCCAAAGAGTTAGGTGGCGTAAAATCCGACGAGCTCATCTATTGAATCTGGTGGTGGGTCTGCGTTCTCTAGCATCCAGAGTAGGTGCTCAAACAGGACCACTTCACACCCTATGATCACAGCGTCCGAGCCCTCCGACTCCTCGACGAGCTCACGGACCAAGGGGTGGTTCACATGCTCTGATCTAATCACATAGCGCCGGCGCGACTTCCCCACATAAACGGTCTGATAGCCTCGTCCGACCGGCTGGTTCAAGTCCAAGCACCAGCCTGCATCAGAGGGCTTGGAGTCAATTCCTGACCCGGACCTTGACAACCCACTTTTTCTAAAACCTTGCCATTTCTTGATCATGTGCTTAAGCTTCCATATGGTTCCTCCTTTGGTCATCTTGGTAAGAGGTCGGTGCCTGCAAGAATGTCTAGGTTCAGTATTTATAATCATTCAGCAAATTAAGGTGGTCTGAGAAAACCACCACGCCGAGATGTTTCCGGCAGTCAAAACCATTGAAATTAACAAAAAAACCATCAGACTTGCTCGAAAGAAAGTGAGCGTTTGATTTTTCTCTTGGAAACAAACTATGACCGAAACAATAAGAGGCAACAGAGATATTGAGAAACCGCCTGAACTCCATTTCTGAAATCAAGACCTTTCGAACTCCTAACATCTTATACGTAAAGCATCTAGAAATCGTGTTTCATCTTTGAAAAATACCATTTGAACTTTCTGAATCAGCAACTTTTTTGTACTCGATTTGAGATTTGCTGGTGTGAGAAGATGATGGATTTCATCCTCCCACAACAATGGGTTCAGGAAGTGGAGTTTTTCCATGAAAACAAAAAGAGGTTGAAGTACAACCGATAACTAATCGCTAGTGGAGAAAACCGACTCTTTTTCGTAAATGCGTGGCGTTATTGACTGTGCAGTTTGCGTGGAACCAGAAATCAGTGGTGTTTCTCCGTGACTCACCTGAGAAAAGGCTATGAAAAGAGGTGGCGGATTTTCAATTGCGCGGAGAAGTTGAGAGAGAGAAGTTTGGATGAAGGGAGGAAGCTTCTTGGATATAAAAGCCCCCCTTGATCAGAGGTACCTTTTGAGAAGAAGCAACATGAGTTTAGATAGCTTTGGTTTTTCACTCTTTCCGCTAAGCCCATCTGCAATCAACCAAAACGGAAAGGTGGTGGTTGTAAGAACTTTACACCTCTGTAAAAAAAATATTTCTTCGAGTTAGTAAGAGGAATGTTTCAATCCTTCATTGTCTAGTTTTCATCACAGTAACAATTAAGGATCAGGGCTGGTAACTGAACCTTCAGCTCTCTCGTCCCTGCTTGTTCGGGTTCTCTATGTCAAACAATATGAGTTGAATTCACAACGATGCGGGCTAGGGGGTTGACTCACAAGTCGTGCGCCATGAGTTTGACACCAGGGTTCTTTTGTATACAAAACGAGCCGAGCAACAAACAAGGCTTATTCAATTGGTTCGCTCTTTTACCAGCAATGATGGCTAGTGTGCACTCTAACATAGTGAAAAGAAAGTGTCCTCGTCACCCTTATAGTAGCATTCACGATTTAATTTTGTATTTTCTTTGAATTAAAAATAATATAACTCTTCTCTTTTAGATTTTTTTATATCTTTTCTTTTTTCACCCATTTTTAATTTGTGAAATTCAGCATTTTATTTTACCGTTTAATTTGTCCAGATCTAAAATAATGTCATAACAAAAACGAAATATTCTGCCTCCAACTCTAGACCCTAGTGGGCCGGCTGGTATGAATTAAATGTAATTGGAATATTATATTAGATTTTTTGTTAGTGGCTGACTAATAATTAATTTTTTTCTAAACCACGGTATGCGAAAAAGCTCACAAGGACCCAGCTGACTAATCTGGTACAGCCGGGACATTGCACTGCAGCGGTTAAGCTCTCCCAGCACAGGACTCTCGAACTCAAGACCTTGCTTAGGGAAAGATGAGCCAAACCACTTGAACCATCCCAGCGTTGGTTCTGACTAATAAAGTTTTCTGAAGGCACAGAAATGGATCTGGTACTCCATATCCATTAGAGTACCCATTTTTTTGTCGGAGTTGTTGAGTGCAGAAAGTGATATAAAAAAATATTAGTTGGTAACTTGGGTTTACTTGAATTATTAATTATTTTATCATTAGTTGTATGATTGTTTTGACTAGAGAAATTATAGAATATCTTTTTTAGTTAAATAAATATTATGGTGACAGACGTGTGCATAGGGTGGCTGAAAAACTCCAAGGATGGTATCGGTGCGGTGCACATCATTCCATCCACTTTCAAATGGAATCAGTTATTCAACCAAACTAGTGGAAGGAAAAACTAAAGCACGGAACCGTTCTATGCTCACCCTATTTTTGATGACGATGAATAGGCAAAGGGACGGGTTTGAGATGTCTCTCGGGGCCCGTACACAAGCCTGCACCGTACCTGCACCATTACCTGTAGGAACTGATACTGGATTGGTCTTTTTTTTTCAGGTAACACGCACACACACATGCACACACACACACCCCACCACCCCCCAATGTCAATATTCCTCACACACAAAAATATTATATATATAGTTTTAGCTCATATCCCCTACCCAATCAAAGATATTTAGGTTTTCCAGCCCCAAACCAATCCAAACAAACTGATTTGGGTTGTGTTGCGTCATGTTCAGATGGGTTGGGCCAATATTGCCATCCCTAACCATGAACCCCCTCGAGATAGGTGGGGACACAAAGCCGCCTTGTCCCAGCTGATGACCCGAACACCGGAGATATCAAACCACGAGTGTATGATGCGAAGAACATGTTAGCACCCAAACCACCACATGGACAACCACCAAGCTTAAGCTTAAAGGGTTTGGAAGTTGTGGTGGGTCTGCAAATGGGCTGTCAAGCTGAAGGCAGAAGTCCGGCAACCTCCAATTTGACCACTTATCCCCTACTCAACCAAGCTTCACCAACTTTACAGATGACGCCTTGTAAAGCCAGAAAAATGCTAGGTCATGCCAATTTTGGCACAATGATTAAAGTTTCTTCATACACAAACACACATATATCTATTACGTATGCAAATATATACATGCAATACAAATGTGTACAGTCAGCTAGAAGATAATAGGTATGCCATGTGTATGTGCGCACATGCGAAAGCGTTGCCTTCATGGCACTAACCCAACCATAGCAAAAGTCAAAATTAATTTGAACTGATAATTGGTTTTGCGATTCTAGAATTTCAGAATATGGTGACTATTTAAAACGTTAAATAATACTCACAGAGAAACAAGGTGGTAGGTGAGTTATATTAAATAAGGCGATGCCTTAAAAATGATCATCTTGGCATCCAAATGACCGGTGAACGTTCATAAAGAGTTTTCCTTTCAGAATCATTTCCTACCAAGCATAAAAGACAATTCAAAGGCGATGCCTTGATTATTCTGTCTTGTTTGAACGTATGAACATCAAAACAGATGATTGTTCATTTCTTTGTCATGTAATGAAGTCGGTTCCTTTTGACAATAAAGAGGCAATGTTGGCTACTCATATCAGAGATGGTCATACAGGTTCAAATGCATATATATGTGTTTGATATGGGCAAGTTGTTGTGGCTAGACAGACCCTTACCAGCTGATTCCTTCGCGTATCAAACTTATGGCCTTCAAGTTTAAGGCTCTTTTGGGTCGATCGCCATACATAGCCAGGAGAACCATGGCTGCTTACACAGAAAATATAAAATGTTGATGCAATGATAAATACATGATTAGTTAGAGAAAAGGGCTCGCCGTCAACCCAAACAAGATTGGATTAATAGTTGTAGATGTCATCAAAAACCAAAATTAAGCTTAGTGTGTTAACCAGCTCGCTTAGAGTCAATGAGTTTGATACCTATGGGTTTGACTACAAGTGGAAGGTCATCCCTTTATGTGCATGTGTTGAAAAATATTGTTGAACTTAGCTCACAATAAACTAGTTTGTCTTCTAGCTTAATTCAAGCAATAAATTCTCTCGTGAGAGGCACAACTGAGCTAAACCTCATATATCGAAAGTTTCAATCAAACTAATCTAACGCCAAAAATGTGAAATCTTTTTTGGTTAAAGAAGCAACTCATGTCCATCTCGTGTTGCTCAGTATTTGAACTCCAGCTCATTCACAAATAAAACTAACTGCATTTTAGCAGCTCATTTCAAGATCTTTTACCTGCACTAATATTTTTCGTAGGCATGGGTCGACGCTGAGGTTTGTGCAAATAAAGAAGTTTTTATCTCCAATATTAAATCTTCTATTCTATTAACCCCTTTGGTCTGTGAAACCACTTTGATCCTTTCACTGTTGTGGGCAAAATTCCTATGCCTATGTAATTCACTGTGTTGAAAATTCTCTCTCTCTCTCTCTCACACACACACACAGGCACGCACATACACCGTGTCTCTCATGCACCAATTTTTATGGTCAGTTGCAATTTTAATATATTTTCTCTATTGTATAACCTTATTTCTCAATACACTAATATCATAGTAGCAGCATTGCGTCTTCCTCGAGCTTTAGGTTCTATGCAATTCCTTCCAACCTAAAAAACATGACCAAATAAAGTTTACAATAGGTGGGATTGGTTAGATCCTCAGTCAGCATTCAGATATGTCTTATATACTTGAATTTATATATAAAAAATACAGAATATGTTTATCTCTGAAATGCAGTACTTGTGATAATTTTTCCTATTGGTATGGTGGGGAGGCCGAAGCCAGATCACAGCCCATGTATCAAACTGATGACCTTCCACTTGTAGTCAATCTCGTAGGTGAGCTATTGATGTTTGTGCTTTTTCTTATGTACTATATTCTTCTGCTTCTTACATTAGATTTCTTATTGTTCATTCTTTGTTTGTGGTGAGAACGTTTGAAGATGGATTCTGAATGGTACAAGCACTGATCACATGGTAGCAATCATAATAATAAGGCAAGTTACTGCTTAAGGATCTCTAAAGAGCCTAATATTGATTGTGGTTGTTTGAAATTGGTCAGCATTGGAATGTTGTGTATCTTAATGTCTTTGGCAATAGCCTTGTTGATCAAATGTGGGCCTGTTAAAGGCAGATGACTATGACAATTTATTGTTGTGCTTCCTAACAAGGCAGTGGATGGAAGCTTCTTTACACTCGCTGCTTGCAATACAATTGTGCTCGCCTAAGTTTAGAGTTCTCTGTCTCTCTCTTGGTTATATCTATAGCATGTACATAATTGGACCTAAAAATGTATGCACCATTGATATAACCTACGGAGAGTGACACTGACATAAAAATCTACCACATGCCCGCAATTGATCAACAAGACTAATTCTAATCACAACATATTAAGATACACCACATTCCAATGCAGACCTATTTCAAACAACCACAATCAATATTAGGCTCCTTAGAGATCATTAAGCAGCAACTTACCTTATTATTATGATTGCTATAATGTGATCGGTGCTTGTACCATTTAGAGCCCACCTTCAAACATTGCCACCACGAACAAAGAAACAACAATAAGAAGCCTAATGTAAGAAGTTGGAGAATATTGTACATAAGAAAAAGCCCAAACAACATTAGCTCACCTACGGGACTGACTAAAAGTAAAAGGTCATGAGTTTGATACCAGGGGTGTGTATATGGCTTCGGCCTCTCAGTCGTACCAAAAGGAAAGTTGATCATAAGTATTGTAATACTTATTGTAGAGATAAACATGTTTTTATTCTTTTGTATATATAAATTCAAGTGTGAGAAGGCATATCTGAATGCTGAGGATCTAAGCGACCAAGATTCTGCAACCTTGAAGCCATTAAGCATTAAAAGGTTCATGATCTTCACATGGCATATGTTTTATCTTGAAATGAGAGAAATATCCACTTTATGAAAGCGGCTTGCAGGGCCCAACTAAATGCTTAAGTGGAAGTGAGGTTACCCCATTTTCCACATGAAAATACGTTGGCACCTTCAATCCCACGTTAAACTAAGAGTGCAAAGTTATGGATGTCTGCTAGTGCAAACTTATATAATATGTGTGAGTAATATATATATAGGTAGATAGAGAGAGTAATGCATACACACAACCATCCATGCTTAAATCCACTTCGATGCCTTTATTGTTCAATCAAAGCAAGGTAAAAAAGTAAAAAAAAATCAATTTCAAAGATTGAATGGCAAAGAATCTTGTAGAAGATTATACACTAAACATCATTATGTACCTAAGAAACTCTCTTTCTCTCTATCTATATATGGTCTAAATGTGTCCCTCTCTCTCTCTCTCTCTCTCTATATATATATATATATATATATATATGAGCATTGCGTTTGAGCATTTCCTCTTAGCGATGCACTGTATAGCCTGAATACAGTGAAAAGTAAGAAAGAGCATTTATATTTTCTCTCGTATGTAGTGAATCAATTGCAGAAAGGGTTTTCACATTATAAACGGGTATGGATAAAAGAGTTAGTCTTGTTACATTATCACTTGAATGTAGTGAATAAGTTATAGTGAGGGTTTCCACATTTTCAGCATGGATGAATGTGGGGGTAAGAAAGCTAGTCCTAAATAATAAGATTCATATTAGTATTTGGAATATTTGAACATTGACCCACAAGTTAATACATGTGGTAGATACTATAATTAAGAGAAAGATTCACATTCTATGTTTATAAGAGACAAAGTGAGTTGGAGAAAAAGCAAAGGAGATTGAGAATACATGTTTTAAATTATAGTAATAAGAAAGGAAAAGGCTCGAAATGAGGTTAGTATTATTATAAATAAAGATTTAAAGGATAGTTTAATAGACATACAATGATATGGTTACCGAATTATGATGGTGAAACTAGTGCTAGGATTAGAGGCCTTGAATATAGTTTGTACTTATGCACCCGAAGTAGAATTAGAAGATAGTATAAAGAAGGCTTTTTGGGAAGAGTTAGATAAGATAATTTAAAGAATTTTACAAAGGGAGAAGATTTGTTTGGGAGGAGACTTAAATGGATATGTCGGTAAAGGTGCATTAGGATATCAAAGTATTCATGAAAACTATGGTTTTAGAGACATAAATGAGGGTAAGGAGATTTTAAATTTTGCTATGCTTTTGATCTTTTTATAGCTAATATAATTTAAAAAATAATATGAACATTTAATTACTTATAAGGGTGACTTATCACAAACACAAATTGATTATTTTGTTTGTAGGAAAAAAGAAAGATCACGTTTTAAAGATTGTAAGTTAATTAAAGGAGAAAACTTAACTACACAACATCGACTTTTTGTAATGAATTTGTGGGTAGAAAAATAGCCAAAGAAGAATAAAGTGTATAGTTATTCAGACTAAATGGTGAAACCTCAATTGTGAGAAAAAAGACATATTTAAAGTTCTTCAAGGAGATGCTTGGAATTATGTAGGTACAACTTCTGATATGTGGAACAATATAACTATACATGCACAAAAAGAAGCTTAGTGGTGGAGTGAAGTGGTGTAAGATAAAATTAAGGTAAAGAAGGTACGTTACAAATTGCATTACACAAAAAAGACTGAAACTTGGGAGGCTGATAAGCAAGCAAAAAAGATCATTGATAAAGCAAAAGTCAAAATTTAGTTGGATTTAAATAAAAAGTTAACTTAAAAGAAGGTCAAAGAGATATTTTTATGATAGCTAAGGCTAGAGATAAGAAAATTAAGGATATTACTTGTATTAGATGTATCAAAAATAAGGATGAAAAGATTTAAGTGGCAGATGATGATATCAAAAATAGATGAAAAAAATATTTCTATAAGCTTTTTATCCAAATTAGCTTAGGAGAGTTAGCCAAATTAAAAAAGTATATAAACTGCAATTTCTAACAATGTATTCACAAGAATGAAGTTAAAGAGTATCTTAAATATATTAAAGTTGAAAAATTTGTAAGACCACACAATATTCATATAGAACTATGAAAAATCCTAAGAGATATGAGGCTCACTTGACTCACAACATTATTTAATGAAATATGGATAGCCCAAAAGATGCTTGAGGAATGGATAGCGAGTACACGTATATCCATATATAAGAAAACATTCATAATTATGTTAATTATCGATGTATCAAGTTAATGAGTCATACTATGAAATTATGAGAAAGAATTATCAAACATAGCTTAAGACAAGTATCGAGTACAACAGAGAATCAATTCATAGTCATGCCTGACAAATCTATTATTGAAGTGATTCATCTATTGAGACGTCTTATAGAATATTTTAGAGAAAAAAATAAGAACCTTCATATATATATATATATATTTATTGATTTAGAAAAAGTTTATGATATGACACCAAAAGATATCCTTTGGAGAACCTTGGAAAAGATAGGTATCTCATTAACATACATAAATCTTATACGAGACATGTACGATGGTGCAAAAACATGTGTGAGGAATCATGAAACACTCCTTTGAAGTTAGTATTGGGTTACACTAGGGATCAACTTTAAGTCCATGTTTATTTATATTGGTCATTGATGAGTTAACAAAATATATCAACGATGAAGTACCTCGGTGTATGATATTTGGAGATGACATTGTGTTAGTGGATGAGTATAAAGAAAAGTTAATAAGAAATTGAAACTATGGAGAGAAATGTTAGAAAACAAAGGCTTTCAACTTAGTAAAATAAAGACAGAATATATAGAATGTAAGTTTTAGCATTTTGGTAATTCAAAGGACATAGAAATTAAGATTAACACAATTGCATTCCTCATAAGAAAATTTTTAAATATCTAGGGTAAAATTTTCAAAGTAATGACAAAAGTGATGGAGATGTTACACATGGAATTAATGTTGGTTGGTTAAAATGGAGAGGGGCATCATTTATTTTATGTGATAAGAAAATACCATTAAAGTTGAAAGGTAAATATTGTGGAACAAGAATTAGACATGTTATATTTTATAGTTCTAAGTGTTGGGCAATTAATTATCAACATGTGCAAAAGATGTCTTTAAGAGAATGAAGATTTTGAGATGGATAACTGGTCATATAAGAAAAGATCAAATACGTAATGAAGTTATTAAAAATAAGGAGTAACACCAATAGAGATAAAATTAAGGCAACATCATTTAAGATGGTTTGGACATGTAAAAAGATAGCCCCAGAACGCTCACATAAGAAGATATGAAAACTAATTGTTAGAAAAGGAATATAACAACCACAAAAGTATTGGAAAGGAAAAATAAAAGGAAAAATAAAGAATAATCTAATTTATATTGAGTTAACGGGTACCATGACACATGATAGGGTCATGTGTAAATAAAGAATCCATGTAGCCGCCCCTATCTAGTAGATGGGAAAAGGTTTTGTTATATATATATATATATATATATATATATGGTCTAATTGTGTGTAGATACAAGAAGTTATTGATTAGGTCAGTTTTGATGACCGATCCTAAACGGGTGTCTAAGCTCGAAAAGAGGACGGTTTATGTTGGTCAAGTTCGGCTCAGTTCTAAAATTGCCACACCCATGCTACGATAGGCTGTTTTGGTTCACACAATTGTATTAATGTGTTCTGTTCTCGACCCGACCCATAACTAGTCTATTTCGAAATTTGAGCGGGAGTTAACTGCTTGGACCGAAACTAATCGTTAGCGTAATTTGGACGCACTTTTGTGCTACATGGGGCTCCGCAACTTCCCATTTCCCAGGGCGCTCGATACTGGATATTATCTCAGGATACCGGGCTATTCATTTGGACGCGCTTTTCTGTTATGCGGAGCTCGGGGACTCTTCTCTCTCGCGCGCTTTCTACTCTCTGAAGAAATTTCGATCCTCGCCTTGCACACACCGTGGTCCTCTCTCTCTCTCTCTCTCTCTCTCTCTCTCTCTCTCTGCGTGAGTGTGTGCCCGGGCGAAGAACAGCAAGACGCGGCCGATGAGAAGGCCACGGGATGGTGTTATCCCCGGTCTTCTCTCTCTAATTTCCCCTCCTCTTTCCCATTTGAAACAGAAAGGGCAGATCCATTCCGATCTGATCTCCATTCCGCCGCCTCATTCTCTTCACGCTCTTAATTTAACCTGTATATTCTTCATGCTCTTCTTCTCTGCGCACCCTTCCACAGATCTCGCTGTTAGTCTTCTGGATCGGACTTTGCGGGGAATTTTCCTTGTAGTGGAGATCTTATTGGCTCTCGGTTGCTTGTTCACTCGCTTCCTTTTGCCATGTCAGAGATCATAGGGAGGAAACCGGCAACTGGGTTTGACTTTGATTCAATAATGGCTGGGGCTGCGGGCGGGTTCATGGCGCGCTCTTTCAAGTCTACAAACTGCTCTTACGCGCTCTGGAAGAAAATATTCAGCATTCAAAAAGGCTCTTCTTCGTTCTTTTATTTTCTTTCGTTGCGACTTTTTTTACGCACTTGAGGTGCAGATCATACTAAAGAGCTCAGTCTACAAACTGCTTCAAGTGAGAAAAATCATGCAGCGACTTTGCCAGAGGACGACATGTATGTCTGAATTTGAAGTTTCATGGTCTTGGTATCATTCTGCATGCTATCTTATATCTTACCTTCGTTTATGTACTACCTCTGTCATAGAAACAGTCTTTAATATCAAGAGGAGAAAAGGTGCACTAACCAAAAGGGTACAAGGCTAAATTCCTGCTTCCACTTTACATCTTAGCTCGTGGACTTGCTTGAAGATTTTAGATTCTAAATGCGTGTTGTGTGTACTGAGTGTGATGAATTTTAAGCTCTGCTACTTGTATCTTGTGCTTCATAGATGTATTGTTCTCTATATACTTTATCTATGGTGAAAGTTACATTTTGAAAAGCATAAAAGTGGAAAAGTTTAAAAGCACAAAACTCAGATGGTGTATTTTGATAGATCTGTGGTGGATTCCTTAAAAATGGTGGTTCGATCGTCGTGTTTTTTGGGATGCTTCGGCGTTGTGTACCTACGACTTAGGTTTTCTGGCTCCTTGCTTTCGACTCCGCGAATCACCATCCATCACTTGTAATGTTTCTCTTGATTTGTGCTTTTAAACTTTGGTTTTCAAATGCTCACCGTCTTTCGTAATGATCTTGCATGATTAAAATCATTTTTCAAAAAATGTCAAGTCGAATTTCAGTATTTGTAAAATTTAGGAAAGAGTTAATGCTTGCATTTTGGTTGAATAGAAACAGTTTATCTCTCCTTCCACTTTACATCTTAGATCGTGGACCCGCTTGTTGTTTTTTAATTTTAAATGCGTGTATTTAATGTTATGGATTTTTTGGTTCTACTCCTTGTTTTATGTGATTGATAGATGTGTCGTTCTCTAGAATCTAGATACTTTATCTTTGCTAAACGTTATATTTTGAAATGCAACAAAGTGGAAAAGTTTAAAGTACAAGAACTTTGATAATGTATTTCGATGGATGTGCAGATACCATAAAAATGGTTCGATCACTGTGATTTTTGTGATGCTTTGGCGTTGTGGACCGATGACTTATGTTTTTTGGGTCCTTTCTTTTGACTCCGGGAATCACCATCCATCACTTATACTTTTTCTCTTAATTTGTGCTTTTAAATTTTAGTTTTGCAATGCTCACCGTGTTTAGTAATGACCTTGCTTGATTAAAATCGTTTTGCCAAAAAATGTCCACTTGAATTTCACTATTTGTAAAATTTAGGAAAGAGTTAATGCTTGCATTTTGGTTCAATAGAAATGTTTTATCCTTGCTTCCACTTAACATGTTAGCTCGTGGACTCGCTTGTAGTTTTTTAATTTTAAATGCGTGTTGTGTGTATTGAGTGTGATGGATTTTTTTCTCTACTCCTTGCTTTTTGTGCTTGATAGACGTGTTCTTCTCTAAATACATTATCTCTGCTGAATGTTATATTTTAAAAAGCATAAAAGTGGAAAAGTTTAAAATCATAAAAGTCTTGTGGTGTATTTTGATGGATGTGTGGATTCCTTAAAAATAGTTTAATCGCTGAGATTTTTGCGATGCTTCGGCATTGTGTACCTAAGACTTAGGTTTTTTAGTTCTTGCTTTCGACTCCGGTAATCACCATCCATCACTTCTACTGTTTCTCTTGATTTGTGCTTTTAAATTTTGGTTTTCAAATGCTCACCATCTTTGGTAATGATTTTGCTTGATTAAAATCAATTTTTTCAAAAAATGTCAAGTCGAATTTCAGTATTTATAATATTTAGGACAGAGTTAATGCTTGCATTTTGGTTCAATAGAATTTTTTTATCTCTCCTTCCACTTTAAATCTTAGCTCGTGGACTCGCTCGTTATTTTTTAATTTTAAATGCGTGTTGCCTGTATTCAGTGTAATGGATTTTTTTTGCTCTACTC
Source organism: Brasenia schreberi (assembly GCA_036023115.1). NCBI lineage: Eukaryota > Viridiplantae > Streptophyta > Magnoliopsida > Nymphaeales > Cabombaceae > Brasenia > Brasenia schreberi. Next base: position 306,903 of record JAYKKT010000080.1, read on the forward strand.
CTTGTTTTATGTGCTTGATAGATTTGTCGTTCTCTAGATACTTTATCTCTACTGAATGTTATATTTTGAAAAGCATAAAAGGTAAAAGGTTTTAAAGCACAAAACTCTGATGGTGTATTTCGATGGATGTGTGGATTTCTTAAAAAAAGGTTCGATCGCCTAGATTTTTGTGATGATTCGGCATTGTGTACCTATGACTTAGGTTTTTTGGGTCCTTGCTTTTGACTCTGTGAATGATCATCCATCACTTTTACTGTTTCTCTTGATTTGTGCTTTTAAATTTTGGTTTTCAAATGAAGACCGTATTTGGTAATCATGTTGCTTGATTAAAATCGTTTTGCCAAAAAAATTTCGCTTGAATTTGAATATTAGTAAAATTTAGGAAAGAGTTAATGCTTGCATTTTGGTCCAAAATAATTGTTTTATCCTTGCTTCCACTTAACATGTTAGCTCATGCACTCGCTTGTAGTTTTTTAATTTTAAATGAGTGTTGCGTGTATTGAGTGTGATGGATTTTTTTGCTCTACTCCTTGTTTTTTGTGCTTGATAGACATGTCCTCTAGATACATTATCTATGCTCATTGTTATATTTTGGAAAGCATACAAATGGAAAAGTTTAAAAGCACAAAACTCTAATGGTGTATTTCGATGGATGCTTGGATTCCTTAAAAATGGTTCGATCGCTTGGATTTTTGCGATGCTTCGGCGCTATGTACCTATGACAGGTTTTTTGGGTCCTTGCTTTCGACTCCGGGAATCATCATCCATCATTTCTACTGTTTCTCTTGATTTGTGCTTTTAAATTTTGGTTTTCAAATGCTCATCGCCTTTGGTAATGGTCTTGCTTGATTAAAATCGTTTTGTAAAAAAAAATCGACTCAAATTTCAGTATTTGTACAATTTAGGAAAGAGTTAATTCTTGCATTTTGGTTCAATAGAAACATTTTATCTTTGCTTTCACTTTACATCTTAGCTCGTGGACTCGCTTATTGCTTTTAATTTTAAATGCATGTTGTGTGTATTGAGTGTGATGGACTTTTTTGGCTCTATTCCTTTTTTTTGTGCTTTATAGATGTGTCGTTCTCTAGATACTTTATCTCTGGTTAATGTTATATTTTGAAAAGCATAATAGCACAAAACTCTGATGCAGTATTTCAATGGATGTGTGGATTCCATAAAAATAGTTCGATCACCTGGATTTTTGCGATGCTTCGGCGTTGTGTACTTATGAATTAGGTTTTTTATGTCCTTGCTTTTGACTCTAGGATCAACATCCATCACTTTACTCTTTCTCTTGATTTGTGCTTTTAAATTGTGGTTTTCAAATTGCATTTTGGTTCAATAGAAACGTTTCATCTTTGCTTCCACTTTATATCTTAGCTCGTGTACTCGCTTGTGGTTTTTAATTTTAAATTCGTGCATCATACATTGAGTGTCATGGATTTTTTGGCTCTACTCCTTGTTTTATGTGCTTGATAGATGTGTCGTTCTCTAGATACATTATCTCTCTTGAATGTTGTATTTTAAAAAGTATAAAAGTGGAAAAGTTTAAAAGCATAAAACTCTAATGGTGTATTTCGATGGATGTGTGGATTCATTAAAAATGGTTCGATCGCTTGGATTTTTGCGATGCTTCGGCGTTGTGTACCTATGACTTAGGTTTTTTAGGTCCTTGCTTTTGACTCCGGGAATCACCATCCATCACTTATACTGTTTCTTTTGATTTGTGCTTTTAAATTTTGGTTTTGAAATGCTGACCGTATTTGGTAATGATCTTGCTTGATTGAAATCGTTTTGTCAAAAAATGTCGACTCGAATTTCAGTATTTGTAAATTTAGCAAAGAGTTAGTCCGTGCATTTTGGTTTAATAAAAACGTTTTATCTCTGCTTCCACTTTACATCTTAGCTCGTGGACTTGCTTGTAGTTTTTTAATTTTAAATGCATGTTGCGTGTATTGAGTGTGATGGATTGTTTGGCTCTACTCCTTGTTTTTTTTCTTGATAAATGTGTCATTCTCTAGATACTTTATCTCTGTTGAATGTTATTTTTTAAAAAGAATAAAAGTGGAAAAGTGACTGTGTATTTCGATGGATGGGTGGATTCATTAAAAATGGTTCGATCGCGTGGACTTTTGCGATGCTTCGGCGTTGTGTACCTATGACTTAGGTTTTTTGGGTCTTTGCTTTCGACATCGGGAATCACCACGACTCGAAATTCATTATTTGTAAATTTAGCAAAGAGTTAGTGCTTACAATTTGGTTCAATAGAAACATTTTATCTCTGCTTCCACTTTACATCTTAGCTCGTGCACTTGCTTTTAGTTTTTTAATTTTAAATGCATGTTGCGTGTATTGAGTGTGATGGATTTTTTTGGCTCTACTCCTTGTTTTTTTCCTTGATAAATGTGTCATTCTCTAGATACTTTATCTCTGCTGAATGTTTTTTTAAAAAAAGCATAAAAGTGGAAAAGTGATGGTGTATTTCGATGGATGGGTAGATTCATTAAAAATGGTTCGATGGCGTGGATTTTTGCGATGCTTCGGCATTGTGTACCTATGACTTAGGTTTTTTGGGTCCTTGCTTTCGACTCTGGGAATCACCAACCATCACTTATAATGTTTCTTTTGATTTATGCTTTTAAATTTTGGTTTTGAAATGCTGACCGTATTTGGTAATGATCTTGCTTGATTAAAATCGTTTTGTCAAAAAATGTCGACTCGAATTTCAGTATTTGTAAATTTAGCAAAGAGTTAGTGCTTACATTTTGGTTCACTAGGAACGTTTTATCTCTGCTTCCACTTTACATCTTAGCTCGTGGACTTGATTGTAGTTTTTTAATTTTAAATGCATGTTGCGTGTATTGAGTGTGATGGATTTTTTGGCTCTACTCCTTGTTTTTTTCCTTGATATGTGTCATTCTCTAGATACTTTATCTGTGCATAATGTTATTTTTTAAAAAGCATAAAAGTGGAAAAGTGATGGTGTATTTTGATGGATGTGTGGATTCATTAAAAATGGTTCGATCGCTTGGATTTTTGCGATGCTTCGGCGTTGTGTACCTATGACTTAGGTTTTCTAGGTCCTTGCTTTCGACTCCGGGAATCACCATCCATCACTTGTATTGTTTCTTTTGATTTGTGCTTTTAAATTTTGGTTTTGAAATGCTCACCGTATTTGGTAATGCTCTTGCTTGATTAAAATTGTTTTGCCAAAAAATGTCGACTCGAAATTCATTATTTGTAAATTTAGCAAAGAGTTAGTGCTTACAATTTGGTTCAATAGAAACATTTTATCTCTGCTTCCACTTTACATCTTAGCTCGTGCACTTGCTTTTAGTTTTTTAATTTTAATGCATGTTGCGTGTATTGAGTGTGATGGATTTTTTGGCTCTACTCCTTGTTTTTTTCCTTGATAAATGTGTCATTCTCTAGATACTTTATCTCTGCTGAATGTTTTTTAAAAAAAAGCATAAAAGTGAAAAAGTGATGGTGTATTTCGATGGATGGGTAGATTCATTAAAAATGGTTCGATCGCGTGGATTTTTGCGATGCTTCGGCATTGTGTACCTATGACTTAGGTTTTTTGGGTCCTTGCTTTCAACTCTGGGAATCACCATCCATCACTTATAATGTTTCTTTTGATTTATGCTTTTAAATTTTGGTTTTGAAATGCTGACCGTATTTGGTAATGATCTTGCTTGATTAAAATCGTTTTGTCAAAAAATGTCGACTCGAATTTCAGTATTTGTAAATTTAGCAAAGAGTTAGTGCTTGCATTTTGGTTCACTAGGAACGTTTTATCTTTGCTTCCACTTTACATCTTAGCTCGTGGACTTGCTTGTAGTTTTTTAATTTTAAATGCATGTTGCGTGTATTGAGTGTGATGGATTTTTTGGCTCTACTCCTTGTTTTTTTCCTTGATATTGTCATTCTCTAGATACTTTATCTGTGCATAATGTTATTTTTTAAAAAGCATAAAAGTGGAAAAGTGATGGTGTATTTTGATGGATGTGTGGATTCATTAAAAATGGTTCGATCGCTTGGATTTTTGCGATGCTTCGGCGTTGTGTACCTATGACTTAGGTTTTCTGGGTCCTTGCTTTCGACTCCGGGAATCACCATCCATCACTTGTATTGTTTCTTTTGATTTGTGCTTTTAAATTTTGGTTTTGAAATGCTCACCGTATTTGGTAATGATCTTGCTTGATTAAAATTGTTTTGCCAAAAAATGTCGACTCGAAATTCATTATTTGTAAATTTAGCAAAGAGTTAGTGCTTACAATTTGGTTCAATAGAAACATTTTATCTCTGCTTCCACTTTACATCTTAGCTCGTGCACTTGCTTTTAGTTTTTTAATTTTAAATGCATGTTGCGTGTATTGAGTGTGATGGATTTTTTTGGCTCTACTCCTTGTTTTTTTCCTTGATAAATGTGTCATTCTCTAGATACTTTATCTCTGGTGAATGTTTTTTTAAAAAAAGCATAAAAGTGGAAAAGTGATGGTGTATTTCGATGGATGGGTAGATTCATTAAAAATGGTTTGATTGCTTGGATTTTTGCGATGCTTCGGCGTTGTGTACCTATGACTTAGGTTTTTTGGGTCCTTGCTTTCGACTCGGGGAATCACCATCCATCACTTATATTGTTTCTTTTGATTTGTGCTTTTAAATTTTGGTTTTGAAATGCTCACCGTATTTGGTAATGATCTTGCTTGATTAAAATTGTTTTGCCAAAAAATGTCGACTCGAATTTCATTATTTGTAAATTTAGCAAAGAGTTAGTGCTTACAATTTGGTTCAATAGAAACATTTTATCTCTGCTTCCACTTTACATCTTAGCTCGTGGACTTGCTTGTAGTTTTTTAATTTTAAATGCATGTTGCGTGTATTGAGTGTGATGGATTTTTTGGCTCTACTCCTTGTTGTTTTCCTTGATAAATGTGTCATTCTCTAGATACTTTATCTCTGCGGAATGTTATTTTTTAAAAAGCATAAAAGTGGAAAAGTGATGGTGTATTTCGATGGATGTGTGGATTCATTAAAAATGGTTCGATCGCTTGGATTTTTGCGATACTTTTGCGTTGTGTACCTATATGACTTAGGTTTTTTGGGTCCTTGCTTTCGACTTCGGGAATCACCATCCATCACTTATACTGTTTCTTTTGATTTGTGCTTTTAAATTTTGGTTTTGAAATGCTCACCGTATTTGGTAATGATCTTGCTTGATTAAAATTGTTTTGCCAAAAAATGTCTACTCGAAATTCATTATTTGTAAATTTAGCAAAGAGTTAGTGCTTACAATTTGGTTCAATAGAAACATTTTATCTCTGCTTCCACTTTACATCTTTGCTCGTGGCCTTGCTTTTAGTTTTTTAATTTTAAATGTATGTTGCGTGTATTGAGTGTGATGGATTTTTTTGGCTCTACTACTTGTTTTTTTCCTTGACAAATGTGTCATTCTCTAGATAGTTTATCCTTGTGGAATGTTATTTTTAAAAAAAGCATAAAAGTGGAAAAGTAACGGTGTATTTAGATGGATGGGTAGATTCATTAAAAATGGTTCGATCGTGTGGATTTTTGCGATGCTTTGGCATTGTGTACCTATGACTTAGGTTTTTTGTATCCTTGCTTTCGACTCCGAGAATCACCATCCATCACTTATACTGTTTCTTTTGATTTATGCTTTTAAATTTTGGTTTTGAAATGCTCACCATATTTGGTAATGATCTTGCTTGATTAAAATCGTTTTGTCAAAAAATGTCGACTCGAATTTGAGTATTTGTAAATTTAGCAAAGAGTTAGTGCTTGCATTTTGGTTCAATAGAAACGTTTTATCTCTGCTTCCACTTTACATCTTAGCTCGTGGACTTGCTTGTAGTTTTTTAATTTTAAATGCATGTTGCGTGTATTGAGTGTGATAGATTTTTTGGCTCTACTCCTTGTTTTTTTCCTTGATAAATGTGTCACTCTAGATACTTTATCTCCGTGGAATGTTAGTTTTTAAAAAGCATAAAAGTGGAAAAGTGATGGTGTATTTTGATGGATGTGTGGATTCATTAAAAATGGTTTGATTGCTTGGATTTTTGCGATGCTTCGGCGTTGTGTACCTATGACTTAGGTTTTTTGGGTCCTTGCTTTCGACTCTGGGAATCACCATCCATCACTTATATTGTTTCTTTTGATTTGTGCTTTTAAATTTTGGTTTTGAAATGCTCACCGTATTTGGTAATGATCTTGCTTGATTAAAATTGTTTTGCCAAAAAATGTCGACTCGAATTTCATTATTTGTAAATTTAGCAAAGAGTTAGTGCTTACAATTTGGTTCAATAGAAACATTTTATCTCTGCTTCCACTTTACATCTTAGCTTGTGGACTTGCTTTTAGTTTTTTAATTTTAAATGTATGCTGCGTGTATTGAGTGTGATGGATTTTTTTGGCTCTACTACTTTTTTTTTCCTTGATAAATGTGTCATTCTCTAGATAGTCTATCCTTGCGGAATGTTATTTTTAAAAAAAGCATAAAAGTGGAAAAGTAATGGTGTATTTAGATGGATGGGTAGATTCGTTAAAAATGGTTCGATCGCGTGGATTTTTGCGATGCTTTGGCATTGTGTACCTATGGCTTAGGTTTTTTGGGTCCTTGCTTTCGACTCCGGGAATCACCATCCATCATTTATACTGTTTCTTTTGATTTATGCTTTTAAATTTTGGTTTTGAAATGCTCACCATATTTGGTAATGATCTTGCTTGATTAAAATCGTTTTGTCAAAAAATGTCGACTCGAATTTGAGTATTTGTAAATTTAGCAAAGAGTTAGTGCTTGCATTTTGGTTCACTAGAAACGTTTTATCTCTGCTTCCACTTTACATCTTAGCTCGTGGACTTGCTTGTAGTTTTTTAATTTTAAATGCATGTTGCGTGTGTTGAGTGTGATAGATTTTTTGGCTCTACTCCTTTTTTTTTCCTTGATAAATGTGTCATTCTCTAGATACTTTATCTCTGCAGAATGTTATTTTTTAAAAAGCATAAAAGTGGAAAAGAGATGGTGTATTTTAATGGATGTGTGGATTCATTAAAAATGGTTCGATCGCTTGGATTTTTGCGATGCTTCGGCGTTGTGTACCTATGACTTAGGTTTTCTGGGTCCTTGCTTTCGACTCCGGTAATCACCATCCATCACTTATACTGTTTCTTTTGATTTGTGCTTTTAAATTTTGGTTTTGAAATGCTCACCGTATTTGGTAATGATCTTGCTTGATTAAAATTGTTTTGCCGAAAAATGTCGACTTGAATTTCATTATTTATAAATTTAGCAAAGAGTTAGTGCTTACGATTTGGTTCAATAGAAATATTTTATCTCTGCTTCCACTTTACATCTTAGCTCGTGGACTTGCTTTTAGTTTTTTATAGTTTATCCTTGCGGAATGTTATTTTTAAAAAAAGCATAAAAGTGGAAAAGTAATGGTGCATTTAGATGGATGGGTAGATTCATTAAAAATGGTTTGATCGCGTGGATTTTTGCGATGCTTCGGCGTTATGTACCTATGGCTTAGGTTTTTTGGGTCCTTGCTTTCGACTCCGGGAATCACCATCCATCACTTATATTGTTTCTTTTGATTTATGCTTTTAAATTTTGGTTTTGAAATGCTGACCGTATTTGGTAATGATCTTGCTTGATTAAAAGTGTTTTGTCGAAAAATGTCGACTCGAATTTCAGTATTTGTAAATTTAGCAAAGTGTTAGTGCCTGCATTTTGGTTTAATAGAAACGTTTTATCTCTGCTTCCACTTTACATCTTAGCTCGTGGACTTGCTTGTAGTTTTTTAATTTTAAATGCATGTTGTGTGTATTGAGTGTGATGGATTTTTTGCCTCTACTCCTTGTTTTTTTTCTTGATAAATGTGTCATTCTCTAGATACTTTATCTCTGCTGAATGTTTTTTCAAAAAAAGCATAATAGTGAAAATGTGACGGTGTATTTCGATGGATGGGTAGATTCATTAAAAATGGTTCGATCACTTGGATTTTTGTGATGCTTCGGCGTTGTGTACCTATGACTTAGGTTTTTTGGTTGCTTGCTTTTGACTCTGGTAATCACCGTCCATCACTTATACTGTTTCTTTTGATTTATGCTTTTAAATTTTGGTTTTCAAATGCTCATCGTATTTGGTAATGATCTTGCTTGATTAAAATTGTTTTGCCAAAAAATTTCCACTTGAATTTCAATAAAAGTTAATGCTCGAATTTTGGTAAAAAATAATTCTTTTATCCTTGCTTCCACTTAACATGTTATCTCCTGGACTCGCTTCTAGCTTTTAATTTTAAATCCGTGTTGTGTGTGTTGAGTGTGATGGACTTTTGTGCTCTACTCCTTGTTTTTTGTGCTTGATAGATGTGTGGTTCTCTTTCTTGAATGTTATATTTTAAAAAGCATAAAAGTGGAAAAGTTTAAAAGCACAAAACTCTAATGGTGTATTTCGATGGATGTTTGGATTCCTAAAAAATGGTCCGATCGGTTGGATTTTTGCAATGCTTCGGCGTTGTGTACCTATGACTTAGGTTTTTTGGGTCCTTGCTTTTGACTCCGGGAATCACCATCCATCACTTATACTGTTTCTTTTGATTTGTGCTTTTAAATTTTGGTTTTGAAATGCTCACCATATTTGGTAATGATCTTGCTTGATTAAAATTGTTTTGCCAAAAAATGTCGACTCGAAATTCATTATTTGTAAATTTAACAAAGAGTTAGTGCTTGCATTTTGGTTCAATAGAAATGTTTTACCTCTGCTTCCACTTTACATCTTAGCTTGTGGACTCTCTTGTGGTTTTTTTATTTTAAATGCGTGTTGCGTGTGATGGATTTTTTGGCTCTACTCCTTGTTTTTTTCTTGATAAATGTGTCATTCTCTAGATACTTTATCTCTGCCGAATGTTTTTTTAAAAAAAGCATAAAAGTGGAAAAGTGACGGTGTATTTCGATGGATGGGTAGATTCATTAAAAATGGTTCGATCGCGTGGATTTTTGCGATGCTTCGGCGTTGTGTACCTATGACTTAGGTTTTTTGGGTCCTTGCTTTCGACTCCGGGAATCACCATCCATCACTTATATTGTTTCTTTTGATTTCTGCTTTTAAATTTTGGTTTTGAAATGTTGATCGTATTTGGTAATGATCTTGCTTGATTAAAATCATTTTATCAAAAAATGTTGACTTGAATTTCAGTATTTATAAATTTAGCAAAGAGTTAGTGCTTGCATTTTGGTTCAATAGAAATGTTTTATCTCTGGTTCCACTTTACATATTAGCTCGTGGACTTGCTTGTAGTTTTTTAATTTTAAATGCATGTTGCGTGTATTGAGTGTGATGGATTTTTTGGCTCTACTTGTTTTTTTTCTTGAGAAATGTGTCATTCTCTAGATACTTTATTTTTGCTGAATGTTATTTTTTAAAAAGCATAAAAGTGGAAAAGTGATGGTGTATTTCGATGGATGTGTGGATTCATTAAAAATGGTTTGATCGCCTGGATTTTTGCGATGCTTCGGCGTTGTGTACCTATGACTTAGGATTTTTGGGTCCTTCCCTTCGAATCCGAGAATCACCATCCATCACTTATACTGTTTGTTTTGATTTGTGCTTTTAAATTTTGGTTTTGAAATGCTGACCGTATTTGGTAATGATCTTGCTTGATTAAAATCGTTTTATCAAAAAATGTTGACTCGAATTTCAGTATTTATAAATTTAGCAAAGAGTTAGTGCTTGCATTTTGGTTCAATAGAAACGTTTTTATCTCTGCTTCCACTTTACATATTAGCTCGTGGACTTGCTTGTAGTTTTTTAATTTTAAATGCATGTTGCGTGTATTGAGTGTGATGGATTTTTTGGCTCTACTTTTTTTTTTCTTGATAAATGTGTCATTCTCTAGATACTTTATTTCTGTTGAATGTTATTTTTTAAAAAGCATAAAAGTCGAAAAGTGATGGTGTATTTCGATGGATGTGTGGATTCATTAAAAATGGTTCGATCGCCTGGATTTTTGCGATGCTTCGGCGTTGTGTACCTATGACTTAGGATTTATGGGTCCTTCCCTTCGACTCCGAGAATCACCATCCATCACTTATACTGTTTGTTTTGATTTGTGCTTTTAAATTTTGGTTTTGAAATGCTCACCGTATTTGGTATTGATCTTGCTTGATTCAAATCATTTTGTCAGAAAATGTCGACTCAAATTTCATTATTAGTAAAATTTAGGAAAGAGTTAATGCTTGCATTTTGGTACAAAATTAATGTTTTATCCCTGCTTCCACTTTACATCTTAGCTCATGGACTTGCTTGGAGTTTTTTAATTTTAAATGCATGTTGCATGCGTTCAGTGTGATGGATTTTTTGGCTCTACTTGTTTTTTATGCTTGATATATGTGTCATTTTCTAGATACTTTATCTCTCATAAATGTTTTATTTTGAAGAGCATAAAAGTGAAAAAATTTAAAAGCACAAAACTTTGATGGTGTATTTTGATGGATGTGTGAATTCCTTAAAAATTGTTAGATCGTCGGGATTTTTGTAATGCTTGAGCATTGTGTACCTATGACTTAGGTTTTTTGGGTCCTTGCTTTTGACTCCGGGAATCAACATCCATCACTTGTACTGTTTCTCTTGATTCGTGCTTTTAAATTTTGGCTTTCAAATGCTCACCGTATTTGGTAGTGATCTGGCTTGATTCAAATAATTTTGTCAAAAAGTTTCTACTCAAATTTTAGTATTAGGAAAATTTAGGAAAGAGTTAATTCTTACATTTTGGTACAAAATTAATGTTTTATCCCTACTTCCACTTTACATCTTAGCTCGTGGACTCACTTGTAATTTTTTAATTTTAAATGCATGTTGTGTGTATTGAGTGTGATGGATTTTTTGGCTCTACTCCTTGTTTTTTGAGCTTGATAGATGTGTCGCTCTCTGGATACTTTATCTCGATCCTTAAAAATATGGTAGTTTGCTTCTTAATGATCTATATGGACCCTAATCTTGATTTGGCTGTTTGAATTGGTCTGGTTCGGAATGTGGTGTATCTTAAATTGTTGATGTGATCAGCAGTAGGCTTGTTGATCAATTGTGGGCCTGTTGAATGTGGATGCCTCTTTGTGCCTCACTCACAAGGCCATGAACTAGGGCTTTCTTTGACATGCTGCCTGTGACGGAATTGTATGTGCCTAACTGCCATGTACTAATCTCTCTCTCTCAACTGCATGTCACATCCAGGTTATGTGTGGTATTGACTGCTCGTTAGTGATTGCAAATAGTAAGTCTTTGTCACATGGAATCCACAGATTCTTTGACTGCCTTTTTTCTTTGTAGCAGATACATTTTAGGTCCAATGCAAGTCCCACTATTTTAGATCCAATGTATGTCCTTTCATCATGAAGTTGTGGACTGCCTTGCTAGGGAAGATTTCTTTCTTTCCCTTCTAGAACAGCTCCAAAAGCACCCCACCACCAACCCTACTATATAGTAGCAATGTAGACTCGGATACAGAGGGTCTTCAATGGCTGCTTCATATCCTTGAGAAGAGCTGCAACTTTTTGGCTCTTCCTTGTTTCCTTTGAGTTACAGAAGATAACATGGCCCTAGATTTGTAAATGTTCATTTTTTTCTTTCTTTTCGTCATGTTACAGTCAATATTTGTTGAGGTGTATGCTGTAGAAGTTGTTGTTGAGGTGCATGCTATGGCAGCTGAATGATATCCTTCCTCCTTTCTTTTCAAGGTATCTTGTGAGCTGTGTATCTCTTTTGACTGAACATTCTACTTTCTGCATGTGGGCATGCTACATAAGTTAGGCTAGAAATTTAAAACTACATAAGTGCAGTTGTATGTTTGAGTGCGATTAGCTCAATATGAGTTATGTTTCAACTTTCGGAGATTTGGGATTTTTAATGCATCATCGTACTTTTTTTCAAAATTTGTCATTTTAAAATCAATTACATGTGAAATTGATTTTCATGAAATTTTTTGGGTGTTTACACAATAACAGTGAACCTACATTTTAAGTTTCTGTTTTTAGGAAATGAAAGTCATCCTTTCCGTGCAATCTTATTTAAGAAGCAAGTAGTGTTTTCAACTCGATAATCATTCCAATGTCCCTCACACACACATATATGTCGGTCAGTCTGTATAATATATACATTTATATATATCCAAGAGATTAGAACGTGCATACATGTTTACACAAGTACACACACACACACACACACACACACACACACACACACATATATATATATATATATATATATATATTTATATGCCTTTGTGTGCTTGTGTTTACTGTTCTTTTCTGGATATTTTTTCTATTTGGGCTCTTTGTGATCCATCTCTAGCATTTCAGATTTATACTGATGCTTACAGAAAAATAAACATTAATGGCATCTATTGAAGAGAAAAGCGAAAGATATTTTTTAATTATCATGGGGTATTAGTTTGGTGTGGTGAGTTTGGAAGTTAGAGCTAAGCACTCAGGTTCTAGCTGGTGGAGAATATTTAGGGTGGCCTATGATATATGTGCGTTTTTGCTTTCTGACACTCAGCCTAATATGAGTTGCAATACCTGAAAGTGTGGGTGAAATATGTTGGTTTCCATTCTCAGGATCGTGTTCTATTAATATTTTGATAAATATGAATCTTGATGCAATTCTCTGCATGCAATGTTTGGCAACGTGATAATTGCTCTGACGAGGAAATCTTGCTTGTATTTTTGTGTAATTGGATTATTACCCATTCACTTTATTAAATGTCCTGATCTTGCATATGGAATCAAAGAATAAGCTTGAAAAGGTAGATGAGATCTTAAATCTTGGGGTTGCTAGTTTAATCGGCAGATATATGACGAGGAAATCTTGCTTATAATTTTGTGAAATTGTACGATTCTGTAATTTGCAGACTCAGTATCTCTATTCTCTGAATCCCTGACCATTAAATTTGTTGATTTGTTCTCTTTCTAAATTGATTGTTAAAGGATGATGCTTCTATTATATTCTGCTTCTTTTGTGTCTGTTATCTATTCTTTAGAGATGATTTGTTCTCCTCTCTCTTTTGCTAGCCATGTAGTATTTCACGTATCTCTTATGAGTTTTCCCTTGCTATTTTCCACGAAAAATTTGATAGAAGACTCATTGCTTGTTTGATGCTTAGAACAGTTCTCATTAATGAGGAAGTTGGTCAGGGAATAGATCCCCGAATAATTTATGTCCTTTGTGGGCATACGGGCAGGGCAAACATCCTGGATTTTGTAAGCTCCTTGCATAATTCCTGTCAGGTATTGTAATTACATGATCCAAGGCATGTCCCCTACTAACCTCAGATTGCATCTCAATGTTTTATTCACGTATATCCGAACAGTGCAAAAAACTGATCTGGACATATCTTTTGACATTTTGTAGCGCCATCTGTTGATGCCTTGAGGTGGAAGTTGTAGCGAATCAGATACACCTCAACCAGAGGTATGTAGAGCAGTCTGGTCCATCCTGTTGAAGATCAAATGAACGTAGATTATCTGCGTTTTTTGCTGGCCACCTTGATGTCCACGATGCAGTAAATTTTTTTAGCTGTCTATGGGCCTTGTACATACAAGGTGTTTATGTGTGTGTGCGTGGTGGAAAGTGTCTGTGGGTGCCAGTGTGCATGCCTGGCTTTGCCCTCCCCACTGTAATGAAAAGAAAAAAGTGTGTGCGTGTGTGAATGGGGTGTGCTTCGCCCTCCCATTGTAATGAAAAGAAAAATGTGTGTGCGTGTGTGCGAATGGGGTGTGCTTCGCCCTCCCCATTGTAATGAAAAGAAAAATGTGTGTGTGTGTGTGTGTGTGTGAGAGAGAGAGAGAGAGAGAGAGAGAGAGAGAGAGAGAGAGGCGACGAGTGCCGTCATTGGCACCTTTGCGGTGGGTGTATGTCATGCGCAGTTTTCGCTCATGATGGAATTTCAGGCTATCAGCCAATTCAACTTTTACGTTTTCGTAACTTTGGTTGGGGCTAGAACCTGACTTCGTCTACTTTTGGGTGCCTGGCCTATCGCATTGTGTGCTGGAAATCACGCAACTCTACTGCAACACACATGACAACCATACCTCCCTGTAAATCTGGCTGGGAACGTTTCCAAACTGATGGCTTTGAAGCGCCATTTTTTGTTGGTTCTGTTTCACTATGAAAACATTGTCTGGGGTTGGTTTTGGATCCACTCCTATTTAAAAAAGTTCATAGTCCCGATTCAGAATCCATCCAACAAAGTTTTATGCAATATTATATGTTGGAAGTCTAGTTTAGAACCATCGGTTCTTGTTTGAGTTTGGTTCTGTTTTATCTCAATACACTTGCTTTCAGATATACTCATAAAGACAAGCCTAGACTCTATCCTCCACTTAGAAGCTCAAGAGGTTGTTGATGTCTATTTACAAATCTCACCTTTTGGTTTACACTCTTTCAAGTGAGGCTCCGCCGTCCCCATATCTCTCTCTCTTGTCTCTGACCTCTTCAAGTATTATCGGCCTTGGTCATCATTATATCTAGAAGCTGAAAAGCTGCCATTGTAATGCTATCTCGAAAGGGCTTATCCCTTTTGAAGAATTGTGGTGCACGTTCTAATTGAACAGTGCAATCTCAAGCAACTTCTCCCAGTTCTTTTTAACTCCTCACATAATGTCCTAAATACTCCTTTGGTATGGCATTCAGACGCCCTTTCTACTCATTAATCTTAATACTCCTTACTAATAGGTGTTCTCATCACTGATGATCTGTTCGAGAACTTTCAAGAACATCATGATGTGTTGTAGAATAAGTCGTACAACTTCTTGGGTCCTACACTCGTTGAGCATAGGAATGAATGTCAAGTACTTCGACAATTGCCACCAATCAGGATTGACTTGAAACCATCCACTTTGGGTAATCCCAAACTGAAATCCATTGCCATTTATCCCTCTTCAAGGTCTCTTGGGAATGGATTGGGGTTGTGGAAGACTCATTGGGTGTGCGCACTCTGTTTTGTCCAGCTGATAGATGGTGCATGCTGATATATGAAGCACTATGTGAGGTTAGTGATCACCCCATTCTAGCAACGTTACACTCCTACCAACACCAGAGT
Source organism: Brasenia schreberi (assembly GCA_036023115.1). Lineage (NCBI taxonomy): Eukaryota > Viridiplantae > Streptophyta > Magnoliopsida > Nymphaeales > Cabombaceae > Brasenia > Brasenia schreberi. Next base: position 322,022 of record JAYKKT010000080.1, read on the forward strand.
GTTGTGTACTCTTAATCGTGTGTCTCATCCATCAGACTCTGAAGATCTCTACTGCTAGCACCATTATATATATATAGTTTTTCTATTACATACGTATATGGCTTCTTGAAGTTTGAAATGTTGTGATTAGATTTGAATTTCAAGTAGATTTGGATTGGATTTTGTAGACCTGATCTAATATCCAATGAGCCTATGATATTGCGGGTTAGCCCGGGTCATGTTGGTCCCTAGGGCTATATGTGTTGGGCCCTTGGCCCTGCTTCAAATACAGGTCAGAATTCTCCAGTTCAGCCCCATCCATTTTGACATTTCAATCAACACACTATGTCAACGAGGTCCATGGTAGCTCTTCTGTAAGGGCTTGATGAAGGGTATTGCAATCCTTGAGAAATACCTCATTAATGTCTTGTAATAGTTTGCCAAGCCCAAGAAACTTCTTAACTCGGGTACTATCTTGGGCTTCTCACAGTTCATGATTGCCCTCACCTTATTGGAACGATGTGCACTACATCGCCTTTCACAATGTGTTGAAAGAAGGTGTGATTTGTTGTTGGTGAATTCCGCATAGCAGATTTTTTTAAAGCTCCTTAGGCTATTCCTAGGCGTTGTAATTATTTCTGACAATGCCAAACACGAACATATATTTTAACATTATGTAGGGTTGTGGAAGCGCACTGGAGCTCAAGTAGAAGATGGAGTGAATCAAATAATCAACATTGCACGACCAGAAGATATATGCGCATGGTTCCATGCTCATCACAAGTCTATGAAGGTGGATAATGAGTAGATGCGCATCAACCAGAAAGCTACGATCTCCAGTAGGATATCCCAGAAGGTATCGTAACATTTTTTCCTTAGCTGCTTGCGTGCCTTGTATTGCACCTTGTGTGGTTACGAGATCTTTGCCATCCCTATGTGGCAGCAATAGCTTAAGGGTGTTTGTGGGCGGGACTCCTTAAAGCAGGACTCACGCTTTGGCTTGCAGTAACGACACCTACTGCAGCCCTCGTAATCAAACACCTACGGGCCACTTGGTGAAACGCAGCGCAATGCGGGTGTTGATCCTAGTGTTCTATGTCCACGGCCAACTGTAGACCCAGGTTGAATGGCTGGGGCGAGGACGAAGCACCTTTGTATGCATATCCCTATCGTGCTAACATGGCACACCAGCAAAAGTGTGAATACCGTTCAAGCTCTAGTCCTCGAATTTACGAGCGCAAGGACAATATTATGTGCCCCTACCACGATTGCATGTAGCATCAGCTGTTGGACGCTCGTACGAACACCAAATAGAGAGGTGTGCATTAGGTCCGGTATGGGCTTGTGAAAACATTAGAGAATCAAACATATTGAAAATCTTTATGCATGTGTGCATAGGATCAGGTTTGAGCTGGGCTTGTGAATTGGAAATGGTTTTTGGTTTATTTTTTTGCATGAAAATCTTTTGAGCTAATAGTCAAGAATGTTTATGCAGAATAGTTATAGGACAGAGAGCTATGTCGTTTGGATCGGATTCATGATTCGTGATTCAATACACACTATATAAATACGTGATTTGGGCTCTTTAATTAGTACATTACAATGATTACTCTTTCTCTCCTATCTTTTTTCTCTGTTCCACTCTACTCATGGTGTTCTAGTGGTGTAACTATTGTCTTCTCTCCAATCATAAGCAATTAAGGTGTGGTTGAGGTTGACTCAAAGTTAGGTACATGTTTTTTGAGTTGTATGTACGTTTTATCCTAAGAGAATGCGTAGGTACACATATGTACTAATAACAGAGCACTTATTTTTTTTAAGACAAGTTCGTAAGGCCGACTCGAAAAGATAAGTTTCTATTTTTATTTTGCTTTTGTTTTTTTTTGGTATGGTTTGTTTATAGCTTACTTTGTATCTGCGGTTGTTGTTGTTGATTGGGGCATGTTTACTTTGTATCTATGTCTTTGGGTTTTACCAATAATCTTAGAGAAATTACTTTTTTCCGTAGTGAATATGTTTATAACTAGACCTTAATGTTAAAAAAATTTGTCGGTCCTCATTTTAAACGTTGGTAGCAAAGTATTAAAATTTAGTTAACCATATTAGGTTTGCATGTTTATATTAAGTTAGATTGTCACCAATTTGATGATACTCACCCTTGAAGGCCACATAGAATTGTTGAGTGGAAGAATAGGTTTTATGTGGTAGAGGAGAAATCTATGATCAAATATATCCACGAGTTTCAGTTTTTATGCCATGGTCTAAAGGAAGCTGAGATGGAGTTTTCTTACAAGTTTTTTGTTCTATCTATTATAGAGAAATTTCTTAACTCTTCGGAGGGTTTCAACCTAGATCTCAAGTATAAAAAGGGTACGATGACCCTTGATGATCTAATGATAGACATAACAATAGAGGAAGAGCATAGAAGTCAAAAACCTATTATGTTTGTACAAAAAACCTTTAGAGTTAACTTGACGGTCAGAAGGAAACAACCTAGTGATCGTAAGGGAAAACATGCAAAGCATAAACCAAAGGTCAAGATCCAAAAGAAACCCAAGAACAAATCGTGCTTGATTTGTGGTCAAGTTGGACATTGGGCGAGGGATTGTTCCTCAAAGAAAACCAAGAAACTTATGACTGTTTAAGGAGTTACACTAAACATTGTGGTGATCATTGCACGTGCTAGTGATGGGTATTTATCCTTTAAACTCTATCTCATTTTTATTTATGAGCCAAAATACTAGATTGTAGACATTGAGGCTAATGTGTACGTCTGTGCTGACCACTCTGTGTTTATGTCTAACCATGTTGTCTATGGGTAAACAATGATAGTAGGATATCATTCGATTACTTAAGTCAAGGGTGAAGGACGTGTGGACTTGAAGTTTCCTTTGAGAAATGTTCTAGCTCTTGAGGGAGACATATTTCAATGATTTGTCAAAATTTCTTCAGTGGTCTTGGTTTAGTTAGGGAGAGATTAAGGTTACATTGTAAATATAATAAAGTCGTCATTACACGACTTAGTATATGATATTTATTTGGCAATGTCTATTTGTGTTGTGCAGAGAATCTATTTAAAATTCATGGAGAATCAATTGTTAATTATTGTATGAATTTAAATCTTATCTTTAAGACTATCATAGATAGGAAATACAAATGTCATATATTTGTGTAAGCAAAGTAACATAGGAAACCTTTTCATATAGTTGACAGGAAATTTGAGATTCTAGATTTGGTACACATTGATATTTGTGAATTCACTGGAATAACTATGAGGGATAACAAAAGATATTTTATCACGTTTACTGATGATTGCAGCAGATATGTTATATTTACTTACTTAAAAGTGAAGATGAAACTTTAAAAAAGTTTCAAATATTTAGAAATGAAGTGCAAACTCAAATATGCAAGGTACTTAAATGATTAAGTTTTGATAGGGGAGGAGAGTATACCTCAAACCTTTTTCAATTATACTGTCAAAACAATGATATTGTTTATGATGTTACTACTTCGTACTCTGCTTAGTGTAATGGGATAACTAAATAGAAGAATAAAACCTTGTGTGATATAGTTAATATTTTACTTCAAAGTTCTGAGTTATCTACTTACATTTAGGGAAAAGCTTTGAATATGACTTTTCATATTCTAAATAGAGTTTCCCATAAGTATAAAGAAAGTAGCCCCTTTGAAATTTGTAAGGGTGAAAGATTAGTTTAAAATATCTCAAAGTATAGGGTGTCTTGTAAAAGTACTCATCCATGAACAAAAGAGAAAGAAATTGGGACCTAAAATAGTAAATGATATATTTTTGGGTTATGTGAAGACAAGTTATGCGTAAAAAATTTTGGTCATCGGATTTGATGTTTTTGGCATAGACGTCAATATAATTGTTGAGATTCGTAATGTTACATTCTTTGAGAATGTATTTCTCATGAAGTCCGCAGTTCCCTAAGTGTGTATTTTAGAGATTATGAGCATACTATTAATTCTATTTTTGATCATGTTAAAATGATGACAAATGTGAGGGTGTTCTTGTGAGGAAATAATTGAATCAAGGATAAGTAAATAACCTAAGATATCGAAGGACTTTGGAAGTCACTTTGTTACTTTCAATGTCGAAGATGATCTTATCACCTTTCACCTCACCCAAAATTATGTTTTGGAAGGAAGTCGTTAATGATAAAATTCAATCAATTCTTTCCAATGGTATTTGAGAATTGGTCGATTTGTCTTCTAGTTTTTCTATTGTGAGTTGCAAGCGTTTAAGAAAAAAGTGAATGTAGACGAAATAATCAATAAGTAAAAGGCTAGGTTAGTTGCCAAGAGATACACATAAAAGGAAGGAATAAATTATTTTGATACTTATTCTCAGTTTCTCGGATGACCACTATTCGAGTATTTATAGTATTGGCCTCCGTATATAACCTCACAATCTATCAGATGGATATGAAGATTGCTTTTCTTCATGGTGACTTTCATGAGGAAATTTATATGGATCAACCAAACGTTTTTGTAGCTCATGGGAATTAGTCAAAGGTATGTAAGTTTATTAAATCACTATATAATTTGAAACATGAAAAGTTTGATAATTTTATATCATCTTTTGGCTTCATTTGTAATGATTATGATAAGTTTCTCTACTGAAAGTCGATCAATAATGTTTTATTGTTCTATGGTTATACTTATATAATATATTATTGTTTGGTTATGATATGAGAATAGTAAATGACACTAAGTCATTCTTATATAGTAAGTTTAGGATGAAGGACATGGGTATGACTGATGTGATTTTAGGGCTTAAAATTACACGGTCTATCGATGACATAGTAATATCTCATTCTCACTATATTGAGAAAGTTTTAGAGAGATTTGGATATAAAAACTATAAACTTGTTAAGACCCCATATAATTCATCTAAAGCTTTGTATAGGAATGAAAGTGATATTTATGTATCTAAACTACAATATTCTTAGATTACCAATTGTTTCATATCTCTAACTAAATTTACACGACCAAATATTTCATTTGTTGTGTGTAAGTTGAGTAAATACACCCGTTGTCCATATAGAACCCATTGGGAGGCTCTAAACAAAGTGTTTCGCAATGTAAAGGAATTGATTTTTCTTGGACTTCATTACGATAAATATCCTTTTGTATTTGAAAGATTTAGTGATGCAAGTTGGATAATAAAGAACTCTAAGAGTAATAGGGTCACAGAATATATGTTTCTTATGGGTGGTGGTGCTATCACCTGAAAAATTCAAGAAATAGACTATTTTGGTTTGTTCTATCTTTGAGGCAAAACTATTTGCTTTGGATGGCACTGGATTGGGAGTTGAATGGCTTAAGAGACATATATTTAGTTTACCTATGGTAAAGAAGTCACTCCCTACAATTTTAGTGCACTGTGATAACATGACTACAATAGTTTAGATCAGTTGTTCTAAGTATAACCAAAAGCAATGAAGACACATGTAAGTCTGACTAAAGTTTGTAAGGACTCTTGTATCTGATAGGATAATGATTGTAGATTTTGTTGGATCCAAAGTTAATATTGACTAATGGTCTATCAGTATCCTTTATTGAGAAATATAGGTTCGGGATTTATTTACAAGCAGTAGCAACCCAACCTACATGAGTAGAGATTTCATAAAATACTTTCAATGTGGTAGTAATAAGTTGTTGGGTGAATATGATGACATTTTGTATTATATGATACTTTTAGTATCTATGTATATGTGCTCTATAAATCTAAAGTGTAATAAGTGCAAGTTTAGCAAGAGATTATTCTCGATTTGAGTCTTAGGACATGATGCTATCAGTACATCCTTGGATATACCCAACTAAGTGATTGACATTGTGTGGTCACAATAGGAGAATTAGGTTGTTCCTTAAAGTCAATCATGATACACAATATGGATCCATGACATTAATGCATCACCCATATATATCACACCATAGCTTTTATTATGTTATTACAAATAAATACCTTTACACCCAAGGTTCACGTTTAAGACATATGTTCATCTTGTTCTTATGAGGGTAATATTGGATAACTCAAGTAGTGGTTCAAACTGAAAGGTACTATTACTAGAAGTATAATATGATTGTTGGTTTAGGACAACACTTTTACACTTAAGGACTTTGTACGGATTGTTGGATTAATGTTAATTATAATCGAGTTTATTAAATACTTATGCATTAATAACATTTAATTTATATTTATATCTCAAATATTCAATTGATGCATCATTGATATATGTGAAAGTCCTAAAGTATAAAAAGTCACATGTGGAGGACTTGGTCATGTAATGACAAAGAGGAAACAAAATTTAGTCCCATATTGAAGAATGTGATAAACTCACATGTCTTTTTATATAGTTGGTAGCTCATGAACCTTATTTCAAACAGTTTAGGAGGACATGCTAGACCACACATGCACACGCACGCGCATGCCGGGTCAGCTTGGGTTTAGGATTTGTCTTCGATCTATCTTTTTGCACAAAAATCTTTTGATTAACGATCAAGAGTACTTGCGTGAGAACGATTATTGGACGGTCATTGGGATCAAATTCACGATCCGTGATCTAAGACACACTTTATAAATAAGTGATTAGGGTTCCCTAATCAGTACATTACAATGATTACTCTCTCCTCCTGTCTTCCTTCTTTGCTCTTCTCTACCTGTGGTGTTCCAGTGGTATGACTGTCATCTTCCCTCCAACCATAGGCGACTTAAATGTGGTTGAAATCGACTTGAAGTTAGTTATATGTCTTTCGAGTTGTGTGTACGTTTTATCTTGAGAGGAAGGCATAGGTATCCGTACGTACTCATAGCAGGACACTGATTTCTTTAAGGCAAACTCGCAAGGGCGACTCACACTGATAAGTTTCTATTTTACTTCTGCTTTTATTTTTCATACGGTTTGTTTATAGCTTACTTTGGATTTGCGATTGTTGTTGTCGATTGGGGCATGTTTACATTTGTTGCATATTGGTTTATTATGCATGTATGTGTATGGGTTTTTCCAGCAATTCATACTCATGAAATGGTTTGGGTGTGTTAATTCATACTCGTGAAATGGTTTGGGTGTGTTGGGGTGTGTCTGGATACAACCTGATTTTTATTAGGTCAGTTTTGAATGTCCGATCCTAAACGGGGTCCCTAAGCTCGAAAAGAACAAGTTTGTGCCCGTCAAGTTCCGCTCAGTTAAAACTGCCACGCCCATTCTACGATAGACTGTTTTGGTTCTTTCCCATGCAGACCAGATAGAGTTTGCGACCATGGAACGGGTCCTAACGTACATACAAGTGAACACAACGTAGGAAAATAACAAGCAAAATACAAGTGAAGAAGGGGAAAAGAAAATGTGGAAGAAACACATTCAAGTTCACGTGAGTGCACAGAAAGTCAAAGGGCACTCGGGCGCGTGTGACATAGTGGTATATATAGGCAGGCACATGCACACGAGTAAAAGTTCTGTGCAAGTCTCGCCTCCTTGACTTTCAAGCCCAAGCCCAATCTAACGGGCGCCCATTTACCTAGAGTTTAGTTGGTTATGCAGATTGGGTTCAACTGATTGGTCGCTGTTTATTTTACTTCGACTTGGTCATAGTTTTGAGATTTTGTCTATTAGATTGGGTTTGATTAGGTGAACTAGGATCCAAAGCAAATAGGTTAGCTATTCCAAGTGAGATTCTTCCCCTTTTGGTTGCGTTGTGTTGAGGAAAAGGTGTACGGTAGGCAGTGATGCATGGAACAGATACGGTGATGTAGTTGAGACGGTCAGCGAGGCTGAAGTTGGCGGTGTGGGATGGACAAGGTTGGTCTTGTACGACATGAACGGAGCGTGTGCTTAGACGGAGAGCAGAGGGAGGCGGTTTTATAGAGGCTATGCTGAGCGTGAAGTTAGTGTTGTCAGAGTTTTGTGATGTGGCTCACTGCCACCGGATGTAGTTGAGGTTGTGCATGACTTTACATACGTGGAGGGAAAATCGGGCACGGGGTTGTGGAAGCTCACTTGATGATAGGTGTAGTGCGCGGTTTTAACAGAGAAGGATTCATCCAAGTATGGCATAACCACACGGCGCGCATGTGAGCACAGAACATGTGGTACTAGCATTTGCATGTGTGCATGTGTGGTTTGGTAATTATGTGCGTGCTACTAACATGCAGTTGTGCCGAACTAACATAATGCTAAGATTATTCAAGTGTTGTTACCTTTCATATGAGGCAACCAAATAAGAAAATAAACTAGCCGCAATCAAAAGGAACATATGCTCAATGATAGACCACAGCTAACAGCAGAAAAAGTAAATATGAGCTCGTCAATTATTTACTTTGATTAAATGTCAGAATGGCTCATCTTTGGGTGAAGACCATAACACAGGGCTATATATACGTATGCCCTCCCACTCCAAATGTGGGCCTTTTGTATTGAATTCCACAAGTCAAATTACATAAGGATTAGCATGATTGTTCATGCTCCATGCTCAGCAATGCTGCTGACACTTTTCCTTTTGGACCTGTGTTGGTCTATAGTTTGTAGATTTACGTAGAAGTTGGGTAGCATGCAGTAAGCTTGCATAATCGCATCCAATCTTACTTTGCTCTTAGCAAAGTCCACTCTGCTCAGGTCTACCAAACTCACCTTTACTACATGCTTGATGAAGATGCAGTAAGCATGAATAATCGAATCCAATCTTACTTTGCTCTTATAGGCAAAGTCTATACCTTATTCAAGTCTACGGAACTCACTTTTACTGTAAATATTGGTAACACATTAGAATCTTAACTTTGTTTATAATATTTTTAAAACCTTTCTTTCTCAGTCACATGAGAATGCCGCACAAATTTTCCACACATGCACACGTGCAAGCATACAGACCCACACAAACGTGAAGCCGTTTAAATTCTTATTATCATATAATAAATTTTACAAAAATGAAACTCCAGGCTGAACTTGGAAACTAGCCTGGATGAATGAATTGAATGGCAGGTTGAAACCTTGCAAAGAATGAAGTAAACAATAATACACAAGGAGAGCTTGTCCCCAAGATGCCCTAAGCTAGGAGTAGGAGACAGAGATGTGAGAGAATAATACATGCCCATACTTAGGCAATACAAAAACCTTACCGTGGATTGATTTGATCTCTAAACATCATCAAACTTTTTAGGCTGGCGCCACTGTGCAAAGCTTCTAGCCAGTGAGTTCACGAACGAGGCATTACTGGTATGGCCCTTCCTACTGTAAAGATGTTTTCCTCCTAAATCCGACCACACCGGGTCCTTCATCCGATCGATCTGAGGACAGCAATTTCATAAGCAAAGTGCATAACAAATAACATGTCATGCATGAAGGTGCAATCAGGAGAACCATGCAAAGCAAATTGGTTCGATCACATGATGCATCTTCAATAAAGTAAAGCAGAATCAATCTGACACACCTTGTCAACCTTTCCATTTTTTAAGTGGTATCGAACACCTGACCAATTAATGGATTGAGAGAAGTGGGAACGCATGGCTGAGATTGGATACAAGAAATTGTCAACCAACATGGCGAGGAAGATCTGCATCCAAATCGAACACATTAATGGAAGATCTGCAAAAAATACAAATATTGAATATAGGCACAAATTAGAATAGATAGAAAACATTACAAAGCTTACAAGGCCCCAATTATAAGATCCCAGTGAGACTGGTGGCTCTTCTGGTGATAGCATATTGCACAGTTGAATCTCAACTTTTGTGAGGTTCCACATAGAAACAAGTTCTATCATTGTAGATACAGCCAAGCAACCGATAAACCACACACCTGAACAAAAAGGTTCCCTTGGTTATCTTTTGCATCAGCACATTTAAATCTTGCACAAAAGTGAATTACTGTTTCGTCTAAGCAACTATAAGTATTCAATTTATCTCATTTACATATTGAAAGGTAGTAAAATGCTGCTCAGGAAGAAACATCGGCCCTAATCTGCAAAAAAAATTCAGTTAAGGTCGAGTGTCGAACCATGCTAAAATGGATACCATGTAGATATAGCTGAGAGAAAGCCTGTTGTGAAAGTTTATATAGTTTGTTGATTAAAGATATGAGATCGAATATACAAGTAAACAATACATATAGGCAACTGGGCTAGATATTGCGTTACATGACACCTATTATGTGGTTTCACATTTCAATACTGTTCTTATCACGGCCTTGTGCCATTGAGTTTTGAAGTCGCCCTGTTGCAGCTCCAGCGTTGATATCCATGTGAGCTTTCTCAAATCAATGACTGGAAGCTAGAATATCCAAGAAACATAGACTAAAAGAATGGGGTCTCTATTCCAGTGGTATTACTGGCTTATAGAGCAACAGAAAAAAGAGTTATACAAAATAAAAGCCTATAACTATCCTCAAGCTAAAGCAAATAGGTTAGCAGGAGCCACAGATTGTATGTCATGGAAAGGTCACTGCATACCATCCCAGAGAGTTCCAACCTAGTTCATGTTTAGCACCTAACACTTTTTAACAGGTCGTCTTTTTTCAAGATTGAATGTTTCCTCATATTGGCCTTTTCCATTTTGGGTCAACAATTTACCATCAAATACAGGTTATTACTATTTTCTTTTTGTTGATATTTCACATAATTAACTAGGAAACTACAACTAGAGAAGACATCAAGGCTCATTCCACTAAGAAAAGATCTGAAAACTCCTTTAATTGAAACTTCAACAAAGTTCCAGATAGTCCAGGCTTGGTACAACCCAAAATTTCAGTTAGTATCTCCGCATATATGCGGACCAGTCTTACTTAAAAGTAGAAAGCTTCTTTTAGACAAAGTTCTTATCAACTTAGATTTGTATGTAACCTGGAAAGTCCAAATACATACCACTGTTGTTGAACGACTCTTTTCCTGAATATTCACCAAGATGAGCTGTAATTGCAGCAGCGATGTGAAAGAATGCGATAATATATGGCATAACAAATCCCCATGATAAATAAAAGTGCACAGAAAAAAGAGCTTTGTTCATCAACCAATTCTCCCTTGTTACATATGATTCGAGAACAAAAGTTTGCTTCCTCAAATAGTTCCAATATCTGCAAGGGAAAAGTTCGCATGTAAGTAGCGATGACATATTGAAGAAAATAAAGATGAAATTGATATGAAACCACCTTGAAAAACTTAAATCACTTGCAAGAGGATGCGGAAAGATGGCAACTGGAGGTGAAGTTATTAGCCTCTTGTGTGCTCCTAAACCATCAGGGGGGAAAAGAACTCAGAAAAATATGCAATAATAATCTCTTGGTCCACCTTCCCAAAAAGATTATAGCATTCTTTGTGGACACTGAGATAAGAAAACATTATTGTACAGAGCAGCATTTTGGATTTCTAAATTTTTGGAGAACAAAATACATCACTAAGCATGAAAAAGTCACTAGAATATGCCAAGTCCATACACACGAAACATATTATTCCATGAAAGGGACACTTAGATATTTATCCAAAGAAAGGATGCAGTTAGGGAGCTACACTCATTCGTAAGTTCAGTTCCTTAGTCTGGTCAGTTTAATATAACCCACTCTCAGACAAGCCAATTTCAATGAAAAATGCACCATGACAAGCAGAATGAGTGAACACTCTAAACTCTAAAGTTCCCCGTGAAGCTCATCCTGCTACTGAGCTAAAAGACCTTGGGATGAATTGATATACCATTAATGGCCAGCTCCCAATTTAGTTACCAAGATTCTGCAACCCATTAAGCATGAAAAGGTTCATGATCTTCACATGGCATGCATTTTAGCTTGAAATGAGAGAAATATCCACTTTTATGGAAGAGGCATGGAGGGCTCAACTAAATGCCTCAGTGTAAGTGAGGACTGAGGTCACCCCAGTTTCCACCTGAAAACAGGTTGGCACCCTCTGTCCCAGGTTAAACTAAGAGTGCAACTTCCTCCCTCCGGAGGAATGGCATTTAGCAGTGTGCTTTCTGTAGTCATGGGTCAACAGTAATCTCTCTATGAGACAGGGCAAGAGCAAGGGTGAAAATTGGCAGATCCTGATGATACTTTCATACAGTACACTTGGCAGTTGGCATGCCTCTTGCCAATGGAAGTCATTAATGACAACCATCAAGCAATAACAGATATAAGTAAATTCAACCTAATATAGGTCAGAAAACGCTCCAATGTTGGGACACAAGAAAAGTGAAATAATAGCCAAATTGGTTTTTGTTGTGAAACTTGTCTAGCAAACCAATAATTTAATTGTTTTCAGTAGCTAGATCCTTCAACTTCGACAGATAAAACAAGCAGTAGGGAACAGGAAAACGTAGCAACAATAAGCACGTGACCTCATCCCTACAGTCACTTGAAGAATATCAACTGCCAAAACAACAGAGGCGTTTTTCAAGAAAATGTCCCCATTTCATTGCACAAATCATCAGAGATTCACAACTGCTAAGACAAGCTCTTTAAAAATTCAAGCTGGGATTCCGTTTGATTGGCAGCTTGGTATAAGCACTCATTGGATTTATGCGTATTACTCGGCATTCTAGCATGGCTTTGCCATCCACCAATCTGACACAACTCCTTGCTACAAAGTGTATACCACTAATAAACAGGAAACATTACCTTTGAGGACTTGACGCTGTAAATAAAAACGTAGACACAGACAAAATTGTGCATCATTCTTCACTCATACAAACAACCTAATAAAATCGGACTAGATACCTACATAAGATAAGGGAGGCTCTGCAACCACTGTCTCTAAAGGAAAGGGAACACAGAAATAAAGGAAGACACTAATCATCATGCCCTAGAAGAAGAAGGTTACCTGCGACAGCAGCGAGGGTCATATCATCAGAGTATCCACCATCTCTAAGACAAGTAACCACACCATGTCGGTCATTCCTAAAATCATCTGCATGCATCTGAGTAGGAATGTTGAAAGACTAGACTTAGTACTTATTGGCCTATACGTTTATGATTTCTATTAGTCATAAAGCAATAAGCAATATAAACAATTACCATCATGCATCCTCCCCATAAAAAGAATGTTCTTCCACCGGTAGCGAATCCCATCGAGCAAGGCTGCAAGTGCATCACATATCCACATTAACCCATCAGTCATACATTTCAAGAAGAGATATGGATGACATCACTCATGCATCTCAAAGGGGCTACATGAACTCGTGCTGCACATTCATAGGAAAAATACACAGTCATGCACATGCTATTAATATAAAAGCAAATGAAATAGAGCATGCTAATGTCCACAAACAAGAAAATAGACAAATGATGTTTGCTTCAAGTGAGAAAGAAAGAACTATGAAATGCGAGAAGAACAAACTTTTCCAGCAAAATTTTCAACAAAATAAGGATGAAATGCAGCACTGAACTTGCAGACAGGTTTAGGAGAAAAGAAAGTTCTTTAATTAGGTGGCAACTTAACAAGATGAGTCAGTGAAACGACAGTAGGAATCTCACACACACGAAACAAGCTCCCACAATCATATGGACAAACTTCAGTGACCAACCAACGTAAAATTTTAATGTGGGCTAATAATCAGTAAAAGTCAATGAGTAACCACATCCCACCAAAAGTCACAGGTCTAACAAAGTTTTTTGCAAGCAGCAGCATACTAAAAGTAAACATAAAAACTATCCTAGGGGACTAAAAAAAGGATACCATCTCTCTGGGTGCAAAGTGCAAACTATGCAATAACACAAACCTGTACCCTGCCTACTAAAAGTAAACATCACATGGTTTCATACATCAACCACCAAAAGAATGTGTATAATTCCCCAGGCAAAACAAAACACAGTTCTAGTCAAATGACTTTCTCCTTTTTCTTCATTCACTAAAATAACATTTCAGAGAGTTGAGATTTAATATATTCTGTGTCAATTAATCAAGGAATGTATTCCAGATTCAACCAAACAGCACCCAAGTTGAACCTTGTACAGAATATAACCGCTTAAAATTACCATGTGAAACCGATATGTTAGCAAAAGAGCTGGTAAAGTGCATACCATATGATACTCGTAAATGCAGTAACTTCCTAGTGTCCCAGAAGGCAAATCAAGAGGATATCCAGTTTGAATGAATACCTGCATTTGCCTATGGTTGTCATTGATCCTTGAATCCCGAAAATTTATACCACATCCAGCATAAAAATCATAGACAAACCTTGGGGTTCTTCTCCATTTCTGCAGTAAGTGCTCCAACAGTCCCAGGATGCAACCTAACATCATCATCTAGGAACAACACATACTTGCTATCTCTATGCATTCTCTCGACACCAATCTATGCAGATAAAGGAAAATGAACTAAAAGTACTCCAATAATTTCAATACAAAGTTCAAAGGGAAAGTTGGGGAGCATCTGATGGATTGGACAGCATCGATTTTGTTATCATACACAAACATTAAATCTTTCAGGCATACAGAGTTAGGCAGCTCAATAAAAGAGTAGAGCTATGCAAACCAAAACCAAGCCTTTTCCAACACTAAGTGAGGTAACCTACATGGATTCGTAGTTGCCATTGAGTTGATATTGTGTCATGAGCTACACGGTTACATAATATGTAAATAACCTTTTTAGTTTCCCAAAGAAAGAACATGTTCAAAATAGTTGTTCAAAACAATGCTGTGTATCACTTTTGGGGGTCAAATATAGGAATCATATTTTCATTAGTCCTTTCATATATCTTAATCAAGGTGTAAAATTGTCATCCGGAGAACATAACCAACTTCACAACTTCCACAAGGCCAAAAGGGACAAAGAAAGAGGAGTACAGAGAAACATTTTGAAAACGAAAAGAACAGAAACAAATAATGTTTGGGCCTAAACACAAGTATGAGACATGAATCCAACACCCTTATATTGGAATTTGTTGTTTCCAATTGAAAACCTTTATGTCAAAGTCATTTTCACTTGATCAATAGAAAAGAAATTTGTCACAGCCAAAGGAATATATTCATAAAACAATATAGCAAGGCTAGATCTAGATAATATGCAATGAATTGACAAAAATAAATTATAGACAGAAAATGCATCCATGTTCACATACTAACTGATTATGAATTTTCTGACTGCAGGTTGTAGACAAGCCAGCTACAATAATCTTCACATCAATAGAATCCTGGCAAGGAATAGATAACATCAGCAGGTCACGAAGATAAACAAGTCAGCCCACAGATTACACATTTGTTAACCATGCAATAGTTTATGCAAAACATATTTTAGAATCTCTGATTCTCAAAGATTTAAAGTGCTTCACTTTCAAGATACTCTATTTCCATATATCACCGCGGTCCGCAATCATTAACAACATAGGAACAAGAAGAGGAAAGAGAACAGGTACCAAAGAAGCATGTCAAATCTGGATACCGAAAACTTTTCCATAAAATCTAAATAAATGAGACCACCTCTCAAGACCTTAGGACTACTTCCTAATTTTGAAGTTAAAAGTGTTGAGAATCGCACGATTAGACAAAGAAGAACATCAGGAGAAAACAATGGAGAACAGAGGATTGGCCCTCCATTGGAGGGCCGCCCTCCTTTTCTCTCTCTCTTTTATTCCAGAACACCCTAACCTATTACACTAGCTTGAGTCCTTATAGAATGATATAATAGACTTTATATCTTAAAAGACAAGATTGCCCTTAATAAAGAAAAACAACTTCACTTGTGTCCTCCATACGCTTAAGTCACTCGACACCTCCTACCTAATGTTGTCTTCAACACCCCCTTAAGTTGGGAGTGGGATACTTGTAACTCCTAACTTGTCAAAAAATGGTTAATAAACCCATGATCTTCTGAGAGTACATACTCCAACTCTCATTGTGGAAAAAAATGAGTTACTTCCAACAATCGGTTTTGTTTCACCACTCTCACGTAGGCGGACTCTCTGTGACAACTGGTTTCTTCTCTTCCTAATGTGACTAGGCAAGAACACTGCTATCCCTTTCTAGAAACACTACCAAAGTAACGTTCTCACGTTGAGCAGCCTTTTTGATTGCACACATTCATCGCGTTGAGCAACCCTGGTTGAACACATCTTGAGCAACCTTAATCGTTGTATACTTTCATCAGCCTTCTTGGTTGTACACATTTTCATCAACTTTCTTGGTTGTACATATTTCTTGCAGCCTTAATCACTGCATACTTTCATCGGCATTCCTAGCTGTACATATTTTCAGCAACCATCCTAGCTGCACACATTCAGTAGCCCTCCTAATTGCACATATTTAGCAGCCTTCTTGGCTGCACACAATCGGCAACCTTCCGGACTGCAATTATTTAGAAACAGCACAGAACTACTCTCTTGCAATTCATTCACTTTCTGCATCAACTCGATTGCAACAACAGTCCCTCCACACTTGAAAGACTTTTCAGAATCAAAGGTCGCCTGGGACATCCTTCGTCGACAACAAATTCATTGCGGAACGTCTGCAATCAGTTGGAGAAGTTTTGGCGCAGCAGTCCACTATTACTGTTAGTTTTCCGCTGACACCACAGATTCTCCACTCAACACAAGTACTCCCCATGACTCTACTTGACCCAACCAATGACTCCACAAAGCACAAAGGCTATCTCAATGTTCCAGATCACACAAACTAACTAGGTTGCACCCAACTGAAAATGATTATACATAAATTTTCTGCACTCACTACATACCCCCAAATTTCGATGACTCTTGTAGATAAACATGCAACATTTCTACTTGTCCGAAGAGACAATAAACATCATCAATATGTTAGGTAACAACCCACAAAATTGCATACAAATCTTATCTCCCTAGTCCACTCAAACTAACTAGTTATGGTACACTTTATGCAGTCACCCGCAGCAGTGCTTGGACCGCACCCTTACAGTCCGCAACAACATCCTCTCTTCAAATGTTGAGCAACAACTAGCATCTCCCTCCCTAAAGTCATGGGGATCATCCTCATCTTGATCTCCTTCCTTTTGGTATCAGCAACCTTTTCATGGATCAAGAGAAAATTTCTTTGATTGCAAGATTTCAAAAAATTGGCAGATTTATACCTTTTTTTAAGTCTCTTTTTTGTTATTTTTTCACAAAATCAGGAAAAAGAGATCTACCAAACCCCTATTCTTCTTTTCCCAGCAAAAGGAATAAAATCTCTCTTCTAAAAAGATCCCACAAAATTAGGAATAGATGGGTCCAACTCCAACCGCACCAACAATCGTCTGTAAAACTTTCCAATAGCCACCACAAATGGCGGTTTGCTTCACACCTATGAGGCAGTTTCCACTCAGAACAGGCCTTCCACTTCGTGGTGGTGACGACCCTCAACTCAGCCTGGGTGGCAAGATCCATCAACAGCCGAAAATCTTGCCAATGTTTTGAAAATCTAGTGACTGTATTATTTTTCTGTAGATCGAATTTAATGGCTTTCCACACCGATTTTTCATGGGATTTTGATGGAAAATCCTTCCTCTTAAACCCCAAAACAAGTTCAAGTCGATCCTAAATCAAATTGACAACCAAATGTGATCAGATTCACAAAATACAGAAAGTACAGAAAACAGTCAACAACCCACGAGCTACTTCGCCGGGTGGTTTTGCGGGCAGCAAATACCCTATCAAACAACCGAATCTGAATGCTAAACTTTGTTCAGGCATTCTCTCATCTCCTTTCATACCAAATTTGGGACCAATGTGAGAACGTTTGCACATCAAACCAGAGCCTGCAAAACACCAAAAATTCAGTCTGTGCTGAATCCAAGTTTTCCAGTGACTTTGTTTCCGCCGCCTCGGCACCGCTTGAACCACCATGAAATCCACTAAGAACGCTGGGTCAACTCCCACAACCCTTGGCCACCACACAACACGATGGTGCCTTCAACTTGGACAGGCAAAATGGATTTTTACTTGAAATTATAGAAACTGCTTGATTTTTGCAAACTTCATCATCTTCTTCTTCCGCCGCCAGAACCACCACCCAAAACCATATGTTTCGGTGGTTAATGGCTCTAATACCATGTTGAGAATCACATGATTAGACAAAGAACAGTAGGAGAGAATAATGGAGAATAGAGGATTGGCCGTCCTCTCTTATTCCATGACACCCTAACCTATTACACTACATTAAGTCCTTATTATATAATAGACTTTACATCTTAGAAAATAAGATTGTCCTCAATAAACAAAAACAAATTCAACTCTGTCCTCCATATGCTTAAGTCATTCGGCACCTCCTACCTAATGTTGTCTTCGACAAAAAAGTCTTACAATTGTCATCGTATATAAGAGCATTGCAAGGAGAGGTTAAGATCACCATTCTGCAACAGATTGACATTCCCAGCGTTACTAACAATTATCCAATAGAACTAGTTTTCTACAGATAAATGATGATAAATGTTCATATGAAACAAGAAAGTATGGATGTATCACGGCTTACCTTTGGAGTGGTGTAGTTACACTATTACAAAGGATCACTAACTAAATTGCGAAGTGTAGAACATGGAAGCTTCATCAATATATTCACCTTAAAGTCTGAAATCAACAATGAAACCGCATTATATGCTGGATCCTCAGTGCTCTCAACTACAAAAAGAAATTCCAAAGGGCCACCATAGAGAGAAGTTATCTGCATTCAGAGAAAATGGAGTTAGACTGACATTAAAGCGAATCACAGCAAAAGAAGGTAGATAAACAGAAGGAAAAACCAAACAGAAATAAAAGAAACAACAACTAAAGCCAACATGCTACAGGAAAAATATGAAACCGATTATTCAAGATTTTACGGAAACGTTTGGCGTGGCCGTCTGGCAATTTATCACAGCATGAATACTAGCACACGACAGATGCAAACTGCCAAACAGCTTGGACTACAGAAAACCAACCTGACTCCTCCAGTTCCTCAGATTATGCTCTCCGAAACCTTTTAAAGGCATCACAACCGATACTCTTGGCAACTGTATCTGGTTGTAGTGATCAAGATCATTAATATCTTCACACAGAAACGCAAAGCTATTACCCTTCCGAATCAGGCCCTTTATTTTCCTGATCTCCCTATTCCTGTAAAGGGTTTCCAAGCATTTAGCATAAATTAAAGCCATCATCTGTTTAACAATCAGAGTCTCACCATGTAGTTTTGTAACTTTAAAGTAAAGTTTCTTAAGAGCTTTTTATTGATAATACTTCCGAATCACGTAGCGCCCACCGTCAGAAAAGAAGAAGACGTTTGAAAGAAAATAATGCTCTTGTCTGGTATAGGGATTGCGATGACCACCCGAACCACGGGTACCCAACCCGGTCGGGGCAGGTTAGGGTTCGGGATGAAGTCAATCCCCCGTGCGTATGTTAAGTAATCTTTCAAAGAGATTTTAATATAATTATGTATTAAAAATATTCAATTTATTTAATTGTTTTCTAATCAAAAGCTTTATCAATAGTGCAGGGCAGCTTGGGGTGGGGCGGGTTGATTCCAGTGCGGGTATGGGTTCTTGACCCAACGATCCGTGGGGCGGGCGGGCGGCTTTACTGACAGTGTTGTCTTGTGCAGGTCGGGTTTGGATTGGATGCAAACTCGCCCCATTGAATTCCTAGTCTGGTAGTCTATCTCTGCAAAACTCGGACAAGCGCTACGCACAAAAAGGTTTTATTTAGCGGGACAAGGATAACTTGATTGAATGAAACGTACGGACACTTCAAATACCTGACATAAGCAGCGAAGGACCAGCCGAGCGCAAGTGTTAAACAAATTACACATCCCTGAAGATAACAGTGATATCGTCACCATAAATAACCAGTGAAACATATGCTCTTAAAGGAACAGAATTACCAGCGGATTGAGATAGTCACAGATAATTTTGAAAACTTTGCAAATCAGTACTCTAAAACTCAAATTACAATAGCATCCGGACATGTCAACACTGTCCAAAAAAAAGTATCATGACATGTCAACAGAATTAAAAAGCCTGGAAAAATAAAAGGAAAAATGAAGCAAAAATGACGAATAGGAGAAATACACAAAAATTGAGGCATTTTGTGGACCGTACAAGACCATAGAACCAGCCACAACTAAATACTACGGCAAGACGAAGAACCAAGGGATAGAAGCATGAAAAGGGAGAGAACAGCTCACCTGGATCTGCACGAACATCGCGAGGGGGCGGCACAATGCGTTGCTAGCAGCGAAGAAGAACGAGGCGATCGGCCCTAACGAGGCCATTGGGAAATGCAACCACAAAGCAGGGTCGAAATGAACCTCAGAGACCACGATCCACGACACTACTCTCACGACCCCATACCTCGCCACTATCGACACAACAATCCGAAGCAAACACGACTTAGATCTCCAGGAAGATCTGCGAGAGAGAAAGAGAGAGAGAGAGAGACAAACCGAAAAACGCGCCGTTTTAACAGAATTTTCCCAACTTGATATGATGATTAAGGAAGGGACATTTTTTCTGATCCTCTTCGGCCAAATGATCTCGTACAAGAGAGACAGATAGAAAAGGATAGAATGAAGACGACGACAGCGACGATGCAGACGAAGGAGAAGGAAACTAGATCAGGAGATCTGAGTAAACCAGAAGGAAGAGAAACGGAGAGAGGAGAGAAAGAGGGAGTGGAGAAAGACGGAAGAAGGGTAAGGGATGGGGTGGAGAGGTATGTAAGGGAAGGGAAGGACGATGTGGAACAGCGGCCACAAGTTCGCCCCGCTTTCCCGCCCGGCGCGCGCGCGCGAGCGATTGATTACAAAAGGCTTTCCTTCTTCCTTTAATAAAAAAAAGAAAAGAAGAAGGGGCTGGGGTGCTTCACGGTAGAGCTGGAACCGAAGTAGACGGAAGCTCGAAATGGTGCATGGATAAGTGCTCTCGTAGGGGTGGCAAATCGGATCTCCAGTCTCAATTCGTCCTTTAAAAAACCCTGCGTTGTCTCCACAAAGGCTTTGGTGATCCCTTCTACAACAACGGACTTGTAGCATCTACTCACTGGCCGAATTCGGGTCACCTTGAGGTGCATGTCAAAAACAAGATGACTCGGACACAACCCAATTTATTATTTGGGTCCACTTTGAAGACCCAGATACAACCAAGGGCATGTTCAGGTCGGTTCCAGCTACAATGCCAAATATATAAAAAAAATATTTATAATACATGCACACACACATATAACATCTTTATAAATCTAAGTACAGAAAAAGAAAATATTATAGGTAAGGTACATTTAATATTTTGGGTATTCTGGGACTTAGATTTATAAAGATGTTAGATTTGTACCCAACACGAATGTGACCCAATCTTTTGGGTATTCTGGGACTCGTACCCAACACGAGGTACCTAACCCCTGACCACAACACAGGTTTTTCGTGTCGTACTCTGGTCGGGTTGGATCTGTGTTAACCCGAATGTGACCCAATCTTTTGGGTATTCTGGGACTCGTACCCAACACGAGGTACCTAACCCCTGACCACAACACAGGTTTTTCGTGTCGTACTCTGGTCGGGTTGCGAGCCAGTCTAAAATTGGCTAGTGCACAGCAGCTGTGAGCAAGCGAGAACGTTGACGGGGTTAGAACTCGCCTGGAAACTAGGGCCTCGTAAGATCGGCGACTCTCTTGAACTCGTTAACTAGATGAAAGTTGAGGCCACAACGCTAGACCAGTGTGCAAATACATCAACGGCAAGCTATGCCCGTGTCATTAGTACTAGCTCTCAGTGCTAATAGGATTAATGTGATGGGTTCGTTCAACTGGAGCCGGACAAATAGTTAACCTAGTCGAGTCAAGCTTGAGTACGAGCAAGCTTGACTTGACTTGATGCTTATGTTTGAACTTGACCTCAGTTTCTTACGCTCCTCTGAGCGCAGCCAAGACTGACACCAAGTTCGGCTTCAAACTGAGCTCAATGAGCTCAAATGCAACGGAGGTCAACTAAAGCTCGTGAAATATATAAAATAAATATATGTGTGTGTGAGTGCTTGTAGATGTATATAATGTTTAATTAGGCTCCCAAGCTTCTTGAACCCGAGTATTGACAAGTTTGATCTGGACAAAGTCGATTTCATGAAATTCAAATTTTTTCCAAGTCGAGCTCGAGTAGCTCGTGAGTAACTTGGCTCACTTGCACCACTAGATCACACTCAGGATGGATGAAAACCCAGTTTTGCTTTTGATTCTGGTCTTCTGAACTCCTGCCATATGCATTCAATCTCATCGGCTTGGAAGAGCCTGGGACGTCTGAATTTATTTAGTCAACTGCATAAAATGAAAAAACATACACAACCCAACTAACTTGCAACTAATAAACTGTCTCTTAAAGAGAAATCACGTTTCTATCTCATCAACAATCGAAGAGCTTTAGAAATTGACTTTGTACTTTAAGGGGACAGGTAAAATATATTAAAAAACGCATGATAAAACGAATAATTTGATGAAAAATATATTAAAACCAAAATTATTGATACCTTATGTTAACTTATAATAAAACAAATAATAATAATACATTTTTTTGTTGGCTGGCTGTGGTCATGACGAAAGAGGAAAGATGGAGACTCTATCTTTTGAACCCTAAAGAAGACTTCACCGCATTCACAGTCCCAACTCCTAGCTAATTAATACAGGAAGTTGATCCTTTCCAGAACAAATTCAAGATCATGTGCTGACAAAGGCTAATTCGTGTTAAATTTAATGCCAAGAATTCAGCCTCAATGTACTTAGGGTTGCCAAACTTCCAAAAAGAACCAACTAAAAAGCATGAATCGCACAACTAGAGCTGATAAGCAATCCGAAAGAACTGGGAATGAGCTGTTTGTGTTCACTTCGTTGCTTATACGAGCTAGCACGTGTTCATGTATTTATTACATTCAAACACATTCATGAGTTGTGGGTTATTTCAGCTCAAATGAACAAACTTTAGATATTGAGGATGCCCTCCATAATATAGTTTGTAAAAGGCTTTTCATGAGACTTATGGTTGTCTTGAGATAAAAGTATAACAAGGCTTAAATATCAAAGCAGCTCGTACAAAGTAAGAACAAAAGCATAACTAGAGAACTCCATCCTTAACTGCATACCGTTCCAATATGACAATTTTAATCAATCATGTCAAGTTTTTCATATAAATTACTTGTATCTAATTAAAGATAATATTTTTTATTTGTTTATATTATAAGAAGAAGCACACATGAGCATAGACATTGTTGAAGTATAGGCTTAGAAGGACTATTTCAAAGATAAAAAGATTACAAAGTTTTTTTATGAAGAAACAAAACTTGTGTAAATATTCACATTATCTTTTTCTTATATAGTTTTTGAATTTTTTTAGTTTATTATATAACCTAACATTTTTCTTGGATAGAATAAAATGATTGAGGAATATTAAAATATTTATCGTGAATCAAGTTCATTGCTTACCGCTACCTATTTAAAAAAGTGATGGAATATCTTTGCGGTAAGCATCATAATATGTATGAGAGGGATTTGGGTTTTGGCTCACCCACAAAAACAAATAGAATTACCTCAGGGAGCAACATGAAATATCAACATATTCCTAATCATTCTTGACTAGACAACATTGAAAACCAAATACCTTTTGTATTTGACTTTTGCTAGTGATTTTACTAACAAACAACAACAACAACAACAACTAAGCCTTTTCCCATACTAGACGGGGTCGGCTACATGGATTCTTTGTTTCCACAGAACCCTATCATGTGCCATATTAGCAGTTAACTCACAATAAGCTAGATCATTCTTTATTGTTTCTTTCCAACAGTTTTGTGGTCGTCCTCTATCTCTTTTAATATTTTCAAAATCTAGTTTTTCATACTTTCTTACAGGTTCGTCTTTTGATCTTCTTTCTACATGTCCAAACCACCTTAAACGATATTTTCTCATTTTATCCTCTAGGTGTCACACATAATTTATTTCTATTAACCTCATTATGCACACGGTCCTTTCTTGTATGACCACTCATCCATCTCAACATCTTCATTTCTGTCATAGACATCTTTTGTACATGTTCATGATTAACTGCCCAACACTAAGAACCATAAAACATGGCAGGTCTAATTGCTGCTCTATAATATTTACCTTTTAACTTTAATGGTGTCTTCTTATCACAAAGAATATTTGATGCCCCTCTCTATTTTAACCAACCAGCATTAATTCTATGCGTAACATCTCCATCAATTCTTCTATCACTCTGAAAAATTGACCCTAGGTATTTAAAACTTTCTTTTTGGGGGATGCAATATATGCCAATTCTAATTTCTATGTCCTCTTAAGTAACCAAATGATCAAACTTACATTTCATATATTACGTCTTTGTTTTACTAAGTCAGGATCCTTTACTTTCTAATGTTT
Source organism: Brasenia schreberi (assembly GCA_036023115.1). Classification (NCBI taxonomy): domain Eukaryota; kingdom Viridiplantae; phylum Streptophyta; class Magnoliopsida; order Nymphaeales; family Cabombaceae; genus Brasenia; species Brasenia schreberi. The sequence goes on from JAYKKT010000080.1 coordinate 346,332, forward strand.
CTCTCCATAGTTCCAATTTTCTATTAACTTTTTCCTTAGACTCCTCCACTAACACAGGGTCATTTGCAAATAACATACACCAAGGTACTTCATCTTGAATATGTTTTGTTAACTCATCAATCACCATTATAAAGAAGTATGGACTTAAAGTTGATCCTTGATATAACCCAATATTAACTTGAAAGAAGTCTGTCATTCCTTCATGAGTCCCCACATAAGTTTGTGCACCATCGTACATGTCTCTTATAAGGTTTATGTATGTCAATGGGATACCTCTTTTTTCCGAGGTTCTTCAAAGAACCTCCCTATTTAAGCACTTAACTTTAAAATGTGATTGTTTTTTATGGTGAGAATAAAGAATCGTATTTAGGATTTAGTTTAGCTTATAATACATGCATTTGGTTCGACATCATAACAAATATATACATTAAAAACATGTTATATATATATATGTTTTTTATTTATATGTCTATATATTATGCTTGCTTAGGAATTAGCTTTGTAACATGTATATATAAACTCTTCTTTATACTTTTGTAAACATTTAAACAAATCAATGTAATGCATGTTCTTTTGTATAATGATTCATTTTCTATTATTATGTATTATACTTGTGCAGGTATTGCAAATGATTGTACAAATTCAAAAATGATTGATGAAATAGTGAAGGATTTGCTTCTAAACTTATTCCTACTGTTGGGCAACAGTTGGAATGTGCATCAAAACACTGTCTCCTGGTTTTAGGTCGCCTTACTCCGACTGTTGGCTAAAGTTACATGTATCAGCAACAATTGGAATACAATATATATTATGAAAGTTCTTATACTTATTTTGGTTGTTATCGCAGTCGTAATAAAAATTAATTCTAATTAATAGCTGGAATATGTAGAGCAATAGTCGGAGTAAATGTTATTCCGGTCGTTGCTTTAACGTATTCAGGTTAACCCACATAAATACTTTGACGGTCCTAACCGTCGAAATAATCCTATTCCAAATTTTTTATTCTAGCCTTACTATTACGACTGTTTTCTGATTATTGTTACATATTCCGGTTGTTTGAGACAGTCGAATTTTTTGGCAATTGTGGAAGTGTCGAAATCGTCTATGTTCGTTTGGGGTCATGTGCGAATCGATATCTGGTATTGCCTAAAATGGACAGATACATTCACCGGTAAATTTAATCTACTCTACGCACTGGAGAATCACGCAGTAAGCCGAGAAAATAAACTAGCTCAAAATTAGGTGAGTCTGTGAAACATGGTATATTTACAAAAAGACAAACAGTTGGTGAGTTTCACGACTTGAGTTGTTCCAAAGACAGTTCATGTTGTGGTGACGAACCGAACATGAATGAGCTCGTAACAAGCTGAAATGAGTCGCTGTACACATGAAGGACTTACGACTAGAATCAAATGGAAGGAGATCAAGGAGAAATTGATTTAAAAACAAATGATTCCTCATGACCTCTGAATTTTAATGAAACGTTGCTTCCCACGTGCTTAGATAATATATAGAAACGTACTATTAGAAAAATACATGTTTTGGGTTTTTTATGTAAAGGAAAAGACAGGCTACTCTTTTTGCATCAACATCCGGCTGGTTTTCTCATTACTATACTTGCATGCGTTTAGACTTGGATTAAGTTCTCATAAGAATGTATCACTAGGGGTGTTCATCGAACCACCGGAACCGAGCCAAACTGTCTGGTTCGGTTCTAGATGTATGGTGGTTTGGTTTGATTCGGTTCTAGCAGGAAAAAAAACATGGCAGTTTGATTCATGGTTCTGATGTTGAAATCGAACCATATATATATATATATATATATATATATATATATATATATATATATATATATATATATATATATATATATATATATATACATGTAAATAGAGAGCATAGTCCAAGCACACACTTACTGGTCAGTGTTTTAATCTTCTTGAAGGTCTTCACCTAAAGAAGTAAAAAGTATCAAAGTGCATTTAAGGATGGATGTGGTGTGTAAGTTTACAAGGTTAAGTATCGAAATACTTTTTTACTTTTTAAAAAATGAATCTGGTTAATCAAACAATTGAGATCTTCAAGTTTAAGAATGAATGTGGTGTGTACGTTTACCAAGTTCTCCATGTAAATATAGATCTTTACAAGTTTATATATGATTTTTATAACCTTATATACATATAAAATGTGAAGGTATATAATTTATATACTTATATGAATATAAATCTTGACAAGTGTACAATTCCACACACACACATATATAAAAGTCCCTGTAACCTCATATACGTAGAAAATATGGACCGAAAATCTAAATAATTTGATGGCCTAATACATTGTATTTAGCAAAAACCCTTAAATAAGTAGAACCCTAGTTCAGAATTAAACCAAACCAGAACTGACAGTTTGGTTTGGTTCCATTCTTGCTATAGCACGGTTCAATTCTCTAAATCCTCAAAATAAGTAAAACCGTGGTTCAGATTAAACCAAACCAGAACGGACGGTTTGGTTTGGTTCCGTTCTCGACATAGCATGATTCGATTCTCTAAAAGCTAAGAGCTGATACTAGTGGTTTCATTCGAGGTTGAGGCTAGGACCGACCAAACCCTCATGTATGAGAAATTAGAGTACAAGCACTTGAAAGAGCCAGAAGAAGTAATAAAACATAATTTTGCTCTTTTGAAGTTAAATGCAAAATCACACATGATCAAGGACGATAGTGAATTCATGTACTGAAGCCACTTATAGGCTTGGTACTTGTTTGGGTATTCCGGAGGAAAAGTGAGGTGTTTGTTTCCTGAAAAGAAAAAAGCTACTACATCGACATTGTGTTAATCGACCTTACAAAACGAACGAGTCATAAAAAATTGAACCAGGAATAAGAACAAAAAGTCCTTCACAATAATTGTACTCATTGTAAACATTATTCGCTCATCTTTTGCCGTTCTCAAAAAGAAAAATATTTGCTCCACGGAAAGCCGAGGACAGATGCATTCCTTCTTGCTTTCCGTTAAAAAAAGAAGAGAAAAAGATATGTTTTTCAGCGGCAAGTAGCTTGAACTGACAATCTCTTCGCAGTGCTCCCACAAGTGCCTGAAGATCCAAACATGCCATCTGAGACAGTGATGGAGCAATTTGATTTCCCCACACAAGCCTACAAAAATATGCATAATTGTCAATCATTTGTTCTGGAAAATTTTTGGCAATTCCCCCATGATATGACTTACTTGTACCCATAAAAGCATGCTCACTGGTGACTTGGAATCTCTGCAGCCAAATCTACTTTGTGTGGAAAAAGGTTGGTTTTGGTTTGGGTTTATTATGACTGCGTGTGTGAAGACTTGTTGCTTTAAATTGTGAGACCCAAGAGAATAGAGAAAGCTTCTTTTATACCAATTTCAATAAGCTTTGCATGTCAGAAGAAGTTGATTTAAGATTTAGAAGCACTCTTATGAAGGACATGAAGATCATGTGAAATATTTTACCTCCTGAACCACAGAAAGTGTGTTACTGGCGTCACAAGAACCTTTCTGGAATGAACCACAAACACCCTTAGGGTCGCCAAAGCTGGCGAAGTTGATCGAGGAAATGGTTCGGTTGGATGGGCACTGGAGCTGCATCACTGGACTAGCCATACCGGGCACAACCACCTCCAGCAAGCTACCGCAGATACTGCCGACTACCACCGTTTGCAAAGAAACATTAGCCGGGTTGCCACCCAGTTCTTCAAACAAAACTAGTGTATTTTGACCAGCTTGCAAAAACTCTCTCGGAACGTGGTACCTGTAAATGTCAATGATCAGCTCTAGAATTAATTGCTTCCCTATATGTATATATATATATATATATATATATATATATATATATATATATATATATATATATATATATATATATATATATATATATATATATATGTGTGTGTGTGTGTGTGTGTGTGTGTGTGTGTGTGTGAGAGAGAGAGAGAGAGAGAGAGAGAGAGAGAAGGGGGTAATGTTAAAAACAGTCTTTCGGTGTATAATCTTATATAAACTTATCTAGAGTTCGATCAGTTGAGGTGATAAAACAAAATTCCATATACATTAAATGTAAAGCACATATAAACAGCATCAAATTAACTTCATTTAACTTAAGGCGGGAATTACCATCTTTGAGTAGGAAGTCCACAATCAGTGACACAGTTACTACTACGGTAGCCGCCTCTATAATCACATGGAGAGCAGCCATCCTTTGGAGCTATCATTGTGACCCAATACCTCCCAAGGCTCTGACCATTAACATATACTTGTCCCTTACCCATGCCTTGAAGATCAACCACCACTGGATCACTACCCGGAGGCACGGCGAAAGTTGTCTGCACAAATCATACAAGTAGAAAATCATCCATTGCCGTCGAGCCCGATTAAGATGTAATTTGTTATGTCTATATCGAAGATGATTGAGTGGCTTTATGACAAAGTTATAGATAATTACCTTGTACCAAGTCATGAATCTGTTAGTGGGGACTGGGCCAGTTATCCATTTAGTCTGAGCAGAGTTATATGCCCCCTTCTTTTCACCAATCAAACCAACCTATTGGTACAAAAGATAAAAACTAAATCATTCAAAACGTTAGGTTAACATGTTATTACTCGTTCGCTCTGTCTATATGAAACCAACGACACGAATTCATCCAAGTAGATGAATATTGGATCTGGATCTGATTATTGAAAGGAGGATTCCGTTACTTATATTAGAGCCCGGATATATATCCAATAACTCGTGATCTAGTTGTACATTTTCAACATGGATCACAAAATCCTACGCTGACATGCATGCTAGCGATGACGGGAATGAGATCAGTGACGCGAACCAATTAACTCAGGTTTGATCTTTACCATACCGTGTAGAACCAAGTTGAATTTGATAGATCAACAGATGGACCTCCCTTGCTGCCGCGCAATTGCACCGGACCACCGTTAATTCCGACAGGCACTAAGTCAAAGAATGAGCCGTAGTTCTGTTCCCACACAAAACAGAAACAAGATGAGGAAAACTTTATCAATTATTGATATCTCAGTGGCACGTAAGTTGCCTAAAATATTGATGTGGATGAATCTGTAATGCCATGTAATTCTGTAAAGGATGACCAACAAAGTCGGTCTCGGTTGATGGATTTCATCAAAACAGGCTGGACATAACCCAGGTTCAGTCGGATCCTGACCAAGGTCCATTAGGTCAGTTTAAACTTTACACAAATATATATATATATATATATATATATATATATATAATATTTCGAAAGAAATTGAATTGCAAATGACATTCTTGGGAATCTTCCAAAAGTGCAACTGAAATGAAGAATGCCAGAAGATTATTAAGCTCAACTGACTAAAATATTAAACAAAAGCAAATTGTAGTTCAAAATCTAGTACTACATGAATAATAGTTTTATTCAAGACCAATCCTTCCCTTCTCGACCATTCCAAGCTGCACATACCCTGTTCATGTTCAGCTCATATCATTTAACGAAAGAACTGCGAAACAGCCAAGGGTGAGCTGAACGGGGGCCCGGCCCAGCCCGTATTGACATCTCTAACTACGAGCAGTTCAGTTCCTTTACCAGCTATATGAGTAATTGTCTGCTTTAGTTTTGATTTTTAAGCGTACGTTTCTCACCAGCCCAGTTACATGTACGTACAAGGTCATTCATGACAAAGGAAGGAACACCAACGCAAGACTCTCACCGCGAGACCAACTGTTGAGCTAAGCAATGTAATGATGCTCTTGCGACGGTTGAAGGTCACATTGGTCTGATACTTAAAACTGTAGCTGCCATAAGGTGCATAATGAGATCCTGGTAATGAATAATGCAAAGGGTAAGTAACATTCAACAAAATTATAGTTAGTGTATTGAATTATTTGAACAAGATGGAGGGAGCAACACATAAGCGTTTAATAGCCGGACTTTGCATTATATTAGATAGTAATATATATATATATATATATATATATATATATAACAACTAACAATTAATTTTAGAAAAGTTAAATGGCTACCAATTTAACATACTTTCTATATATGAACCAATTTAAACAATAAAGATCAAATATATGTAACTCCTAAATAACAATCATTTAGGACCAAATTTAACATGTGTGTCGTAGCATAAAGTATAATAAATTTGAATCAGTTATAAAATATTTGAAATGTCAAACGAAATTAAACGTAATGAAAAGTAGCACTTTTACCTCGTTCTTCCTTCATTGAATAAACTTAAAACATAGTAGCCATACAATGTCCATATTCGTCTAAGTATAATGAAACAAGTCCATAAAGGAAATTTACTTTTAAAAAAAATATGGTTAATTTTTATTGGGGTTTAAAGAAAGTAGTAGCATATCTTAGTACAATCCTAGAAAAATATCATTCCAAATAAATGCATTGGATTACATGTATAGACATGCAAATTGGTAGTGACTCATATATACGAAAAAATCCTTTGTCAAAACTAATTTACTCTATATTTTCGTTATGGAATTCATGTCCATCGGTAGATCCATGTGCATGCAAAGAACCATCAAATGATTGTTTTAGTCTATATCAAAACTACTTTAGCAGCATTAAGTATCATAAATTGAATCTGCATTGTGTCAAATCTTACTGTCAAGCTGCCGGAATATGCTTCCGATGGATTCCCTCTATCTGGCGGTTTAAACTGAATATTTCTGCCACTAGTTGGGAATTATCCGACTTCCACTTGTCACTAGTTACAAGATTCAATCGAATATGAATTGGCCATTAGACCTAGAGTGCCTTCATACATGACTGACCAACTAATTAATGGTTAGTCTTTTAAGCGTTCATAATAGTCCACTCCTTTTCTCTACCTCTCTCTCTCTCTCTCTCGATATATATATATATATATATATATATATATATATATATATATATATATATATATATATATTTCTCTTTACATATATATATATATATATATTTCTCTTTACATATATATATATATATATAGAGAGAGAGAGAGAGATAAAGGAGTTCCTCATGAGCAGCTCACACTGGTCGAGCGGTCATCTGTTGGCTACTGATTGGTTGAAGGTTCAAAGCGGTCGTTTTATTTCATGGAATATAATATTTTCAGAAATTATGCGAAATAAGTAGTTGCATATGTAGATGACGCCAGTATAAAAAACGCGAACTTTTTTTAGTAAATATGGAGAATATCATTCTTACCAACTAATCTCCCGTTGACGAAGACATGGAGACCATGGCCTGAAGTGTTCACTGACAGCAACATTTGTTGACCACCCACATCATCAACGCTGCAATTAAAGTTGAAACCTTATCTAACTATTTCTTTGTATATTGTCTTTCTCTTACTTAACTTTGCTCTCTCTCTCTCAGTAGTATTTTTGTGTGTTTGAAAGAAACGACTTAGGAAGTAGAATGCACCCAAGTGGGGGAAACTTGCGCATATGTCTGTGCGTGTGTGCATTGTGCAAAAGAGAGAGAGAGAGAGAGAGAGAGAGAGAGAGAGAGAGAGAGAGAGAGAGAGAGAACAGCCAGCCAAATGGGTACATCAAGGAGCATACCTGGTGGTGTACCAAAGGTAATCACTAGTATCATTGGTTGCCGCCTTCTGCTCTAGTAATTGTTTTGCTGAGAAGGTGCCCTCCCCTCTGAGCGGGGCCTTGTTCGACTCAGGGCGCCATATCCATTTAAGTGGTGCTGTTCCAGTTGCCTTCTTCGTCATGATCGTACCTTGAGTAGTCAACTGCAAAAGCATCGCAAATGAAACTTTAGGGCATGAAAATGACCAAAACACGGACACATATTATATAATTTATCGGAAGAAAGAGAGAATTATATTGTCACCAAATTAAGAAAATGATTCGATTACTCAGTTTAAAATCTTTAATTAATAAATCATACAAGATGACTCATGTTAGAGAGGATTGAATTGAAGGAAAAAGCAACCTTAGCAGTATTGTAGGCCTCTTCCTTGCAATCAGGAAGGACGCTGACAGACCAAGCTGGCAAAAAGTATTGTTTCCCTTGGTAGGTGACGGTGGCGTCTTGGTTGTCCATCGAATTGCTAAGAAAGCATGCTGAATTTCCATTGAGACTGAAGACGGTCACCTGTCAAAGGCAAAAGGCTTCATGTCAGCAAAGTTATCTGCACAAATATATCTATATCTATAATATATGTGTCTGTATAGCACATTGTACATATATATACGTACATATATACATACATATGTACACATATATAACAGTGTGGTTAACTTGGTTTTGCCTGAGTTGGTGGGGAGAGAGAAAGAAAGAGAGCATACCCAGGCATCGGCATAGTTTTCGAACTTAGTGGTACTGGAAGTTCCAGCAGTAAGAACATCCTCCATCTTAAAGAGGAGTTCATGGAGTTGTTTCAAGTGCCCATACTTGGGTTCTTTGGGGTTCCCTGAACATGATCATCATAAATTTGTATAAATTATTGACCAGGAATTTTTTTTCTATCTTTTAATACTTTTCTGTGTAATTAGGGGAAGATTTACTAATTACCATATTCGTCCAGAGGAGCATCATAGTCGTACGATGTGGCCAAGTAGGGACCTCCAGTTGTGCGCCCAAAGCTGGTCCCTCCATGATACTGTCAAATAAGATGGAGTAAGGAAGGGCATTCCCTCATAAATAAGTACACGGTAGTTCATTCGGATATCAGATCCAAAAATATCTAAACCTTAAGCTTTTATTTATATCTTATAATTAAATCCCTTGCACTAAGGGATTGCCTTTATTCTTTTTTTTCGTACAATGATGATGCGGAAGCCAAGTGCGCCCCCCTCATATCGAACTCATGCCCTTCAATTTGTTAGTCGACAACTTGGCCAGGTGAGGTATTGCTCGTTGGGCCAAGGGATTTCTATTTGCTTTAGGCATTATACCAATTTAAGATATGATTGAGTTTCATTTTATCACTATATGCTAAAAGCATTTCCATAACTAGAACCATATTTATGAAAAATATTATTAAAAAGCAGCTCAGCATTTACCATGTAATAGTTCTGCACGATACCACCTTTCTGGAAGAAACGAGCAACTGCAAAAGCAAGATCTTCAGCTGGTCTGTGTGGATCACCGTTTGCCCAGCCCTTGAACCTAAAAGGAGATAATCGAACCAAGTTAGATTAAGTATCATCGATTACTCTTAATAAATAAATACACAGTATTATGCTCTAAAATGTAAGTAAAAAAGGTACTAAAGAATAAGTAGAAGGAAAAGGTTCACCATCCGGTCCAGTTCTCTGTCCACATTGTTGGGCTTGTCGCGTTATTTGGTTTCCAACCATCACAGTAGAATCCATTACATGTATTAATCTGTGTAATGAAATTATGTTAGCAAGATAGAAGTCGATATCGTATATATTTTATCATATTTCTAAGCATTTAATCTTGCAACCCCTGCTCTCTCTCTCTCTCTCTCTCTCTCTCTCTTACACACACACACACTCAAGCATGAAGGCGTAGAGGAGTCTAACTAAAATCTGTCTTACCATAGGGGAAGGGGCATCTGATTGTTGGCACATGACCCATGGAACACCAACATTTTGAGATAGTGCCATCTTTGCACACCACTGAAGGTAGGTTTTTGCGGCATTACCGTAAGCATAGTCGACGTTTCCATATTCATTCTCAATCTGTCGATAATATGAAAAAGTTCAAATTCTGTAATGAGAAGCTAAACGACCTCCATGTCATTGTTTAGAAGCTACAAATTAATTGTCAACTACTACAACTTTTTTCTCATACTATATGCGGTTGGCTACTTTGCTTTCATACAACTTTATTATGTACCATGCTTAACAGTTAACTCAATATAAGCTAACGCTAAGCCAATCTATAGCTTTTCATATTTAAAACTTCACATGATTACCTGAGTGAGGATGATCGGCCCTCCCTGGGGTGCGAGCAAGTTGGCTGTTTTTACCATTTCTACTATCTTTGTGGTGAAAATTTGCATCTCATCCTGGACATTTAACCAAGTATATAAGGTCAAGAATTCTATCACCTTCAAATGATCAAATGAATACCGTAAATCAATCACATTAATCATTCAATACACACATACAAAGAGAGAGAGAGAGAGAGAGAGAGAGAGAGAGAGAGAGAGATTAGTTCAACACACATCTATTCATGCTTAAACATTTTCGAAGATCTCAACCATTCCATCAATGAGATCGACAGCTGAAATTCAAATTTTATAATTAAAAAATATCTTAATACCTTTTGCAAGTGCATTAAATACAACCATTACTATTTGATTTCTTCTTTAAAGATCTCAACCACAAATCTTAAAGATTAAATGATTAAGATATTTAAGAAAACTAGATCATGGATGAGCATGCATGGACTATGCTCTTATATAGAGCAAGATGCCCCACCCAATTATCAAAAACTCATTACTTTCAACTTGTGAGCCAACCCTCTGGCCAAGTGAGCTATTACTTGTCATGCCATTGAATTTATTTTGCTGTAACCAAGGTAAAAGTTTTAAACCAAGTAAAACCTTATAAATTTGGTTATCAGTCCTCAACTGGATCCCTGGGATGTTGTGCAGCCAAATAGGCAACCCCCTAGAGAAAACCCCAAAAGAAAGTTAGCAATAGAATATTATTGACTGGATACAATACAGGCTATATTTGATTTTAGCAAGACCATTTACCCATAATTCCATTCAGCACAAACGTATGGTCCGATACGGAGGATTGCATATAGACCCGCTTGTTGCACTACCTTGAAAAATTTTATAAAGTCCAACTTGCCGTCAAAGTGATACTGTACAATCAAATATAATCATTCAGTTACATTTGATCGATAGGACAGAGATGGAAAGAGATATGGAAGACTTTTGCTTTTAGACATCTACACAAGGGTGGTCATATATAATATATGTGTGTGTGTTCAAGAGAGACACCTCGCGACGATCAGGCTCATGGAGATTCCAAAAGACATAGGTCTCGATCGCATTCAAGCCTCCCTCTTTTGCCTTCTGAATTAGGTCAGGCCACATCTGCAAGATCGAAAAAATAGCAAAAAGTGATTTGGTATTTACTAGAGAAGCCAAAGATGCATTATGCAATATGTAGAGGCCATTTTGAAGGTTGGACCTTGCAAATTGACACTGTTTCTCCACAAAAGATGCAAAGATTTGAAAAACTGCATTCATTTTTATGCTGCCACTTATCGAACCTCTCGCTTTCTTTTCATCGTCTTGCGTGCCAAAGGAACCAAACGGGCTGTTGGTGAGTTAGTTGCATGCCAACTATTGCTAGTTAACTAGTATATAGTCGTTAGCCCAGCAGAGCTCAAATCAAATTAGACGAGGTAAGCACAAGTTGCCCGTTAGAATTAAAAATTATATATTTTCAAGCTATACTTTTTGTATGTACAAACAAAACCTTGTAAGTATAGTAATTTCACTTTTAATATATCATTTATTCATTTAGAATATTTCACTTAGTCATCCAAATGGTTAAGATGCAGCTTAACGAACAACTCAGCCGTATATTTTTGTTGGATGTGCAAAGCAAGCCAAGAATCAACTAGTTAGAACATTTCAGCGCATGAACAAGTACTTATAAGAAACAAAATGCTAAGACTCTTGATTTTTGAATTATAAGACAGGACATTTTGCAGTGGCATATACACAAAGAACAAAGTTTCACCTGTGGAGTGCTACGAGGATAGTGAATGGAGCCGGAGATGATGATCTTTCGTTTCCCATCTATCATCAATGACCTCCCATCGTAAGTGACCTGAGTAGCTTTCATCGGCAAACACAGTAACAAGGAAGAGAGAAGGAAGATCAAAGCTCTGTGTGTTGTTGTCATTTCTTTTTTTTTGGTGGGGAGGGGCGCTTAGATGAATTGTTCTCTCGTGGATCCTTTGGTTTTTATAGGCACAGCAATCCGAGGAGAGGAGAGAGATGAAGCAAATCCTCACCTTCCATTCGGGTTGGATTTGTGGACACAACGATTTTTGTGGGTTTCTGTTTTGCAGCCATGAAACCTTAGAAGTTAGAGCTAACTCTGGAAAGAGAATATGGTTGTGGTTATGAGTGCCTATTTTTGGCTGCATAGTGCATTACAAGGGTAAAGTGCAAGGCTTACCCGCTCTTTTGGCTAGCTATTCCGAAGGGCCAGGGCGAGAGCACTCCTTGTCGTGTCTAGCTTCGAATCAAGAAGACTTGGCTTAAGCAGCTGCTGGTAGCAACGTGGTTTTGCTTGTTAGTGGTACTAGCGTGTCTGCATTTGCGAGTTCACCTAGACCTTGCTGGGTCCAGGTAAACCGGGACTGCCAGTTCCATCAAAATCTAAAACTGGAACTGAACCGGCCTCCTCTGTGCATTGGTCTGGTTTCGGTTCCATTTCTCCATCTCGATCTCCAATTCAAGGCTGCTTCCTGTTCTGATTTGCTCTCGGTTCATTTGAAAGTCTCACGAAACAAAGGTGCGAATTTTAAACCAGCACAAAATAACAAACCAAGATCGCCAGTTTGGATCTCTGGTTCCAGTTTTCGGTTAGTTTACCGATAGTTCCTAGCGCAGTTTTGCTCAAGAACGAAAAAAGCAAAGCTTCTAGTAGTACGATACCGCTGCCTTGATGCATAGCATTACTTAGTAAACCACAGAGAAATCAGCTATAGTGACAAGCAAGCATGTCTCACAAAGAAGAGATTGGTGAATGGAAGCGAACTTTACTCAGATTGTGACTGAGAAGATCCTGTATTGGTTGGTCTCGCTCAGCCTACGAAAGTACTTTAAACAGCCGGGCCGCCTCCAATTTTGCCTAGCTGAATTTCAATTGGCGGCGGATTGGGAGAAACTTTTCAGGTTCATCCTTAATAGTTTTAAAACCATTATATCTGGTGGTAGATATTGGTCTAATATACGATCATGGTTTTGGGAATATCCTATCATATATTTATGATAAAATCTTAAAATCCATGTAAAATATCTGCTTGAATTTGATGCTTACCGTCCGCTACCTAATGTAGCCCCTCCTTTATCCGGGCTTAGGTCTGGCAACAAGAGGGGGACACATAAACCACAAAACCAAAGTTGAATGTCAAGGCGCCACATTCTCCAACAATAGCCATTGCTACTGGTGAGGAGTTCAACTCCTAGGAGGAGGTGCATGTGTGTGTTAGGCTTCAGCCTCATCTTGTAACAAAACAAAACAAAACAAACCATTGCATACAAAAAACTGAAAAAAAACATATCTTTTGTTCCCACCCTAAGTGGAGCTTGTTACGTTGATTTTTGTGTTGTTGTGCCTTATAATTGCAAGTTTTGCTAAATGTTGATGAGTTATAGCCCCAAGCCAAATCGTTATGTGACACAAACATGCGTGTCATTAGTTGCAGAAGAGACACGAACACGACCTGAAATGCCTGTATTGTATCCGGACTATAATTCCAACGATCGAAACGGACTAGGCCATCATTCCTTATAAAACTTTGACACGAACACGACCTGAAATGCCCGTATTGTATCCGGCCAGAGTTACAGAAAGAAATCACGTTGTGTTCGGGTTGACTTATTTTGACATGAAGACAAAATTATACGTGGGGAAATTCGTGTTGTTCAGATCGTTTTGGTCTCAGGTCCTTTTACTAGTGTAAAAAATTGCTACCCCTAAAAATGAGGTGATACACAGCACAAAGTACGCTGATTTACGAGAGGACTCCGAAATCTAATCTGACTACAGCTCAATCGAAGAAGCCGTGAATATGTTAAACTGAAATGATAAGAAAAACACGAACACGACTCGAAACTGCCAGCGCTAGGCCCGTTTCTTCGCAACGATCACTACCAAGTGAAAAAACACTTGGGGATACATCCGATAATTTGTCTTACTTTGAGGCTATTTTAATCAAAAGCCAGAACCTTTTTAAACTCCATTACTGCCAACGCTATCCTTTTCTGGTTCGCGCGAAGAAACACCGATGGCGGGTACTGTCCGCTGCCTCTCGCTCGCCGCGTCCGTAGGGGATCTGCCGGCCGGATATCTCCGCAGAAAGGATTCTCCTGTGGTAGATCCCGGCCATCTGCTCCTCCGGAGGTACCGGAGGACGTCAGCCCTTGAGCGGATTCCTCTTCCTGTGCCGGCGATCGACCGCTCTTCAGGTTGGCCTTCCTTTTTCCGTTGGTTAAGTTGGGAGATCTGAAGCGAGAAAAAATAATATATTGCTTCTCTTTGATTTTTTCTCGGTTTATCCTGTTAGTCCTTGAGATTTCCGGGAAATTTGATTCTGTGGCGTTGTTCGCCTGCTCTTCCCTCTTGCATAGTATCTGAAGTCACAACTGCTTACATAGAGTCTCTTTCTATTTTCTCGTTCTTCTTGTTTGTAGTATTCTTATTGTTTTCAAGAAGAAGATGAAGCGATCTAGTCGAGCTTTTGCTTGATATCTTATTCTTTTTTTAGTTATTGTGATTCTTAGCTATAACTTTTGTTGTCGTTGTAGTTTCCTTTCATTTCTCGTTTTAGCATCGGTTGCAGTTGGAATTATTAAGATATTCTAGAATTAAATTCTTAGCTCTATGCTTTGCCACCCTTCTGATTTTCCTTTGCTCGAATCATTTTGGAAATTATCAAATTTCTCTGTTTTCCTAGTTATTATCATTTCCCGTTCTTTCGATTGATGAATTTGCTCTGATAGTTCAGCCTCTTGACTAGATTCCTTTTCGGTTGCCTTTGTGCTTTATGTGTGTCGGTTTTAGGAGTTCTAAACATTTTTATTGTTCCCTTTTTCCTAGTTCAATATGGTGATTCTTTGATGGAAGTTGCACGGATAGTTACTGTTTACTTGGGCGTTATTCTTTTCCTGTTACCTCTGCGGTCAGATATGAGTATGTTCTTTCTCTGTTGGCTCATGATAGCCGAAACGCTTGGGATACACAGTTAAATTCAACTTTTATGGTTATATTCATAATAGTAGTAAAAATTACAATGTGGAGTAACTGAAACTTCTGTAAAACTTGGAGCACCTGTTTATGCTTAAATTTATGATTTTGCACTTGAATGCTGGTACTGTGTGCTGCGGTAGAAACTTCTCAAACGACTTCAATTGGTACATTGGAGTTCACTGGTATAAGTTCTCTGAGCCATTTGAGTAGTGAAAGCTTATACTCTTTGATTTTCTATTTATTTATCGTTCTGC
The DNA here is from genome assembly GCA_036023115.1 of Brasenia schreberi. NCBI lineage: Eukaryota > Viridiplantae > Streptophyta > Magnoliopsida > Nymphaeales > Cabombaceae > Brasenia > Brasenia schreberi. Next base: position 361,544 of record JAYKKT010000080.1, read on the forward strand.
TACCAATCCACGCATGCTCCAACCTCTTAGTGCCTTCTTAACGGGAAGTTGAACTTATGACAAAATGCGTTGGAATTCCTAATTACGTTTTCTAAAGTGTAGATCGGAGTTTAAGTGTCTGCCTTGTAATTACATTAGTAATTCACTGGGTATTGAATAGCTTACTTCACATGACAAAACTCCACCACATCCACCAATACTCCTCCTTTTTCTCTGCTATGTTGTGGCATTTTTAATTTGTGTAGTCTTTAGATTTCTTTTATTTCCCTCAGACAATTCCTCTCTGACATTTTTCCTTTATGTGGAGAGAAGCAAAAGTTACTATGGCATTGCTTTTCCACAGTATTATTTATATAATTTTCAGCAAGTAATCAATAACGGGAAGGAATAAGGATCATTCTGAAACCCATTTTTCTCTCATGAATTTCAGCAAGCGCATTGATTGGAGGCCTTGCTGGCAATGGTGGTCTTAGAATTAATTCCTTGTTGAAGTTTGATGAGACCTCTGCACTGAAAAGGAAATCATTAGGAACGCTCAACTCCAAGCATTTTGTGAGGACTGGAATTCCACCTAAAGCTGGATTCTTCATGCTGGACACTAGTACCCAACCTGGAGAGTTGGCTGATGATCGAGGAAGAAATAACAAGAGAGCTTGTAGTTTTACTCAGATGCATCTAAAATGCTCCAGCAATCATTTTGGTGTGTCCCTTGATTCATTAGGTATGATGGTGAGTCTCTCTGTTGCCTTTTGCCACAGTCAGATCTGGTAGCTGCAGTATGTCAATACTGTGGTATTCAATCGTTGTGCTAGCTTTATTTTATGAAACCTGTTATGCATTTGATCAACAACTCTTGTATTTTCACCTATTGCGTAACCACATCAAGCTAGACCTGAGTTTCCATCTCACAGTTCTCGCAGTCAATTGAGGCTGCAGTATATGCACAGGCAAGAAAGGAATGAACCGAGTCTACACCCTTCAACACTTATTGGAACTTTGCAATCCAAGTCACCGATGATTCAAGTAAAGCATTGTTGCTATGGTTGCTGTCTTCCTGGTTAAGTGGCTTCATATATTGCATCTAATTTCCATGTGTTTCACTGCAAAAGAGTCTTTTAAATGTTGCCACTGACGTCTACAGAATTTCTTTTCAGACTCAGCCTTCTTACTCTGCTTCGAGTTTATGCCTATATTTATGAGTCTAACCATATGTGGCAGAGTTTTGTCGGAGGTAACTGCTGTTATCCTTTTCATAAAGGAACTCCGCGGAGAACATCATTGGGTACTTTCAACCTTGAGAGCTTCCTTGCTACCATTGCTTGGGCTTTTGTCATGCCTTCTGGAGCTTTAGCGGAGCAATATGAAAATAACAGCAGCTATTTCTTCAACATGCCTCTGTTGTTATTAATTGCACTCATAGGGGCTACTGTTGGAGGTAACATGCTTCCTTTTTCTCATAAAGATGCCTGCATGAATTCATGATGATCATTGAGAGGAAATAGATTGGGTTTATGTGTCTGCATGCACTTGTCTGTGTGTGCGTTTTTGCATGTGCATGTCCATGTTGGTGGCACAAGTCTCATTACCATATGTGATTAGCTTGGACCTGTCACATCATCTTCTGCTCCTGGCTGTCGCTCACAGTTTCTATCCTTAATTTTATCTCTTGTATCTGTTTTTTATATCCTACGATACTAGAAAATGTACCCTTGCATATGACACTATACTTATCAATGAGTTTTCAACAGGATACACATCAGTATCATAAAAAACCCACATTTTGCATTATATGTTATGGTACAATACGAATCTATATCAATATTGTACATATGGTAGGATGCCCATGATACATTGGCCTGATTGGATATTTTATTAGTTTAAGTGACCTTTTAATTTCTTTTTAAGAATTTTAGTGATTTTGATTAATTCGTTAGTTCAAGTGATTCTGAATTCGGATGACTTTATCTATATGTTTGGATTTAAATTTTTAGGTTCTTTTATTTTTTGAAGGAAAATAACTATACATGCCAATACATATAGGCCTTATCATATCGTCAGGGGTGAATGATACAAGTCCAGTTGGTGCTAGATAATGGAAGCATGTGGTGACACCTAATACAGGTGTATGACAGATTTGTCTACATATTTGACATTTTAGTTATGTTCCACTTCCTGAATGTTCAAGGATTCAAGTGAATTTGTTGTTTGCAGGCTTGCTTGCTCGGCAAAGGAAAGCAGAACTGTCCCGTTTGAATGATCAGCTACGTCAGATCAATGCGGCATTGAGAAGACAAGCTAAAATTGAGTCATATGCACCCAATCTGAGTTATGCACCCATTGGCCGACTAGCAGAAAGTGATATCATTGTTGATCCCAAGAAGCAAGAACTAATTTCGCTATTGAAGATTGGGAAGAATTATCTTCGACATCAAAATCCAGAGAAGGCTTTTAATGAATTCAAGTCGGCTCTTGAGCTTGCCCAAAGTATAGGGGATCCAGTAGAGGAAAAGAAAGCAGCACGAGGCCTAGGTTTGGTTTCATCCACAGAACTATATTTCTCATTTTCTGGTGAAGTGTTCAGGTTTATCAACTTCATAGGTTGCTAATTGTAAACTGAAAGTTTCTAGGTTTTATGGTTAAGTGTGGTAAATATCTTTGAATCTTTTAATGCATCAAGCTTGTCACTTAGTCATTGTGCTATAATCACAAACTATCAATTGCAAAGAGATCATGACTGTGCTTTGAAGCCAAATGCTGTCACTGTGTTCAGCAAATCGTGTGTTTAAAGGTGCACTTCTGATTTCTGGAGCGAAAATAACTTCATTGTTTTGCAATCCTTACCTCGTGGTGCACAATGCAAAAAAAATTGTTTTCTGCTTGCGTGTTATAGATTTATTTATACAAAGTTTCTCTTCTATTAAGTGACGTCAGCTAAACATTGCGATAGCAGACACATTACATACCTTTGCAGTTCTGATAGCATTCAATACGTTTGTGCTGGAAAATATGGCTGTTGGCTACCTAACCAAAATCTAAAATTTCAGATGCATCGTTATCACAGACTAGGATTTCTTCTGTACAGATCTTTGCATATATCTTTTGCCTTTTTAATAATCTGAATTTCGATTTGGATTCAGGTGCATCCCTGCAGAGGCAGGGGAAGTTCCGAGAAGCAATCAAGTACCACTCCCTGGTTTTGTCAATCTCAAAGCGAACTGGTGAGGACTCTGGAAATAAGGAAGCATATGGAGCTATAGCAGATTGTTACACCGAACTCGGTGACCTAGACCATGCAGGTAGATTTTATGATCAGTATATAGCCCGATTAGAGAAAGACTAGTGTTCCTTTTCCTGGTGTTGTATTGTTCTGAGGCGTGAATTGAACTCTAGGAATTTGATACAGTACCCATGACGCACTGCATAGTTATATCTTGACTTTTGGCTGTAATGTACAAATCGAGTTGGCAAATTTTGCTGTGCAACCATCAGCAAGCGTGCTTTCGGTATTGGTATGGTACTCTAGTTTTCAATGAGCTTTTCACTTCGCTGATAGGACTCTTATGCAATTGTCAAGCTTTTGTTACTGAACTTTTTCCTGAATAGAAGAATGCTATTTTTGTGTTCAATTGACAAGTAGTGTCTCTTTTATATGCTCTAAACCGAGAATAACATGTATAAACGCATAGTTGGGTTAAATTCAGGTGAGGAGTTCTATATAAATTGTTGGGGTGGCATTTTTCGATAAATTCAGATTGCTTATATTGTTTTTTGGATTGTTGTGACTTGTGAGTATTCGGGTTGCCTCACCTTGTCCATGAACAGGTCCGCCACCAGGTAGCAGGTCGATACAGTTGACACCTTAAAAAACAAGGAGATACCTATTTTAGTGCATGTATTGGTGGCTGGATCCTGTATCCGTAAATTGCAACGAAGTAAATAGATCACTTAACTGAAAGAAATCCTGCTGGTCGTTATCAGCCGTGAGCCAGAAAGAGACCAGCCAAGTGGAACAAGAGCACAAGATTGAACAGAATCCAAGCTAAATGAATGGGCTGCTCTTTTAAGTGCAAAATTATGTGTTTTCCAAGTACAAGTTGCATTCTACTCAACCACTTACCGAGACTTGTTTATTGTAATTTTACTGCTCTGATTCTAATTCCATCACTAACATGGGGCCTCTTGAGTAAATATACTCCCATCAAAGTAGTTAATATAAGCTAGCGTATGTTTACTCAAGGAGCCCAACTTTTCATTTTAATGGTGGATTCAGAATCAGAGAACTAAAATTTAATTAAAAATGTTTGCGTAAGTAGTTAATATAAGCTAGCATGCTGTTGTTTATTCGTATACATATAAATATCTTGTAAACGCAACTAAACCGAGTTACACAGACCTCCATGTACGGCATGATGGCCTCAGCCTTCTCCGCTGGTACATCTCCGAAGATCATCATCCTCCCCGCGTAGAAAATTATCTTTGCACTCCCTCCGCCTCCTTCCTTTGGCACCACACTGTAATTGTGAATAAACAATCAAACGTTAATTTTTAAGACAATGAATTTAATGGCAGATAGAGTCCAACCGAACAAACTCCCGAGTCCTAGTGAGAAAGCCCAAAGCCCTACCATCAGAACAAGCCATGCATCTCTATGGACCAGCATATTTTCTTTTTGTGTACAACGGGATGCCGAAGCCTTACACTCACTAATGCCCGAGAATCAAACTAACCACCTGCATCTTAGAGTCAGAGAGCCCTTCCAGTGGAGCTAATGCTCTGCGTGCTGGTTTGGGTTCGTTGAAACGAAATTGGAACCAGGCTGGTTCTGGTCACGGTTCAAAACCACCAGTTTCAATTTCATTCTAAGCTAAACCAGAGAAAAGCTATAACAATATATTAAAATTTAAAATTAACAATAATAATAAAAAGGAGCTGACTCAGCAGTTTCAAACGCCGGCCCAGATAAGCCAAGTCAGTTGAAAACGGGTATGTCTGACAAGCATTATTTAATTACTCACACACTGAGATGGAATTGTCTGCCTTTCAATTTGAGGGATGTTTCTCTCATTCTCGATCAGTCAGCCTAATGCACCTTCAGCATGTACAATTCGTTTTAGATATTAAACATTATTTGGTTTTTCCATGCGCGCCCACCACGGATCACACTAGAGAGAGAGAGAGAGAGAGAGAGAGTGTGTGTGTATGAGCCTTTGATTTGACAATCATATTAAAGTTTAAATCTTATAATGAATTAAGCTAGATAACAACTTTCTAACAAAACGCCATTAATTGCTTCGCTAAATCAATTATTTGTTTGTTAGATCCATTTGAATAAGACTGGAGGTGACCACAAGGAATCATGATTCTGTATCAGACAACATAAGAGAGCGAGGGACAGGGAGAGATTTTTTACCCTGCCGAGTTGTGATTGGGAGTTTTGTCAATAGGGGAGGAGGCACCACCAAGGCCCCCGTGCTGGGGGAAGAGCTTCAGCCAACTGCCGTCAGCCTCGTCCGCTCCTTGCTCCTCCTCCTCAATCTCAGGCATCGGTGCCTGCAACCCTGTAGCCTGCCGTTTACCTTGCAAAGGAAAAAAAGAAGTAGCCGTGTCTATGAGAAACCAGGAGACTGAGGGCAAATTCGTGTTTTCAAAGTTATCATTTTGAACTTTGCACAAGCAGCGAACATGTGAAGAATAAAATACACAGCCTAGTCGGCGCATGGTTTTCACATGGACCACAAGAATCAAAGTTCAGGAGTCCTTTTGTCATATTAGATTTTGAAAACCGGATAAGTAGGCTTTTTTTTTTTCATGTTGATACTCGAAAAAGATAATTCGAAAGAATGATAGACGTTGGACATGATTTGTCAAATGCACTCCTATGCAAACAGCTACTCTTAATGATTATGCATAGCACTGCCGCTTTATTAATTATTTTCTAGAACTAAAAAGACCGGAAGATAAGCATGAGGCACAGAAATGGGAAAGAAAAAAATTGCCTACAACGTCCTTTCATCATTTTCATTGCAAAATAAGGTCTAATATGTCCACACGATTATCAATTAAAAGGGGAACAATAGCAAAATGGTTTGGGATTAAGTATACCGGATGGATAAATTTGGCAAAAACCTGTAGCTTTATTAGAAATCAGAAAAAGATTGCCAAACCAGTCAGCCACCGAACATTTATGTTCGGTTGCTTCCTTAGTTAAGGGCAACTTGTAATAGATTAGTTGAGGACATTTTGAACGTACCAAACTCTCTTGGAAAGAACATTCGGATTTATTTATAGGAAAATTGTTTATTTTGTGTTGTCAAGTTGATTTGATGACCTCTTATAGGACTGTGAGTTGTCTAAAACAGTTTGGTAACCAACTTCCCAACAATATGATACTCTACGCTCACCTGGCTAAAGGGTCAGATCACAAGTTGAAGGTTATCAGTTCAATACATGGCGAGTGCATCTAGCTTCAAGCTCCTGAGCTTCGCTTTGCTCCACTTCTTCAAACAACTTATAATCCGTCCAAATACTGCCTACTACTGGGGAATTTGCATCCACAGAATTCATTCATTTTTCCTGACTTTTCCAAAAGGGAAATATTTTCCGTTCCAGTGTAAAACGAGTCCTCTGCCCGAGAGAAAGAGAGAGTAGCGATCTTTTCCGGACATCGGTTCACAAAGTTCAAGTAGTTCCCAGAAATGTCATCCAGAAAACTTATGGCAGCGGAAAATCGAGCAATAATCTCTGAAACTTCAAACTTTCGTTCTGATTCACTTGATCACGCCGTTGCCCGAACGCCAAAGTCCAAACTATTCAAATCGTAGCGCCCAGATATCGCCTGAAGGCTGAAGGGCGAACGAGGTCGAGTTCTCGGGCGGCAAACAAGCAGCTCCCCTCGACCCATAGAAACAAAGGAAAGTAACGGAGAAACAAAAGAAGTTTTTGGATCGAAGAAACACTGATTTCAATGACGCCGGAAAATCACGGTTCCGGCAATCTCCTAAAGAAGTGCTTCAAATCGAAGGAGAAAGCCACGCAGACAGTGAAATTCTCAAAATTCAGCAAAAGAAAGCGCACAGGCTTATTAAAAAGAACAATGACTGAGAGCATGAAATCCTGTGGAAGAAAACGATACATGAAGAGCTACAAAATCGCCACAAGTGAGACACCGGGAGGCTCCGTCAAAAGGAAAAATAAAAAAGCCCGCGGAAAAGAAATCCCACCAATAATCATAAATCCGGCAAAGCCGATCGGGTTAATTCCCTTGCAGAGAAGCGAAACCCAACCGAGACGCCACCAGGAAAACGGAAAGAGGATAGCAGAAGCTCGGGAAAATCGAGAAGCAGGTGAAAGGAAACAAAATATCTTCCGCGCAAAAGCTCAGAAAATTTGAGAGAAGTTTGAAAGACAAATGAGATTACCTGATGAGGCTTCGGCATTGAAGCTCAAGCCGAGAGTCAGATCTCCGAAGCCTCCTTTATCCCTGAGATACTGGCTCAGCCGGCTGCACGTCCACGAGAAGCTCGACCTCTCCCCCTTCTTCTGCTCAGCTTCCCGGCCGCAATCCTTCCCCGGGTCGAGAAACTCCGACGCCGTCTGCATATTTTCCGGCGATTTTTGCCCTCCTGAATCCGCACGCTCTCTCTTGCTCTAGCTCTCTCAGAAACCCGCGTCTCGTCCCTTCCGCAAAAATCACATGAGCGTCGAGTCGATCTCTCTGATTGAAGCGAAACAAGAAGGGTGTTTCTGGAAAATTATAAGTCAAAGGGCACAAAATAAAAATTGCCATTGAACTTGACCGGATCCGGGGAAATCTGTAGCCTCCTCGAAGTAATATACTTATGAGGAGCACGTTTCATTTCTTTGACAACCGAATTACTAGATTACCCTTTTCTGATTTTTGTGACCCCACCCGATATCCGGACATGTGTGAGTGTAAGGCGGTGAGGCGCTAGCCCTGCCACTATGGGACACGGATCTGCATTGTATCGGGTCCACATGACCCATACCACACCCTGTAAGGAAAATCTACACCGTAGCCTGGGAAGAGGTGATGTCCCATAGACAGGGTTCGATCAAGATTTGTTAAAAAGAATCATTTCTGTTGGTCTGGCCTAAATAACTAAATGAATTTATTCAGTGGTCAACCAAGCCTTGTCCGCAGCATGTTAGGGTCACATTTGGGTCAAACCTGACATATGGCCTGGGTTGGGTGAGGTAATCTATTTAGCTGAATGTCATTAAGGCAACCAACGCGTCATCCGTATATAAAATGTGCCAGATCATGATGTCTCAGATCACTTGATCCGTGACCCTAGCTTTTATGTAAAGCCAACCATATGCGCTTCACATATGCATTTAAACTATCTAAATTTAGTGTGTATGGATAGATCATCAAGAATTCTAATCGCAGAATAAAGCGTGTAACTAGATTAGTGAATCCTAGACGACCGAAATCCTGGGCATTTTATTCCTGTGTATCACATGTTCATCTTTCGCAAATCCAAATCTTCGAAGAAGTAGAGTTGTAATCTAATTACTTTGCACGTAAACAGAAACGAAAATGGGACACCAGCATGTTTGTATGTGTGTGTGTGCGCGCGCATGCGTGTATATAGCTTGGCTACCAACAAGGACAACACAAACTCTCTTTTTTTCTTAAGGAACAAAAGCAAACGAAAAACTCGTGTCACGAATAGCATAAAATCACACATCTAGCTCTCTATCCTTAAAATGTAAACTCTCAACAGCAACTTTATCTGTACAGCGAAAAAAAGAAGAAAATGGAATCGGAAGGAAAAGATGCGATGAGAATAGTGAATACAAAAATCCAAATAAATTGACCAGAAATTATAGGGACCTTCCACGTGGTTATAATCAACGTATTCTTGTTCCCTACAGCAATTATGGAGACCTTTTACGTGGTTTAACCAACATATTCTTGTTCGTATGGCTGGCCGGAAAATGGTTAATCGGGAGCAACAGTCTGAGCTGAATCTACCAAGTATCAGAAATCATAGTCTATGTCGGTCGCATTTTGTAACGTTGAGTGGCTAACCAGCTTCCCATGCTCATCATAGTGGTCGAGGTTCTCACATGGTGATGGGAAGATGCTACCATACACCCTGCCCTCGACGTAAGAGCATTGGAAGACATGTTTCTTCTTGTATTGTAGTCCAACAGACATGTCTCTGAACACCACACCATTCACCGGGATCTCATTACTACCTTCAATCCTGACTGGCACGCGAACATTCTGACCATGAATACCCACAAAACTTATGTCCTCGAGCACAGGAAGTGCCTTGGGGTTATAGCCAACCGGATGCTCATTGTAGTCGGTTTTGATGACAATACCGACACGGAGATCGTCAAATGTCAGATTACGGTAGGAGATGTGCCGCACATAACCACCTCTACCTGGCGCAGTTTTGATCCTGACACCACGCCTCGAACTCCAAATATGAACATTCTCCACTGTGATGTTAGAAACACCCCCCGACATCTCACTGCCTATAGATACTCCGGCACTGTACATGGGTTAGATTTGCACTTAGTCTGGAGCAAGATTGTTCACCTAACATAAATTAAGATACTAGATGCAGGTACACAAACACGCATTCGTTGATCATAGATAATATTAACCAAGTGCAAAACAAATAAGCACCCTCTGTGTAGCAATAAAACACCATTTCCATGAAGTGCATGGATAGCAAAATAGTTGTTGAAAGGTCATTGTAAATCAGATTGATCATGAACCAATGCTTGGTTCATTCAAGTGGTTCAGCATTTGTTTCCCCTTAAGCAAGGTCTCGAGTTCGAGTCTTGTGAATGAAGAAAACAAGCGCTGGGAGAGGTTTACCCCCATAGTAGCCCAACCGGCTTGACTCAGATCAGTTGGGGTGTTTGTGGGTTTCCAGGTACCAGTGCTTTCTCACGGAAAAAGAAAATATGGATCTGTGGAACTCCTTACCTTACCATGGAACGAACAACAAGATTACGAATATGAATGTTGCTGGATGGCCGATTATAAGCAATTCCATACTGATCCCAGCCACTCTTAATTGCGATTCCGTCGTCACCAACACTTATGTAACAATTTTCAATCACCACATTCTCACATGAATCTGCAGATGACAAGTAAAATACAACCACAATGAATAATTAATACTTTCAATGGAAGAAGAAGAAAGGAAACGGCTCTACATGGGCAGCTAAATTGGAAGGAAAAAACACTTTATTTTCTAGTTCATGATTTATAACTAGCATATAGGGGATGTGACATGTAACATAGGAGTAATGGTTGTCATATTATAAAACAGAGATGCAAATCAAAGCATGCCTTCTTCTAAAACTATAACTTTGGCCAGGGTAAGCTTCAAAATGAGAACCATGAAAGAAGCCATCAGATGTACTGGAACTGCAATCCTGGAAGCCATAATCAATGGCAGTTGTAGCAAACACGAGACCAAAGGAAAGTTACCCACAAATCTCTTTGATGCAGAAGGCTACGTGATGCATCTGGCCTCCAGAGAGAGTCGCACCTACTACTCTACAAACAAAGAACAGCATCCTGGATGTTTACACATTCCTAATTCTATAAATAATGGATAGCACAGCCTTTGCCATTTCAAGACATAAAGGGGCGCAAACAATACTTAGAACCTAAGTGAGCAAATTAAAGGATGAGGAAAACGTTTTTCTTTTATAAGGTAGAGGAAAATGTTAACAAGAAAATCTAACATGTACTGCAAGACAGACAAGGAGACTAATTAAAGGTAGTTTCACTAAAATACTATTTCAATATTTCACTTGAGACCCATTTTAGTGCTGTTCTTCTAGATGGCAATTTGTTTTCAGCAATTAAAGCACTTGAGTTTAGCCAATTGAAAAGATACAGAGCAACAAGACATTTACCTGGATCGATCCCATCAGTGTTTGGAGCGCCATGCACAGGAGCTAAAAGTGTGACCCCAGAGACAAATACATTTTTGCAATCAAAAGGGTGGAAAGTCCAAAATGGAGAATTCTGGAGAGTGATGTTTGAGATCCGTATGTCAGTTGACCACATAATCTGTAATAGAGGACCCCTAGTATAATTCAGAGTCTTCTTCTGGTGTTTCTGCCACCATATACGACCTTGTCCATCTATTGTACCATTGTGGCCTGCGGACAAAGTACACATGAGCAATCAGATCATACTCCCTACTGCAATTCTACACAAAAAAAAAACTTGGCTTATTCCTGTGTTGAGCTGTTGTTCTTGCATATGCACCGGTACATTCTAGACCTGATAATTGTTCTATTGTAACATTTGTTTCCAGACCAGAACAAGGTAGATGAAAGAGCAAGGGGACCAGGAAAACTGCAACCTGGTGAATCCAGGAGGTAATTTTTGTTTTCACTTAAAGCTGCATCCTAGTATTTATTATTTAGTGTTGGAGAAGACATCAACCATTAGATCGAAATATTTTATTACTGACCTATAAACAAAGATTGGACAATTAGATAAACTCTAGCTGATATATAAATGGATATTTCTTTCCTCTAATATTTGATAGTATTATCCTCTGTGAAGTGAAATAAATCTAGCGAACAGTCATGTAGGGTGATGAATATTAAAGCTATTGTATGACAAAGTTTGAAGAGGACATGCAGATGCAAGGTGTCAGAATACCAACTTGTGATAAAAGGAATCCAGTTGTTCATGTTCACAAGAGGGAAAGACTCAAGAAACACCCAAAGAACAGAATGCAACCTGTTATTTCAATATCCTGTAGCTTTTGGCCATGGATCAAGCTGCCATACCGAGGTCCATTATGTTCCCTCCCAAACCCATATGATGGTAAAGGGGGCATCAAAGGCCAATACTTTTCATCCTGTACAAAAGCATCCAAAGCAAAACTTGTTAACAGAGAGCAAACTTTCTTTGAACTGAAACAAATAGAGCACAGTATAATTAGACAAAGAAAATCATTCCTTAGGTGATAATTGCAAAACACACACACTGGCGGATCTAGAAATTGGGTTCAGGTGGGGCAAATAGCCCATGAAACTGTTTGAGCTGGGGCAACTGTGTATTATGACCACAGATTATACTATGAGCTATATATATTATTTCAAATATACTTCACATTTCAGGTGGGGCATCAGCCCAACCTTGCCTCTATGTATATCTGCCAGTGTATGTTAAATTGTAATAAGACTGGGCCACTAGGGCCCAGCAGGTCCCTAGCTCAGGGACCAAATGGACTGGCTCTTGAGGGTCAGTCACTCCCCAACGGCTACTCTACTGGCCATTGGGAACTCCCAACCGCTAGCAGTGTAGCTGTTGGGAGCAGTTGCTCCTAGGACTACTCTCACTCTCTCTTCTCACTTGTAACTTAAATAGAGGGTGCTGAGAATAAATGTATTAGAGCTTTGTATGTTCCCTTGACTTGTTTGATATTCGGTTCGGCTTCTAGACCAAGTGTTTGGTGATTCATTTGGCGATTTGGCTTGTTGAGATCCTTCGTGATTGCTTGTGCTTGAGTTTGTCGATTACTTTGGCAAAATATTGGTGATATTTTTACATAGTATCAGAAAGAGTTCGATTAAAGTTGCAATGGGATTCATGCCGATCCTCAAAATTTGGAATTTTCTCAAATTACAAGAGAAACATAAACAAGAATTAAAAAGATGGAAGAAGTACAATGTCAAGATCACGCAAAAATGTGGATGAAAAGCTTCGTAGCCGGATTAGTATGGTTGACAATGCTTTTGAAACTTGAGAATACCTTACAAAAACTCATTTTGAAGACGACATTGTTTTTCAAATAAATTTGCAAGAAAAAATGATAATACTCAAACAAGGTTCTATGAGCATTAGACATTATCATAGTGAGTTTTCTGACTTTTGGAACAACATAGGAGCTTTGACAAATTTAAAAAACTCCAATGTATGGATGAGTTTCAAGAGTATCTTGATAATCAATATTTTTTCTTGTTTATAAGGAGATTAAGAGATGAGTTTGAAAACATTAGATCCAACTTGATTCATAGAAAACCAAGACCCAAAAGCTATAAGATTTTAGCCGATTTAGTTATGAAGGAAAGCATAAGACACTACATTATTTTCATTTGCCCATTGCCTTCACTAGCTTTTATATGTGGAGGTTTGTACGTTCTCAAATCCGTTTCGGGTATAGATGTAGCAAGAACCGCTTCTTTTTGATCTCTAATGTTGTCCAATCTAGTTTCCTCTAATGTTATAAAAATTGTATCGTAACGTATGATACAATTTTATCGCGTATCGTATGAAGATACGATATGATATAGGAACATGTATCACTTATCACAATTTATCATGTCATATCGTACGATACAGGGGTATGAAGTCTTTTCCTTGTTGATTGTACACTCTTGTCTTAATGGCTTCTGATCGAGTCGATCCGACATGAAAATATTATTCTGATGTATGAAGGCAATAGGTTTGTAAACAAGTGCATATTTTGCAATGATATAAAATATTATGGTATTTCTCATATGAAACACCACCTTGCGGGAACCAATAAGGATCCTAGTGTATGTCTTCAGGTTCTCGAAGCAGTGAAATATGAGATTGGGTAGGTATTAGAGGCTTCGAAGGAGAAAAAGAGATTAAGGGTGAGAGAGATGGCAGAAATAGATGGTTGGGATATGTCTCAACCAGTGTTGTCTGACACGTATCGTATCGCTCGACTCCACAACACGGACGTATCGCCCGTATCGTACTTTAATATTAAAAAAACAAAAATTATTTAAAAATTCAAGAAAAATTAGTAAAAATCTGAAAAAATCAAGAAAAATAAGGAAAATCTTGTAATTGCTTTAAATTTGTATAATTCAAAGTTTAGTACAGATTGAGCATTCAACATTGAACAATCGCATCCAAATTTACATATTTTGAAGCAAAAAATAAAATACATTTACATTTTACATATTGTAAATTTGTATCAGCTTATCAAGATCATTAACTAAATAATCTTCATCTTCTCCTTGATGAAGATTCAAAGTTTCTCATCACCTTCTGCTTCAAAATCAAAATCTTCATCTCCTTCATGATGTCGTTGCACTCCTTTCAAATGAATCAATGCAATGTCTTCTTCAGTTAGGAGTGCATTTTCTTCGTTATCTTTCATAATCCACTCATCTAATATATCAAAATTAACAAATTGATATCTTTGTACATTTAGTTGTCATATTTGCTAATTTTCATATGTGAGCAAAACGATGAGCTCCATTTCTTTGATTATTGAGTTGAGTCTATGACACCTCAATGATGTGATATTGTTACTTGATAATATCCCCTTTTTCTCCCACTGGAGACTAGCTTTTTAACTAATGCTTGAACTCCATTTCTCACTTCACAGACTGAGTTAATCCTCACACACGTTGATCATGTTCAACTCAATGGAAGTCATGTAAGGTGAACCCTAAAACAGTGAAGTTCTAAAATGCCCACTCAACGAACCGAGGCAACCAAATTGTTTTTCATTGTTTGCGATTTCATGAAATTAGAAATTAGTAGCAGAAATATACCTAAAAGTTGGCAACAGAAAGGGAAATGATTTTGTCATAATTTTTATTTGTTCATAAATTGTTCTTATTCAATAAATGAAATTATAAACCCAAATTTACATGTTACATACACAACTTGTAATCCCAAACAAGCATATCGGAGGATGCCTTGGAGGAAAGTGAAGAGAGGCCAGAAACCTACAAAAAAATTTGAAAAAAAAAATTGGAAGAAAAAATTTGATTTTTTTTGTGTGTATCGCACGATACAGTGTAATAACATTTATCATACGATACAGGTTACCGTATCGTATCGTGGCTTCGTATCGCACCGTATCGATACGGTGCGATACGGATAACACTGATCTCAACTATTTCAAGATGCTTCTGCTAAGGGATGTATGGTCATGGTGGTGATGAATTTCATGGTGCAAATGATATGAAAGAATAGATGATTGAAGAGGGTCGGAGAAGGCAATAAAAGGAAAAAAGTGTAGGTTCTGGTGGTAGTAGCAGTGGAGTTGGCTCTTGTTCCACGGCAAGAGCTCCTACTTCCCCGATACCTATGAGGGGTACTAGAAGAGGAGACGGAGGAGGTAGTGGCCCTAGTGGGATGCCTTCATTTTCCCCCCACGTACGACTCCTAGAGCTCAGTTAGGCATTAGATTATCTATGACAATGGAGGTAATTGACAAAAGTAGATTTGAAGCGTGTTGATTTTTTTTTTTATGAAAATTGCCTCTCTTTCAATGTTGCAAACTCATTTTCTTTTCAAAGTATGGCGGATGCTATTAGCCTATTATCAATGTGTGATCGGGTTATAGAGTTCCTACTTATCATGCTTTGAGGGGCACGTTATTACATAAATGAGTTGATATTTTTAGGGAGTTATGGAAAGATAGGGATGTTCTGTTATGGTTGATGGTGGGACAGATGGTCAGTGTAGGTCTTTGGTAAATTTCTTAGTCTATTGTCCCAAAAGCACATTATTTTTTAAATCATATGACTTATCCCATATTGATAAAACTGCAGATAATTTACTGCCTATTTTCGAGAAAGTTATTGATAAAGTAGGTGTTTCAAATGTTGTTCAATTAATTAATGATAATGCTGTAAATTTTGGAGCAGCTAATAAAATGCGTGAGACAAACCATCCATACTTAGTATGGACTCCATGTGTTGCACATTGCATAGATTTAATGCTTGAAGATTTGAGTATAATGAATGAAATAAAGACTATAGATGTGAATTCATAATCATTCTTCTGTATTGCATTTGATGTGAATTCATATAAATGAAAGGGAATTGATTAGGCCTTCATTGACAAGATTTGCTACAAATGTTATTACTATACAAAGTCTTGTCATACAGAAAAATACATTTAAAAAATTGTTTGCATCTGATGAATTGGGTTCTATTAGTTGGTCTAGAAAGAGAGAGGAGATTACTGTGGCAAATGTTTTTAATATTGATTTTTGAGAAAGTTGCAGGAAATTTTTAAGGATGATTGTACCTTTAGTTAAGGTAACGAGAATAGTAGATAGTGAGGATAGAACTGTTATGCCTTATATATATATATATATGTATGTATGTATATATATATATATGTATGTATATATATATATGTATGTATATATATATATGTATGTATATATATATATGTATGTATATATATATATATATATATATATATATATATATATGATGTTGTGTATAAGACCAAATTGGAAATAACCAAATTGGAAATACAAGCAAACCTTGATTTCAAGCGGTCACTTCTAAAG
The DNA here is from genome assembly GCA_036023115.1 of Brasenia schreberi. Taxonomy (NCBI): domain Eukaryota; kingdom Viridiplantae; phylum Streptophyta; class Magnoliopsida; order Nymphaeales; family Cabombaceae; genus Brasenia; species Brasenia schreberi. The sequence continues at coordinate 377,860 of JAYKKT010000080.1, forward strand.
AAGGTTTAGAAGATAATTGAAGCACGTTAAAACCGCCAAATGTATCATGATTTGCATGGTGCTGCATATTTCCTTAACCCTTTTATTCAATTTTCTCCTAACTTTGTAGAGGATAAAGAAGTGAAAATTGATATATTAAATGCAATTAACTTTGTTAAAGATTCATCTACTCGTTGTAATATCCATTTAGAGTTAAGCAAGTACATAGAGAATCAAGATTTTGGAAGGCAAATTGCAATCTAACTCCGCTCTCAGATGTGACCAGGTATTGTGTTTTTATTGATATTCGTTTAAGTTATTAATTGATTGACTCCATGTCTTTCTTATTAATCATTATCGTTTTTTATTTCAAATGAATGGTGGGCTCATTTTGGTGTAGATGCACCGAATTTGGCAAAGTTTGCTCAACGTATATTGAACCAAACATGTAGTTCAAGCGAGTACGAGAGAAATTGGAGCTTTTATGAATACATTCACACGAAAAAGTGAAACAACTACGTGATTTGGTATGCATTGTCTATAACATGAAATTAAGGCAAAGGTAATAATTTTAAAATATATATTGTTTGTTGTTGTCTAGTTCTTTCTTAATCTTATTGATAATGAATGATAGATGTACCTATATTGCATTTGATATTCTTTATAATTTGAATATTCTTTCTTTATAGGCAAATGCAAAAGGATGAAAGAAGGAAGGAAGGTGCCATATGATATGTTGAGTTACGAAAATGTTGATATTCTTGACGATTGGATCGAAGAGGAGGAGCCCCGTATCATTTTAGTCTCTTAGTCCAACAAGAGCACAATTTGTCATTATTGTAAGGAGAATGGGTACATCAAGACTTTGTGTCCTTTATTATTGAGGAAATTTCTCAATGTTGCGACCATTGATCACAAGGAGGAAGTGTTATGGCCGAAGATCAAGGCCTATATTGAAGAAATGCTCAAGGAAAAGACGAGCATCTCTGGGTCGGCACTATCACCTTCTTCTAAATGTCAAGGTATGTTTTGATTTTTATATTTCAGTGCTTCTTTTTCATATGACTAATAAATATAAATTGTTAAACAAATGCACACCAACTAGAGCACAAGTATTTACGGTCGATGGAACTAAACTTGATGTTAAAGAAATTGAAAACTTAGAAAGTAATTCCTTTAAAATACTCCAAGTACATTTTATACTAAAATTAAATCTTAATCTTCTCTTGGTTTCTCAAATTTATCATAATGGTTGCATTGTTACCTTCATATTAAATGGATGTATGGTGCAAAATCATTTATCGAAGAAGGTGATTGACCAAGGAGATAGAGAAGGAGGTTTCTATGCCATGGATAATTTAATTATGTCAAATTTTGAAACTTATGGGATTACCTATAATGATTTTGGCCTTTGACACAAAAGATTGGACCACCTTGATATAAACAAAATGAACAATTATCCATAGATAAAGATCAATGAAAAGAATGATTTCATTTGTAAAAATTGTATTTTTGGCAAAACACACCATTCACCGTTTGGTGATAGAACTTTTATCACAAAGAAGGCCTTTGAATTAGTACACTCCAATGTTTGGGGACCCGATCTCATTACCTCAAAAGGAGGAGTTACTTATTGACTTCACTCGACACACTTGGATATATTTCTTGAAATATAAATCAGAAGTTTTTAAATATTTCTTGACTTTTCAAGATATGATCAAGACCTAATCTGAAATTAATATCAAAATCTTAAGAACCAATTCTGGAAGTGAATACCTATCAAATGACTTCAAAAAATGATTTAGCCGAAAGAAAACATAAACATATTATTGAAACTACTATAACTTTGTTATTAGCTAGAAAAGTTCCCAAACACTTGTGGGCCAAAGCCGCTCCAACATCCGTATATTTGATAAATAGAATGCCATCATCCAAACTTGAAATTTGTTCTTCCATCAAAAAATTATTTTCCAATAAACCTAGTTACAATCGATTGAAAGTTTTTGGGTGTAAATGTTATATTTATACTAATAAGAATGATAAGTTAAGTTCCAAGGCCATTAAATGTATTTTTCTTAGGTATGGTATCGATAAAAGAGGTATAGGTGTTATGACCCAAAATAACATAAACTTTATGTGTCTAGAGATGTCAAATTCATTGAAAATAAATGTTATTACGTAAATAAATCTCAAAGCACACAAGATAAATATACATTTTTGGATGAAATATCGGATGAAAGGTTAGATGAGAATGAGGAAGTACAAGAGGATGAATCTAGAAACCTTGAAACAAGAGAAGATGGTTTAAGACCCTTTGAACATCATTATGCAAGAAGGAATAGAGAAAATGATAATGCTCCTAGCAAAAGAATCATAAAACCTCTCAAAGATTTGTGTGTTATGAATCATTTCAACCACAATATAGAAATCACATAGCTACCATATCAAGTATTCTTGAACCCAACCATTATGAACAAGGAAAAAATAACTTAGAATGGAGGAAAGCTATGAATGTTGAGTTAGAAGCTCTAGAAAGAAATTGTACTTGGGATATTGTTCCAAAACCTAAGAAAAAGAAAATTAATGTTTGTAGATGGGTCTATAAAGTCAAAACTCATAGTGATAGTTCTATTGAAAGGTACAAAGCTAGATCTCGTGGAAAAAGTTCTCACTTTCAGGAGTATGAGTATTGATTATGAAGAAACTTTTGTCCAACATGCATGTAAAGATGAACTCTGTTTGAGGATCATTCTCTCCTTGGCGACACCAACTATAAATGGATGACAGCCCACTTGCTATATCAGTTGGATGTTAAAAATACCTTTTCTCCATGGGAATTTGGAAGAGGAAGTATATATCGACATCTGACGGGATCATGGATTACATCGTGGAAGAATATAAGTTATCTGAGGACCTTAAGGAAGGCCTTATATGGTACTTAAGCAGCACCTGATACGGTTTGCTAAAATTTCGCTTCACTATGTCGGTTGGGGTTCTCTTCCATTGATTTGTAAAAAAATTGATGCAAGTATTGTGATTATACTTCTTTATGTAGATGATATGATCATCACCGAAAATGATGAAAATGGGATATTACAAATAAAAGGAGATTTGCACAAAGAATTTGAAATGAAAGATCTTGGACTTCTTAGTTATTTTTTGGGAATAGAAATAACCTGTAATAACAGACGTTACTTTATGTCACAAACGAAGTTTGCTAGTGATATTATTAACATGTCAAGATTAACACATGACAAGAAAGTAAGCATGCTCGATGGGAACCAAGTTAAGGACTGGGAAAAAATTAGAAGATCCTACTCGACAAATGATAGGAGCCTTGATGTACATTACCATTAGTCGATCAGACATAGCACACGCAGTACTTGTACCAAGTTAGTTTCAACAAGCCCCACCAGTATACACAAGAGTGTGGTTATACGGATTGTAAGATACATAAAGGATATACTTGAAAGGGAGATCATTCTAACCTTATCATCTGTTTTTAAATTAACTACTTACAATGATGTTGATTGGGGTGGGATGTTAATTATAGACATTCCATCACTAGTTTTTGCGTATTTTTAAGTGATTCTCTTATTTCTTGAAGATATAAAAAACAACAAAAGGTGTCCTTATCAGTGTTATCCGTATCGCACCATATCGTACGATACAGTGCGATACGTATCGATACGAGGACCTGTATCGTAAAACCCAGCGTATCGCACCGTATCATGCGATATGGGCTGTATCGTACGATACGGGCGATACGCCCAGGGACCCTTATAAAGGGTCCCGGGCCGACTAAAACCCGCAATTTTTCGCGGGTTTCCTCTCTCCTCTTGGGTTTCTCAAGCTCCTTAAGAGCCGGTTTTCGTCTCCTTAGTGTTCAAAGCTCCAAAATCGTGCCCTACGGTGTCCGTGCAAGCCTCCAAACTCGGATTTTGGTATATTTTTAATGTTTTTTCTATTTTTTTCCTTTATATTTGTTGTTTTTTTTGTGTTATTTCGGTTTTTTTTTTTGAATGACAAAATATGAAGTTATTAAGTGTGTGTATATGATTTTTATTGCATTCATGAAGTGGGAGACACTCGATTTGAGTGTTATTTGAAGATTGAGGGATTTATGAAGGGCTTTTATTTTCAGGTTTTTGTTTGAATTAAAATACTCCATTGAGATGGCAGGAAGGGGTGGTAGAGACTCTCATTCAAAGTCTGATGATCTGGCATGACAGTGGGGTATACCAATTGAGGGTTCAAGGTTAAAAATAATATGCTTATTTTGTGAAAAGGTGGTTAGTAGTGGAATTTCAAGGTTGAAACACCACCTACCAGGAACCAGAAAAGAAGTTGCTCCATGCACAGGCAGAGTTAGAAGTTTGCCAGAAGGTATTAAATGGCAATGCCTGCAGATGATTGAGAACATACAAGAACGGAGACAACAAAAGGATGATTTTCAGATGGATGAAGAAGCTGATGATGCTACTGCCACTGGATTTGGATTCACTGATAGTTTGCCTTCAGATGCTATAACAGAGATTGGTAGTAGCAGTTCACGAGCACCTACTAGAGGAAAGAGGGTTGCAGTTGAAGACTTTGGAGGTGGCAGAAGAGGAAGTTCATGAGGGAGTAGAGGAAGAGCTTCTTCTTCTAGCATACATTCATTCTTTCCTCCTTCCACTACATCTGGTGCTCAACCAGGAATTCGTGCGGCTATGGCTTCAGAACAACTGCATGATCAGGCAGACCTTGCAGTGGAAAGATGATTTTATGATGCATGCATTCCCTTTAATGTAGCAAACAGTTTTCATTTTCAAGCAATGACAGATGCAATTGCAAACATTGGTCCAGGATATAAGATGCCCTCTTATCAGAAGTTGAGAGGGAAGATATTAGATCAGACCGTAATTGAAGTACAGCAATACTGTTCGACTTTTAGACAGTCGTGGAAGGAAACGGGATGCACTATTATGGCAAATGGATGGACCGATAGGCGAGAAAGGACATTGCTAAACTTTCTTGTATATTGTCCTAAAGGACTCATGTTTTTGAGATCTCTAGAAATGTCAGAAGAGAGGCACACTGCAGAGATCCTACGAGAAGAATTTGATAAGATTATACAGGAGGTTGGGCTACAAAATGTGGTCAATTGATTACATATAATGCAGCTAACTACAAAGCAGCTGGGAAGGAGTTAGCTGATATTTATGGGACTTTCTACTGGACACTATGTGCAGCCCATTGTTTAGATCTCATCCTCAAGGACATTGGTGAGATGGATGAAATAAAGGCAGCAATTGAGTGTTGCCAAGATATTATAAATTCATTTACAACCATGCCTTTGTTTTGTGTATGATGAGGAGATATACAGAAGGTGCAGAGCTTCTTCGCACAGCTGTAACTCGGTTCGCAACAAACTTCTTATCTGTACAAAGTATTGTGAGACAGAAGCAAGCTTTGAAGAGAATGTTCTCCTCAGATGAGTGGCAACAATTTGCAGAGTTGCCTCAAAACAGAAGAAATAGAAAGTTGAATGAGATTGCAGAAACAGTTTTTAGAAGTTCATTTTGGAATGCATGTGTCAGATTATTCAAAATTACTTGTCCTTTAGTGAAAGTTTTGAGATCGGCTAATAGCGAGGAGAAACCATCTATGGACTACCTTTATGAAGCCATGGACAGGGCAAAAGAAGCCATCAGAAATAATTTTAATGGAAAAAGAGAGATTATGTGCCCGTGTGGAAAATAATTGATAGTAGATGGAATAAACAATTGCATCAGCCTATTCATGCAGCAACATATTATCTAAACCCATCCTTCAGGTACTCAGCAACCTTCAAAAGAGACGGTGAGGTTAATCGAGGAATCATTGATTGTATCGACAGATTAGTCCCTGATGAGAGCATAGCAGATGCGATACATCGAGAGATGGAGATATATGATAATGCTCTTCACTTGATGGGTTTGCCTATTGCAATTCGCAACCGCACTACGATGCGTCCTGGTAAATTGTTTATTTTCATATTTAAGTTGCATCTTACATTACTGTGGATTATTATGTCTCTAATGTTTGTATTTTTTTATAAATGTTTGGTGGAATAGGTTTGGAAGTGATTGTCCAAACCTTAGAGATTTTGCAGTCAGAGTCATAAGCCAAACCTGTAGTGCAATAGGTTGTGAAAGAAATTGGAGTGTTTTTTAACACATCCATACAAAAAAGTGCAACAGGTTGGAACACAAAAGGCTTAATGATTTGGTTTATAATTGTTGTAACATGCGCCTTCGTGAAAGGTAATGTTGTATTACTTTCAAATTTTCAATTCAATATTGTTTAACTTGTTTATCTTTGTTTGTGTCGTAGGCAATTAAAAAAAGTCAATAGAGAAGAAAGTCAGTTCGATCCAATAAGTTTGGATAATTTTGATATATTAGAAGATTGGGTTATGGAAGACACTGAAGAAAATGCCCTCCTAACAGAAGAAGACGTTGCCTGGATTAATTTGGAAGGAGCGCAACAACATTATGGAGATGAATAATTTGATTTTGAAGAAGAAGGTGTGGGTGTGGCTGATGATGATGATAAGGATCTGCAACAAGGAGAAGATGAAGATTATTTAGTTGATGATCTTGATTACAATTTATAAAATGTAACATTATATGTAACTGTAGTGTAAACTATGTCTATATTGTTCACTATTGAATGCTCAATCTGTACTAAACTTACATTATATGAATTTAAAGCAATTATCAGATTTTTCCTGATTTTTTTCGATTTTTTTAGATTTTGTACTAATTTTTATTGATTTTTAATTAATTTTTATATTATTTTAATATTAAAGTACGATACGATACGCCCGTATCGTGGAGCCCAGCGATACACGATACGATACGCGTCAGACAACACTGGTCCTTATCATCTATAGAGGCAGAATATAGAGCCATGTCTACTACCGCAACTCAAATAGCAGACATGGAGGTTGCCCTAGAAGACTCTATTGAATTGCTCTGTGATAATAAAAGTGCCATGTATATTGCCTCAAATAATACATTTCACGAAAGAATTAAACATATTGAGATGGACTGTCACTATATTTGAGAGGAATGCTTGAAGAAAAGATTGACTTTATACTATGTTCCTTCAAAGTTATAGTTAACAGATTTCTTTCTGCCCCTAGATTTATGTTTCTATTAGACAAACTTAGGACTGGGCCACTAGGGCCCAACAGGTTCCTGACACAAGGACCAAATGGACTGGCTGTTGAGGGTCAGTCACTCCCTAACGGCTACTCTACTAGCTGTTGGGAACTCCCAATTGCTAGTAGTGTACCCGTTAGGAGCAGTTGCTCCTAGGACTACTCTCACTCTCTCTTCTCACTTGTAACTTAAATAGAGGGTGCTGTGAATAAATTTATTAGAGCTTTGTATGCTCCCTTGACTTGCTTGATATTCGGTTTGGCTTCTACACCAAGTGTTTGGTGATTCATTTGGTGATTTAGCTTGTTGAGGATCCTTTGTGATTGCTTGTGTTTGAGTTTGTGGATTACTTTGGCAAAATATTGGTGATATTTTTAATGCGTATATACAAAATTGCATGGTATTTTTTAAAATGTCCATGTTATGTATGTGTAAGAATGAAATTGAATGAATGAGAAATAACATCTAAGAACTACGGTGGTGAAAAGCCAGCATAAAATGGCACAACCTTAAGATAAAAAAATGGGTCACCTATCCAACTCCATCCACAGACTAAGCATTGCGCATATAGGGTATGACACTGTCTGACTGCGACTCATGTAAAGGGAAATAAAATGCAGTAGGATGCACAAACCTATTTCAATGCAGAAATGAGTTGTGTTTCCCTGTCCCTTACTTAGAGAATACATTAATTTGAGTAATATTTGAGTCGAGGGAAGATTTTGGTGCTCACACACATAAAGGGTGAAATATTTTCAAGATTTGTTGCTCAATTGTGGATCCTCTGGACTGGAATCACCTTTTTCCCTAAAATTCAACCAATATTTCCCATAGATTGCCTTAACAATTTCCAACAGAGGATAATATGTTTTCATTTGTCTTTGTATATCATAATTGAGACAACTAAAGATCATAGATAATCATACACAAAGAGGGAGGAAGGAGATTTCAGGTTTTATTCAATTTTATATTTTGACCGAGTTTCCATTCATCCCTAGAGCTCGTGAAATTCTTTTTCCTTTCCATGGAGCCAATAGTTCCCAGATATTGTCAATGTAGTCTCCCAAAGAGGAAGGAAAGCGACTCTTCTTTTCTTTGCAAAGAGATATTGACTTGATACTAAGTTTGGTGCATAGGGAAAGATCTTGTACATTTGGTTTAAATGCTTTAACTCCACATTCGTCCCTTTAGCCAATAGTCAAATCTTCCAACAAAGAAAATCGGACAACATTTCAAATATGTAGATAGCAGGCAACGAAAAGAAAGAAGTCAATGGTGACGAAGCTGAAAAAGACCGCAACAATGATAAAACAGCAGTTAAGCAAGGGCGTAATAGTATCCCGATAAAAACTAGGAACTTTTTCGGCACCATTTATTTCTAGGGAGTAGACCAACTAAAGTTAGTAAACAAGGATCAAATCCACGCAATGCACATGACGATTTGACCATAATGAAATGCACAGTTGAATCAACTAAAACACTGTAGCTAAACAATGAATAAGAAGAAGATATTGATGGCACCAATAATTAAGTGCTACCGAATTAAATCCAAAAGCAGTGAAGTAAAAAAAATCGATGGTACTATGTTAATGATGATTATGAGCGTACCTCGATCCCCAAGATGACTGCATCTTCCGCAAGGAAGAGCGTCATATGGCTAGTGAGATTGAAGGGCGCAGTCAGCCATTTCCCGGCGGGAACATTCAGCTGTCCTCCTCCGAGCCTCTCAATCTCCCTGATCGCCTTCTCAAATGCTGCTGTGTTCACCGTCCGGCCATCCCCGACGGCACCAAAATCCGTCAGATTGAACGCGCGGTGCCGGAGATTTGGCACCGGCCGTGGGGGAGGGCGCGACGGCGCCTGCCGAAAGATCCAGAGCCCGTCGCCAGCGCTGCTCTTCCAAAAGAAGACGGTAATGAAGCAAGCGATCCAGAACACGATGAGTATGGATCGGTAGCGAGAAGCAGGGAAGGAGGAGAAGGTCGCGACCATCCGTCGTCGAATATCGGACTTGCTGCGGCGGAATCGATAGATTCCAACTGTCTCAGCCATCTCCGACGATGCGTCGGGCGAACTACGGCCGGAACAAGCAGGAGTTGTCGGATCCAGAGCGAATCGGAGAGGGAATAAACGAGATATTGGGATAAGAAATCTGAGCCAAAATCAGGGTCACGATTAGGGTTTCGACTTCGCTCCCTTCATCTCCCATGGAAGGAGAAACGGAACCTTCGCTAGGGTTCTATGAGAGAAAGGAGAAGAAAGAGACGGTGGCGCTGCAGACGGCCGCTCGCTCCCTCTTTCTGTGTCCAGCAAAATGCCGACGGCCGTTGGGTTGACTAACAACGGTTTTGGGTTTACAGTGTACATAGCTGATCCGGATCCGGGACCGACAATTGACAATTGTCATTCAATTGTTCAGGGTGTGAGTCTGAGTTGGAATCCAAACTTTAATCGACCCAGACGCCACTGAAGTCTGACGCGACAGCCGTGCACGTAGGCAGCTGAGCCGAGGCAAATTCGAGTAAATGCAAGCTTCGCTAGGTTCGAGACCTGTGCTGGGCCTGATTGAGGTTCAATATCTAGGCTCGAGCTCAACTCAAACTCGGGTCATGAGGGTCGTTTTGTTTTCCTACCTCAAAGAGATGAAAAGTCCAGCTTCATTAAGCTCGTTATCGAGCTTGATTAAGTCAAGCTAGATTGAGCTTATGAATTTTGAGCTTGATTTGACCTCGACCAATTAAAAACTCCACCAATCTGCAGGATAAGCAACAACTTCAAATTGAAAAAAGCCATTCGATATTAAATTGGTCAAGATAGTAATACGTTTATCTTAAACAAAGAACAGAGACAGGTTTATTTTGCCTTGTCACGTTTCATCTTCTTTATGGTGCTCATCTTCCTTCTCGTCTCATCAACGGAAGTCATGTATATATGTGCTCTCAATCAGAGTCCTGTGAGATCAAGTTCTCGCTCACTTGTCAAGATCGACAGGAACTCAGCTGACAAACACTACACAAGTTTGAATTATTATAGAATCGATCTGAATAGCTCCTTGGCGACATGGCTCACTTGTACCCCTAGGGAGGTGTTTGATTATGAGGCCCGAACTATGGAACTAGAACCACAGTTCCAGTTCTTATAGTCCACTCCCAGGGGTTATCTGTACATGGACCTTATAGTCGAGTAAAAGCAGCATTGTACAATTCCAGTTTTTACGGCATAGTGATGCCTGCGCTTGATTTCCAGTTCTATAGTCCCAAACTTCGTAATCTATAGACCCCGTAGAGGAGAAGGTTGCCAAATGAGATTAACTGCTTGTTATTTGGTGGTGTCATGGCTTGTGCTGCATGCGTTCTGTTCTGACTAAGCCCATGATCCATATATATATATATATATATATATATATATATATATATATATATATATATATATATATAGAGAGAGAGAGAGAGAGAGAGAGAGAGCTAGAAAGAAGAGATCATCTGCCACTTTCATGGACCATCAACCATCTTGATGCATGCATTATGCCACCCACCACGTATGAAAAATAGTTATAGATGTCTGAATGCTTCCTTATACCGAAACATGTAGGGAGATGACCGGCAGAGGCTGATCATGTGGTAGTGGTACGAGCTGTGTGTGATTTGTTCTTTGATCCAAATTGATCCAGCGTTTTGTTTCTGTGTCCATTGTACAAGATAAGACCCAATATGGTGTCTGAAATCATCTTTATTTGCATTAGGATAAGCACTTTAAGTTGCAATATTTTGAATCATATCTGTTGCTCATTTTCGTGTAAACGTCATTGATCCAAAATAGAACTGGACCTCGCTGTGAGACTCTTAAACCGTTCGTCAATTTGTTCGAGTACAGTGGGGAACGGGAAGCCTAACACGAGCTCCCAGTTTCGAACTCATGAACTTCAACTTAGTGAGTCGACCCCTTGCCAGGTGAGCTTTAGATACAGTCTCTTCTTCCGATCTACTTAAAGTATACAAAACAAAAACCAAGCCTTATCTCATGATAAGTGAGGTCAGCTATTAGATTCTTATTCGTTGTTATTACCTTTAAAGACTAAACTTCAAAAAAGCAAGATCATCTTTTATTATTTAAACTAAGGCCTTCACCGTCGAGCCTTAGGACACAACCAAGCAGGATCCAAATAAGCAGGTCAGTAACAGGTCACAGGATCTGATCCAAATTGTAGGAAAGGCCCCATATTTATCTTCTTCTTTTTCTCAATCCAAAAACAACCTTACCTCTATATTCACACTTGACATTGTCAACGAGGAAACCTGGGCCTCTCATTTAGTTCCTTACTGTTTTTAGGCTCAAAACAACAAGCACCAACCAAACAACGCCTTGGGGTAAAAAGGAATTTCAGAATATCCTCAAAGAATGAAAAAAAAAACAAAAACAAAAATAGAAAACAGAGAACCCCATACAAGAGCCTCTAAATGATGCGATATATGACTCTCCCCAAATGAATTTATCTAAGAGTTTCCTAAAATCCTAGCCACTCAAATCCATTTAGTTGGAAGGCTAGGATTTTGCTTGCAAGAGTTTTCCTCTAAATTACAATCCATTTTCTTCTAAGAGTTTTTCTTCTTCATGAGAGAGCAGCGGCTAATATGAAGAGAGAAATGGCCGCTGCCCCCTCTCTTTTCCTTCTCTTCTTCCTCGTCTTGCCCAGTTTCAGCAATGCATCGACAGATTCTGATGCACTCATCCAACTTAAGAAGTCGATCCAAAATGCGGGCCCATTGTCATCATGGACCAACAGCACCGACGCTATTCCGTGCACCTGGCATGGTGTGGTTTGCTTTAATGGCATTGTCACCGGTTTGCGCCTTAGCCGCCTCGGCCTCGCCGGCAACATTGATGTTGACGCCCTTCATCGCCTCGCTGGGCTTCGCTCCATTAGCTTTGATGGTAACAACTTCTCTGGCCCGTTCCCTGCCTTCGGCCGAGATAGCGCACTCAGGTCCATCTTCCTCCAAAGGAACCATTTCTCAGGCATCATCCCGGCCGATACCTTCGCAAAGATGACCTCACTCAAAAAGCTCTGGCTTGTTGGCAACAACCTCTCCGGCCCGATCCCTTCCTCCCTGACATCAATTCCTCACCCCGTAGAGATCCGGCTTGAAAACAACGCGTTTTCGGGGGCCATTCCTTCCTTTAATCAATCATCTCTCAAGTTATTCAATGTGTCAAACAACCAACTCACCGGAATTATTCCGTCGGACCTGACGGCAAGATTTGATGCCAGCTGCTTTATGGGAAATTCCGGCCTATGCCTTAATGAGAGTGCATGCCAGAATGGTACATCATCTCCAAGCGGAGTGACTGTAAAACCTCTGACAGCAAATCCTTCTCGGGGATGGGCGGCTGCGGTAGTGGTGGCTGTGATAGTGGTAGTATTGTGTTTGGCATTCTTGGCCTCCAGAAGACGACGCCCAAAAAGCAGTCCGGAAACCCATGAAGTTGTCCTTGATAGCAGCAAGCAGATGGTGCCGCCACCTCTACCTGCAGATGATGAAGAGAAGCAGCCGCTACCACCTGCACCGATGGCGGCTCCGGAGCTTGTGCTCGTGCAAAACAGGCCAGGTGGGCTCGCGACGTTGACCAACCTGATGAAGGCATCTGCTGAGGTTCTAGGCAGCGGCGGTCTAGGGTCGTCATACAAGGCTGTGATCACAAGAGACGTGTCAATGGTGGTGAAGAGGATGAGGGACATGAATCAGGAAGGAAAGGATGGGTTTCATGCTCACATGAGTCGTCTTGGGAGCATTCGGCATCACAACATCTTGGCTCCAACAGGCTATCATTACCGGAAAGAGGAGAAGCTGTTGGTGTATGACTATGCAACCAACGGCAACCTACTTTTCCTCTTGCATGGTAAGGATCTTTTCAAACTTCTATTCATTGTATCGGTTGTGTGTTGTATCGCGGTTTACACTTGATCGTAAATTCAAGTCAATTTGCTAGAGTTAACAGTACGAACTGACATCCCTCATCAACCAAGCAACCAACTTCATAATCTTGATTCTTGGTTGATCAATCTTATAGTTGTGTGTGTGTGTGCGTGCCTGCGTTCGTGTATCTGTGTCTCCATGCAGGAATGAATAACGTCTAAAGTTGCTCTCTTTGCAGGTGACAGAAGGCCCGAACGACCAACCCTAGAATGGCCAACCAGATTGAGAATTGCTCAAGGGATCGCTCTCGGAATGGCTCACCTCCACAGAGAACTTGCAGACATGGACATTCCCCATGGCAACCTAAAATCCACCAATGTGCTTTTCGGCGAGGACTGTGAGCCCCTCGTAACTGAGTATGGCTTCTCATCGCTGATCAACCCTACTCTGGCCTCTCAAAACATGGTCTCCATGCGGTCACCGGAGTTCATGCAATCCCGGCGAGTTTGTCAAAAATCTGATGTTTGGTGCCTAGGCCTAGTCATACTTGAGATCGTCACCGGCAAGTTCCCGTCCCAATATCTTGCTCATGGCCAGGGTGGCATAGACTTACCACTGTGGGTCAGGTCGGCCATCAGCGAGGGACGTGAGAATGATGTCTATGACCCCGAGATAGTTCTTGAGTCAATGGCCGTGCCTAATCAAATGAGGCAATTGCTACAAATAGGTCTGGCTTGCACCGAGCCAAGCTTGGACAAGAGGCCTGACATGGCCATCTCTCAAATGAAGATAGAGGATATCAAGATAGACGAACACAGTGTGCTTTCAGCCCCTTCACTAAGAGATGGCTTGGGGGACTTGCGATCGTCGTCTCGGGCCAACATGTCTGCAGTCTTTTCTTCGCGACGGTTTGCAAATGAAGGTTTCAGTTCATGCCAGCCGCCAACAGCTTCAACTTTGGAATGCCTTAAATGTTAGTGGTTCTCAGTGATTGTCGCCATTGATATGAGCTCAGGGGCGCTTTGCGCATGTTTTTCTTACATGACTATTCTCATCCGCATAATATGTATTCGAAATCCTTTGCAAATGAACATGATCTTAGTGCTGTTTTTTCTTGCTTGTTTTGTCAATAGACAAATTGCTTCTCTAGGTTAGGCATGGTTTTAGTCCTATGTACGTATCTTAGATTTCATTATTGACGATCAGCAAATTATCTTGAAATATTTCTCATCATCCTCCCCTTTATCATTCCTTAAGTTGAAGATCCCGAGTTACATACCCGGGTTTGCATATCTGGTAGGAGGTCTACCTCACCCAGCTTGCCTATGCTCTCTTGTTTGATTGAAGCATCCAAATGCACATCGAGAAGCTCACCTGACTCTGCATCTAGCTTCTGCCTGCCATTGTACCCAAAGAAAGAAAAAAAAGCAATTCCCGTTGACATTTTCAACGAGTCTGATTCTTGAGTGAACTGTTGTGAATTTATCAAAACAGATCTATATTAAGAACATATTTCGAATACCCTCTAAATTGTTTTAGGTGGGTTTTGTGTATTTTCCCCTCGTAACCTAGGGTTATTAAGTAAGCCCAGAATGTTTATACCATGTATCGAACTCTTGATCTCTTTCACCGTTAAAAAGGTTTAAGGGGTCCTATATATCCAAATTATTTTTCAACACCGTTCGAGTGTCGAGGTTTCTCATCCATATTAGGTTAAGAAGTGTCTTTGTTCTTGTTAGTGGTTTTGTTGTTTCATAAAGAGCATCGATAAACACTACCTTGCACGACTAGGAGAAATTAACTAAGTTTGAGATGAAATAAGCCATATTTAAGCTGATAAACCTTATCTAAAGAAAATGAAATGTCACATTTTTAGCAATAAACCCAGTCATATATATATATATATATATGCGTGCGTGCTTGAGTGTATATATGTGTGGGCTATTCGATATGAATCCAATTACTAAGATTCAACATATGCAATTATTTAAAATATGTCAAACAACCGAAAAAACAGAGAGAGTAAAACAAGAAGCTATTCAAACTCAAGCCATCAAGTCAGTTGCCTGATTAGAACATAATCACTTTCGATGCAAATAGATGCGAAAAGCTCTAAATGATGGGTGGTAGAAACTTGTAGGAAATAATATAGAAATAAAGTAAAATTAAAGTAAACATGAAATAAGATAGAAAGCAATATGAAATAAGCATAAATGCAAGACAAGGAAAGTTGTAGTTTGTAATTTTTAATAATATAAAAAAGTAAGAAGTTCGTGGAAATTCCCCAGAAAATGTGAAAAGACGTCCCTACCGTTCGATGATTTCATTGATTTAGGTGAGCTTTGAACAATATGCATACTAAAGATGCGTATATGATCTAGAATAGCAAAGTTCCTGGATATACTCGGGAGAGAGAGAGAGAGAGAGAGAGATTGAGGTGGTAGGTGGGATTTTTGAAGGTAGATGGAGGAATCCCTGAATGTCTCAGCAAAGTAGCCACCTTCCGGGTGGGGCAGCAGATTCAGAAGAGACGCGATCTCCGAAGACTTCTTCTTCGACCCCATTCTCTCTCTCTCTCTCTCTCTCTCTCTCTCTCTCTCTCTCTCTCGGTGTATTCGTGGTCTCGGGCTACTTCAAAAATGTCCTGCTTGTTTACGATTATCTCCTCGTATGAGGGAAATGGAGATGTTTCCATTGTCAACCTTTTATTATCGTAATGGTCTTAGAGTCATACATTTATCACATCGATGTGTAATTGTTGGAAATTAGTCATTCTCATATAGGGAACAAAGAGGTTCTTAAAAAGCCTCTTCTTATTTTCTAGATTATCGAATGATCTGATAAGATATGATATTGTATTATGTTTTCTAATATCATAGTGAAATAATTCGGTCTTACGTATGTCCATCAGTGCCTATTACATGTGAATGGTTGGTAATAGCGGTTACTCAGAGGAAAGAAATACAACACTGCTGAGGTAGGTGCATTCAACCTATTGCAGTTGTAATGATTGATATGGAATAGACATGTATATTTAATTATTTGCCTGCAATATTCTATTGAAAACTGAAGATTTCCTTGTCATCTTAGACCATGTTCATCTGCATTCATCTCAGCTTTCAGAAAGGATATCTCATCATCTTCATCATTATGTTATGTCCATCTACATCTCTTAGCTTTTAGAGTCCTATTCATTGATCCCTCTCTCTCTTTCTCACGCAAGGCTTTTATTGACACATATTGGTTTTCTCATCTCTGTCTCTCCGAGTACCCTAAACTAAACTGCGGGGAGGCAGATATTATTGGGACTCGGATGTGTGCACCAGTTGACAATTATATACCCATTACCTTGTAGCGTTTCCGATTGTCTCCTTGTTCCTGTTATCTTACTTCTGAGATACGCTGCAACGGAAGAGCACAAAATGTACGTGTTGTTGTTTCAAGGTTTTCTCTCAATAGGTTTTTTGGAAAGTTATGTGGGTTTCGATGTATTCCAATGTTCTCTTCTTACCTGCGTTACTTCTATTTATAGATCAGCATATGCTCCATTCCTTCCCGAATTATCTCATTGGGCTTTCCTCTAATGCCGTTACGGCCATCCCTTTCCGTATTCTGTTCGGCTGGATGACCAGTCCAACCGTTTCTGCTGGGTTGTCGAGAACGACCACTTCCATACGTACCTAGCTTACTCAATTATTGAATTTCTTCTGCGAACGGTAATCCTGGTTTTGTGATACCTTCTTCATAGCGTATTTAGTACGTTTCTCAAGGTACTGACTTGCATAATCTCTAGTCCCAAACAACTTGGTTTTGTGGTCTGTGGGATTGTGCAGACAAGGTGGACCGACCGATAAGCACCGCAATATACTTTCTGATTCCGTCTGGAAGCGTGTCGCATCTGAAACTTGGCATTTCTACATGGGAAAACCACTTACAGCGTGTCCTATCTGCATTAGCTTTCTCTCCGGAGTGGCAAAGTAGCACCTTCTCTTAAAGCACTTGGCTAGCTTTAATTTGATAATTCTACTGCAATAGTGGTCACACAACTTAGCGATTAATTGATATTGATCATTTTCTGATAATTCACTGACAAGGAAAGTCTTTCTCCATCAAGGTTTTTGAGTTGAGCGAGAACGGGAATTTCAAGCTGACAGAGTTGGGCACCGACCCTGAAGCTGGCCAGCACCTTCAATACACGATGCCCCCCAATGTCTGGTTCGGTTCATACCCTACTAAAGACCTCCATGAGTATGCACCGGACGGTAGTTCTCTCGTGAAGAGACCTGAGCTCCATTTCTCTTTGGTAGGATGTACATGTGCTCCTGCTTTCCAGTTTGAAGACTTTGAGCTTGCTAAGATTTCTCAGATCCTTCCTCTTGCCCCCGTGCTGTAGCCATTTCTGCGTTATCAGATTGAATCAGTTTGTTGACTTTTTGTTGTTCTAGTTGTGGATCTCATCGCTTATGCATCAAAGAGTGCCCAAATGCCAAACCTGACTAGCCAAATTATGTATCACAGAGTGAATAGAGATACCCTTCAGAACTTTGCTGCATTATATCATCATTTGTGCGTGTGTGTGTTCGTGTGTGACACGCATGGACATGCACTCACGAGAGAGGGAGAGAGAGAGAGTTTCCTACATCCTAGCACGTTGGAGAAGAAACAAACACTTTCAATGAGTTTGTTCGCATGAAAACCTGCATACGATCCGCAAGTAGCGTATAACAGTAAGCATGGAGTGGACAAAGTTCTCAAAGAAATATATGGTAAGAAGAATAAACACCAACTTTGAAGATACATCAAGAGAACACAACTCCTCAAAGAAATACACGTATAACAGTAGCGTATATGAGTACTAGATACCTCATAGCAAATCCAACCAACTGATACACGCACCGCCACTGCTAAGGCATTTGTGAATTTCCTGTAGATGTATAGCTTAGCCAGCATCCTTCTTGACTGCAACATGACATCAAAATAGTTGTCAGAGTTTAACTAAGCGTGACACTCAAGAACTTTTAATTCTATGTTTTGAACTGTTGAGCTTGCATTGTCTTTTGAAACAATTCATATCTTTCATTATTAGGGAGTAGAGAGATTTCTTTAAGAACCACGAATACCACATTCCCAAAAGTTGCAAAAGATTGTTCTGGACAATGAAACTTCTCCTTTCCTAATAAGCAATCAAACATTTATATGTTTAAGAATATATCTTACAAGAATTGTTTTAAACAAAAATATCCTCCTAACGTAAGCCTTCGCATCGTGTTCTGTTTTTTTCGTGCAACAATATGTAAACCAAGAACAAGCCTCTCCCATACTAAGTGGAGTCTTCACCACCTCACCTGTTCATGTCACATCTTCCTTCTATTCATGCTTTACGTTATGCTCCAAAATGCACTATGTTTTACGCTTGAAGGCATTTCTAAGACACTCCTCAAAGAACGATGCCTTGCACTCCTACCTCTTGCTGCAATTATTATTCTAGACAGAAGTTAGGAGGGTTCATTTCAATGAAGGGTTGTCAGTCGATGTAGGCCATGTAAAGTGTTTTAGGTAAAGGCATCTCCAAGGTTCGATTTTGGACATATCAGAAAGTCTAAGAACTGATAAGTTCAGCAGGGTTCAATATCTAAGCTATGAATCTAAAAATATGACTACAGAAAAGATCTACCAGATTTCTAAAAGCTTCTGGCTTCCTGAAAGACATAAACCAACTAGGAGACTTCAGAGTATTCGGACACGATCAATGTGAAAGAACCTAATTCTCTAGTTATTCTGAGAAGATGCCATTCACATGCATAGTACAAGAAGTAGTTTAATCAAATATGAGTTCCCACTTCAACATTTGTTTGAAGAACGGAGCTCTAGGCCTTATAGCAGGAAATTACCAAGGTACTTGAATAGTAAAAAAAAAATCGAGGAAAAGTTTATAACTGAAGCTTTTCAAGTGTCTTGGAAAGAGAAGTAAAAATCCAGAGAATAAAGAATGCGTCAAGAAGGGCAACCGGAAGAACAAGAATCAATCTCGTCTTCCCAGAGAAGTCACTTGCGGAACCTACATTCTCCACCAATTCAAGAATTTCTGATGCCAAGAAAAATGTCCCTCCAAGAAGAAGCACCTTTGGTGTAAGACCTCCAAGTGTTGGCCTGACAACCCCATAACCCATAGACACCATGAGTTTCACGACACGAGTAACTGTTCTTTTGACGGTGCCAAACGTGACGGCCCACATCGTAATACCTGATGGTCGGACTCCATCTCAAACATCCCCAACCCAAAACCAAGAGTTATACAATTTTGCAGAGGCATGACTTCCTTCCAGAATCTAGCATACTGAGAGAACCAGATTACTCCAAGTAGCACAAATGCCAGAGACATGGAGCCATAGAAATTCATAAGCGGGACCATTCTTCCAGGGAGATAACCAGTTGGGTTTTTCCATATGGTCTTTCCCTCCACAACAAGTCCCTTAAGATTTGGATCGCAGTGAAAGAAATATAGATTGTACATTCCAGTATTGTGATTGGTATCGTCGTTGATTCCATTGTGGTGTATAAATTGTCCCCTTGAAAGTGTACCTCGAACACTTTCGGCCAGCCAGGATTTCTTGTAGAATGACGGTGAATGACCTCCCCTTGCGTGCAGGCACCATGCTTAGCTAGATCTGGTGTACAACACAGCTCTTTGACCACCATAGGCAGAACCACCAATTGTTTCTCGATCTTCCACCTCAAAAACAAGAGCTTGGACCAACCCAGTTTTGCTGTCTGCACTAGCATGAAGCTTAGCAGAGTCTTTTGTTCTTTTGAAAGAGATCTTCTCAAACCTGATTCAATTGATGGAAATGAAAAAGGAAAATTAAACCCCAAAATGAGGGGAGTTAACCGTTCATAACAAATTGCTGGTAATAACTACATTCTTGCATATTGGTGATCATGGTTTCTTTCTGAAGACGAATGCGACGGAGGTACAGTTCATCAGCAAAAGTGCAACCATCAAGGTGGATCAGCAAAAGTGCACTAGCATGAAGCTTAGCAGAAACCAATGTTGATTCAAACGACGAATGCACCAATTTTCCGAGAACTTAGAAGATCCGCGAGTAAATAGATTCATTAACACGAAACAAGCACACCAAATAATCACATAAGAGGGATCAATTCAGTGCATGTTTCAGGTCGTACATACATTCACCAGCTAAAATCATATGAAAATTCAAAGAAGAAAGCACGAAACATCCGCCTAAAGGGGAAAACAAAATCTAAAACCACCAGTTTTCTCCATTTGTAGCAGATCCTCTAACATAGTAAGCGACCTATTCAAACTACATTTGACTCGCGTCCACAATATCAAATCGAACGAAGCAAGACCATTTGATCGGGAAATTTCCTCGTCCAACCGAAGGATTGACGAATGAGAGATTGCAAATGCGTGGTAGCTAGAGAATTACCGGATATACGACTGCCCATTCGCGATTGCAGACGCATTCTTGTCCGAAGCTGACGCGTAGAGGCCCTTGCCGCCGCCATGAAGGACGAAAGCGTTGCCTTTCAGGAGAAACTTGTCCTCGAAGTATTCGTGAACGGAGGCATCCGCGGAAAAAGAAGATTGAAGAAAAGATGCAGATAAAAATCCAACAATCTGAAATCGAAAGCATTCTCCTACTTTTCTTCTTCTCCCAAGCGAACATCGAACTACAAGCTTTCTGTCAGAGAGACCTTTAATCATCACTTTCTCTCCCTCTCTGTGTGTGTGTGAGCTCATGCGCGCGCCTGCAACCGGAAGAGTTTAGAGAGTGTGAAGAACAGAGTCAGGCTTTATGGTGGTGAGCTTAACCTGTGTCGTTAAGTTCATCGAGGACGACTGCGGAGGTCAGGCTAAAGTCTAAAGCATTTATTGGCAATTTCCGACCCGACACGACCCACATAATTTTGGTATGCTCGGAGTTTAGGTACCTTGTTCTTGGGTCGAGCCTGGGTAAGCCAAAGCAATCTGACCTGGCTTCGACTGAATCCTACGTATTGTATATATAGTTTTTTTCTCTCTCTATATATTATATACAGTATATATACATATATACATATAATTATAATAATACTTTTAATTCAAATCTCAATTATTAATTTTATTTAAGAATATGCATTAATGTATATATATATATATATATATATATGAGATCACACGTCAATACAGATAAAAAGACAACTCAAGCAAGTCGGTTTGGGTTTCAGAAAAGACTTGAAAAGAAAGGTGAGTCGTGGCAGGGTAAACCTACTTTTGACGTGAACCGATTCGAACCAGACTCCTCGACCCAGATTTGCCACCGCTAAGGTTAGTTAACTACGGATGTGCCTTTAAATAATTGGTCCCAAGTCGGGATAAATGACGTTGGTTAAGTAAGTTTGACAACCGATTCGAACCAGACTCCTCGAAACCAACTATGTCTGCCATTTTGTGTGGACCAGCTTCCGTATCAAAACTGTGTATTCCTTGTACTCATTTCTAAAGAAGTCAACTGTTTCGCTATTCTTGTTGAGAAATTAAAATATTTTAATTCGAATGAAAAGGATCCCGTTTCCTTCTTACGTACTTATATTCATCACCGTCGAGATTCTCCGCAATGAAGCCAAGAATCTTGTCATTACGTTTTCTCCAAACATTCTTCTTTTCATACTTATTTTCCGCCAATGCTTTCTCTTCTTTAGTAATCTCACCTTCACAATTGTTGATATCGGGAGTTTAAGTTCTAAGTTGGAGCCTACCAATATATCCACGAAGATCGTAAAGAAGAAAGTGGTTTTCCATATTACGTGCCCAAAGCAAGTAATGTGTTGCATTCAAGACGACATTTCCTTTTTCTTTACAAAAGGAGACCGTAGTTTAACACACACATGCAACAATCCCCGGGAATCGAACTCCCCACCGGTAGTGGAGTCAGAGAGCCCTTCCAGTTGAGCTAACGCTCTCTGGATATCTATCATCAATCAAGGTTTTGTTTTGAAAGGAGAAGATACAGAGCAGGGTTACATAGATTGAGAGGGTAGCATGTCCATGACAGCCAAGTAGCTTATATGATCTGGTGCTTCCTCAACTCTGTTCCCGCCCTTGTTGATATGGCGAAATTCAGTATCTGAAACATTGTGCTGTCTGGATACAGTCCTCCTCCAATGTTCTAAGGTAGTTTGACATCCTCTTATTGTTTCCTAGGAGTGCAATAAGCTCCAAGGAACCACTTTCTGCAATATTCAGAAAGCTCAGCGCCTTCAATGGTGTTAGTCCTAGTCTTAAAGTATACGCATGATCGGAGAGTTTAGCTCTGGGAGGCTCCAACGGTCAGCTGCTAAAAATGTCTGTATATCTAATCACCGCCCCTCCTCCTTTTCCATCTTCAAAGAAAGACGCATCTGTATTTAGTTTATACTCATCAGCTTCGAGTGGCTGCCATCATCAATCAAAGTTTTGATTCAACACAAAAGCATCGGAGTTTTGTCTAAAATCTCATTGTTATCACCCCAAAAAAGAACCATCAATCAACATAGCGTTCGATACAAAAGTAATAAAACTCCACTGAAGCATTGACAACTTTCAAGGATCACTCAGTTTCAATCATTCAATGGGCATACAATGTGTAGGGTCCTGTTAGAGGCCACCAGCTTGCACTTACTTTCATGCATAGCCTGCTTCCACGGTAAGCTAATTGTTCCTAAAACAAGGATTTGAATCTTTAACACTACGCACTTGGGGATAACTAATGAAAGACTCGTTCACTTTCTTTGTGAACATGCAGAAAAGGATTTTTCGTTGACACATTGTTGTGTTGAGGACAAGCTTCTACTATTTGACAATAGTAATTTCACATAAACAATGCATATCATGGTTTTGTTAAAGCAAATGATTTTAAGTGCAAACTTTCAACACTTTCAAAGGTAGTAATTGTCCATACAATAAAATCACGGGGTGCACAATTGATTCCCATGGACACAGGCTGATGAGAGAGACAGAGAGCTGCTTTAGAAAGCAAGACGGCAGCCAAGCATTTTTTGTTTCGTAGCGCATGCCTGCATCCCAAAAAAAACCAAGACAGGCCGAAGGCGATCCACACAGGGTCAAAGCGACAGTCATTGGCTCAGTTTAGCCGAGGGAAAGACGTTTCAAGCAGCTTTATGTCCTTTCATCGATTACTCACTGAGCATCGGTTATGTATCAAACATGGAATGAGAACTAGAGGTAGCAAATTTTGATCCGACCTGAACCTGACCCGAAAAAACATATCAGGTTCGGCGGTTAGGCATAACCTATCGGGTCAGGTCAACCCGACCCGACTGAAAGCATGTATACTATAATGCATGTTGTACTCAGGTCAACCTGGGCCTGGTAATGTACCCGAACAAAAGAATTGGGTTCCTTCCAAGTCAACCTGATTTTGACCCACACCTGAAGCGACCAACTCATTGACTGGGATTTGCCATCCTCAATGAGAACTTATCAGATGGCCCTTAGTCTGAAGGAGAAAGGGAGTAGCACAAGTCACCAAATGGATCTCTATTATGTATGGAATCGATATTTTACAAGTCACTGTTCCTTAAATGCTATGAAGTTGCTGACTTATTTCACAAGAAAAACTCGTTTAATTTCCCCTCATTTTGGTTCGAAACAAATCTCTTTACAACTTTCGATCACTCTCATAAGTCTGGATGTCGATGACATGGTGATTTTGTAATAGCTGTTGCTTAGGCATGCTTCCTCACTTCTCTCTGATTTCAAAGTGATGGACTCAAGGATGTTGTCACTGTGCTCAAGCATGCTGGCTGAACCACCTTCTTTATTTGTAACTCACAGAAACCACCTGAGGAGGTGTATGATCGGAGCACCACACCGTAGAACTCCGAGGCAGAGTGCTGATCTTCCCTCGGAGCTACTCGGTGTACATTGATGTTGAGAGAAGCTCACTCAAGAACATGGACTGGCAAAAGAATTGATTTTACTGCCACTGCTGAAAACTTCTCTGGCTGTTGATACTGATGCTTTCTTACTGTTAGTGTATGATTAAATTACCCAATACCCGAGAGAGCTTTATCTACTGATCCAACAGATGAATTCACAAAAAGCAACTGGTGAAGCCCCAAAAGTCATTATGGTGTGCATTCTTTTCCTTCAAATTTCAGAACCATGATCAACAATGCTTATAAATCCAAAACCCGACATACTCCAAGTACAAGAAACATGAAGGTTCGTTGTGTCTTCGGCCTCGGTCACACTCTACATCTCCAAGACAATAACTGCAAGAGACGAATATAGATTCATGGATTAATAGACATGTTAACATATACTGTGAGTGCATCAATCATTTTGACAACCCATGAAACAGTCCATCTGAACCAAACAGCCACAAATTGCTTCATAACATCTAATATTTTCACCAAGGCTCAAAAACTCTTAGTAGTCGAAGCGGCACTCGCTGTGATTTTGTACTCGGCCCAAAGCATAAAACTGAGGCTAAAACTCTCAACCTAATGGCTCAATGACTTAACTTGTGCAGCTTAACACAACTCATCAGTAGGTCAGGACGGGTCATGTCATTCAAAATCAATTCTCTAGGAATTGTGTTAAACATCTTAAAAGCTCAAACCAGTAAAAGAGACTGGAAACCACAAGTTGATGCATGCTGCATTCACTTGGTTCACTTTAATTTCAAGGAGCGGAGCGTAGTAGAGAAAACAAGAATGCTTACATTCAGAATCCGTCTTCACCCATTTGCATCTGTCGATCTCTTTCCCCTTCGATTCGTCTTTGCTTCGAAGGATCTTCTTGCCTGATGTAGCATTTTGGTGGTATATCTTACAATGAAGAACTGTTCTGATCAACTGTCAAAGACAAATGAAGAAATCACTAAGTAATTGTTGAGATACAAAATTGGAGTTAAAATGTCAATATGTGGTGCAGTGCTCACCTTGTCCACTCTCGACTCTAGCAACAGCTTCTCTCTTAGGCTCGGTGTCGGCATGAATCCACCTCGACACGCGAATACGTTCTTTAGTAGGAAGGTGAGTGATTTCTGTTTGATCCTAGTTCCAGCATCATCAGCACAGCACATATCCTTTGCCTTACTCGCAACAACACATTGATTTTGTGGATCTCCATTTTCACTGATTGAATCACGCGCAAGCCGCAGGCTGCTTGTCCGGTCAACGTCTAGGCTCGAAGGGCAGTTCAAGAATTTGTTGAGGGGGCAGTCACTCCTGCGCGATGACCCCTTCGATTGTGATTCACGTCTAGAGTGTTTAAGTGCTAAGTATTTTGTTAACTCTTTCTTAAGCTTGCCAAGCTCTTCCATGCCAAATTCAGTTAAATCTTGAATTTCCAAAGATGGATTTTCCTGGATTTCGCGAACATTTGCTTTGTTGTTATTATCGACATCCGAATTCCCAAAAGTTCCTATGGTTAGTAACCCAGGTTGCCAATCTTGGAGGCCAGTGCGATTCGAAGAAATTGCTTCAGAAACTTCTTTCTTAGCTTTATAGTTGGTCATGCCTGGAAATTAAGAATGAATTAGAAGGAAGAACAGAAAAGAGCTAGAAAACCTGATTAAATCACAAGAGCATTAAGGGGCTAATCATCTTTTTATGGACATAAAGAAACATTAAGGTTCAACTTTTACCAAAAAGATTTGAAAAGAAAAGAACTCACATGCGTCTGCCGCCATCGATTTCTTGGAGCTGGTTTGTTTTACACGGAGCTTTTGTTGCATCCAACTCAGGATCTGAGAGGTTACAATTGAATTAGAAAAACAAATAACATGAGTATTATTACCTCAACAGAAATCAAATGTACATGGCTTGGCATTGGGAAAGTGAAAATACGCATCATGTAGGAATTTGTCCTTTTGTCAAATGGTACATGGCAACAATCCCCAAGCAACGTCGTGTTATGAGTGATCGGGGTTTGACCAATCTCTCTCTTTTTCTCTCTCTCTCTGATATATATATATATGTGTGTGTGCACTGTCAACCAGACCATCAGTTTCAAATCTGCAAGGCTCTGAACATAGAAACACCAGGGATCAATTCACGTAAAGAAGGCGAGTGAGTTGGTTTCCTTTTAATGCTATCTCCTGATTTGAATAAAAGTGAAGGGTGAATGTTAGTTAGTACCGTGTGAGATATTTTCCTGCTTCTACCGACAATTTAAAGAAACAGTTTCCTGACTGAAATCTGTTAAAAAATTCATTTATAAAGATACCAATCAAAAAGGAATCTGTCGCTGTTCATCTCTAAAACGGCTGAGTTAAAGCAGAGATGTTAACACCAACCATCTACAACGATTGGAGGACAAAAATCATTCATGAGAAATCTACCTCTAAAATGATTTCAACATCAAAAGTAGCAGGTTGCAGTAGTGCGTACCCTCATTTCAGCAAGGCCTAATGAATTCCACCTCTTGAACTACGAGGAAATGATTGCGATCCTCTGCAATTGCTTGGTGAGTTATAAAGAAAGAAGAAGAAAGAAAGGTGAGTCTCTTTTTGTTAGTAGGAAAAAGAAAGGTAAGAAAGGTAATATGTAAAGGCGAAATATATAAGGCATGGCGATACAGAATTCCATGACAAAAGGCACTGGCCCCCATTAGCTTGTTCACAAGTTCCCACACTCTCACACCCGTCGCTTTCTGGCTTTAGTTTATTTTATTCATTCGATCTACTTTATGCTTACTTCAGCGTCTCCCACCCCCTCGGCCCCTATAGTCTAAAGCGTTTTATAAGGGTGTAATATCTGAATCGTCATGGACAAAGGTGGTCATTCTTGAAATGCCATTCTAAAGTGTATTTTGGGTCTATTGATTGGACCCATATTGGAATTGGATCCTATACGATGTAGGTTCCGCATCAGATCTACATTCAGTGAGACCCTCTGTTTTCTAATTTTGGAAATTGAAGCTTTTCTTATCAACTCCACATATGGTTTTCGTTATGTCCTTTTTTCAAGTCCATAGAAACAAGAGGAGCCAACCGGTTCATGTTGATTTTGGCTTGGAAAGGCTTTGATAATTGTTTGAACCCCAATTTGGATTTAGGTTTTACCCACTATCAGATAATCAGACAGGAAGTGATGGGATCTTGTATATATGTATATATGTATGTATATATATATATATATATATATATATATATATATATATATATATATATATATATGTGTGTGTGTGTGTGTGTGTGTGTGTGTGTGTGTGTGTGTGTACACTTCCGCATAACAAAAGGAAAAATAATACAGGTAATACACTGTTGAAGGTCAATTGTAACTACTTAACGATTTAATTGTGTTTGACATGAATAAAGATCATGGCTACACAACAATTTGAAGATGTTCAAGTCAATGAATTGAGTGGTTGAGCTTTTACGATTGAAATTTCTTAGGAACACAGCCACAATGCGATGAGTCGATCATGCTCCTCATTCAAGGCAGAACGTTGCCCCAACCGATTCGTTTTGGACACCTACATCGCTTAGCCCCTTCACCTTTGAGCAAGAATAGCAAAATCCAGGAGATGGCACTCTTAGAAATGTTGATCTAATTGAAGCTTTCCTCTGTTCTGTTTGGATGGTTTAATTGCATATCTAGAAATTTAATGAAGTTTCATCATTTCGACAAGTCTGGTACCAACTTGGTCCTTTTCTGGACCTTTTTAGGAAAAGATGCCTTGGCTTGCTAAGTAGAGGTCCATTGGATCAATTGTGCACTGTAAGCAATTGCAAGGTGCAAAAATGTGTGACGTTTTACAATTTTGTGCTGAAACAATCATACATGGTGACGCGATGCTGTTAAGTTGACGAATTATTGTGGCATAGACTCGGCATTTGGACCTAAGAAGACCGTATCTGGTGCACATGTTAGCTTATTGAATCTAACCTAATTGGACTTTTTACAATATCAAGTGAAACTCTGAGGCACACATGCATGGGTATTAGATGGAGTCGGGTACATGGATTCTTTGTTTCTACATATCTCTATCATAATTTGTAGAATCCATGGTAAATAAGTTTGATAAAATTTTACGTTAGACTATCGAAAGCCTAATGTAACCCTCATCCTTCATTAATAGTCTTATTGATGTGGGTTGTTTGATTTTGGATTGCTTAAAACCTGAAACCGAAATTGAATCATCCGTTTTGAGACGATTCTTATTTCAAATAAAAAACCATTCTAAAACCATTAAATCTTTTTTTGGAAAAAGGATAAATATTTCTTTTGATAGTCAAATTCAAACTGTTGAGCTATTAATGAAGTTGTCTTATTAAATATTAAAATATATATTAACTAATTAATGACTATTTAACCACCAGTTCTCGATCAAACCAATAACTGAACTGAAAGGTTTCTGGTTCCAGTTTTAACCAATTCAATTCTAAACTGACTATGTCTATATTTGAGGAACATATTGATGAAAGAGTGACGTCTATCATTTATTCATTTTCATCCCCTCTACTTCTTAATTAGCATAAGTTTCTCTTAAAAACCGGTTAAAATGGCATTTTGTAGTCAGAGGTATCCCAGAGAGACTAAATGGCTATCTACATATAACTTAGGTTACTCAAGTAGGCGAGACCGGTTTGGATCGGATCCGATGTTCGTGAGTCAAAACCTGTTCCTTAATCGGGAGGAAAAGGGAAATCTTATTGCATGACTAAATTTGGCAGAAAACGCAGGTCGCCATCATCATCAGATATGCTGCGACACGTAGCGGATACATCTATGTCGTAGTCTGAAAAAGATTCAGGGGCATTTTCGTCATTCGGAAAAGCAGTCGGCGGAAGCCAGGAATCGGAGCCACAGCCTTCGTCTCCGACTCCGAGTCGAGAGACGTATCAGGTGAGCCAACGCTCCGAGTGCAACGCCAAATAATTGTCGGAAAAGTTCAGTGACGCTTTAAATCAATGACAGCGGCATTCATGCTCACTTACAGAAAGAAGTTGCGTGTGGACCCGATCTACATCCAGTTACTTCATTGCTCCGCTCTGCTCCCACGCGTACCAGATCCAAGGGTTAAGAAGCAATGCTGGCGATCCAATCTGACGGTTCGGTGAGGACAGAAGACGCCAACCAGTAAATCCAACAACAGCCCGAGCAGAACAAAGCAAAAACTGCAATTTCCACAATGTACACGTCTGGGGTCTGGACTTATCAGATGTCTGAATTCTCAATAGGATCAGGATCCATGTGTGTCCAAGCCAACCTAACTCAAAACCTGTCGTAACACCTAACCCCGACAGTGTCGATGTATAAGATCAATCATCTACATCATCTCTCTGTCGTAACACCATGGTTTTAGGTCAGTTTACATTGACATAAAAGATAGCCATGTTACCAACGGTTGATTGGTCAAGTGATTGGCACTTGCCACCTTCCACAAGGCGTCAAATTTGGTTTTAGTGAAATGAGTAAACCAGTGATGGAAGAGATAAGCCCCATAGTGGGCCGTTCCATCTCGAACTGGGATCAGTCAGGGTCTTTTCGTCCTCTGGATACCCAGTGGTATATTTCACCAAAAAGGAAAGTTATAATCATGTTGAAACCAATGCACGATACATATTCGACAATGAAATCTGGGTCCACTGCATAAAGTCGTTCGGTTTCAGTTTTTGATCAGACACTCGAACAAACGTCAATGCCAAAAGTTACCCTATGAGGCCAATACAACAGGGTTCTCCAGCACAACAAGCTTTCAGAAAAGATTTGCCCCTTCAAGAACCCAAAGGCGCACCGGACCCCAAAACGTGACCAGATATGGAACCCGAAAAATGGGGGCTCGGAATAAAGTTAAGCCAAGCAGAACCAAACCAAGTAGGACTAGGAGATAATGCAAGTAAAGTTAGCTAGCTCGAAATCCTAGGGCATCGTTCTCAGATAAACTGTGATCAAACCCCAATTCTCCCTTATCAATGTCCCCATATGAGTTATATAAGCTTATCTAATGTTTATAAGATATGATACAATATGCACAATGTTCCTACCAATATGCACATAATGGGACATTTTTCTGAGAGAGAATGTACCTAGGATTCCAGTGCACTGCATATCTAAAAATTTCTTATTTGCAAGTCAGCCCATTGGGAACATCCAGCAGGGGAAATTGTGCAACCATGTGGAGCCTTGCCATGTCAGCCAATTTGGCAGGGAGGCACCGCCATGTCACATTCCTATTGCATCTTTTCAGCCGCGCAATTGTTGCCCTACACATAGATGCTCAAATCAGCCACATAATTTTCTGTATCTAGTAAGAGTTTTGAAGTATAGACATGCCACAAGCACGAGCATACACACGGTCTGGCTTGTGATGCACAAATAAGCCATATAATTTCTTATATCTAATTATTGCTCCCCAAGTTGACTCAACCCACCAGTAAGATTGGAAATTTAGAACAAGAAAACCATGAACCAGAACTGCACAAGCTATAGAACAAGTTCCACTACGTAGAGCACAGTCAACGACTTGGCAAATTAAGTATATGAAAAACATATTATTTATATATTATCAAAACACGCCATATGATACACAATCAGTGGCGGATATGGAGATTGTTGCAATGGGGTGTCCATCCGCGCAAAATCATGAATACTATTCGAATCATGTGCTATAAGACATAGCCCACAAAATAACCCTGGGCTATAAAAATAATACGAAGATTATGGTATAATTTTGGTATATAAGACACCTTAAAATGGATATCCAATAGTTGAACCAGTAGGCCATAACATACCCCATAGAGCCCAGTCACCAGCCGAACACTGAAATAATGTCTAGATCAACCACTATACGCATCAAACAATGTGCACGTGTTTACGAGCATGGATATGTGAGAGAGAGAGAGACTGCCCAAATTTTCAACCGGTGGAAATGTGTGCCTCATGCTCACCCTCTAGGAACTTCTACCTTAACTACTCATTGCACAAGCAATCAAAAGAGCCAAAATGAGTTCTGAAATCAATATTTCACTTGCAATTTGGTGACTTGTGAAATTGTCAACCCTCTTTTTTTCTCTCTTCAGGAAAAAACCCACCAATAATATAGGCCAGTGCTTAATTTTTTATTTCATGTGATTCCATCATTTCAACTACTAACTATAATATTTTATCATTTTTTATTGTATTTTACAACTTAAAAAACTATTCTTCATCAAACAAAACTATTATTGTGAAAACAACTTAAAAGACCTAAATATTTATATATAAATGATTTTGAAGTTTTAAATGATATTATTTGCAACTGTTTTTCAAAGGTGAAGTATAATTTTTGATAAGTAAAATAACAGGGAAAGATGACATTAAAACAGCACAACTATGTGAAACGGGAGATTCAACCAAACCATAACCTCATAGCCCAGATACCAGTGTATCTTTTCCAACATGTGAGTAACATTAAGCCACGCATAGCATGATCCTTTCTTGCCGCTAGACTTTTATTTCCTTCGTGGCCCGATCGCATTAAGTAGCCTACCAAACTCCCCCTTCGTCACACTTCTTCCGAGGAAATCCGTCCTACCTGTTTTCTTCCCTTGAATTCCATGATATCACAAAGTAAAGAAACTCTCAACTCCCACAACAATCTGGCCATGTGACTCACTTTCCCCGTGTTATCTTCCTGCCTCTAGATTGTAAAGAGTCGTGCCCTACGTACAACATGCCTGGCCAAAGAAAGAACACGTATTACCTTGGGGGAAACCTTCAGCCTCCAAAAAGATCGCCTCCACGCCTCATCTCTTTGGCACGACGCGGAATTCAAGGCGGTAAACATCATTAATATTATGCTAACCTCGTTCTTCACATCATTTTACACTGATCAATCTCACAAATTGCCTACTTGCCGTGGTCAAACCCCCAGAATTCAAAGATGCCTTCTTGTGTTCCATCAGCCACAACCAAAATGAATCAAGCTTATCTAAAGCCTTGGAGATTCTAGACCAGGACAATTATCGAGAGGTAAGTATGTTCATACGTTATCTCCGCTAGCTAAGCCCAAAATACATTGTACCCCCATGGAAGTTCACCCTTGCAATTTGTAAGCCCTTCAGCTAATATTACAGTTTAACATCCCACCTGCCCACTATCTGTTTTATTATATTTATCCCGCTCAGTCCCCTATGCTTCCATCCCTTAAGCAGCAGCAACACGATTTGCCTAGCACAAAGCCGACAGAATAATCATAGCAATGTAATCCACTTATCATGGAGAAGATGATACGTGGTCAGATATACTACAAGAAAATTTCATAACTTCGGTTATTTTATCCTCCAAAAAGAAAAGCCAACATGTCGTACTTCTCTTTTCCCGAAGGCTTTGAAGGGACTGCCTGTTTCAGTAGTTTTCATATGGACGCAGCGGCGAAGCCGCAACTTGCATCAGGAGCTTATCAACCCCCTAAATGTGAACACTTAACTTCCAAGGACGGGGGTTTGGGGCCCTACAGTCCCTGCTTCCTTGATAGGTAGCATGGAATTTTTCACATGAAAATAAGAATTGGCATTTAATAGATGCACCGCCACCACCCTTACTCTACTTTTTCAGCAGAAGAGCTGAAAAGAGGCCGTTGTTTTATGAAAAGGGCTTTTCCTCACTTTGGGCAGAAATAGATGACCCACAGGGTTACCCTTCCAAACCGTAACCTTCTTAAACAGAACTACCTATTGTTGTGCCTTCCATGGCGATTCATTTAGGCCAGGCATTTTATAATTTTGCAGTACTAACGTTCATATCATTAGTTGACTTTCGTTTAGCCCAGGAAACAGAGCTAAAATTTTTAAACCATTGTCATCACAAAACTGGTCACCGGAGTACCAACGTTCATAAGTTGACTTTCGTTTCTAACATATGAATTGCCCTTTCTCTACTTTTTAGGCAGTTTCTTCCGCTAACAAGAAAACTTCAATTTGTCTGATTCATGATTAGACAGGCCCAGCTTTTGAGTCAAAAATCTGATTTTGACTATAGCCCTTGCCAACAAGATAATAAGATTTAGCAAAAAAATATCATCGAAAGAAGCAAAAGTGCAATACAACTTTTCAAGATCCGAGAACATTACCAACCCTTAAGTACTAAACTCACATGGAATCATACGATACAGTACACGTTTACCATACGATATGGTACGAGTTACCCTATATTATATGTTAGGATGACATGATACATGTAATTGTATCATTTTCAATGGTTTATCGATATAGTCCATATCGTAATAATCAATGTCGCTTTTTTTAGTAGAAAAACTTGAGATTCGTGGAGTTTTTTTTTTATTTTACTTACTCCCAAACCCTTCTTTGTCTCCTCTATTTGTTCTTAAACCGTTTTTCTATCTACTATTTGCTTTATTTGATTTCATGGAGAAATCATATACTTTTGCTTTCAAACCATAAAAATTCATAGGCTTTTTATGAAATTCGTAACATACAATCTTCCTTTCAACTTTAATCCTTTCTAACTTTATTTTTTACGAAAAAATTAAGGTTTTTATAGATTATGAGATTCCTCACCTTTATAAAACTTTTTTCTTGTTGTGATTTACTCAGCTTGATAGCGTATGAATAAGCCGATTCAATTTAGAAGCACTATCCTTCGGTGTATGAAGGTAATAGGCTTATGAATAGTTGCATATAAATATCTTGTAGGAACTAAAAAAAAAGGATGTAAGTATTTGTTGTTGGATGCCTAAATATGTAAAGTAGGAAATTCAAAAAGTTTTAGAGGCTACAAAGAAAAAGAAAAGAAAAAATTATGACAAAAAGAGAATAAATAAACAGTTAGGATATATCTCAAGATACTTTTCGAGAAATATACAATAAAGAAATTCATGATATGATTGAGGAGGAAGAAGAGACAACTTAGGAGATAAGGAGAAGGCAACAAAAGGGAAAGAGGGTAGGTTTTGATAGTTGTAGCAACGGGGTTAGTTTTTGTTCTATTGCAAAAGCTCCTATTCACTCAATGACTGCAAAGGGTGGTAGAGGAGATCCTAGAGGTAATAAAATGTATTCACTTTTTCTAACTCACAACTCCTTAAGCTCAACAAGATATTAGATCAACTATGACAGACAATGAAATACATTCACCTTTTTTTCAACGCTTAACTAGGTATCAAATCAGTTATGGCTTCAAAAGAGGTAATTGAGAATAAATTTGAAGTGTAGAGTTTTTTTTTATGAAAATTGCGAAGTTATAGAAGGTTACTTGTTGTTTATTACCTAAAAGGGATATTATTTTTGAAATCTTATGACCTGATAAAATTATAGATAATTTGTCCTCTATTTTTGAAGATGGTGTTGAAAATATTATCAATTTATTATTGATAACATTGTAAATTTAGAGCAATTGGAAAGATGCTTAAGTTAAACCATCTATCCTTAGTATGAATCCTATGTGTTGCACATTGCATAGATTTTATGCTTAAGGATTTAAATGTAATTGATGAAATCAAGGAGAAAATGTCACAAAGTTTATTTATAGTCACTTATCTTTATTATATTTGACAAGAATCCATACTACTAGAAGGGAGTTGATTAGGCTTTTATTGACAAGACTTGCTACAAAATGTTTTTACTATTCAAAGTCTTGTTATACAAAAATGTATTGAAAAAGATGTTTTCATATGATGAATGAAGCTCTATAAGTTGGTTGAGAAAGAGTAAGGAGATTACTGTAATGGACCTTATTTTTAATGCTAATTTTTTTAGAGAAATATAACATATTTTTTAAGATGATTGTGCCTTTAGTAATATATATAATGAATATAGACCTATTATGTCTTATATATATGATTATGGATAAAGTCAAATTGAAAATATAAGCAATCCTTAAGAAGGCTTGAAAGATAATTGATGTGCGTTGGAACCGGCAAATGCATCATGATTTGCAAGCAGATACATATTTTCTTAATCTCTCCATTAGATTTTCTTCCGACTTTATAGAGGATTAAGAAGTTAAGAAAAAGATATTAAATATAATTGATCTTGTACCAGATTTAGCTATTCGATACAACAAAATGTGGTCAAGTATGATTTGGTTTCTTAATAAATGATTATTAATTTTTTATTCTTATGACTTGTATTACTTCTTAAGACTTAATCATTTCATTTATTGTGTTTTATTATAGATGAATGATGAATTAACTTTAGTATAGATGTACCAAACTTGTTGAGGTTTGCTCAATGGATATTTAGTCAAACATGTAGTTTGAGTGAATGCCAAGAAATTAGATTTTTTTCTAACGCATTTATACAAAGAAGAGAAACATATTAGAACATGCTTGTCTTGATGATTTGATATACATTGCATCCACTGAGCATGCTCTAATGATATACGCATTTAAAATTGTGTTATATTAGAGCATGCTTGTCTTTATGAGCATACAAAGAAATTAGATTTTTTTCGAATGCATTTATGATGCATTTATTAATTATGATCCTCATTTTGTTGAATGAAACATTGAAATCGAACTCTTGTAGTTTGTAACTTTGCATTTGTATTTTGTAAATTGTAATCTTAATTGTGAACTGACATTGTAGTTTCAAACTTTTTACTCTTGTAGCCTATTGATATTATTAACTTTAAGTTTAATTTTCTTACTTTTATAGCCTGTTGGTATTATTGATTGTGAAATGTTGTTGTCATGTCATGCTTAGCTGCTTATTAGTTGGATTATGAATGTCTGATCGTGTTTTCTAACAATTTGTTACCTTTTGTTTTTTAATTTTAATCTTTTCTATTCTTAAACTTTTTATGATTTTTTTATTATTCAAGACCTAATATGTTGTATCATATGATATGGTACAATTATCGCATATTGATGCCCTGTACGTTACATGCACTCATACACTTATTACAACATTGTTAAGTAGAACTAATTTCTTATCAAAAATTTAAGAAAAGAAAATAGGTAAACACAAGACTGCACATTGAAGTACAATAAAAGCTATGGAGAAGATCAAAGGGAAGAATTTATACAATGTTTGTTCGTACATTCATAAGCCACACGCACACATTGTGATATATCACCAGCATCTATAATTCCACAAGTGCCAAAGTAATCTCCCTTTTTATCAGGTTCTGTTATTTCTTTTTGCCTTGGTGTTATTGGTCAAATTTCCAATCGCACTTAGAATCTGGATTTAGATAATCCCAATTGATATTTTTCTATTTTCTTTTAGGAAGCAAGTGTAATATTATCATATTAGTAAGGGAACCTCAGCAACAAAACCGAATAACCAAAACCAAGCCTTCTCAGAAACCAAGTGGGGCTGGCTACATGGATTCTTAACTGTGCTTAATTTCTTGTCAAGATCAATGTTATAACTTATTATGCATATCATATGGATGGAGATTTCAATAAGATATGGTGGTGTGTCCTATGATAAATACAACACAAGTCCTATTCGCATTTAACTCCAAAGATACAAGATCGTGTTTATTGTTGTCGTCCAATACTTTAGAGGCCTTCCCTATTTTTTCCAAACTGTTCGCTCTCAAATTCTTTCATCTCCTAGGAATATTATTCTATAATATCTTTCTCAGGAATGCATATCAATTTTCACTCTTCCATCATCTATTTCAACCAAAACTATCAAGCATGCGTTCTGTATGTTATATTTTCTTTCCACTAAAACCCTTTGGCTCTAAGATGTTTTCTCTCCACAGTTTGTCTTTCGTTAAATTATTCCCTTGACTCTGAGATAATGTCATCTAAACAAATATGCACCCAAAGACCTTATCTTGACTGTGCTCATCATACATGTCCAACTTCCTCATGACCACTAACAACAGGATGCTGCTCAACATACATGTCCTTCGTAAGGTTCATATACATAAGAGACACTACTTTCTTTCCTAATGTTCTCCAAAAAATATCTCTTAAGACCATATCATAAGCCTTCTCTGAATCGATAAACTACATGCTAAGCTTCTTTGCTCTTCTTAAAGTGTCCCATTGTACATCTTAGTGAGTGAATATCTCTACAGTTAATCTCTCTTTTCATTCTAAATACATGCCTTAATCCCATCCTAGCTTTTTGCCATATTCTTATAGTATAAATTATTAATTTGATACGCTATAGTTGGCATAGTTATAGTTATGGATATTTCCTTTCTTCTCTCTTCAACATCTTGTTCTTCTTCCACATAACAGACTCCAGGTTGAGGCACTTATCAATGACATGGTAACGATCTAGGAAATCTGTGCTGGTGAAGGTCAGTTTCTATAGGACCCTTCTTCCCTACTTGGTATACACGTGTCAGTGTGTGTGCCTGTGTGTTTGAGTTCATATCTTATGAGATGTAGCACATATTCAACATACATATGAATAGTATATTCATAACAGGGTATGTATATTATATACAGTAAGCAAAATATAGAGCATACATTGTGATATATACACACGTACATTTATGCAAGCATATAGGCGTATCTATGGCACACTATTACAAACTAGGCCATTCCCCACCACCACACCCAAAAGACAAGCAGCGTGATATAGTTAGTACGCTAGAATAATTAGCACAAGACATAGTTTAATGCAGGAGAGAGAGAGAGACTCAACATTGCGAATTATGATACTTGTACAGTATCATTCCCAACGAGAAACGAATTAGATACTTCTCTTTCAGCTGCAACACTAGTATATTACCCATTTAAAATTCAAGCCGTGGAAGGAAGAGAGGCTAGCTGATCCATTGATGAGAAGGCTTCTACATCCACAACCTATATTATGAATCTTCAAGTTAAAGCAGCACGGTCACAATAGATATTGATGCAACCCACAGGTTTGCATTTCAAATAGGTCCATTCTTTTCAGGATAAGAAAGAAACAACTAGGTGGCTATTGGATTTGGCAAGTAAATTATCTGTGTTTATCTATAACATATGGAAGCAATTGTAATCAGCACGTCAGCCAAATATTGTTAATGATTTATTTATGAGTTCTGGAACCTTTGTCTGAGAATGGTCGGCACCGTACAACGTTAAAGTAAGCATCTTATTCTAGGGATATCGATTTATGGATTTTCTTGTGAATCATTTATGGGGATATAAAAGACATACAAAAGCTAGCTGCATACCAAAGAAAAGGTCCGTGCTAAAATATGAAGCTTTTCAATCCCTTACCGCATCAAGACAACATTTCGGTTCCTTTGGTCTCAAATAACTCATATCAACCACTTGGGGAAGAAGATAATATTCAAAGCTATATCAACCACTTGATGAAGAAGATAATCAGAAAAGCTGGTTCATTTGAGAAATGAATCTCCCATCCAATCATGATGCCTCACTGCACAAATTAAAAATGGACAGCCAATCTTTTCATGATGCAAGATGTAGAAAAGAGAAAAGAGAATATAATCAACTTAAGCAAGAACCATTATGTGTTGTGAACTTTTTGTGTTGGATTTTTCCAAAAGCACCATTCCTTTATAAGTTTTAATCCAGTGTTACAGACATCCTTTCATTATTTCTATGGAAAACACCATTACCGATACTACTACGGCATGTTAAGATTAGATAAAAAACATTCCGACCCAAATAGTCAAAGGGTTTCTAAATGAACTTTTTACAACTCATGCAAATGATAGTAAGGTTGTAGCATCTAGGTAACTTTTACGACAGTGACTTCAGTTTACAACTTAAATGACTACAGTTGACTGCTTCCTGAAGTTGGAAAACAACCTTTTATTTCCTACGGAATGTATATGATTGTGCAATATGTTGATTCATAGAGATCATTAAGGTCCTACACCAACCTTAGAGTAAGATCATGTTGTTTAATCGCCTCCTACAGTTCATCGTGTACTGATGTAGCTCCTCCTGTGCAATGATACAATAATTAATAGCAGAAAATGGACAATAGCTCCTCTTACAGTTCAAATGTGTGGGTGTGTGAGAGGGGGAGAGAGAGAGAGATAGAATGCACAAAGGGTTTGTCAAGTACCTGATGGTGGAGAGGAACGAGCGAAGTTGTTCTGACTGCTCAACAGAACCCAGTGTCAATAGTTGAGACAATGACCATACACTAGCATGCGGTTGGGGTAAAACCTAGAAGCAGCCACCTGAGTTATACACCACCGTTGCATGACTACTTTCACTATCTACACAAAAAGGTTCCATGTTTTTAACTTAGAGTTTTGAGAGAGTAATAAGGCTTAGGAGTACTCTGGTACGATGCTGGACATCTTTGTAATGAAGTCTATGCTTCAATCTAGCAGCAGAGGATCAACGAGCAATCACTACTAATAGTCAATCACAAGGCCTTAGAAAAGGCTACAATCACATAAGTGCAATGATGTCACATAAATCACAATAAAGATTAATATTATTCAATAGCTACAAAAGGCTTGTTGAGAGAATGTACTTAGGGGAATTTATAGAAGAGAAAGAAGAGAGGAGAGTAAGTGGAGAGAAACACAGAGTTGGGAAAAGGGTCCAGCCAACCCCTAATGGCTAGCTGGACTACCCTTGGGAGCTGGTCCCAACTTCCCAACGGCTAGTAGCCATTGTGGCTGGCCCTTGTAATCATGCACCAGGGCCGAATGACCCTAGTTCCATGGATAGGACCTTCTTCGTGTCCTGTCATATAAATAAAATAAAATTACATAGAAAAGAAAAATTACATTTCTTTTAACAATCTTATACTAGTACAGAATGGTTTTCATACTACTGGGCAGAGCAAGTGAAGT
Organism: Brasenia schreberi; assembly: GCA_036023115.1. Classification (NCBI taxonomy): domain Eukaryota; kingdom Viridiplantae; phylum Streptophyta; class Magnoliopsida; order Nymphaeales; family Cabombaceae; genus Brasenia; species Brasenia schreberi. The sequence goes on from JAYKKT010000080.1 coordinate 417,647, forward strand.
TTGAGCATTTGATAGGAACATCCTAGTGAAGCTTGAATTGGATACAGGTGTATCTCCTCTCGTCACTTGATTTTTGGACTCCCTAATTTCTAGCCTCAAACAATTCAAACGTTGGACATATTTCGTTAAAGACCAATCCTCTAAATATTGTTAAGCCAAGAAGGTTGAGCAGTTAACGTCAGAGGCACAGTAACAAGATAGAGCAAACTGTAAGTAATTGTAGCAAGATGGAGAAGAAACCCTCGTTTCTACGGGTTTTTGGAGTTTTTTGACTTCTCCTAAGGTGCTCTCCGATGGCTCCTAAGGTGTTTTATGACGTCTGTGTAAGCCTCTCTATCCGAGTTATGGTATACTTTTTGAGTTTTTTTTTAATAATTTTTTTCTTTGTATTTATTGTTTTTTGTGTTTTTTTTTTAATGACAATATATGAAGTTATGAAGTGTGTGAATATGATTTTTATTGTATTCATGAAGTGGGAGATACTCTATTTGAGTGTTAAGTGAAGATTGTGGATTTATAAAGTGTTTTTATTTTCATGTTTTTTATTATATTGAAGTGTTCAATTGAGATGACATGAAGGGGATGATGATTTTGATTTTGAAGCAAAGGTGGTGAGGATCTTCAATAAGGAGAAGATGAAGATTATTTACTTAATGATCCTTATTACAATGTATAAATGTATTTTTTTCTAATTATGAAAGCTATATTTTTTTCTAAGGATGTCATGTTTTGCTTCAAAATATGTAATTCCTTTTTCAATTATTGAATGGTGAATGATGAATATGTACTAAATTTTTGCATTATATGAATTCTTTGCAATTATCATATTTTTCATATTTTTTTATGTTTGGATTTTTATCAATTTTTTTAGTATTAAATTACAATATGGGACAATACGATAGGATACATATCGTGGATCAAAACAATACATGATACGATACTCATCGAATAACACTGAATAGAACGTGTATTGCGTTATGGTATTGTTTTATATGTATCACGATATTTTACTTTTAAATACTAGCCTTAAAAATCCACTAAAACAAATATATTCGATATTCATAATTATTATTCATCTTCATTGATTATGTATGTTATACTCTTGAAGTTTGTTTGTTCATTTCTAACCTTGTTTTCTTGGTGACTCATATAACTTTTTTTTCTTAATAATATTTTTGATGCTTTGAGAATGATAAACTTGCTTAAGTTCAGAAATAGAGTAGACATTGGCAATGATAAAGCTGGATGGTCTATATAATCAATGTTGTAAAAATGTATCGGTGCCCTAAACCGATATGTGATAACTGCATTGTATCGTACCATATTATAGTATGGTACACTTTTTTTAATTTCTTGATAAAAAATATTAATAAATTCAAAAAATACAAGAATTGAAATTAATGAACAAACATATATAACATAATCAACATTAAACAAAATTGAATCCAAAAGCTTGATTTGAAACTGATAATTCTTAGTAAATGACTATAACTCTATAAGGATATTCAAAGAGATTGTGAGAAGAGAGCACTCGAAGACTTAAATGAGGCGGAGCATAACAAAGTTAAATAACATCTCATAATGAACAACCATCCATAACATGAATATTGAATACTTTTAATAAACAACAAAGTTATATCAAATCAGCAGTCGAGCATACTCTAGTCTGTTTCTCTTTTTCGTGTGAAAGAGTTTAAAAAAACTCCAATTTCTCTTGCATTCACTCAAACTTCATGTTTGGCTTAATATACGTTGAGCAAACCTTGACAAGTTCTGTGCATCTACACCAAAGTGAATCCACTATTCATCTAAAATAAAATACAATAATGATTAATAAAAAACACTCAAAGTCAATCAATTGATAACTTAAATGAATATCAATAAAAAACATATAATATCTAATCGCATTTGGGAGCAGAGTTGGATTACAACTAGCCTTCCAAAATCTCCAAGACTCTGTATGTACTTGCTTAACTATAAATGGATATTACAACGAGTAGATGAATCTTGTAAAGGTCAATTGCATTAAATATATCCTTTTTTACTTTTTCATTCTCTACAAAGTTGGAAGAAAATCGAATAGAAGGGTTAAGAAAATATGTAAGGCATGCAAATCATGATGCATTTGATGGTTCCAACGTGCATTAATTATCTTCCAAACTTTTTTTAGAAATGTTATTTTTGTTGTTAACTGCTTGCGGTCAAGGTTTGCTTGTATTTCTAATTTGACCTTATTCATAGCATTATATATAAGGAATAGCAAGTCTATTCACTGTCCACCATCCTCGTTATCTTAACTAAATGTATAGTCATCTTGGTGAAAACAAAATCTGTCACAACAATCTCCTCCCTCTTTCTAGACCAACTTATAGATCCCTATTCATCAGATGTAAACATTTTTTTCACTGTATTTTTCTTTATGACAAGACTTTGCACAATAATAACATTCGTAACAAATCTTGTCAATGAAAGCCTAATTAATTCCCTTCCACCTATATAGATTCTCATCAAATTCACAAAAAATTATAAATAAACTTTGTGATATTTATGCATGCATTTGTAGTCCCTCTTATTTCATCAATTGCACTCAAATCTTCAAACATTAAGTCTATTTAATGTGCAAACAAATAGAGTCCATACTAAGGATTGATAGTTTTCCTCAAGCATCTTATCAATTGCTTTAAAATTTACATCATTATCAGTAATGAATTAAATAACATTTAAAACACCTATATCTTCAACAACTTCCTCAAAAACAGAAAGTAAATTATCTATAATTTTATTAATATGAGACAAGTCATGATTTCAAAAACAATGTCCCCTTTTGATAATAGACCAACAAGTTCATCAAAGACCTACTTTAACTATCTGTTCAACCATTAGCCATAATAGAATTATAGAACATCTCGTGTCATTCCATGACTCTCTAAATTCAAAACTCCTAGCATTAACAATATCAACATTTCTGTAGTAACTTACCCCTTAAAGCATGATAAGTAGGGACTCTATAACCCGATCACACATTGGCAATAACATCCGACATACTTTGAAAATAAAATGAGTTTGCAACATTAAAAGGGAGGCAATTTTTATAAATGTTTTTTGCACATATCAAATCTACTTTCTCAATTACCTCCTTTGAAGTATAGTTGATCTAATGCCTGGCTCGAAGAGTCATACGTGGGGAAAAAAATGAAGGCATCCCACTACCTTTGGCCCTTGCTCCTCTTCTAGTATCCCTTATAGGCATTAGAAAAGTATGAGCTTTTGCAGTGAAAAAGAGCTAACTCCACTTCTACTACCACTAGAACTTATACTATTTTCCTTTTCTTGCATTCTTTTCTCCTCTTTAGCCATCTCTTCTTTCATCTCAACTGCACCATAAAATTTATCACCATACATCTCTTCAAAAGCATATTCAAATAGTTAAGACATATCTCAATCACCTATTTACGTCATCTCTCTCACCATTAATCTCTTCCTCTCCTTCGAAGCTTCCAATACATACTCATTCTCGTACTTCACAGCTTTGGAAACCCGAGAACAAGTACTAGCATCATTCTTGATTCCCACAAGTTGGTGTTTTATACGAGAAATACCATGTTTTATTGTATTCCAAAACATGCACTTGTTCACAAGTTTATTGCTTTCGTATATCGAGATACATATTTTCATGCCAGATCGACCAAATTGTAAGTCATTAAGACGAGAGTAGACAAACAAAAAGAAAAAAAGATTTTTCAAACATCAAGAACCATGAAATCTTTAAAACCTATAATTTTTTAAGTGAAGAATTGGGTAGAATGCAAAAGAAAAGGGGTATGTTATAGATTTGACAAAAGCCCTAAAGATGGAGAATTAGATTGAGTGAAAAACTTAAGAATCTTGTAAATAAACTAATGTTATCCGTATCGCACCATATCATACAATACAATGCGATACGGTGTGATACGTAGATACGGTGTGATACGTATCATATTATGAAGTTTCCATAACTTATCGGGTTATATCATGCGATATAGCCTTATCTCACGATAAAACATGTACGATACGAGCAATACGGCCAACAGAAACCCACATCTGGCACCTATTAAAAGCTCCCAAAGTGCCCTCCAGTGGCTCCCAAGGTGGTCTACATCATCTATGCAAGCCTCCCAACCCTGATTGTGGTATACTTTTTGAGTTTTTTCAGATTTTTTTTCTTTGTATTTGTTATTTTTTTAATGATAATATGTGAAATTATGAAGTGCATGGATATGCTTTTTATTATATTCGTGAAGTGGGAAACACTCCATTTGAGTGTTAAGTGAAGATTGGGGATTTATGAAGTGCTTTTATTTTAAGGTTTTTTATTACATTAAAGTGTTCAATTTAGATGACAGGAAGGAGTATTAGGGACTCCTAATCTCGGTCCGATGATCCGACATGAAAGTGGGGTACACCAATAGAGGAAAATATATTGAAGATAAAATCTTTGTTTTGTGAGAAGGTGTTTAGTGGTAGAATTTCATGATAAGAGACTAGGAAAGAAGTTACTCTAATGGGCAAAGTTAGGAAATTGTCAAAAGCCATTAAATGACAATATTTATAGATGATTGAGAAAATATTTGATAGGAAATAACAAAATGATGATTTAGAGATGTTTGAGGAAGAGGATGATGCTTTTGGATTGGGTGATAGTATTCCTTTTGATGGTACGACCGAAGTTGGTAGTAGTAGTTCTCGACCACCAACCAAGGAAAAGAGGGTTATTGAAGACGTTGAAGTGAAAGTAGTAGAAGAAAAGTTTACTCTTACATACAATCATTTTTCCCTGCTACCTTGGAATTCGTGTTGCTATAGCTTTAGAGCAATTGCATGAACAAATAGACCTTATAATGGATAGATGGTTTTATAATGCACGCATTTCATTTAATACAATAATATTTTTTATTGTCAAGTAATGGTATATGCAATTGTTAATATTGGTTCAGGGTATAAGATGCTTTCTTATCAAAAGTTAAGAGGAAAACTATTAGATAATACTGCTCTTGAAGTGTAGGAGTATTGATCCACTTTGAGAGAGTTATGAAAGGAGATGAGATATACTATTATAAAGATAGACGAGGAAGAACTTTATTAAACTTTCTTATCTATTATCCTAAAAGACTTATATTTTTGAGATCCCTAGACATGTCAGAGGAGATGCATATTACAGAGATTCTAAGACAAAAGTTTGATAATGTGATATCCAATGTTGGGTTAGAGAATGTACTCTAATTCATTACAGATAATATAATAAATGAGTTGGAAAGGAGTTAGCAGATACTTATAAGACTTTCTAGTGGATATCATGTGCAACCCATTGTTTAGATCTCATCCTTGAGGATATTAGTGAGATGGATGAGATAAAGGCAAAAATTGAATCTTGCCAAGATATCACCAAATTTATGTACAACCATGCTTTTATATTGTGTCTGATGAGGAGATATATAAATGGTGCGGAACTCCTTCGTACAACTACAACTTGGTTTGCAATTAATTTCTTATTTCTACAGAGCATTGTGAAACAATAGCAAGCTTTTAAAAAAATGTTCTCCTCAGATGAGTGATAATAATTTATAAAGTTGCCTTAAAATAGAAGAAACAGAAAGTTGAATGAGATTTTAGAGACAATCATTAAGAGTACATTTTAGAACTCCTATATTAAACTATTAAGGATTACATGTCTTTTAGTAAAAATTTTGAGATTTGCTGATAGCGAGGAGAAACCATCTATGAGCTATCTTTATGAATCATAGATAGGACAAAAGAAGTCATTAGAAGCAATTTAAATTTCAATAAAAGAAAGAGAGATTATGTGCCCGTGTGAAACATTATAGATAACAGATGGAACAAACAATTGCATCAACCTATTTATGCAACAACTTGTTACCTAAACCAATATTAAGGTATTCTACAAACTTTAAAAGGAACGGTGAGGTAAACCAAGGTATCATTGATTGACATATTAGTCCCTGATGAGAATAGACCAGATGCAATACATCGAGTGATGGAGATCTATGATAATGTTCTTCACTTATGAGTTTGCCTATAGCTATTAACAACTGTACTAATATGCACTTAAGTAAACTTTTTATCTAAGTTTCTTAATTCTTATATTTATTGTGTATTAAGTTCCTAATGTTTGTCTTTTTTATTAGATGTTTGGTGGAATACGTTTGGAAGTGATTGCCCAAATCTTAGAGATTTTGGTTATGAGTCAAACTTTTAATGCAATATGTTGTAAAAGGAATTTGGGTGTCTTTGAACACATCCATAAAAAAAAATGCAATAGATTGGAACATAAGTAACTCAATGACTTAGTTTTCATCCGTTGTAATATGCGGCTCCAATAGAGGTAATCTTGTATTAGTTGCTACTTAAATATTTTATTTTATGAATTAAATTGTTGACATTATTTACTAATTACTTATCTTTTTTTCTTACAAGCAATTAAAAAAATTAAATAAGAAAGAAAACCAATTTGATTTAATAAGTTTGGATAATTTTGATATATTAGAGGAGTGAATTATGGAAGATAATGAAGCAAATGCACTCTTAACCGAAAAAGACATTACATGGATTAATTTGGAAGAAACACAATAACAATATCATCAAGGGTATGATGATTTTGATTTTAAAGCACAAGGTGATAAGGATCTTCGGCAAGGAGAAGATGAAGATTATTTACTTGATGATCTTGATTATAATGTATAAATATATTTTTTTCAATAATAAAGTTGTATTTTTTTTTTAAGGATGTCATGTACTACTTCAAAATATGTAATTCTTTTTTAAATTATTGAATGGTGAACGATGAATATGTGCTAAATTTTTGCATTATATGAATTCTTTGTAATTATAATATTTTTTATGATATTCTAGATTTTACCAAATTTTTAGTATTAAATTATGATATGGGTGATATGATATGATACGTATCATATACACGATACGATATGCATAGAACAACATTAAAATAAACCACAAAATCAACAAGAAAAAGGATGAGAAAAGGATTTGGGAGCAAGAGAATGGCCTAAAAAAGGGTTTGAGAAGAAGCAGAAGTGATTTCTGTAACTTCAGATTCTCATACTTTATACTAAAAAAAACCAACATTGACTCGTACTATACAGGTTGTATCGTATACGGTACAATATAATTCATATCGTATGATACACTATGATACGGCACGATAAATCACTTATTGCGATATATGTGCCTATATCGTATTATATTCTCATACGATACATGATAAAATCGTATCATATATGTTAAAATGTAATAGGGTTGGGCTAATAAGACCCATAAGTTTGTATTTGAAATCAGGTCCCAATGGACCTAAGTCACTCGGGCCAAGGCCAATTGGGCTATCAGGGGCCAACGGCTAATAAAATAGCCATTGGGCCTTCAGCAACCACCAATACAATTATTGGCTTTCACTCTTCTCTCTATAAATATTCTTTATGTACTCAATAAACAATTAAGCCCTTTGTGGCTGCTTTGTATATAAATTTGTTCATCCAATAAAACAGATATAGGAACTTACCAATATCGTATGATACAATACGATTTTTACAACATTGTATATAACAACTATACTATGTAATTAAGAAGGTTATTCTTGAGTCAGGATTTACAATTATTAGGGAGATGCTGCTGTAACTTGATGAGGAACACGTGGCAACCTTCTATGCTGAACATTCACAAAGAAGCTTCTTTCTGAGCCTCACTAAGTACGTGTCTAGGTACAGAGTTTCCTCTGTATTCCCCGCTACATTAGCAAATTTATGATTGGCTCTTTTGTCTGAAAGAAGAAGTAACTGCTGTCCATGAAAAGATCCTGTAAATGAAATCTAGATCATTTGAAAAATTCAGGTACTAAAAGTGGTTTGTTTCATCACTAGCTTTTAGGTGGATGCATGTTCGAAAAATAATTTACCGACAACAAACTTGGAAGCGAAGTTGCTTAAAGCCACTTGAGCGTGATACTTTTGGAAGGAGAAGTTTTAATGCATTTTGTCACGAATGTAGGACAGAACAAACTAGGTTGCATGGAAGCAAAGTTCTTCCAATGATCTCTTTGGAAGATTTAATTTTTTGTCCTTTTTTAGGATTGAGTAAGTTCCTTCTTCAGATATGCACATTTAAGTAGCTGATCCGACCAGACATTGTAGCCATAGAATTTTGTCTTGATAGAGCCTTGACCAGCTCATTGAAGGAAAAGGTTTTCTGCCCTGTTTGTACTTTCTTCGTTTTCCAGTGAAGAGTCTTTGGCTTTGTGACTAATTTGACTAAATCCAAGGAAAGAGATCCGATCTGGAGGTGTTTGCAATCTCTGACATGGTGGTCTTTACTGTCGGGAGAAGCCAAAATAGTTCCATTACTGCATAAGAAAGGCATCATAGCTTGTCCCATTAAGCAAACAGCAAATCTACATGATCTGGATAGCATTAAATTGGATCTTTGCTTCCGGATCACTTTCTATTTAGTATGAGGTTACTAGCAACCTGCAATCAGATTTTCTCCTAGATAATGAAAGTTTACTTCTCAAAGGCGAGGCTATTCTTCACATTTGGATTTATGAGTCGAGGATTAAGCATTTTGTCTGATATTTTTAATTTAAATTTCTATTATTAATCTCAAAGATAAAGCGGTAAAAATTTTGTGTAAAATTATATTACTAAAAGACATTGTGTAGCTAAGACTCCTATATATATAATCTTCATAAGAAGCCTTTTTTCATATGTAACTTGGTTTCTTGATGACAAAGGCCCTCCAAGAAATGCCATTGAGTTGATGATACCAAGACAAGTTTAAACTCTAAAGAAAGGTGATTCTTTCATGTTACAAAAATAACCCCTTGATAACTGTAACTATCAACATAAAGCATAGAGAATACATTTATTTTGATCACAAGTTCATAATAACCAGTGAAGGTAATGAACAATCAGAGATGGAATTGTTTCATGTTTACATGAAAGAGTTTCGACTTACAAAATAAGGACCAAGGTGTGTCTAAGTTTGAAGGGCCTGCAATCAACTTCGCAAATTAATTTGATAGAGACGTGAAAGGGTGCCAAAGCGGTAGGTCTTGAGTCGATAGTTCAATAATGTGATGGAACGAAAATTAGTGGTAAAGGTTACCCTTTGAAAGGAGTAATAATGTTGCTGCATGATGATGGGGTCAAACCACAGTGATAATTGACACCATCTTCCTTTTTCAAAATTTAGAAAATACAAAACTATAAGCGGTTTGGTTTGGTCAAGGTAGATATGTCTGGTTAGTATTTGTCATGAATTTGAAACCGGTTTGCTTGGAACTTGAAACTGAATCGGCCATTTAGTTGAAGTTTCAAAATCGCCAGTTTCGAAATAGTTTTAGAACCGCTGGTGTGGTTTCAAATTTATTTTCTCAAATACAAGATCATCAAAGTCTTCACGAAGTGCAACCATGGGGAGTGTCCTACCATTGAGCTTGACAAGGAGTTTTGAAAAATATATTTAAACATAATTAGCATGGCATGGAATCGCCAGTTTCAATTTCGAACCAGTTTTTAAATACCATTAACCATATCCGAATCGGAGTGTTCTCTGTTTCGGTTTTAATTATGAGGATGGTTTAGTCATTTTCGGTTAGTGACAATTCCACGGGTAGTTCGGTTTCAGTTCCAAACTGACTACGTATGGATCGGAACGGCTGAGCTGAAGACCAATCACGGGCTTTTGGGACCATCAAACTATAACCAAACACGAGTTCTGGCTCCCAAAGAAAGGAAAATAAAAAATAGATCCTAACCTTGTATCTCCGCTTATTCATCCCCATGAAATCAGCCTCTTAAGAAATTTTGCAAGGCCAACGTATCTGTAGCAGAAATAGTCACTGGACCTCTGTTTTATATTTATTACACCATTTTATAAAGTACATGTCAAAGCAAAGAAGCAGTTTTGCTGCATTACGTTATAATCTTTACCACCAACTAACATCAATACTTTATAAAGAAGATCAATGAGCTGTGGAAGCAATTCAACTGCATGCTCCTGATGAGAACCCAATCCTAGAATTAGCAACGTCATAAACTACTTGTGTCCTCTTCTGCTGCCTGTTCCCTATGATCGCCACACTGTTCGCGCCATTGTTGGCCGCGAATGCCAAGCAGGCTTGCGACGTAGATGGAATGAAGAAGATGTTAGGAATATCCATGGGGAGTACTGATCCGCCCTGGAAATGAAACCTGATCACTGGGACTTGAACGGTCGACACACTGGACAGATCATAACATGTGTCTAAGATGCTAAGAGATTGAGTCAAAGGATACTGAGCCATTGAATTGCGGAAAGCCGATCTCAGTGCGCCGTAGGCCGAAGGAGGCAAGCGTGTAATCACTGTCCCCGAATCTATGATAGTCCCCGGACTCGAAAAGATTGAAGATGACAAAGGCAGTAGTTGGCCACCAACACTGATACCAGACAGTGAGAGAAAATAGTAAGCAGGGTTATGAGGATTGCTTATTAGTGGTGTATACTGAGCAGATGAATAAGAAGAATCAGGCCCGAAGGTCAAGAATCCGGTCGAGCTCGACGAAGGCAGACAGTAAGAGAACTGACTACCATACTTGCTTGAAGTCTGTGATACAGCAGAGAGTCTAGATCTTCCTAATCCAAGTATTCCCCCGGTCATACCAAATAGTCCTCTGTTGTTGAGGCCGCATCCGAAGGAAAAACCAGGGAATGCATTTGAGTCGGACAGAGTTAATGTATCGCGGCCGTAGAGACCAACTGAGTATGAATTGTCTCCATAAGCCACACCATAGAGGCACCTAGAAGCTGAGCACCCATTGGCTCCCGACTCGGTCTTGACATAGGTGCAGTCTGATTCACTGCAAGCTATGGCCTTGTATGAAGAAGAGGCAGATGGGCTGAACCTAGGCCCCTGTTGTTGGTAGCATGACACACCACAGGGTTCACACTGAACCCAGGTGATGTCACTACCAGTGTCAAATACAAGATAGAAGTCTTTCTTCGGTGTGCCGAGGCCGACGTTGACGATGAAGTTTCCGGTTCCGAACGAGGCACCCGAAGAAGCAGGAGTCCTCACTGAATCTGTAAGCAAGGCATCTCCAGGTTGGCTTTTAGGAAAAGATGAATTCAATGTCCTCGAATCGATCCAGCTGACTCTGGCTTGGTCTTGATGAAGAACCTCCTCCGAATCCTGTGTTTGCTTGTGCGTTGAGCTTGAGTTTGCATGGAATGGGGAGCAAGGCCCGTGCTGATCAACCAGTTTAAGTGTAGTCTTTCCTTGCTGACCACTGCGGGAGCCTGGAATGAGGAGACGATTGTAAGTCTTTTTCTTGGTTTATAACTGGGGACAAACTGGCTTACAAGGGGTCGGAACGACTCAGCATAAAACAAGGACTCTATCCCGACGCCTCATATGCTGTGCATAGGCCTGTGCAGCAAGGTTGACTGCCTGCCTATAAACAAGAGGCCCGCTCTACTATGATAATCCCCCTTAAGAGTCGGTTGAAAAAACAAAACAAAGACTTTTCACACATTAAGTGGGCATGGATCCTTAGTTACTGTTTAGAATTAACCCCAAAAGAGCCCCCTTCGGGGCTATTTACTACCATAAAACTTTGCCAAGTAATTTCACTTGTCCAAGAAACAATTTCTCGAGTTTTGCAGTAAGAAAGAAACATCACAGCTCCCCACAAGGCCTGGTGATGGGATGCGCAACGAGTGTGACCATCCTCAAAGGTTGGATCATGAATATATTCAATGATGCATAAACATAGTAATTACAGATAAAGCTCGTCTGTGACTGGCCTAAATCATGTTAATTCTTTCCCAGTTCGAGATGGTGTGCTGAAACAGAGAAGAACAGAGAGAATTTTCACCTTTTCCATGATCACATGTGTGCGAGCGTACGAGAGAATCGACTGCGAGAGTGTGATAGTGTTTGTTTATGTCTCTTGCACTCGCAAGCTTCGAGATAGCAACACAGAAGAGGAGGAAAAGGAAGAAAGAAAGAGGAAGGAATGATGTATTTGCCATGCTCAAGGACTCCTGCTATAATAATTGAGCTGCAGGATTATGAAGCCCAACCAAGGAGAGCATTATATACAGATTCGGTCTCATGTAGGGGACCCATAAAGGTCGTCAGAATCCACTGGAGATCATGCCAAGGGCATGGTTTCGGGTAAGGGCATTCAAGCCTGACTGATCCAAATAGATGAATCATTAGATCCGAACAGATTCCCAAGAACCTACCAACCAAAACCAAACTTTTTCCGAGACTAAGTGGAGTCGGCTACATGAATTCTCGGAGTTGCAGCCTGCTGAATCCGGAGTCATATTAAGATTTATTTCAGGAAAGCAATATCATTTGAACACTTTGCCTTTATCACCTTTTTTTTCAAGAATTCACGAGCTAGTTTTTCACACCTTTCAATCGACCTTCATTTTTAATACCTTTTACTTTTTTTAAGGCATCCCCAACACCTTAAACACGTTAATCTCATTTTATATAGTCTAATAGTCTCATCATGGACATATATATATATATATATTATATTCCTGTATGTAAACATAATTGGTTCCGAGTAACCGAAAACACCGGTTCAAAGCCACCTCACTAAAATAGTAAACTGTAACCAAAACAGGTTCCATCTGGTTTCTTCTGGTTAGTAACCATGGTTCCTGGTAAAGGATCTGGCGCAAACCAAAAAAACATACGAAACAAGACAATTGAAAAAGCTTACGGTTTCATGAGAGGAGGAACCACAGCAGAAACAGAGCGAGTGACCAACGGTTCGGTCACTATTCTGGCTTTTCAGCCCGGTTTGGCTCAAACCACAAGACCAGTTCCGAACCGGCCATGTCTAATTGTATGCAACTTATTCACCTCTAAAATGTATCGGAACCCATCAGAAATCCAAATCCATTTGAGAGCATGTGGTCGTCTCTAATCCGATTTGGGATTCAAATCTGGTCACACTCCTAAGACAAGAGTCACCATTTTTTGTCTCTTCTCTTGTTCGTAATGATGCACTACGCGTAATGGATGGGAGCCACAAATAATTTAATAGAGAGACTGGACTTCTGCTTATTTTGAGCGATACTCTTTTCGGTTGCTTCCTTCTCTTTTACAGAGATTGCCACTTTACCAAACAACAATGGAAATTGCAGATAAAGTGCATGTTGAGGAACCTTATCACCATCCCTTCCATTAGAGGCCCAACCACAGAAAAGAAAAATAAATAATAAAATCGAAAAAAAATATAAAAATATTGTGCCAATGAGGTGCATGAATAGCTCCCAGTAGCAGGATGGTAGATGGGGCCGCTGTATGCTGGATTCTTTCGCGTGTAAGATTGCTTATTGAACTAGGAATTGCCTTATGGGTCATGCCCATCACCCAATTTTGCTTTTTAGACTTGTAATATAATTGAGCAGTGCTTTCCTTTGTTAAACTATAATGGAGCAATATTGTAAGTAGTGTATAAGGTCAATTAAATATCCAGACCATAGTTGCACCCAGAGCGTTAGCTTAAAGGCAGGGCTCTTTAGCGCCATTGCTCCTGATGGGAAGTTTGACCCCGGAAAGGTGCATGTGTATGCATGTGTGTTAGGCTTCAGCCTCCTCTTGTACTCACAAGTTGAAAGTTTATGAGTTCGATGCCCAGGAAGTGAATGTGGATTCGCCAGGCCTTTGTAAAAAAAAACAGCAAAAAGATACATAGCATAGTCTATGATAAGTACCATCTTTTTTGTTCTAAAAAATAGAAAACAAGGAACCCAAAGTGTTAGCTCAAAGGCAGGGCGCCCTGGTTCTCTTACTGCTGGTGAGGGAGTTCGACTCTTAGGGGTGCGTGAGTGTGGGTGTGGGTGACATGTATCTTATGTATGCTTATTTTATTTTCGGGTGTGATAACATGCATGCATAGTTATATGCCTAAATTACACTTCAAGCATACTAGGCAGGCAGATTATTCAATAATTGTCTAAATACAGTGGAGCTATTGCTCGTTGTGAATAGAATTTTAATTTTCTATTTGAGGATAAGATCTGACCTTTTAAATCTTCAGAATTTAATATGTTAACCGAATAAACTCAAATAAAAGGTGTTTGCTTATTTATGCATAATATCTCAAGTAATAGAACAAAAAATAAATGAAAGAATGTATTTGGTAAACTGGAGTAAAGCATGTTTAGATAACATCTAATAGTTAATTTTCATAGAGGAATGTACTTTAATTAAAAATAGTGAGCGTCAACAAAGTCGTTCACAAGGCAACATCAGGAGCCAGCCTGTATTCGCTTATGTTGGATGAACATTACAAAATAGGGATAGATACCAACCATGAATCTTCACAAAGAATTGGACAATCCAACTTACACTCCATCAATGGACATTTAGGTTCTGCGTTGCACAAGTAGAAATTAGGGTTTTCTAATGGTTCGAGGTCCATCCATGATTGAAACTGTCGACCGGTTGACGTCAACCATCGTCCAGACCTTAATAACGGTTGATATAAGTCCGACAACTTGACGGTTAAGATCTCAGTTCCATGGCTGGCTAAGATATGGATTCAGTAAGATCCATTAGTAAGATTGTGGAGATCAGATTTTAACCCATAAGCATCCTCTTGTGAATGTTTTCAATAAAATGGTACCGAAAAGCCACTACCATACATCACGGGACAAGACTGGGACACTCCCCAGGAATAAGGGTGTCAAATGAGCCAAACCCAACTTGCAGTGAGCCCGTTACTGTCAATGTTTGGTAACAAAAGAATAGATTGATTATTTATCTGGGTTATACCCCTAAGACCCAAGTAATATATGGAATAGTGTATTTGTTTATATATTTATGCCGAACCGAAATTGGATGCGGCTGCTTATGTTATGATTAAGATCAACTAAATTTCAATTAAGATAATTGAAGAAGTGATCATTTTCTTACATTTCCCTTCTACATAGACATAACAGGTTTGGACTCGGGTAGGCAGGTTGAACCGGACCCAAACTGCCCCTCGACTTACTGGATCCACAATGGGTCAACCCCCATGACACCCCCACCTATCAAGAACAGAAACATTGCGTAAACGTCCACAAGGCCGCAAATTAAGAGCTTAGAGACAAAGTCCAACTCATTCATTTCCTTTTCCCAAAGAGCTTAGGCATGGAGTTGGTTTGGACCATACTCAAAAATTGTGGGGACGTTGTTGAGGATTGTACCAACCATCATAATGGTACCTCACGGGACCTCAAATCTAGTGGACCACTAATATTTGTTCCATGAAAGTGAAAGAGGCACATGAAAAGGAGAGGCCACGCCTTGAACCCTTATCTCTCTCTCTCTCTCTCTCTCTCTCTCTCTCTATATATATATATATATATATATATATATATATATATATATATATATATATATATATATATATATATATATATATATATTATAAAAAAACAAAGCTGGTTTGGATATTTTTTTAATTTGTGAAATTTTTATATGCTTTTTAGATTTTTAGTTGTTTGGGAATCAAACCAACCAAAACCAGCTTGGTTGTAGGAGAATCAGAACTGCTCATCTCTCTCTCTTTATGCGTGTGTATATAGCTGAACCGTCAGAGTTGCATTGGTTTTGTGTCAAATCTGGCTTTTGTGAGATTATCTATCTAGTTGAAACTATCTTTTAGTAATCAACAACTCGTTCCTTTTGATATATGGATTATATTTATGCGTCTAAAGCTAATATTATTAACTTCAAGATCTCCATAAATTGAATTCTATTTATTTAAAAAATGTAAAATAATTGATTTCTTATAAGTATGGAAATCACTTCTATAACATTACTCTTGCCAAATGCTGCATGCCGCATTTTTTTTCTAAAAAGAATATCGCTCTCGGTTACATATAATCAATCATCTCCCTCTCTTTCTCTCTCTCTCACACACATACACACTATCCGTCGCCATTAGTCTGTTTAGAGTACCATCGCCGGAACATTTTTTGTCTTTTTAAATCACGTCCGGATTGACGTTTGTGTACGTGAACATGTGCCGGGAGGACCATCATAGCGACTTGAGCAGAAAGGTTCACACCATTACCGTAGCAGTCGCTTTTAGGCCATGGCATGCAACTAAAGTGGCCCCAATATTGTAATACATTACCTTCGTTCAATAAATATTGTACTGCCCACTGCGAAGACATTCAATAATTCCTATTGTTTCGTTCTGTTTGCTTTCTTCCAAAATGAGAAGATGGTTTCAGAAGGATTGTAATTTTAGTCTTCTACGCAACTGCAGTGTAATTTAATTGCCATGTCCATGTCAGTCGAACACAAACAAAGAGGAGGTTATTATCAAAGAAAAATTAGCAAATTTTACCACAAGCTAACGTGGACACCCTTGGTGCGGCCTAGAATTATGAGAGACGGTTAGATAAACTTCCAACGGGAAGGTATTATGGTTTCGGGGCCGGCTCCGTCGGTCCCCGTCATCACCGGTTCCATGAGCAATTCTGTTCCAGTTTAAACTGATGGGTCGATTCTAAACCTACCATGTCCACACTCATAAGATTAAGGTAATGGAGAAGCAAGGTTGTTGCCTTTCATGGCAAAGGCCCCGTAAGCAAAAATTCTAAATCTTATATGGGAACCATGGATCCTAGAAGAACCCCCTAGCCTTTGCCCTTTCGAGTTCGATAGCTGGGGCCTGCAGCTTGCTTCAGCCTTCGATAATAACAAACACACACATTCATGTTAAGAGATAATGGTTGAGCTTAAAAGTGCAAAAGTGAAGAATATATAAAGGAACATATAGTTTGACAAGCATATTACAGTCTCTCTCTATCAATCTATGTACACACACATATATATATATATATAAAAGAATCTTAGAGTGTTCCTTAATTCGATCAAGGATGAGTAATGGTCGAATTGATAAAAAAACAAATATTTCTGTACTTTCTTTTGTATTATCATAGTTAGAAAGAATGATTTGGGAGCTTGTGAGGATCGTAGCCTTCCCAACATATTACATGGTCATGCTTTGCTTTTGTAGAGTTAATGTCACACGGTATAGCATAATGGAGATCAAGAATCGATGCGGTAAAACCCAAATAATGTGGGCAAACTTTGGTTTTGGTATCATGTGCATTCTCCCTCGTCATTATGGATTGTGGTCTCTAAATTTACACAAAATGTGCATCTTCCTTGTGGAAAAGATACCATCAAGTGCCTCTCTTCAAGTTTATCCAGCTCAATCGCACTAGCGAACAAGAAAGCCAAACCTTGCCCAAATTAATATGAATATGGATGAGGTTCGTATCCAAAGACCAAATACAGCTTTATCAACCTTTTAGGTTGCTTACCTAATCGGTTTGGACTGTGACCGGTGGGGAAACATCCACAGGGGCAGCCGCCCCAGTCATTGCAAAAACGAGTATTTGTAGGCAATTGTCACTGCTTCTAGACTCGAATTTCTGCATTGATCTATCCATGACCAAGATTGAAGCTTGAGCTTCAACCGAGTGGAGGTCCAAATCAACTGATGTTGACGAATGTGTATAATTTGCGGTTACGGGTGGAACGTCATTGCCGAACCTCTCTCTCTCTCTCTCTCTCTCTCTCTCTCTCTCTCTCTCTCTCTCTATATATATATATATATATATATATATATATATATATATATATAAGAGAGAGAGAGAGAGAAACAAATATATACTAACTCACTTATGTATTATTAAATCTAAACAAATGTCAATTGTCAATCTTTGATGATAAATGATTGAAATTTAAATTTAAAAAGTAAAAAAATACATCAAATATACATATACTTTTATTTTCTAAATTTAAATTTCAATAATCAATCATCAAGAAAAATGGTTGAGACTTATTTAGATTTGTTGTCACCTCTAGCATATACATCTCTCTCTCTCTCTCTCTCTCTCTCTCTCTCTCTCTCTCTCTCTCTCTCTCTCTCTCTCTCTCTCTCTCTATCTATCTATCTATATATATATATATAAGAGCAGTTTTAGTTGAATATACTCATGCATCGACAGACCCAACTTAAATATCTAATTCCGAACAATAATATGAAAATCTTTTTTAAAGTTAGATTATTAGGTAAGCTGTTCCTAATCTTCCTTTCAAAATATGCTTCGTCAAAGGGAGGAGTTTAAGTTACTGCGCTTTTGAGCAATTGATAGACCATTTAAGTTTACAAAATAAAACCGTTCACTCTACTGGAAGAGGTGAAAGAAAGAAACGAAGACGCACCATAGAATCTCATGTACAGGCTCCTGAAGTTTACAACCCGACTTAATGGAGTAGGTATTCGGCTAGGCAGCCTGGAGTTTGATGTTCTCATGCTTGTTCTTTTGACGATTGATGACTCTCTCTCTCTCTCATACCGGCCAGACGGTTGATTATTCAGTTCATACGGACCCAACCGGAAGCCTGCTGTGATTTTCAAAGGGACTGTGGAAGGTAGAAAATAATGGTGGTCGCTATTATGCAATAATTTATCTAAAGCATTAGCGGTTGGAAGTACCTTGATGGTCACTACAATACTATTTCAATTTATTAAATTATTATTATTAGATTTGGATTCAACATACTAATAATGCAACCTGAAATGGTTGACGGAGACCAGCAACCAGCATGGGAAACTTATCCCACAATCCACACCAAGGAATACCCTCATACCATTTAATGAGTTCTGAAGAGGTCCTCAAACACACGCACACACACACATGATAGCCCATGCTTAGAAATGGTAGGAAAGAAATGAAAGAGGACCTCTCAGATCTCCTTCATTTGATTCTGACAATTGTGAAGGGCACTTTTTTTGACATTTTGTACAGAAGAAAGATGAGAAACATGTTTGCTTATAGAATAAATCTTGAAGATGACACTTTAGCTCTGGTATTAATAGCTAATATTGCAAGGATTAGCCCAAGGAGCTATTACTCTCTTTGCTAGGGGGTTCACTGGAAAGAACCTTCTCATTGAGGGTCTCGAGTTCGACACTAAGAACGTGGATATTTGTAAGTGTTTGGCTTACACCAACTTGCCTATGAAAAAAATGCAAGGGTTGATGATGACAAAACACAATAAATATTACTCAACTCTAAACAAGCAAGGTATACTTCGAACTGTTTGGTGTTAGGATGAGTACTTGTGTGCTGCAAGTGGCGCTAATTTCTAATTTAATTAACACAGGGAGAAGGGCCTTCGACAGCTAGTGGATCGAGCAATCCAGTCAAGGCATATCACTGCTGTTTTGTGCATGGCAACAGCCTAGTGAGAGACGACAATCGAGTTGCCTGGCCCTTATTTGATCACTAATGACTCTTGAATCCGAACATATCAAAGCTACATATTTGAAGACAAGAAAATGACCGGAGAAAAGGGTGACTACTGAAAATGGGGGTGGAAAAGGTTTTTTAATCAAAGCTTGCTCGATACCTTTCCTCATTTGGTTACAGTTTGTTCTTTTGTGGATCTAGAATGGGAACCGATGGTTCAAACCACCAATTTTGTTTCTCTTCTTAAAAGTTTTTCTAATGAAGATATTTAAATGAATGCATAATTACATAAGAAATACTATGTTTATAATGAAATTATAACAAACAAAATTGAGAGTGATAAAATAAAAAAATCGTTTAATGTTGTTTTAATACGTAGAAAGGCTATGTAAAGAAACTCCAAAAACTGTGAGAAAGTAGATGGTGAAAATATTAAAGAAAGAAAGAGAAATAATTATTGAAAAAAAATAATCAAGAAAGATCTAGTTTTTGTTGAATTAATTATTAACATGACACATGATCGCTCTGTATGAAAACAATCCACCTATTATGAGAAGATGACTTAGTAGTTGTTATTATTTTTTTTATTCGATTAGCAAGTGTGCATCCAGTTTGATTTCTGTTCTTGGTTCTGGGCAAACAGAAACTGACAAATTTTAATCGTTGGGTCTAGTTTACCTAGCACCAGAAATATCTACGTAGTCAAAAAGCACTATCAAGTCTAGGGTACTTCATCACCTGCTTGCCAGTCTTGAACCCGTAACCTCATTTTCTGAGCCTGTTGTGTTAACCTTCGTCTAATATATCATCTTACATTTAGAATTTTGTGACACCAATTAGACATGACTGGTTCAAAACCAACCAGAGGATCTAACCGAACCCACACTGTTAATACGCTAAGAGAGGTAGAGCTTTGTAAGAGTGACAATTAATGCATGGTTTGATTGACATTCGCAATAGGGGAATTGGATTCTTTCATCAAGTCAATCATGATAAAGGATATGGATATATGACAATTAATGCATCACTTCAAATAAACACCTTTACATCCAAGGCCCAGGTTCAAGACGTATGTGCACTTATGCACTTAGTTCCTTCAAGAATAATATTGGATCACTCAAATAACGGTTCAAATCGGAAAGTACCATGGTTTAAGAAGACACTTTTACACTTTAGAACATTACGGGGGATTGATGGATTTAATATCAATTATGATTGGGTTAATTAAATTTATATGTATCAATAACATTTAATTTATGTTAGTATCCATAAATATTTAATTGATGCATCATTGATATATGTAAAAATCCTAAAGTATATAAAGTCACATGTGAGGGATTTGTGCATGTGACGGTAAAAAGGAAACAAAGTTTAGTCCCATATTGAAGAATGACACAAACTCTAATGTCTTTTTAGATAGTTGGTAACTCATGAACCTTAGTTCAAAGAGCTTTACGAGGACATGTTAGACCACATACGCGTACTATGTCGCATTTGAGTTTGGTTTTCGGTCTATCTTTTACACGATTTTTTTTATATAACATTTTAAAAAGTTTACATGAGAACGATTACGGGACAGAGATGTGCATTGTTTGGATCAAATTTATGAAACATTATCCAACACACAATCTATAAATAAGTTATTAGGTCTCTCTCATCGACACGTTTTGCGATAACACTCTCTCTCCTACCTCCATTCTCTCCTCTCCTCTATTTGTAGTATTTCCTATAGTGTGATTGCTCCCAACCATCCTTCCCTTCGACCATAAGCAACTAAGGCGTGATTGAGGTCAACTCGAAATCATGTACATGTCTTAGTTGTGTGTGCATTTTATCGTAAAGGAAGACACTGGTACCCGTACGTACTTATAATGTAACATGATTTATCTAAGAAAAATACGCAAAAACGACTCACATAAATAAATTATTTTTCTGATTATTACTTCTGTTTTTGTTTTTTGTACGATTTGCTCATGACTTACTTTAGATATGCGACTGTTGTTGATTAGGACATGTTTACATTTATATATTGGTTCATTATGCATGTATTTATATTGATATTACTAATAATCTTAGAGAAATCGATATTTTTTATAGTAAACATGTTTTCGATTACTACCATCCGACCTAAGGTAGATTTGACCCTAATGTCAAAAAAGTTTATCGGTCTTAATTTTAAATGTTACAACACCGTATGAAAATTTGGTTAATCATACTACGACGACATTTGTATATCGAATCGAATTGTCCCCAACTTAATGATACTAATTCCAAAAGTTGTGATAAAATCGTCGAGTGAAAGGAGAAAGACACTCTATGTCATTATTATATTTTATTGACATTGTCAAATATCTTATTTAATGTTTATAGTTCTTCTCCTTTCACTACAACAAAAGATCTGCAAGTTGCTTTGGATTAAAAATATAACAATGAAAACCTATGTCTTAAAAAAATATTTTATTGCTAAGTTTATTATCATATTCATCACTCCCTCTTTGCTCTTTGAGATATGTTGGATTGTTTCAAAATCAATCCATCAACAAATCACCGAGCAATCCAAGTAAAGACAATAAAAAATAATGTAGATTATATCTTGCTTCTATATTGGAAAGCATCGTTGATTGTTCCCACCGGTGTTCTTGTTGCAACAGTCTTGTTTGTAGTGTCATATTTTATCACAATTAAAACACTTTATCCAATAAACGGATCCACACAAATTTTTTAAAAATTGACCGCACTTCTTGTTGATATTCTTACCTAACCGATATGCACAAACAATAACAAGATTGATTAAACATCATATCCTTTCCAAATGTGAAGACAACCCTTAAGAGTTTCTTAATTGTGGTCATAGAGTTCTTCAAATGTTGATAAATTTGTATGACTGAACAATATCTTTACAAAAATACATATGAAAAATCTTAAGAAAAGCAAATCTCACATGGTTCAAAAAATCATTTAAGAAAATATGAAAAAACCAAAAAGGAAGAGTATAATCATACTTATATACAAGAACAAAAGATCAAAGAAAACATGTTTGAACTATGAAGATATCAAGTTGAGTAATACTATGAAATTATGAGGTTGATATCTAAGGCATGAAAAAAGAGTATAGTTATACTCACGCATAAAAATAAAAGTAAATGTGAATTATCGAAATATCAAGTTGACGAATTATTACAACAACAACAACTAAGCCTTTTCCCATACTAGACGGGGTCGGCTACATGAATTCTTTGTTTCCACAGATCTCTATCGTGTGCCATGTTAGCAGTTAACTCCCAATAAGCTAGATCATTCTTTATTGTTTCTTTCCAACACTTTTGTGGTCGTCCTCTACCTCTTTTAATACTTTCCAATTTTAGGTTTTCTAACCTTCTTACAGGTTCTTCTTTTGATCTTCTTTCTATATGTTCAAACCATCTTAAACGATGTTCTCTCATTTTATCCTCTATTAGTGCCACTCCTAATTTGTTTCTAATAACCTCATTATGTATACGGTCTTTTCTTGTATGACCACTCATCCATCTCAACATCTTCATTTCTGTCACAGACATCTTTTGTACATGTTGATGATTAACTGCCCAACACTCAGAACCATAAAACATGACAGGCCTAACTGCTGCTCTATAATATTTACCTTTTAATTTTAATGGTATCTTCTTGTCACAAAGAATACCTGATGCTCCTCTCCATTTTAACCAACCAGCATTAATTCTATGTGTAACATCTCCATCAATTCTTCCATCACTTTGAAAAATTGACCCTAGGTATTTAAAACTTTCCTTTTGGGGAATGCAATGTGTGCCAATTTTAATTTCTATGCCCTCTGAAGTAGTCAAATGATCAAACTTACATTCCATATATTCTGTCTTTGTTCTACTAAGTCGGAGGCCTTTGTTTTCTAACGTTTCTCTCCATAGTTCCAATTTTCTATTAACTTTTTCCTTAAACTCCTCCACTAATACAATGTCATCTGCAAATAACATACACCAAGGTACTTCATCTTGAATATGTTTTGTTAACTCATCCATCACCATTATAAATAAGTATGGACTTAAAGTTGATCCTTGATGTAACCCAATATTAACTTCAAAGAAGTCTGTCGTTCCTTCATGAGTCCTCACACATGTTTTTGCACCATCATACATGTCTCTTATAAGGTTAATATATGTTAATGGGATACCTCTTTTTTCCAAAGTTCTCCAAAGAACCTCCCTCGGTACCCTATCATAAGCTTTTTCTAGATCAATAAATATCATGTGAAGGTCTTTCTTTTTTGCTCTAAAATGTTCCATAAGACGTCTCAAAAGGTGAATCGCTTCAATAGTAGATCTACCAGGCATAAATCCAAATTGGTTCTTTGTTGTACTTGATACTTGTCTTAACCTACGTTCAATAATTCTTTCCCATAATTTCATAGTATGACTCATTAACTTGATACCTCGATAATTCACACAATTTTGAATGTCTCCCTTGTTTTTATATATGGGTATAAGTGTACTTGCTCTCCATTCCTCGGGCATCTTTTGGTTTTTCCATATTTCATTAAATAGTCTTGTGAGCCAAGTGATTCCTATTTCTCCTAGTATTTTCCAAACTTCTATAGGAATATTATCTGGTCCTACCGATTTACCACTCTTCATATGTTTAAGAGCCTCTTTGACTTCATTCTTTTGAATACATCGGTAGAAATTGTGGTTTATATACTTTTCTGACTTGGCTAAATCTCCTAAACTAATACTAACATCTTTATTTTCATTAAAAAGATTATAAAAATACTTTTTCCATCTATTTCTTATATCATCATTTTCCACTAGAATTTTTTCATCCTCGTCTTTTATGCATCTAACATAATTAAGATCTTTAGTTTTCTTATCTCTAGCCCTAGCTATCCTAAAAATGTCTCTTTCACCCTCTTTTGAGTTGAGTTTTTTATATAAGTCCTCCCAAATCTTAGCTTTTGCTTCACTAACGGCCTTTTTTGCTTCCTTCTTTGCTTTCTTATAAGCTTCTAAAGTTTCACTAGTTTTCTTAGCATAATGTAATTTGTAACATGCCCTCTTTGCCTTGATTTTGTTTTGTACTACTTCACTCCACCACCAAGCTTCTTTTTGTGCCGGTACACCTCCCTTAGATACCCCTAACACATCTTTCGCCACTTTCCTAATATGTATAGCCATATTGTTCCACATATCAGAGGGTGTGCCAACATAATTCCAAACATCTCCTTGAAGGACTTTTTGTTTAAATATATCTTCTTTCTCACTTTTGAGGTTCCACCATTTAGTCCGAATAGCTCGATGCACTCTTTTCTTCTTTGTCCATTTTTTTATTTGTAAATCCATAACTAAAAGTCGATGTTGGGTGGTTAAGCTTTCTCCTGGAATTACCTTACAATCTTTACAACACGCTCTATCTTTTTTCTACAAATAAAGTAATCAATTTGTGTTTGTGATAAGCCACTCTTATAAGTAATTAAATGTTCATCTCGTTTTTTGAAGATTGTATTTACTATAAAGAGATCAAATGACATAGCAAAATTTAAAATCTCCCTACCTTCCTCGTTTATATCCCCATAACCAAAGTTTCCATGAATCCCTTGATATCCTAATGCCTCTTTACCGACATGTCCATTTAAATCTCCTCCTAAACAAATCATCTCCCTTTGTGGAATCTTTTGAAACACCTTATCTAACTCTTCCCAAAAACTGTCTTTATACTATCTTCTAGTCCTACTTGGGGTGCGTAAGCACAAACTATATTCAAAACCTCTACTCCTAACACTAATTTCAATGTCATGATTCGGTCACCATATCGTTGTATGTCTACTACACTCTCCTTTAAATCTTTATTTATAATAATACCAACTCCGTTTCGGGCCTTTTCTTTACCTGAGTACCATAATTTAAAACCTGTATCCTCTATCTCCTTTGCTTTTTCTCCAACCCATTTTGTCTCTTGTAAACATAGAATATGAATCTTTCTCCGAATCATAGTATCTACCACCTCCATTAGCTTACCCGATAATGTTCCGATATTCCAAGAACCAATACGAATCTTATTATCTAGGACTAGCTTCCTTACCCCCCGCATCCGTCCATAATCAAAATGTGGAGACCCTCTCTGAAAATTTTTCACTACATTCGGGCAGCAATGTAGCGGGACTAACTTCTTTACCCACACCCGTCCATGATGTGGGAACCCTCTCTGCAATTGATTCACTACATTCGGGCAAAAATGTAGTGGCCCTTGCTTACTTCTTACTGCATTCGGGCTCTGCAGCACGTCGCTAGGCGGGAACGCCCCAAAGCAATGCTCATAATTTTTGTAATCCTTGTTGTAGAAATCCGACGAAGTTTTACGCTGGCTGTCGGAAGCCTAACACAACCCTCCTCCTTTATCCGGGCTTGAGACCGGCAATGCAAGGGTGATCCCTTACATGGGCGGAGTTAAGTTGACGAATTATTGAAAAAGAATTATTAAATATAAAAACAAATTAGATTTATGTCACTGAAAAGAGCCTAACCAAACACTAGAAGTGGCCTGCGATCAAGCTAGGTTAGTGGCAGTCTTGCTTAATATGCTCAATGGTTAGAGATCAAGCATCGGCAAAAAGGCATTTGATTTGATCCTTGTTCAGACCCATAACCACATCAAGTAGGACTGAACTCTGCCCTACATTGTAAAGCATGGACGCTCATACCTGCGACTTAGGATTAGCATTCAACAATCTAAAGAAAACCCCCTTCGCAAAAGTCTGAGCATTCACGTCACAACACAATAGAGGAATTGAGTATGAAGGCGCCACCAAAAAGTTCAGTGTGGATATGATTTCATCCCAAACTTAGAAAACGAAGTTCAAATACCTGATTTCAATCCAATTGTTTTTTTAAGAGCGTATGCAGAAAATACATTATCCTGACTAGATAAAGCTAGAGTGAGCTGGGCCCTTTGACAACCCAAGCTTGACCTCCATTCCATGATGCATGTCAGCAGGCCGGAAAACCTCCGATTCACGAGGATCTGGACCAAACAGCATGACAACGGAAATAGAACCAATAAGTATTTCGCCTTGGATGACATAATAATATAGATAACAGTAAAAGAAAAAAAGAAACGAATATTTGACATGAATCTTAAACACAGTCGATGCTCATGGGTTCTTCATTACATATGTCAAAACCAGTATAACAAAAGTGTTTAGGGAGCAGGAACCTTGAATTATGTCTGACAAAGTAGCATTTCATAATCTAATCCACCAAAACCAAGACTCTTCCCACACTAAGTCGCCATGTGAATTTTATAGTTAACCCTTTTTCGATGCCTACCCTTCATCTCTAATGAAATTCACATGCTTCGAGCAGGTGCTCAAAAGATGTGGTCATGCTACCATTTGATCCAAATTCTAGGCAAAAGTTTGGGGTGAAAAGGTCACAGGGTAATGCTGTTGGACCTGCTTTCAGAGTCATTCATATGACTTGAAAACTAATTTACTAGAACGAACATGGAACAACCAATGAACAGTTAAAGTTGGTTAATACAAGGCATAGGAAGAAAATTTTACCGTTCAGGTAATCCTCAAATCCGAAATCATCTAGGCTACCTGTAAGTGCCTCCAAACCCAACATGGAAGATGGCAGTGCGCCTGGAGGCCTTTGGAACCTGCAAAAGCAGAAAGAGAGACGTCAACGAGAAAAGAAAGGGACTTGTCTTGATGGCTACTTTGAGTGACATCAGATGATGGATCATTTCCCAAGGTGGGGTACTTAAGTTGCAGCACCAGGAAACATAAGGATACAGGAAATGCAGACAAATTTTCAGGAAATCAAGAATGGAGAACAGCGATTATGTGGAAGCAAAAATCATCTTCAGCATAAGACTTCTAGTTCTAGCAAGTGCAAGAATAAGAGAACAAGGGAGTCGTACAAAAGCAGCTTCAGTATCTAGTGAATTACGTTCCACTGAAGCCAAATATAAATGTGTAATGCTGGCAAATAACCCTAACGAAAACTCCTAGCTAACAGCCAGACGGTAAGACACTGTAGCTTTACCGGAGGGGCCGATACATTTGACGCTCAGAACTAATATATTCAAATCAAATACAGCAGAGGAAATTGGATTAAAACCACTAATCTTAAATTCCTAAAAATAATAAGTGATCAGGAGGTTAATTGAGCACGTTAATTTTTGTTATCTATTGGCAGATCCAAGTACAGGAGAGCAGTTACCTGCCACCACACATCTTTAAGACTTTAACATTCATCCAAAAATATAATATGTAGTCTTTCATCTCTCCAAAAGATGGACTTCTCATTTCAAAACTTGGAACCACAAACCACCCATAAAGTATAAACATTTTTCCTGTACCATACTACCCATGCAGTGAAGTATAATAGATTGCTTTGGCGCCCCTTTTGGTTCCATTAAGAAAAAAAAAACAAGAACAAGCATGACTATGACTTTCGAGACCGGTCAACTCTCTCTCCCTGTGTCACGCACACACACACACACAGAACACACACATGCACGTGCTCACAAAAGTCTGCATGCACATACACTGTCAAACCCCAAGAAGTTGCCAAGCAAGCTATAGGTTAAGCTGGTGATATTGGACATGGAGAACCATAACCTGATTTCAATGATAATAAATCACATGCAAAATCCAAGAAAATCTCATCAACTAAAGAAATTTATGTGCACTCATTTCAAGAGATGGTGATGTACTTTAGTATTTTGGTATTATTATTATCCTTACATTCACTCCGCTGATGTAAGGGATCATCCTTGCATAGCCGGTCCCAAGCCCGAATAAAAGTGGAGGGTTACGTTAAGCTTCCGACAGTCAGCATAAAACTTTGTCGGACTTAATATGAATTCTACAAAAAAAACAAAGAATCCACGTAGCTGACCCTATCTAGTATGAGAAAAGGAAAAGGCTTAGTTGTAGTATTATTATCCTTACATTCAACACCAATATCTAGTTGACGTAGTCTACCTAGATACTTTGATGATCTCATATTCTGGTTTAGACTTCACCAAGTGTAACAGATTCCCTTATCCAAGGAAGGCATATATTTGACACTGAACCTTGGGAAAGCTAAGACCAGCTAATAATTCTGATCAGTGTTGCACGGGTACGCCAATATTGGCATCGTACCCGTACCCGGTATGGGTACGCCTGGTACGTACCCATACGCCGAATGGCATACCCGCAACCTGATTTGAATATAGGTACGCGTACCTAGATTTGGGTACGCCACGTACCCATACCCGATACTTATTGGATCGAATTGACCCATTCGGATATGGGTCAACCCGATTCATAACAACATAAAAACGCCCTAAGCCCTAATTCGGTCGACTTGCGTGAATCCTCTCCAGTTTCCAGAGTGCCTCCGTCTCCGCCACCACCATCTGCGTCTTCAGTGGCGGTCCTCTCTCCCTCTAGTCACAAGGCTGCAAAAAGAGCAAAGGATTCAGGAGGGTCTCGACCTTGGAGAACTGACTGCTGATGATTGGGATGTGAGCGACGGATTTGTTGGCAGCCTTCTTATAGATGGGTAGCATTTGCTTTTCTCTGGAATCTCTTCCATTTAATACATGCCTCGATTTCCATAGTAAAGAATAGGCGTGTCATCATCTCTTGATCTTGATGATTTCTAGGGTGCTCTTTTGTTGCCATACCGGCATAAAGGATTAATCGT
This sequence comes from Brasenia schreberi, assembly GCA_036023115.1. Classification (NCBI taxonomy): domain Eukaryota; kingdom Viridiplantae; phylum Streptophyta; class Magnoliopsida; order Nymphaeales; family Cabombaceae; genus Brasenia; species Brasenia schreberi. Next base: position 446,689 of record JAYKKT010000080.1, read on the forward strand.
TCACCATTTTCACCAACTTGTCTGCTACTTTGTTAGCCTCTCCATGGCAGCAATTACCAGTAGTCTCTTCAATTGCGAATTCAATGGAGTATTTCAGCTATAAACTTGCAAGTGTTGGTGTTTTTCCGCATGATCCTGTTTGAATTTAGTATCTTCTCTTCTGTTTCCTTCAATTCCAGCTGATGGCACATCTTAATTTCGTGATTTGCAGGGAATTGTGCTTTTGGTTCATGTAAGAATGTGAATTGATGGAGTAATTCTGCCCTATACTTTCAGTACTTAAGGAGTCATCCAATCCAATTAGGTTATCTGTATATAGTCGATTGTAGGACACTTGGAAGATTAGTTGCATAATCCGGAACAAGTATTAATGGTTTTTAAGAGTTGGATGGAGAACTTCCATCATTCAAGGTAAAACTCAAGAATGGAAATGGTTGACAATTTTAGTGCAAGAGATTAGAGAACTCAAACTTATAATCAAGTCCTTGGAGAGTGGATTGTGTACAGGTGGGTGGTGACAGGAAACACAGTGGATGAACTGAATACTTTTAGGAAGTTTGAATTTGCAGGTAAGTTGAATGCCCAGATAGATGAATCATCTCCCAACTGTGTTGGTTGGCATGAGATCCGTGTATGGGACTTTTGGGTGGGAGGATAAACCCGCTGATTGGGCTTCTTCTCTGTAAATAAGATGCTGTAAAATTTTCAATTCTAACACGTACATGTTCTGTTCTGCCTAACCCCACCTTGGTTATATAAAAGAACATACACAAAGAAACGAGGTGGAGAGATTGATCCGACAACCTGACACATATACACACTAAAAAGTTTACGTTCACGTTCAACCAAAGTTGCACGAAAAATCGAACTATCTTCCACTTAGATTTACCTATTCCTTTTCTCCTTGGCACGATGGGGAGGCTAGAGCCAAATGCACTCCCCATATTAGAGAAAGAAATTGGTTGAAATGATGGGGAGGCTAGAGCCAAATGCACGCCCCATATGTTGGTCTTGCTTATATGTTGTTGACTTCATTATTCTGATTTATGATATTCTTGAAATTTCAGGAACTCTTGATTCTCTTATGGTAAGCACTGCAACTGCAATGATGGGGATCGCCTTTTATGCTGGTTCCAAATCTTTCCTTGCAAATTCAATTGGCGACTTCTGGTATGTGTTTGTTGTTTAATTGTTCTTACTTTGAAGAAGAATATAAATGGCATTCTCATAGTCATAGTTAGAATAAAATTATTCTCAAACACTAGAATGCTCTTTAAAATATAGAATGCTTTATATAATTGTGTGTGTGTATATATATATATATAATTTTTTTAATTTTTTAATAGTGGTGTACCCGTACCTTAGTTTTTTATAAAATTGCATACCCCATACCGGGTACCGGTACCGTATCCGTATCCATGCAACATAGATTCTGATATTGCTCCTTTGTATGAGAATCTTCGCTATGTGATGGCATGATGTATTTTGCATGCTTCAAATCGATATCTATTTGAATTTTGTTATGGCCGTTGATTCAGCTTTCCATTACTTCACAACAAAGAAAGGAACCAACCAAAACCACACAAAAAATTATCCTATACTAAATGGGAAAACAAAGACAAGTAAGCTGTATAAAAAAAATGAGTCACACACATTCTCTTTCTTATCATACTTTTATTCATCTAAATAGCCATGAAGTTTACCTTTCTCTTTTCTCTCAAGAACAAAGGCATGCAAAAGCAACCAATGATGTGATCATATTCTAGGAACAAGGGATCCATAGGAGAGAAAACATAAGAATGCATGATAAGCAATATCGAAACAAACCATACATATGTCAAAAGTTCGATGTCTTATAGGTGAAAAATCAAACGAGAATTGTACAGTAACTTTACGATTGCATGTTTAAAACCGACGACAGACAAGGTGAGGGATCTGCCTACGTTTTTATTTCCAGGGAAGAATTCAATTTTTCTTTTTCACTTGTTGCATTTCAGCCAAAGAATTCGCTCGTATCTAAACAATTTGGTCCCGGGCAACTTATCTATTTATAACTTCCTCTTTCTTTATCCTTAATAAGACACTTCACTCATTATACCAAAAGTGTAGAACTTAGCTTTCGCACACCTCACAAAAAGTAGCATATATAAGGACAAACGAAGCCCTAATTTCTGGATAGCGGAGAACGTACAAATAGGTAGCAAAATCCAAAAAAGCGCCAACCAAAACCATAATCATGTATGCATTAAATCGAACTGAAAATCTGTCAAATCCTTCGCCATACCTAGAAAGTATTTGTTTATCAAGGTCCATTCTCAAATGGAACGCAGATCCGTAGGTGTTGCCGAGAACCATCCGCTTCATTTCAGCATTTTTCATCGTCTCCTGAGAAACAAATCACCCGAAAAAAATAAGATCGCCCGAAACACTAAATTAGGTAACAAACAGAATCCCCAGTTCAGAAATCCTAATTTCTTTCTTCTTGTTCAACAGTCGAAGACAAGAACACAAAACCTTTACCGATTCGAACGCCTGGATCGGGTGAGAGAAGGATAGCTCGTTCTTGACGCCCGGCAGACCGAGACGAAGCGTGTCATGGGAGATGGAAACTTCATGAGCTACTGACCTCGAAGAGGAACCCTCCATTCTCTCTCTCTCTTTCTCTGTTCTCTTCTCTCTCTCTCTTTCTCTGTTCTCTTCTCTCTCTCTCTCTCTCTCTGCGCGCTCGAAAGAAGGAAGGGCAATCTATGGCCGATTAGAAAGGCGAAGAGTAGCTTCCCGAGCACGAAATAGGCATGTAAGCGGTCCGGGTACAAATAGCCATCGCGCTGGGTCATGGACGAGTGCACGTGTAGACCGCCCTGTACCCGGATCTCGATTTTAATCCCATACATAGGATCCCAAACCTGAATTTTGTGCCTCACGATCCGTAACCCAATTTCAATGACAACACAATTTTTATATTAAAAATATTTTAAATTAAAATCTAAAAGTAATCAAAATAATTTGAAAATTGTAATGTTAAAATATCTAATATTTAAAAAAGGAAGTTGATTTTATAGAGATCTCAGTAGACGTTGTCACGGTTTCTCATGGGATTTCTCATAAATCAAGGGAGACAACTTCAAACAGGGGTTTCGCTAGAACTTAGAACCAAAATGGTTATATTTCTGTAATTTTTTTGGTTTGGTCCCAGTTTCAGTTATAATGGTTTTAAGTTTTATTACGTGGTTTTAGTTTTGGTTTGTTTTCAATTTCTTTTGAAAAATCATGAACCAAGGTTAAATTTTAGAACAAAAAACAAAGAATAACTTGACATGGTTGATGTCGATTTCGATTAAGTTAGAGTTCCTAATTTCCTAGTGTAGCACACTCGGATATTGTACTTACCTTATGGCTTTACACTTCATTCATTTTTAAAATTTTTGCTTTTTATCATATTGCATTGTGTAAGTTAAATGGATATTAAGACTCACTTTAAACATAATCATTCGAAGGACAAGTCTAACTTACATTTCTTATAGCATGTCGTTTGAACTACATATCCATTACGTTGCTTTCAAAATATGCTAAGGATGATTCAACATGCTAGCCGGGTGCTGATCATATTGCGAGTTTCATCAACTTTTTTGACAGAGAAAGCGAGAAAATTTGGTATCAGAGCATGTTTAACTTTGTTGGATGTTAGTCGTCTGAAAAACTCATGAAAAAATATAGTGTTACTCACTGACCCATGTTGCAAAACACTAAGGGAGTTAAGGATGTCATTGCTTTCACGTAAACTAGAGGGAACACTACAATAGAAGAAGGCTAGAAGTCTCGTGGCACGCAAAACAACCATTGATCACCTATCGATAGCAGGATGCATCACCCTCTATCGAAACAATAGTATCCGAAAGTCTTGTGCTACTGAAAGACGAAAACTCCAAGGGGTGTGAATTTTGTGTTGTTCGTCGATGAGTACATTACGTTAATGGAGATTAGAAAGAAAGATTGAAAAAATGACACTAAAGGTATTATTCCTCTACATATCCTAGAATCATGACCAACCTTGAGGAGCTAGGACGGTCATGCGAGTGGATATGTTAGTGTGACGAGAACGTATTGTATTGTCATTGAGTAAATTATGATAAATAGTGCATGAATGAGAACTTGTGATTACATTAATACCCACCTACACATGCACCTTAGGGAGTCAAATTCCCCACCAAGGATAATGATCCTAGAGAGTCGTGTCGTGGAGCTAATGCTTTTGGTACGGTTTTGTTTTTGTTTTGAGGGTGGTTTAAGTTCATTTATTTCAAACTGGGCTGGCTCAAGCAGGACATCACACAAGGTATAAAGTGTGCATATAAATAAAGTATGCACACAACTCTATTGAAACCAAAGTATATATACATGATATAAAGTGTATGTATAAATAAAGTCCATGGCTACACTGAAACCAAAGTATATATATATCAACCATATTTTGCCCATCTCTGTCATCACTCATACTCACTTATTATTCATGAGTAATATGAGTGTAATTTAAAATTATTTAATAAAATTTAAAAAATAAGTACATATTTTATTATATTTTTGTTATAAAAAAAAATGGATGAATATGAGTGAGTAGGTATAAGAGGTAATCTAAAAGGAATGAATGAACATGATTGAATATGTGTAAGAGATAATCTAAAAAGAATGAATGAACATGAGTGAGTAGGTATAAGAGGTAATCTAAAAGGAATGAATAAACATGATTGAGTATGTGTAAGAGATAATCCAAAAAGAATGGATGAACATGAACATGATCTAATCACACACTCTTGATCTAGATAAATGATATATGCTAGCATGCTCACATATTAACGAATAAATCTTTAATTTGAATGATTCAAATTTAAATTTAAAAAGTTACAAAATATCAGTATCAATAAAATATACTTAAAAACAACAAATATAATCGAGCGAGAGAGAGAAAAACATAGAGAAAGTAGTGGTAGTGGCATTAGTGGCTGATGTCACACGGATGAAGGTGGCAAGTGGCAGGAGGCAACAAAATACGAGAGCGTGTATATAATATGTGCGTATCAGCGTGTGTATATGAGTGTCTAAGGAATTCCATCAGACTCGATTGTTTCGACGTGTGAGACACGAAACTTTTGCTTTCAAGAGGAAATATGGTTTTGTAGGGAAATTTGCTTTAGCTTTCTGATAGTCCACTTACATTTGTGTTTTCCATTAATTATATCGTAGAAAGCCGTAGCTTTAGAGAAAATGTGAAGGCAATATTTACGGCTGTCCTGGCTAGCAGTTCACTCAAAAAACCTTGAACTAGGTCGCAAGTTCAACTACCGGCACGTGCATATTTAGTTTGTTCTTTGCTCGTTTATTTGGCTGAGGAAGGTCCCACTTCGGACTTCTGATTGGATCTTGGATCCTGGATCCATGAACTTGATGGGGTCCAAATATTTGTTCAAAGGCATTGATGGTGGAGATGAACGGCTAAGTAACAAAAACACATGGTTTTTCCGATGCCGTTCATCACAACAATGAATGGCATCGGAGGTCCCCTGACCACAATTGCTAATGAAAAGTCGAGAATCATGGTCCATCACACAATTACCATGTTTGTTTCTACGGCAAGTTGAGAAAAAGAAACCCTCTCTCTGCTACTAACGTCCGGCAAATTATACCACTTTTCCCTTGAAAATCATTCCGGTTGTTCCTTATTTACCAATTTTTCCCTATGATGGTACGTTTTAATGGGGAAAATGTTGGGCGCCACCATGTTTGTGGGAGTGGAATTCCCACCCATTGTTTTGCTGAGATTAGTAGGCCCCGCAACATCCACTGCCAGTTGCCAGCAGCCTTTCTACAAGGTCATTATGTTTTGGGCCACAGCCTTGTCATCTACACAACCACCAAGTAAAACACAAACAGAGTCCTCTTCAGAGCCAAAAAAGAAGAGTAAATACATCGCCTTTTCTTAAAGAGTGGCCCATGCTAGTGGCGTGAGCTAGTGGTTCAGAATTTATCGGAAGGACTTGTCTCTAGTTATATTATGGTTGTACAAGGAACCCAACGTTTTCTCGTGTCTTCTTCTTTCAAAAGGCCTAAGAATAACATCGGTGTCTTTCCATGATTTTTTACTGCAATGCCATTTGCCAAAGGAAGAATCTGTCTCCATCAGTGTTGTAAGTATCGATATGCAACTTTTATAGAAATAATGTCTAAACTGTATATTTAAATTCAACTTTAAATACTTGATGAAATTAACTAACTTGAGAACGAGGAAGTCCTCTCCCTCCTTACTGTTACCGTTGGTAGCCAACAGTTGCATAATGTGTACTTTTTTTTTACCCAACTTGCCTTTGAAAGAAAAAGAACCTTTAAAAGAAGGTAAAAAAATTTAACCATCATACGGTATAATAAGAGCCTCCTCTATCTTACAACACAATACCTGTATTGTCTATGATTCCGGGGTCTTGCTGTAGCATTGTCTACGCAAATGATGATGGATGGGACACATGTCACAATGCTGGTCCTTGTTTTTTTTAGTTTCCATTGTGTAAAATTCTTTCTCACTCAAGGTAACGGGACCATGAAGACGAACTTACAGAGGGAAGTCAGCCACACATTCTTATTTGTCTCTTTTAAGACTTCAGTGCAATAGATTTGGTTGGTGATGGCTTTATTTATCTTGGACTTCGAAGATAGACACAGATTCTCTGTGGATCATACACAATGGACTTGGTATTGTGGATAATGCTTCTCAGATTGTATTTTTTTCCAACATTAGCATATTTCGAGTGAATTATTTCTGAAGATTTGCAGGTTTCCTGCTTTCGGTTTAGGTTGAAGAAACTTAAATTGTTTGATTTTCTGCTTCAGTTTTCAGCAGGTTAAAATTGATGAGAGAGACAGTGGTGGATTGCTTTTGGGAACTCGGTCGATGAGTTTTAGACTGCAGAAGAAGGTTCATGAGGTTGTTTTGGTTGCAGATGAGTTGGCAAGGAGGAATAAGCTGAAATCTTCATGCTGATCAGACTAACCTTCCTTGTTGCTGCTTCCTTTGCAGCCTATGCAGTTAAGCAGTCGCACATCGAGAGAGACCGCAATTTATCATTAGGTAATAGCCGTTTGGATTATTCTTGATTCTTATATGGCTTGCTGGTGATTTTCTGATGAAACCTTTCATACCTTTGACAATTAAGAGGAAAAGATGCTTGACTTAGGTCCCGAAATTTGATTTGGTATGTCTGATCTCCTTCACGATATTTTTTTTTCTAATAATTTGAATATATTGACTTGTATTGACAGGAAAAAAGCATGAAAGTTCTAAGAAGCAAAAAGATGATGAAGTTAGCAGAGAGGAAAATGAAAATCTTAAGATACCAGACACTGAACAAGTGGGTAGTTTTATTGGGGATTGAACAGCTTTTTGTGTCTACCGTGCTAGTCAATTTTCTTTTGTTGTTTATTGAATTATGATGTTTCTGTTTAGGCCAAAGATGAAGAGAAGGAAGAAGAAGTTAAAAGAATCAGCAGCGTAATTAGTCCTGCACTCAGTAATCATGCTCTGGTTAATGAAGATGAGCTCAGCTTCCCCGAATTTGAAGATATTTTATCTAGTGTTTTGGAAATCCCATCCCCCGCAGATAAATTTGATTTAAAAGAAGACATGCAATCTGAGAAAGACAATTCTGCATACGAAGCTGAGATGAAAAGTCATGAGATAGAATTGGAGAGACTAAGGAATCTTGTGAAGGAATTGGAGGAAAGAGAAGTTAAGCTTGAGGGCGAATTGCTCGAATATTATGGCCTCAAAGAGCAGGAAACCAACATCACTGAATTGCAGAAACAACTGAAAATCAAGGCTGTAGAAATTGACATGTTGAATGTCACCATAAACTCATTACAAGCCGAGAAGAAACGGATTCAAGAAGTTCAGCAAAGTGTTTCATTTAAGAAAGAGCTTGAAGCCGCGAGGGCGAAGATAAAAGATCTTCAGAGGCAGATGCAGCTTGATTCCAACCAGACAAAAGGTCATTTGCTAATGTTGAAGCAGCAAGTTACCAGCCTCAAGGATAAAGAGGTGGAATTTGCAAAGGGAGATGCTGACATAGAGAAAAAGCTCAAAGCCCTCAAGGATTTGGAGGTGGAGTCGGTGGAATTGAGGAGAAGGAACAAAGAATTGCAGCATGAGAAGAGAGAATTGACCGTGAAACTGGACGCAGCCGAGGCAAAGATCGTAGCTGTTTCCAACATGACAGAGGTAAAGAATTGATAAACACAAAAAAGAGGTCCTCTAAACTTAGACCTTGTTTCCGTTGGAATGGTGGTTGACTTGGCCTGAGTTGCTAGGATCTTCTTAGCTATAAGGAACTCCAAGTGGATTCAGTCTGGAATCAGTCAACTGAACTTGTTAAATGTAATCCAGCGTTTACTGTAGCATCAGTAAACTTTCATACTGTACTGTATTTGGGTCTATTGACTTGATTCATCAAGTTCTTTAAACTTAGATTTACTTCAGTCTGCTGGTTCTTTGATCCTTGTCTTTAGTGTACATGAAAATTAGTAGATTAAAGGACATCATTCTGCAACCTCATTTTTCATGGGCTATTTACTCTGTTGTCTGCCTTGCAACAGAGCGAGATGGTGGCAAGTGTAAGGGAGGAGCTCAACAATTTGAAACATGCAAATGAAGACCTTTTGAAGCAAGTAGAAGGACTGCAAGTGAATAGGTTCAGTGAGGTTGAAGAGCTGGTTTACCTCAGATGGGTGAACGCATGCTTGCGGTACGAGCTGCGGAATTTCCAAACTCCATCTGGAAAGACATCTGCTCGCGACCTTAGCAAGAGCTTGAGTCCTAAATCTCAAGAGCGTGCAAAGAAGCTCATGTTGGAGTATGCTGGATCAGATATTGCTTCCCAGCAAGGCCAGGGTGACACTGATCTTGACTCTCTACCGTCGACCCCGGGTAGCGAAGATTTCGACAATGCATCAATTGACAGTTATTCCAGTAGGTACAGCATGTCTAAGAAACCAAGCTTGATTCAGAAACTTAAGAAGTGGGGCAGAGGCAGAGATGATTCTGTTGTTTCGTCACCAAGTAGATCCTTTGGGGAAAGCTCTCCAAGACCAAGCATAAGCCAGAAAGCTAGAGGTCCATTGGAAGCTCTCATGAAAAGAAATGCAGGAGATGGAGTTGCTATAACCACCTTCGGAAAGAATGACATTGACGCATCTGATTCACTCGACTCACCGAATCTTCGGCCAATTAGAACCTCAGTGCCCTCGAGCGAGCCACTTAACAGTGTGGCTGCTTCATTCCAACTCATGTCTAAATCAGTTGACGGTGTTTTGAACGAAAAATATCCAGCATATAAAGATAGGCATAAGTTGGCATTAGAGAGAGAGAAAGCAATCAAGGAGAAAGCTGAACAGGCTAGAGCAGAGAGATTCGGTGACAATTTCAAATTGGATATAAAACCCAAGACAGACATGATAAATAATAGTTTCTCACCATCACCGAAAACTCCAAATAAGAAGGTTGGATTTGTTGATAAGGTTATTTCATCAAGTAATGGTTCAAATGACAAGGAGGATGAAGATAACAAGGTTGATCCCCATGTTATAAATAAAATGAAGCTGGCTCAGATAGAGAAGAGAGCTCCAAGGGTGCCAAGGCCTCCACCTAGACCCTCTGATGGATCTGCAAGTACTACTACTAGAACTGCCATTACTGGACCAGCAGGTGTGCCGCCGCCACCGCCACCGCCAGGGTCTGGTGTACCTCCACGACCACCACCACCAGGCGGTCCTCCACCACCACCTCCACCACCTGGCTCTGCAATGAGAGGGTCAGGCGGTGGAGATAAGGTGCATCGCGCCCCCGAGCTGGTTGAGCTATATCAGTCTCTCATGAAGCGTGAAGCAAAGAAGGAGACATCTTCTTTGGGGTTAGGAATATCAAGCACTACAGATGCTAGAAGCAATATGATTGGTGAAATTGAGAATCGGTCTGCCTTTCTACTGGCTGTGAGTCTCTGTGTGTGTGTGTGTGTGTGTGTGTGTGTGTGTGTCTGTCTGTCTCCGTCTCTGTGTGCGTGCGTGTGCGCATGTGTGTGTTTGCTTGAATCTAGTGATCTTGGCTTACATGATGATTCAACTTTGGAGCTAATGCAGGTTAAGGCTGATGTTGAAACACAAGGTGATTTTGTCCAGTCCTTGGCAAATGAAGTCCGTGCTGCTTTCTTTACTAACATTGAAGACGTTGGGTCTTTCGTCAACTGGCTGGATGAGGAGCTATCCTTCTTGGTATTACATGCTCTTCTGATCTACGCTACTGTAATATATATGAGTACCTTTTCTTGCCATGGTTGTCAAGATTCCAAGTTGGATTCTAAGATCCTACGACTTTGTGATACTCAAAAGGCTGAAATTGTCCATATACTCTTATTACTTTCTAAATACGATTTATGTCCAAAAAGAACAAGTTGCGGGTCGAGTATGCATTATCAAGGTGAGCAGCTCCAGTTTTCCATGTATATTATATATGTGTGTGCGCGTGCACGAGCGATCTTATGGATCCTGAGATGCTTAAGATCGTGCAATCAAGATGTTGCCACTATCAAAAAACGAAAATAATTTTCTTAGGTATGAATTTCATGAACCATATTCTCAGTTGATCATATTAGGCAGCAATATGAGAATAATCTTATGTTAAAGATATGAATCATATGTTCTCATAATATACATTATAAGATTTTCATAAATTATGTGTGTTCTTACATATAATTTTGCTTGGTAGTAGAGTGAAGTAGGATCCTTAAGATCCTGATTTGATCGCTCAACCCCGCCATCCTTGGAACCTCATTGAATCTTAGATAGGATCTATGTTGTCGACAACCTTCTTTTCAGCATTCTGCTTTTCAACGAAGGTTTTATCTGCAACTGTAATGTAAATTGAAGAGGGAGTTTCGGATTCTACACTGGTTGTTCATTTTGAACTAATGGTACAATCTTTTTAGGTAAATTATCATGGATAGTTGTGAAGTTCATGGTTCTTATTTCTGTTTGCATTTACTCCTGCTGTAGGTTGATGAGCGTGCTGTTCTTAAACATTTTGATTGGCCGGAAGGAAAAGCAGATGTATTGAGGGAAGCAGCATTTGAGTATCAAGATTTGGTCAAGTTAGAGAAGCGAGTGTCAACTTTCAGTGATGACTCAAAGCTATCATGTGAAGCTGCTTTGAAAAAGATGTACTCGTTATTGGAGAAGTGAGTCTTTCCCTTTCAAGAAAGTTTCTTTAGGCTCATTGGACTGAATGATTAGTACAATGTTCGAAGTTTGTTTATGCGAACTGTAATATATATTCTCGGTCTCAATTTGTGGCTTATCATTCACATGTTACTATTTCGCGATGTGGGTAAGAATTGCTTACATTAATGTTTCATGTTCTCAGAGTGGAACAAAGTGTTTATGCACTACTAAGGACTCGAGATATGGCAATTTCACGGTACAAAGAGTTCGGAATTCCTGTCGACTGGCTGCTAGATTCAGGTGTAGCTGGGAAGGTATGATCATCTTTTAAGTTCCTGCAATCATGATTTTAATCAAACCCAGCAATTGACAAGTTCGCTGTATTGTTCTCAATCAGATTTTATATCATGCGTTGCCCTGAAATTCAAGTAGATCTTGGTTCAGTATGTCAAGTATACTACAACTATTTAACGAGTAGTGAATTTCACCGACTTTGCAGGTCAAGCTTGCATCTGTGCAACTTGCTAGGAAGTACATGAAGAGGGTGGCAACGGAGCTTGATGCTCTGAGTGGCCCTGAGAAGGAGCCCACAAGAGAGTTTCTGCTTCTGCAAGGTGTACGGTTTGCCTTTCGTGTTCATCAGGTAACATAAATTTCATCGGAATGCTAGGTGGCCATTGGCCTCAAATTAATAGGTAATTGATCAAACACTACTTTAAACCAGCACTTCTGTTCAAAAGTAAAATACTCCAGAGGCTCCTGGAAATTCTTGCTCCCATTTTAACCATTCGTGTTTATATGCATTAGGATCCTCAACCATGGATTTCTCGAATAAGTGGATGAAACCAGTCTTTCCGGTTCTTCTTTGCATTCAATAAATGTTACTTGGTCGTATATTTCATCGTAGCTATATGATTCAGTGTAATGTGTGCGCTGTAAATCTTAACTGATACTTTAAATAGATTGCCTGTCTTCTTAATTTGGCAATATTGTTGAACTGATGATTGAAAATGGACTGCAGTTTGCCGGAGGCTTTGATGCTGAGAGCATGAGTGCTTTTGAGGAGCTCAGAAGCCGAGTGAATTCACAAGTAGCAGAAGCTGTCAAACTGCCAGATGCTTGAGGTCTTGCGTATTGTATTAAATTCTCTGTATATCTCCATTTTTTATATTGTTATGCTTATGAAAGGACTGATGTATTTCCTCTAAGTTGATATCTGCAAGTCGAAGGGTGTATATAGCTCTCTCTCTCTCTCTCTCTCTCTCTCTCTCTCTCTCACACACACACACACACACACACACACACGCACTCACTCACAGACATCTACCAGTAATACCCTGGTATCCCCAGCCTTTGAACTCTTGATCTCATGTTACAGAGCCCAATTCTCTGCTGCCACTTCATCTTGGATTACGGGTTTCTGTTAAATACACTCTATTTTACTGTGTGTCGAGTCACTGTCTAGACTCCTGAGTTCAAAACTCTACCATTATACAAGACACCTTGGCTTTCTGGTATGATTTGTCAAGAACACATACTTTCGAGAGCTTCAAAGTCTTTGTTTTGATAAGCAAGTTGGACCTTTAACTTGAATGTCCTTCTAAGTGGAGCACCAAGTATGCGGAGCCCTAGCTCTTTGTGCAAGAGCTTCAAAGTTTTGTCATCTACAATGCACAAAGTTTTGGCTGTCCAGGATTCCCATGAATCCTTTTCCTGGGAAGCATGTTATCACCTCAGGATTCCACGTCTGAACTCTTTGTGATCCTTCAGAACCTACCAACACTGGCCTGGTTGCCTTGTGGCTGAAAGAAGAAGAAAATAAAATGAACAAAATCGACAAACACAAAATGATGTTTCTTTACTTTATACTTATTCGATGATCTCCGAAGATAGAGTTGTTATTTCCAACACTACGTACTACGAGCTCGTTAGAGGCCACAAAGACCAGAAAAGTCATTCGTTTAAAGATAAGAATGAATTGGAATATCATTTCAAATCATGGAACTGGACTGAATTATTCTTACTCCACTTTTTCGGCTATTATCTCAAATAGATACGGCAAGTTTGGGACTGGTGAGCCGGTTTGACTCGAAATGAACATGTTTCAAACAGGCCAAAACCAATAACTGGATTGAAACCATAACTGAACTGGGATCTCCCTCCGTTCTGTTACTGTTCCTCCTCCCACACAGGAATCTGAACCAGTGGCAAAAATTGCTAGTTGTGGTGTGATTTTGTATATTAAAAAAATAACTTCTTAATTCCTTTTGGGTTCTTGGTTCAAACCAGAACTGTAACCAAGCTGACAGACGTTACAAACCATAATTGGAACTTAGTAGAACCCGGTTTGGTTACTATTCATGGTTCTAGGTGAATCGAGTGGGCAGTTTTTGAACCATCCATTGCATTTGACCCGGAACCGGCCACTGCTTTTGAAGTGTAACAATCAGTATAAGTTAGTTAGAAGGTAGGTCAGTGTGCCTTCTTTCACTTTTTTCTTCTAGTTAAGTGACTGGATAAGATCATTATTTTATGTGGTTAGATAGAAGATTAGGGTAAGTCCATCTACACCGTATAGGATAAGTTGGATCAACTTGACCATCAAACCCGGCATAATTTCTATCGGATTTCCCACTTGAATCAACAACACATACAACCATGCTTTCGAAGTATGCAACACTCTACCAACCATGCACGGCAGGCGTGCATCGTGACTACTTTAACTATCATTCTTCAGTTAAAGAATTAAAAAACCGTGTATTTTCGTTAAATGCAATTGCTAACTGCATGCATGATCTCTCTCTCTCTCTCTCTCTCTCTCACTCTCTCTCTCTCTCTCTCTCTCTCTCTATATATATATATATATATATATATATATATATGCTTTCTCTCTTACCCAGAAAATTTCATTGCCAACCAGTCCAGTGGTGGATCTACATTGAACCGATGTGGGATGTTCGCCCAACTTAAAGTCAAAGTCTATAATCTGTGGTGGTATCCCCGGGCTATAATACATAGGTCGCCCCTCCCGAAAAGAGTTTCTAGACCTGCCACTGGTGCCAACTATTGAGGGTGCTTAGTTTGATTCGCAATATTGATCAGGGTATCTTTGCCGTTTGAGAAAACCCTACAACGATTTTAATGGGATATACGGCTTCTATCTTATAGTTGATGATCATCGTACACTTTCTCTATGATGATTATGTACGTAGACGACCAGCAAAACCTTTCTGAACCACGTAAATATTGTCTCTTTACGTTCTCCTCTGACTGTAGAGGTAACTGAAGAACGTGTCTACGTTGCAAGAATGGCTTACATCACATCACACACAGAGGGAGGGGAATTTTAATCGGCCGGAAGTCATTGCAGGCGAAAGAGTCACTGCCTGTCTGAAAGAAATCCTAACAGATAAGCTAAACGGATTGCATCTTGAAGCGTATACTCCATTGTTGACCACGACACAAGCAACTGAAAGTTTTCCTTCTTATCATGTCAGCGGGAGAAAATTCTAAGCCTTTCAGACAGATAAAGTGATTATGAAACAAACAGCCTTTCTTGTTTTTGATACGATAGACCTGAGAACCCAATAAAACAATTGAAATAATAGTGTCATCCTTCTTTTTTGGTACAGTAGAGAGGCCGAAGCCAGATGCAGTTCCCCGTTATCGAACCCATGACCTGAGTCACCTCCCTAGTCAGGTGAGCTTTTGATCTTCATGCAACAATGCTATTTCTAATCTTCCTCTCCACCTAAACAAGACTGAAAAAGAAAAATCATGTGTGCTAAATACTAATGATTAGGTATATGTTGGGTACTATGTTGCATGGATACGGGTACAGTACTGGTACGGGGTACGTAATTTTTAAAAAAACTAAGGTACAGGTACACTACTATTAAAAAATATAATAAAAATTTACATATATATATATATATATACACACACACAATTATATAGAGCATTCTATATTTTAAAGAGCATTCTAGTGTTTGAGAATAATTTTATTCTAACTATGAGAATGCCATTTATATTCTTCTTCAAAGTAAGAACAATTAAACAACAAACACGTACCAGAAGTCGTCGATTTTCTACATTTTGTTCTCTTCGCAGTGGAGTCTTCATGCATCTCATAACCCTTTGAAAGGATCTTTGATTCTTTATGCTCAGGCATTCAATGTTCATCCCAACATGGTTGATGGCAAACACCAATTTATATTCTTCAATATTGAATACTGACAAGGTTCATGGCAGAACAGCGTGCTTGTCTATAAGCTGCAACCAAATTAACATTTATGCTCAGGCATTCAATGTTCAAACACGTTTAAACAATCAAAATGAAAAAGGAAGAAACACCAAACATTTTTTTTAGCAAATTGGTGCATGTTACAACAAAAATACCTCAGCCTTTCCCCCATACTAGATGGGGTCGGCTACATGGATTCTTTAACAAATGAATTTCGGACTGTTAAAGCCTGAGATATTGATATTTTCAATAACTACAAAAGTGAAATCAACTCCAACAATTTCATAACATGCACGAAGAGGGGTCCAAAATTGTTAAGAAATGAGCAAGCTATGAGGACAACAGAAAGGCCATATTTGCAACTATCATCTTTTGTTCCTCTGATTTTTACCAGGAGTAGCTTTTGGCGCTCACCATTGAATTCATGTTCACCCCAAGGAAGTAGCTTACACAAAAGCCACCCAGCATGCCACAATGTCTCAGTTGAAATATTCGTCCTATTGAAAAGTAGAACTAATGCATCGAGCACCTAACCATGAAGAGAAATTGTAACATACTGCCTGAAGTCTTGTAATATGTAGTTAATAATAGACTTCATTCCAACATCATCATGTTAATTTTATGCCACCCTTCTTTTAGCAAAATACTTACAGCCAATAACCAAGAAAAGCAGAAACATAAGCTGAGAATTAAAGGAACCGAACCGAACCGAACCGCTAATGATGAGTAAAAGAGGGACCAAGAGCACACACCAGCAAAAGAGAAAGAGGGTGTATCAAACGAGAAAGATGAGCATCTACCACGTGGCACCATCAATTGAATTTGCAAGGAAAGATCTCAAACCCCAAACTAAGCAATAAACGAAACAAAACTCAATACCAGAAACACCAGGCACGAATATTTCATAGACAGAAAACTTCAGCCATAATCAAGAAATAAAATCGAATCCAAAAAGAAGGCAATGAATCAAGCATCAATAGCTCACAAGGGGGTAATTTTGATCAAGATAATCTACTGTACCGAGTTTGCAAGTGAAAGTTTAAGGCAGTATAAGAATAGGTAGTTGATATGCAACTTCAACACAAACGAAGTACAGTAAAAGTCAATGAAACAAGTCTCACCTGATTCCTCGACACAACCCATCCAATTAAAATACAGAACACCAAAGGCAATTATTATTGCCGCCAACCGTCAAGAGGCTGACGAGTGTACCTTGCCGAAATCCGATCCTTGCCAGAAATTCAAGAGGCTGCTGAGAACAAGAGAGACGCACGGAGGACCGAGAGAGATGCAAAAACGCATGCAGGACCGAGAGAGATGCACACAAGATTAGGGTTTTACATAATGTATTTATACTTTTCATTTTGAATCGGGTTGACCCATATCTGTATGAATCAACCCGATCCATTCATGTACCTGCTATCGGTACGTGACGTACCCAAAGATGGGTATGCGTATTGGTACGCCATTCAGTGTATAGGTACGTACCAGCTATACCCATATGCGTACCTATACCCGGTATGTATCGAATACGAGTACGGAGCCCAAAAGGGTGTACGTGTGCAACATAGGTTGGGTACCTCTGAAGTCCTCAAAAATAATAGAAATAAATCTTCCGAGGCTTCAATAATTCAAGTGACGTAATGCATTAGAAATGTTGGTTGGACAACACAAGCTTGAAGAAGTTAGATATATGGCTTTAGGTTGGCCCCCCACTCCACAACACCCACATGCAGCTCGCCATCAAATTAAGCCACTTCCAATACCACAAGAAAAGGGTGTTCTTTAAATCCACCCTACCTTGCTTGTGACCTTCACCAACTAACCCAATTCATTGCCCTACTCTCCTTACGAGCAACTTGAATCTTTTTCTATTTCTCCACCTTTAATTTGAGGATTTTCACGGGGAATTTGAAGATCATCTTGTTCAAAACAATGAGGAAGCTTTCTTATGTCAATTACAGAAGTTTCGCGCTCTTGGTGTTCATAATTCTTGCCTCATGGAGTTCAACAGAGAGCGTAATCTCAGAGAAGCTTGACAATTCTACAACACCTTCAACAGTTCTAACACCAGACTGCATACAGTGTTCAAGTTGTGAGAATCCATGTGGACACCAACTTCCACCTCCGTCACCACCACCACCGTCATTGACATATTGTCCGCCTCCTCCGCCACATCCAACGCCAACTTGTCCGGCTTGTCCGCCGTCGTCACCTTTCTACCACCAAATTGGGCAGCCAGGCTCCATCTACCCGTATAAATCATATGAATGGACTTTCAGTGGTTGTGAAACTCAGGTGCAGAAATTGCCACTGATCATGTTGTTGGTTCTCTCATTGTTATCATGCTGGTCTCTGTAGATCGGCCAAACGGACTCTTGAATCTGTTCTTTGATATTCTTTTTCATCCTCATTGGGCATTTCATTAAGTGGAAATTCGCACACGAGAGAGAGAGTATCGCTTTTTCCTATCGGATTTTCTCAATGTTTTCAACTTACCATGGACGTATGAGATCTGTACTTGGATTTGGGTTGGTCAGAGTAACCTATTCATCACAATGTAAGAGCCGTTGAAAAATTGGAATCAGGACAACTCCATCAATCAATCTCCACAGATTAAAGCTTGCCAGGATCAAGATGACTCGATTACTTTTGAATAATATGAAAACAAATCGGAAGTACCAACAATTGGTTGGTTCAAGTGGTTCGGCACTTGTTCCCCTTAAGCAGGATCTCTGAGTTCGAGTACCGTGAATGGAGAAACCAATCCTAAGAGAGCTTTAACCCCAAAGTGGGCCGACTGGCTCGGACCAGATTAGTCAAGGTCCCTGTCAGAGTTTAGAGTCAAAACTTTGTGGTTTATCCCAGTTCAGAAAGAAACTTACCATTCATCAGTCCATATCATTTAGTTTATGAAAGTGGATATTTAGTTGGGTATACGACCGATCATTGCTCGTTTAGGAAAGTTTGGTTTAGGCACTGACTTTACGGCTCTCGAAAGTCATGCTGCTTATGATTCCTTTTTGGGTTAAGACTGGTCCGACCCGACGAGCAACTCAACCCATGTTTGGAGCAAGGCAGGATAGCTCTTGGCTTGTGGGAGCCAAAACCATCTGAATATTTGACCTTAGTAATTTCATGGAAGTCAAAGTTTATGGACTAACATTATCGTATAATATGCATTCCAATAGGCCTATGCATTGTAAAGTCCAGTCTTCTTTGTCCTTGATTAGAAAAAAAATGTTAAAATAGCAGTCAACCATAATAATTATTATTTATAATTTTCAACTAGCCGCTCACTGCCAAGCAGCTAATTTGACTGTATATTTGGAAATTCATGGGATACATGGTGGGTGCTAGCAATCGTTTAGGCGATGATCTTCTTGGAAAGGGTACTTTAATTTTTTTTGGTACAGAGGAGGCTGAATCCAGATGCACCTCTGGGTATTGAAGTCATGACCTTCTACTTGTGAGTCGACCCACGCTAGTCAAGTGAGTTATTTGCTCATTTTGCAGCTTTTACTTTTGACTGTTTATGTTGAACCTTGTTTCTTGTCAACTCCTATTTGCAGTTTTAGCGAACTTAATTTCCCACTATTTGGCACAGAGTTGGCTTGGATGAAACAAAAACATATATATATATATATATATATATATATATATATATATATATATATACATTAGAGAGAGAGAGAGAGTAAACGGTTCTTGCTTTGGGGGGCACGGTTCGTTCAAAAATTAACAGCTATTTTCGTTGGTGAGAGAAATTGTTGATGGCGTTTTCTGTCGTAGAATTCTTACTGCCGCATTGTTTGGAAGCCATACTTAACGGTAGTCAACTTTAAAGGCTACCAAAGTTACAGTGCAGTACGATTTAACAGCGCAGTGCTTTCATTGCAAGAGGAGGAATCTGTCGTATCCTGTACGAGCTATACTCTCCTATCAACTATTCCGTACCCATGGAGGTGATAAACACTAGGGTTGAACGATTGGAGTTTGACATGGGATTGGAGATACCTGAATATCTATATATTCCTCCATTAAGGTTGGCGTCACCTTCATCCTCCTCCTCCTCTCTCATTCTCTCTCTCATACAGGAGAGATGTCCATGCCCATACTTCCCTTGGTAGCATCCGTAATTTATTTGCTCTGGGCTTTCACTGCAATTAGCAATAATGAGCGAGAGAACCCACCGAGAAAAGGTGCCCTACTTCTTTCTGTGGAGAGCTAAACATCACGTACCCATTTCGGATCAGAGGAGATCCAAACTGTCCTCCAGAAAAATACCCAGGAATCGAGCTCATATGTGCAGAAAAGGATACCACCTTCCTGAATGTCACTAGCTACAAAGAGACTCCCTTCAATGGCAGCTTCTTTGCTAGGGGAATCGATTACTACAACCAACAAATCCGAATCATAGATCCGAACTTTGCAAAGAGTAGCACATTTTGTCCTCTACCTAAATACAGTGCGGGTAGACTCGATTTCGACACCGATTACTACCAAAATTTGATATCATGGGTGAGAAGCAGATCCAATATTACTGGTGATATGAGAAACTATATTCCCATCCCTTGCTTCACACGTCTATGATCCCCGGAACCGTTCGTGTTGGATTTAATGTTTATTAATGACATTTAATTCATGTTGATATCATTAAATATATTTAAATGATATATATGAAAATTCCAAAGTGTAATAATAGGTGATTAGGGATCCTCCCTAAACACACAACTTTATTCTCTCTCTTTTCCAACCGTCTTCTGATTTGGTCTTTGAGCCCGTAGTACTGCTCTAATCCTTATGTTGGTGGTTAGTCTCTCTCTACCCCAACTATAGGCGACTGAGGCGTGTTTGAAGTCTACTCGAAGTCAAATATGTGCTTTTCGAGTTTTGTGTGTATTTTATCTTATGAGAAAGGCAAAAGTACACTTACGTAATCATAATGGGGTGTTGATTTCTTTAAGGCAGGTACGCAAGGACGACTCATACAAATAAGTTTCTGATTTTGCTTTTGTCTTTATTTTTTGTACAATTTGATTGCGCTTATTTTGGATATGTAGTTGTTGTTTATGATTGGGCATGTTTACATTTATTGTATATTATTTTATTATGCACGTTTATCTATGGTTTCTTCTAACAATCTTAAAAAAATTATCTTTTACCGTAGTGAACATGTTTGTGTATGCTACTCTCTAACCTAAGGTCGACTTGGCCTTGATGCTAGAAAAGTTTATCGATCCACATTTTAAATGCTAACAACAACGTATAAAAATTTGGTTAACCATGTTAGGGTTGCATATGTATATCGAGTCGGATTATCCTCTACCCGATGATACTGACCCTACAAGCTCGGATAGAATCTTTGAGTGAAAGGAAAAGGATACTTTGAATCGTTGTTGTATTTTATCGGTACTATAAAATATTTTATTTGATGTATATAGTTCTTTCCCTTCCACGATATCAAAAAATATGTACATGACCTTAGATCGAAAATATAATACTGAAAACCTCGGTATTGAAAAGTATTTCATGACTAAATTCCTTAAGTATCAAATGATAGAGAAAAAACATGTGACAGAATAGGCCCACGACTTTTAGTTTTTATATCATGGTCTAAAGGAAGTCGAAATTGAGCTTCCTCACAACTTTATTGTTATGTCTATTATAAAAAAATTTACTAAGTCTTGGGAGAGTTTCGGCCTAGATTTCAAGCTAAAAAAAAATAAGATGATTCTTGATGATATAATAGTAGACATAGCAATAGAGGAAGAGCATAGAAGTCAAAAACCCGTTATCCGTGTAGATAATACTTTTACGGTTAACGTGATGGTCGAAAGAAAACAACCTAGTGATCTCAAGGGAAAACTGACAAAGCATAAACCAAATGTCAAGATCTAAAAGAAATCCAAAAATAAATTATACTGATTTTATGGTAAGGTTGGACATTGGGTAAGGGATTATCCTTAAAAAAAAGTCAAGAAACCTACAACCGCTGAAGGAGCTATGGTCAACATAGTGATAATCACTACACTTGCTATTGATGAGTATTCATTCCTTAAATCCCATTTCTTTTTTATTTATTAGCCACAACACTAGATAATAGACATTGGGGTTAATGTGGACGTATCTGCTCACAAATCTCTGTTTGTGTCTTACCAAGTCGTCTGTGGATGAACAATGACCTTAGGGGATCATTCAACTACTTAAGTCAAGGGCTAAAGGCATATGGATTTGAAGTTTCCTTCGAGAAAGGTTCTAACTCTTGAGAGAGTTAGACACATTTCAATGATTTATCATAATATTCTCCGTAATCTGCTTTAGTTATGCAATGATTAAGGTTAAATTGATAATATAATAAAGTCGTTATTAAGTGACTTAATACTGGGTGTTTCTTTTTAAAAGGTTATTTGTGTGATGTAGATGATTTGTTTAAAATTTATGTATAATTAATTATTGATTCTTATATAAATTTTAATGATAATAAAACATTTACTTATGTTTCATATTCTTCTTCTTCTATATGCAATGTTGAATCATCTTATATATGGTATGCTAGGCTGGGTCATGTAAACATTGATTCCATGAAAAAAATAATGAATTTAAACCTTATCCCTAAAACTATCATACAAAATACAAATGTGGTATGTGTGCAAGCGAATCAATGTAAGAAACCTTTACATACGGTTAAAAGGAAATTCGAGATTTTGAATTTGGTGCACACTAATATTTGTGAATTCAATGGAATGACTATGAAGGATAACAAAAGATAATGTTATATTTATTTACTTAAAAGTAAAAATAAAGCTTTAAAAAGGTTTCATATATTTAAAAATAGAAAAGTTTCATATATTTAAAAACGAAGTACAAACTCAAACATGGAAGGTATTTAAACGATTAAGGTCATATAAGAGAAGAAAACATACCTCAAATCTTTTCCAAGTATATTGTCAAAACAACAGTATTGTTCATGAGGTTACTATTTTGTATTGTTCTCAGTCTAATAAGATAGTTGAATGAAATAATAGAACCTTGTGTTATATGGTCAATGTTTTACTTCAAAGTTGTGTTATGTACCTACATTTAGGGGAAAGATTTGAATATCATTTACCATATTCTGAATAGAGTTGCACATAAGCATAAAAAAAGTAGTTAGGCATAGAGTTCTACATAAGCATAAGGAAGGTAGTCTCTTTGAGTGTTGGTAAGGTCGAAAGACTAGTATAAATTATCATAAAGTGAGGGGTCTTGCAAAAGGACTCATCCCTAAACACAAGATAAAGAAATTAGGATATAAAACAATGAATGTTATATTTCTAAGTTACGTGGAGACAAATTATGCATGCAAATTCTTGGTCATCAGATATGATGTTTCTAGCATAGGAATCAACACAATTGTTGAGCTCCGTGATGCTACATTCTTTGAGAATGTGTTTTCTCATGAAAATTGGAGTTCATCAAAGCGTATCTTTTAGAGATTATGATCGTACTATTGGTTTCATTCTCGATCATGTAGAAAGGATGACAAATATGGGAGTGAACCTAATTGTATTGTTTCCAAACTAGTTAACTCTTAGGAAATAACTGAATCAAGGAGAAGTAAACGACCTACGATATCAAAGGACTTTGGAAGAGAATTTATTACTTTCAACATCAAAGATTATCCTGTCACCTTTTAGCATGTTATAACCTCACCCGAAGTTAAGTTTTATAAGGAAGTCATTAACGAGAAAATCCAATAAATTCTTTTCAATAGTACTTGAAAATTTGTGGATTTACCTCCTCGTTGTTCTATTGTGGGTTGTAAGTGGATCTTTAAGAAAAAACTGAATGCAAACAAAATAAAAAAAATACAAAGCCAAATTTGTTGCTAAGAGATATAAATAAAAAGAAGGAATAAATTACTTTGATAACTATTCCTCAGTTTTCCGAATGACCACCATTCGAGTACTTATAGCACTAGCATCCGTATATGACCTCACAATCCATCAGATGGATATGAAGATTGTTTTCTGCATGGTGACCTGAGAAAATTTATATGGATCAGCAAGAGGATTTGTTGCTCATGGGAATGAGTCTAAGATGTGTAAACTTGTTAAATCATTATATGGTTTGAACCAAGATCCTAAACAATGACATGAAAAGTTTAATTATGTAATAATCTTTTAGCTTTGTATATAATCATTATGATAAGTGCGTCTATTGGAAGTCCGTTAAGAATGCTTTTATCATTATTTGCCTATACGTAGATGATATATTGTTATTTGGTTTTGATATGATAATAGTAAATGAGCTAAGTCATTCTTATGTAGTAAGTTTTTTTTTATGAAGGACATGGGTGTGACTGATATGATTTTAAGGCTTAAAATCATAAAGTCTACTGATAGTATAATAATCTCTCAGTCTCACTATATTGAAAAAGTTTTAGAGAGATTTGGATATACAAACTGTCAACCTGTTAAGACTCATATGATTCATCAAAGGCTTTATATAAGAATGAAAGTCATATTCCCATGTCTCAATTATAATATTCTCATATTATTGGTAGTTTGATGTATCTAACCAACTATTGTGCTCATTTGGGTTAATCTTACCCCTCCTAACAATAAGACGTTTTGAACACGAGCTAAAACAAAGAGAAGCAAGATTGAACTCTACTTACTTCAATATAACAAACTTGCAAATATGTTCATTAGGAATCAAGTTGATCATGAGAATACATGTTCACTTTTCTTTGGTTCATTTACCCGCCCTACTTCGATGGTAGCTTCCTTGTTAAGAGGATCAAGAATTCCTCACTGTGGTAACACTTCACACTATGTAAGTTGCAATCTTTAGTCAAAAACTATTTTAAATGGTCAACGCCGACCCAAAGTATCAGTGTCCAGTCTATTTGCAGCATTGTGTTACAGTGTTAGGCTTCGACCTCTTGTTGTAACCAAAAGAAAAGAATGGAAAAAAGGTGCACCCAGAGGTTAGCTCAATTGACGGGGCTTTCCGACTCCCCAGCTATTGTTGGGAAGTTCGATTCCTTTATACCAACAACTAAGCCTTTTCCCATACTAGACAGGGTTGACTACATGGATTCTTTGTTTCCACAAATCCCTATCATGTGTCATGTTAGCAGATAACTCACAATAAGCTAGATCATTTTTTATTGTTTCTTTCCAACACTTTTGTGGTCGTCCTCTAGCTCTTTTAATACTTTCCAAATTTAGTTTTTCTAACCTTCTTACGGGTTCTTCTTTTGATCTTCTTTCTATATGTCCAAACCATCTTAAACGATATTCTTTGATTTTATCCTCAATTGGTGCCACTCCTAATTTGTTTCTAATAACCTCATTATGTATACGGTCTTTTCTTGTATAACCACTCATCCATCTCAACATCTTCATTTTTGTCACAGACATCTTTTGTACATGTTAATGACTAACTGCCCAACACTCAGAACCATAAAACATGGCAGGCCTAATTGCTGCTCTATAATATTTATCTTTTAACTTTAATGGTATCTTCTTATCACAAAGAATACCTGAAGCTCCTCTCCATTTTAACTAACCACCATTAATTCTATGCGTAACATCTCCATCAATTCTTCCATCACTCTGAAAAATTGACCCTAGGTATTTAAAACTTCCCTTTTGGGGGATGCAATCTGTGCCAATTTGATGTCCTATGAGGTAACCAAATGATCAAACTTATATTCAATATATTCTGTCTTTGTTCTACTAAGTCGGAGGCCTTTGTTTTCTAATGTTTCTCTCTATAGTTCCAATTTTCTATTAACTTTTTTCTTATACTCCTCCACTAATACAATGTCATATGCAAATAACATACACCAAGGTACTTCATCTTGAATATGTTTTGTTAACTCATCCATCACCATTATAAATAAGTATGGACTTAAACTTGATCCTTGATGTAACCCAATATTAACTTCAAAGAAGTCTGTCGTTCCTTCATGAGTCCTCCTACATGTTTTTGCATCATCATACATGTCTCTTATAAGGTTAATGTATGTCAATGGGATGCCTCTTTTTTCCAAAGTTCTCCAAAGAACCTCCCTCGGTACCCTATCATAAGTTTTTTCTAGATCAATAAATATCATGTGAAGGTTTTTCTTTTTTGCTCTAAAATGTTTCATAAGACGTCTCAAAAGGTGAATCGCTTCAATAGTAGATCTGTCTGGCATGAATCCAAATTGGTTCTCTCTTGTACTTGATACTTGTCTTAACCTACGTTCGATAATTCTTTCCCATAATTTCATAGTATGGATCATTAACTTGATACCTCGATAATTCACACAATTTTGAATGTCTCCCTTGTTCTTATATATGGGTACAAGTGTACTTGCCCTCCATTCCTCGAGCATCTTTTGGTTTTTTCATATTTCATTAAATAGTCATGTGAGTCATTCCTTTGTCTACTAGTATTTTCTAAACTTCTATAGGAATATTATCTGGTCCTACCGATTTACCACCCTTTATATGTTTAAGAGCCTCTTTGACTGCATTCTTTTGAATACGTCGGTAGAAATTGTGGTTTATATACTTTTCTGATTTGGCTAACTCTCCTAAGCTAATACTAACATCTTTATTTTCACCTCCCAAATTTTAGCTTTTGCTTCACTCACAGCCTTTTTCTCTTCCTTCTTTGCTTTCTTATAAGCCTCTAAAGTTTCACTAGTTTTCTTAGCATAGTGTAATTTGTAGCATGCCCTCTTTGCCTTGATTTTATTTTGCACTACTCACTCCACCACCAAGCTTCTTTTTGTGCCGATACACTTCCTTTAGATACACCTAACACATCTTTCGCCACTTTCCTAATATGTATAGCCATATTGTTCCACACATCATACGGTATACCAACATAATTCCAAACCATCTTAAACAATATTCTCTCATTTTATCCTCAATTGGTGCCACTCCTAATTTGTTTCTAATAACCTCATTATGTATACGGTCTTTTCTTATATGACCACTCATCCATCTCAACATCTTCATTTCTGTCACAGACATCTTTTGTACATGTTGATGACTAACTGCCCAACACTCAGAATCATAAAACATGGCAGGCGTAATTGCTGCTCTATAATATTTACCTTTTAACTTTAATGGTATCTTCTTATCACAAAGAATACCTGAAGCTCCTCTCTATTTTAACTAACCAGCGTTAATTCTATGCGTAACATCTCCATCAATTCTTCCATCACTCTGAAAAATTAACTCTAAGTATTTAAAACTTCCCTTTTGGGGGATGCAATGTGTGCCAATTTTAATTATTATGTCCTCTGAAGTAACCAAATGATCAAACTTATATTCCTTATATTATGTCTTTGTTCTACTAAGTCGGAGGCCTTTGTTTTCTAATGTTTCTCTCTATAGTTCCAATTTTCTATTAACTTTTTCCTTATACTACTCCATTAATACAATGTCATCTGCAAATAACATACACCAAGGTACTTCATCTTAAATATGTTTTGTTAACTCATCCATCACCATTATAAATAAGTATGGACTTAAACTTGATCCTTGATGTAACCCAATATTAACTTCAAATAAGTCTGTCATTTCTTCATGAGTCCTCACACATGTTTTTACACCATCATACATGTCTCTTATAAGGTTAATGTATGTCAATGTGATACTTCTTTTTTCTAAAGTTCTCCAAAGAACCTCTCTCGGTACCCTATCTTAAGCTTTTTCTAGGTCAATAAATATCATGTGAAGGTTTTTTTTTTTGCTCTAAAATGTTTCATAAGACGTCTCAAAAGGGGAATCACTTAAATAGTAGATCTGCCTGTTATTAATCCAAATTGGTTCTCTCTTGTACTTGATACTTATCTTAACCTACGTTCAATAATTCTTTCCCATAATTTCATAGTATGGCTCATTAACTTGATACCTCGATAATTCACACAATTTTGAATATCTCCCTTGTTCTTATATATGGGTATAAGTGTACTTGCTCTCCATTCCTCGAGCATCTTTTGGTTTTTTCATATTTCATTAGATAGTTTTGTGAGCCAAGTGATTCCTATGTCTCCTAGTATTTTCCAAACTTCTATAGGAATATTATCTGGTCCTACCGATTTACCACCCTTCATATGTTTAAGAGCCTCTTTGACTGCATTCTTTTGAATACGTCGGTAGAAATTGTGGTTTATATACTTTTCTTATTTAGCTAACTCACCTCAGCTAATACTAACATCTTTATTTTCACCTCCCAAATTTTAGCTTTTGCTTCATTCATGGACTTTTTCGCTTCCTTCTTTGCTTTCTTATAAGCCTCTAAAGTTTCACTAGTTTTCTTAGCATAGTGTAATTTGTAGCATGCCCTCTTTGCTTTGATTTTATTTTGCACTACTCACTCCACCACCAAGCTTCTTTTTGTGCCGGTACACCTCCTTTAGATACACCTAACACATCTTTAGCCACTTTCCTAATATGTACAGCCATATTGTTCCACATATCACAGAGTGTACCAACATAATTCCAAGCCATCTTAAACGATATTCTCTCATTTTATCCTCTATTGGTGTCACTCCTAATTTGTTTCTAATAATCTCATTATGTATATGGTCTTTTCTTATATGACCACTCATCCATCTCAATATCTTCATTTCTGTCACAGATATCTTTTGTACATGTTGATGATTAACTGCCCAACACTGAGAACCATAAAACATGGCAAGCCTAATTATTGCTCTATAATATTTACCTTTTAACTTTAATGGTATCTTCTTATCATAAAGAATACCTGAAGCTTCTCTCCATTTTAACCAACTAGCATTAATTCTATGCCTAACATCTCCATCAATTCTTCCATCACTTTGAAAAATTGACCCTAGGTATTTAAAACTTTCCTTTTGGGGGATGCAATCTGTGCCAATTTTAATTTTTATGTCCTTTGAGGTAACCAAATGATCAAACTTATATTCAATATATTCTGTCTTTGTTCTAGTAAGTCGGAGGACTTTGTTTTCTAATGTTTCTCTCTATAGTTCCAATTTTCTATTAACTTTTTCCTTATACTCCTCCGCTAATACAATGTCATCTGCAAATAACATACACCAAGGTACTTCATCTTGAATTTGTTTTGTTAACTCATCCATCACCATTATAAATAAGTATGGACTTAAACTTGATCCTTGATGTAACCCAATATTAACTTCAAAGAAGTCTGTCGTTCCTTCATGAGTCCTCCCACATGTTTTTGCACCATCATACATGTCTCTTATAAGGTTAATGTATGTCAATGGGATGCCTCTTTTTTCCAAAGTTCTCCAAAGAACCTCCCTCGGTACCTTATCATAAGTTTTTTCTAGATCAATAAATATCATGTGAAGGTTTTTCTTTTTTGCTCTAAAATGTTTCATAAGACGTCTCAAAAGGTGAATCGCTTCAATAGTAGATCTGCCTGTCATGAATCCAAATTGGTTCTCTCTTGTACTTGATACTTGTCTTAATCAACGTTCGATAATTCTTTCTCATAATTTCATAGTATGGCTCATTAACTTGATACCTCGATAATTCACACAATTTTGAATGTCTCCCTTGTTCTTATATGTGGGTATCAGTGTACTTGCTCTCCATTCCTCGAGCATCTTTTGGTTTTTCCATATTTCATTAATTAGTCTTGTGAGCCAAGTGATTCCTATGTCTCCTAGAATTTTGCAAACTTCTATAGGAATATTATCTGGTCCTACCGATTTACCACCCTTCATATGTTTAAGAGCTTCTTTGACTGCATTCTTTTGAATACGTCGGTAGAAATTGTGGTTTATATACTTTTCTGATTTAGCTAACTCTCCTAAGCTAATACTAACATCTTTATTTTCACCTCCCAAATTTTAGCTTTTGCTTCACTCACGAACTTTTTCGCTTCCTTCTTTGCTTTCTTATAAGCCTCTAAAGTTTCACTAGTTTTCTTAGCATAGTGTAATTTGTAGCATGCCCTCTTTGCCTTGATTTTATTTTTCACTACTCACTCTACCACCAAGCTTCTTTTTGTGCCGATACACCTCCTTTAGATAGACCTAACACATCTTTCGCCACTTTTCTAATATGTATAGCCATATTGCTCTACATATCACAGGGTGTACCAACATAATTCCAAACATCTCCTTGAAGGTTGTTTTGTTTAAATATATCTTCTTTCTCGCTTTTGAGGTTCTATCATTTAGTCCGAATAGCTTGATGCACTCTTTTCTTCTTTGTCCATTTTTTTATTTGTAAATCCATAACTAAAAGTCGATGTTGGGTGGTTAAGCTTTCTCTTGGAATTACCTTGCAATTTTTACAATATGCTCTATCTTTTTTTCTACAAATAAAGTAATCAATTTGTGTTTGTGATAAGTCACTCTTATAAGTAATTAAATGTTCATCTCGTTTTTTGAAGATTGTATTGATTATAAAGAGATCAAATGCCATAGCAAAATTTAAAATCTCCCTACCTTCCTCATTTATATCCCCAAAACCAAAGTTTCCATGAATCCCTTGATATCCTAATGCCTCTTTACCAACATGTCCATTTAAGTCTCCTCCTAAACAAATCATCTCCCTTTGTGGAATCTTTTGAAACACCTTATCTAACTCTTCTCAAAAAGATGTCTTTATACTATCTTCTAGTCCTACTTGGGGTGCGTAAGCACAAACTATATTCAAAACCTCTGCTCTTAACGCTAATTTCAACGTCATGATTCGGTCACCATATCGTTGCATGTCTACTAAACTATCCTTTAAATTTTTATTTATTATAATACTAACTCCGTTTTGAGCATTTTGTTTACCTGAGTACCATAATTTAAAACCTTTATCCTCTATCTCCTTTGCTTTTTCTCCAACCCATTTTGTCTCTTGTAAATATAGAATATGAATATTTCTCTCAATAATTGTATCTACCACCTCCATTAGCTTACCGGATAATGTTTCGATATTCCAAGAACCAATACGAATCTTATTATCTAGGACTAGCTTCCTTACCCTCGCATCCGTCCATAATCAAAATACGGAGACCCTCTCTAAAAATTATTCACTACATTTGAGCGGCAATGTAGCGGAACTAACTTCTTTACCCACACTTGTCCATGATGTGGGAACCCTCTCTGCAATTGATTCACTACATTCAGGCGAAAATTTAGTGGCCCTTGCTTACTTATTACTGCATTCGGGCTCTGCAACACGTCGCTAAGCGGGAACACCCCAAAGCAATGTTCATAATTTTTGTAATCCATGTTATAAAAATCCGATGAAGTTTTATGCTGGCTGTCGGAAGCCTAACACAACCCTCCTCCTTTATCCGAGCTTGAGACCGGCAATGCAAGGGTGATCCCTTACATGAGCGGAGTTTTTTTAAATTTTGTCGCCAGCATTAAGGCCGTGCGATTCGTCGAGTTATCATGAATCATTAGAAGCAATAGGCGTAGCCTCAGATTGACTTTTTATCTAATAAATGCATCCCTTCTAAAAGTCGGGTTTGTTGCATCGTATTAGCTCTGAGAATTACTACCAAGACCGAGTGAGTACCATCAAAACAAACTATAACTGATTTAATGAGCCATTCGCAGTTTCACGGTCTGAACTTGTTCATACTTACACATGCATGGCTTAATCTTTGAGACAAGCATATGACTACTGGCAGGATCAACCAGGTAGCACCCATCGAAGACACCCCACGAAGGGGGCGTGTTACCGCCCAACCAACGTGGGAGCGTCGTCCCAATTTCTCGCACATCGGTCCGGCACGCCGACGCAAGAAGGGGTCCCGTGAAGGATCCCCAAGCAAGCACTAAGCATCCGAAAGCCCAAGAAGCGTCAATGAAACCAACTATGGCACGAAGCTAGGGAGGCCTACGCAGACGCACCAACAAGCCCTCCAAGACGACCGCACCAGCCGATCATCCGGTAGGGCTAAGGTAACGAGCAAGGAAACCATTCCGTGTAACGCATCAGATAGAATCACAGAAACCCACAACGTATCGATCCTCCAACCACAGCCCAAGGAAAGACAAACGATAAGCCAAGCACCCGAACGGCCCATGGCAACACCACCACCATGAAGCCGCCAGCTGACGAGGCCAACACAACTCGTGCCAAGACATGTGCAACGAAAAATACATCTGTCGTTTTTAGAGAAATCACACAGCATTCTAAGCCTTTTTAATAAATTGACATATTCAGATAGTCATACACTGCAGCCAATTGGAGGATAAATTCTGAAATGGATAACAATAATTAGATAAAACAGAACATCCAAGTTTAGCGAATACAGAAACGGCTTCCTCAAATTAAAGCAAACTCTTGGTTTCGCGAAATAGCACAGAATGAAACAGAGAGAAAAAGAAAGACAATGATCCCAAAACTTAGAGATTGCCCTCTTCAAACACGCCCGATCTTAGCAAAACTTACCATCCGAGCCGAGTTGTCTAAATGGGATTCTTTCACAGAAGAACCAGACTGATAAGGAGATCTTCCGATGTTGCTGTATGCATCCTGATAGCGGGTGCTCTGATAACCAGAGGAATACCCACCTCCCCCTCTGTTTCCCTGTCCTGCCCTATCTTTAGAAAATCCGCCACCAGAAGCGACAACAGAAGAAGCTGACCTTCCACCACCACCACCATAACCAGAACGGCCACCATACCCCGTCTGTCTTCCCTGCGAAGAAAAATCTGTCTGCCATTTCCCGGATGCAACACCCGCATAATCTTGACCCTCTCTTCTTCGGGGAGGAAGCCCATCAAGTCCTCCCCCAGTCCTTGCTTCCCAGGCCCTTTCATTGGTGTCAACCAGAACTGTGAGCTTCTCTGCGTATTGAAACGCGAGAGCTTGAAGGCGAGTGTGTTCAACATTGTGGAACACTATGCAACGCATCGGCTGATCCCAACTTGCATGGAGCTCTTCGGTAACCATCATCTTGCTCACAATACTGTGGACATTGGATTCTGCAAGGTCAAAAATGGTCACGGTCTGGTCAAGACTCAGAGAGTCGTAGCAGGAGGCATATGTGAACAAATATGTTCTCAGTGCTTCTTCCTTGATCTTGGTCCCCAGCATCTCGAGTACCCTCTCCTTTTCTCGCAGTAGCTTCCACACATCAAGTGATTCAATCACTTGGAAAGCCTTCTGGAAGTCCCCCTTGGTCAAGGCTCTTGTTGCAGTCATGATATGATCACGAACATTCTCGGGAGGACCCGTGAATGTCTGCCTCTCACTGATTTCCAGCAATCGGCGGAAAGTCTTGCTTATGACTTTGCGTTTCGCATCATGTGTGTTAGCAGCCATGTTTGGTACCTCCAAAAGCATGGCACATATCAAATGAACGGCTTCCAGCAGCTCGAGGTTTATGTGCATGTGGTACGGCATCTGCCTTCTTCTCTCAAGCTTCTCCTGAATAGAAAATGCAAGCATATCAATGTCGTACATAAACCATGGGGGCAGAGGAACACCATAAACAAAAGATGAGGCTACTATGTATATGTCAAACATATGCTACAAGCCTACAACTGTTTCGAAGACTTTATTTCATGATAAGAGAAGATGACTGGCCAAAGAGCATCTCGCTCCGTGCTTGATCGAAAATACTGCAGGACTGGCATACTACGTTGCCATCCACTCCACTGGTGACTACTCACTCCCGGAAGGAACTTAATGAAACAATTGAATTACTAAACCACCAGGAGCTAATTAAAGACAGGAACTTAAGGTAATGGCCCTGCAGTGCAATTACCATAGCCTTCCATAATAAAGTCTAAGCCTTAGGGATCAACTAAAAGGAATCTTCCTTGGCATGATCAATGGAACATGATACCATAATAAAATCTACGTCTTAGGGATCAACTAAAAGGAATCTTCCTTGGCATGATCAATGGAACATGATATCTTTCAAGACGTCTGCACACAGTGCCCTCTGCAAGAAGCCACAGAATCATTGATAGCATATGCCCATCACCAACGCTAGATTTTCTAATACGGTAGAGATATGGTCTTGATGGCATGAACCCTTCCACGTACATCTCAAATACAAGCAATAAAGGTGTTTTCGCAATGGTCTATGCTTTAATTATTTCATGAATTATATTACAAGTGCTTACAATATAAACAATTTCTATCATATATAACAATTATTTGTAATGTCTATGAAGAAATACATAATTTTGAAATTAAATGCAACTGCAGGAAAGTAACGTTCTTCTAATCTTGTTGACTCTTGGCTAGCTATGCAAATCGTGCTAGGATAACCTTGACAAACTTGCCGTCCCAACATAGAAGCAAAGCGACAAGATATTTTGCACTCTGTTGTTATAACATCTACATGTAATATATTAATCAAACACAAATTTAGAAAAAGTCAGTGTTGATCTTTTGATGTAAGCCAAACCTAAAGACAGATACTTGCATTACTCTGGGTAATATTCATAAATGTCCACGGCATATATTTCAACACGATCCAACTATATGTATGAGATATAATTCTTTACTGATGTTTCAGATTTGACCAGATATGTTTTACCCTCCTACGGAAGATTATAAAATCACTGAAAAACAATATAGCGTCTCATTCAACTGTGTGATAAGCTCACTGTTACACACTTTAGAAAGAGTAGAACAAGGTACGGGCTGCACTAAGCACCAGCTATTCCAAAATTATTGGAGCTTTTAAACATGTGCCTACCTGCACATGCATCTCGCCAAAAAAAAAGTCGTCATGCAAATATCTTGTCATATGAAAATATAACGCCCTAAGCATGCCTCGGAATTTCTGAGCAGTTCATCTCTTCAAAGGTCTTTTAGATACAGTGTCATATGCAAATAATATACAGGACCATCGTACCTCCATCCTTAAAGCAACTAAGCATGAACTATTCAGAAACTAATCGCCAAGGGATTGCAACATGCACATTCCAACACAAGCACTTCCATTGCAAGAAGCCTTTAATTCATCAATCAGACAACTTAAATACAGCTCTATGTTTTGACAAGAAAAAACACGCTTAATCATCAAAGGCATAATCTGCCACTTTATCCACAATTAACCTGAGAGAATAAGGATAAAACACATCTAAGAAACAAATTGGGGAAACATAGTACAAAAGACGCACCTGCTCTGGAGTCTTTTCATGATAACGGCTTTGAGAAACTCCTTGGGCAAGCAGCTCTTTGATCCTTCCAGCAGCCTGTGTTGAAATGTCCATATGCTGAACAATATCTTGCAAATGGCTCATAAGCAGCAGATCACGGGCTACTGAGAACTCATCAAGAAGAGCATGGTGATATATATCACAAAGCATTGCGCGTGCTTTAGTGCGCTCGTCTCCATATTTGTATATCAGTGATACCAGTATATCCATTAGGGTCCTGCTATTCTCAGGGAACGTGGGTTTCCGGGCCACAAGCTCTGGAGTAACAACAAATGCAGTAGGAATTCTTGTTTCCTCAAACCCTTTTGACTCCTCACTCACCTCCCCTTCTTTATCTCCATCTTCTGTCAGCTCAGCCAATTTTCTCATGGCATCATAAACCTCTTGTGGTTTGTAGTAAATGAGTTCAACCCTCCTCAAGGCCACCTTAGAAGCAGCTTTGAAGTCTCCAACCCTTTCAAGATATTCCTGGACATTATGAGCAAGAACCAGAAATATAGGCTCATCCCTGAGTCTCTCAACATACTCACCGGGTATGAGGATCTATGCACTGCAGGCTCTTGAAAAACTCACTGTCTATTCTTTCTAAGAAAGCCACTAAGTTACCCCAAACCGAATTGGTTCATTGTAGTCAGGCCCTTTCTGAGTTTCATTCTCATCTGGCTCCACTAAATCATCAACCACTATGTTTGGGTACTGCACTAGAATATCAAGAATGACCAGCATGTTCTGTACACATTTTTTCCACACATTTATGGGCATATGGCCACTAAGGCCTGGATTAACATCAAACTGAGCAGAAACCACACTAGAAAGAATTTCCAGCTTCTGTGCAGGTGTTTTAGCAACTTTTGTTAAGAAGGTAAGCTGCTCAACTTGTTCAAACCTCCCAGTTCCTTCCTGCCCCTAGCTGCCACCACCTCCTTGAACTTCTTGTTAACTGTGTCCCAAGTTATCTCGCTAGGGTCTTTCATAAACTGTCTATCCAAAAGTCTGTCTTTCTTGCTAAGCTTTTGGTCCCAAGGTGCTTCACTGGCATCTGGCTTTTCATCTTCATATTGAGAAGCTTCCGAATCTGATTTTGTTTCTGCCTTTCTAAGCTGCTCCGGCTCAATAATCTCATCATCACTTTCATACTCTTCCTCTGAATCCTCTTCATCTTTTTCCTCCTCCCTCTCAGGATTCTCCTGCATTTAGTAATCAAGTCCTCATATTGCTTATTATTCTTCTTCAATTTCTGCTTCATTGAGTTCAAGGCTTTAGCATTGCTACTACTCATCTTCTTTTTGGCATCCTTATTCGCCAAAGCCTGAGCCAAGAAATCTTCCAACATCACAAGTGCCTTAATATAAAGATTGGGGACCTTCTCAGACTCAGTAACACGCATAACTTTTCAAGTTGTTTGTTGATCTTGTCAAAGCTCTCTTGCAAGCTCACCCAGTCATTAATCTTCATGGCATTCTTCATCGAATACAACAAGATTAAAGCATCACAAAAACAACTAAACTCCGAGTTTCTGACAGTTTATTTTCCGCTAAATCTAGAGAAAAAGATGAAAGAACACCGCTAAGAGACCAACCACGAAAATCAGAAGTCAAAGAACCAGAAGCTTCCAATTTTTTACGTAATTCAAGCAGAGAAAAGAGAATCTATCATCCAACCACAACAATTTAAAAGATCGAGAACAAAATTGCGATCGAAGAATACCAGAAATTTCAGAAACAATGGGAAAATAATAAATCAAAGACCAAACCAATCCAATTCATAAATTACAGAACCAAATCCGTATCAAACGAAATTTCCAGAGTCAGAGAAATCCCTCCAGATAATAAAATCTTCAAAAAAATCGAAAATCGAATCCTGACCCTAAAACTTCCGTTGTATGGGAATATGGTTGCATCAACAAATAAGCGAAACTGCAAAGAAAGGGCATGAGAACATCCTAAAATTTCCGTTGCAGGATTCCTAGAATCGATCTTCTTGCGACAATCAGAGAGAGAGAGAGGTACCTCTCTGAAGTTGCTCTCAGTAGAGGGGCGCCGGACGTTGATGAGGGTATCTTCGGAGAAAACCGAGCCTAGCAAAGAGGGAGAGACGAAATAGGGTACGCGAGGCAGAAAAGAAACGGTACGATGGAGAGAATTTCATCGTAACCCTAAGGGCTGTGAACGGGTCGGACCGAAATCGGGTTTAGGTAGGTCCGTATCCGTACCGATGTACTGTTTGCTAACGGGTAGGACCCGGTCCGAACCCAAGAAAGCTGGGGTCTGGCTACGCATTTGGATGCTAGCATCAGACTATGACCGGGCTTATAACAGGTACCTTATGAGAAAAAGTAAGTCCGAACAACACAAGCAGCAGGTACATAGCATTAGCATACTAGCAGTGCTAAAGGGTCCACTCCCGCCCTGCTGACGGACAGAAGAAAGGGAGGAGAAGCAACTCTGACATCTATCTCTGTGCCTTTGTGGTCTCTCCCTCTCCCTCTCCCTCTCCCTCTCCCTCTCCTTCTGTATGTGTGTGATATGACGTGCGTGTGATAGTTGATTGTGTCGTTCAGCGAATTCCGCATTCCACATGTTTGATGAAATGTTTGCGAGAACTTGAAATGGGAAAACCAGAGAACTCAGGATCCTTTCAGATTCATTTTCTTTGGGGGTTTCAATTATTTGACGTGCTTGGCCTCAAGGCTTCACAAAAGGAAGAAATTTGCGTGAAGGACTTGAGATCCTCCAAGTTATCTTCAAACTGAGAAACACCATGTCCATTGAGACTTGAATCCCTCTGTCGTGTTCGGGTCTTATTCCTTTCCCCGTCGCACTAGTAATTGGGTAAAGGTTTGATCATTACACGCTTTGTGTTATATCTGCATATCATGGTGAGAGTGATAGCGGAAGCACTATCTCTCTCTTTTCCTAAGGCATTTTTCTTGGTAAGATTGGTGACTTAAGTTGGAATGCTTGCCTTTTATTGTTCTGTAAAGAGGCCACAATTATATGGGATTAGTAAAGGGTCTAGTGATGCCATGCTGTTGCTGTTTACCAATAATGGCTTCCTAACAAGTTCACTTTTCATTTTCTCCCTCTGTAGGAACTCATCATTTGATGGAGACGACCAGATTTGCTGACCCAGAAGGGTCAAGCAATTCAGATGAAGATGATGTTGACTCCAATGATGAGGAACTTTCTTATAAATCAATATCGATTCCGAGGTTGCAACACAGGTGTATATTGATGTGCTTGCCTCTCTATCTTCTTTACCTCTCAAAATTATTTATCTAGTTGTTGACGAGGATAGTTATTTTCACCTTGTACTTGGGAAAAGCCAATTCTGTTGCCTTTTTTACCAGGGCTAAGTTTTCAATTGCTAGATGGGATAAAAAACTGGGCATGGCAGAAGTTATACAGAGAAGAGGAGTGTTGTGGGGAACTACAGGAATAGTTCGCGATAGCAAGACCTTTTGCTTACTCGAGGAAATTATGTGGGTGGTAAATTGTTTCCTGTTCTTCATTTGAGTCCCAAAAATTCTTGTTTCCGTAGACTAGCCTTACCTGATTGTTCAAGTTCTTTATATGTTTACTTTTTCCTTAAAGAATTAGACAGTTGTTTATCTGTTTATAAGGAATTTTAAGTTGAACTTTTTTGGGGGGGAAAGCTGAACAAATGTATTCTTGTATTAGTCCTTAGATTGGAATTAATCTCCTTTATCATAACA
Source organism: Brasenia schreberi (assembly GCA_036023115.1). Taxonomy (NCBI): domain Eukaryota; kingdom Viridiplantae; phylum Streptophyta; class Magnoliopsida; order Nymphaeales; family Cabombaceae; genus Brasenia; species Brasenia schreberi. The sequence continues at coordinate 485,041 of JAYKKT010000080.1, forward strand.
CTGCAGATTAACCAAGAACCTGTCTCACTTGATCCCAATCTTTTGGTTCAATGAAATGTTCTAGTGTTGCTTAGAGTGGTCTTCAATGATTGATTTACTTTCAATAATTAGTGGGATTTGGGTGCGAGGCCTCACTTAGTCACTTAGTCGAAGGATTTTCTGCTACACTGGTGCTTTTTGTGTCCATTATGACCGTAGTGGCAATTCTTTTGTTTAGCTATGCAGTCCGTATTATCTTCGTGGGTTTTCTTAATAGGTACTTGGCTGAAATAGGAGCTTTGCTTCTATTGGATGATGATGGCAAACAATTTCAATTGAAAGGCATCTATGGCCTGGCTGCTGACAAAATGCACGGTTGTTCATGGAAGGTGTTTGAGGTTTATAAGCATCTGAAAGCTCTTGGATATGTTGTGAGCCGGCATGGTCTTCTGTGGACCACAAAAGGCAACAAGGGTTCTTGTGCTTCATCAGTTTCTTCATCATTTGCAGAATGTGAGTCAAGATATAATGAAGAGGAACCACAAAGCAACAATATTCCCCCGACTGACCTTTTTGCTAGTATGGATATAACCAGCAATGATGTTTTAAAGGTGAACTTTGATGTATATTTACCAAACAAACACTTCAAGAAGTCAGCTCCGGGGGATCCCAGTTTCATGTTGTATATTGCAGGGTATGTTCAACTTCTTTAGGGTGATGATTTCAAGAATGTTTTATCTACCTACCTATCTATATCCATCATAGATAGATGAGATGCAAGTTCTTCCCTTCTTCTGTAGCTGGATACTCCAGTCTCCAGGGACCGGAACTATAAGAATCAGATGTTACGTGGGATCGCAAGTCCCAAGAAGAAAAAACAAAAAACAACGAGCTTTCATTCAATTAAATTTACGTGCATTTTTCTTTGTTTATATAACAGGGAGACCCCACCAACGGTGGCCCAGTTAGAGAAGCTGCGCAGGCAATGCGGAGACATTCCTCTCAAGTTTGCTCATGTCGACCAGGGCCGTGTAAGCATCTTCTGTTATGAGAAAGTTGAATTGGTGACTTTGCTGTGATGTTTCACATTTAGTTGCCTGTGTATTCTTACATGTTTTAGTCAACCAACACTATGCCTGTTCTGACACTAAATGGCGTTGGCTGCATGAATTTTTAAGTCTATCTTGTGTCATTAAAACTCATGGAAGCCTTGAATAGCATCATGAACGTTACTATACCGCTGCTTTGGTGTAGTGTTAGAAAGATAAAAGATGGGAAAGAAAGGATTTGGTTAAGAAAAGACTGAAACCTATTATGTAGCTGAGTTGGGCTCACTTATGAGAAAAAGGGAACATATACTCTAGGGTCAGGACCGTTTGTGTTCGAGTCCACCCTGACCCGACCTGACTTTTTCCATTGTGTTCCTCTGCACCTGGATTTTTTCCTCAGATTGTCAATTTGAGTCTGTAATTGCCAGGAGATAGTGTATAGCTTTGCTCCATCGTAAAAGGTTTTCTAGAACGGCCATTGATGGGGTACAAAGGGGAACCTGATGCCTGTCGAATCATGACCTTTGACCTTTGACTCGCCCACTGGTCAGGTGAGCTATTGCTCTTCATGTGCAACTTTTCTGGTTTCCAGACCGGAAAGTGTTTCACTAAAACCCGGTTTTCAGTAGCTCTGGTCTTCCATGTATTATTGTTCAGATAGCCCAATTGAAAGAAAGGTTGATAGTATAAGACGACACAAAAACCTAGCACCGATATGATGGAGAAGTCTGTCCTGATAACCAAGTGCTCGATAGGGTTGACATGTTTCTGTTACAAACATGTAATGTATAGTTTTGCTTCAAAGTAGAACGTGTGAATCTGGAATTTTCCGATGTGTTGCTCTGGACCTGGATTTAACGTCGGATTGGCTGCACGGGTTTGAAAGTACCAGAAGTGTGAGAGTATCTTCAGCTCATAGTAAATAATAAAGTTTTGATTGCTTGGAAACTCCCTTTGGTTCCAGAGTGGTGACATGGTCCTTCCTATCTGAATATTTCAGAGCTTATTCTTTTCTTAGTGCACCTAACTGTGCATTATCACTTGACCTTCCAAAACTGCAAATCAGTGAGTCATACTCATGGGCAAGATGAGGGGCCTGGTGGCCCGAAATTAAAAAGAAAAAAAACTACGCAAGCGATGTGTACAAGAGCAAGGTCAAAGTTTGTCATGAATTTTCAAATGCTATAGCTAATCCATACATAAACAAGATCTTATGGCTAAGCTTCGATCCGATTCTGACATGTTGAAATGTGTTTGTATTGAAACAGTACTCTATAGACCATGCAACTAGAAGCTTAGGTTTGTATCGTATAAACAACTACCCTATGCTGCACCAAAGAGCATTAGCTCAACGGCAAGCCGCTGTCCCTGGTGGGAGCTCGAGTCCCAAAAGGTGCATGTGTGGGTGTGGCTCGTGGGTGTTAGGCTTCGGCCTCCTCTTGTAACAAAAAAAAAAAACTACCCTATGAAACACGATACAGTATTTTTCAGGCTGCACAAGAATCAAGCCCAAACTGGCCCGAAGTATATAGTTTGTTGAGCATTGGATACTAGCTCAAACCCGACAAAGTCTCAGGACGTAGGTCGAATATCATCTGGCCCAATGAGGTAGTATCTCGAGATATAGCGTAGTTCATCACATAACAAAAATCAAAAAGACGAAGAAACAGCCATGCAAGTACCTAAACCAAGTTTACTTATACAAGTTATAACATTGTTCAAAACAGAGAAGCTGGTCATTAAAAGAGACCAATACTGGGAAGACCTACAAAACTCATGTCGTATCATCAAAATAACGAAACTGTTACTGAGTGCTTAATCAATAAGCCACTATCGTTGATGACCAGCCGGACACTGCTGCTTCCCATCCTTCAGTACTGCATAGAGCCAAAAACAAACGCGAGGAAAGCAGGGTTAAGCTGGCTCATCCCTTCGAAGATCAGAAGTACATCATAGACATGATCAAAAATCAAAAGCTACGTTGCCACCATGAAGTCTATGTGCAGATAAATTGCTTCACACCACACCTATATCATCAAGATTGGTCCCTCTTACATGATGGTATACTGTGAGTGGGCTCAACTTGCTTTGTCAAAGCAAACATCAAAGGATTTGAGCTCTGTTGTCATCTCCGTAACATGCCATGTGAAGCGAAAAACTGGAAGTCTGGATGAACGACCTGAAGCAGCCTCAACCAGTTATAAGCATCTTGTACCAATGAGCTCATGTGCGGGCACTCTCTTTCCCCGTTTGGCATCCAGACAGAACCCTTGAACTTGTATGACGCCAAACCAAAGATCGGCAATGATATCATTGGAGAATCCTGAAAAGTGTGCACCAAGTTCATAATGGGGGGTCGGTCGCTGGCTGTGCCTACATCAAGTAGCGGAGAAACTTCAAAGATGAACCAATCACAAACATTTACGAGAAAAAAAGATGACAACACACTAACAGCGTACAAACAAGTTTCGTTTTAGGGAAACCTAGTTAGAAGAATATGCGTGCTCTTATGAGTTCCATTTGAGGGAACAGATATACAAATGATGCATGTCACTTAAACTTGAGTCCTCCAAATGCACACGCGACACTGTTTTTATGATGTTTCTTTTAGGGTTACAAACTTCTCCATTTGAAAGCAAAACATCATCTGTTCCCATTCGGTTCCAATTATCTAGTAACCTTTGTTTAATTGTCCCCTTGTGTGTAACCATTAGTTCCCTTAATGCAAGAGCAGCTAGGCACGCTCAGAAACTGCTCTCCACAACATTTGCCAGCATCTATGATGGTCTGGTTACCTGGCTGTTGCAAAGCACCGTTCCCTTCAACCTGCCGCCTTCTTGTTTAACCCAAACAATTGGCACTCTTAGATCAAAGGACAATAGTGGAACATGGCCCCGGTGCAAATTCACACTTCATGTTGCCTAGGTGGTGACAAGGGGACAAGACCAGGAAGGTGCATCATCGGTAGGATATATCAAACAACTAAAATGGTACACAGTGCATGTGCAACAAGAGGATTTCAGTGGCAACACTCAAGAGGAGAGTGCGAAAGAAGGGTCCAAGCAAGAGGCAAGGAGCGCTAATAACAAGCGTCATCTGCTTTTGATGGACAGAGACAGCGGTTTGAACTTTTAAGCATGAAGAACGGACAAAAACGCAAGGCCTTGTAGTCAAGAGACCAGGAGCCATTAGTTAACGAGCGCAGAAATAGAGGGTCAGTCATTCACATTCAAAGGTTTTGGTTAAATTATAGATGGAATCGATCCAAGATAGTATGATGGTCACTGAGTGAGATCAATGCCATGGCTGCATGCAAGAGATGAGATATCGAGGTGCACATCATTGATATGATGGTCAGCGAAGGAAGTGGATTCAATGGGAGAAAAATTCAAAGGTAGAGGGCACGGTAGCCAATTTCACACGGCAGTAGCCACCAGCTGGTTGCAGGATTGTACTGGAGAAAAACACGGCTAACTCGAGTCTCAAGCATGCTGGCAGTAGACATGCTGTACTATTCACTACCAGTGATGAGCCAAGCTAAAAGTGGGTGTGCGTACTCACTTACACTTTGATTCACCCATCTCATCAGGCTAAACCAGACCCAAACCCGATGCTATCTACTGTTCCATGGAAGGAAGAATGAAACAGCTAATGTTTGGACCAACAGTTTCTGTATCTATGTAATTGTACCAAGGATACCTAGACACCATCTCTAATAGGTCATAATGTCAGCAAGCTTCTGGAAAAGTGACTATCAAGCCATCCAGAGAGAATGTTTTACCAAATAATCAAGACTTCTTTGAATTCTCACCAGAAACACTATGCTAGATGAAATGAAGAAATAGTTCTAAAAAACTTTACTGAAATGGTTTACCTTTAACTGGAGTTGACAGAGAATGATAAGTCAAGAAGCAAGCATCTAAATCCTTTAACGTTGGTCCAGTTGGTATTCTGTATATTGGGTACCTGCATAGCATTGTAACATTAGAAACAAAAAGGTCATGCTACAATTTCAGAGAAAAGGGATCGTGTTGTCCATATCAAAAGAGAGAAATAAGCAGAACCAAGGAACTCCTCAGTATCACTTCATTTAGATTGACAGAAATGTTTAAAATGGCACCAGCTTTAATTTCATAAGGCACCTAGTGCATGGAAGAATCAATTTTTTTTAACTCATGGTGATATTCTCATTCTTCACAATTTCATGGTGAGAAGGTGTGAGAAATTAAATGATGAATACTTCAGAAGGAAGGAAAAGAAGGATTCAGTAGTACAACAACAACAACAACAACAACTAAGCCTTTTCCCATACTAGACGGGGTCGGCTACATGGATTCTTTGTTTCCACAGATCCCTATCATGTGCCATGTTAGCAGTTAACTCCCAATAAGCTAGATCATTCTTTATTGTTTCTTTCCAACACTTTTGTGGTCGTCCTCTACCTCTTTTAATACTTTCCAAATTTAGTTTTTCTAACCTTCTTACAGGTTCTTCTTTTGATCTTCTTTCTATATGTCCAAACCATCTTAAACGATGTTCTCTCATTTTATCCTCTATTGGTGCCACTCCTAATTTGTTTCTAATAACCTCATTATGTATATGGTCTTTTCTTGTATGACCACTCATCCATCTCAACATCTTCATTTCTGTCACAGATATCTTTTGTACATGTTGATGATTAACTGCCCAACACTCAGAACCATAAAACATGGCAGGCCTAATTGCTGCTCTATAATATTTACCTTTTAACTTTAATGGTATCTTCTTATCACAAAGAATACCTGATGCTCCTCTCCATTTTAACCAACCAGCATTAATTCTATGTGTAACATCTCCATCAATTCTTCCATCACTCTGAAAAATTGACCCTAGGTATTTAAAACTTTCCTTTTGGAGAATGCAATGTGTGCCAATTTTAATTTTCATGTCCTCTGAAGTAACCAAATGATCAAACTTACATTCCATATATTATGTCTTTGTTCTACTAAGTCGGAGGCCTTTGCTTTCTAATGTTTCTCTCCATAGTTCCAATTTTCTATTAACTTTTTCCTTAGACTCCTCCACTAATACAATGTCATCTGCAAATAACATACACCAAGGTACTTCATCTTGAATATGTTTTGTTAACTCATCCATCACCATTATAAATAAGTATGGACTTAAAGTTGATCCTTGATGTAACCCAATATTAACTTCAAAGAAATCTGTCGTTCCTTCATGAGTCCTCACACATGTTTTTGCACCATCATACATGTCTCTTATAAGGTTAATATATGTCAATGGGATACCTCTTTTTTCCAAAGTTCTCCAAAGAACCTCCCTCGGTACCCTATCATAAGCTTTTTCTAGATCAATAAATATCATGTGAAGGTCTTTCTTTTTTGCTCTAAAATGTTCCATAAGACGTCTCAAAAGGTGAATCGCTTCAATAGTAGATCTGCCTGGCATGAATCCAAATTGGTTCTCTGTTGTACTTGATACTTGTCTTAACCTACATTCGATAATTCTTTCCCATAATTTCATAGTATGACTCATTAACTTGATACCTCGATAATTCGCACAATTTTGAATGTCTCCCTTGTTCTTATATATGGGTATAAGTGTACTTGCTCTCCATTCCTCGGGCATCTTTTGGTTTTTCCATATTTCATTAAATAGTCTTGTGAGCCAAGTGATTCCTATTTCTCCTAGTATTTTCCAAACTTCTATAGGAATATTATCTGGTCCTACCGATTTACCACTCTTCATATGTTTAAGAAAGAAGAATTCAGTAGTATTGAGAGAAAATGATAAAAACACAATGCTTATGCAAATAAGACACAAAATTGACTATGACTGCAACCAAGCGCCCATGTACCTAACAACACTTAGCATGGGAGAAGGTTTGGTTTAGGTTTTGGTTGGTCAACGCTAAATGGATCTCATTTGTGCAAAATTCAATGAAAAAAGTTTTAAGATGTATTCCCAACAAACCTTTTCATGTTGAGTAGACATGAAATACTTTTTTGATGAACATGACAAAAATTAAAGACTACTTCTCCCTTGTGAATTACCTAAAGGTTGAGTAGACATAGGGCTTCTAACTGATAGCAGTTGGCGAAGATCAAAATTTGATTATTCTAATATACTAAGGAAAAGTTATTACATATTTCATCAGAATTTTGCTACGAATTCAATGCCCAACACCTTGACTTTTTCCTTTACATTAACCACACCAACCCGTAAGCTCACTTCGAAATTCAAGCATATTTTTAACAGCAATGAAATTCTAAGTTATCATTTGACAATGATCTATCAGATACATTAACAAAAGTTAAATGCCAGCAAAGAACCTTAACATAAGCTACATGAGATAACCACAAACAAAGTTATTAAGACCTCCCTTGCAATTACATGTACAGTGACATTATGTTTCCATAAAAGGCAGAAAATGACCTTAACTATCATCTTCTCAATGATATCAGTGTCCCATTTCTTGCCTCAAAGGCTCAAGCAACAAAAAACCAGGCAAATACGGCTACACTTGGAAGCAACAAAAAGCACAATATATTTGAGAAGCACCGGATAGACTAAGGATGAGTAACAAAAAGTTCTTTCTTGGTAAAAATAGTAAAACAGCAGTTAATATCAGCACAAAGGTTAAGTCAATACTAGAATGGAAATGAAAAGACTTATTTTCATGACAATAAGTTGAGGAACAACCAACACTTGACCCAAAAGCTGGAGTGCTCTATGTGGAAATAAAGGTTTGTTGGATTACGAATATATGAAAATAAGATGGAACTTACCATGCCACAGACATCCAGCTTGGTGCCAGCAAATCACAACTTCTAAGTGTCTTCAGATCAGGAAATCTACGGGAAAGGTCTGCAATCTGTAGGACGTATACATTAGAAAATAAATGAGAACATGAACCTGGAGTGCTTTGGGCCAGAGAACAAAATATAAGAGGAAGTACCTTGTCTGCTAATGGTTCACGGCTGTATGGTGGATCTTGTTCAAGAAACTCAAAGAAAAGGCAAGGTGCTTGAGAAATTCCACCATCACTGTCATCACTAGAAGATCCTTCTTGAAAGCCAACATGCTTTTGCCTCGCATATAATCTGTCCACTCTAGGACTGCTTGCTGACGGGGGGTATTGCCGGCTCCACTGCACTCTTCCAAATTTCAAACCTTTCTCAAATTCACAGTCACTGCTCCCATCACTGCTTGAATCTTTATAATAATCACTATCACTATCAGCACCAAATCGCCTTCACAGGAAACAAGAATAAGACTCGTAAGCAACAGTTTCTTGTAAATCAGAACCACAACTACCTCCCTAAATTTCAAGAAGCAGTTGAGCTTGAACAGATTCTAATCTTCAGTAAAGGAACTTGACTGAAAGTTGACAAGTTCAAAATGAAGACAGAATCAGTCACACGCAACACGTTCGCTAAACATCAGTATTATTTTAGTCAAATAGACCAGTAAATGAGGTTGCTAGTTTCTTTAGCAAGAGACATGTATTGCTGTTATTGTTTTATTGAAAAAGGGATTGGTTCTTCTCCTTTCTCGTGCAAAATTCATGCTTCATTGATCATTGGACACGATTTAAGTTCTTTAGTTCAAATGAAAATGCAGCCTCGGATGATGATAAACAAATCGATGTGTTAAATGTGAGAACATAGTGCAAGCCATTACCTTTGTTTCGTCACCGTCGTGGAGTTTTCAGCGTAAAGCTGGATAGCAGACAAGTAGGGCACGTAGTACTGAACTACAGAATCACTTCCATCCAAAACCAGTGGCACTCCTGCACCATACGCACTCCACTCCTTAAAAGACTCCCATAAATCTCCCAATGTGAAGAAAGGCTGGAGCTCGACATCGCACGTCTTCCATCCCCTCATTCTCGTCTGCAGACCAATAAGAAACTAATCACATCCTACCAGAAATATCTCCATTCCAACTTCAGATTGTGATCCGATGCCTTGCAATTTCAATAAAAATAAACGCTTGGCATGAAACAAACAAAGAAAACACTTCAACGAGATGATAAATCGCTGTGAATCTTCGAAGATCGATAAGCAGCAGTAAAATCTTCAAATCAAATAAAAACTCATTGGCGCCGAGCGTCATGAACAGAGGAAAACCTCAAGAAAACACACAGATTCAAACTATAAAGAGACTTCGGAAATTTCGAGAAAGGCACACCTTTGACAGATATTGCGCAGGAACGCATGGCGTCGTCGATTCAAGGAAACGATCAAGGTTCCCAGAAGGAAATACTGCTTGCAAACTCGACGCGGGTACCGGTGCAGGGACGACCTTCGAGCATTCCTCCGATGCGGCACGGTTCTCAGTGACCCGGCACCGTTGGGTCGCAGCTGCCGGCTTCGACTCCGGGATCAGGATGCCGGCGCTCCGCATTGCCTTCTGGAGCTGCTGATTCCGAAGAGCCTTTACTGGATTGAAGATTCTCTCCTCTTCCTGTCCTCTCCCAACTTGCAGCCCTGTTCCCAACATTCCCGGCAAGGAAGAGAAAAAGAAAATTCAAGTAGAGGAGAAGTGGAAAACGCACAATGAGAGCCGAAAACCCCAATTTCAGCGACGTGTCAGGCAGGGTACCCCTAGATCAGATACTTCTTAAAGAAACCAAAAAGGCCTACAAACAAACAAAACCCGAAACCTAATAGGTGATCCAATGGAGGCACCGAAGCAGAAGAAGTAGGGATTTCTGAAGTCCAAAAACCAATGGCCTTGTGGTGAAAGAACGAAGAAGAAACCCAAACTTGAGAGAGAGGGGGAGGGGAACCCTAAAGGGAAGAATTCAAGAAAAAACTACCCTATTTCCCGGCTATTTCCGACGCGTAACAATCGGAAAGCGCCGGGAACTAAGATATCTGATCCTTCACGACGGATCAGGCGCCAGAAACTAACGGAAAATCTCGCAAGGATCGAATAGGAGAGAGAGAGAGAGAGAGAGAGAGAGAGAGAGAGGCGACGAAAGGAAATTTCGTTTCCGAAAAGCAATAAAGCCGACATTCATTATCGTTCTTACTTTCGGATATTAATTTTTATTTTTGCTTTTAGATTCAATGGAGGGAGCAAGGGAACGAGAAAGTGGTTATTGGATTAATTAACAAATTAACTAAAAAATAATTCTTAATTAAACAAATTTTACGAAGCTGGATGATGCCCTTTTTGGGCCATCCGACCCAGGACCCGACCCAAAATGGGTTGGTTAAGCTAACCTATTAGTTTGGCTTGGCTGCTTTGTCGGCAGTTTATCTGTATGTCTATGACAAACTTCATTTTCTTAAATCATCTGTGTTTACAATCTATCTCTCTATATAGAGAGAGAAAGTGGATCCTGTAGACTATTGAGGTGGCTTATTCATTCATCTTCAACCATTATTTTTATTATAACATTGTTTTCATTTTTTTAAATCTTTGAATATATATACATATACACGACTTATCATGACAAGAGAAGACAACTTAGTCGGCTTTAAGTACCATAATCTCCTTTATATCTCACATAAGATGCATGATAAACGAATACGTGGTGTTGAAAAAAAGGTGGATAATAATTATGTCACCTATTAAATTTACATAGCCTCCTATTCATTTGTATTCATTTGAGAGGGACTCGGAGAAGTCCTGAAAGGAAATTGACACATATCTTGATTTTTTGAAGTTAAATGCTAATATGACGCTGAGACACAATGATACAGTGCGAAAAATTGCCTGAGTGGAGATTGTAATTGGTATTCACAAATCCTCACAGTTTCTCTGGAGAAGAAGGCAGAAAAGGTTTCGGAGGAACTTCTAAGCTTTCCACATCATCTTCTATCTTTTTCATGCACGGCCTATCTGCCGGATCCAACTGTATGCACCACAGTGCCACAATTGCTAGCTTCCTTGCAATGATCTCTTCTTCATGAAAGCTTCCTTCAATTTCTCGCCCACCATGATGCAGATGATTGTAAATCCACTCGGGAAAATATATCTCATTAGAATCATCCGCTGTACTTGCGATATATTCCCTTCTCCCAACCATCTCAAGCAACAACATTCCGAAACTATAAACATCTGACTTACAAGAAACAAGCCCGAAGTACCGAAAGAACACTTTGGTGCAATATATCCTATTGTACCTCTGGTCAGTCATTGACACAACACTCTGCTCTTTATGGCACAGTTTTGCCATTCCAAAATAAAAAATCTTCGGAACAAAGTTTTGATCCAGCAAGATGTTATGCGGCTTGATGTCGAAATGAAGAATTCTTCGATCACATCCTTGGTGCAGACACTCAATTCCTTGAGCAATTCCCTTTGCAATTCCATAAAGCTTCCCCCAACTTAAATGTTTACCCTCAACAGCATCTTTGGAGGAAATGAACTTCTCCAGAGATTCATTAGGCATGAATTCATATATAAGAGCTTGTTTTGGTCCTTCAGACCAGAATCCGAGAAGGCGGACGATGTTTACGTGGTGAATTCTTCCAATGGTTGCCACTTCATTGATGAACGATTCACCGTTTCTGCTCCCATTGTCAATCACTTAAATGGCAACAGAGATCCCATTAGGAAGCTTGCCCTTGTAATACACTTCCACACCCTCCTTGCCGTGGGATCTGCATGACCAGACTCTACGTCATTCGTTACGCGGTGCCGAGTAATGAAGTTCATACCGAGTTCGTCAACTGGTTTGGCAATGGAAAGAATTAAATAGACAAATAATTCTGAACCCTGTATTGCCAAATCGAGTGTTGTACCTATGGAAACTTGGAACTAAACTCGGTGGCAGTTTGGTGCTTCTGTAGAGTTCATGTGTCAGAGAAGGTGAGTCTGTTAATGTTTTTGTTAATGTTTTTGTATGACTTTAAGCTACCTGATGCGTACATGCTTCGAATTTTCTCTTTATGGTTTTGGTGTTAATGTCATCTAAAATGGTCTGCTTGTCAAGAAAGTGCGCCACCTGGCACAAGCATGCTCTTGAGAGGTCTATTCCTTCATTGGATCGAAGACTGCATTGCTCAGAAGAGAAAAATTGAAGCGGAATGAAGATAATCACTATAGATTTAATGTTATATGATCTATTCGAAGCTATATATTAGTTTGATTGCTTCGAATTATATGCTCCATTTATAATGTTTAGTATCTGGGGAACTTTTTCTATATTTACACCTCAATACTGAGAAGCTGATATTATGGCTGTATTCAATTCCTCCCATTGACTGCGTCAAGCTGTATTCTGTCATAAATCCCACAGGATATATATTTTAACCAAGATGATGATCCGATTTGTGGCAGGTCGACCAAAGGCACTAAAACAGTCTTCAGTATGGCCCGGTTGATCACATGATCTGATCTAGTTCTTACCCATTTCCCACAAGACGAGGCCGCATATAAGTAAGCAACACAAGTCCCACCTAAAAAAGTGTTGCCATTGGCAGGGCCTGACCCATTGCAAAGCCCAATGTTTTGTTACATCAGAGATGTGATCCATGGCAGCATCAAGTTGCGTCTGAACACAATTGACATGAACTGAAATATCAAGCAATAAGATATTGCTGTCATTGTGCAGGTTTTGACCTAAGTCTGCAATTACATTTGCGTAGGTCTAGTGTACAGGAACAAATTTCACTTCAAGTTGGTTGCACTGGGCTCAAACTTGTCCAACAAGTTGAACCTAAAGATAAAAATTCGATGAGCTCGAGCTCGAGCTCAGCATTTCCTTAATGAGTCAGGTCATGCTTGCTTGTACTCGAGCTAGACTTGACTCATATTACACCCTATGGAACACCGATTGGAAATATGACATGGGATTATCTATATTATCCATTGCTTATTAAATGGTTTATAGACAATCATATCAAATGGCTCACATAATTCGGAAATCAATTTTTTTATGGCAGGGAACTCTCTATGATGTAAACCCTGCATCTGCGTGCCTGCATGGCCGACATGATAAAGCTACAGTGCAACCATGGACCAGAAAGTTGGACTTGGAGCTTCTCCTGTCGACTACTTTGATCCCACACTTGTATGCAACCAATAACTTGATGGTTACACCATGCATAAATATGCCACTAGGCGCAGTTCATGACTTCTTCTCAATTAATAGACCACTTCAACAAGAATTCTTTGTCAAAAATGCACATGGGGGGTCGACTCCGAAGACTTCCACTTCAAGTTGTCTATTCACTGGGAGTGCAAATCTATCTGGTAGGGGTCCGCTAACTACAGGTTTCTTATAAAAAGATTTCTCAAATAAAATAGTTTCTTAAATAAACAATTTGTGAAAAAGGAAAGTAATATATATATATATATATATATATATATATATATGTGTGTGTGTGTGTGTGTGTGTGTGCGTGTGTCTGTGTCACCTGAACCGGAGTCGAGATTTCAAAACCTTCCTGGATAAAACTTATTTTTATATACAACAACTAAGCCTTTTCTTGTACTAGGTGAAGTCCGTTACATGGATTATTTATATTCATAGAACTCAATCAAATATCATACTAACAATTAATTCAGCATAAGCTAGAATTATTTTTTATTATTTCTTTCTAATACTTTTGTGGTCTTCTTCCCTTTCTTTAACAAAAATTATTTTTATATAAATATCGTAATTATCTCTTATCAATGTTTTTGAGAAAGAGAGCATCAATAGAAAGATATGCACATGGTCTAGGGTTTGGCAGGGTACATATAAGAAACTGATACAAAACCAGCTCCGGTTTTTATCTCAAACTGTTTTAAATCGTTAATATATAACAAATTGAAGTTTCTATAAAATAATAAAAAATAGTGGAACCGGCGGTTTGAACTACTGTTTCCAGTTTCAGCATGTTCGTGGTCAGTTTGATTCCACTTGAAACCGCCGGTTTCCTTCCAAATTGGCCATTTCTACGGCTAAACATGATCCACCAAGACTCGAACCTCAACTTGCATTTGGCAGCCAGGGCCGGCTTCAACTACACTCACCGGCGGGGAAGATTAAGAGAAAAGGTTTTAAGTGATAAAATAATGAAAATTTCAGTTGTTTGTTGTTTGTACTAATGTATCAATTAATTTACTAATATATATAGTTTTCGTGTGAGCAGGATCCCATCACTATATTTAGTTATTTTATAATAAGTATATATATAGTTTTTATTAATGTGTATGTGTTTTATTAAAACCTAAAATGTTACAGTTAGATTTGGATTTCAACCAGATTTAGATCAGATTTTATAGATCTAATATAATATTCACGAGTGTATGGAATTATAGACCGATGCTAAGATCAAGCCCATTTTAACAATCTCTACCCACGCATGCACATCTTAAGGGTCGAACCATCCATCCCTGCAGTTGATCTAACACGCTTGTTGCAAGTATTGAGGTCATTTTCCAAAAGACAAGATGATTGCATAACCCTCTTTTCGAATTGGTGTAGAGTAGTTATTGTGGTAGGTCAATTTCTCTTGGACCGCTTCGTCCTCAAGGTACTTTCGTCCACATTTTCCCATTTCCTCTTTATTATTTGAAAATGACGAGGACAGTGTATGCAGACGGAGCTTCATAAATCTTCATGCTTTCTTAGCATCACAACCATCCATCGCGGTGATCTTATCGTATGTCTCGATACTCACCACGATGGATGGCGATGAGAATGGAGATCATGAAGCTGCGCTGCATAAAAATGGCTTACAAATTGAGTTTTAAAACTATTTCTTCACAAATCCCTCTCTCCCCTAATTTTGTTGAAGTCTCCCTAATTTTCTTGAAGTTTTGACTGGCCTTTTATCTCGCTCGTCCAATTCCCTTCGCTATCAACAATCTACAGTCATTGAAGTCTTCAACTGTCTCATAATCTCGCCTACCAACTCTTGTTTGTTATTTCCAGTCCCTCTTCTCTCTCTCTCTCTCTCTCTCTCTCTCTCTCTCTCTCTCCCACACACACAAATGCTTCTCCATAGAAATCTTCCGCCAATATTGGTACTACAATTGAAAACCATCTTCTGCTTCTGCTTCTTCTTTACCATTTCGTCGGAAGGAAACCCGAAATATTTGAACTGTGCTCCCCAGAAATGCAACGGAATCACCATCAGATATCCTTTCTTTCTGCCCTCGCAATCGATCTACGGCTGTGGATACCTCCGTTTCAACCTCACCTGCATCAATCAAAACAAGACCCTCCTTCTCCAAACTCCCAACTTTAACTTGACCATCATCAGCATCGACTACGGAACTCAGTCCATCAACGCCACCATCCCAACCGATCTCATCGTCCATGCCGGCAACTGCAGTTACCCGACGATTACCATCTTACCTCCTTTCCCTTTCAAAATAACATCGTCGTATAGAAAGGAGACTCTCTTCTACAATTGCTCCAACCAGCCCAGCAGGAATGCTTCTACCATTGATCCCGGTGGTTATGGTGACAGCTTTTCTTATGATTTCACTGAAAAACTGGTCCCTTCTTGTTCAATCGCCGCCGCTGATTCGTATTCCTACGCCTTCTTCGATAGCGATTCGCCTTTGGGGGTTACTGGCATGAGCTGCGAAACGACCGTGAGCTTTCCGGTGTTGGCAACGTTCAGCGCCCCAGACTTGGCGAAGTCCCTGTCGTCGGGATTTCTTTTGACATGGAGTCTGGCTTCCACGCCGGATTGTGCTATCTGTACTCGATCGGATGGGCGGTGCGGGATGAATACTACCACCGGTTCTTTCGTTTGTTTATGCCCGGATGATAATCAACCGAGTAGTTGCAGTGGCCCCATTTATTCCTCTGGTGAGTTTTCTTCTTTTGTAAAATAAATTCTGCAAAACAAGCCAAAAAATAGTAGCAGAAATACGTACGCAATAATGCTTAAAACAGTGAAGCTATAATCCTTTCTTTTAAGCTACACATCTCATTCACTTTAAAGCATACTAAAACATAAAAAGATTATCGTTAGACAGACTGTCCAAACCTAGACCCTTTTGTGTTTGTCAATAAGATCCTCCTCGTCTCCTAAAAAGTTTATTAAAATTGAAAAGCAGTCTTTTACTTTTTAAATTTAAATCTTAAGTGCAACAGTAATACACCAAATGCAGATTTTTCTTATATATAAAGCTTGATATTTACTAGCAATATTACATGTTATCGTATCTAAACAAATCTGAACTATCAATTTTAAAACATGAATGATTATATTTAAATTTAAAAAGTAAAAATATACTTACACTTTTTGCAAGTGTATATACTTGATTAAAAAACTTTTTTAATTTAAATGTTTAAATTACACTTTAAAGAATCTCTCTTTCTCTCTCCGCGTGATGACCCATTCAGACTAGTATTCTCGGTGACAAGAGTGTTTTAGTAATTTCGGAACTTCAATTTTTTAAAAGATTGTGTAACAAACGAACCGGTCAATCAGGGTTATCCGCCTTGCCTGAAGGTAAAATGAGTTGGGGGTGTACATGGTTCAGTATAAGGCGATGATCAGAGCCGTCCATGGCGTGCAATTGACCGGTGGCTGGTTCAAGTAGCTGATCGACAATTCGACGGGGATCCGTGTTTTGTTACCTAAATTTTGGAAATTAATAAAAGTAAAATATAGCTTAAGATTGTATATAACCGTAGTTTATTATGATTCAAGGATACCTTTGAGCCGGCGGCAACTTGCATTCCTTAAAAATCAATCAACCATAGGTTATAATACGCATAACAATATGCTTTAATTTATGCATCGTATACTTTACCCTAATTTTCAAGATGAGCAAGAAGTGGGACCAAGCATTTGAAAATTCTTATACACACAGACGCCCTGATTTTTTTTTGTTACAAGAGGAACACCCACACCCACTCATGCACCCTATGAGAGTCGAATTTCCCACCTGCAGCAACGGTGCTAGAGCGTCCTAACATTGAGCAAATGCTCTTAGTGTCAAACACATAAGTATTTATGTATGTGCTTGTGTGTGCACGCACGTCTTTGTGTATACATGCAATACGATCAACATTGATGCTTTCTCGATCTTTATGTCTAAGATAAATGTCTTTAAAATAAAGTAAGCATTTATCAGCAATAACAGTATAGGTAATAAAGTTATTAGAAACAAATTGGGAGTGTACTAATATATGACAAAATAAAGAAAAACTATTTAAGTTTATTTAAACATTTACAAAGAAGCTCCGATAAAAATGTATGAGAAATTAGATTGTGAAAACATTAAAAGAGATAGAGAAAGATTATAAAAGTGTTAGAAAAAAAATAAAAAAATATTATGTTAAGTTAATTGAGTTCTATTGGAAAAAAAATCGTTTAGCTGATATTATGTAGGATGGAAAAAATACTTAGTTGTTATTGTATTTGTCAACAATAACTTGCACATAAATCTATAGAGATATTTGGGGTCTCTCCTACAATAAGCATCACAATGAACCATATGTTTCTCGCTTCATCGTCGTCATCATCATGATCATCATTATGATTTTGATTGCATGGGAGGCTGAAGCGTGAGACAAATGTGCATACACCCTGGGAATCGAACTCGTCACCAGTGAATGAACTTCAGAGAGCCCTACTGGTGAGATAACGGTCTCGGCTATAATGAAGGTTAACAAGTACAGATAATAAATTAGCGTGTTGTCTAGGAAATATAATATCATGGTCTGATAAGTGATTGCAAATGATATCACATGCTCTATGTGAGTTCTTTTCAATCGTCGTATTATATGTTCTTTGAATAGATAAATACTGTCATCATTAAGATAATGAGTAGTTTTTCGGGGAACAAAACTTAATTCTTTAAACTTATTTCACTGCTGTAGTTGAATTTTGAAGTACTTTGGAAACTTGTAGGCCGCAAACTCATCATCTTTGGTGATTTATTTCAATTCAATAAGTATGTGAAACCAGATGCTTTAGTCCATTCTAAGCTAAATATTCACTATAACGTGCACAAAACATACGTTAATCCTCATACTAAATTTATTGTTCTAACGTACTCCTATTTTCTAGTTTCAGGGAGCAAAGTGAAGATGCTGGCAGGTACATCTCGAGATTATTTTATTTCATTCAATTTTTAATTCTGAGTTACGATGTTCTTTAAAAACCCAAACTTATATTCAAGAAAAGAAATAATGAACAAATTATACAACTACTCAGCACTCATTTGAAGGATCAAGCTTATGTTGAGTTAACTGTCACAATGACAGATGATCGGGTTTTATGAGAACAAAGAATACATATACCCAACTCCTAACCGTTAGTATCACAGATGATCAGACTTTATAAAAACAAAGAATACATATGAAAAAAGACTTACTTCTGGTTGGTGATGTTGAGAACCAGTCAGGAGACGACCATTCCCGAACTTCTCTGCCTTCAACTTATTTCAACAAGTGTATAGCTGCAAGATTATCTTACTGTTCCTATTGCAAACCTAAAATTACACCATAATATACTCAACAGAAAACCTGAAGATCACAATTACAATTTGGATTTAAAATTTGTAACACAGAACAACTTAAGGATGTGGCATGATGGGTCCTAAAACGCCTTCAGTCATATAACAAAATCCTTGAAGATGAGTGGGCAAATAGGAGGATCTAAGTTGGTGGTGCTCCAGATCTGCATTCCTCCTCCTTTCTTATAGGAACAGGGTGAGCTGCATTTATTTAAATATGGGGTTCTCCTATCCATACATCAGTACCATGATATTTGACCAAAACCTGCCAGAGCATCAGCTGCTCGATTACAAAATCTGGTAACAAAAACTGATGATATCTACCTGCAAACATGTATATATCAGAAAAAATAGTTCCTTCAATTGATCTATCGGCAGCAAACTCACCAGTTGTTTCAATCTCCATCTTCGAGTCACTCTCCACCATAACATTTCGACAGTCTACCTGAAGAGCAAACTGCAGGCCCTCCTTTATTGCTTCTAATTGCTTTTCGAACAACAAGCTTTCCTCTGCTGTCTCTAATAATGATTCCTATCCCTGCCTGTTCATTTTCCTCCGCATTGGCATAATCCACATTCAGTTCGAGAAAACCATTCCTGGGTTTCTGCCAACGAGTATGATTGCAGCAACTGAAGGGGGATCATATCTAGCTTCTTTGACGCATGCAGATTATTAACGACATTTTTTTGACATTTCCATGGGTCCTGTATTTCTTTACCTTGCCATTTTGGATTTCTTTGTAACCAGATAGTATACCATGGCATACTGAAAAACTCCTTACTATTAACATTTAGGCAAGCAAACAAATTGTATATTTTTTCCAAACAATTCTTATTCTCTGTGAAACGCAAATTTACCTGCTTCAAGTTAGGGAGCACCATCACTTCAAAAGGAGATGTTCCTCCGTTTCAGCGTATAATTGCAGCTATAACATGTATTTGGCACCTCCACGTTTCTTATTAACAGATTTGTCTGCGTGAGAAGTAAACTTTTACAAGCTCTCCTGGAGAACACCTTCACTTTTGGTGGAATCTTCATTTTTTCATAACACCTTCCAGAAACCAGTAAACTTCTTTAAGCCATTCAGCCCCAGCTTCATAATGTGTCTAAATCTTCCATCTTCTCATTCCATTCAATTTACATGCGCTTTTAACTTTCCTTTCGTCTCAGGTGGCCAACAATAAGTATACGGAGTGGCCACACCACTAACATGGGTTGTCATAGTAGAATCTACTTCATGAGGCAGAAAATTACCATCAAGAAGTTCTTATTCCATCTCCTCCTTTCTTCAGTTATAATAATAAGCTGGTCTAGCGTCTTTAAGCATGTGACGCAGGACCCATTAATCTTGTTCTGCCCTTGATAGGTAGTCACGCATCTTCCCAGATGTGTACTGTACTGCCATCTCCAACTCTTTTAGTGGCACCCTTTTCCAGGATGGGTCTTCCTTCTAAGATGCTCTGCCATGTATCAGAGGGATTTGATCCTCTCGGGGCTTGCAAGAAGGAATTTTCAGGGCATATTACATTTGAGAAAACCATCCGCTTCGGGTCAACACTTACGTCACCCGATTTTAGCTTCCAAGTATATTGCATTTATTAAGTTTGTCGTGCATGAGATTTGGTATCTCATAGGGCTTAAGCAGTTCGTTATTTAGAAAGTTGGTCATTCGTTGTTCACAAAGTTTATCTTCTTTAGAAAATCTGTTTAGGCTAAATGCTGATTTATTTTGTGAAATAGTATTAAAAGGAAAAAGGATTTCAAAAGTTTTAATGGAGTTTATTATTTTATGGTTGAGCAATTCATGAATGAAGTTGAGATCTTAACTGGCCTACACCACCAAAATCTTGTGTCACTATATGGATGTACTTCTCGCCACAGCCGGAACTTCTGCTTGTGTATGAATATATTCCTAATGGAACTGTTGCTGATCATCTTCATGGTAAAAAAGCAAAACCTGGCACAATCCCATGGCATATCAGAATGAACATTGCCATAGAGACTACTACTGCATTGGTATATCTTCATGCATCTGACATCATCCATAGAGATGTGAAAACCAGCAACATTCTCCTTGATGATCACTTTCGTGTCAAAGTAGCAGATTTTGACTTTCGCGCCTTTTCCCAAACCATGTCACTCACATTTCAACTGCTCCACAAGGGACTCCTGGCTATGTTGATCCAGAATACCATGAGTACTACCAGCTCACTGACAAGAGTGATGTTTATAGCTTTGTGAGTTTATAGATCCGTCGATTGGGTTCAAGACAGATGAGTGGGTAAAGAAAACAGTAACAGCTGTAGCAGAGTTAGTATTCAGATGCTTGGCAGCAGAGAGGGAGTTGAGGCCAACAATGGATGAAGTGGCTGAGTCGTTAAGGAAGATCAAGTCGACAGGGTGTGAACCAGAAAACAAAACGGTGTCAGACTCCCTGAGGAAGATAGAGTTGCGAAGTTGTGAACCGGAGAAGACAGTGGCATCACTGAAAGAAGAAACCGGGGCACTGCTGAAATCTCATGGTCCATTTTCACCCAATTCTGTGACAGAATGGCCAAGCCTTTATTGTACACCTAATAACAGTGGGTAGGATTTTCCTTTGATATTGTGGTTTGAGAGAAGTGCGTGTTGTAGATGTAGGCTTATTTTTCCTGTAAATACAAAGTTGATTTGCTAGAGATATCTGGACATCTGTTATCTTCTATGTTGTAATCATGAATTCAGACTTGAATTGATATCCTGAACCAACTACTCTCTCTCACACGCACACACACACCACACAAATCAGGTTCGGATACGGTATGAGATGTATCTGATCCATGAACATCCGTGTTTTATTGAGGCAGTTCATTATGGGACATCTCTATGAGTAAATGCATGACTGGCTCTTGGGTAAAGCAACCACTCCCCAGAACTTTTAGGCTCGTTTTTAGGCCACACTTAATAGTGTAGGCCTCTAAATTTGTATGCACACAATAAAGCCTCATTTTAGTATTTCGCTGTAGGCTCAGTTTGCGAAGAACCACTTTTGATGTGTTTGAGTACGAAGACACAAAAAATCTGCACTTTCTGTCCAGGTTGCTACTGTTTTTCGGAAATCCAGCATCTAGCATTTGGGTCAGTTAAGCATGCCACTCTAGATCTGATATGTTGATATCCACATACAAAAACAGGATCGGGTTCAATAAGATCTGGGTTCAGTTAGGCTGGTTGCGGTTTCAGATCAGGTTCAGTTTCGGTTTCACTTCAGCCATGTCTAACCCAAAACATCTCATCTGTATTAAGAACACACTTGTATTTATTAATTATAAAGATATTAAATAATACTATCTAGATCCTTTGGACGGTTTATAAAGCAAATATCTGTTAATCATGGTAGAAGTTCCGAATATGACGACATGAGGAAATAGTATTCCATTGATATTTGTACCAGTGAAGGTCGCAAAGTCGAAAAATTAATATTTTTGAATTATATAGTATTGTTTAGAGCCCCCATTTAATTACGTGGTTTTTTCAGGGGGGGAAGGCCGAAGCCAGATGCATGCCTCGGGTATGGAACTGATGACCTTCAATTTGTGAGTTGACCCTCTAGCAAGGTGAGCTATTACGTCCATGAATGACAGTTCATAGTTCCTTATTCAACCAAGTTGACTGAAGGAACTACGAATTCAAACTTGTGACCTATTGCACCAAAAAAAACTGTCTTGAACCCAATCGAATGTTTAAGCTGCTCGAGTACTAATGAACTTGATTGAGCTTGGCTCTCGAGCAACTTGAGCATGGTTTGAGCTCGAAAAGATCGAGTCGAGTTTGAGATTTCCTCTAGGTGAACTCGAGTAGCTCATGTGCAGCTTAGCTCACCTGCACCCCTACCAACTCCTGGTCTGGCATGAGAATCTTAAAGTATGACCCAACCTAGACTGACCTAGATTTGAAACAGGTTCACCTTTCTGAGACTCCACCATTGGCCCACCTAACCAAGTCGCTTGCGACTGCAAGGCTGCCACGACTAACCAAATGGTCCATAGCTCGACATAATATATATGTATATATTACAACCATACATACATATACACACATATATATACATAAATACATATGCATATACATATACATATACATATGCATATACATATATATATATATATATATATATATGAAATTTACTAAGATGGTCAAGGAGTAGAACATAATGTTCCTTGGTGCCACTTTTAAGAATGAATGGTAGAAAATGTAACGGGCTAGTACCCAATTGTTAGCATAGTTGTATGGTGGAACTTTACATTGAACAAATTATTAATTCACTAACTTAGATTGGTTCAGTTTGAACTCGAGCCTATGACCAAACCAAACCACCAACACCCGTAATCAAATCTAAGTTAGTTCTAGTACATGAAATATAATCTCCTCTTACATCCACGTCCAGTTTTGGATGAGCATCATTCAAAGGAACTGAAAACATTTATTGTTTTCCCATATAAGAAGCACTGTGAATAATTTTGAATTCGTTTGTTTTGACCTTAGATTCTGAGAGTTCATATTGGAACGAAGAGTAATTTTCCTAGAGTCAGAAGGAAGCTCCAAAAATTTGGAAACCGGATGAAAAATAGATGCCCCGCATTTAAGTCCACCGTTAATGGTGGTAATTTTATTCTGTGTCAGGCTTCTAGGTACTCCAGGTCTGGCCTCAAGACAACCCGAGAAAAACGACCCATTACGCGACTTGAACCTGTTCCATTTTGTATCTTTACACGTCATACATTTTTATAGAGTTTACATGTCATACCTAGAGACATACATATACATATATCATTTACACGCAAATAGACAAGCAGTGTACATATTATATATGCTAGTGTGTGTGTGTGTGTACTGAATGTTAGTTATATTTGTTTTATGGGGTAATAGTCGGGTCGTCCCTGGAGTTGACCCGGTTGGTCTGGATTTTTCAAAAACGACCAGAAATAGAAATGGAACGGATCGGAGTCCATCTTGTTGAGACCCAAATCCAAAGTGGCCCGACCAACGGACCCGATTGGGCAGCTATATACGTCTTTTTGTCTCATAATCGAGATGAACCTTCCTTTCAAGTGTCATCGCCCTAAATTTATTATTTATTCAAGCAACCGTCAGATTTCAAAGTTCAGTCTAATCTTCACCACAATTACGCAGAAGGACCCAATCTCCTTGTACATATCAATCTCCACAAGATAAACCTCTTGATACGTTGATGTTCATTCTTCTCTTCTCTTCTTTAGATATTCTTCCTCTCAAAACTTCCATGGATATTGCTCTTCCTCTGCTTTTGATGCTTATTCAGTCCACTTTGAGTTTCGTTGGGAATTGGATATTTCTTGCAGGAGATGTCTGATGAGTGAAGGACGCTGTGGTTTTCATGATGATCGACCTGTTTGTTACTGCAAAGATGGATCCATTGTTGCAGAGTTATGCGAGACACCCTCTCTCTCTCAGATTCTAAAAGAATAAAAAAGCTCATGTAAAGTAAGGTAAAAGAACCAAAAAGCAAGCCTTTTCTCACGCAAAGTGCGATCGACTACATGAATTCTTGGTCACAAATTGAGCTCGATTTTGTGTGAAATTAGCATTTCTAGCTCTAGAAAATTAAGATCATGTTTTCTAAAAGAACATTTTCTCATTGACTGAAAAACAATTCACATTCATCTCTGTCATAAATATTGACAAAAAATATCATCTGTTACAGTGCAATATATCACTAAATTAAATATCAATTACACCAAAATCATGTTACAGCAGCACTTTGTAGTTTATTATATATAATCTTTTCATCTCTTTCATATTCGTGTATATTTTAAAACTTTGGAGTTACATGCTAATATGATCTACTACGATGTTAACTAAGGACCCAGTAGCACACTAAGGGTGTCTTTGCACACGAGCAACACACAGCTCCGCAAGCAAACGCAGCCTACGCGACTCGAGAGTAAGCTTGGTTTTGGTTTAGATATGTATTTTTAATTTTTCCTGATATTTCTATAATATAATTTCATATCAAATGATATAAATGAATGATCAAGTTGATGCCAGGCAGGAGTCTTCATCTTGGTGTAGCCATGTTTTCTTCTTGGTCCCAGTTTCTGCAATTGACCCATATCAATGACCGAAGGATGAAGCTTTCGCCACCTCCTATCGTGAGAGAGAATAGCTTAGAGTTGCCATGAAGCCCGTGAACATTGTTATCTTTTACTGTTTACATTCTCTGCAGTTTTTTTTTCTCTAATTTCAGTAATGTTTTTGGGTGCAGATCAACGTCGAAATACCAAAGTGCTGATCATAGTTATAGGTAAGACTTAATTTTCATCTTGCTGATTTGTTCATCACCACCAATTAACTTTAATTAGAAAAAATGGAAAGTAGAACATTTTCGAAAAAAAAAGGACTGGCCGATAAAAGAGAAGCACAAAAAGCTAGAGGACCATTAGTAGCCGTTCATTATCAGGGTGAGTGCACGAAGATAAAGCTAACCAGATTTGAACCCTGGCAACTGTATGGCAGCCAAGCGTTTAAATACAAGCAAAGGTCCGTCAACAACATGGGCCAACCTAAGTCTTCGTAGCTTGTCCTATTTGTCAACTAACTTGATAGAACTTTCAGATTTTTGTTAGGAGTCATCAACTTGGTGACCATTAGACAAAACCCAGGGGGGCACTCAACCTAATGTCTGCACCGGCCGGACAAGACCTTTCATTTAATAGTGCAATGGGTATTTTCTAAAAGAAGGTTGCAGTACGAATCATATGTATCACATAATTGGCCTTTTTAAGATACGAGTTGCGTAATCCAATCGGCCTGAATTGTTTTCTAGCTTAGTTTTCACTGACTTTGGATCCTATTTTATTCTTTCTAACTTTCAAATTTACTGAGTCGGTCTCGTTTTCATTCAACTAAACGTGGTCGATTCAGAACTGGCTTGGCGGTTGACACGGGACCAGAACAGAACCGGAGACCGACAAAGTTTGGTTACAGTTCCTCCTCCCATAGAATCGAAGCTGAAACCAGTGGTTGAAGCAGTCGGCTAACCAGTTCCATTTTATAAGACTTTTAGAAATTTTCTCACGTTTTTCGTTCTTTTTTTTACAAACCGAATCGGAACTGGGTGGAACTTTTTTGGTTATGGTTCATGGTTCTGAAACAACCGGAACCAGCGGTTATCATTTATGATAGCTACACGATTCAACCAATCCTGACGTCGGTTTGATTGCAAAATCTTCTGCGATA
This sequence comes from Brasenia schreberi, assembly GCA_036023115.1. NCBI lineage: Eukaryota > Viridiplantae > Streptophyta > Magnoliopsida > Nymphaeales > Cabombaceae > Brasenia > Brasenia schreberi. Next base: position 510,760 of record JAYKKT010000080.1, read on the forward strand.
AGCTCATTCATCATCTTTTTCAGGCTGTTTTTCATGGAACGGTTATGATATTCTTTCTCTGTTCTCCACAGGTTTGGCTTCTGCTTCTGCCATAGTTTGCATTTTCCTCTTTATCTGCTTCAACTATTATCGTTCGAGATGGGGTTTATCTCCTAACGCAGTCTTCCTAACTCCTCCGCTTTCTTTATCGTCAACTAGCCTAATCAATTTAGAAAGCAGCAGCTTCCGTCAACGGTTCCAAGGAAGTCTCACAATTTTCAGTTACAAGGAACTAAAAGAGGCCGGCCAACAATTTCAGCCCTCGTAATGAGCTTGGTGATGGTGGATTTGGCATTGTTTACCATGGCAAGATCCACGACGGCCGCACAGTAGCCGTCAATCGTCTCTACGAGAACAACTACAACCGGCTCGAGCATTTCATGAATGAAATCGAGATCCTCTCCGGCATTAGCCATCCAAACCTTGTATGCTTGTATGGTTGCACCACAAGGCAAAGCAGAGAGCTGCTCTTAGTACATGAATACATAAACAATGGCAATGTTAGTGACCATCTTCATGGGCCTTGTGCTGTTGAGAGCTGCCTTACATGGAAGGTGAGGTTGAGTGTTGCACACAAGGCGGTGGAGGCCTTAGCCTATCTTCACCAGCTCTAGCTACCGATCATTCACAGGGATGTCAAGACCACAAACATACTTTATAAAGCACGACGTTATCGAAAATCTCGGTAATGTCCTATGATTACGATTCTTTTCTTATCCATGTTATAGGTAACGGTCTGAATAGCCAGTCTAATCGTTACCTAAGCCGATAATTACCAAATCATATCATCTCCCACTTGACCATTCAAGCCAAGTGCTCATACGTAGTGGTTTCCTCCCACTCTTACAGGTTTTACCTAAAACTGTCTTTTCACGACTGCTATACCCGTTGTGTGGTTATTTTCGTACACAACAATTTATTCATTGTATGGTTGTTTACCTATTCAACACTTTTATCTGTTGTATGGTTATTTTCCTACACAACAATCAAATATACCTCAAACCCATGTTAGTAATATGTTTTGAAAAGATTTCCTCTGTTATGCCTTTTGTTAAGGGGTCAGCCAACATATCTTCTGTTGACATGTATGATATGGATATTTCCTTTCTCATCACCATATTATGAACATAGTGGTATTTCACAATTATATGCTTGTTTTTCGAGCAATCAACTCCACTCTTGATAAGAGTAATTGCTGAATTGTTATTACATTAGATAACTACTAGTTCATTTGTTATTTCAACTTCAAATTTCGTATGAAGCAGCTTATCCAAACTGCACTTGTTGCAGCCATACAACAAGCTACATACTCAACTTCCTGTGTATGCAATGCTACACAACCCTATTTCTTACATGCCCAATAAACTACACCGGTTCGTTTGTTATTTTCAATTTCAAATTTCGTATGAAGCAGCTTATCCAGACTGCACTTATTGCAGCCATACAACAAGCTACATACTCAGCTTCCTGTGTATGCAATGCTATACAACCCTGTTTCTTACATGCCCAATAAACCACACCACCTCCAAATAAGAATATTTGTCTCGAGGTTGATTTGTTGTCATATTTGTTCCCAACAAAGTCAGCGTCTGAGTATCCTACCACTTTCAGTTCATCTGCTTGAAAACATAATTTCAAGTCTTTTGTTCCTTTTTACAATTACCTAGTACTGCTAATCAGGATTACTTTGATATCTACTTACAAGACAACAACAAAATTGATATCAGGTCTTGTACACAACATATCATACATCAAGCTGCCAATAACTTGTGCATAAGGAACAGTAGGCTTATCGTCTTCTTCACCTAGACAATCAACCTTACTTAATTTGACCCCTTTTGCAACAGGTGTATCTGCAGACTTGCATTTACCCTTTTTGCAACCTTACTTAATTTTCAACCTATATACTTTGTCTTCTTTGCCTTCAACCACAAATCCTTCGGGTTGTTTCATATATATGATTTCTTCTAAATCCTCATTTAGAAAGGCTATCTTTACATCTAACTGTTGTAAATTCAAATCATAGTATGTAGATATTGCTAGGATTATACATATGGATGCAAATTTCGTAACTGGAGAATGTCTCAACATAATTTATTCATCTTTTTGCGAAAAATCCTTTGCAACCAACCTCACTTTAAACTTGTCGATTATACCATTGACCTTATACTTCTTTTTCAGAACTCATTTACAGCCTATGACTTTCCTTCTTTTTAGCAAATTAGTCAACTCCTAGACTTAGTTTTTCTCAATATATTCAATTTCCTCATCCATGACTTTCTCCTAGTCTATCGTTTCTGATGAGTTCATTGCTTGCTGATAAGTCAAGTTATCAGTCAACTCATCCAAATCCACCGAATTACACACTTCTTCTAAAAGATAAGTGTGATAATCCTTTAAGTAGGACAGAGTGACTCTTGGCCTCTTATGTCCACTTAATGTATCGGTAGTTTTAGGAAGATCTTCAATGGACTCAAAAGATGATTAGTCTAAGTCTATCAGATTATCGTTATATTCATCATTATTTTCTAGGACGTCATTCTTAGTATCTTCTAAGAATTCAACATCTCTACTTTTAATAAGTTTGTGGTCCTTATAATAAAATCGATATCCTTTTGAACCTTTTAGATATCAAATGAATATACATCTCAAGGACCTACTGTCTAGCTTATCTCTAGACTGATTAAGGATCTTTACATGTGCAACAAATCCCCACCTCCTGAGATGACGTAGGTTGGGTTTTCTTACAAACCACATTTCATACGGTGTAGTGAATACAACTTTACATGGTACTCTATTTAGTATGTAAATCATTGTACTTACTGTTTCTCTCCAAAATATCCTTGGAGGAGTGTCTTAGGTATTGTATTTTGTTTTGTAATACCAAAGTCTTAATAGAATTCCAAAAAATTTTGCCGAGGTATACTCGCTACCTTTGTCTGATCTTAGGTCTTTGATCGAATGTTGTAATTGGGTTTCCACTTCTAGCTTATATTCTTTAAAAATATCAAGTGTCAGATTTATGTGCCAAAAGATATAAATACATATATCTAGAGTAATCATCGATAAAAGTTATAAAATAACCCTTTCCACGATATGTCTTTACTCTAAAAGGTTCACATAAATCTGTGTGAATAACCTCCAACAGGGTTGTTGTCCTTGTTATTTTCTTGGGAAAAACTTTTCTCGTAATTTTTTCTTGTAGAAAAGCTTCACACTTGTTGAAAGTATTTTCCTTAAATCCAAGCAATAAGTCAAAGTTGGATAATTTTCTCAACTTTTCCAGACTTATATGCCCTAGGCGTTTATGTCACATATTCACATCAACCATAAAGACACTCTCAATATAAGAGAAGTTGTACCAATTTCATTATCAAAAAGCTTAAACAGTCCATATTCTACATCGAATTCTTCAGAGAATAATATTCTCCCATGCTTTCCCATAGTCACCTTGTTAAGAATAAACCTAACCTCAAAACCTTTCTTTATTAAGGCAGGAACCGAGAACAGATTGCGCCTTATAGATTACACAATTAACGCATCAGTCAATACAATTTGTTTGCCTTACACAAATATTCTGAAGGACTCAATACCCAAAACATCCGAGAAAGTATTATTTCTCATATAGACTCGATGTTCCCCAGGTTTGCATTCCTTTATATCCATTGTCCTTTCTTTGGTCTTCGAGATGTGTTGTGTAGCTCCTGAGTCTACCCACCAACTTGTCATTGGGCGGTTCAAATACAAGTATTCTGAAATCACGCATATTATGTCTTACTTCTCTAATTCTCCGTGTTATGGGTTGTTTCCTCCACCTTTCTTGTTGCGGCAGTCCCTTTTATAGTGTCTCATCTTTTTTGTAGTTGAAACACTTGATCGAGAAACAGTTTCCTGTGATTTCTTAAAATTTTAACCGCCTTTCTTGTTATTCTTGCTAAACTTTTTATTTGGTTTTTTCTTTTGGTTGGTTTTGGAGCTAGACGCTATCTCATCTTATACAACTATCAATTTTTCTTTCTTATTTTTGACTATATGTTCTTGCTCTATTGTTAGTTTTAGGGGCAAATCAAAAATGTTAATTTCATACCCTAATTTGAGGGTTGTGGTGACCATATTCCATTAGGGGGAAGACTATTTAGTATGGTAGATATTTACATCGATTTCAGGATGATTGATTTTGCTACGACTAAGTCTCTAGTCATTACCAACATGTGGTTTACATGTTCTACCACATTATCTCCTTCTTTCATTTTGAATGAGTTATATTTTTATAGTAACAATTGCACATGCAATTTTATAGTTGTATCATACTTTGTTGTTATTGAGTCAAACAACTTTTTAGCAGTCTCGTATTCTTCAAAGACCCTAATCAAGTCATCCTCCATATAAGTCAACATAATTGTCATTGAACATTTCAACTTATTGCTCACTTCTGTCTGGAAGTGATAGACACAAAGTTTCCTTCAACACATACTCAACACCTTCAAGTGTTAGAGTTAGTAAGATTCTCTTTTTTCATGTTTAGAAGTTAAGACCATTCAACTTTTTAGTTTTTGATAACTCAGTCACACATATCCTAGAGCTCATTTTTATGTGTTTGGCAATAATAACAATTAAAGAGTCTAAAAAGAAAACAAATATAAAACAAATAACACACATATCACATGTTAGAATGATGCATAATATCATATAAGTAAACTAACAATAATTTCATAAGCACTTTGGGACAAATTAAAAAAAATTCTAAAGAATTTCTGCCTTTGTACCCCTTAAATAATACCAAGGGTAAATGCATAATTTTATCTATTTATCCTCTTTTGAAATTTTGTGAAAACCTAAGGACAAACTCGTAAAATTACTCTTTGATATTTCTGTAAAATTAGTAACCCTCAGGTCGAAACTATAATTTTTCAAAAGTAGAAGGGCAATTTTGTCTTTTGATTGAATGAAAAAATTAAAATTACCTTAATTGGGAGGGGTATAAACGTAAAATAATAGTCTGGTATTTGGTAATTTTCATAAACCGTCAGAGGGTAGAAAAAAAAATTTTGTTCAATAAGGGCAAAATAATCTTTTTACTCGAAAAATATATGGACAAATCTATAATTTTGCTCAGTGAAAAAATTATAAATTTTAAAAACCGACTGGCTTAGAATGAACTTTTTAGTCCGCTGTCCGAGGCGGTTTCTAAGAAACTATTGGCGGTTTTGGCCTAGGGTTTTCTGTTGACGAATAAAAACGAGGAGAGTGAATCAAATCTAAAAAACGACAAGAGGAAGAGAGAGAGAGAGAGCAAGAGGGTGTATGTGCGCCGGCTGTCGAGTTTCCCTGGTTTTTTCGGCGAGAGTTTACAACAGGAGGGGAGAGAGAGACAGAGAGAGTGGCTTTATTTTTATTTTTTTTGGTTTTGCGGTGGCGGCTTTTGGTCGTTCCCGTCTTTCTGTCTTCTAGCTGCGAGTGGTCGCTTTTCGGCTTTCTGCCTTCTGGCCGTGGGTGACTTTTGGATATTACTGACTTTCTGCCTTCTGATCTTTGGTGATTTTGGTCGTTCTCGACTTTTTGCCTTCTGGCCGCGGGTGGCTTTTGGTCGTTCCCAGCTTTCTACCTTCTAACCGCAGGTAGCTTTTGACCATTCCCGCCTTCTGACCTTCCTCTTTCACCTCTCTTTCTTTTATCTCCTCTACTTTTTTCTTTTTTTTTGTTCTCTGAAAAACTCCAGTTTATCTGGATATTTGATTTTTGCAGGGTAAAAAACGAAGCTCTGATACCAGATGTTGGAGATGCTTTCCTCCGGTGACAACTTCAGTTCAGTTCGGTCCTGTCAGTAGTGCTTGTTCGCCTGAAAATCATGCATCGGAAGTTTGTGTGTGTTTGAGGTTTCCACACAGGGGTTTCTTGAGAGAGGATTTCGGTTTCTTTCTAGACTATTTCTTTTCTGTATAATGTATCTGTATCAACTGCTTCATTTAAATTGGCAGCTTACTCCCCCTCTTATCGGATTTCTCTCCTGTGGCTTCCCTCGTCAAGAGCATTATATAGGATGTTATTGAAAATCTATCATTCCTTATCCATGTTATAGGTAACGGTATGGATGACCAGTGCAGCCTTAGCCGAGAATGGCCAGATCATATCAATTTCAACCGTGCCACAAGGCACAGCAGACTACATTGCTCCTTCCGATTAACAGATAAGACTGATGTCTATAGCTTTGGTGTTATGTTGTGGAGTTGATTTCTTTTTTGCGCGCCTTCGAATTCTCTCGTCATGGACATGATATAAGTCTCGCTAGTTTGGCTGTCAACAAAATTTATAGCGATGCTTTGCATGAGTTGGTCGATTCCAACATTGGGTTTGAGAGTGATGGCTGGGTGAAGTGGTCTGTACAAGCAGTAGCAGAGTTGGCATATAGGTGTTTAGCATCAGAGAAGGAAATTAGGCCAACGATGAATGAAGTTGTGGAAGAACTAAGACGGATCATAAATTCAGAAAGTCGCCGATTTGTGATGGCAAGCGTGTTACGAACATCAGATTAATGTCAATGCTTTATCGAAATTGCCCTGAAAATCTTCAGGAGATAAATGTGTGAGCTCATCTCATAAAGTTTTTGCAACCCTTTAGTGGACGTAACATTTTGTTGCAGATCATGTGTTGGCAGCCACTGTAAATAGCAGTGTTTATGCCCGGACTTATTCATGTGTCTAGACATGACTGGTTCAGAACCGGCTTGGTGATTCAAATCGAAATCACACCGATCGTAGAACCGAAACCAGAATCAGTGACTCCACACCATCAACCTGTAGGGCGCTGTCAGCTGTCGCGGATGGTGAGAGTACCCACAGAAAACGCATTTCTCTTCTTCTGTGTAAAAAAGAAGTTTTTAAACTGCACCAACGGTTCTGAGGTGGTTCCGAAACCAGAACAGGACATGTCCACATGTGAGACAAGACGGCCACCTCGCCGGAAATATGGAAAAGTCTAAAGAATTATTAAAAGATGTCCTAATTTTCAAAAAATTATATAGACCTCCCCATCTGAGGTGCATATTATGGGACAACGCTTCGCCTGAAAAAAGTAGTCTAGGTCTGTCATTGTGCTTGTGCATCCCTTTTCTTCATATTTCACGTACGCTTGTGACAGTCATGGTTGATCTTTAGACATGCCTCAATCGTTCAAATCATATAAAAGCAGACGTAGAAGGTGTAAAAGATAACAATAAATATATAGATATTAAAGTTATATGATAATATGTGTACTACACAATTTTTACAGATAAAAGTTGCTTTTTAATGTTTGAAAAAGATACTAAACCATAAGATATCAGTCAGCCGGAGCATGACCCGACTTTTTATGTTACTCTCAGTGGACATGAACGCAGACCTTTCGGGTAGTGTCTTTGTCGGGTTCTTATTTCGGCAATATGTTGCCAAAATCTTGTATTCGGGTTGCCATTTTGTGGTTGTGCTGAAAACAAGTAAACCCAAATATCACCGTCTTTTGCATATTATTTTGCACACAAACACAAAAGACTTTTGAAACAGTATTCTAGGTACTGGTCACGTAACACGAAGTTGTCCAAGAAGGGAAAGGGAGAAGGCAAAAAGGACGGTTTCTATTAACTATTGAAACGAAAATTGATTACAAGAAGCTTCAAAGGGAGAAGGCAAAAAGGAGGAGTTGAATGTCGCATACTAATCAGCTTGGTCTCCAGGTTTGGAGAATTTCATTCAACAGATCCTTTACGTTCTCAGAAATATCACTACCATCTATGAATCTTCTCAACGTTTCTTTCCGCATCTCGATATCAACAGATTCTCCACACAAAATTCTGAAAAACATATCCATATAGTTAAATTCATGTGTATGAAGTTGGTATAAGATGATGATTGAGATTAAAAAATATAAAAGTAAAAAGTTGTTTTTGTATATAGGATCAACTTGAAATGGAGATTTTCAAGAGTATAGCAAAGTATATGACATGAAAAACATATTAAACTCAACTCTCTCTATAAGCACCTCAGTCAAAAAGGTAACTTTTGCTTTTTTCTTTTATCTCAATCATTGAACTCTCCAATTAAATAATTGAGATTTATAAAGATGAGCAATTATCTAGGACGAAAAGTGTATAATACTCACTATATATATTCACTATTGAACCCTCACACATGCATATTCATACACATGTCTATTCTTTGTGTTTGAGAAGCATAAGTATAACAAAAGTAGCATTCTTATAATTTTTTAAATAATACTCATGCTTCACAAAAACATTGATGAGCGCGTATATATATATATGGATGAATATTATACCCACCGCCTCGCCTGTGGCGGTCGTGAACAAATGTGAAAACTAACTCTCTCTAAACCATGTAACATCTCGCCTCATAGCGTGTGAATGTTTGTGAAGAGGTTTGGTTGTTTCTCTCTTGTTCTTCGTTCCCAATAGCGGAAAATAAAATTTTCAATCAATAAGTTACCCGTTGAGTTTGCAAGCCACATGTGAATCTGAAAAGTGCTCTGTGCTTCTTAGATTGAGAAGTTCACACAACATAATATGATGCCTCTGTAAATGGTATTTCTGATGGCAAGTCTCAGCTAGAAAGAACTGTGAAGAGTAGCCCGGAAGGATGACCGTTACTATCCGTCTGTTTAGCTTCATCTGTCGTCTGATCTTCGATTGGATCGCCTCTCTCCTCTGCTCTTCATTCAAGTAAAAGATTGCAGATCTGAGATGTGTTTTGAGACCAAATTGCTGCCATCAACATTATTTTAAGCCATCAGGACGACGAATGATCCGTCAAAATGCAGAAATAAGAAATAACGTATATGGAAAGGATTACTAGAAATTCTTTGTTTGTGGGGTCGTGTGCATCCCAGAAGACCTCGCAAAGACTTGTGAATGAGGCCATTTTCTTGTCATAAACCACCTTAACAGCTTCCGTGTGGCCTGTATTTACATCGGAAACCTGAAAATTTTGCACATCAAATTGCAGACCTCTTAGTGAAAGAATATACACACAGACAGCTTAGAGTGGCCTATACATGTGTGTATATATATGGCCTCTGGATATCTTAGCTTCTCTATCGATCCACACAGACAGCTAAGAGTGGCAGTGCACAGCCAACTTCTGCAACTCAAATCTCCCTCAACTACTTTTGTAACACGAGCTGCTTCTGCCACCACCACCGATGCTCTCTCTCTTACACACACACACACACACACACATATATATATATATACGTATATAACTATATATGAAGGTGGCCGTGGTGGTTGCTACCACTATTCTGAGAGTAGAAGTAGAGGAAGTTAAAGCTGGAGAGTGAAGTGGCAAAAGACAGCTAAGAGTGGCGGTGCATTCCCAGTTCATACAAAACTCTGCGCATGTGAAAGATAGAGATGCTATGTACATTTTGCACTTCTCTGTATGTGGGTTTATCGAGGGTGCCTCCATAATATCCTGTGGATGTTTTTAGAACACCAACAATGCATCCAAATGTTGCTTCAACCGTCCAAAAGCTTCCTATAGTAGACTGCCATCAAATAATTAGCTGGTATGACCAACAAGAGGAAAAGAGTTTCCGAGTCCGAAACAACTATGCACCTGCAGCAAACATAGCTTCTTCTATGAACTCAGATGGGACCTGCGAAGAAATTCCTGCGGTTTTGTGATGATCATCACCGGCCTTCTCATTTTTCTGACGAGATAGCAGCTTGTACATGCTCGAAAATGGATCAGATAATCTGAATCTTTTGTGTATGCTGCCTTATTTCAATTTCGATGGCTTTATCATAAGTTCCAGCTTGATCCAATCTGCAAATCTTATAGAGCAAATTCCGACCTTGTTTCTATCATCACTCACCAGTGTGCAAGGAAAGAAAACTCATGTTACCATTCATGGTACACACACATATATATAATGAAAATTGGTGTGCGGAAACTCATGAAACCTGATCTTGACCTTTCAATTGAAAGAGACGAATGTGTGCATGTATGTGCATGTATCTATGCTTTTTGACTTGCATAAAAGCGTGGTACTAAGTTAAGCCAGTAAACGAACTGAACTTCTCATGGTTTGGCTCTGTTCAACTTATGATGTCTCGTTAATTCTTATTTGGTTTTTCCTCTAAACGAACCGATCATGATATCGCTTGTTAAGTTATATGAGGTGGACGTGAACAATGCATGATGTGTCAGTTTGGCTCGTATTAACTTGTGTAGTTAAATTATATAGAACTTTTATGTATACATGTGTGTGTGTGAGTGATAGAGAACCAAACTAACTCCACAAATGAGGTGTGTGTAATGTAATTAAATAGTCGATTCTTCTAGTTTCAGAAGAAAATTGTATGAAAAATCAAAATAAAATCTTGACTTGGTTTCTAATCAAGATATTAGAGTGAACCTTATGTTCTCAATTATGCTAGTAAATTTACAACTTTAACTTTCACATATAGCTTGTTGCTCAGCTCATTTAGCTGCGCTCATCTTTGGTTCATACTTGTTTCAAATATCTTTGGTTGACAAACAAGCTCTGAAGGGCGATGCCGCCGTATTTTTGTGCATACAATCATTCACTTGTATGAATAAGTCGAGCTTCAACCTTTGAAGACTGCCTTGATTCATTCACTGACCTCCAAAATCAGTTTCCTTCCAAAGTCGGCCACTTTTGTGCATTTTCCAATTGACCATAAGTCGGTATCCAAATCAAGCGTATTCAATTTGGTTATGTTTGAATAGCCCAAAGAACATAATTACATATGAAAACGTGGACTCGCCTTATAAGCCACATAGTCAGATTGGTTAAGGCAACTCCAGTAGGAGGATTGAAACTTGGAGCGTCTGTCGCTTGCTGCCGTGTATTATCAAGATTGTCCAAGTCAACATGCCAGAGTTGGCAAGAATGGCCTGAAATTAAGGTTCGTGACAAATGCACTCAAACAATATTTATTTCCATTTTATCAAGCTAACCACTTCTTGGCCATATACAACTCCACAGGCCAACGAGGCCTTGTAGAATGTGTTTCAATCTGTCACACTCCGGTGAGGTCGGAAACCGCCAATCATCTCATGCCACGCAGCCTAACCTATTTGGGGAGTGATTATAAATAGATATATTCATAGTAGGTACATGAAACTAAACCAATAAATGGTATTCAATCAAAATTAATTTTCGCAATGTAGAATTAATGCTCAAGGTTTGCCCAATCAAAATAAATAAAGAAAATAAGTCTTTAATACCTCAGATGAACCCTGTCATCATCCCATAACCTAACGGGGTACCTGTTTGGATCCCTTAATCCATAATCGCGTTGGGTTTTCGTGCTGTCTTACAGTTTCCATCCCAGGCACAACCTTTAAAAGTGATGAGATAACTATGACAATCACAGGCCGAAGCCAGATGCATTTTAACTGCGTGTCGGACTGATCTTCAACTGATGAGGCCAGTACACAACCTCTAGAAATAGCGCAAACCATAGTTTAACCTATGCATTGATTACCTCTGTTAATCTATGCCATACAGCAATCAATATATATATATATATATATGTACATGAGAGAATCTCACAAGCTCAACCTGGACACAGCAATCAATGTATATATATATATATATATATATATATATATATATATATATATATATATTCACTTTGCAAGAATCAAGAAATTATACTCACAAGCTCGTTTAGAGTTAATGAGTTTGATACCTATGGGATTGACTACAGGTGGAAGGTCATCCCTTTATGTGCATGTGTTGAAAAATATTGTTTCTCTCTTCTCTCGTGAGAGCCACTACTGAGCTAAACCTCATATATGTAAAGTTTCAATCAAACTAATCTAACACCGCTGATGTGAAATCTTTTTTGGTTAGCTCGTGTTCATCCCTTGTAGCTCAATATTTGAACTCCAACTCATTCACAAAGAACACTAGCTGCATTTTAGCACCTCATTTCAAGATCTTTTGCCTGCACAATATTTTTTGTAGGCGTGGGCTGACGCTGTGATTTGTGCAAATAAACAAGTTTTTATGTCCAATATTAAGTCTCAATAACCCCTTTGGTCTGCGAAACCACCTTGGTCCTCTCACTGATGTGGGGCAAAATTCCTATATCTATGTAATTCTCTCTCTCTCTCTCTCTCTCTCTCTCTCTCTCTCTCTCTCTCGCACGCACAGGCACGTGCACACTCCCTGCCTCTCGTGCACCAATTGTTATGGGCAGTTGCAATTTTAACATATTTTCTCTATTGTATAACCTTATTTCTCAATACATTAATACCATGGTAGCAGCATTGCGTCTTCCTCGAGCTTTAGGTTCAATGCAATTCCTTCCAACCTAAAAGGGTAAGTTGATGCTTTTGCTATTGGAGCACATGCTACAAGTTTATCCCGTTTCTACGGGCAGTCCTAAAGCAACAGAAGGTTGCTGTTTCCGTAGACGAGCTGGAGTAGATCCAGTAGCCATCGAGCCTTGGAGGTTGTGGAAATTATGTTGCCGTAGGCATGTAGTTCGTGCATAGGGTATTGCTGCTACGTTGCAGATTGCTGATGTCTCGCCATAACTGCTAAGGATCAGAGCAGAACTGGTTGCGCTGCTGCGTATTGTGTAGATCGTAATTGTTAGGATTCGTGTTTGTCGAGTTGTTGCTGCAGTAGTTGTTGGCTTGTGGTGGGGTACAATGGGGTACAGTAGGCTATAACATTAGTGATTGGTTCCTGTTGCTGAGGGCGGAGCCAGTTACTAGTGAGACGAGAGAACAAAACTTGTGAAACAGATCGTAGTGGCAGTATTGGAAGGAGCAATGGAGTAATTGCCGTTATCAGTGTCCAAGTAAAGGTGTCCTGTCATGTGGGAGATACGGTGCAAGTCTCACTGCTATTGGTATGTGCTATTGGAAGAGCCACAATGAATTCTACCTATCATGCAGATGAAGAGTCGGCCACAAAAAAAATTATTGCGGGTCAACCATTACCTGCTGACACAAGAGGGACTGCATTAACATCTAATATTCATCAAGTCTGCTGTCCAACAAGACTCGAGCCATTTTAATGATGCACACGGAGTGGCCTTCCCTCATACCAATCTCGAGGGGTTAGTGATGCACACTTCAAATGAAGGATGATGCTTCATTTGTTGGTAAAATTGTTGCCTATATTCATTGCAGTATGGTAGATATGGCTATAAGAAAGTTTGAAAAAAAAGGTAGATATGTGATCGACTACTTTATGGGGTGCAATGTTCAAATGGATTTGATATGTAGGCTATTAAAATGTTCCAAAGGTCATTGAAGATTGTAGTCATAAGGACTTTAAAATGTTTTTTAGTTGCAATAAGGTTACAAGAATTTGCATCTACTGGAAAAAACAGTCATGAAGGTTGATAAAAGTTTGTTGCAGTCGTGAAACGGTTGAAAAAGAATAATTACGAAGGTTGAATTGAAGAGTTGTTGCAGTCAAGAAACTGCTAAAAATTGTTGTAACCATGAAGCTACCGAAGATGAACATCTATGAAGGCTGAGTTTAAGAATATTATAAGGTTGCTGGAAAAGTGTTGCAGCCATGAAGGTTGTTGAGAATGGATAACCAAGAGGATTGGAAAAACATAACAAGAAGCAGCTAATGCATGTAGTATGATATAGTGGTTGGTAAATGTGTTTTTATTTGGTCAAATAGCAGAAATGCACATAGAAGGATAAAATATAGTGTATAAAATCAGTTTTTTATCATCACATATGCTAAAAATAAAATCAGAGAAGAGACAAATGTATTGTTTCTTATAGAATGTGACAGTATCATAAAGAAACATGAAGATTAAGACCTTGAATTGTTGAAGAAAACAACCAAGAGGGCTGGAACAAGCGGCTGCAGTTATCATGAGAATAGGCGCAAACCAACTAGTACGAGTAGAAGTGTATATTATGATATTTGAGTGGTAGAGAGAGGATACCCAACCAACGCACTGACAACAACCACCATTTGAAGCGACGAATGAAAAGTCGTATGAAGTGTGTATGGTGGAGATAGTACCTCCTAGCATAAAAAATCAACTTTCTCAAGAGTAAAAAAACATGACTTTTGAAGTGTAGTTGCCCAATAACTTCTTTGAGAAGAAGGAAGAGAGGGAGCAACCGACACCCATAAAAGGGTTGTGTGCTACCCATGTATTCTTGATTACTTAAGTTGATTTAAAGAAGCCTAATAGAGATCACTGGTACAATTGTGGTGAAAAAAAAACTAGTTTTTTGGCAAGTTTGGAATTCAAAGTATTTCACTCCCAACTTTAGGGGGTATTGAAGAATATATGTATCTGTTGTTTTTAGTGTTAGTTTTGTAATTTTTGATATTTATATATTATTGTAATTGCTCGTAGTACTAAGAGCATTTTGGTTATTTTCTATTTTACAGTCATTATATAAGGGCTTGATGTTTTGTATTATTAGGGTAGAGAGTTTGATTAATAGAAAGAGAGAAAAAGGGGGGGCGGCCTCATTTGGAGGGCTTCTCCCCTTCCTCCAATCTCCCATTTCACTGTTCGTCCTTTATAAATATTTTTCATTATCGATTATCCACTGCGCTTACAACGAATTTCAATATGTTGTTATATCACATATATTTTAGGTCCAACTGAAGCCTTAACCATGGGAATTTTGCACGATGGATTATTTAAACTCCCTAATTAGGTATCGTAGTTGCATAATGACCAAAGACATGTTCCACACCTAGATGTGTTTTCATGTATTTCTGAATCAATAATGCGTATTTCAAATTACTGTGTCCTACGACATGTTGCGAGGAGACATGTCCAAAATGATGCCCTAATTTTCCTAGGGCCTTGTGTCAAAATGATGTGCGTAGGTATGTCTTTTAGTTGTTGACATGATTTTTGTTTAGAATGGAGCAAGTGTTAACTTTTAAAAGTCGTATGAAGTGTGTATTGTGGTTTGTTTTCAAACCGTTATATTTATAATTCACTTTAGTTTTATAATTAAAGATATTTTTGTTCATTGCAGATTTGTTGGTGTGAAAAGCTTGGCTTACTATAAGAGGAAAAGGAAAGTGTAGTCTACATTTTGCAGAAAAGAGCCCCACCCTTTTGCTTATTGGTAATTTTTGTTTTATTTTTTTCATTTTTTTGTTTTTTAAGGACCAATTTGAGGAGGTTGTTATGCTCTCTGTTAGCATCAAACTTGCAATGTTGCCCATCCAGATATTGCCAAATGATATTTCCAAATGTTAGTCTTGATTCTGAAGATGATGAAGACAATATAGCTTGCATTTCGTTCAGGCTACCATTGATTTATTCTGTTGTTGTTCATGATCATCACGTGGATGGTCGCTGCTCTCAAGTTCAGCACAAGCAGCTCCTTCACATGCTACTTCATTGTATTGGACCATCATGTGCAGCCCGAGCATATCGGTTCAGTAAGGTCCTATGCTGATCAAGAAGGCATACACGATGGGGAGGCCTGTATTGGAAAACATATTGGCAAAATGATTCTCAATATATAAAAATTTTTGAAATCAGGAGATCAGTTAAAAATTTAAGTCGTTTAGGGAAAGTCAAGCTTTCACGTTTAAGATAGATGGAAGGATAACCAGCGGGAAGAGGAGTAGGTCAGATTGTTATGGTGATGTGTTGTAGAGAAAAGGCTGAAGAGGGAAGGATAACCACTGTTCTGAGGGACATTAAAGTCGAGTGCCCTCTACCCAGTAGTAAGGGAGAGCTTTCTGATCTATTCTGATATTTGTGAGATGTTAGCTATCCTACTTGATCGTTTCTCTTATATGGAATACGAAAAGTGTGTGAAAGCTTTTGAAGCCTACAGTGGTTCTGACAAACAGATTGATGAGCTTACAGATTTCTACAATTGGTGAAAAGACATAGATAGGACTTGTGAGATCATCGGAATATCCTCAAGTACAGTGGATCACTGATAAGCTCTTGGAGACGCTTCAGGGGTTCATGAGAGACCGTTCCCGTGGGCCCAAGTCACTGGAGAAGCCACGAGAGTTGCCACAAACTTCGGCACCTCAAATAGAGGAAAGGCCACAATCCATTCTGATTTTAAACCTCTGCTAGAGGAACCTCCTAAGAGACAGGAAACTCAAGACTTGATGAATCTGTCCGAAGGTGCGCCGGCAGCTGATGATCAGGCCCACTGTTTTGCTCTGGCATTTTTCTCTGGTACAGCCTCTAAAAAGGATAATACCTAGGACACATTTGCTTCTAATTCAGGAGTGGAAGTCACTTCAGCATGGCAGGCTCCTCTTGCACAAAGTGACAAGGCAGACTGGGAGCTATCTCTGGCCGACTTGGCTAGCAACCTTTGTAAGCAGAAGGCTACCATGGCCGGCGGATTCGACCCGTTTCTTTTGGATGGAATTATAATCGAGGGCCAAAAGGGCAAGTGCTAACTAACCCTGACAAACTAAAGACTGGGTTACTTGCATTGCCTGTTCCGATGGGTGTTTCTGTTACCGGGGGCCTTCGAGATCCATTTGCCGCCTCCCTGAGTGTGCCAATCCTGTCATACGTGCAAATTGCTGAGGTCGAGAAGCAGCAGTTGCTGGTTCAGGAGCAGGTAATTCGGCAGCTATATGTGAGAGACAGAATGCAAAGCCAACTTGGGTTGGCCAAGATTGCTCCGGCCACGCCGTCGCCATACATGCCTTATGGGATGGTACCTGCTAACGGTTTCAGATATGGCCCTTACTACGCAGGGAATCATTATTGGGATTTGAGATTGTCACCATTGCGTACCATTCTGTTGATCGTCATCATCCTAGCTGCTAATCTTCGTCTTACTTGGTGATCAGGGGTGCTATATATATATGAGAGAGAGAGAGAGACGGCCGGGGTAAGGTAGCCGCCTTTATTGGTTCTTTTACTTCAATTGGTGGGGGTTGAGGTGGGTCATGAGTGTGACAAAGCACCCAAACATGACTACGTGTTAATTCTTGGTTTTGAAATATTTGTTCCGACAGCCCTTGCTTCCACATACGCACTGAGCTTGGCTGGCCACAAGGTGTTCCATTTGTTCATCCTCATGACCTCCCTAACAAGGCAAAAGGTTGGATTTCTCGAGGCATTTGAGCCTGGCTGGGCAGCTGCACAAGATATGGAGATAAGCTTGATCGAATCCGGACATGCTAGTCAACATTCAGCTAATCTTCCGTTTTCAAACTCTGTTGTTCTTATCCGCACCTTTATTCCTTTGTCCTTTTCCTTTCTCCTAGGTCCATTTTCTGGAAAATAGGAAAGGCGAAAAGCACTTTATCTTTAGGTGTTGGGCAAAATTCCTCCATGAAGAGATATCAGAAAAGATTTATATGAACTACCTGAAGCCGCACATCTGCTGGACACAGAATCAAAATTGATAAGGTTAGAGGTTTTCAACTTCTGGATATGTCCAGCCAACAATTAACAATTACTTCATGAAAAACCTTACATTCGTGACTATCAAATTAAGATCTGAACGCACATTTTAGAGAACCTAGGGCTTTACTTTTCAAAATATTACCATCTTGTAATTGTTTAAACCTTAAGCACAACATCATTGAACTTTAACATCTCTGTCATGATGACCTCTGCAAAATTTCAAAAAAGAACACTTATCACGGGATCTCCAATGGAATATATTTTTTGTTATAATATTCCACCATATGTGATTCACTAATGCAATTCCTTATTGTGTAGCATTTAACATATTAGATTACAAAAGGGCCACGCAAGAGAGCTCTATCACAAACAGGCAATGACATCAATTAACTACCAATAAACAACTGAATATGCCCTAAAGAACTTAGCTGGAACAAACCACCCATATTCATATGATAATGGAAACCCGACCAACTACAGGTCCTAGCTTATGGTGGTAACTTGTGAGTGCACAAACTCTTCCTTTCCAACCAATGGTATGACACCATATTCAATCACACCTACCAAGGATATGACTGTTAATAAAATCTATTTTAAGTTATAAAGGGTCAGAGAAAAAGGAAAGCAGATGATTGAGTCAAGAAACTTGAAAAAGGAGAAGCAGAAAAGCCTTGTCAAATAGGGAAGTTCTCAAGCATATGCACATGAATATATATGCTAGCAAAGAAAAGAAACATCAAATCAGTAAGTTGATTCCAAATGCTTCATGTGAACCAGAAATAGACATGTTCCCTTTCATCATAATTTTAGATTGCCAAACGGGACGTTGCTTATTGAACTGGACACTACACTAACATTTTGTTCCTTTTATGTTCATTATCTCCATTTTGATGTTTAAGGTTGTCCAACCCTTTTGAGAAGAAACTCATACAACTGCTCAGATCCAGCTGGTAACATATTTCTAGTGCAGAATTAGTTGAAATTCCCCTAACAAACAATGGTTATAATGCATATTTTTCAGAGCGAGAATATGTTGCAAATTTTTATGACTATGAAGCAGTGCCCCAGCTGATTGAACTTCATTTTGTACACATTACATGTTAGGTCATGCTCTAATATGTGTTTTCTTTAAAGGCATTTCTCTGGCTAAAATAGAAGACATTCTGAAACAAAAAGTAACTAAATCATGTCATAAGCATGCCAAATTTGAAGCTAAGAAATTAGTTAAAGCCATTGACTTAAGATGCCGATTCCTCCGTTTTACCTGCAAATGGAGAAAGAGTGTTCTGCTTGTTGTAGATGTGATGGGTGGCATGGAGAAAGAGTAAGAATATGTATTAAGTTATGGAAGCAACAACTCTAAACGAGATAGACTCTTGCTGGAATTGGGTGAAAGAGGAGAAATTGGGTGAAAGAAGAGAAAGAAATGTTGGAATAGAATGTGAGAATAGAGAGTATTTATATGGGGTAATTTTGGTATTAGATAGTAAAAAGAGGTGTGTAGCATTTGGGCCAAAGCGGGGTCTTGATTGCTTAGTCGATGCCATCAAATGAAGGCTGAGAAGGATTGGAAACTAGAAATATCAATATGGGCAGGCTTGCAACTTATATGGGCCACTAAAGTGCTGGCCTGACCCACGTATAAAAAATATTATATATATAGTTTTTTTATTATATATATTATATGTGTGTATATTTTTTTTTTTTATATTTATATATAAAGTTTTTTTTTACATGTATAGTTTCTTAGTATATATATATGTAGTATATATGGCTCATATATATGTATAGTTTTTCAATTACATGTATATATATACTATAATATATACATATATATGTTTAGTTTTCTATTAAATGTATATATACATACATATATAAATTTATATTGCATGTATGTGCATAAATATGTAAATATATACATATATATTTCTTTTATTATATGTGTATATTTTGTTGAAACTTGAAATACTAAAGTTGGATTTGAATTTCAAACAGATTCGAGTCTTATAGACCTAATCCAATATCCAATAAACCTATGACGGTGTGGGCCAGCCCAACCCAGCGGTCCTGCTTCAAATATGGGTAAAAAATCAAAAATTGAAAACCCATGCGACTTGAGACAGACCCAACCTCCATCATTAGTAAGTCATCGTCTCACCCTTATCATTATCAATCGGTTAACACAAGTCCTGCCGTTTTCAGCATGTTTGGCTTTTGTAAAGTGGAAGGTAAAAAGGAGAAGGCTAAGTTAATTGTCACACATCGGTGGTTCTCCTTTTGATAAATGAGTTGCATGGATGCCACTGCCAATACGGTCTAGTGGCACACACACACACACACACACACACACACTCATATATATATATATATATATATATATATATATATATATATATATATATATATATATATATATATATATATATATATATATATAAACATTTGACTAAAAGAAAGCATGATCATATCTTATTATTTCCTTCCAAGACAATTAAGGCCTCCTTTGCCTCTTTCACATTAATCAAAATGCATTGTATTCGAAAGTCAACTTTAAGTTTAAATGACACAAGATTTCATATTTCTATTGGAAATTATCTGAGATATTTGAATTTAAATTTAAAACTTGGCTCGAATCAGCTTATGACTCATCTAAGCTCGAAATCGCCTAGGCTCAAATAACATGAAAGCCACAAAATGGTTTCTCTTAGGCTCATTTATTCTGTGATGCGCAGAGTGGATTCTTTTTCTTTGTGAGAATCCAATTCACGCATCTGATATAACAAAAAATGGATTATTGCGAGTTGAGAGAATCATTTGAGCAAGAGTTTCATCTTAAATGATTGTTCAAGAAAGTTCTTGAAGCGAGATCTCTCTCTTTCGTGTTCCATTATTAAAAGATTGTTTGGCAAGAGTTCCTCTCCATGGACAAAGCAAAAGTGCCCCCAACCTTAGCTTTATGAATTTTTCAAATGAAAATGGAAGCAGCTTGTAACCAGACCTAAATCCCGCAGAACCGGACCCAAAGGAAAGCTAGTTTTGTGCCGGTTCTAAGTCTCGGTGGAAGGGGAACCGCCGGGTTAGAGCCAGCGGCCCCAGTCTTACCCAGAAACAGCCAGGGTTTAGGCAATACTTCTTCACTGTGATGCAACTCCAATGTCAATTCCACAAGTTCTGAAGTCTCCAAAAAAGAGGAGGTAACCCCGCGTCATGTGCCTTAACCGCGCCTTTGGCATCGAGAAGGTGTTATATTACATTAATGCTGCAGTCTCACATGGTGATAGATATCATGTGGGAGAAGTGGCATGTCTCCAAAGTTTTCTTACGCATTGAAGATTAAATTATGTCTTTGCAACCCCAGCTCAAAAGTTTTCTGCAAGTGGTGCCTATCAACTGGTCTTGAATCGTGAGAAATTGGAGGTTGACGAGGTGACTTCAATAAAGAACACTGGCCTGTTAAATGATCACTGTACATCTGGCATCCTTAACCTGTTTAATGATCGGTAATAAAATTAGCAGCAGCAGTAGTAGTAGTGTCCGTGAGTATATATGTGTGTGTGTGCGTGTATATGTGTGGTTGGGGGTGGGGTGGGGAAGGCGGGTGGCTACTACCAACCAGCCAACCAACCTTTAAAGGACCACAAGATCATTGTGTTAGAGAATTTGTCTATCAATTTCATCAACATATACTTTGCCAGAGATCCACTAGTCCCTTGCGAGAATTGGGCTCCCTAGAAGAAAGGATTTGGATGGATTTGAATAATGCCTTGAAATCTCTAACAAATATTCCCAAAAGGTTGCTGAACTTCAGCGGAGCTCTGATAACGACCAAAGCTCATCGAAATTATACCATTGCTAGAATATATCCTTGCCAAAGCTCCAGCATGCTCCAATGGTACTCTTTCGAATACCAGAATTATGTCGAAGCTTCACCAAAATCTCACCGGATGCCTCATCACAATTCTCAAGATTTAGGAATTCTCAATGCTCCAATTGGATTCTTTCCCATCCTCCAATGCTTGCTATTCGACTCACTCCACCATGGCTACACTCGCTATGGGCTCCTGCACATGGTGTAGCTCACAATTACAACTTGCATAACATACAGTAGTAGTGCGTAGTAGAAATGGCTGGCTCCAAATCAGTCCATAGACTCGAACATGAACCAAGCTGACCCAAGCAACATTTTTAACCGTTTTTTTTCTGGGGTTCCGGTTAAAGTTCATTCTCCCATGGAATCCTATTTTATAGCTTATTTCTAAAAAAAAATTATACAAACACCACCACCTAAGCCTTTTCCCATAACAGATGGGGTAGATGGGGTTGGCCAAATGTATTTTTTGTTTTCACACAGCCCTATCATAATTTGTAAAATCCATGGTAAATAAGTCCTACAAAGTTTTACGCTATCAGAAGCCTAACACAACCCTCCTCCTTTATTCGGGCTTGGGACCGACCGGAGTTATTAAAACGAAAACCAGAACCAGTAATTTCAAACTGAAACCAAAACTGAGGAGTTATACTTCATGATTCCAGACAAACCAGAGCGAGAAGTTTCAAACCACCGGTTCCGGTTAAACCGTAACCATATCTATGCAGTAGGGATCACAGCAGCACTTGTAGGCTTGCATCATGAAATCTGTGAATCTCTGGGAATTATACATACCAACCCTTACATTAATTGAAAACTGCCACTTGAACATGTGCTTAAACTCACCACAGTTAAAAAAAAAGTTTGAGTTGCCACAAAAACCTAAGAAATTAAAGGTTGGCTTACCACATTAACTAGAATCATCATCTATCACTAGGAAGAAAAGAGATGCACTAACACCACTTAGAAATCATTCAGTAAGCAAAGGAATATTGTAATCTTGCACTTACTCACCCCCAAATAGATCGAGTACAAGTTGTTACAACCGCAATCTTATTCTGTACAGGAACTTTGTCAGTGTTCTCTTCAAGTAACAGGCATACATGGATTTCTTAAGCCAAATATATCAATCACTGTCATCAACACCCAAAACTATCAACGAGCTTCCGCAGACTCTGCTTCAAGTTTCAACTTCCAACCCTTAGTGATTTTTATATGACTGTCAATAACACAAAACACAAGTCAGATCATCACAGCTCAGATCAGCTTTCACACAATAGTTAGAACAGACAGAAAGTAACTTGAAGATCTATAAAAACAAACCAAAGAATAATGGGATATTGGAACTGTATTAGTGTTATACCTCAAATGATTTAGCAACTTCCTTAATCTGCTCCGCTAGCTCCTGCTGTTTCTGGTTAGCTGCATGAAAAGGTCAACATTAAACATTTTTGTGGACATACAACACGAATAAACTCATGAAAGTATGGCCGAACAATTGCGTTGGTGATGAAGGATATAGTACCTTTCCGAGAGATATCTTCCAAACTCTTTGAAGTTTTCACAGCAAATCTCTGAAAGGTCGGGCTGAAAGAGCAGAGTTGCACGCAATAGGGAATTATCAACACAACACTTTTTTGAAAGAGAGAAAACCCACGACAAATTTACAGACATGATAATTCAGAGAACAGATGCAAGACAAGCATCAAGAGAACATTTAACGGGTCTCTGTTACAGCTGACTCTTGATATATACCTACCAACCCAGTATATTAACACAATGTGATAAACCTGCACTTGAAGAAATGACAACAGTCATTCAGACCTCAGTCTACCATTCAACAAAGAATGCTCCAACCTTGAACGCACACACATGACAATGAATGCTCCCTCCCTGAAAACACACACACAAGCTAAGTCACACAGACACTTCTAAGGAGTGGAGTGTCGACCCCGACACTGGTGCGACACCGACACTGACACCGGCACCGTGTCGGTGCGGCATGTCCAAAAAAAAATTTGCAATTTTTTTTTTTTTTGTAACTCACGGATAAATGGGTCTTGATAATGAAAATTGATTTGTGTATTATGATGAAATTAGTAGTTTTTTACCATTTATATGTTTTGCTTTAATATAAAGTTGTGTAATTACTATTATAGCTTTATACAATATAAAGCTGTTTGAATGATTTTGGGTGCGAACAATTGGACTCCATACTGTATGCCTTTGCACAGAATAATCTCTGTCACCAAACACATTTAAAGACCAAGAACATTGCCAGATCAATAGAACAGAAGAGTATGACATCACTAGTGGATCCTAGCACAAATACTAGTATATGTTATATCCTACAAAAGATCTTGAAACTCTTTGAATCCATAACTTGGATATTTTGCAGCTCGTAAAATCACTGTAAGTTTCAGATCATTATAAGGGAACTTGCTAATTGATACCTACGTGCACCCAAAATTAGCAAATACTAGTTGTATTATGATTGATTTATGTAGCTTGAATATTATATATAATATATAATATTATATACCCTAGCCGTGTCGCCGCACCCAAAATTTTTGAAATTTGCCGTATCCCGCACCCGCACCCGCACCCATGTGACATAGCACACAAGCACATATAGACATACACAACAACAAATGATCCCACCTTGAACACACACAAACACACATGTGCAGCAAAGAATGCTCTGTGTGTGTATTCCCAATTATCCATAGTATCAATAAAGATTCTTTAAGAAGTATAAATAAAGATTCCTTAAAAAGCACAAGTGTTAGCTGTAAGATTCACATTTTTCATGCACATAAATCCTCTCTTCATGAGCATTGAAAACAAATTTTTAATTGTAAGGAATGATGAATGGGTATAGCCAGCCAACATCCACAAGCATCACAGGAGCGCAAATGAATCACTAGGTAGTCACAAAATACTGCTCCACTTGAATGAACCACGGAACCAAGGATCGAAGCAGCTAAACTAGATCAAGGAAACAACAAACTATACTATGAGTTTCTTGACCAAAAGACATCCATCTCAAAGAAAAAAGGGTATAAAAAATCTGCACCATTTCTACCATATCAAGGTAAAATAGTTTAGAGAAGGAGAAACGGAAAGTACAAGGTGAAGAGTGGAGAAATGAATCATCAAAGAACTGTAAGTCAGAATAAGTTAAGCATCTCAGTCCTCTAACTGTTCATTGGTGCTGAAAAGGCAGCAAGCTAGAATAAGAAAGTGTGGTAGAAAAATAAGAAAGAATAGTCTCAAAGATTACAAAGAAGAAAAGAAGTCCATATCGGATGAAAAGATGTAAGCTTTCTAAGGCATCTGAAAGGACATCCTTCAGAGAGGTGGATGAGAATGACAAGGAAGAAAGCCCTGATTCTCGCTTCAAGTGAGGTTGTCAAAATTGTAGATTCTACCTAAGAAAGCATGAGGTTCCAAAGATCCAGAGTTGTGGAACCTAATTGGGACACTCAGATCCTACCTGACCTCTTAAGATCCCACCAACACCAAGTATATGTATCTTTAACATATAATAATTTCCACGTTGCTGCCTAATATGACCAATTGATCAAATTCATGAAATCCATAACCAGCTCGCCTGAAAAATTAATTGTTGTATGGTGGGCCTGTCTTGACCGTAGAATCCTAAAGACTCCAATACCAAGATTGGGATCAAACAGGGATCAAGCACAATGGAATCCTTCACTTGGGATCCGGCGATTTCAGCCTTCTGTAGGATCGCAAGACTGAAGGATCTTAGGATCGAACAAGGGATCTTGAAAACCATGGATCCAAAGGAACGAGTCAAGTGGACAAAGGCGATGCGAAGGACCAGATTAAGAAGCAATACCTCAAACTAATCTCCACAATAGACCAATCCAATCATTAGGCATGGTAAAGATAGAAACAAACATGACGCTTCTAATCACACGAAACACAAGGAGATATCGATAAGGAAAGAGTATTCACATCCTTGTCGTAGATATAATCAGTTTGATCAGACAATAAAGGTGTTGCATGGCCGCTAGTCACTGGAAGGCAGTAATACAAGCGATAAGCCTTAAGAAAGAAGCAATTAGCAACCATGAAACATTCCAATCTCTTGCAGGCAACGAGTCAACAAGGAAGAGAACGCATCCTTGTGACTAGCTAAAGAAGCATCAGACCTTTCTACATTCGGATACCTCAAACGCAGCATGAAACTTCAGAGGAGATCTATCTAGAACGGGATGATCGATCGAGAAAGAGCGAAAATGAAAATTATACCTGTTAGCGAGGCTATTGACCAGGAGCTCGTTGACAACGTAGGAGAGCACCCGATGCATGAAATTCCCACCCGCCATGGCTTCTCCTATCAAATCCTAGCGAGATGAACACGCTTCTAGGCCCCCTCCTTTGATCCTTCCGCCGATCGAGAGAGAGAGAAGGGAGGGATCTGTGGAATCTCAAAATGACGACAAAAACGGACACGGAACACCAAGTGCCACGAAACACGGATTCCAGCTTCAGAGTTCCGGGCCACGATTCGGAGATCGGACGGCCCGGCTTCGGTTATATACATTTATCAATGGCCGCGACTAAAAGTGCCAATCGAACTCAAAAGTCATAAGATGTGGTGGGAGCGGGTAGGGTTGTAAATGGGTCGGATCCGTGTCGGATGCCTGAACCTAGTTAAAAAAGTAAGGGTCTTTCTCTCTGAGCAAGCTGGCCAGGCTTCGGTTAACGAACCTAGCTCGTTTGGGATTTTTCCAAGCTCAATCATGTTTGATCTGTGACCTTAATGAGATTAACACGAACAGTATGTGCTCCAGTAAGCTTCACTCTTGAATGAAGCCTACAACATTAATTAAGCCTTTTCCCATTTTAAATGGGTCTAGAATGGCTGAGAAAAAAGATTTTCTGGAGTGAGGCGAACTCGAGTTCGGTGACATTCAAGCGAGGTCGTCTATGTGATGGAACTCCAACTGCTTGTATAGAAATTCTCTTTTTTTGGATTTTTCCAGTTCGGGTGACGCAACCACCTCACCTTGCCGATGAATAGGTCCGCCATTGATGACCTACTTATTTCAATGAGCACGACCCTTTATATCAATTATGTTAAAAAAAGCATGTTTCTTCTAATATATAAATACAGTTAATTAAGGTCATCTTTAAGTTAAATCTAATTTAACTGCTATTAAGAGTTTAGCTTCGAATATGTCTCCTCGATCTTCTTCTTCTTCTCTTAACAAGAACACACTTATCTAATCTTTCAATTTGCGGGAAATGCAAGGGCCCTCTTACCGGTTATCATAACCGAAAAACAAGATTATGCCGGAACGATCTTTGATAAGAAACAAGCTAGATTATGGTATTCACAGTCATTCTCTTTCAAAAGCATAACGACATAACGATGTGCACAATGAGCCAGTGTTAGGGGGAGGAGTTCTTTTGGAGCGAGACACACTTACATTTCTCGTCCTCTAGAACTCAAGCACTTGTATTCAAGCTAGAGAACATATTCTTCTCAAGATTTTGAGTGAGACGCATGTCTCACCTCACCTTAAGGTGGGTCTGTCACTGCAAGGAGAAATAGCTCACCTGATTGGGAAGTCGGCTCACCAAGTTTTTGGTCATGAGTTCGAAACCTGAGCCTTCATTGGCTTCAGCCTTCCTACCGTCCCAGAAAAAGAAAAATAGCGACCTAGTGAGCCAAAACAAGATGACTGAAAGCATAATACTAATAACAATGGCAATTTAATTGCAATAATTCATCTACAAAATGCAGTATACCCTTCAATTGTATGATGACCATCAACCAAATCGGTGATCCTCTATACACAACCCTAACTCAAACCAAATCAATAGCAACTCGCTCTCTCTCTAAAATCCTAGAACCTTATGTCCGAAATTTAGCAACCTAATCAAAGAATCAGGATTTAGTTTCCTAGCAAACAAGTGACACACTGTTGTGGCTTTCCCGTTGTACCTGCATTTAGTTCCATTTTTCATTTCACTCAGTAAGTCCATGGTGACTCTAATTCTATAAAAGCCAAGTGGGTGAGCTCCACCTCTGGACCAATCAGCCCATGTCACACTTCTATTTGCACTCCACCGTCCAAACTTTATGTTCAAGAGTGTTGGGAGGTAGTGTTCATCAGGGTAACATGAATGCTTGCAATACTTGGCAAACAAGGGATAGTACTTCCGGTCCGATACGACTTCCACTGCGAGCTTCCGGTCCATCTCGAACCACTGTGAACCCTTTCTCCACTCCTTCAGCTTGATCACCGGCCACATTGAGTGCGGATACCGGCCACGGCCACCGGGGCCCTTCTCATCAATCACTCTTACAAAGGAATAAGTTGAATTCATCAGATACTTATAGATGGTCTTGAATGGGTATAGGGGGATGCAAGACTCAGATACAAGTGCAAACCGCTGGTTCGAGAAATCGAGCAGTGCGTTTGCAAGAAGGCGTCGCTCCGCCTCCATTAAGCTAACTGTTCCCCAGGAAGCTGCCTGTTTCAAACCAAAGTCTCCATTAGTAAATTCTTGCTTGTTGCATCATACGAACCTGATTCAAGTCATCAAAAAGCCAAGAAAGTAAAGA
Organism: Brasenia schreberi; assembly: GCA_036023115.1. Lineage (NCBI taxonomy): Eukaryota > Viridiplantae > Streptophyta > Magnoliopsida > Nymphaeales > Cabombaceae > Brasenia > Brasenia schreberi. The sequence continues at coordinate 538,651 of JAYKKT010000080.1, forward strand.
CTAAACCCTGCAGGTTTCATATATACTCGGTCATTGAGCCACTTATAAGGCTGGTCAGCGGTGAAAGTTGTGATTGTAGAGCTAACCCTGCCTTCCTTGCTGGTCATTGGAACACACACGCACACACGTGAACGTACATACATACAACAAACAAATACACACATATAAACTCCATACAAATACATGCAAAATCTTTACTAACAAATATTCACATAACCCAGAGCATTAGCTCAAAGGCAGGGTTCTCCGGCATTGTTGCTGCTGGTGGAGAGTTCAATTCCTAGAGAGTGCATGTGTGGGTGTGTTTGGCTTCAGCCTCCTCTTGTAACAAAACTCACACATATAATTATGCATTAGTGAAGGCAAGTATGCCGAGTGCATTTGACAAATGGTGCAACCATTAAACAAGATCATTAAATAAATAAGTTTTTGATTAGTGGATCATGATGCATTATGGGTTGTTGCATTGTAAACCCAGTAAGAAGGATGCAATTGTCATGAAAGAGAGGCCATAATCTAAAATAATAATCAAGAAGCAGATTAGTTGCACATAGTGCATGAATCTTTCAATAAGCACCATTATGGCATGGGGTCATAGTCATTACCAACTAAAACTAAGTCATATCCCACACCAAGTGAAGTCGGCTCTTTTTTCTTTTCATGATACGGGGGAATGAAGAGAGATGGACGCCCCTTGCATGGAACTCATAACCTTCGACTTTTGATGACCACCTAGCAAGGTCCATTGCTCGTTGTGCAGCATTACAGACATTTCTGTCCATTTGCATGAAATCCACAAAATTTTATAAAAGAACTCAAATATTTTGACCATGACCATATTCAATAAAACCAAGGCCAAGACTTATTCCACAATAAGTGGGCTTAGCTACATGCATTTGTAATAGCCATTCAGCTCTACTACTGTACTATATTGGCATTTGACTTAGAAATATGAACACATCTTTCTTTCTTCCTTCCAGCACTTTTCAGACCTTCATCTATCAATAGTTATAAGGTAGAGCTTGAAGGGAGAGACCGTCGCTGAGAATTTTGGAGGCAGTTTAATCCTCCATTCTATTTTTAGTAATTTCGGAATTTTTAAAGCAAAATATAGTCTAATTAAAATTGGCTAAACTAACAAAGTTGGGTGTGAAAACATCCTTAAAGGTTCATCATCCCAACTGGATTGTATATCTTGTATTATATATATATATATATATATATATATATATATATATATATATATATATATATATATATATATATATATATATATATATATATATATTGGAGGCAGTTTAATCCTCCATGCTATTTTTAGTAATTTCGGAATTTTTAAAGCAAAATATAGTCTAATTAAAATTGGATAAACTAACAAAGTTGGGTGTGAAAACATCCTTAAAGGATCATCATCCCAACTGGATTGTATATCTTGTATTTTATATATATATAATATTTTGGTGTTATTTGCCTTTTGAATGAAAAGAATGCCAATTTATTCCAAAACAGATCAGTTTCTTTGGCGTTTTCTCTAAGGGCATCGCGTGGTGGAAGGGTTGGTGTGGACTAGAGAGGTTAGACGACCATGCATTCAATGGTGATGAGGACAGGAAACTCCGGTGGCGTGAATTAGAAGTCATATCGTGAAACTTTTCAGTTCAACTGGCTAACTTTCAGTTCAATTTGCCTCCGATTACTTTGTCTTGGTGTATGGGCCATAGGAGTGCGGTGACCTTACTGCTTCTCTCCCTCTCTCTCTCCTTGTTTATCTTTTCGTGAATCGTTTTTTTCTTGACTATTTGAAAGGATGAAAAACATGCCGCTCAAAATTTATGATTTAGAAAACGAACCTTTAAGAGCTAGCGATCTAAGCGAGTTGGAAAAAGGAAGGGCTTTCTATTGGTTAGCTCCTTGAGATCTTTTTTCTCCTCTCTCTCTTTCATCCCTTCTTGTGAGGAGACCGAGAATGTGATTGAATACCCAAAAGGAGTGATTTTTAAACTAAGAGACAGTGGTGGTCCTTTGGCATCTTACATTCACCATTTTTCTTTCTTTCGCGTGAAGCAGAAAGGTTGAGGAGTGATTAATGGAGTAATTTTGTTCCTGTGAAGGTTTGTTTTTTTCTTGCAAGGGATTTTGGACTAATTGTTTGTATACCGAAGACTAAAGGTAGAGTGTTTCTCGTAATAGTAATCCACTTTGTATTCATGGGAGAATAAGATGTTGTTCTTGAAAGGTAGACGGTAATTATAAGTACGGCGTTAGGTAAAATACAATTATATGTTTTTCATTTTGAGAGATCCTAATTTATCTTTCTCTTGAGTGAAGTTTTTACCTTTGTCGAGAAAACAGAGCTACAGATTTGAACATGTTCAACCAAATATGACATGTAATGAATGACTTGAACATGATTAAGTGGACAAAAAAAAAATTCAATTTTGGAACTCAACTGGTGAGAATCAAAGTGTAACTCTGATATATGTATATATATATATGATATATCTATGTATAACATACAGATACGTGTGTGAGTGAGTGGTGCTTTAACCAATTCTAACATGTAAATAAATGATGTTAAACATGATTCAATGAACTGTACCATCTTAAGTTTTGGCAATTGATTTTCTCTCTCTCTCTCTAATATATATATTAGAGAGAGAGAGGAGCAGGCACATGCATATAATATTGAATGGCTTACAACCACATGCACTACTTGCTTGAGTGAATTCTATAGTCGTATTTTTAATCTTATTAAGTTGACGTAAAGCACGTTTCTTTCAATAATGTAATCTTAAGGGTCATCTTGGGCAGGGTAGGATACATGAGTTTATTTTCTTTACAAAATAAGTGCATAAATATTATATACAAGCTCATCTGCTTAACATGCAAGGCACTGATTGCCAAGATGAACGGTGAAGTGCTTGTTTACTTTCTCAACTAGCTTATTCTTGCCACCTTCCGGTGACCGCGTACGGGATGAGAATAAACTCAGCCAATCATAAGGTCAGATATCCGGGAAATATGAAGCCAAAGCTTAGATCAAGGTCCTAGTCTTAAGCACAAAGAACAATAGTTCACCTAGCTAGAGGGTCGAATCACGAGTTAAAGGTCATGAGTTCAATACCTGGGGCATGCATCTGGCCTCAGCCTCCTCCCGTTGTACCCCAATGGATCTTGACCAGACCTTTTCATGTCCAAATTGACACACTCCGCAACAAAACGTAATTTAAGACTTCAAGAAGGATATCCTCCCCGCAGTTTAGGCCCTTCGGCTAAAGTGTTAGATATTAAATGAAGATCAATAAATTCCTAACCGACACTTGCGTACTTGTTTTTAGAGTAGTTAGCGTTTACGTCAGGTATTCCATTAAATATTTGTTCTTCAAAGCCATTCCAGGACCAATTAACCACTTGTTCAGGAAAAAAAGAACCAATTAACCAGCACTCAAAGAATTTTTCATATACACAAACACATGTACATTTATAAATATGTGTCGTCCCTGTGTGTAAAGACTTGGTTTCACCCAGTTGCCAGAAATCTAAACACCAAGAAAACGAATTCCATGGCTTTCACAAATACCACTTGTAGTGCGATCAAGCAAATTAATGTAAACCATGACGGGGGGGAAAAGGGAAGGGTGAATTGATCTACGTACCTTGCTTGGTATTCTTCTTCCATAAAACACAGATTCTTCAGGGTATGATCCATTGTAGGAGGGATGTGTGTGAACATAAATCGAGTATTTTCCTTCGTGTCCCGTGAAGAATCTCTCCCAAAGAGGTGCTAAGGGAAGGGGACCCCTTGTCAAGAAGAGGAAGGCTACCTTTGGGACTCTCTTGTAGGGGTACCCTCCAAACTTAGGCACCATGGATGCTCTCCACAGCAGCTGAGTATCTGTCATATTATGCATCAGAGACCTGGGTTCTATCCAGTCTCTGATCCCCATTATGACCTTTTTATCTTCACCTTCTCCACCGGGTCGTGAATTATTGTAGTATGAATCGATATAACTTGGCATCGAAGAAGAATCAGATGCATCGCTGGGGTCGCAATTGTTGCCGGTATCCGGGTCGGCGATGGCCCGATTGATTGTGGGATAGGAGTTAGTTTGAACAAACAAGGGGAGGTGGGAATTGATATGGAAGCTGGCAACGACACCAAGAGTGATTCCAAAGGCAAACAAAAGGAAATACGAGATGAGATTAGATGGGCACAGTTGTAGCTTGAAGAAGAGCATCCGATCATCATGGACCTGTTGTTGGTGATCAAATTTCTTGGTCTCCATGCTGTTGGTTGTGATGTTAAGGCTTCATCTCACCCTCATATGATACACGGCTCTCTCTCTCTCTCTCTCAAGTTGAGGGGAGGCTGAGTTTGCGGAACTTTTGTTCTTAATAAAGGGGAGACCCGATTTGGCTTCCTGAATTTAAGCCCTGAGAAGCAAGCAATCATTGGCCTTGCCACCACATATCGACTATTTGTTGATGCAACATATTTCATTCTTCTCATCTCTCCTTCCGATTCCAATAACCAAATTTATAATAGTCTATTCTTTTTAGTGATTCTTTCTTGATTTATGCTAAAGTGGCAGCAGTTTACCTACAAAAATAATTACACTAGTTAATGACGCTAATATATATATATATATATATATATATATATATATATATATATATAAAGAGAGAGACGTATATTTTGCATAGGATATGGCTGTCAAGAAAAGGGTTTGGGACGAGTCGATGCAATGAGTGCGGCAACCTTGACTCGGTGTAAGAATCCATTGGATCATTTGTATCCTATATCAAATCGGATACTGATTAATTAATTGGATTTGGTATCTGAAGGATACCTGAAATATCTCTTAGCTTATATCCATGAGATGCCAACAAACCAAAACCAAAACCAAAACCAAATCCAAACCCCGTCTAAAACTAGGTGAGTTGACGAGTCATGACCTTTTTTTTCATGGGTACAATTTTAAGGCTGTAGCCGGATGCACGTCCCTGGTATCCAAGTCATGACCTTAAACTTGTGAGTCAACCCCCTAGTCAGGTGAGTCAAGCCAAACCAAGTTTTGTGTGTGTGTGAGAGAGAGAAATCCTTCAATACCCCGAGTAAATGGCCGTTCATTTCCAATTTTTTTGTTGTTAAAAGTTGGAAAAAAACCATTCATTTATTTGCCTTTGGGGTTAGGTAAAAGTTTTAGAAATATTATTTAGATAATCTTTTGTAAGATGGTTAGATACATAAGAAGTTTCAATAAGAATGTATAAAATGGTAAGCAGTGAATATTTTAAAAGAGGGAGAGAAACACAAAAAAATATTAAACATGATATAAATTTTTTTTGAGATAACTACTAATATGACATCGTATACTATAACATCAAACAATTCACGTTACTTGACTCCACCTATTATAGAAAAAGGTTCGGTTGTTGTTGTTGCTATTTGTACACCTCGCTTCAGTCTTGCTGCAAAGGAGGCATATCCTCATTCAAATTGGATGCTGCAAGCTGTGTCACCTAACCTAACCAGGTAGGAGAAGCCTTGTTGTTGATTGTTAGATTTTATTCGACAATATGTTCAATATATATTTATATATTGATCTGTTATGTATTATGTGATATCTAATAAATTGGGCCAATGAAGAGGTCAATTTTTTTTCCAATAACATAATTTTTATTCATTTGTCTCATTTTACTAAACATATATTTCTTATTAAAAATCCCAAATTGCCTATACTCCATATTATCTCTCCTTGTCTTTTTCTCTTCTTAATGATATCTCTGTGTGCCGTCAGCTTGTCCTTTCCTCCCAACTACCTTTCCATATCTCTCTCTTCAATGATCTCTTTTAATCTCGTTCTCTCTCTTAATTATTCAAATAGTTTTTTTTATCTCTTTAGACCTTTTTCTCTATTACTCTCAACCTCTACCTCGATTTGAGGATGAATTCGTAGAGAAAAATGGTAGAAAATGGAGTTTTAAAGGGTCGGTCACAATGGGTGTTTCACGCAAGGGAAGAAACCGATGACCGATGATGAGATGCATTTTAGGTGCATTTCATTTAAAAGACAAACATTCTCACAGCATGTCACTATTTGAAGAGCAGTGCATGGTGGGTATGTTGGCATGATTGAACCACATCACTCATCACTACCAATGATGAAACATTGCTTAAAGTGTGTTATCTTTAAATGATAGATGTGTTTTGAGCGTGTTGTTGCTTGAAGTGTGACATGCTGTGGGTGTATCTTTTTTTTTTTTATAAAGTGGTGTATAGATGGATGATAATAGAAGAGAGAGAAATATGAATGAAGGTAATTTAAAAAAAATTAAAAGGAGTTTATGTTTAGTAAAAAAGGGTGTATGAACCTAACGAGTAAATTTTTTATTATGTGATGATGGAATTAAAAGTTATGACAACCTCAAAGCAATTATAAATAAAGGGATTATGGTCTTTGCATCACGAAGCAAAATCTCTTCTGCCCCATGTTTTCAGAGAAAATTAAGGAGCATTCCACATCTCCCGTTAGAGGCAGGGTGTATCTGTAGCCAGCCGTTCACGACCTACTAATGTTAATCGATTGTTTTGCTCCAGAAACTAATATTAACAAATAGGCGACTCATTGCTATTTGTTATATCGGAAGCCTTTTTAGGACCCAAATCTGACTGTTGTATATGACCTTATTCCAAGCTAGAAACAATAATTTTGACTGTCCTTGACCTAATTCCAACTATTTCACAGTAGGAAAAAAATATTGAAAATATTTTTCAGAATAATCTTTTTCGGGGTCTTATTCATAACAGTTGAAATATACAAGAAGAAATTAAAGTGAATAATTAGACAAGTCCTCTCAATTTCTTCTTCAAAACAATCTCAAGTTGTTTTATCTTTGTAGTAGTCCATATAAGTCGATCTCCATGCTAGGTGTGTTTTCTCTTATAATAATGTTAAGTGAAGATATTATAATTAATTAGATATAAGTAATTTATACACAAAAACATGATATATTGATTAAAAATTGAAAACATGACAGTTACCAGCTTGTAACGATATGCAACTATCGATGTAGCTCTTCAGTGTCTGATCTTGCTTTGCATGAACTACTTTGATGTTCAAGTTTTGTTTTAGTTTTGCTTCAAACTGTCATCATTCTTCAAGTTTTTGATAAAGGATGAGGAAGGAGTTCTATTGGATTACACTGTATAGGACATCATGAAAAACCTATGTATGGTTTCTAATATATGAACTTTCTATCATTTTGATAATCTTTGATATATATATATATATATATATATATATATATATATATATATATGCTTCTTACAACACCTTTCATTCGTATTGCTTAAAACTTCAAGTCTTGATGTATGATACACAAGTCAAATTTTACCTACAATAATAACAAATTGTATAATGTTAGATTATATGTATATGTATACATATGAACCATAAGTAACTAAAAGTGATATATTACTTGGAGTTCAATCGAAATGTTCTCAAACACTCTTATGTTTCATAAATTAAAAAGAAATTATCCATTTTTCATATCTAAGGGCATGTAATAACTTCCTCGCGTTAGTGCCCACGACCTCGTGAGCACTAACTAAAATGATAATCTTCTTCCATATGGAGACAAACAATTTTATAAAAAAGTGTTGCATCTTTCTCGTCTCATACTTCTCTCTTCTTCTACAATATTATCTTACATATCCTCCATTTCATATATCAGTGTTGAGCTTATTATAAAATAAAACCTTTATTCTTGTCACCACGTCTTCTCATTTGTGATGCATCATTGACATTTGTACCTCAAAAGTAATATATGTATATGTGAGTTTCATGTTGTTGAAAATATAAATTATAAATAATATAATAATAGACAGTGAAAATACTAGGTGTCTCCTCCTTATTTGAATGGGTCTTGCTACATCTTTCTCTAGCATTTACATATGAAATTAAGAAAGATTAAGTTATTTAACTACAATAACTAAATTATAATTTTTCATAATAAATACACTTTTTATAAACAATGTCACGTACCTGAATGCATGTCATTGCTCAACCCATCAATTTTGTCTCTTTTTTATGTGGATACACTTTTAGAGGAATGTTTTCTCTATAAGAGAATAAAAACACGCTCGTTAACCTCAATTGTATGCAAAAGCATAACACAATTAATTACAATAAATACAAACTCATTAACATATTGAATTTTTAACTATAATAATATAAGCACATAAAAGCATAATAATATTAATTTTAAGATAAGCATATTGTGCAAATTGATATATAACATGATTCTCTATATAAACATGAAAAAAATCTACAAAGACAGAAAAACCAAAAATAGCAAATACAAAAAACAATATGCATATAAACAATTCAAGCATGATATAGACATGAAATATTCGACAATGGTTGATGAGAAAATGTACATTATATCGAAGTAAATGGCTAATGATCGAAGAAGAAGAGAGCAACTCTATCGATATAGGTGGAAAACACAGTGGGAGAGAAAATCGGGTGGCCGAAATCACATAAAAAAGGAGAAGAAAAGAACCTAGGAAGGATGCCAAGTCCCGAACCATACTTTAAATTGCAGTGCAGGGTCAAGAGATGAGGAAGATGTGGATTTCGGATCAAGAGAGAATCCGAACTATGATGATGTTTCTCGATCTACAAAATGGCGCCGCCATTCACAACTCGTTTGTCTGTTCTCTCTCTCTGTCTGTCTCGTTTAGATTTCTCCAATTACAGTTAAGCTCTGCCGTCTCTTTGTAAGTCGAAAATGTGGATCTTCCTTTCTCCGTAGGTTTCTGATATGGCGGAGGGAAAGGCGAAGGCTCCTTTCTTCTTCGAGTTGAACACCGGGTCGAAGATGCCGTCGGCCGGCCTCGGAACGTGGCAATCTGAGCCTGGACACGTCGGTGATGCTGTGGACGTTTCTGTAAGGGTATGTTTTCGCTTGCATGCTGCACCTGCAAATTTTTCTTGCAATTATAAGTTTGTTTTGAATCTTTGGATTTCCCCCCCTCGTTTGGGGTTGTTGCTCGTGTTAATTGCCGCGATTTCCTTTCCGATGTCTTATCGTTTCGTTTTCGCTTAGGGAAAATAAGACTAGAATTGCTCTTGATGCCAGTAATTCGTGCATTTGTTTTCCACAGAAAACGTTAAAATTGATAAAGAGAACGATGAGCAAATAAGTCGAAAATTAGTACATCTGAAATGGAATTTGTCCTCTTTTAGGAATATGTTTTTCGAAATTCATCAGATCAGCCTTTCGGGTGGGCCATATGTAATTGAATCAAATCATAAAGGCGGCCCTGAGTAGATATTTGTTGCTGGATTCTGAAGAAGAAAATCCAACTAACGTCCTCCTTGACTTAAGACGCCATGTGAAATTTCAGTATACGGGAAGTTTGTGGGAGCAAAATAGAGAGAGCCGATAATCATTTTCTTTTTGTGTCACTCTCAGGGGCAGCTTCCTGTTGAGGCTTTCTTCATTTTGTTGTTTTAAGTTGCTTCCATGTGCGTTTAGCCGTCTATGTCTGTAAGAACCGTGATTAATCAACGCTTATGTATGATATATCCTTATGATGCATCTAGGATCATGTACCAAGAATTCTTCGTCCCCTATTTGTCAATTACAAATTTTTACCTAGCCAGTTCTCTTCATTCTTATAAACAACCAAAAGGAATCCAAATCTAATTATTGACACCTCGGTCCTGGATACTGTTGCAGGCTGGATATAGACATATCGACTGTGCTTGGATCTATGGCAATGAAAAAGAGGTTCAGACTATGATCCACTGCTGTCTAGTTAGATCTAGAATCTATTTTGGCACTTGATGTTTTGTCATACGGTGATCTTGGTGGTGCAGTTTACGTTTGAGGTACTAGTTTCTATTTCGGCCGAAGTTTTAGGAGCTGTACTGAAAATGTTTTAGTAAAGAAAGTGATAGGCAAAAGACAACAGCACGAATGTTTTCTTTTCCTTTTTCGGATACCTTATATGTCATGGAACGATCAAGAAACTGTATGCCACAGAGGCATTTTTATCCGACCTTGTTCAATGTCAGATTCTTGTGGTCCATGTTATCAGAAATCGACTGGGGAAGAGATTATTGTATACAAAATAATATATCTGGCCCTTGGCATTCTGAAGCCTACCTCAAGAACTTTGGAATGCGAGTTGGCTGCTTTTGTCAACAAAAGGAACAGGAGGAGGCTAAAAGGTCTGCACAAGATTCTGTGTTAGTTAACGCCTCGTGCAATTCATGGTTGAGGAACGTATAGTTCTTCCGTAACTTCACATTTTGTGACACAAGTATGTTGAGAATTGTTTCTCTCAGTTACTTCACAGTCTAATCAAGATAGTCTAGTCAAGTATCAAAAGATCTAATAGTTGATATTGATAGCGTATGATCCTAGGAACAGTATTATTACCCTTTGTCCAGGTGCTCGCGCTTGTGTCAAAAGATGACCTTCCAACTTGCTCATGGTTGGTTTCACACCTGCTTTCTGTCAACTTTCACAAGGCACCTTTTGACTTTCCTGTGTGTGGACTTGTCCTCTTCCTGGCTGTTTATTTTTGTTTTCTTTCTATATACATTCCAACCTAATCATTTTCAAACTTCGTTTCTTATTCATGAGATCCTCATGGAACCTAAACTTGCCTGGCAAGCCAAGGAAATTCTTAGATTTCTCTACTTGTGATTTTAGTGAGCAAACTAATTTTCCCATACCACTTTTGCAACTTTCCAATATCAATCAACATATTCCTCAAACCGTTTTTGCTGCAGATTAACCTCTGTCACTCATTATAAAGTAGTAATACTATGACAGACCGATGCAGGCAATGTTGGTCCAATGTTAGTTATTTGGTTTCATGAGCTATTTGTCTGTATCTTCTGTTCATTCATCGAACATGAGATTGAACTTATAATTTAGTATTGGAATTCTTTCTCTTCTTACCTAAACCTTCTGCCACACTACGTGGGATCAGCTAGAGGGTGCAACAAGACATTCCTAGGAGGTCACCCGTCCTAGTACGATTCATGACTAATGTGCCCACTAAGACACTGAGATGTGCATAATTCGGGAAGCTGCACATGGTTCGCAAGTTTCTGAACACGTAGAGCCGTACTATACCTTTAAAAGCATCAGTTTTGTCGTTCTTTTTCTTTCTTGAGGAAGAAAAAACAACGGAGAGTTGGAGCAAGTCAGACATTCAGAAAGACAATAGAGAATTTAATGAACACAAAACATCAAAGTTCAAGTCAGAAGATCGCTTAAAATCTCTCCTCTGAATTCAGTCATATGAAACCTCAACCTTACTGCAGTATGTGCCACATTTTTTATCAACCAAAAATGCCGAACAAGTTCCATATGCCCACTTTTATATATGCCATCGATTAATATTAAACTGCTTGTTTAGGAGATTCTCTTAAATTGTTTTATCTGGATCATGTATCTGACACATGCAACTGCAGAAAGGTTAGAGCGAAGTGCAGCCTAAAAGCACCAAAGAAGCAAGGAAAATCTTTACATATGGGATTGGTCTACCCCATATGATTTGTTCAATGAATTCGGTCACATTAAACAGGTAACATGCCTTCTTTCGTCGTTGGTTCCAATTTTATGGACTAGTGGCATCTGTAATACGTCCTGAGAAAATGGAATGTTGTGCCAACCTTGCGGATTAACTTATTTGGTTCAGAGTCTCAATATCAGCTTGGCAATGTCGATCTCATCCCATTTTCACCATTTTTAGAAAGGCGATATTATTTTCACCATCATTATTTGCCATTGCTGCAGCGCATTGCCGGATAGGTCATGTTTGCAGTATCATGGAAATTATCTGAACTGGTTACGAGGTCAGCTTTCTGACTATTCTGCAGTGTTAGATCCACATATGGTAGGGATATTCCTTGAACACAAGGTTCTTGTTAAAAGTTGCGAGCTTGTTCAGTCGCCCGTGTATTGGCTTAGTTAACGTGCATTTGTACTTGCCCTCTGAGTATCTGTTACCGAATCCGAGTTCGGCACGTATTGGCTCTTAAGCAGCCTCCTAATTGTGCATTCTGCATTAGTAACAGCGAGTACAAGGCAACACATCTACTCTTATTTCTAATAGCACTCTTTTTTTCCTTTCTTTTTCTTTGTCATGCTTACATATTACCAATACGAAGTGCTGTTACATAAGCCTTGCTTATGTTCTCCTAGGAATAGCAAGGAACTGTCGTAGCATGAATTAGTGTCATCGTGTTGTAGCTTGAAGTTATTAAGAAAGTGATGCGAACACGAATTTTCAATTTTGTTCTCCTTTGTTACGAAGTATTTCATGTATCACTTCTAGGTTCATGAGAACATATGACCGATTGTGCTATTTTGCTCGAAAAATTGATACTAGGCTCATTGCTTATTGGATACTTCTCACTACCAACCGAGGAATTTGGTAAAGAACATATAGCCGAATAATTTGTGTCTTGTGTGGTCATGTGAGCGGGGCAAACATCTCTCCGACCTTGGCCCCGGAAAGGCCGAGATGTTTAGGTAGAAATTCTTTTTCCTTGTACACTGCTTGTCCTCTTTATGAAGGTAACAGCGATGTGCAGGCTGATTGAGAAAACCAAGTAGTTTAAACTACCCGACTCCTGGCGATTAAGATGAGTATAGAAGATAAAAGAAGGCTTGGGACGGGAGGGGGGGGATCTTTCGTAGATAGGAAAATTAAAATCACTTGTAGGATAAGAAGTCTTTCGCAATTTGAATAATGAACTGTGATGGTGTTGTTTTTCTCGACAAATTGTTGGATTGAATTGTGACGGGCCAGACCGTCAATAAACGATGTGTCAGTGACGGACATGATCCTCAGTGAATGCAGTATCGGTGACGGAGAGAAATGCTGACGAGCAGGACCGTCAGTAAAGGCTGATTTTTGTTCTGGCCGTCGTCTATTCCCCTCTACTGTGACGATTAGATGTGCGCCAGCGTTTATGTGCATTTCTGGCGTACAAGGCCGTCAATAACCACGCGTCAGTGACGAACAAGATCCTCAGTGAATGCGGTATCGGTGACGGAGAGCAATGCTGACGAGCCACATCGTCAGTAAAGGATGATTTTGCGTTCTGGCCGTCGTCTATTCCTCTCTACTGCGACGGACGAGGACGTGCGCCACCGTTTATGCCATTCTGGCGTTCGAGCCCGCCACTAGCTATCACATCATAAAACTCCAACAAATCCTCAATGTTTCGGGTACTTGTAACGTACAAAATTACGTATCCTTGAACCCAAAACAAAATTGTACATGTAAACCTAATTATATTGTACTTGGTCAATGTAAGAAACCCCAATATTTACCCAACTCCATTACCAAACCTTACTCGAAGCTGCCCCCAACTCATACCCGAGGTATATACACACAAAAAGGAACATGTATGTATGTATGTATACATGTGTGTTTGTTCCCGTATGTACACAAACATATAAGTATATGTAAAGTACATAAGTGTATAAACACACATATTTAAAGTACAAAAGTGTACAAAAGTATATGTACACAAACATGTGTTTGTGCCCATATGTACATAATTTTTTGCAACATACAAGAGTTATGAAGATCTTGCCTGCTGACAAACACCGAGTTAAAACTACAAATTTTGCCTTTCGGTTTTCGGAAATGAGTGAACTTAAGACAAAGAGCATTAAAGTAAATTTCTAACTCAGATTCTCATGCTTTAATTTCTTCGAATTCAAAGTCAGAGTTTGCGTTCCTTTTTACAGTGAAAGTTAATTTGAACTCTCAATCCTTTTCAATGTTGTAGACATTAGAAAGATTGACCTACATCAATTGCCGTCTTCAAGACGACCACAACATTTATGTAGTTGTGGTGGCCATCATCCTGTCTCCACTCTACCTTAGCTGGTGACAGAGATTCCCTTCTTCTTCTAATGAATCTCTCAGACAAGTCGTACAATTACTGAAGAGTTTCAAGTAGCTTCAATTTCATAGATTTGGTCTCCGTTTAAGATTTAATAGCAGCAGCCTTTCGTTGATGTAAAATTTCGGACTTGTTCACTTTTGAAAATCCACATGAGGTAGCTTTGTACTTCTAGCTAGAACACTTAAGCTTCATATCTGCAGGTTCTTTGCAGTAGTGGCGCGTTATGTTTCCAATTTGTCATCTTTTAGGGATCCAAATTCAGGACTTGCTCCCTTCAATAACTGATGAAAGTGCTCTCCTTCAATTTGTTTGTCTCATTTTAACATCTATGACAATTTCCAACTTAGGGTTAATCAAAATATGTTTCTCCCATCTGCTGGTCAACCAAGTAGTATTCTCTGATGCTCATATATCTTAGTTCAGTCGTTCTCATCTCATTGTGGCAGATATAGGTAAACATCTTCTTTACAGTATCTCGTGCCTCATAAGCACATTTAAACTAGATACTGTATAGTTTGAAATGGAAACTGGATCTTTAATTGGGAGCATGCAGTACAGGAAAAACTACATCACACTTTTCAAATGAATAGCAACCAGTGATAGAGTACAGCAACTCTGATTCAGCAACCTTTTATTTCAGGAGGAACAACAGTGACAACAAGACCATAATCTAAGTTTTTCTAATGGTCAATATACAGTAGGAAAGGAGAGAGTTTTCGCTCTTTTGTTTTTTCTTCCATTTTCTTTGGTATCATCGGTTAGACTACATAACGAGAAGATACCATTAAAGTTGAAAGGTAAATATTATAGTGCCACAATTAGATTCGTTTTGTTACGTGCTAGCAAATGTTGAGTTTGTTAATGATCAGCATGTGTAAAAGATGTCCACGACAAAAATGCATAGAAAGACCGTATTGGTGATGAGGTTATTAGAGAGAAATTATGAATGGCAACACTAGATGATAAAACAAGGGAATATCATGTATGATGGTTTGGATACATAGAAAGGTAACCAAAAAAAGCTCGAGTAAAAAACTATGAGAAACTAAATGGTGATATATTAAAAGACTAAGATGAAGACCACAAAAGTGTAACTGAATCATGGCCATTGGGGGGTAAAGATATTGGGTTTTAGCTGTAAGAGTTAGAATCCACAGATATTTGAGGTATGTGGGTATCACTCTTTACATTGGGTATATTAAACGCAGTTTCCCATGACTTTTAAATCATGCATGATTGTTACTTATGTTTGTATACAAATTTCGGTTCTAAGGAACCTCAACTCACAACACCCTGCTTAAAAGAGAGGAACGAATAAAAAATTAAGTTTTGAGATTCATCTCCGGTAGCTCCTAATGAATGTGGATCTGTATTTGTTCCTTTTAAAAAAAGTTTACTTTTGCACTAGCGATTTATTTGACTAATTAAGATCATAAATTACTATACACTTAGAAGAGGTGAGCAACAAAAGGGGGTTGTTTGTTGTCCTGGTGTAGATAGGTTTTCCTTAGGGCTGATTTAGGTCTTCTAAATGGTTAGCTCGCACATCCTCCCTGTGCTCTCATGCACACACACATGTATGCATGAGCGCATGCTTACACTATTAGTAGATTGTGTCAAGGGTTGAATCAAACATGAAGAAAATACAACCTATTTGACATGTATACCACAGTCATATTTGTCCCCAAATAAAGTATTGAAGCACATGGATAGAGTTTGGGGATAGATCAGCACAATGAATAGCACCAATCAAAAAAATTCGACTCCCTTTCAGAGTGCCATGTAATTTGGAAAACTTGAGAAGTCGTGGTGTTGATTGTCACGCCCTAATCAATTGTTTAAGCAACACCAAACCACAATCTCTTCTTAGTTTATTGTAAAATGCTCCTAATACGCAACTAAGGTAATAAATAAGCAGCCATTAGAAGTAAAACAATAAGTTTTTCTTTTGAAAGACTTTTATTCCCCCCTTCCACTTGCTTCAGGAGAAAGAGACCTCTTGCAGGCTGTGGCTATCATAGAGTAATGGGGAGCTTGAGCGTCAAACATTAATCTGTGTATAGGCGCAATGGGTCATCATAGGCCCGTGCCCGAAGGCGTGTGCACACATGCATGTGCTCGTGCACGTGCTCACACACACATTTCTGTTGCATATTATACCAGTTCAAGGTTAAGCAAAATGACCTCAATGTAAGGCTCATTCTGGTGTTCATGTTGGTCTCTCGTCATTAGAAGGCAGCAATTTCTTGGAAACATGAGACTCTTTTTAGTTGTAGTGCTTCATGTCAATCAACGATCAGGTCTTATTCCTGTTCAGTAGTTGTTCCACTTAAGCAAAGCCTTCCAGTTCGAGTCTTGTGAACAGAGAAAACCAGTGTCGAGAGAGCTTTACCCCATAGTGAGCCGACCTTGTTGAAACAAATTAATGGGGCTCCTCGTAGGCTTATGGATACTAATGGGTTTGGGGGGGAGGGGGAATCGAAAGAATTTATTTAGGAAAAGCATTATCATGTTTTATTATGTTTTGTTGCTTTCTTCTATAAATTTTATTAGAATGAAACCGGAACTGAAATAGACTTGGTACCACACTAGGAACCTATTGGAGGGCAGAGGTGGTTGATTTGGTTCCAATTCCAGGTTTTGGTGGAATGGGCCAAGTCTAATGTTACTTTCATTTAACTTCGAGATCAAAATTAGCATTAGATAATGGGTTTCAGCCCTACGACGTAGTGTGGTGTTAATTTTATTTTCCTTTGAGATATCTTCATGGAAAGCCAGCCCTTTCATAAGTCAACGATAATAAATGAGATGGAGACCTTGAACCTAGCATATTATAAAGGTCCTTTTCTTATGATAGTATTTTGTTGGTAGCGTAGTAGAAGTTCATATTTTTGAATCAGTAGACATCTATGGCAGCATAAAATAAGGCAGTTAGATAACATTGTCAACAACAAGACAACACAGTCTTTTGTGTGTGTGAGAGAGAGAGTATGATAATTTGCAGTTGATATAAATTCTTTTGTTACTTGAGATGTGAGAAAATAGACCACCATTGGTTGATGGTTGGTGGCACATGGTTCCCTAACATAAGACAAGGAAAATCAAAATTAATGTGAGAAGGGAACTTACTATTTGATACTCCCCACCCATTGACCTTATCAGTGCGAGATAAAAACTATAAGAACTTGTCTTTAGTTTTTTATTTTTAATGGTTAAAAAAATCAAAGGTGAACGCTTTTGGGGCTTCTACATTCTTTTTCTATTTCGAAAGGCAAGTGAGGTGTTGTAGTTGGCTATGACTCACCCAACCCTGAGTTTTGCATGCATTCAGCTCATTATGCTGTGCATGTGGCCAAATATCATATTGATGTATATGTCTATATATATATATATATGTGTGTGTGTGTGTGTGTGTGTGTGTGTAAGAGTAACCCAACTGGGTTGTTAGGTATAACTAGGTAAATATTCCAATTTTATGACAACTTTCGGACAGATAGTAAAGTTTTAACATTAATGAGCATGAATTTTAATTTAGACTCATCTGAACTCATGCTCGGTTCACCCTGCTGTTGTATAATGTTGCATCTCGGGATAATTATGACAGTACTCTTTCAGGGGTGACAATTTCAAAGAGGACACGAGAGCCTGACAGGAACCATCTTGGAGTCCATAAAGCACGAAATTTCAATTTTTATTTTACGTCAACCACCGGATTGATCTCAAACCATTGATTCCACCTCAAAAGTTCCACCACGAAAACCGCAAATATGGGAGAGGAACTTGCTAATTTTTTTTTTTTGTGTGCGTGTGTGGGGGGGGGGGGGGGCGGGGGAGCAAATAGGACTGAGATTTGCTCCAATAAGAATTGTCTTATCAAGTTAAGCAAAGCAACAACTGTTAAAAGAAGCAAAAATATAAAAATATTTGAAGGATAACAAAGACTTTCTGTATCATCAAGAAATCCAGTATTATAACGTTCACAACATTGAAGCAAGGATATCTAGTTAGTTCTAATAGATTAACATATCTATGAAATTAAAAGGAAACCATAGACATTGTAAAGATATCAATTAGCTTTCATACCAACTGACTCCTACCACGTGCACATGTTCATGTTGCGCACCTTGATATAATAAAATCATGATATCAATCAATCCATCATAGTGGTTACTTAAACTACAATGATCTATTCATATATGCTTACTTTTAGGTTTTTCCTAAATATCATTAACATATAGTCCTCTACCACCATCAAATTCTAGATGGCATATAATGACATGATCACATTCTTTTAGCTGCAAGCCTTTGCCGGTAGTTTTTAAGATAACATTCTCAATTAGAGGACAAGTGAATCACACCAAAAATGTTAAATACGATCCACAATGGCCCCTTTCTCTTGCATGTCTCAATAGGCCGGCGTCTACAATTACACAAAGAAGCATATATATACACACACACACACACACACACACACACACACATATATATATATATATATATTACTAATAATATTTTTAGACTAAAAACCATGATAACGTATCCTTCCTTTCGTGAGGAGTTCAATGATAATCTTGATGAATCAGATCGAAATAATCAGGAAACCATTACAACCATGATACTGATACTCAAAACTACTCTGAAAAGCAATCAGATCAAAACAAACAGGGTCTAGAATAGCTATATACGTTGACAATCTTGATGAAGATTTTCGCTAGCATGTTGCAATCTCATGGACCCCTTCCTTCCGAGACAGGTTTGTTGGAAACTGAGCAACTATTAATATACATTTTCATCTTTTTAGAAATCTTCACATTAAGAGAGTCACATGTGATGTAAATAATCTTCATTCCATTTGCCAACGAAGCTAACCACATTCTCCATTTTATAATAGAATTCCTATTAAAGCATCAAGGAAGGAAGCAAACTAAGTCCCTCGTCAGAAAACAACAAGTAAAAGATAATACCAACACACAAATATATATATATATATATATATATATATATATAGCAAGCCTTTAGAAGACATTTTAACATATTTAGTTGACCTTTTTCTTTTTCGTCATGGCAGGAGGCCGAACTCTAACACACAAATAGGTACTACCTAGGAATCAAAACTCAACACCATATTATGCAAGTCAAAGATCCCTACCAAATAGTTAATGCTATGCATGGTTTGGTCTATCTTTTCAATAAGAAGTTGGTGGATGTGAACCCAATTTTAATAATTTCATGAAACATATTGCTTGGTCATTTTGAGCTCAAAAATCCACTGTACCTATTTGTTCACTCTCTATCTCCATTAATGAGGTATTCCCATAACAAGTCATTCATCCTTTTCTTGCTAATGTCCAAGTGACTATATAATTGATGGTCAACCATTTCTTACAAAATGCAAGAGGTTGAACACCTGCAATGCTCCAAAAAGGTACCGTCTCATCTTGCTCCAAAGAGGTTGCAAGAGGATGAAGCCTCTTCACTCTGATTTGATTTTAAAACAAAAACAAGTAGAAATGGAAACAAAGACTCGATAGTGCAATGTTGACGGAGAGACCTAGAGGTATGCAGGAGAACCACAAAGAAAAGAGAAAGAGAAACCCTAGTTCGTTTTCAACATTAAACATTAATGTGTGTAAACACCTTTTCATCCATCCTTTGTATCTGCTAGGGTCTGAGAATGGTCCTGATCTTAGTTAGAGTTGTCAACTGAGTTGGTCCAGAGAAGCCTGCCGCAGGGCTGAGCTCGAATTCTATTAGTTTTAACTTGGTTCGAACTCAGGCTGATATAGAACTTAGACTGGAATGTTACTGATTTGATTTCAAATCAAATCTTTTCTCATAATTCTAAAGTGCATACTTTGCCGAACAAGGTTGAACTTGGCCGAGCACACTAGTCAAGTAAAGACTCCAAATAAATTGTTCGATAATCCAAAACAATCTTTTTCTTGCATGGAGAACATATACATATAACAGGAAACCAGTCTTTAATTATGAAAAGTTGCATCTCTGAATCTGGAACCAAACTCAATCATCCAAGATATAACTTTGTTGGGTTTGAGTAAGCTGACCTGTTGACATATCCTTCGAGTAGAACGGGCAAATGAACTGATAAACTCTTGGGTCATCTTGGGTTTTCTCATCCTGAACTTGGTTTGTCAAGACATAGGCAGCTTATTCAAAGCTAAATGAGCCCAATATGAACCAAGTTGGGTTTGGCTCAGCTTTTCAAATTAAAAATCAAGACGTCGTTGTATGACCCGTTAACTTTGTAACACAATTTTGAATATCTTCATTATCCTTCAAACAGCCAAGCTTGAACCAACCATGATCTTGTTCTTATAACAAATGACCCGGACTTACTCGAGCTTTCGTATCAAAATCCCGACTAGTGACTAGGTCAAAAATGGGCTCGTTAATTTGTTACAAAAAAGAGTTGTGCTTAAACAAGTCAAACATGAGAGAAAGGACACATACCCAAGCAGTTAAATTCAAGAAGTTAATAACCCGCGCGCCCCCAACTTGGCGACTTTCACCTCTAGCCCCAAAGGCAAGAAAGGATACATAGAAAAATAATTCACCACGTGCAGTGCCACACACGAGCACCGGCGCCTCTTCACGAATCTCTCGGAAGCGTTCAACTGCCACGTGTTATCATCGTTCCAGCATGGCACTATCTGTGACACGTCAGCAAGAAACGGTATAAGTTTTTTTTTATTTAAATCCATCATCTACCCTTTCTTAGCAATCAATTTGCATATTCAGTCCTCCATTTCAGAAAATCTCAAGAACTGCCAAACTTTTAAAGCTACTTTCTTCAGATCTACTAATGAAAAAGAAAATGTATGCACATATATATATATATATATGTATATAACTGATGCTTAAGTATTTCATAAGTTTACTTTTGTGAGTTTAAAACTTTGCAAAGCACGTTAATTGAGAAACAAAACATATTAGTTTGGTTGCAAGTCTTATTACTAAGGGGTCTCAACTAAAAAAAGAACCTCAATGTTGCACAACGAGAAATGATGCACCTGATTAGGGGGTCAACTAACAAGTTGAGCGTCATCGTTTCAATACTCAGGGCGTGCATCTGGCTTCACCCTTATCAAGTTAATATTCATTTTGATGGAAAATTGTTTCTGAAATAGTTTAAATGACCAAGAGATCTAGAAATATTCCTTCTCATTGTGTCAACAGCTAAATCAATCGTAATTTTGGAAATGGAGAAAAATAGGATCGCCAATGAACGGATTTGAAAATAACCGTAATAAGATCCCCCCACCTTGTTTCTGAAAAATAGCTCATATGGGGGATGGAATTGAAAATAACACTAATAAGAACCGCCGCCCCCGCCCCTTCCTCCGTCACGTGACTCGGGTGAACAGTGATCTGCCAGCATGTCATTTACCATATGGCGTGGAGACATCCAAACCACGTCAGCAAGAAAACTCTCCATAGAAGATACGGATCTCACTGTCAAAGAAATGACACGTGGACTTCCAATGACATCTCACGCCGTCCTTTCCCTCCCATTAATATTTTCAGCAAAATAAAATAATTTAGAGATAGGGATTCAACGATCAATCACCCCTTTTCGTTTCCTCTCATAAAATAATTAAAGAACAAAATCGGAAGTTTTCTAGAGATAGGCAGAGTCAGAAGCATCACAAAGTGACGAGCAAACCAGAAGCAACCGAAAGGCGTGAGAGGGGAGAGAGAGAGTTCCGCAAATTTTGGGTAGAACATAGAGAGAGAAAATTTTAAGAGGTAGATGAACCAAGAGTAAGAATGTAGAAGATGGATTAAAACCATAGGAAGAGAGAGAGAGAGAGCTGTTGAATTTGTACCTTTTCTTGGTTGTGTTGGGTGATGGCGACGCCATTAGCGGGGTTGCAACACACCGAGGGAGTGCTCTCGTCTCAGATGGTGCGCCCGATCAACGATTCCACTATTGATTCTTCTTCTTCTTCGCCGTCGACTGGCTCTTCTTTGTCATCGGCGAAGGAGAATCTACTGAAGTCGTCGCACCGATCCCCCATCCTAATCTTCCTCTTCTTCCACAAGGCCATACGGTCGGAGCTCGACCACCTCCACTGCGCCGCCCTCGATTTCGCCTCCAATGACTCCGCCGGCGGCGACATCGATGCGCTTCTCGGCCGGTACCACTTCCTGCGCGTGATGTACAAGCACCACGTTATCGCGGAAGATGAGGTATCTCCCTTCAATTGTTCTTTCATTGTGGTTCGCAAAATTTGCGCTTCCGCTCGATTTCTGATCGGTTCTAATTTGCGCTATGTTCATGGCAGTGAACGATATTCGTGTTTTTTATGGATTTCGAGTGGTCTATTGTTTTACTTTGTGGCTAAATTGTGAATTCGTTCTCAAGTCGATTTCTTTTGTGGCTTTTCGTTCTCAAAGGATGAAGTTCTCAGATACTCGTGTGTGTTTTTACCAAGTTCTTTGGGAAATTCAAGATAGATTTCTTCGTTCTTTGGGTCCCTTTTTTGTGGTTGGCCTCTGAAATTCATCTTCGGCGTCAGGTTTTGGCGGAAGGAAACTTATTTCCCCGTCTCGCCTAATGAGATGAAATGTTGTGAACACTTGAGGTCAGGAATCTTGGTATTTTGAGATCGAATTTGATGGCTTGTTGGAGGTAAATTCTCAACATGCAACGATTCATCTGAAATTGCATGCTATAGTGCAAAGTATTTTAGGATTTGGATAGTATTTTCGGATTTAGAGTTCAATTTTGATGGCTTATGAGTTTGGTTATTCCTTTATCGAAATTTCGACCTGCAATGAGTAATCTGATTTTGTATTTTCATGTGAGGGACCATTAAGAACTTTGGTAATTGGGGTTGATTTCAATATGTTTGTTCATTCCTTTGGGGAATCTTCGACATGCAACGAGTCCTTTGATTTTGTATTTACATGTGAGAGAATGTAAAGCTTATATTTGATTGTTTTGGCATCTCAAAGAAGAAAAGCGAAACTTTAATGGTTTCTCAGAGAGTACTCGTTGCATGGAGAATCTGTGATTTGTGATGAATCAAATTATTTTGTTTTTCAGCAAACACGTGTAAAGTCTATGTTTGGTTGTTTTAGATCAAGAAGAAGAAGCACAGGATTCTTGCTTTGCTGACTCCTTCAGAATGGAGTTCATTTTTGGTGGTTGTCACTGATTTTGTCGTTGACATCCCATTCGTTGGTAATTAGGATACGTAATTGGTAGCTGTTGGGAACATTTAGCGCCAGTTTGGTGCATTACCATGACCCTTAGAAGTTTCCTTCTTAATTAATGGAATTGTTTTACCTATCGTAGGGATGGAAAGCTCTTATTTAGTTAAGGATATCAGGACTAATTGTTACTTATAGCGCATAAGTCTGCATACCGTGCAATATTTTGAATACTGAAACCTGTAAATGCATTTTTATAGGGAAACGTTGGGTTTCTGTTGGGTTCAGAAACCATTATGGTTACTCAGTAAGTCTGTTTGAGGTCATATCCTTGTGTGTGGAGTACACTTGATATTCTGTATTTGGGATTTCGTCAAAGTGTTTGCTTCATGTCTTCTTCAGTAGTTGTGTAGGCCTATTAGTTAGTTTGTCATTCTTTCTGGGTTTCTGAGAAATTTACTTATGATTTATGAGCGCATGTACTATGTCTATATGCTTAATGATATCTGTCATCTGGTTGTATGATTTCCATGTATGGTATGACTTTTCATGATATTGCATTTAGGTCCGGGTGAGGTAGATGTATTGCAGGAACTTCAATGCAGTGCTACAAGCATATATGTACTATCCATATGTATGTATATATATAGACATATAGATATAGATATAGACAAATTGATAGAATATACTAGAAATAAAAAGTTATAAACTAGCTGGGCAAATATGGTACTGCATCCACGGTTCACATCCACCTTTTCTATATCGGATAGGGCACTTGACCTAAATGAAGCATTCCTGTAGCATAGGCCCTAGTGGTGATGGACTATGAAAATCTTGCTACATTTAATGCTATTAGTTTTTCTGCTTATTTTGTGCATTTGTGATGCACAGGTCATATTTCCAGCCCTTGATCTACGTGTGAAGAATGTAGCTCAAACATACTCATTGGAACACAAAGGGGAAACTGACCTTTTTGATCACTTGTTTGAGTTATTAAACTCCAGCTTGCTAGATGACTACAGTTTCAGGAGAGAATTGGCGGGATGCACCAGGGCAATCCAGACATCTGTTATTCAGCACATGTCCAAGGAAGAAGAACAGGTAGATTTCTACCACCAGGCTTCCATGGAAATCTGGTTTTGAAGGGGTGGTGCAATGTAACATGAATTACAGTGCAGATTATGGATATTGTTCTCTCAAATCCATTAGGCGTTCTCCTCCTGCAACCTTTCTTTCTTCAATTAGAGAAATTGCAAAATGAAAATTTAATTCAGGACCAAACTTCATCTTGTGGGTTCAAGTCTTCTTCGACTGAACTGATATGGTTGGTAAGAAATGCTGTGAAGGTATCTTATATGTGGGAGAAGGTGCCAAAAAAGAAACTGATAAACATTATGTACGTTTTTTGCTATGATGAAGCAGGCAGTATCAGTTGCAGTTAAAGTCTTCTCCCCATTGGTTTAACAGTTTGGTGAAGCTACTTTTTTAGTCCCTACAAGTGGCTTGTGAAGATGTTGTTAAAAATCAAAAAGTTTCAAATACAACAACAACTAAGCCTTTTCTCATACTAGACGGGGTCAGCTACATGGATTCTTTGTTTCCACAGTGCCCTATCATGTGCCATGTTAGCAGTTAACTCACAATAAGCTAGATCATTCTTTATTGTTTCTTTCCAACACTTTTGTAGTCATCCTCTACCTCTTTTATTACTTTTCAAATTTAGTTTTTTATACCTTCTTACAGGTTCTTCTTTTGATCTTCTTTCTATATGTCCAAACCATCTTAAACAATGTACTCTCATTTTATCCTCTATTGGTGCCACTCCTAATTTGTTTCTAATAACCTCATTATGTATACAGTTTTTTCTTATATGACCACTCATCCATCTCAACATCTTCATTTCTGTCACAAACATCTTTTATACATGTTGATGATTAACTGCCCAACACTCAAAACCATAAAACATGACAGGTCTAATTGCTACTCTATAATGTTTACCTTTTAACTTTAATGGTATCTTCTTATCACGAAGAATACCTGATGCTCCTCTCCATTTTAACCAACCATCATTAATTCTATGCGTAACATCATCAATTCTTCTATCACTCTACAAAATTGACTCTTGGGGGGGTGCAATGTGTGCCAATTTTAATTTCTATGTCCTCTGAAGTAACCAAATGATCAAACTTACATTCCATATATTTTGTCTTTGTTCTACTAAGTCGGAAGCCTTTGCTTTCTAATGTTTCTCTTCATAGTTCCAATTTTCTATTAACTTTTTCCTTAGACTCCTCCACTAACACAATGTCATTTGCAAATAACATACACCAAAGTTCTTCATCTTGAATATGTTTTGTTAACTCATCAATCACTATTATAAATAAGTATGGACTTAAAGTTGATCATTCATGTAACCCAATATTAACTTCAAAGAAGTCTGTCATTCCTTCATGAGTCCTCACACATGTTTTTGCACCATCGTACATGTCTCTTATAAGGTTAATGTATTTCAATGGGATACCTCTTTTTTTCAAGGTTCTCCAAATAACCTCCCTCGGTACCCTATCGTAAGTTTTTTTTAGATCAATAAATATCATGTGAAGGTCTTTCTTTTTTGCTCTAAAATGTTTCATAAGACGTCTCAAAAGGTGAATCCCTGTAACAATAGATCTGTCTGGCATGAATCCAAATTGGTTCTCTGTTATACTTATACTTTTCTTAACCTACATTTGATAATTTTTTCTCACAATTTCATAGTATGGCTCATTAACTTGATACCTCGATGATTTGCACAATTTTGAATGTCTCCCTTGTTCTTATAGAAAAGTTTCAAATATGTCCATTTTTTACCTCCTTGGAATCTGCTATTGTGTTTCATATACTTTGAAAGTAGATAAGAGTGCCTACTACTTCTTAAGTAATTGATCGGTCTGTGTATATTATTGTAACAGAGGAGCAATTTATGCATCAAATACCATGTATAGTTGTGCTTATTAGGGTTATCTCTGAGGGAACTGCAATGCACGGGCTGTGCCACACTGCCACTCCACTGAATGAAATTAAATCAGATATGGACTTTGTTGTGAATCAAACTGCTGAACATTAGATAGACCTGCATTTTCATCTTTCTGCTGTTCTTGATCTAATCTAAGACACCATTCACAACTTTACATCTTTGAAGTAGCAAGCTTGCTATCCATTGTACCTATTCCAACTGAAAATTGTTGAGAGCTTCCATAACCTAGAGAACCAACAGCCTCAGTCTGTGATTACAAACCACAACGATGCATTAATAAGATTATAAGAACACAGGTCTAAACAAAGACATGTTAGCTTGATATCCGTTGTACCTATTCCAACTGAAAATTGTTGAGAGCTTCCATAACCTAAAGAACCAACGGCCTCAGTCTGTGATTACAAACCACAAGGATGCATTACTAAGAACTCCGGTTTCCACAAAGACATGTTTAAAGTCCTGAGGTTTGCTCCCAATGACTCTTTTGAGTTAGCCAGGTGGATCTATCTGCTGCACTACCGAACACTTCCCCCCCTGCAATCCCACCCACATACATCTTCATGTGATTAACTTCACATTTAAGAACCATGCTGATGATTCTGGTTTTATTGGTTTATCCAATTTTTGGACCAATTCAGATTCTATTTGTTATTATTAGATAACATCTTTACGATTTAATCATGTTATTTACTATTCTGTATGTTCGATATTGGTCTCATATAGAAGTGTTTATTACCTTATCAAAAGTGACAAGTTTACAACTAGATCCTTGAATGACAGTTAACTTTTTGGATACACACGCACACACACACACACACACACACATATATATATCTATAGAGAGAGAGAAGGTGGTAAATGCACACACCCCATCCATGCTAAAAAAATCCTTAAAGGTCTCACACTTTGACTGGCGAGATCAACCGTTGCAATTTAAATTTAAAAAATCAAAAAGTACCAAGGTACTATTTTGCTTTTTGCTTTAAAGATCTCAGTTGTTGATCTTAGAGATCGAACAGTTGAGATCTTTAAGAAGATTTTAGCACATGAACTATGTGCTCTCTCTCTCTCTCTATATATATATATATATAGAGAGAGAGAGAGGAAGATGGTTTCCTGCATACTGTGGCACATGCATACTACTGTCACCCCCTTAAAAGTGGGGTTACAGCAATAAATTGCAAATTTGGGAAGGATAATGAAAAAGTTGAAAGATTGATGACTACTTTGCCCCCACTTTGTGTGCAGAAACAGATCACTATATATATGTCTGTATGTATGAACATGTAACGTTTCTTAATTGATTTTCATATTTCTTGACATTAGACTTTATTTATATCCCTAGGATTTGCTTAAATTATTGTTTAGGCATTCACCGTTTGAAGTTTTGTTACTAAGAATCCGTGCAGCAGACTATACGTAGTGCAAATGTTGTAAATATCATATCGGACCCCATATCGCGTGGGGCATTGATACACCTGTATCGTACCTTATCATACAATACAGGTAAATTTTAAATTATATTTTTAAATCATTAAAATGTTAAAATTTTAAAAAAAACATGAAAAAATTCTGCAAAGAATGTCAAAAACAAACTTAGGATTGATGATTATTAATTGATGTTGAATGCATATGGATTTTTAGAGAGAAAGAAGTTGGTCTTGAAGAGAAGAAGGGATAGACATGCAAGAGGAGCCAAAGAAGCTTACTTAGAGGGAGTCTAAAACACCTAAACTATTGATTTTTTTAAAATATGAATTTTGAAAGTTGCAGTGTATCATATGTTACGCACCAATATGGTGCGATACATGAGTTTTGTGATACATGTACCTGAATCGTATCAGTTCAAGTACAGATATGCCTGATACATATATTGTATCATATGATGCAATATGATTTTTATAACATTTCCTAGTGGTGGAAAAGGCTTCCTTTTGCTTAAGTCCACAGTTTCAATTCGTAAAATTTTGTGCACAGATCTAAGTTTATTTGTTAGAACTTGCTATTTGGATATGGAGTTTATCCATACCTGGATGGTCCGAAGCCAGACCGATAGAGGTTATTCATGTGTCTCTAGGTCATTGAGCAATACGCCCAGTTGTGTTCATACTGCACTCAAAAAGGTTTTGAGCTACCATGGCCTAAATGAGTACTCATCAACTTATGCTGTGAGGGTGGAAGAGTAGGTGCAATTGTCCCTTCCTCAGGAGGGAAGACATGGCTGGGGTATAAATGGATCATTGTGGGAGGGATGAAGGCATTCGATATTTTATATTAGTCCAGTGAAAGCCTTCATGAATTTAAGGTTTAAGGATGCTATTTGGTTGATTAGCTACAAAAATGATGGAAAC
This sequence comes from Brasenia schreberi, assembly GCA_036023115.1. Lineage (NCBI taxonomy): Eukaryota > Viridiplantae > Streptophyta > Magnoliopsida > Nymphaeales > Cabombaceae > Brasenia > Brasenia schreberi. The sequence continues at coordinate 567,150 of JAYKKT010000080.1, forward strand.
ACTACGCTTAAGTTGCAAGATAATTTTTTACAGTGAACCTACTCTAGTGAAGGTGTTCCTTGAAGTAGTTCCTTAACCTAGGGAGCCATTATCTTTAGCGCTACTTGATGAAACATTTTTGTTTATGTTCATAATATGCAGTTGAACGTATATTGATATTTTAATATGCATGTTTTGTTATGATTGGGTTTGAATTGGTTACAGGTCTTCCCTTTGCTCATTGAGAAGTTCTCATTCAATGAGCAGGCAGCACTAGTCTGGCAGTTTTTGTGCAGCATTCCAGTCAGCATGATGGCTGAATTCCTTCCGTGGATCTCATCTTGTCTCTCACCTGAGGATAAACATGATATGAGGAAATGCTTATGCAAGATAGTTCCTGAAGAGAAGCTGCTTCAGCAAGTAATAATGTTTATATGGCATTGAGTTGGTTTCTTAATGATTTTCTTTCCGACTGTTACTAATGTGGGATATTGCACATAAGGTTGTATTCAACTGGTTGGATGGAAAAAGTTTGACAAAGTTAAGCAAATCAGGCAAAGAGTTCCAGACCAAGAGTGGAATGGCTACGTATGGATCTCCAAAGAGTGGCAAAAGGAAACAACCTCATGGGCCAACTCCTGATCCTGATGGACCATGCCCCATTGATGAAATTTTGCACTGGCATAATGCCATAAATAGAGAGCTAAAGGATATTGCAGAGGAAGCAAGGAAGATACAATTTTCAGGAAACTTCTCTGATCTTTCAATGTTCAACGAAAGATTGCACTTTATTGCTGAAGTCTGCATCTTTCATAGGTTGATTCCCTTATAGCCTTTGTTCTTAGTTGTGGTGCTTTTTCTTTGGCTTGTTGAACTTCATTTATTTGACAATTTTCTTTTTTAGCAGTATTGCAGAAGACAGGGTCATATTTCCAGCTGTTGATGCAAAAGTCAAAAGGGGAGTTTCTTTTGTCATGGAACATGCAGAGGAAGAGAATCGATTTAATGAGATCAGGTGCCTGATCGAAGCCATTCAAAGTGCAGAAGCCAATTCAACTACTCCTGAGTTCTACAGAAAATTATGTGCACAAGCCGATCAAGTAATGGATACAGTACAGCAACATTTCCAAAATGAGGAGCTTGAGGTGCAACTTACTGTTTTATTTTATTTTAATTTACTATTGGATCTGAGAAATTAATGTAGATTTTGTATAGGTGCTTCCTCTTGCACGTGAGCATTTCAGTCACAAAGAGCAACGAGAACTTCTGTATAATAGCCTTTGTGTGATGCCACTAAGGTTGGTGGAGCGTGTCTTACCCTGGCTAGTTGGCTCGTTGAATGAAGAGAAAGCAAAATCTGTTCTACTGAATATGCATCTGGCAGGTTACATGTTTATCCATCTTTATATCATTGATGTATTGAAATGCCAATCTTAGACATGCAAATACTAAACTACGTACACTTATCATGTTAAAATTGTTCCATGTTGTGCAGCTCCACAATCCGACATTGCACTTGTTACGCTTTTTTCTGGCTGGGCATGCAAACGTCGTGTTGGGGATCCTTGTGATACTGCAGGTTTTATATGTTTAACTTCAGATAAAACTGCAGGCTGTCCTGTAAAAAACTTGGATGGCATTGATAAAGATTTTGGGAGGCTATGTTGTGCATGTGTTCCTCCATCAGTGTCTAAAACAGGGTCCTGTCTGTTCACGAATGAATGTATAAGACCGCCGAAACGTGCCTCTCTAGCAGATAACTTGGTGGAGACCATTGTTTATGACCCTTCTCAAGCTGCAATACCTAAAAAGCATTCTTCTAGTAATCAGCCTTGTTGTGTTCCTGGACTAGGTGTAAATTGTAACAATCGTGGGAAAAGTTCAATTGCTACTGTAAAGGGTTTGCGATCAATGTCTTTTAAGTCCTCCGCACCATCTCTTGGTTCCAGCCTGTTTATGTGGCAGTCAGAGGTGGGCTCTTCTGGCATGGGGCATGCTTCAAGGCCAATTGACAACATTTTCCAATTTCACAAAGCCATCAGAAAAGACTTGGAGTATTTAGATGTTGAGTCTGGAAAGCTTACCGACTGTGATGAGAATTTTCTGCGTCAGTTCAGTGGAAGATTTCTTCTATTATGGGGTTTATACAGAGCACACAGTAATGCAGAAGATGAGATTGTATTTCCTGCTTTAGAATCTAGGGAGTCTCTTCACAACGTGAGCCACTCCTATACCATTGATCATAAACAGGAACAAAAATTATTTGAAGATATATCATCCGTTATCTCTGAGCTATCACAACTACATGATGACTTTACTGATATCAAGCAACTCATAGATGCTTCTGGGAAGACCATCAACATGTCCAATTTTCATGATAATAATTGGAACAGAAAACACAACGAACTTGCGACAAAGCTTCAGGGTATGTGCAAATCGCTGAGAGTTGCACTAGATCAGCATGTTTTCCGAGAAGAGCTTGAGCTATGGCCATTATTTGATAGACATTTTACTGTTGAGGAGCAAGAAAAGATTGTGGGCCACATTATTGGAACTACAGGAGCAGAGGTGCTTCAGTCGATGTTGCCATGGGTGACTGCTGCATTGACTCAAGAGGAACAAAATAGAATGATGGATACATGGAAGCATGCAACCAAAAACACCATGTTCAGTGAGTGGTTAAGTGAATGGTGGAAAGAAGGCCCTGAGAACTCTTTGGACACTTCAGTGAACAGCGCTCCCATAGAAGGTTCTGCTGTTTTTTGGTTAAACGTTCTCTTTTCTTTTAAATTGAATTTGTTCGTACATCATATATGAGCAACAGGTTGCTTAAGGAATAATGCTTTAGTTTTTCTATATATTGCATTATCTGGTAGTCAATTGGTGCCTTGAGCATTTGGATGCTTTTTGATTGTATTCAATCTTCTGATAATAAGGTAAGGAAATCCAGGAAGGTTGGGATGAATGTGATCAGATGTTCAAGCCAGGATGGAAGGATATTTTCAGAATGAATCAAAATGAGCTTGAATCAGAGATAAGGAAGGTGTCTCAAGATTCATCATTAGATCCACGTAGGAAGGCATATCTTATTCAGAATCTAATGACCAGGTAATGGTTACTAGAGACCCACCTTTCTTGCTTTGCTCTGCAACACAAACTGCATTTTTCTGGTTTTCTGAAATAGACCAAGTTGTTTGTGGTTTTGTTAGCCGTTGGATAGCTTCTCAGCAGAAGTCACCTCAACCAAATGAAGGAGAAACTGCTAGTGGCGATGACATACCTGGGTGCTCCCCATCGTTCCGAGATGAGGAAATTAAGATATTTGGTTGTGAACATTACAAACGCAACTGCAAGCTTGTTGCTGCATGCTGCAACAAGTTGTTCACTTGCAGATTTTGTCATGATAAAGCCAGTGATCATTCAATGAACAGGTTTCTTTCATATTTGAGATTTGCACTCTGGAGTCTGATTTATTTAGGCAAAATTTATTCACCAGAAACCTAAAATGGCTGCTTGCCGATGCAGGAAAGCAACAACTGAGATGATGTGTATGCAGTGTTTGAAAATTCAGCCTGTTGGGCAAATATGTTTGGCACCCTCCTGTGATGGATTTTCAATGGCAAAGTATTTTTGCAATATTTGCAAGTTTTTCGATGATGAAAGGTCAGGACAAACTGTAATTGAAGCCTTGTTGCCGTTTGCAAGTTACTTCTTGGATGTAATTAATCCAACTTTAATTGACACGAATACTCACGTGTTTCATTATTCAAAAACTTGCAATGCTTTTTCTTCCAATGGTGCACTTCTGCACATTACATAAATCGATTTATCTAAAGTGTACCAGATATGTTTCTTCACTTAAATTTCGTGTTAGATCATACTTGGGAAGTTCAGCGAACTTCTTGATTAGATAATCTTAATACTTTTATGAGTTTTCAATCTTATGGCCTTTGACTGTGTTGAAGTTTGTTGGAGCGGAACCACTAAATGATGTTCCTTTTGTGTATATGTGTGTGTGTGTGTGAGAGAGAGAGAGAGGGGATTATCTTGCATGTCCCACATGAAAATAGTGATTATGCTTTTAGTTTCTGTATGTTAGACAGTGGACATCAAATTTATTTTTGGTTATTATTGGTAAAGTTATCAGGAAATTTTCTATTAGATTCAAATGCAAGTTTCTATTGCCTATCCTGATTAGTTTTCTTTTGATTTCCACGGAACACGGCATTCATTAACATTTGTTTGCTAGAGTACGTTTGGATTGTGGACGTAACTTCACATGGATATTCTAAAGGAGTTATTTACTTGCTACAGAACCGTGTATCATTGCCCATTTTGTAATCTATGCCGTGTCGGGAAGGGACTCGGCATTGATTTTTTCCATTGCATGACTTGCAACTGTTGCCTGGGGATGCAACTGGCTGAACACAGATGCCGTGAAAAAGGTCTTGAGTCCAATTGTCCAATTTGTTGCGATTATCTCTTCACTTCCAGTGCATCCGTGAAGGCTCTTCCTTGTGGCCATTTCATGCACTCAGCATGCTTTCAGGTACTGGGCAGTAGGCCAGCTGATACTGGAAAACTACCATAGTCTCATAAGGTTTCATGTTTGCCACTTATATCTATTGTCATTTGCTAATTCAATTGATAAGGGAGGATATCTTTCTTTTTACATTTCCAGGCCTATACTTGCTCTCATTATACCTGTCCAATTTGTTGCAAATCTTTGGGAGACATGGCTGTAAGTAAACTTTATGATTTCTTCTCAAAACTTGATGGATGGTGGAAGTCCTACACCCTCTTACTCAATTGATGTGATTGTGCATTTAAAAAATATATACAAGTTCAGCAGAAAATGCAAAACAGTTTTTCCTCTGACGAGTTTTGCTTATTTTATAAGTAATCACGTTCTAGGTCTTTTTTCAGAGACCACCATCATTGTGGATGCACGATAAAATCTGATTGCTTAAACAAATTTGGAGTGCATTGTTGATGGACAAACTATGGGTCTTGTTTTGGGTTATTTTGAACAGCTTTGGGTATTAAAATTCTTTTTCTACTTTTGTAAATTAGTTTGCAGATAGTGTTAATGAACAATTATTTCTGATTCTAAACTATTTGACCAGTACTTTGAAATCACCTCATAAACGGAAAAGGGTAGCCTCATGCTTAGTCAAGGCGTTTTTGTCCTTTGGAAACAAGCCTAAGCAAAGTTCTTCTGTATGATCCTTGTTTGTTCTTGTCAAATTCAAGATATCTTCTCATGAATATAAAAAGCATTTCAGCTTAATATTCTAATGCGACATTAGTTTTCTTCATGAAATCTAAGTTTTGGTTTCCATTTGCCGAAATTGATTATAGTCTCATTTTGCCGCAATCATTCAGGTCTACTTTGGCATGCTTGATGCCCTGTTGGCTGCGGAAGAGCTTCCTGATGAATATAAAGATCGGTATCAGGTAAAACAACGTCGCAGATGGATGCTTCTGTTCACAAAGTTAGACGAATCTGTTCATGTGATCTGCAGAGACTAGATTATGGCCAATATTTTCCAGTATCAACGGTTGCTATATCTCTGCTAGAAATTCGTTACTAGTTCCAAGAGGGCTCTCCACATAATTGAGATCTGAAACGTGGGGGTTCTGCATTCACTTGTATTGGTGTGCATGTGTGTGTGTGTGTGTGAGAGAGAGAGAGAGAGAGAGAGATTTCTAACTGTTCCGCACTTCCAAGTCTCAAGGGGTTGCACAGCTTGTTACTACTACTACTGCTGCTACTACTATAGTTTGTGCTAGGACGATATATATTTAAAAGTGCCGAACAAGCATAACTTATGAACTGTATCAAAACAAAATAATGCAGCTCCAAGAAAACGTATCTACTGTTGGTCCTTTTTTACTTCATTTGAACTGTTTCAGATTGAAAAAAAATCGGTCTTTTTCTCTTCAGGATATCCTCTGCAATGACTGTGAGAAGAAGGGGATGTCCCGCTTTCATTGGCTTTACCACAAATGTGGTTCCTGTGGTTCATATAATACGAGAGTAATCTAAGCAAGAACCTTGAGTTGTAATTCTAAGAAGCGGTCTCATAGGCGTTCGCAGGCACGTTTCTACACATCTCCCCATTGAGGAAAAGCTGGAAGCAGGAAATGCTTCACCATGGTTGGATGGCGTGAAGTTCTTGCAGCTCCGTTATCATGTATGTACATATACGCACCTAAATGATCACTCTCGTCATTATCATCTCTCTGTCTCTCTCGCCCTTTCTCTCTCTCAAAGGGATATAAGCTATATGGAGTTGCAGAACATGAAAAAACAGAAGATGCAGGTGCTGCCGAGGTATTGTTGTATTTGTTTTGTTATAGACCATTTGAGCCGATGGTGCTGGGGAGCAGATTGTGAGTGCTGCATCAGGTAAATTAGAGAGTTTCAGATTGAGGTGATAAGATTGGTCTCCTCTCGACAATGACTGCCAAACCATTCCTTGTGTGTGGGATGATACTTCAGCATGCATTGGATGCAAAATTTCTCAGAATTCAGAGAGCTGGTCTCGAGGAGATAAAACTGTGAATGGCTAAACAAAATCAGGGAATTATAGTAGAATGTGTAACTTTCCGTGGACGTGAATCCTCTTCACTTCCTGTAATAAAATTGGTGAAATGTATGCTTGTAAAATATCCATATATGCTTTTGACAATCTTTCTATATTGATCCTGTACTTATTATGAATATCATGATTTCTGTTTTTGTCCTTTGAAATATTGAGTTAGACTCGTTCATGGGTTCATGCGCAATGGTTATTCCCTCTGTTGATAAATCATATCTAACCAGTCGGCCCGTAAGCAACAACGTTTCCCTCTGAGAAATCTGCCGCTGAAAAGTACCCCTTGATTACAAAGTTTTTATTTTTAGGATTGCGCCAATGATTATGCTTGACGGATGTCTTATCTATAACAGTGTTAATTGAGAGTAGTAGAGTTCCTTCAATACTAACTCGATCTTACTACAACTCATCTCATCACTGGTAACTCTTTCTAGGACTTCGTACAAATATTTCATGAATGTGAATATCTTTGGCTAGACATGGTAAACTAGAAGTGGCAGTTTCAAACGACGGTTTTGGTTTAGAACCATCGGCTTGGTTTGAGTCCATCTTTCATGAAGGTGAGCTGTTTCTTAATCCATTTTTGTGCTCATAGATTGCCTATCTGGGTTTTAAGATGCTTTGGATCAGGCAGAATTTAATTCTGCAAATTTCTGTTACTGACTGAAAGCATCCTTTCTGAGTCACTTAAGTACGTCTATTACTATAGCGACTTGGCAGAAGATACCCTACAACTTGGATTTTAATTCTCCACTTTCAAGAACTATTTTGGGACTCTAAGGGGTAATCTATATTGTTCATCTTGAAAGTCCAAAAGCTTGGAATAATGAGTCTATCCGTCCTCAATCGTTTAGGATGCTCTTCCTTTGAACAGTGTAATATATGACAGCTTATTTACAGGCCCTAGTAGTGATGATGATGATAATTTAGTTGATAGTGTCAGTTAATGAAGTCGATGCATAGACATACTAACCAAGATAGGGCGTGATTGATTTCCGTCATAAAAGGTTTCCTTCCACCCTTTTTTTTGTTGCAACAGTGAGGCCAGAGCCAGGTACACATACCCCCAGTATCGAGGTCATAACCTTCATCTCGTGAGTTGAGACGCCTGCCAGGTGAGCCAACCCTCTGAGTGAGCTTCCACTTTAGTTAGCTATTTTGGATTCTACGTTCTCCGAACAGCACATACTCATTATGGTTCATAAGAAATAAATTAGAGGTACCCTTTTCAATAGACTGCCAAGTTAAAATAATTTTCTGTTAATATTCTCCTGTTTCTTAGACTTTCATAAATATCTAATGGCATGAGCTCTCAGATTATGCAATCGTGGTATTTGACTTTATAGCATTATAATACTACGAAATTGAACAGGATACCACCTACTTTCTCACAATGACAGTTCAGGATTGCGCCATGCAACTTACAGAGCCTCTTACCATGATAACCCATGAAGATACATGGCAAACCTAGACTTGACAACAAGATAAATCCCAACATTGAAGAGAACAGTTTTAAGGATGCCAATTTATCTTGGGACCATCCATTATGACTTTGCAAAGAAACTTCAGGCCTACCTTCCTCTCATCTTATTGTTAAGTGCGAAGAAGGAGATCTCCTCATAACTAGAACATTAAGTTGCAAGGAAACTGTGGTTAATCACACGAATAGTTGTCAACCTTTTTTAGCAGGTACGTAATATTCAAAAAGTCGTTTGTAATTTAACAGTATACAAAAGTGCAGCTCCTTCAAGAGTACAAAAAATGTTTAAATTTGTGAAACTCAGACAACTTCCACAAAACATCGAATTTACAGATGGGAATCAAGAAACCAGTATCATAGATATGAATACAAAGAGGACGAATGCATTAGTGCCTTGGAGCTTTATTGTCATCATTGTGGAGAATCTTCTTGTGCTTTTGCACCAGCTTCTCGAGAGCCGAATCAAGGGTATCTCGACCTCCAATCAATAAGCGAGTCACAATCTCAGGGTCAGTTTCATACCTTGCTTGTTCAAACTCCCTCCTTGCATTTTCTCTTAGTATGTCTCTCCACAAGATTCCACGATCGTTTTGCCAAAGAAAGAACCTAGATGCTCTAATGATGTCCCTGTACAGACTCAATGCTTCCCTTCTGTTGCCGGTTAGCCGTTGCCTGCTGGAAATTGTAGATTCTTCCTCTTTCTTGTCTTCCTTCTTTAGATGACGATCTAGTAGCTCATCAATAGTGTCTGGTCCATTGTTCATTATGTTTCTCCTAAATAGATAAATCATCCCCGTGGACTCTCTCTTTTGTAGCCCCACCGCTTTAGCCAATGCCATCAGTTAACAACACCTGATTTTCTCCTGAAAAGCACACAGACAATTAGAAAGAACATTCTCTTTTGTAGCCCCACCACTTTAGCCAATGCCATCAGTTAACAACACCTGATTTTCTCCTGAAAAGCACACAGACAATTAGAAAGAACATTGTACATATTCACTGTGAAAAACAGAAGTCCTTCAAATTTTGTTAGATTCAAATTTTGTGAATATTTGGATAGATTCTCACAAAATTTTCACTAGGTTGAAGCTTCCAAATCCAAGAACTTTTAACCTTTTGATAAATTCTCAAGAATTGACTTGAGAATGAGAATCGGGTTCACTCCCATCTTATACTACCAACATGTTTTTCTTCTCATACCTTGAATTCTTTGTAGGTTATGACATAGATACCTAGTTGTTGTGTTTTCGCACCTCTGGGGAAATTGAATTCCAATTTGAGGAGGTGGGAAATCTAAACAACTACTTTGAAAGATTAAAAACTCAACGCGCTAGTGCCATAAGTGAAGTCCAAAGTTAGCAGGTGGCTTGAACTCTCTTTCCCCGAGTCTGTGTACTCTCAGGAGATAAATAAGGAAACATTGAACCAAATTAGTCAAAACTGTAGAATACAAGATTAACAAATAAATAAACTCAACAAAAATAAAATCTTTCAGCATGCACCGGAAGAAAATACAAGACAATTGTACCCTGATTCTACTGAAAATATGGCCAAGATTGGAAGGTGAGTTCTTCTGAGATTACAGTGCATAACGTTTCCCTTGTGTGCATCGAAGCATAATTCCGTCTTGAAGCTTTATCAAAGATGAAAACTATTTTAGAGAGGTACATCCCCCACCTTTATCAACACCTTCTACTCATGGCAGAGACCGCTAGCATGTCCAGAGACAAGGGAAAGGCTTATACCTGAATAAATCCCTTCATTTGAGCTTGGTTCCATTGAAATAAAAGGGATGACAGAGAACTGAATCAGGCACTGCATAGTAGAGGGCCAAAGAGAGGAATAAGGGAAGGGTCAGAGAGTTAGTCCTCATGTAACCCGTTCTGATAGAGAGGAAGATGTATGATTACCTCTAAATTGATGACAGCTTCATCACGCAGTATAATGACCAAAGGAAAAAGAAGAAGAAGAAAACTGAGTACACAAGAGAGAGAGAGAGAGAGATAACCTAACAGTCGGATCAACCACGATCACAGGCAAGATGGGTGGAAACTTTTGTAAAACTGGAACGCCCTAAAGGAAGGAGAGAAGTTTGGCGTCCCATTTCAAGTGTTATGTGCGGGGCTAAGAGAGATTCCACGCGGATGATTCATCTATTCGGGAGACGCATAACGAACAATAGACCAAATATGAAGAAGCTCTGTTTTTCACAGAAGATACTCTTATCATGCTAATATGTACAATGTTGTTTCTAATTGTCTGCATGCTTTTCAGGAGAAAATCAGGTGTTGCTAACTGATGCCATTGGCTAAAACGGTGGAGCTAAGAGAGATTCCACGGGGATGATTTGTCTATTCAGGAGATAGACCAAATAGCATTGAGGAGCAGCTAGGTCTTCATCTAAAGAAGGAAAACAAGATAGAGGAAGAATCTATGATTTGCAGCAGGCAACGTGTAGCCAAATCAGAGAAAGCTTCTATGAAATGAACCAGAAAAAATGTGTTTACCAAGAAAGATACCAGCTTTTGATGGAACACCCAGCAATGGAATCGAACACCCAACAACCTTAATTTGGGGGTTTAGGGTTCCCTTCGGATGGGGGCGCTCTAGCATCCAGCAACGCGACAGAGACAGTGTGTGTAGGGACGGCGAGGGGTCGAGCCTGTGTGACAGAGTATGAAAAAGAGATGGGCGCTGAGAGAGAGAGAGAAGAGAGAGCGTGCGAAGCGAAGACCGAGGGGTGATTAAAAAGGAGGAACGACTACCGCTTTTAAGGACGTAATTACCTATGTGAATATACACATATACATACTTATATATACCTAGTCGATTTTCATAATATTAGACTTTATTACATCCCAAAAGTTGCGTAAACTATTGTTTTGGACATTCGTCATTTTAAGTTTTGTGACTAAAAATTCATGCAGCAGACTCCACCTTGTGTTGGAAAAGGGGTTCCTTTTTGCTCTAGTTCACACTTTCAATTAGTAAAATTTTTTGCAGAGTTCTAACTTTATTTATTAGAACTTATTATTTGGATATGGAGCTTATCCAAGTTATTCATGTGTCTCCAGGTCATTAATCAATACGCTCAGTTGAACCCATACAGCGTTCAAAAGGGCTCCGGGCTGCCATAGCCTAAATGAGCACCAACTTATGCTGTGAAGGTGGAACAGTAGGTGCCCTTGTTGCCTCCTCAGGAGGGAAGACATGGCTGGGGAATAAAGGGATCATTGCGGGATGGATGAAGGCACTAGAAATTTTATATTGAAAAATGGTATTAAAAAACTTTTGGGCCAGTCTGGTGAAAGCCTTCATGAATTTAAGTTTTAAGGATGCTATTTGGTTGATTAGATACAAAAATGATGGAAACACTACGCTTAAGTTGCAAGATAATTTTATACAGTGAACCTATTCTAGTGAAGGTGTTCCTTGAAGTAGTTCCTTAACCTAAGGAGCCATTATCTTTAGCGCTACTTGATGAAACATTTTTGTTTGTGTTCATCATATGCAGTTGAATGTAGATCGATATTTTAATGTGCATGTTTTGTTACAATGGGATTTGAATTGGTTGCAGGTCTTCAATTTCTCATTCAATGAGCAGACAGCACTAGTCTGGCAGCTTTTGTGCAGCATTCATGATGGCTGAATTCCTTCCGTGGATCTCATCTTGTCTCTCACCTGAGGAGAAACATGATATGAGGAAACGCTTATGCAAGATAGTTCCTGAAGAGAATCTGCTTCGACAAGTAATAATGTTTATATGGCATTTAATGATTTTCTCACCGACTGCTACTAATGTGGGATGTTGCACATAAGGTTGTATTCAACTGGTTGGATGGAAAAAGTTGGACAAAGTTAAGCAAATATTACAATGTATTTAACAAAAAAACTATGTAGATAATTATAGTTGATGTCATCGATAAGGTATAATACATGGATAAAACCTGTTGTCTTTTTATAAAGTAGCATATATCAGAACACCTTGATAGCATAGTGGCACAAGAAAGAATTATATGACTTTAGATTGGAATAAACATGACTTTAGAAATCTAGAAATGGTGAAACAACCCGTTCAAGAAACTTAAACACACACACACACACACACACACATATTTATATATAGGAAATTAGGATTTAGTGCACCATAGATAAATAGTACACCTAAGTTACTTTTTTAAATTTGAAAAGTAACTTTGTTAAAATTCAAAAAGCAAAATTATATGTATACTTTTCTTAACACAGGTGCAGCATCGTTTCCAAAACGAGGAGCTTGAGGTGCAACGCAGTGTTTTGTTCTTTTTTTATTTACTATTTGGAACTGCGAATTCATGTATAATTTGTACAGGTAGTTCCTCTTTCACGTAAGCACTTCAGTCACAAATCTGAAACCGGTGGATCCAAATCATACTTTGGTTCTGACCATAAAATTTCATCTTTATTTTCTGTGTTTTTGAAATGAAGCCAGACTTGGAAACTGAAGCAAGAAATGAACCCGGATCTGGAAACGGGTGAGGACCTATTTGGTTCCAGCTTCCAGTAGAACCAGAACTTGGTTCTCATTTACCCAGACCCAGGCACACGCTCGTGCGCGCGCGCACCCACACACACATCTTCCATGATGACCAAATGTATTCTAGATTCTCTCTGAGGTCGAGCTATACAAAGCAGACTTAAGGGAATATCTAAGCCGTCGATCTCACCAATAACACGTGGATAGCCGTTGATGTCATATTTCGGAAGTGCAAATGGGGACTTGACGCTCACGTAGGAGACAACATCCGGCAAAGAATGGTCTCCTGCTTCCGTCACTAAAAACGGGGCGAGAAAATAAGAACGTGAAAGGGGAAGAAAGAAATACCCCCCCCCCCTCGTTCTCTCAGCGTACGCTTCGACTCCCTTTTCTGGGCGAGAGAATCTCACGCCCACGATCATCCGTTCGCTCTCCGTCAGCCGTTTTTACGATTTTCCTCCCTGTTTCGCCGTTTCCGTTCACAGCATTCCCATCTCCCGCCACAAAATCGCGATCTCGTTGTAAATTTCGTGAATTTGGAACCGTGTATTCGATTCTTTAAGTTCCTGGATGCGCAGATTCTTGTTGTTGAGCCCCGGAAATTTGAAGGTTAGTGCAATGCGCGTTAGTTTAACCTAATTGCCTCCGATTTGTTGTAGATTTTGAGTAGGTTTTCATTTTCGTTCTTTTGTTTTTGCTCGATGAATTCTTTTTGGCTTTGGTCGATCAGTCGATTTCTTCTTTGCTCAATTTTAGCGTAATTTTACCCGTTCCCTTGTGTGCCCTCCATTGCTGCGACCAATCAATCGATTTCTCCCTGCAACTCTCTCTCTCTCTCTCCAAGAAATTGAAGGAGCCAAATTTCAGACGCTCTGTGTGAAGCATTGATCTGCGAGGAGGGAAAATGGGGGATCAAGCGTATACGGCGGAGGTGACGGAGCCATCGGCGAACGGGCAGGGTCGGCCGCAGCAAGGGAAGCAGAAGGCTGGAAAAGGCTCGTCGTCGTCCAAGTCATTTCGTCTGAGCGATCCCGAGCTGAGGCGGAAGAAGAAGGTCGCATCCTACAAGGCCTACGCCGTAGAAGGCAGGGTAAAGGCCTCCTTCCGCCGTGGATTCCGGTGGATCAAGGACAAGTGCAATAACTTGTTCCATGTCTGGTGATAGCTGCTGATGGTCGATGACACCTGACCGGATTGGGCCTCGTGGCGTATGGTGGTTAGCAGTCAATGGGCCAATTTTGCAGGGGTGTAGCAGAAGATGATGATGGAGTGATGGTAGTGCTGGTGATGATATGATTATGATGGTGACTAATACAGCATGTTCATGTCCATTGAGATGATGATGGTCGTCATGGTGGTTCGGCAGCTGCGAGGATCTATGGTGGTGATGGCGGTTCATTGGCGGCAAGGGTCTATAATGAGTTTGCGAGGTAGTAGCGTCGGCTCCCTAACACTTGTTTGGTAATAGTCATTCTTTATTGATATGTTTAAAAGTATTGCCCTATATTTTGATATTGGTAATGTACTTTCTTTCTTTTCTGTGTTTTGGAATGATTAATTAATTTATAATGACAAAACGTGAGAGAAATTCCCAGTTTGGGGACTTAAAGAAATTTGAGAGGCGCTTGGTATTTCTTTTCACATTTCTTCTGTGGTCCGAGTAGACACAAACACTGGAGCACCTCGTTTAAAGAAAGGGATCGTGCTCGAGTTGAAGTGGTCTTGATACCAGTAGGGTGATTCCTTTAGTTTTCTTTCTTTTTATGTATTTTATGGGAATGGTTTAAAGATGAATATAGTTTGTGAGAAGATAGCATAAATAAGATATTTTGAACGGAGTTAGATAAGGTAATTCAAATAATTTTATAAAAATAATTTGTTTGGGAAGAAATCTTAATAGACATGTAGATAAAGAAGCATTAAGATATCAAGATATAAATAAAAATTATATTTTTGGAAATTTAAATGAAAAAGATAAGAAAATTTAAGTTTTCTTATGATATATGATCTCTTTATAGATAATATAATTTTTAGAGAGTGAGATGAAGATTTAATTACATATAAAAGTAGCTTATCACAAACATAAATTATTTATTTTTTGTAAGAGAAAAGATAGATCGTGTTGTAAGGATTGCAAAGTAATTTCAAGAAAAAGTTTAACTATCCAACATCGATTTTTAGTCGTGTATTTGTATTTAAAAGATTGGACAAAAAAATGAAAGAAAATACATTTAAACAAAAAGTTCTTCAAGGAGATACTTAGAATTATGTAGGTAAACCTTCTCATATGTTGAACAATAGGACTAAGCATATATTATGAAAGTGGTAAAATATATATTAGGTGAATCTAAAGGAGACATACAAGTACAAAAAGAAGTTTGAAGCTTGGCGGTGGAGTGAAGTAGTGTAAGATAAAATTAAAGCAAAAAATATATGTTATAAATTGTATTATGCCAACAAGACTAATGGAATTTGATAAGTTTATAAGAAATCAAAGAAAGAAACAAGAAAAACCATGAGTGAAACAAAAGTAAAAATTTGATATGATTTATATAAAAATCTCAAAAAAAGGTAAAAAAGATATTTTTAGGATCGCTAAATTTAGAGATAAGAAAACTAATGATCGTAAATATGTTAGACGTATCAAAGATGAGGATGAGAAGATTCTAATGATAGGTGATAATGTCAAAAATAGATAAAAAATATTTTCATAATCTTTTTAATAAAAATATAACTCTTATTATTAGCTTTGGAGAACTAACCAAATGTAAAGAGTATATAAATCGCAATTTCTACTGACGTATTCAAAGGAATGAAGTTGATGAGATTCTTAAACATAATGAAAGGTTGGTAAATCTATAGGATCAGACAATATTTCTTTAGAAATATGAAAAAAATCTAAGAAAGACAAATATTACTTTGCTTATAAGATTATTTAATAAAATATGAAAAAATCAAAATATGCTTGAAGAGTAGAGGATGAATATAGTTATACCCATATATAAGAATAAGGGATACATTGTGTGAATTATCATGTTATCAAGTTGATAAGTCATACTATAAAATTATGAGAAAAAATTATTGAACGTAAGAGTCAATTTGGATTTGTCAAAGAGATCCTTAAAGAACATAAAAAAAAAGAAAGGTATTTCATTGATATCCATCAATCTTATAAGAATATATATGATGGTGCAAAAAATATGTGTAAGGATTCATGAAAGAATATATATTATGGTGCAAAAAACATGTGCAAGGACTCATGAAGAAATAATAAATTTCTTTAAAGTTAACAATGAATTACATTAATGATGAGTTTTAAGTCCATATTTGTTTATATTGGCCATTGACGAGTTAACAAAATATATTCAAGATAAAGTACTTTGGTGTATGTTATTTATAGATGATGTTATGTTAGTAGATGAGTCTAAGAAAAAGGTTAATAGGAAATTAGAATTATGAAAAAAAATATTACAAAGTAAAAGCTTTTGACTTGCTAGAATAAAGACAAAATATATGGAATGAAAGTTTGATCATTTAATTACTTCAGGTGACATTAAGATTGACGCGTATTGAATTCCTCATAAAAAAGTTTTAAATATTTAGGATCAACTTTTTTGACTAATAAAAAAATTAATGGAGATGTTATACATCAAATTATTGTAGGTTGGTTAAAATGGAGAGATGTATCGTGTATTTTATATGACAAGATATCATTAAAGTTGAAAAGTAAATATTATTGGGCAATAGTTAAACCTGTTATATTATATGATTTTGAGTGTTTGAGTAGTTAATCATCAATGTGCACAAAAGATGTTCCTAACAAAAATGAAGATCCTTAGATGAATGAATGGTAACATAAGTAAATATTATATACTTAATGAGGTTATTAGAAACAAATTGATATTAGCGCTAATAGATAATAAATGAGAAAAATAATTTAAAATAATTTATATATATATATAAATCATTATATATATATTAGGAAAGTGGCGAAAGATGTGTTAGGTGAATCTAAGGGAGGTGTACCGGTATAAAAAGAAGCTTGGTGGTGAAGTGAAGTAGTACAAAATAAAATCAAGAAAAAGAGGGCATGTTACAAATAAAATTATGCTAAGGGAACTAGTAAAACTTTAGAGGCTTATAAGAAAGCAAAGAATGAAGCGAATCGTCAATGAAGCAAAAGCTAAAATTTGAAAGGATTTATATAAAAAACTCAACTCAAAAGAGGGTGAAAGAGATATTTTTAGAATAGATAGAGTTAGAGATAAGAAAACTAAGGATCTTAATTCTGTTAGACGTATCAAAGACGAAGATGAGAAAATTCTAGTGGGAAGTGATGATATAAGAAATAAATGGAAAAACTATTTTTATAAGCTTTTTAATGAAAATAAAGATGTTAATATTAGCTTAGGAGAGTTAGCCAAATCAGAAAAGTATATAAACCACAATTTCTACCGACGTATTTAAAAGAATGAAGTCAAAGATGCTCTTAAACATATGAAGGGTGGTAAATCGGTAGGACCAAACAATATTCTTATAGAAGTTTGGAAAATTCTAAGAGAAAAAAGAATGACTTAGCTTACAAGACTATTTAATGAAATATAGAGAAACCAAAAGAATTATCGAACGTAGGTTAATACAAGTATCAAGTACAACAGAAAACCAATTTGGATTTATGCCAAACAAATCTACTGTTAAAGTGATTCACCTTTTCAAACGTCTTATGAAACATTTTAGAGGAAAAAGAAAAGACCTTCACATGATATTTATTGATCTAGAAAAAGCTTATGATAGGATACCGAGGGAGGTTCTTTGGAGAACCTTGGAAAAAAGAGATATCCCATTGACATACATAAACCTTATAAGAGACATGTACGATGGTACAAAAACATGTGTGATGACTAATGAAGGAATGACATACTTCTTTGAAGTTAATATTGGGTTACATCAAGGATCAACTTTAAGTCCATACTTATTTATAATGGTGATTGATGAATTAACAAACATATTGAAGTTGAAGTACCTTGGTGTATGTTATGTGTAGATGACATTGTGTTAGCGGAGGAGTCTAAGGAAAAAGTTAATAGAAAATTGGAACTATTGAGAAAAACATTAGAAAGTAAAGGTTTCCGACTTAGTAGAACAAATACAAAATATATTGATGGAATAATTATGGAGATGTTATGCATAGAATTAATGCTTTATTGGTTAAAATAGAGAGGAGCATCATGTATTCTTTGTAATAAAAAGATACCATTAAAGTTAAAAGGTAAATATTATAAAGCAACAATTAGTCCTGCCATATTTTATAGTTCTTAGTGTTGGGCAGTTAATCATCAACATGTATAAAAGATGACTGTGACTGAAATAAAAATATTGAGATGAATGAATGGTCATATAAGAAAAGACCGAGTATACATAATGAGGTTATTAGAAACAAATTAGGAGTGACCGAGGATAAAATGATTGAATATCGTTTAAGATAGGTTTGGACATATAAAAAGAAGATCAAAAGAACCTGTAACAAGGTATGAAAAACTAGATTTTGAAAGTATTAAAAGAGGTAGAGTACGACTACAAAAGTGTTGGAAAGAACCAATAAAGAATGATCTAGCTTATTGTGAGTTAACTGCTAACATGACACATGATAGGGCTCTCTCGAAACAAAGAATCCATGTAGCTGACCCCGTCTAGTATGTAAGAAGACTTTGTTGTTGTTGTTTATATATATAAAAAGATGACAAAAAAAAACTCTGATAAAGTATGAAAATCTAAATTATGAAAATATTATAAAAAGATACCATAAAGAAAGATCTAACCTTGTAAGAAACGGTCCAACTTATCTTGCCTACGTAAGATACCACTGCTAGATTTGTTCCGAAATTTTTGTGTTTTGGATTTAGGTTAAGGTTCTGTTTAGGAACAATGAAATGTGGAAATGGATTCAGCAACAATTGGCAGGTCGACGTTCATGTTCGAAGCTTGGTCTTGGCAACAAGTTGAAGTTTGGTCGAAGCTAGGTACGCATGACTTGGTATCGAACTCATGATGTGCAACTTGCAAGTTGAGCCCCCTAGCCAAGCGAGCGATCACTCCGAGCGTATTTCCAACTTTTCTTCTTTGGCACAAGTGTGAGTTCATTTCTATTTTTCTTAAAAGAATGGATATCTCAATAAAGTCTACATGATTCCCTATTATTTACCAATTATCTGCATCCAAATTTGCTTTCTCGAGGAAATTAAAATGGATTTTGGTCTTGGGCATCCCCTAGTACAAAGTTAAAACCAAAACCAAGTCTTCTCACATATAAAGTCTACATGGATTATTGGGTGTTATTGTGCCATGTCATTTGTCATTGGACATCACTAGGTGGTTTGGTTCGGTCTTAGATTTTGAGCGGTTTGGTTGGTTTTAACAGGGGAGAAAATGGTGGTTTGGTTTGTGATTCCAGTATTAGAACTGAACCATGAGAACCAAACCAAACTTATATATATGGTTTCAGATTATGGCTGGTAAATGAATAGAGCTGCTTGCGATTCAGTTCATTTTGGCTGGACGGGAACTGAGTCATGTTAGGGTTGCGATATGAAAGTACTAAACAACAGTTGGATCATAATGATATATGTGTTGGACATGAAAGATGGCGATTTTGTATCAGCTCATTTAATTAAATATATGAATTTCTTTGTACATATACCAACGCTGCCAAACCATATTAAGCCAACTAATCGTGTGGGTAAAATGTAACTAAATGATCAAATTTATGAAAAAGCAAATGTCAACTTCAGTTTCCAAGTAGAAAGTTCGAATTTGCACATAAAAAGTATACGTTAGATGTTTTTATTTTTAGTTCAACAAGCAGCTTATGTGCTTTATGTTTATTTCGGCTCACACAAGCAGATGAATCTAACACGAAGAAGACCTTGAGCTGACGAAATGAACTGCCTCTGTTGGCTTTTTTATCAACCCTAGTTAAGCTGACGAAATACATATATTGAGACATTCATGAATTTCTATATTTCTCGAAAAAATTGGAGAATTAATTATCACGAAATTGAGTTTACGAAAACATATATAACAAAAGATGGCCATAACTGTAAACGTTACTACACCCTTTTGCATTTTGAACTTCTCTGGGGTGACCGCTAGAAGGATGCTCTCCTTCATCATTCTTATAAATTTTGATGCACTTCAAAATTAGAGATAGAGAAAGGCGTGAAAACTGTTAGGAAACAATAAAAATATGATCTTGCTTTCTCAAGTTCAATGCTAAAAGAGGCATTTGCAGACATCGTTATTCAGTGGCTTTTGTACTAGATGCTGCTACTGGTTGACTTTGTTTGCTGCATTCTTTTTTCCGGTTTAACGGAAGAGGACACGAAACCATGGCTGGAATTTTTGTCATTAGTACTAAAAGGTGAAGAAATTCAACTTCTCCACCAATGGCTGCTACTCCTGGCACTGGATTCCGTTCATGCAGCAAATGCTCTAAACCAGCAGCAAGACCCTCCTTTCCCCTTAATCTTGTCTTACCAACTACCTGTGCCTTTAACATGTGGGAAAATTAAAGAAAATTGAGATTAAGGGAGTATTGTCCTTTTAATGGTGGTTTTGAACAATTCAAGGAATGATATGCATAAGGATATATTATATGAATTAAATATACCATGTCAAGCCAACGCCTTATTTTTGTTTTGACATCTCAGCGATCTAAAACATTAGAACACGGATATATATTAAATCTGTTTGCTCTTGCAATGGGCTAATTATGTGGTTATACCGAACTTAAACAGTGGGTTTCACTTGGTACCCACAAGCGTGGTATCAAAGTCTGGCTTGCTTTTGAGTTCGCCCATCCCCTCTTGCTTCGTTAAAATAAAGATCTGAAGATGAGCCAGTTTGGCATAGAAAGAACGGGCCTTCTTTGGCCTGCCTCGCTGGGTTTGGTACAGTCTCACTGGCCGGTTGAGTATGTATGTGTGTGTGTACCAGAAATGTGGCTTATAAAGAACTTTAAGCGATGGTTTCCACTGGTACAACTTGTGAATGCGCTCCGTTTTACCGATCTGACATTAAGGATGTGTTTGATAATGCTCAATTTGCTTCGAAACTAAGATGGTGATTTGATCCATCAACTTTAGATTGTGTCACGGATAGTTGATGTTGAAACAACAAAGCAACTTATATGTTGAAACCCAATTAATTCTTTTATTTTCCTATGTTAATACCGAAGCCCGATAGCCACTTAACCATATGGAATGTAAATCTAGGGTCAGATGTACATAAATTAAAACTCAAAAAACATGATATTTGACATTGCAATTGGAGATCGTGGGTGGTGACCAGGAGGCTAGCACTAAACTATTAAGGTGAGGTGAGGTGAGGTGCCACCCACCAATTAAATACAGTATTTTAATGTTGAAAATCTGTAAAACTTAATTATCATCAGTCAATGACACATACATCCAATTTTTCAAACCATTAAGACCACATCTGCAGCCTGCTGATGACATGTTCGGAGTTGAACCAGTCAGAAGGTTAATTTAGAAGCACAATTATATACAAGTTAACGCGTTGACTTAGCTTGCTTGTGGAGTAATGTTAGAAAAATACAGAAGTAATGGTGGGTCGAGCTGCCTTAGTGCCAACGTTCTTGCAAAAATTAATCATTTCAGATCCCTCCCTTTCTTTTAACTAATTGCAAAACATAGCCTTTACTTGTATGACCATATTGCGTACATTCTAATGAGATTAACATGTAAACACTTAGTGATGCTTTCTTGATGAAGTAAGGGTTGTATTTTTGGACAGATTTTCTTATTTAAAAGGATAAAACATAGCCTTTGCTCCTACTCAACAAAATTAATTGTGGAAAAAATCTTTATTTAAGCAAATGTTACAAGAATAAAGTAAGGGTGTCTAATACTGCTCTCTTACCACAGTACCGGTATAATCCGCATAAGATGGATAATTTTTTGAAATCTGGGCGTATTTTCTTAAATTAATCAAGGAATGAACATATTATGGAAATCGCTAGGAGGAGGGATGGATTTTTTTATTACCAGATGTATTTACTCGTTGTAAGCTTGCACAAAGAATAAAATTATTGCAAGTTCATATCCGATCATGGTATTCTTTGATTTCAATTTTTCTTGAGGAAATAGTTGACCTTGAGCATAAGCACCAGATGTATTAACTCGTTGTAAGTCCATCTCATGATCATCTGCCTGTTCCTTCAAGATGGTTTCGATGCATTTGCTTCTGCAAAGCGCTGCCATCGTGATTCTAGTTGAACTCATTCTCTTCATTCTTAAAAAGGCAAGGAAGAGAATAGCAAGGGATGAAAGTCCTGTGCAGTTTGCAACCAAGACGCTGCCCCCACTGTCATCGTTCGAGTACGACGTGTTTCTAAGCTTTCGTGGTGAGGACACACGCAAAGGATTCACGGATCACCTCTATTTCGCCCTCGAACAGAATGGAATTCGTGTTTTCAGAGACAATGAGGGGATTCAAAAGGGCGACCGGATCGGCGAAAACTTGCTGCAGGCGATCCATGGCTCCGCAATCGCGATACCAATCTTCTCGAGGACGTACGCCGAGTCAAGCTGGTGCCTGAGCGAGCTTGCTGAGATAATCGAGTGTGGGCGTTTGATCCTCCCCATCTTTTACGATGTCGATCCCTCGGACGTCCGTCACCCGGAGAGAGCATTCAAGGAGGCCTTCAGGAAGCATGGGAGGCAATTTGACGAGAACACGGTGAAGAAATGGAGGGATGCAATGACAGAGGCAGCTGGGGCCGCAGGTTACGATCTCCAAAGCATCGGTGATGGGTAAGCCTGTAGTTAAAATTATCAATGAGAATATATTCGGTATTAATTACTCTTACCTAGATATCAAAAGAAAATTGCCAAAGGAAAATGCCTTAGCATGTTTACCCATCTTCGAAGGTCGAGTTTAAAATGGTGCCATGCTAATATCAACATTTTATATCTTTTATGTATTCTCAGGCAAGGTCATGCGTCACTCAGATCAACTTTCCAATGAAAATTGCCTCAACTATAGGATCTTACTCTTGAGATCCACCTACACAAGAAAACTCGGATTTGATCTCAACATTCCTTCAAAAAGTGCTCGGTGTATGTTGAGGGACACTACAGGAAAATAAATAGACCTTAGACATATGATAGCTAGATATGTAAAACTCTAATAATCAGTTAAAATCGTCTTCAACAGTTGGATAAATGATTTCCATACATGGATCCTCTACTCAAACCATTGTTGTATTGTTCTCTGGATCTCTTTCCCTTATCATTTCTGTTAATTTTATCAAATTTTCTGTTTCTCACGCAAGATATATTTAGAAACCCTTTGTGATAAGCAGATATTCCTGTAATCCCAATTTTACTCTCGGAAATCTGCACACTCTTCCTTCTTGTAAGGAACCACCCACGGTAGATTTATATTTGCGCTAGTTACTTTGAGTTGAGACCAAGATATTTCTGTTGAACCATACGACATTGTTCTCCTAATCTTACGATGGAAGAATTGAAGCATGTAAACATTGGGTGGTGAATAGAAGTTTGCACAAATAATTGTTGACTAATCCAGAATATCTCTGATAGCGTATATCGAAGTATGCATGTCTTGAGTTGTTGCTTTCTTTTCATGTGGATGATGTGCAGTTATGAGTCCAGGCTGATTCAAATAGTAGTTGAACGAGTCAGGAAAGAGATCAAGGATTGGATTCCACGTAAATTGCCCACGGAACAAAACATCAGCCCCACTGCCAAGCGATACTGCACATCCATCATTGATCATCTAAAGGATCCGAATGTACAAAAGATAGGAGTATGGGGCATGGGGGGGGTCGGCAAGACCTGTGTCGTCTTGAATGTATATAATATGCTTCAAGAGGAAAGAGATCGACAGTTTGATCATATTATGTTCGTATCTGTCCCATATAAAGATAGCATGAAATATTTGAGGAACGAAATCGCAAAACATTTGTTAATAAGAAACATATTAGATGAGAAAAACGAGTTGAATGCTGCATCTTTGCTGAACAGGAGGCTCGACAGCAAGAAGTACTTACTGATTCTAGATGACTTGTGGGGAAGTGTTGATCTTAAAGAACTAGGAGTTCCTGAGCCCACGCAAGAAAATGGTTGCAAGATAATAGTGACCACCCGCATTCGTAGTGTCTGCGATTCGATGAGTATTGAGAAAGTAGTCAAGGTAATGCCTCTGCCTCCTGATGAAGCACTGGAGATGTTCAAAGAAAGGGTGGGCAATCGCCCTGAGGACACAGAGGGGCTAGTAAGAAAAATCAGTGACCATTGTGATGGCCTACCACTTGCAATTGTGGTGGTGGCAGAATCCCTGAAAAATCAAAGTGAAAAGCTCTTGTGGATTGATGCTTGTGAAAATTTGAGAAACTCGAGGCCCATAAACCAAAGAATGAAAGAGCAGGTATTTGATCGCTTGAAACTGAGTTATGATCGCTTGGAGACTGGAGCACTGAGAGACAGTTTCTTATCTTGCGCTTTTTATATCGACAAGTTCAAAGATATCAGCACGGGTCATCTTGTTGAATATTTTGCAGCAGAAGGATTGACTAACATAATCGAAAACATCCAACTTGGCGTTCCAATAGGCGACGGATTCATTTTGTTGTACAAACTCAAGGACGTATGCTTGCTAGAAGAGATAGATAGAAATCCGTTCTCCGCATGTATCGATAGGGTTACGCTGAAACTGATCTTGTATATGAATTCTGGAAAGTTCATCTCCGAGAATCTCTCGGACGTAGAAGATGCACCCTCCAAAGAAGAATGGGAAAGTGCTGAGAGGATATCTCTAAGAGCTACTCACATATCAAGACTATCAAGAAGCCCGAATTGCCCCCAACTCAATTCTTTGATGTTTGGTTCTAGCTACTACCTGGAACACATTCCAGATGAGTTCTTTGCTCAAATGGGAGGACTGCGCGTGCTCGATCTATCATTCACAAATGTGAGGTTCTTGCCATCTTCTATTTCCAAGCTTGTCAATCTACGATATCTCTCATTGAAAGCATGCAGATCGTTGGAGACAATAGACACGGCGGTACATCTCAAAAGCCTAGTGTTTTTCAACCTCACGGCATCAGCTATAGAAAAATTGCCCAAGGAAATCTCCGGAATGAAGAACCTAAGAGTTTTTCGGCTTGATGGAACAGTCCATCTCAAAGAAATTGAAAGTGGGGCAATATCAGCGCTCTCCTCTCTGGAAACATTGGACATGGAAGCCAGTGCTTATGCTTGGAGATTGGAGGGCACAAGCACGGAGGTATGTCTTCAAGAGCTTGGCTGTCTATCTCGTCTGGAGGATTTGAAATTAAAAGTTGCATCTCAGAAGGACTTTGAGTACATTAAAGAGGAGGCGAAGCAAAAGTGGAGCAACTTCTATACTTTGAAGTGCTACATTCAAGAGAATAGCAAAATTATGGAGTTCGATCGTATAACCAAAATCTGGACGAGCAAAACAGTGGAGGATCCCGCGCAGGAATACATCGTGAAGGAAAATTACATGAAACAGACACTCTCCAGGAGCAGTCAAAGGAGATTATAGATGACGCTACAGATGTCACCTCCAAATTAATTTTGAGGTGAATACAATCATATTTCTCATTGAATAAACGGTTGTGTATGTTGGGGCAGTCACACAGTTTGCCACAAGACGAGGCCCAAGTCTAACATGCGCAAACCCACCTGCAGCAAAAGTGTCAACGCGCCCTGCCATCTGAGCTAACGATTTGATTTGGGTGCAAAAAAATGTCACTGTAGTTTGACTGCAAGCATTATTTTGTAGGCTTCTTTGTTTAATTTTTAACAAGCAAAAAAAGAAAAGGATAAGTTGTTGAATTTCTTCGGGTCCAAGAGCTTGGTCATGCTTTCTTTATTACAATTTAATTTCATATTTCAAAGGAAATTTTGTTCGAAGCCTAACAACTTGACTGATATTCCAATACAGCCTAACACTTATTTCAAATACCATAAAGTACCTTTCTTTCATCCTTTCTTGCTTTTTGGCTCTTTGTTATGGAAGAAAACCACTAAAAATTAATAACCGAGTAATACAGAGAAGGTTTAGACAAATTTTCAGCTGGACCAACATTTCATCAAGGCTCATCTTTTCTGGCAGGCCCGCGAGCTGAGCGGAGCTTCATACAGATTATTCATATTCAAGCCAGTTCAAACCAAACATGGACGAGCTAGGTTCCAGCTGAACTGAGCCGATCTTAGAAGCGGCTCACTTCATTTATCAGCCCGAGTTCAATGTGGATCCATAGTCTATTATTTTATTTATCAACCATGCACCTATTTCCGAAATATTAAGCACAAACTCAAAAAGTCGTTAATGAGTCTGTGTGAGGGGAGGTCCCATCTAGGAACATGAGAACAATCCAACCTCTCGTTAGGAAATTTTCCAAAATGTGTGTACCTAAAATCTTAACCATCATTGGAAACTAGAAAGGAACTTGTCTCAGGAATCATGAGAAAGGCACAAGTACATTGATGAAATTTCCCCAAAAGTTCCTAAAGCGTAACAAAATCTTTTCTAAACCTCAGCTAATTTCAGGTATTGCTGGGAAGCCGCTTATGATGTTATACCTTTCATTATAGAAAAAAAACATCATTCCAGGTCAAAACTACCATAGTTGAATCAGTTCAAACATCTAGCTTTGTATTCAGACATCTATATATGATTTAGGAGTCATAGACGAACTGAGTTGCTTGTCGATATGTTAAGTTTGGCTCGTTTGTGTTTGCTTTGTGACCTTAATTCAGTCAAATGTGTTACACTAAGCTTGGCTCATACAGAAAAGGTAAGCTGTTTGCTGTGTCCTCGTAAAGTTGTAACATTGTGTAAGCTTTCTCTCTATATTTGGTTCTTCAATGATTACAGTAGATTATTGATAGGTCAAATGTACATGTTCCTCCAGGCCACACTAAGATATTGCTTTGAACTTTTTTTAGAAGTACAATGCATGCGGACACGAGTTCGGGAAACAAGAAACGAGTTTGAACATGAACCACGAACAACAACAACAGCAACAACTAAGCCTTTTCTCATACTAGATGGGGTTAGCTACATGGATTTTTTGTTTCCACAGAACCCTATCATGTGCCATGTTAACTCACAATAAGCTAGATCATTCCTTATTGTTTCTTTCCAACACTTTTGTGGTCATCCTCTACCTCTTTTAATACTTTCAAAATCTAGTTTTTCATACATTCAAAATCTAGTTTTTCTACCTCTACCTATCACAATAAGCTAGATCATTCCTTATTGTTTCTTTCCAACACTTTTGTGGTCATCCTCTACCTCTTTTAATACTTTCAAAATCTAGTTTTTCATACATTTTTATAGGTTCTTCTTTTGATCTTCTTTCTATATGTCCAAACAACCTTAAACGATATTCTCTCATCTTATATTCTATTGGTGTCACTCCTAATTTGTTTCTAATAACCTCATTATGTATACAGTCTTTCCTTATATGACCATTCATTCATCTCAATATTTTTATTTTTGTCACAGACATCTTTTGTACATGTTGATGATTAACACTCAAAATCATAAAACATAGCAGGTCTAATTGATGCTCTATAACATTTACCTTTTAACTTTAATGGTATCTTCTTATTACAAAGAATACTTGATGCTCCTCTCTATTTTAACCGAACAACATTAATTCTATACATAACATCTCCATCAATTCTTTCATCACTCCGAAAAATTGATCCTAGGTATTTAAAACTTTCCTTTTAGGGGATAAAATGTGTGCCAATTTTAATTTCTATGTCCTCTAAAGTAACCAAATGATCAAACTTACATTCTATATATTCTTTCTTTGTTCTACTAAGTTGGTGGCCTTTGTTTTCTAATGTTTCTCTCCATAGTTCCAATTTTCTTTTAACTTTTTACTTAGACTCCTCCACTAACACAATGTCATCTTCAAATAACATACACCAAGGTACTTCATTTTGAATATGTTTTGTTAACTCATCAATCACTATTATAAATAAGTATGGACTTAAAGTTGATCCTTGATGTAACCGAGTATTAACTTCAAAGAAGTCTGTCGTTCCTTCATGAGTCCTCACGCATGTTTTTGCACCATCGTACATGTCTCTTATAAGGTTAAAGTATGTCAATGGGATACTTTTTTTTCAAAGATTCTCCAAAGAACCTCCCTCGATACTCCATCGTAAGCTTTTTCTATATCAATAAATATCATGTGAAGGTCTTTCTTTTTTGCTCTAAAATGCTTCATAAGACGTCTCAAAAAGTGAATCGCTTCAATAGTAGATCTGCCTGGCATGGATCCAAATTGGTTCTCTGTTATACTTGATACTTGTCTTAACCTATGTTCGATAATTCTTTCCTACAATTTCATAGTATTCCTCATTAACTTGATACCCCGATAAGTGTACTCACTAAATATGAGTATAAGTGTACTCACTCTCCATTCTTTGGGTATCTTTTGGTTTCTTCATATTTCATTAAATAGTCTTGTGAGCCAAGTGATTCATGTTTTTCCTAGTTTGAACGTGAACACTTGTGAAATAATAAACAACTCATTCACATGTTTGAACATAGATTAAAAGAAAAAAATAAAAATATGAACAAAAGGAGAACCCTTTAGTGTGAGTAAAGGTTTGGTTTTGGTGTCAGGCTCATTTGATGTTAGGTGATGAATCTTGGTGACCAATTCAATACCGGAGGCTTTCTTTTCTATTAGCCAGCAAAAGTAAGGAGTGCGCATTTTAGATTTCTCCATTTTTTGGCATGTTTTCTGACAATATAGGCAAATGAGGTGCGATTTTCATTATTAACAACTTAATAGATGCCTTTCGTAAATTTGCCGCTCCCTTTATAATGCAAAGGGGCCGAGGACTTCAAATTTGGCATGTTTATGATAGAATTTTGTTGGAGTACTTAAAATGAAGATTAAAGGCATGAAATCAAACGTGTCTATCAGAAATACTTGCTATAATGTTCGCAATCTAAGTGAATCCATGTCCCGGTGTATTCATTTAAGTAATTGATACATTGCGTTTAAACAAGGAAGTTGATTGTCTTTTGATTCTTGTATTGCACACTTAGGGACGAAGAAAAGGGGAAAAGGAGGCGTTAGCTCCACGTTTGGATGTCATTTACAGAGGCTATTTCTGTTAATTTGGTCATTCTAGACTTAGAAGTTGCTCTTCACTAGCTAGCGGGTCAACTCGAAAGAAACTTCAAGTTGGAGGACGAGTTCACACCTGTGTGTTGCACATCTGGTAGGGGTCTGCCTAACCCCAGCTTCCCATTGAAAAAATTCCTTAGCAATAAAACATAAATGCATCTGAAGAGTTCCAAGTGTTTGAAAGTGTGCAAGTTCTTCAAATTGCTTGACAACAAGGTCAAAAGTGCTGGTCTTTTGATTCACAATTTTCCCATTCAGATGAAGTGTTTTAGTGATGGTATTTGGCTCTAATATGCTTGTTTATGAAGGGCACATTAGCGAACGGTGAGAACATTGAAGTGAAGAAACTCCTGTTGGGTTCAACACAAGGAGTGAAGGAATTCTTGAACGAAATTAAGTTGCTTGTGAGAGTTCAGCACAAGAATTTGGTCACCTTATTGGGTTGCTGTATGCAAGAAGGAGAAAAGATTTTTGTTTATGATTAATTCCCTAATAAAAGCCTTGATTACATTTTTTTCGGTACTCTCTCTCCCTGTCATATTGTGTGCTAATTCAGTAAGTTCAGTTTGTTAAGATAATCTGCAGTTGATATCTGCCTGTCTGATTTCCTCAATGTACTTTATTGTATGTTTAGTTCTTCACCGGAATTAGCTCAAATCTTATCATTGCCATTAAAATGAAGACCTTTTCTTTTTTGCCTTTTCGTTTGATGTAGAAGAACTTGGTGTTCTATACCATATGGTTGAATAGGACGACATCAACCATGAGAAAATGTTAGTTCCTCAAGTGAGTTTGCAAAATCTTTGCAGATTCGATTAAATTTTCAAATAAGAGATAGTTTTTGATATCTTATTAGAAAACATTTTATTATTAGTGGAATCAAAACTATTACCACATTACTGAAATCAACAAATGTTGTGTATTCAAGGAGCATACAAAATCTTTAATTATTCTTGAAAGTAAAAAGAAGGCTTGTGGCATATTGTGCCCCTAGACAGAGCCAAGTTGTTGCATGTCTTTTTGTTCTACCTTGTGGATGGAAAGATTACTAAAATAGTGGATGCTTATGCGCCTATAATTGTTGACATAAAAAAATTTACAAAAGTTTTCTGTTATTCATAACTCTGCTCATGTAAAGGATCACCATTGCATTGTCAGTCCCAAGCCCGGATAAAGGATGAGGGTTGTGTTAGGCTTCCGTCAACCAGCATGAAACTTTGTTGGATTTTTATACCATAGATTACACAAATTATAAGCATTGCTTTGGGGCGTCCCCGCCTATCAACGCGTTGTAGAGCCCGAATACAATTATAAGTCAAGGGTCACTATATTTTCGCTTGAATGTAGTGAATCAATTGTAGAAAGGATTCCTACATCATGAACGGGTGTGGGTAAAGAAGTTAGTCCTATTACATTGCCACCAAAATGTAGTGAATAATTTACAGAGAGGGTTTCTGTATTTTCAATATGGACGGATGCAGGGGACAAGGAAGCTAGTCTACATAATAAGAGTCGTATTGGTTCTTAGAATATCGGAACATTATCCGATAAGCTAATGGAGGTGGTAGATACTATGATTCGGAGAAAGATTCATATTCTATGTTTATAAGAAACAAAGTGGGTTGAAGAAAAAACAAAAGAGATAGATGATACATGTTTTAAATTATGGTACTCATGTAAGAAAAAAGCTCGAAACGGAGTTGGTATTATTATAAATAAAGATTTAAATGATAGTATAATAGATATACAATGATATGATGAGTGAATCATAATGTTGAAATTAGTGTTAGGAGTAAAGGTTTCGAATATAGTTTGTGCTTACGCACCACAAGTAGGACTAGAAGCTAGTATAAAGACGACTTTTTGGGAGGAGTTAGATAAGGCGATTCAAAGAATTCCATAAAGGGAGATGATTTGTTTAGGAAGAGAATTAAATGAACATGTCGGTAAAGAGGTAGAAGGATATGAAGGTATTCATGGAAACTTTGGTTTTAGGGATATAAATGAGGAAGGTAGGGAGATTTTAAATTTTGCTATGACATTTGAACTCTTTATAGTCAATACAATATTCAACAAATGAGATAATATTTAATTACTTATAAGAGTGGTTTATCACAAATACAAATTGATTATTTTATTTATAGAAAAAAAGATCGAACATGTTATAAAGATTGCAAGATAATTTCAGGAGAAAGCTTAACCAACCAACATTGACTTTTAATTATGGATTTATAGGTAAAAAAGTGGACAAAGAAGAAAAGAGTATATCAAGTTATTCAGACTAAATGGTGGAACCTGAAAAGCGAGAAAGAAGGTATATTTAAACAGAAAGTCTTGAAGATGATGCTTGGAATTATGCTAGTACACCTTGTGATATATGGAACAATATGGCTATACATATTAGGAAAGTAGGTGAATTTAAGGGAGGTGTTCTAGCATAGAAAGAAGCTTGGTACTGGAGTGAAGTAGTACAAAATAAAATCAAGGCAAAGAGAGCATGTTACAAATTACATTATGCTAAGAAAACTAGTGAAACTTTAGAGGCTTATAAGAAAAAAAAAGAAGGAAGTGATTCACCTTTTGAGACGTCTTGTGGGAAAGAATTATCGAACGTAGGTTAAGACAAGTATCGAGTACAACAAAGAACCAATTTGGATTCATATCAGGCACATCTAATGTTGAAGCGATTCACCTTTTGAGACATCTTATGGAACATTTTAGAGCAAAAAAGAAAGACCTTCACATGATATTTATTAATCTAGAAAAAACATATAATAGGGTACCGAGGTAGGTTCTTTGGAGAACCTTAGAAAAAAAGTATCCCATTGACATACATTAACCTTATAAGAGACATGTATGATGGTGCAAAAATATGTGTGAGGACTCATGAAAGAATGACATACTTCTTTGAAGTTAATATTGGGTTACATCAAGGATCAACTTTAAGTCTATACTTATTTATAATGGTAATTGATAAGTTAACAAAACATATTCAAGATGAAGTACCTTAGTATATGTTATTTGGAGATGACATTGTGTTAGTGGAGGAGTATGAAGAAAAAGTTAATAGAAAATTAGAACTATGGAGAGAAACATTAGAAAGTAAAGGCTTTCGACTTAGTAGAACAAAGACATAATATGTGAAATGTAAGTTTAATCATTTGGTTACTTTAGAAGATATAGAAATTAAAATTAACACACATTGCATTCTTCAAAAGAAAAGTTTTAAATACTTAGGTCAATTTTTCAAAGTGATGGAAGAATTGATGGAGATGTTACGCATAGAATTAGTTTTAGTCGGTTAAAATGGAGAGGATCATCAGGTATTCTTTGTGATAAAAAGATACCATTAAAGTTTAAAGGTAAATATTATAGAACATCAATTAGACCTACCATGTTTTATGGTTATGAGTGTAGGGCAATTAATCATCAACTTGTACAAAAGATGTTTGTGACAGAAATGAAGATGTTGAGATGGATGAATGGTCATATAAGAAAAGACTGTATACATAATGAGGTTATTAGAAACAAATTAGGAGTGACACTAATAGAAGATAAAATGAGAGGATATCATTTAAGAAGGTTTGGACATATAGAAAGAAGATCAAAAGAAGAACCTATAAGAAGGTATAAAAAACTAAATTTGAAAAGTATTAAAAGAGGTAAAGGACGACCACAAAAGTGTTGGAAAGAAACTATAAAGAATGATCTAGCTTATTGTGAGTTAACCTAACATGGCACATGATAGGGCTGTGTGGAAACAAAGAATCCATGTAGCCGACTCCGTCTAGTATGGGAAAAGGCTTTGTTGTTGTTGTTGTTGTTTTCTGCTATTCATACTTAATAAGTTAGTTTATGAAACAAACATCAACGCATCAATGTTAGGCACCATTCTGTCTTACCCACTAAAGTTATTTGCTCCTCATTTTTTATTTTCTTAAGGGAAATATTTTTCTCAAAAATGTAGATAAAGTAGAAATGGGAAGATCGCTTCAGGATCATACAAGGAGTGGCGAAGGGCATCCTTTATTTGCACGAAGAATCTCAAGTCAGAATCATTCACAGAGATATTAAACCGAGCAAGGTCCTGCTAGATGATCAGTTTGTTCCGAAGATATCAGATTTTGGTATGGCAAGGCTTTTCCCTGTGGAGGCTACCCATCTCGACACATATAAGATCGCTGGAACCTAGTAAGTGTGCAATTATTTGCCTAAAGATTGGCAAAGTTTCTTGGAGTTCAACTTTTAAATGGTAACGTGCAGCTTTCTTGGCTTTTCTTCCAAAGGAATTAATTCATTTCAAGCATATATTCTGGGAGATTGATATCTGTTGTTTTCAAATGAAGCCGTTCCTTCCCCTGTAATAGTTTTCTTTGCATAAAAAACAACAACAACAACTAAGCCTTTTCCCATACTAGATGGGGTTGGCTATATGGATTCTTTGTTTCCACGTAGCCTTATCATAATTTATAATGGTAAATAAGTCCGACAAAATTTTAAGTTGCCTGTCATGGGACCGGCCAATGCAAGGGTGATCCCTTGTGGAGTTTTTGTATGCCTAAAACCTTTTCTGAAAATATAAATAAGATGGAATCAGAATTTTTTCAGATATTCACACATCCGAAGGGACATCATCTTGTGCTTGTTAAGAGATTCAGATTATTGATGTACTACCACTGATTCTCTTCCTTTTTATATCCTTTTCATCAGTGGCTATACTAGAAATGTGAATAAGATTGAATTGAAGTTTTCCGTATCTTTTCAAGGCACAGCATTGTGTGCTTCTCATGATGATGTCCACTGATTCTCTTCTTTCTTTGTCTATCTTTCTACCAACGGCTATATGGCACCCGAGTATGCAATGCATGGATATCTGTCAAAGAAGTCTGATGTGTTCAGCTTCGGTGTGCTGACTTTAGAGATTGTTAGCGGACGGAAAAATTATGTCGAAAACTTGGAGGACGAGCTCGAGATCTCTTGAACTATGTGAGTGAGCTATCTATAGCTAACCTCCAAATGCATTTTCATATAATTTGCTGAGTAACATCGCATGTTTCACTGAAGCAAACAAGAAAAGCTTCTTGTTACATCAAAATTAAACTTGCCCTGTCCTTGAGCGACTGAAAACGGATTTTATTCTACTCGAGTCCATGGTTATAGACGGTTACTACATTGTACAAAAACAGCCTTTCATGGCCCTAGTGAAGCCATCCATTTCATCCTGGACATTCTATGTGAAAAAGTGAACCCCGTATTCACGATGACTCAGGTAGTCAGATTGTCGCCGATTTCAGGCTCTCGTTTTCATGTTCTGTTGACAACTTTATTAAATGTAAGGCTCAGCAAGCTCCATGTCCGAAGCTGATCTTGCAAGGTTTTCAATGATGTCTAGATTTTCAATTAGGTGTAAAACTTGCTGTTGAACTAAAAAGTAAAATTTAATGGGATACAAAAACATGATAAGAGTTTTGTTTTTATTTAGTTGTTTCTTGGGAATCATCGGAAGCACTATAAAAGATAGAAGCAGGCAAAGATGGTTAATTTTATCCTTTTATTTTTGGGTGAATATGATATTTTGGGGCTCCTGAAGACATGGACTTTATCACAAGAAGGAAAGCAGCTAAATTTGGTAGACCAGAATTTAGGCTATTTCAATGAAGAGGAGGTCTTGCTCTGCATTCAGATAGGGTTGCTGTGCTGTCAAGCAAAAGTTGATGCAAGACCCACCATGTTTTCTGTTGTTCAGATGATTACTTATGATTCCTGTATACTGACTAAGCACAAACGCAAGTCCATGCTCATCACATTTCAGCATTCTTGAGATTTGGTTTCTTAGCAGTTAGGTAAAGATTAACATAGACTATAAGAACGACTCCACTATTTTTATTGATATCAAAATTTGAAAAACTCAAGTAATACAAGCGTGGGCATGAACACCAATACCCACGCAGAAGTCATGGAAAGAATAGCTATGTACAAAATGAAGTTATTTGCCACCCAAACTCGACACGCTTATAGAGTTTGTGGAAACATAGTCATACTATGAGTAATTAGAATCAGAAACAGTTAGAGAAGAAGAAGGGTCGTCCGACGTCTTACTTGTCATCCCAGTTGACCTTGAACCAGTAAAACGACTGCCTAGTCGGCCATGGATACGCGCGGGCACATACAATTCTTCCTTTTGTTAGCCTTCGTTCTTCATGTAAATGTTGTTCGCCTACTTCGCAAAAAGATTACTTGAACAAAGTTCTCTTCTTCCTGAAAGAGATGAGTAGATCAGACGCTTACACGCACAGAGATTGGCGTGCAGACTGCAATATGGGGTGAAAGTGGGCTGAGCTGTTCACGAGCTCAACTTGACTGAGAAAGAACTTGAACTCAACTCGACTTTGCAATGCTCGGCTAGAGAGAGAGAGAGAGAGAGGGAGTTATCGGTATAAACTTTGAACTGAGAACTTTTCAAGGTCAAGCTAATTCACGAGCTCAATGGAACTTGATTAGATTGGAGCTCAATGAGATCAATCTTCAGCTGAGCTTAATCGAGTCAATCTTGGTTGTGTCGACATCAACTCAAATCTGAAGATCGAAGCTTGAGCTAAGATTTTCTTATCGACGGCTCGATTACACCCGTACTGCAATATTAAATTGCCTCTGTGGACTACGGCTGCATCAAGTTGCTTTCTGCCAGTCTGTCCAAGTTCCACCAGTCTGCCTTTTCTATGCTATCCCTATCATACTTTTCGACTCTAAAAATGTTATATAATAATTTTTTTCAATACTTTTACAGTCTTCTTCTTCTTGTATTCATCGCCTAGTTTTTGTTACCTTTTCTTGATATTTTATTTGATCGTCTCTCTACAATCCATATCGTTTTCTAAAAGAAAATATTCATAATTTTTTTTTAAATTTCAGGTGCGATAGCGGCCTCACCTCTGTGATGAATAGATTCACAACGACTACTTGACATCAAGGCCTATGAACCAAAAATAAGGGGAAAAAGAGAAGAAATTATGAATGACAAAGAAGCTTAAAGGATACGGCAATCAACACAATTATACTTGATTGACTGCAGCCTAGTTTTGAACTCGTCAACATTTTAAAAATTCTGATCCGATCCAAATACAGTTTTGAGATCAATATCAGGAAAGCAATAATGCATTGGATATGAATACCATATCCGCCCCGTTCGGTTTAGAAACTTCCAAAGTGGGCTCACAATTCACAGTAGTAGTTAACCTACCCTGTCATGGAGCATGGGCCTAGCCTACCTAACCAAGTGGTGGAACCAATCCATTCCATTTGGACTCTTTTCGCGGTCAAACTCCGCGTTTCATCTTACGATATCAGGGAGGGAGGGTGCACTAATGTCAAAGAAGTACTTCGGATGGGGTCTACTCTGAACCATTCAATGGTCTCACAACTACGCTCTACGCTTTTTTGCTTTTGAAAATTCGAATTCACTCTCTCTCTCTCTCTCTCTCTCTCTCTCTCTACGGTGGATGGCAGGTACCAATGATATTGAGAGAGAGAAGGAGGGAAGAAAGAGAGGGAGATAGGGACGTCACACGGAGACAAGAAGTAGAGAGAGAAAGGCAGCCGTCTTTGTCTCTCTCTCTCTCTCTCTGCCATCTTCGTTTCCGTTTGGCTGAAAAAAGTTGCAAAGTTCCCGACTTGTGAGATTCTACAGTAGGGGAAAGAAACTCCAACACAAGGATCTAAGAACTTCGAGATCTTTGGCAGCTGAAATGGTGAATTGGGAACTCAAGAACTGCTGCCACCGAGATCAAAAGGCCTTCTTGATTATCATCGGCATCTACTTCTTCGTAATCCTCTTGGTAAGTATCTCTCTCTCTCTTGGTCGCTCGAGTCTGGTGTCTGTCATGATTTTGTTGGACGTGCATGATGAGTTTGGTATTAATTTTTGTGATGAGTTTTGTCTTGTGGTGTTATCGGATTGGTTGGCTTTGTTACTTAAGGTACACATTGCGAAGGATACGAACACAGAAATTTATCTGCAATATCCGGAAAAGGGGGTAATCTGGGATGTTGCATTATTCTGCGTGAGTTACAAGTTGCAACATGCTAGTTTACACTTGTTCGTTTATCCCGGTTATCGAATAGGTGTGAGTTTTTCATTTTTCAACGGGTCGTGAATAATATCTGCCTAATTTTGCTTGTTAAACTCATGCCGAGGGTTGAGGTTCGAACAAACATTTTTTTTGAATCGGTAAATGGAAAAATAGTATGCTTTGGGATTCTTCATTCTTTGATTGAAGTTGCATCCTTTTCGTGCTTGAGTTTTGCAATTCATGCTTTCTCCAATTTCTTGAATATCTGGGCATATAGATGAAGGGATGGTGAGTCATACTTCTGATGGATTCTTTTAAGGCATTTCATGAACATCCATATCAGCATAATATGTGATAATTGTAGCTAAGCAACTCGCGTTTTGGGATTATGGCAGCTATGGAGGACGTTTTTGATGACACCCTTCAAGCTCATCACTGTGTTTCTTCATGAAGCAAGCCATGCGATCGCATGCAAACT
This sequence comes from Brasenia schreberi, assembly GCA_036023115.1. Taxonomy (NCBI): domain Eukaryota; kingdom Viridiplantae; phylum Streptophyta; class Magnoliopsida; order Nymphaeales; family Cabombaceae; genus Brasenia; species Brasenia schreberi. The sequence goes on from JAYKKT010000080.1 coordinate 604,502, forward strand.
CACTTGTGGACAGGTAAAATCCTAACTCTTTTTCATATTCTCAATCCAAGTGCTCATGGGCTAACCCCTTCATTTTTCTTTAAAAACACCGATTTGCTTGAAATTTTAATGCCAATTCTGTTTCAGCTGTTAAATAGAATTTTGTGTTGCTCATATAGTATTTAAGCAAGAAGTTTCTGGACTTCCAGTTTCATAACTGGTTTTATCTGTGCTCTTTGTATTTTAGGTAAAACTCTATTACTGATTCAGACTATACAAATTGCATATGATAATCCACCAAAATGAGCTTTGGGCGTGATTTTCTCCTCTGCTACAAATATACGTAATGGATGCAACATTAGCAATGCATTGTTGTGAATCGTGATACCTTGTTATTTTTCTGTTTATTTCTACTGTTACTGGATCTCGATGTAGGCTTTCTGGTCAATTGTACATTGTCTAGACTAGTAGTATTTAGTCTTTACTATTTAGACATATAAATAGTTTCTATTTGAAGATTTACAGTTAGAAGTTGAAGAACGTAAGGGAATACTATGTACACCTCTTGAGGATATCCATAACTCAAGATTTAAAGTAAGGAAATTATCTAATTAATTAATATTCAAGATTTAAAGTCGGAATAAGTGGTTCTGAGCAAAAGGTGCTATTTCTTGGATATGCTGAATTCAAAGCCAAAATCAACAGTAAGAGGTTGTCATAGTTAAATGTCAATGCGGGATCTAATCATAAAAGATTTGGTTTACCACTGTTTGTGTATCCATCCAGCCCCTGTACTTGTCTTGTCAAATCCGGAGATCAGATACAACTGTTTGTCTAACGTTTTATTTCACAAAGAAATGTTTATCACATCCAAGTAAGCATTAGTCTATCTTATTTTAAACATCCTGCATCTCATCTTGTTAACTACCACTCGTAAATTAGCTCAGTGTTGATCGGTTCATTTACTGCCTCATGACTCAAATTTTGATTGGCCAAAGTCAAAGTCCTTGATTTTGCGTCAATTTTTGTGGCTTACATTTAATGTTTAAGCTAATTTGCATTTAATTGTGGTAATTGCATTATATAGGTGGAAGGTATAAAGGTCCATGCTGATGAAGGTGGTGTAACACTGACACGTGGTGGGATATACTGGATAATCTTGCCTGCTGGATGTAATGATCTTTATCATTTCTCTATTACCTCATATCTTGTTTTGGCTATAGAATATTTGATGCAATATGATTGCCATAAATTGCTAAACCCTTTTCAGCGACCCTATATTTCACATTGCATGACATAGATAAATATAGATGAACCGTAGATGCCAATTTAATATCCATGCAAATGAAACCTGCTAAATTGAGCATACATTTTTCTGGATAGTCAAAATATGCATTGGTTGGTTAATACGAGTGATTGATCTGTCACACTAATGGTGAAAATGTAAAAATATTGTATAAATATCAACAATTCATTAATTAGTAATACCACCACTTCTCAGCCAGTAATCATTTTTAGAATGCATATAATAAAGCAAGAAACGAATACATTCATAAACCAAAAGATGCCCAAGGAATGGAGAGCGAGTACACGTATACCCATATATAAGAACAAGGGAGACATTCAAAATTGTACGAATTATCAAGATATGAAGTTAATGAGTCTTACTATGAAATTATGGGAAAGAATTATTGGACGTAGGTTAAGACAAGTATCGAGTACAACAAAGAATCAATTTGGATTCATGCTAGGCAGATCTACTCTTGAAGCGATTCACCTTTTGAGATGTCTTATGGAACATTTTAGAGAAAAAAAGAACGACCTTCACATAATATTTGTTGATCTAGAAAAAGCTTATGATAGGGTACGAAGATAAGTTCTTTGGAGAATCTTAGAAAAAAGAGGTATCCCATTGATATACATAAACCTTATAAGAGACATGTATGATAGTGCAAAAACATGTGTGAGGACTCATGAAGGAATGACACAATTCTTTGAAGTTAATATTGGGTTACATTAAGCATCCACTTTAAGTCCATACTTATTTATAATGGTGATTAATGAGTTAACAAAACATATTCAAGATGAAGAACCTTGGTGTATGTTATTTGCAGATGACATTGTGTTAGTGGAGGAGTCTATGAAAAAAGTTCATAGAAAATTAGAACTATGGAGAGAAACATTAGAAAGTAAAGGCTTTCAACTTAGTAAATCAAAGACATAATATATGGAATGTAAGTTTGATCATTTGGTTACTTCAGAGGACATAAAAATTAAAATTGGCATACATTGCATCCCTAAAAGGAAGTTTTAAATACCTAGGGTAAATTTTTAAGAGTGATAGAAGAATTGATGGAGTTGTTATATATAGAATTAATGTTGGTTGGTTAAAATGGAGAGGAGCATCAAGTATTCTTTGTAATAAAAAGATCCATTAAAGTTAAAAGATAAATACTATAGAGCAATAATTAGACATGCCATGTTTTATGATTATGAGTGTTGGATAGTTAATCATCACTATGTACAAAAGATGTTTGTGACAAAAATGAAGATGTTGAGACGGATGAGTGGTCATATAAGAAAAGACCGTATATATAATGAGGTTATTAGAAATAAATTATGTGTGGCACCAATAGAGAATAAAATGAAAGAATATCGTTTGAGGTAGTTTGAACATATAGAAAGAAGATCAAAAGAAGAACCTCTAAGAAGGTATAAAAAACTAGATTTTGAAAGTATTAAAAGAGGTAGAGGACGACCTCAAAAGTGTTGGAAAGAAACAATAAAGAATGATCTAGCTTATTGTGAGTTAACCGCTAACATGACACATGATAGGGCTCTGTGGAAACAAAGAATCCATGTAGCCGACCCTGTCTAGTATGGGAAAAGGCTTTGTTGTTGTTGTATATAATAAAGCAAGACTTTGTTTCTTAATAGTCTGACTTTGGTCTTATGGTGGAGGGTAGTTTGGAATGCATATGATACAGACAAGATTATACTGTGAATAGAAGGAAAGAATCAGTTGTCCTTCCATGGATAGATTTGGGCAAATAATTATATGTATCACTGATGATTGTGATGATGGCTACTCAGTGGCAAGTTTCTTAAAATGTATTACTTGAAGTGTAAATCATAAAGCATTTGTCTTACAGTCTTTCAACTATTACTTCATTAATTTGTTTACCACACTTTGTGAATTGATTGGAATTGTCTTACGTGAAGTGTATAAAATTTGTATTACTATTTTATTCATTCATGATGACCACTTTTATCTAACATATTGTAATTTCAGATCTTGGTTCATCATTTTGGGGAATGGTTTTTATACTATCATCAACAAATCTTATCACTGCAAGAATTGCTGCTGCATGTTTCGTCATCGCGTTGCTTATTGTGCTCATTGTTGCAAAAAATGTAAGCAAAAATAACATGCATTTGCAGTCATGTCATGGATTTAACAGGTGATCAATGGTACTTCTTTTCATTGTTGACTTACTCTGATCATGTTTGTACGTTACTCTTCTGGATTGGTTACGGAGCAATTAGTGGACGCTTCGAGGGCTTTGTATTGGTAAATATTTTCTCAATTTATATATTTCTCTTCATGCATTATGTTATAATGATTTGATTACTGAAACTATGTTCTCCCTGCTGTTTACTGTTGACCGTGTGGTCAACATAAATTTTTTTGCAGGTTTTATTTTTCTCCTTGCTATAGTTTGGCTGTTGCAAGAGAAGACTACAATCCATGCACTTCGCTATGTCATTCTGTTCATTGGTATGAACCCAACTGAACATCTTTCCGCTATGTGTCTGTTTCATTTAGGTTTTGTTTTTATAATGTGATTTGTAACTTTTGACATTCATTTGGCAAACAACAGGTGTAATGAACAGTTTGTTTTCAGTTTATGGTACGTTAGCTCTTGGTAACTTTGTGTATTAATTTTGTTCTGATAAAGAAGGCTAATAAGTCACATACAAGCAATAGAAATATGAACTATCAAACGCACTCGTTTACTCTTACATGTTATGCAGATATTTATGATGATCTAATATCGCGAAGAGTTAACTCAAGTGATGCTGAAAAATTTGCTGAGCTTTGTTTATGCCCTTGCAATGGAGTTACATGGGGGGTCATTTGGTGAGATGTTCTGATGGAGGGCTAAAGTTCTTTTCATCATGTTACTGTGTTCTGCTCTTTCTTATTTAATCGCCTCTCTGAAAACAATCATTATACCTGTAGGGGATTAATATCCTTCGCATTCCTTTGTGGGGCCATGTATCTAGGACTTGTTATCTTATCGTGAGGTTTGTTGTTCTGACTTCTGAGTACTTTGACATGTGATTCTGACATGCATTTTGCATTTTTGTGTCCCATACTTTCTCTTCCATGCTTTTCTCATCATCATCATCATCATCATCATCATAATCTCTCTCTCTCTCTCCATGGGTGCACACACTCCCACATACACACCAATCCTTTTGATATGTGGAGCATGCCCGTATAATAACTACTAATATTCATGTGACACGATGATTACTGGAGCTTAGGAATGAAAGTATGCTTCACAAAAGTTGGCAATATCAATTGCTTTATTGTATCTTTGAGTCTTTAATAGATAAGAATCATCATGAAATCAATGCCGAAGCTATTCTTAAGAATATAATTATGTGTTTACATTTCATACGGTTGCATTACAAATATGTTTGTTGTGGTAGGCTATGAATTTAAAGGAAAACTTGATATGTAATGTTTGGTAGTAAAAGCCTAACAATGCTGATTCTTTTTATAAAGCATAAGCTATCTTCGCATTATCCTTTTGCTAGATTAGTTAAGTGAAAGGATATTAACATTTTTGCATTGTATGTTAATGAATGTTAACCTATAAACTTATACGGAAATGGATAAGACAGAATTTTATGCTCTTCTTGTTAGAAGTGTTGGAAACGACAGGAAAAACGGAGCGAGCCATCAAGCATTGAAAAACACCAGAAACAGAGGAAAAAGATGGAAGGGAAAGTATGGATTACTATGTTGCATGGATACGGGTATGGTACCCGGTATGGGTACGGGTACGGGATACACAATTTTCTAAAAAACTAAGGTACGGGTACGTCACTATTAAAAAATTATATATATATATATATATACATATATATATATATATACACACACAATTATATAGAGCATTCTATATTTTAAAGAGCATTCTAGTGTTTGTGAATAATTTTATTCTAACTATGATTATGACTATGAGAATGCCATTTATATTCTTCTTGAAAGTAAGAACAATTAAACAACAAACACATACCTGATACCAGAAGTCGTCAATTGAATTTGCAAGGAAAGATTTGAAACCAACATAAAAGGCAATCCCCATCATTGGGGTTGCAGTGCTTACCATAAAAGAATCAAGAGTTCCTGAAGAAGCATCATTTCAAGAATATCATAAATCAGAATAATGAAGTCAACAACATATAAGCAAGACCAACATATGCAAAAAGAATTAATGAAGAGATAGATAGACCTTTATAAATGGTATATCTTGCCGAACCACATAAATCCTTCTCCTGTTTTATATTTTTTGTGATTGTCCATGTTCTTCCGCATCAAATCATTTATTTGTGCAACAAAAGCAAATATTAATGATAGGGCCAATCTCTGCACAAGAAATGGATCATGAATCATGATAAAACGTAGCACTAATATTGAAGCTTTTAAACATTAGAGCTTGCTATCATGACAAAAGGAAAATGAATGGAAGGAATGACCTCAACAGCTGCTTGTCCAAGATGTCATGCAGCAATACGCACAACAGCATCAGAACATGTAGCACAATATCAAAACAGCATATTGTACTATAACCTCCCAAACCCCACAGGCCCACAACAACCATAAATGACTGGCATCTTAAAGTATGAACCACAATAATATCAGGATGGTCGTTCAACCCTTTAACAACCTCTCTCTTACTTCAAAGAAGCAAGGGGAGAAGCACAAAAGGACAAGTCAATCTCATTAAATTTAATATTAAAAAATAATATATCAGCCGAACAGAGATGCAAACTATATTTGCCTTGATGAAAGAGTCATGCTACAGCCTACAGCCAACTATACTAATCATGATGAAAGAATTTACGCATATTAACGTATTTGCAATACTATACTGATATACATGTTTTCTCAAAATAGCAACATCCGGAAGCCAAAGTGAAAATGAGCCATATGCTTTGATATACTACCTGAGATTGAAATATCTGTATATTCTAAGGCATGCCAGGTCCCTTAGACATCACTATAATAATAAATAATGAAGCACAACCCACACCAATCTTTTGTCATACACACACACGCAGAGAAAGAGAGAGAGATGTTGTAAATATCATTTTGATTAAAGCAAATAACTTCATAATTGATGCTCGGAGAGAAGACCACGCAGGAAAGATCATATGCAGACAAAGCACCAAGGCGGCGGAAACCCTAAAAACGGAAATGGTATACTTGAACGACGATCGGCGATCGGTGGTCTGCGGTCGGCCTGAGACGAAGCGATGTAGGGTGGCAGGAGGGAGGTGGCTGGTGAGTGCGAAGGAGAGAGCCAGAGAGTAGAGGAGAAATCGGGAGGCAGAGGGAGCAGAGGGCATTGGGAGACAGAGGGGGGGTTATAAACTATTTGGATCGGATTCGGGTCAGTTGACCCAAATCCAGTCCATCCACGTACCGAGTACCGGTACGTGGCGTACCCATTTCTGGGTACACGTACTGGTACATGTATTAAAGTACCAGTATGCCACGATGCGTATGGGTACGTACCCAACATACCCATATGCGTACCCGTACCCAGTACGTACCGGATAGGGTACGAGGCCCAAATGGGCGTACCCGTGCTACATAGATGGATTATGAAGATTGGAGGAGGGGACCAGGCCCTCCAATGGAGGCTGTCCTCTTTCTCTCTCTTTGTATTAATGTGAAAACCCTTAACCCTAATACAAGATGTTCAGTCCTTATATAGTGGATTGTTCAACATAAAATGACTAAAATACCCTTAGTAATAAGGATAAGAACTATTATGATAATATCTAAAATACGGAGAATTACTAGAAATACTAAATTATCACATTCTTCGATAAGAAGAATAAAATACTGTTAAAGGATCAAATTTATAGTGGACTTATAGTGCACTTCTTGTCTTATTGCTCTTCTCTTATTGCTATATATTTTTATTTCTGTTTGTAGTTATTTATTTTTAAAGGTACCTTTAAATTGGACTTCATTAATACACTTATGTAATTAATCTTATTATAATGCTGGTTATAAGAAGGAAAACCCTACCAGTCTAGGTTAGACGTATAGAAGTGAATAAGAAGAAAGAGAAAGGGTGACAACTCAAAAAGGGGTATGCACACTTGATTACCATCTTCTATCATTCTTCACCTTATTTTGTTCTTAAATCTTCATCAAACCAACATGGTATGAGAGTCATGTTGATTTCACCAAGAAAACAATGGTAGATTGTAACCGTCAAGGAGTATCAGTATGGGACATGTAACTTAGAGTAGTCTAGAAGCAAAACCGCAATTATCGCAGCATGCCGACTGCAACAATCAACCATAAGTGAAGAAATCAAGAAACATAGAAGGGAGATTCAAGAAAGAGTTTCATAATTCAACATGCATGAACGACCTGAAAATCAAACCATTCCAAATCACCAATATAAAATTGGATGATAAGAATTATAAAGAATGGACAATATCGATAGAACTTGTCCATAAATTGAGAGGAAAGTTAGGAATTGTAAGGGAAACTCAAGTATGCCCTATTGAAGACAACCTAGATTTTGAGCGGTGGCCAAGGAGGATGCTTTGGTGAGCTTCTGGTTAATACAATTCATGTTTCTTACAATTAACAAAACATTCATGTATATGGAGCCAATCGCTAAAATTTGGACAGTAGTTGAAGAAGCATATTCCATGAAACATAATATTGTAAAGGAATATTAAGTACTGAAAAAAAAAAAGTTACCAAGGAGATAAATCTATAAGTGACTACTGCGGAGAGATTCGTTGGCGGTAGAATGAATGCAACACATTATAGAAAATAAATGCAGCCATTGCATGAAAGAAAGGACAACAGATAACGAGGTGAGGAAAGTGTTTGATCTTCTTTGGAGAATTTCACCCCAATATGAATCCATTAAGATTAACATACTTAGCAAGAAAGACTTGTCCTTAATCAGGATTGTATATTCCTTACTTTTAAGAGAAGATAGAATAAATCTCAAAAAAAGTTATAAGGCACAAACTAGGAAAAGTGCTTTTGGTAAAGAGTTGCTACTAGAGGAAGAGGAGGTGGACAATCCCAACAATTTGAAGATAGGAACAAATTACAATGTTCCCACTGTGTTAAGAGAAAACAAGCCCAAGATCATTGTTGGGAAATCATAGAAAAATCAACATATTACAAAGATCACAAGAATTATGTGGTTGCCTCTATCGAAAAGACACCAAAGTCGATTGCACATGATGAGATGATAGATTTAAGAAGGAAGATTGTAAAAATTGAGTCTAAGCTCTGAGATCAACCATCTATGCATTATTAGAAAAAAATGAAATAGGTGTTCCTAGTTCCTACACCATATGTGGTGACTCTTCCTTTATAAGATCTAAATTTTGGATGATAGATTCTGGTGCAAATGATCATATGGTACGTGATAAATCCAATTTTATAGAATATCAACCCATATTCTCACCACAATATATTAAATTGGCTAACGAGTCCTTAATTCCAATAAAAGGAAAGGAAATAATGTAGACTCAAAATTTTAAACTAGAATCTGTGATATGTATTCTTGAATTCCCAGTTAAATTATTATCAGTGAATTCATTGGTTAGAGATTTACTCTGTTTAGTAACGTTTTCTCCATCTTGTTGTAAATTTTAAGATTTGAGGACAAGAAGAACCTTTGAACATGGTCAACTGAAGAATGGGCTCTATCTACTCTCAGACAATCTTATTCTAGTACATAAGAGTGTATTTGGAGCCACAAAAGTAGAAGAAAAACTCATATTATGGCTTAATCAATTAGAACATCTTTCTATTTAAAAAATTAGAGAGTTAGTTTCGATTGAGAGTCAAAGAGACCTGGTCCTTTAATGTGATATATGTTAAAGGGCCAAGCATCATAGGATATCATTTCCTAATAGAGAGCGGCAATCATCTAGTCTATTCGAGTTGATAGTACATTATGGTGTATGGGGTCCTTTTTCCATTTCTTCATTGAGAAAATTTCAATACTTTATTATAAGCATCATAGAGTATCATTTCCTAGTAGAGTCACAATCATCTAGTCCATTCGAGTTGATACATTTTGATGTATGGGGTCCTTGTTTTATTTCTTTATTGGAAAAATTTGAGATTACTATTCTAGATTTACATTTGTGTATCTCATGATATCGAAATCTGAAGTGTCATCTATATTTCCCATTGTTCATAAGCTTGTTGAAACTCAATTTGGACATGCCATCAAGATATTCAGGTCAGACAATGGTGTTGAATTCGTCAGTCAACAACAACAACAACAACAACAACAACTAAGCCTTCTCCCATACTAGACGGGGTCGGCTACATGGATTCTTTGTTTCCACATATCCCTATCGTGTGTCATGTTACCAGTTAACTCCCAATAAGCTAGATCATTCTTTATTTTTTCTTTCCAACACTTTTGTGGTCGTCCTCTACCTCTTTTAATACTTTCCAACACTTTTGGGGTTGGCTACATGAATTCGTCAGTCATTGTTTATAAAAATACATGCAATCTCATAGTATTATCCATCAAACTTCTTGTGGATTTGCAAAAAAAACAAACACACATCTTAAAGGTTGTTAGGACCCTATTGTTGGAGCACAATGTCCCTAAATTTTGGTCGAATGCTATTATCACAACAATATACCTTATTAATAGACTACCATCTACTATTCTTTTTGTAAAACTCCGTCTTTGTTTTATCTATATTCATGGCCTATTTCAAGATAAGTTCCTAGAGTTGTTAGATGTGTGTTCCTTGGTTATTCATTTGAAAAGAAGGGATATGCACGTAAATTTGAAAGAAATGCAGAAATTGAGAAGAAAAAGGTATTTGATTTATTATGGGATGTAAATTCAGAATTTGAGTATATAAAACTCAATATTTTGGGAAGAGATGAACTACCTTCACTTGGGACAATGTATTTATTATTAATGAGGGAAGAAGATCACATAAATCTTGAGAAGAACAACATTATTGTTACAAACTAATATGCACTCCAAACAACAACAACAACAACAACAACTAAGCCTTTTCCCATACTAGACGGGGTCGGCTACATGGATTCTTTGTTTCCACATATCCCTATCGTGTGCCATGTTAGCAGTTAACTCCCAATAAGCTAGATCATTCTTTATTGTTTCTTTCCAACACTTTTGTGGTCGTCCTCTACCTCTTTTAATACTTTCCAAATTTAGTTTTTCATACCTTTTTACAGGTTCTTCTTTTGATCTTCTTTCTATATGTCCAGACAACCTTAAACGATATTCTCTCATCTTATATTCTATTGGTGTCACTCCTAATTTGTTTCTAATAACCTCATTATGTATACAAGCTTTTCTTATATGACCACTCATCCATCTCAACATTTTTATTTTTGTCACAGACATCTTTTGTACATGTTGATGATTAACTGCTAACACTCATAACCATAAAACATGGCAGGCCTAATTGCTGCTCTATAATATTTACCTTTTAATTTTAATGGTATCTTCTTATCACAAAGAATACCTGATGCTCCTCTCCATTAATATGCACTCCAAACAAGAAAGAAAATTCATACTATCGTAGAAGAGGAGGACAACAAGGTCATGGACGTGGACGTTGCAGATTTTATTCTAATGAGAAGTAAAAGCTCATATGTTCTCATCATGGAAAATCAAGACATTCCAAAGAATATGATTGGGAATTACATGACAAATCAAATTATTATAAAAACAGAAACTACTTTGCTCATGCTGCTGAGAATACAACTCTCAATACGGATAAAATCTAAAAGATTTTAGAAGGCTTAGAAAGAAGTCTGACTATCTATTTTAATTCAAAGACTTGGATTATTGATTCAGGTACTACAGATCACATGGTAGAAGAATCATCATATTTTTCAGAATGCAGACTTCTTCAAAAACAATAGCCTATTAAGTTAGCAAATGGTTCTTACTCTTATATGATTGGACAGGGAAGTGTACCCACATGTTTTTCAGAATTAAAATCAGTCTGTCATGTTTCCAATTTTTCAATAAATCTACTTTCAGTCAGTTTTTTGACTAGTACTATGAAATGCAATATAACCTTTACTCCTACTGGTTGTGTGTTTCAGGATATGAAAATGAGAAAAATCTTTGGTCATAATAGACTACAGAGGGGGTTATACATTTTGGAAGATCATTTTCAGCAAGAAACTTCTTATAGTTTTTCAGCAACAACAGTTCATGATACAGAAATTCGTCTTTGGCATTGTCGTCTTGGTCATTTACCTATATCGAAACTTCACTATGTTCTACCTCACTTCAGAGTCAAGTTCAATAAACCTCAGTTTGAATGTGAAGTATGTCAACTTGGAAAACACCAAAGAGCCACTTATCCTTTAAGTGACTCTAGGTGATCTCAGCCTTTTGAACTCCTTCATTCTGACATATGAAGTCCTAGTCCGGTTACTTCATTGTTTGGTCAAAGATATTTTGTCTCATTTATTGATGATTGTACGCGTTTTACAATTATTTACTTAATGAAATCGAAATCTTAAGTTTCTTCTATCTTTCCCATTGTACATAAATTCATTCTTACCCAGTTCAATACTTCAATGAAAATTCTTCATTCAGATAATTGGGGAGAGTACATTAGCAAGCAATTAGCAGAATATCTACACACATGGTATTGTTCATCAAACCTCTTGCTCTTATACTCCTCAACAAAATGGAGTTGCTGAAAGAAAAAATTATCATATTCTAGAGCTACCTAGAACTCTGCTACTTTAAAATAATGCTCCTAAATTCTATTGGGGAGAAGCGATTCTTATTGCAGTTCATCTTATTAATAGAATGCCCAGTGTTGTTCTTAAGGATGAAAGTCGAATGAAGTATCTCAATAAGGAATCAAAACCATTTCATATAGTCCCTCGTATATTTGGTTGTACCTATTTTGTGCATGTTCATCTACCTAATCGTGATAAACTTGATCCTAGGTCTATAAAGTGTATTTTTCTTGGTTATTACAACTCTCAAAAGGGTTATAAATGCTACGATCCCCTTGCTAAGAAACTATATGTATCTATGGATGTCACCTTTGCAGAATCAACTCCTTATTATACTTCTCAAGGGGAGTCAACTAAATCTCAATAGATTTCTCCTTATGTTCTACCACTAGTACCTTGTGATGCAGAGGATAATGCAACTGGTCATACAAAAAAGGCTATTGAGCAAGAGATCTTAATGTACAAGAGAAGATCAAAAAATATCATTTACTCTCAAGAAGAACTAGCTTGTTCTCCAAATACCAAAGATATTTCCCCTGACTCAGATCCTCAATTGCAAGTGGGAGAAGACCTAGAGATTCATATTGCCATTCGTAAAGGTAAACGTACTTGTGCATGGTATCCTATTTCTGATTGTACTTCATATGCTAATACTTCTAAGGAGTATCAATATTTTGTTATGAATGCTGAGAAATATAAGATTTCTACAAGTTTTGAAGAAGCAAACAAGTGTTCCTTATGGAAAGTAGCTATAGAAGAGAAACTGAATGCTCTTTTGAAAAAACATACTTGGATCATCACAAAATTATCTCCTGACAGGAACATTGTAGGATGCAAGTGGGTGTTTACTATCAAATACAAGACAGATGAAAATATTGAAAGATATAAAGCATATTAATTGCTAAAGGGTATAGCCAGTCTTATGGTATTGACTACACTGAAACATTTACAACTGTGGTTAAACTTATTTCCATACGAATACTACTTAGTATGACAGCTAACTTGAGATAAAACCTATAGCAATTAGATGTAAAAAATACTTTCTTACAAGGAGACTTACATGAAAAAGTATACATAAAACTGCTTCCAAGAATGAGTATCAAAACATCTGATAATAAATTGTGCAAGCTAAACAAAGCTATTTATGGGCTGAAACAATCACCAAGAGCTTGGTTTAAGAAATTCAGTAAATCAGTATGCAATCTGGGATACCAAAGAAGTCTCAATAATCATACAATCTTCTTTAAAAAAGGTAGAAAACTGTCTATTCTCGCTGTCTATGTTGATGATATCATTGTTACAAAAGATGACCTTGAAGAAATATCTAGGTTAAAAGAGAATCTTCATAGATTATTTGACCTCAAAGATTTGGGCCGACTCCATTACTTCTTGGGCATAGAGGTGTTATTCTACTCATGGTATCTTCCTAACTCATAGAAAATATATCATAGATCTCCTCTAAGAAACAAACATGCTTGATTATAAACCAAGTGATATTCCTGTGAAAGTAAATCAGAAATTATTCATCAGTGATAGTAAAGAGTTCAAAGATATTCACAGATATCAGACTTTGGTTGTTAAGCTTATAACAATTACTCATCCACATTATTACTTATGCAATTGGCATTGTGAGTAGATATATGCATTCTCCTACCAAGAATCATATAGATGCAGTGTATAAAATTCTTTAATATCTCAAATCAAATCTGACATAGGTATACTTTATTCAAAATCATCGAATTTGCACATTGAACTTTATTCTGATGCAGATTGGGCTGGATCTCGTGATGACTGCAAGTCAACTAAAGGTTATGTTACATTACTTGGTAGGAACATAATATCTTGGAAGAGTAAAAAACAGACAGTTGTGGCCAAATCTACAACAGAAGCAGAATACAGAGCGATAACTCAAGCCATGTGTGAAGGAAAATGGGTATCTTCGTTAATCAGTGAACTTGGATTTACTTCTATTCATTCTATACCACTATATTATGACAACGGTGCAATAATTCAGATAATGAAAGAACCAAGCATATAGAAATTGACTGTCACTTCATCAGAGAGAAGATTTCAAGTTGGAGTATGTTCCATCAGCAAAACAAAGAGTTGATTTTTTGACTAAAGCTACTACCAATAGACAACTCAAGGAAACTTTATCCAAGTTGGGTGTTCTAAATATCTTTTACCCAACTTTAGGGGGAGTGTTAGAGATTGAGATTGTGTGTCACTATTTGTTATGAGTCAATTAGATGTAATCTGTTAGTCGTTATGTGTCTTATTGTAAATTATGTTAATTTAGTAGTAATTAAGAATGATTAGGGGCAGTTTAGGAATTCAAGTTAGAAGGGTTATAAATAGGTAGATTAGGGTTAATTCTAGTTAAGAAGTGAGAGGGGTTGGACGACTGCAATAGGGTGCGCGTTTTGAGCACTTTAGGGCAGATTGGAGGAATGCCACCAAGCCAATATGTGTAACATTGTTATTCGTCGGTGCGATACATATCGTATCGTGGGAAGCCACGATACGAGCAATACGCCCAAAAAAAAATTTTTCCAATTTTTTTTTTTGCAGGTTTCTAGCCTCTCTTCGCCTCTCTTCACTTCCCTATGCTTGTAATTTGGTTTATAATTTTATTTATTGAATAAGAATAATTTATAAACAAATAAAAATTGTGACAAAATCATTTTCCTTTCTGTTGCCAACTTTTAGGTATATTTTCGCTAGCAGTTTCTAATTTCATGAGATCACAAACAATTAAAAATATTTGGTTGTCTCGGTTCATTGAGTGGGCATTTCACAACTTCACTATTTTAGGGTCCACCTTCCGTGACTTCCATTGAGTTGAACATGAAACGAGTGTGAGGCTTAACTCAGTCTGTGAAGTGAGAAATGAAGCTCAAGCATTAGTTAAAAAGCTAATTATAAGAGAAAAAGGGATATCATCAAGTAATAATATCACATCATTGAGGTGTCATAGAGTCAATAATCAAAGAAATTGAGCTCATTGTTTTGCTCACATATGAAAATTAGCAAATATGACAACTACATGTACAAAGATAGCAGTTTGTTAATTTTGATATATTAGATGAGTGGATTATGGAAGATAACGAAGAAAATGCACTCCTAACCGAAGAAGACATTGCATGAATTAATTTGAAGTGCAACAACATCACGAAGGAGATGAAGATTTTCATTTTAAAGCAGAAGGTGATGAGAAACTTTGAATCTTTATCAAGTAGAAGATGAAGATTAGTTAGTTAATAATCCTGATACAAATTCAAATATGTAAAATGTAAATGTATTTCATTTTTTGCTTCAAAATATGTAATTTTGGATCCGATTGTTCTATGGTGAATGTTCAATCTGTGCTAAACTTTGCATTATATGAATTTAAAGCAATTATGAGATTTTTCCAATTTTTTTTCGGATTTTTACTAATTTTCTTGATTCTTTAAATAATTTTCGTATTATTTTAATATTAAAGTACGATACGATACAATACGATACGCCCGTATCATGGAGCCCAGCAATACACGATACGATACGCGTCAGACAACACTGATTTGTAAGTCTTCTAGTATTAATGAATGATATTATTTACAATAGTCTCCACATTTTCAATATGGATGGATGCGTGGAGTAAGGAAGCTAATCCTAGATAATATGATTTGTATTGGTTCTTAGAATATTGGAAGTTGGAACATTGTTCAGTAAACTAATAGAGGCAGTAAATACTATGATTCAAAGAAAGATTCATATCCTATGTTTACAAAAGATAAAGTAGGTTGAAAAAACTCAAAGGAGATTGAGGGTATAAGTTTTAAATTATGGTAGACAAGTAAGGAAAATTCTCGAAACGGAGTTGGTATTATCATAAATAAAGATTTAAAGGATAGTGTGGTAGACATATAATTATATGGTAACTGAATCATGATGTTGAAATTAGTGTTAGGAGCATAGGTTTTGAATATAGTTTGTGTTTACGCACCCTAAGTAGGACTAGAAGATAGTATAAAGACGACTTTTTGGGAGGAGTTAGATCAGGTGATTCAAATAATTTCACAAAGAAAGATGATTTGTTTAGGAAGAGACTTAAATGGACATGTCGGTAAAGAGGCATTAGAATATCAAGGTATTCATAGAAACTTTGGTTTTGGGGATATAAACGAGGAATGTAGGGAGATTTTAAATTTTGCTATGGCATTTGATCTCTTTATAGTGAATACAAACTTCAAAAAAATGAGATGAACATTTAATTACTTATAAGAGTGGCTTATCACAAACACAAATTGATTATTTAAATAGGTAAAAAAGTGGACAAAGAAGAAAAGAGTGTAAGGTAATTCTAGGAGAAAGCTTGACCACCCAACATCAACTTTTAGTTATGGATTTATCGGTAAAAAAGTGGACAAAGAAGAAAAGAGTGCATCGAGCTATTCAGGCTAAATGGTGGAACCTCAAAAGTGAGAAAAATAATATATTTAAATAAAAGATCCTTCAAGGAGATGCTTGTAATTATGTTGGTACACCTTGTGATATTTGAAACAATATGGCTATACATATTAGGAAAGTGGTGAAAGATGTGTTAGATGAATTTAAGGGAGGTGTTGTGACATAAAAAGAAGCTTGATGGTGGAGTGAAGTAGTGCAAAATAAAATAAAGGCAAAGAGGGCATGTTACAAATTACATTATGATAAGAAAACTAGTGAAATTTTAGAGACTTATAAGAAAGCAAAGAAAGAGCGAAAAATACCGTCAGTGAAGCAAAAACTAAAATTTGAGAGTATTTATATAGAAAACTCAACTCAAAAGAGGGTGAAAGAGATATTTTTAGTATAGCTAGGGCTAGAGATAAGAAAACTAAGGATCTTAATTTTGTTAGATGCATCAAAGATGAGGATGAAAAAATTATAGTGGCAAATGATGATATAAAAATTAGATGAAAAAACTATTTTTATAAGATTTTTAATGAAAATAAAGATGTTAGTATTAACTTAGGAGAGTTAGCCAAATCAGAAAAATATATAAATCACAATTTCTACTTATGTATTTAAAAGAATGAAGTTAAAGAGGCTCTTAAATATATAAAGGGTGGTAAATTGGTTGGATCTAACAATATTCATATAGAAGTTTGTAAAATATTAGGAGAAACAAGAATCACTTGGCTCATAAGACTATTTAATGAAATATGGAGAAGCCAAAAGATGCCTGAGAACGAAGAGTGAGTACACTTATACAAGAACAATGGAGATATTCAGAATTGTATGAATTATCGAGGTATTCATACTATGAAATGATGGGAAAAAATTATCAAACGTACGTTAAGACAAGTATCAAGTACAATACAAAACCAATTTGGATTCATGTCAGACATATCTAGTATTGAAGCGATTCAGATTCACCTTTTGAGACGTCTTATGGAACATTTTAGAGCTAAAAAGAAAGAGTTTATATTTATTGATATAGAAAAGGCTTACGATAGGGTATTATAGGATGTTCCTTGGAGAACCTTGGAAAAAAGAGGTATCCCATTGACATACATAAACCTTATAAGTGACATGTACGATGATGCAAAAACATAAAGTTTTTTTTTTACTTGGAAAGAGATCTCAAAAGCATAAGCCTCTTAATGCAATAGAAACCAAGAGTTCAATAAAGTCCTTTCTCACCTATTTAGCATAATGCAAAGTGATGCTTTAATCGAGAAGCTCCACTACTCATAGGAGGTGCTGCGAGAGTGTTGGTGCTAGAGTTCCTTCTCCCTTATGGAAATGGTTGCAGGCCCCTTCTCCCTTACATCACAGAAGCTAAAAAACACATAATGAAAATGCTGGCACATTTATATAAACCCGGTGATATGCCATGAATTGTGCGATACTTTCTATGCAAGGCATGTTGTGATATGTGCTGCTTATCTGTTTCATTTTTATAGATGGTACTGGGCAATACACATAATACTGTATATGTGCATGTATTATAGTATGTACGTATAGTGTATTGTATGGGAAAAGGCTTAGTTGTTGTTGTTGTTGTATGTACTTATATTGTATTAAATTATGTTATTTCATGTAACTGAAAATATCTCATCAAGCCTAAAGAAAGGCTCAGTTTTTCCGAAGTCATTATTCACTGTAAAGTATTAATGGGACAATATTCCATGAAATTCCCTTGACAGAAGTTAGAATTTTATCTAAAAATATTGAAAATAACTAGTGTTGAGTTGGACATCGGATGGATGCTGTTAGTTTCTTTTTAAGCATCAGCAATTGAAATTGTAGAGAAAAACTACCTTTTTTTTGTAGGGGTATGCATATATTTCAACCAATTGTATATTAATTTGTTTCCATGGCTGTTAGGTTCACTCATTCATTTATTTGAATGGATAATGCATCTTGTTTCTCTGTTGCATGTAGTATTTTTGAAAAGAAATTAACTTGTTTGCCGTTTTCTTACCCTTTTAGAGAAAAATGGTTGTTACAATTCTTATAGGTGCAAGGTTGATGTTGGAGATTCTTTGCCGGATGATTCTGTCTTACTTTTCCATTGACCCATTCTTTGACAATGTTAGCAGAACCTGTGCTAATTGTTCTAGCTGAAATTCACTTGTAAAGTTGTAGTTTTCGAAGAAATACCATGTGAAATTAATTATTTTCCCCTGTTCCGTAATGATCTTCATTGTACCATCTGCTTCAATTTATAATATAAATTGTTTCTGCACCAAGGACATCACAACATCTTCGATGTAATCATAGAGTTCCTCAGTGTTCTTTCTTGGAATTTAGTCACACAAGTCATGCTCCAAATTTTGCTTCTTTGTGGTGGTTTCCTACGACTAGTTAATGCATCTAAGATTCACCATAGATAGTTAATGCCGAATAAATGTAATGGGATTCCTCATCTACTGTTGGCCACGTCCTATGGAGTCACGATGCCATGTGCGCATAGTTCTAGATATTCTGGGTAAGTTGTGCCTTCTTAGATTAGTGGATCTACTTCTGCTTGTTCACTTCTTTGCAGCTCCTGGGTGAAGCTCAGTGGGCATATTTCCCTTCATTTGATTAGGGATTTACCATAATTGACACGAGTATGGTGACTTGACTGTCTAATTTGTCAAGATAAGGAGTTCAATGGTTTTGAGAAAAGAAAATATTCAGAAAAAAACCAATATCGACCTTTTGGTTACTGCTGTTGTGGATTGGAATTTATCAACATCAACTGATTCCTCTACCAGCTTAATAAGGTAACAGATGCATGTGGCCATGTCATGTGATTGATAGTGTTTGTGTGAAAACAGGTCAAGCACGACCACACCTCTTTGGGTCGAGATGAACACTGAATTCTTGGGCCATGATCGTATCATGTCCGAAGTCACCATCCATTCCATGTTTTAGGTTGTGTTTGCGTTGTTCCATTTTTGTGTTTTTTTGTCAAAACATGTGAAAACTGAACGCAACGCTATTTTGTCTGTCACTTTGGGCCGACACAAACGCATACTTTTCAGGTAGTATTCATGTCCATTTTTCTTGTCGATAGTAAATGCGTCCTTAAAAGAGCAGTTCTTCAAGTGTGAGCCCACATTGTTAGGCTTTGCAACATGGGGCTAAACGGGCCAAAGCGTGTTCCTAAGTCTCTTTTAGTCAACACGATATGATTTGATGAAAAATTGAAGAAATTTTAATGCATTTTACATTGTTCATCAAAAAGAACCTTATAAACGACATAAAAGTAGCATCTCATGAAAGATATTAACCAAACACCAACACTTCGTTCAAGTGTTTCAACACGTGTTCCCCTTGAGCAAGACGGAAGTTCAGGTCTTGTGAATGGAGAAAACTAATTCTGGGAGAGCTATACCCGAAAGAAGAATATTTAACCACACGGACCACTTTATTTATAACTCACTGATAAAAGGTAAGGTCGATAGTGTTAAAACCCACAATGTAACAGAAATTTTTGCTTTTGGCTGGTATTGAGAGGCTACTATGCCAACATCATATGGTCGAGTCTGTTTTATTTTGCTTGGTAACGTGTTTTTAGGATTTTTAAGATTTCAATTTGGTCATGTTTGATGCAGTTTAGAGTCTCCGAGGGGGACTCTTCGCAAATCCTTAGTTCTCCTAGAGACCTGAAAATCAAGTTCACATTGACCACATGGTCACATCATCCAATTTTTACCCACTGAATGAATGATTTGGATTCTCGATTACTTTGGAGGGGGCATGTAATATCGGAAAGGATCCAGTTCTCATTCTCATCCACATTCAGAAGTGCTGCAAAAGTGTGTCGTTGCTTGAGATTGAGAGGACGTAGACCATTGGCATCACCGGCAAAGCAGATGCCCAGGGTCGACCCGGTGCCATTGCTTTATGTGGTAGGTCGCCTAAGGCATAGTGGGTATTGTCGCTGGGCTTTACGCCGAAGAGGGTTCCTCCTCATGAAACGACAAGCGGCACAGAGTAAACACAAAAGCATCGGGAATTTCATTGAACCCCTCAAATTTCTGCTAGCAGTTCAACTTCGAACTTCTAAC
The DNA here is from genome assembly GCA_036023115.1 of Brasenia schreberi. NCBI lineage: Eukaryota > Viridiplantae > Streptophyta > Magnoliopsida > Nymphaeales > Cabombaceae > Brasenia > Brasenia schreberi. The sequence goes on from JAYKKT010000080.1 coordinate 625,073, forward strand.
TACTATTATTCCTGTCATATAGTTTTGACATCAATGTCATTCTTTTACATGCTTCAGTAAGCATAGATCCGCATGTCAAGGATCAAAATTAAGTTATTACGCTTAATACATGGAGTACCGTTCCATACCCAGACTTACCTAACACACAATAACTTACTTCTTTCGCTAATATACTAATAAAAGAAAACTGTTGAAAATCATACACCTCTAATCCTTTTGTGTGTGCGTGCGTGCGTGTGTTATACAAACCTACTGCTAACGATTGCTTTATAGAGTTGAAGTTCACCAGATGCCTTATCACCATTGGCAATCATACTCGGACTGATCTTCGTGCCATCAGTAGTGGCAGTTAGACTGATTTCTGTATCTGCTGGAACAAGGAAAACATCACCCTTCTTCAGCAAATATTCATCTTTCAGGACACTCATTGATCCATGTCCGACAAGAACAAGAAAAACGGATGGTTCCTTGACAGCATTGAAAGTCGTAGTCTCTCCAACTGGAAGGCGACAATGCTCGACTTCAAATTCAGCAAATGGTGGTTGATATCTCTTCGTGTACTCGGTTACCTTAAAGCCCTTCAAAATATCAGGGTAACCCTGAGAATTTGCAATTTGAAATGAGAAAACCCCAAATAAAATAATTAGTGTCGAGCATTATCTGATTAAGGCATCAGAAAATTCATCTGAGAAAAAGTGGAATTATATGTACTCAGAAAAAAAAAATGTGGCATTAAATAAACAAATATTTTATTCGGACTTTGATATCTCTAAATCAAACCCATGTGTTACTTTACCTGTTTATATGTGAGCATTGAGCACAAAGTTTCTACGTCACGGTATTTTGGTGTAAGCCCAGCTCGAACTACATTGTCGGATGTTGCCATGCATTCAATACAATCGCCATAAATGTAAGCATGAGGTTCATTGGCATCCAAGTACAAAGCTTCACCAGGATTAAGCTTTACATAGTTCAAGAAAAAGGACGAGAGAACTCCAACATCATTGGGATATTGTTTTTCTAGCAGTAATGCAAGCTGCTCTTTGGCTGTCAAGGCCCTCACCTAGATGAAAGCAATACATGATTCAAGAAAAGGATAAAAACAAATATTAAAACTATCACATCATGTACTGAACAAATCTTCCCCAGAGAACAGAAGAAAAGATACCATTCGTTTAGATGACCATTACTTCTCATCAACTGATGGCAGAACTTAGTTGGGATGTAAGCAACATTGATTGCATTAAAGTCTTCTCAGTTCAAAAAAGTAACAATAATGCTGATAAGAGTCCTTTTCCTATGAGAAAACTTTTAAAAAATGACTAGATCCAATCATCGGAAAAACTACACTTCTATTATCTTTGCACTGCCTTCCATAAGGCGAACCAGAAAAGCCATTTCAATGAAAGTAACAAACTGATACACACCCACACACAACATGTGTACGTCTCTCTCTATATATACACACACACACACGCATATATGAGTAAGTGATCAAGATTTCACTGCATCCAAAACACAATTGAACATGAAAACTACCTGGTCTAGTCAATTACACTTCACTAAACTAACTATGAGGTAATTCATAAGTTCAAACTACAAGCACTAAAATTAATGGAATACGTCTGAACAAATTAATATCTAAGCTTAAAATGTTTTTATTCAGGAAATGTGAAATGGAGTTTCTCAACATATCCACACTATTGATGCATCATACTGAAAAAGATAGAAATCCATCCACAGTAACTTGCAGACCGAAGAGAATATCTGCCATCAGTTGAAATTTTTGAGGATAACCTCAGAGATAAAGTCAAAACAAAGCACCTTATGGTCTATTGGAACTAAGGTCACAACAGAATAATGAAACTGTAGTCCTACATGCACATATAGGTATATAGATGATCCATATAGTTAGACAAGGTAATATTTGGAACCTGTTTCTCATTGTTGAGGCGGCTTTTCATCTTCAGCACCATTTCTGAAACTTCATATTGTGCAGCTGACATCAATCGTGTAAAGACTGACCTCAAGATGGCTTTGACATTTTCCTTGTCTATGTAGTTGACGCTTAGAAGTTCTTCCACATGTTTCTCACCAATCAGAATCACAATTTCATGAACATTGCGAAGCACATCCTTGAGCTCCTGCATTATAAGCATATAAATTGATTTCTGAGAATATACATGTTACAGGACTGCTTTCTATTCTTCATGAACATGGCAAAGATTATCATGTTTCACATCACATATAATGAACTTGGGGGAAATACAAGTAGTCCCCAACCAAGTTTCTTGAAAAATGCCACCTCACATTTAAAAATAAAGACAGTAGATTTTCATGATATGGTGGCATTAATCGATTAAAAATACATTCAGAATCAACACCCCTCAAAATACAGTGGGAGACAATTGATTCATAGCTCCATTGTGATTCATGTACCTCTAGTAACATGACATTTATTTCTCCCTATTATATCATACAGTGCTACTGATTTGTAACGTAGAACTAGATGGCAGTTGAAGAAACAAAAAACATTGACTGCAAGAATTACTTCAAAATCGACAAACCCGCACAAAGCTTCAAACTCTGTAAGAGCCAAAGCCATCTCAGGTTTGTGGTTGGAATCTTTGTAAATGTCTGGTCGCTTCTGGTGCAAAACTGAAGCCAATTCCTTGTCTGGATGAGCTTGAATAGACAATGCTTTGGCAACTGAAAGAACCTAAGGACGATACCAGGAAATGGTTAAAATTGATTAGTGAACAATAATTTGAGAAACCCTATTAGTGCGTAAGCTAAAAGTTGCCATATAGGATATAACACTGAAGAAGGAAATTTTCTATAACATATATGGAAGATCTTTTCTTTTCATAAAGAAGCAGAGCACCATCAGGATCCATATTTGCATTTGGTTTTCCATTTAGTTTGAAAGTTGAATTTTGTTTGTTTCAGAGAGAGAGAGAGAGCACCATCATCAATAAAACGCCACCACAGACCAACATCAAAGAGATAAGATATCCAAACAGATGGAAGAGTGTCACCTAAGATAATCACGCAAGAAAGAGAAGAAGAGAAAGAACTCACCTTGAACAAGAAAGGCAAATCGTTTCCCCATCTCTCGATCACCCTCTGCCCGAGCGCTTCCGGATTCCTTGACAACCACTCTTTTAGAGGCAACACGCCGTCGGCATCCACCACGAGGGATGGTCCCGAATCATGCGTGCCAATCCATAACTCCGCGTAAGGCTTGTCCTCAATTGGGGAGTCGGAATTTAAAGAGAAAATCCTCCCTACAACGCTCTCCTCGCCCCTCTTCCCCCACGCGTAGCTCTGAACACAGCACTTCAAGAAGACCGGCTTCAACGGCTTCATTGATTTTCTTCTTCTCTGTTAACCCTCAAGTCGAAGAGAGAGAGAGAGAGAGAGAGGTTTGAAGTAGGAGTTTGCCTCTCTTTGTCGCCGACTCTGCTTTTGCAGAGTTTCAACCGTCCAACTGAAGTTGATTGCGCACCAACTTCACGCGCTGGCCTTTTCAGTTTATAAAAAGGAGATATTGGAGACGAGATTTCAGTGTTTGGTGGGTCCTACCTAAGCTGGCCACCACTCCTCTTTTGGATCAGATCTGAGATTCGAAGCATCAACCGTTTAACTGGATCAGTCCTAACCAGTATTTGGTGGACCCACAAGAGCCACTTTTATAAAGCAAAAATAACAGAAATAATAGTTCCATCCAACCTATTAAATACGGACCCGTGTCCTTCCTTAAGCGTTTGATAGATACGCGTATATTATGATTTGATTGTCTGCCTTGAAGAAAATTAATTCCCTATTAAAAGAAAAATATGTAATTGGATATATTATATTTAAAATTCTCTCTTGTATTTTATTTATTCTAAAATAATTCTAATGTATTATATATTATATATTTGCGTATAGAACACAAACACAAACTAAGTTGCTTATTGCTTGTAACTCTGTCTGTTCAAATATTGAACATGAGCTGACAGGTTAACTATCTAATGCGAACGGAATGGGAAGTTTGGTTCAGCTCAGATAAAATTTTCTAACTGGGTGTACTTAATATTTCGGCAATTGTTAGTCAAATTAACAAATGCTTCTTTACAATAGAAGCTGTAGAAAGAAAGTTTTTTGGCTTAAATTTTGAGGAATTAATTTGGAATGAAGCATAATAGGATTAAAGTTTTAAATTGTACACTTAGTTTTTGTTCATTTATCTAACTTTTGTCTAAGTTTGGAAGCGAACCATGAGAACCGAACCATTACGTATAAATCTTGATCTTAGAGCATTGATGAACACTTTGGGAACCGATCAGATGGCGAGTAGATCAGCATTTGATCCCCTTCGAATCTTGGGACAAAACCAAGTCTGTTAGAGATTTACCTTTGTAGTGGGCACCGGGACAAACCGGGTGGCAGTGTAACTTTAATAAAAGAAGAAAGAAAGAAAGAGAGAAAAAAAGAAAACTTAAAAATAAGTGGCTTACAAGCACAAATAGTGATAACTCACTCGATTAGGGAGTTGATTCACAAGTGAAAGGTCATGAGTTTCGATACTCTCTTTTTTCTCGCCGTTGTAAAAAAAAGAAAGAAAGAAAAAGGTATGCAATATAAGACACAAGACTGACCTGGCACTAACGTGAACCTTTACGAACAGGACCCGAAAGGTCCACTTTACTGCCTACTGAACATAATACGAACAAGAAAAGCTCGTCACTGGGTTGACCTATTTTTGACAAAGCAAGATGATACGATACGTTTATATGACGATCACGATAGCAAACTGGCAGAGAAAATTCGATTTTACTCATTAATATTAGATGCTAATGGAAGCTATCACATGACATTTAATCATATAAATAAAGGTTGAAGGTATCATTGACTTCGTTACAAATGAGGGCTGGATCAGCATTGCAGCTCATTTTCAATGCTTAGACTTAACTGTATATCTTTTTCTTTTCTTGGCTAAATTTTATATCTTTAAATTGCTTTTAGTGGGACTCCTTAATTTCATAATATAATACTAATAATAATTCATAGGATTTATCGACAGCCACAATGTTACATCTAGCAACTCTGAATCTCATTTAGTCGAATTCTCCTTCATAGTTTTTTTTTCATATTGACCTGTAAAAAGTTAGAGTTGCGGGCAGTCGTGCATTGTCTATAGATATGAAGAGTCTATCTCCTTGGATCCCATTTTTCCGTCCTTACGAATAATGCGACAAATACATTCTTCAAGACACACAAGAAGTTGAACATTAGACATGCTTGTTGGCTTGAGACTCGTGAAGAATATGATTTCGACTGGTATGAGACTCTAAATGCCATCATGAAATTGCGTAGGGAGATATTAGATGAGGTTAAGCAACACATCTACTAGGATACCTCTTATGCACACGTCATGAGCCAAGTCTGGATCGGATTAACTAAGAGATATGAGATTCGAGAGGGCTTAGTGTGGACCAAGACTCGAAAGTTACTCATACCTAATGCGGGAGACTTGAGATGTATGTTGATGCGTGAGGTGCACGATGCCAAATACGTGGGACATCCTCAGAGAGCGCATGATCGCACTCCTGGCGTGTGGGTACTACTAGCCCTGCATGGTGTGCGACATTGCCGACTACATCCGCATGTGTTCCACTTGCCAACAAGATAAGGTTGAACATCAGCGGCTTGCTGGATTGCTCCAACCTCTTCCTATTCGAGAGAGATCATGAAAATCTTTGTCCATAGACTTCATATCAAGAGTACCTCGCGTAGATGGCTTTGAGATGATTTTAGCTTGATCGATTCTCGAAGCATGGGGTCTTCATTCTAGCACCACGAGAGTGTAGTGCGAAAGGGACATATCTATTTTTGAGGAATGTGGTCAAACATTTCAAGGTATTGAAAGTGATCGTGAGTGATGTGATGCTCGATTTACCAGTCAGTTTTGGATAGAGTTGTTTAGGTTAATGGGGACACGTCTCCTTTTCTCTTCAGCCCAACACCCTTAAACCAACAAAAAAATTGAGACTCAACACGATGCTTGAGGAGTGCTTATGCCAATATGTATCAATCAGTTAGAAGAACTGAGTAGCACTCTTGGAGGTGGCTCACTACAATTATAATTCCCATAGGAGTTCTTCTACAAGGAAGAGTCCATTTAAGTTTACATTGAAATGACAACCATTAGGACCCTTGGAGTTAGTATAGGGAGATGGGATGGGGAATTGCCCAACTGCCTTGCGTGAGATACGAGATAGGTAAATCTTGTACCAGGAGGCAAGAGTTTCACTCGAGAGATCAGGGTCTAAAATAGTGAAACATGCGAACAAGCATCATAGAGCCGTTGAGTTTGAGATAGGAAACTAGGTGTGACTTTGAATACTAAGTATACCCGAAAGCAAATATATAAAGGAAGTCATATGGGGCTGAAGCTGAAGTACGATGGTCCATTCATAGTGACACAACGAGTGGGTAAGGTAGCTTACAGATTGGAGTTAGCCGATCGATTGAAGATCTATCTAGTCATTCATGTGTCACAACTGAAGAGGTACTTCGAGGACCCATAAAAGCTAGATCATAACCGTTAGTGAGACATGATATACAAGTAGTCGAGGCAGTGACAACACACAGAGTAGAGGGCACATGGCTGTGACAACAGACGTAGTATTTTTTGAAGTGGGTAGGTAAGAGAACGGACGATAACTCATGGGTGCTCAGTACACAACTTTGGCAGTACGAGCATCTATTACGCGTATATCACACGGCCTTGAGGATGAGTCATGATTCAGTTGGAGGAGAGTTGTCATGATCATGATTTTCGTGGAACACACCATATGCCAACTGTGTGAAGAGACGTGCACCCTTCCTTTGGAAGTTCCTTGTCTTGAGTACATTTCCTTTGTATACACACTTTATATGTAGTAATGGAAGTGAGTCATGTACATGGGTTGGAGTCTTGTAACCGGATGGGGTTGGATCCATCCAAGTCCCAAATCAAGTTGGATATGGACTAGACTAGGACTAGGTTATGGGTTAACTAATCTTAGTTAAGCCTAACCTTAAGTGAGTTCTAGTGGTGGAATGGAGAATATGTTAGAAGAAGAGAAGGATCACAAAAATGTTGAAAGGAAATGATCTGTTAAATTAATTATTAAGAAGACACGTGATGTGAACTTATAAAAACAAATAATCCATCTAACCGACCTCATTAAGGCTTAGTTATTGTCGTTGTTGATTGCCCTACGAGTAAAACACAGAAGAAGTACTTATCAAGCTTTGGTAATGGCAGCAAGCTCCATGAGAACAATGAATAGATCTCTAATATTGAAGTGAGGTCACAAAATTTTTGAAGGGAAAAGTATAGCTGGCAGTGGGATTCGTGGGCTATAGCACAGAGCTCACAGAATTAACGTGGCTTTTCTTCACATCCTAAAAGATTTGTAATCTAATTAAGAATAAAAATTAAGAAACATCATGGTATACAGTTTAATCAATAAGAGATGGTACAGAGTGAAATTTAACGTGGGCTCAAATATGGCCACTGGCCTCGCCTTAAATTTTGTTCTAGAGTTGGCAACTATGTGGGTACTTGTCTCAAAGTGGGTGAAGCTTTCTAATGCAGAAAAACGGATGCGAATGAAGTTTAGATCAACATAACACTGACTCAGGTTCACATCCACATAGCAGTGGTGGATCTAGAAATTTGTTTTGAGTGGGACGACGGACTTCAGGTTCGAGTGAAACGGGCTTCAAAAACTTTTTTTTTTTTTGAAAATAGGAAGATGAAAATTTTCATAGTTTTGGGCTGCCACAATGTGGATCCACCCCTGCTGCATAGAAACTATTGTTGCTTCGTCAGATAAAGCTATACACAGTGACGGATCCACATTGAGTTGAGGTGGCGCCTCCACCCCACTCAAATTTTGAAAAAACAATGAAGATTACATTACCCATGGTTAAATGCGTGGCCTCAATACATAGTTCACTTCCTACGTTGAAACTTCGGTGGGCTATTATTTGATCCACCATGTAAGATTTTCTAGGTCCGTCACTAGCCTCACAAGGCGCTTCTTTTTTATTTTATTTTTCTTTGGTGCAATGGGAGAGGCCGATGCCAGATCCACGCCCTGTTTATCGAACTAATGACCCCCAACTTCTGAGATGAATCCCTAGCCAGGTGACACTACGCCCATTGTGCAGACAAGGTGCTTCTTATACACACACATATACACCAGTCATACACAAACCATCTGTATGAACATCTTCAGAACTTCAATGGTTCAAAGTTTTCAACTTCTACTGAGAAACGATTGATTGTTCTCATCTTCGCAAACAAGTAATCGTTTGTCAGCAGAAATGTATAAAGTAATGCTTCTGCATTTCTACAGTCCGTGCTGCTTACCTAAACTGGTCATGTCTACATTTGCTGCAAAATTTTCGTGCCCTTTTGGACGTGTTATGTAGATTAAATGGTGTGAACGGGTCGCAAAAGGAAGATGCAATAATGTGAAACTAGAAAGATGAAGATTTTTTATATGGAAAGAGCAAAATGAAAAGTTCCTCCAGCAAAAGTTCGTCAATGAAGTTCAAGTGGTTTTGGCAAGAAGGTCTGATACTGTTACACTATGATATTTATTCTCCTTACCATAAAAATGGGTGTGGTTGCGAAGAACCTGATGAAACAAATAACTCAGGAGGGGAAGAAATTAAAAAATGAATGAAAGAAAGAATAAAGAGACATGAATCAAACTAATGGAGTGGTATAATGTATTGAATGGAAAAACTTTCAATCAAAAGAAACTTAATCGAAAATAAAATTTGAACTTAATTTGCAGTCAAGAAATTACGTTTTCTACTAGATATTATGTGAAAAGAGCAACAATTTTAGCTCGAAGAATCAACTTGTGCTCAGCTCATCTTTGGCTGACGTAATTTTGTAATGAATAAAGAGAAGCAAATCTTCAATCTATGAAGCAATTTTTCTTTTCTTTTCTTCAACCAATTAACTAACGCTTTCGATGCATATTCTCTCCTTTTTTACAACGAGGAGACCGAAGCCTAAAACACTCACACACATTCACGCTCTGAGAGTCCAACTCCCCACCAACAACTACGGTACTCAAGTCCCTACCATTGAGCTAACGCTCTCGATACTATTCCTTAACTTTTCAATGACTACATTTTGGCATCATTATTTTCCACTTTCAACCTGTAAAGAAGGGGTGCGTCCATCATCATCTAATCATATCTTTGAGAGAAACCAACTAATAAACCACTATGAACGGTGTTCAGATTTTCATTCTTCTTTCCAAAACATACCAAGAACTATTTTGTTGCACAAATACGATTCTTAAGCACACACACACGCAATCACATGAACGTTTGCTGTGAAGACCTAAAAGCAAGAGAAAAAGGAAGAAGACAAGGATTCACGTACAAAACCAGGAAGAAGATTTCACAATGACCACACGAACCTTTTGTCATACCATAATCCTAACTCCTACGCATATTCCTTGTATATGCTCTCTCTACAAAAAATCAGAAAGAGCTTAAACTATAAAAGAAAGTTTCCCTATAACACAAGCGTGGGCCCGACATAGATTTCTAATTTTCTTCTCCACTTTGTGTTGCATCGTTGAGCTTTTCGGGTTGGGCATAGTTCGTATTCATCACAAATTCAAGCCACATCAACATGTTAGGAGTGTGATAAGAGTACTTCTCAGAAGTCTTGCTGAAATCGAATTGAATTGGCGACAGTTTGATCGATACAAGCAAGTTCAGGGGTAAACCAAATATCAGGTGGCACCCGCTCATTCAGGCTTCAATCAGTTGATTTTGAAAATTAACTTATATATATACACTCTTTAATGACATCCTCTCATGATCGCTCAATCAAGGTCGATACGAGAACTTCGATCGTCTCTTTTTCTTTTTTGAGAAATGATTCTATTAAAGAACCAATTCTTACCTACAGCATATTCATCTATATAACATAGATAGAGCAACATGGAGAATAAGAATCCCCGCACGCAATCCCACTTAGTGTGGAATACAAAGCTTGGTTGTAGTTTTGGTTCTGGTTGCTGATATTTTCCGTTTGCTCAATTCACTTAATCTTTTTGAACTCTACCTAAAAACAAGCTGCTAAGCGGACTGCTTGTACCGTTAGCTGTGCTTTGTCTCCAAATTTGATGCTTGACGGGGTTAGAGGAATCATCACGCAAACTGTGAGAAAGAGCAAAGAAGAGTGTGATATTGAGAAGCCGTCCGGATTATGCAAACAGGATCCAGCCACGTATGTCTGCGTAATATTTTGTTCAGTCAAACACGTCTCATGTAAGGAGGATTATGAACCTCCGGCCCCACACCCTCCCACTTTCACAATGAATAAGCCACACCCCATCCTTTCCTTCCCCTGTAAGGGCAGCATATATTATTGAGAAGACCATCTTTTTCAAACTGACTCACATACAGAAAAAACCAGACAGAGAGAACTGAATTTCTCTCCTTTTGGCTTTCTTGAGTTAATTTCTTGCCTTGGTGAAGTTTTAGTCCAAGATGAAGTACTCCTGGAATTTATATTACTATTCATATGTAGGTTTCCGAGCTTTATGTCCTATGCCCTTAAACAAGATAGTATAAATTCTGCTACCATATTTCATTATTGCAAAATAGCTTTTGGGGTACTGGGTTTAGGGTATTGAAGTGTGAATGGATAGTATGATAATAAAGAACACGATTGATGAAGATAGTGAGCTGAGGAGGGGTCCGTGGACTCTGGAGGAGGATAAAATTCTGATTCGTTACGTCACTTGTCATGGGGAAGGTCGCTGGAATATGTTAGCCAGGTCTTCAGGTATTATGATTTTCGTCTTTGATATCTCGGGCATTTCCTTATAAAACTCGACGATTCTTTTGTGCTCACAGACTTCAGAGAGAAAATTTCCAATGAAAAAATTTCAAGTGAATGCATATGATTTTGTATTGTTGTTGTAGGATTGAAGAGAACAGGTAAAAGTTGCAGATTGAGATGGCTGAACTACTTAAAGCCTGATGTCAAGCGCGGTAATCTTACTCTTGAGGAGCAACTCTTGATTTTAGAGCTCCACTCTAAGTGGGGAAACAGGTATTTCTGTTATGGACCTCTAATTTGAATTTAGTTCCAAATGTCTGTCTATGTATGTGAGCGAGAGACTGCTACTGCCAGCATATAGTATTATCCTGATTATTCTTGAAACCGCCATGTATTATTGTTCTTGTTGTTGCATAATACCATGAAGTATCATTGACTGAAAAACTAGTTAATGATCAAATACCTCCTCCCTCCCTGAAGAAGAGAAAAACTAGTAGGCACACAACCAAATAGCATATCTGGATTGCAAGCACGTACACACACACACACACTACTCCCCGTCCTTTTCTAGCCTTGTAATTCTTGATGTTTTAGCTTCTAATAATAGGTGGCATATTTATATTGAACCAAATCATGAAGGGCCTCCAGCTAGTCGAAATCCTCATGGATGTCTTAGATGTCTCTCTCTACTTCAAAATTTTCTTCCCTAAAATCATAGTATTTCTTTCAGAAAACCAAAAGCATATTATTTCATGTTGATGGTTTTTATTACAGTATATTAATGATGGCGCTAATGATTCTTATTCTATTCTAGGTGGTCAAGAATAGCGCAGCATCTTCCAGGAAGAACAGACAATGAAATCAAGAATTACTGGAGGACAAGGGTGCAAAAGCAAGCTAGGCAACTTCAGTGCGACGCAAACAGCCAGAAGTTCCGGGAAACTATACGTTGCTTCTGGTTGCCAAAACTTCTCCAGCAGAAAGGAAGCAACTCTTATATCAGTGGCACTGCAACCTCAACCGTTCAACAAGCCATTGAATCATCAAATCAACCATCGATATCTCCTCTTTCTATTGAGGGAACCAACAATGCGTCCACAGTTAGCTTCCAGGGGTGTTATTATGAGAAACCCCTTGACCCTGAAAACTTTATTTCGGATTTCCAGCTCCCCACAATTCCACAGATCCAGACAAGTCCTCGCATATCCAGGAGTTGCTACTTTCTTGATAGTTATGAATCATACAATCCCCTCAATATCATGTCAGCCTCAAATTGGAACCATGCAACTTTCGATTGTTCATTGGCTGAGAATCAGTGGGTTAATGACATGTCAGATGTACTATGGAATTTAGATTGAGTGTACATTTGCAACACAGAACCAGAATAGCATCTAAAAAGCTATCGAGAGTGAAGCTATCTGAAAAGTAAAGGTGCACATCCAATGTATTAATTCAATGATAGATGAATGCCACAAGTAATAGGATGGGAGTGGAAAACCCTTTTGAGCTGCTTTTCCAGGTCTGATAATTGTTTCCTTTGACAATTGTGGTGAATAAACATCTTGATCTATCTGAAATAGAGAAAATGGTCGATGTATGGACTACTATCCGGAAAGATTAGATATGTTGCTTGCAAAATATGACCAAGAATGTCATCCATCATTCAGATAAAAATGTGTGGTCACATCACATGATGAATTGATACTTTCATGAGTTTTGGGTGGTGTATTCTGCCATTTTTCTTTCAGCCGAATTCACTGATTGAGTTAGATTCGCTACTGCTACTTCTACCCACAAAAATTTTCAGGTTGAACCAATTAGAGAAAAGGTAAAGGAAGCTGTGAATGATGTGGGTGCTACTGCATCATGATGGGACAACGTGAGAAGCGTATGGTGTAGGTGGTGCATGCATATAATATGATGGATAACTTGACATGATTGATCATGTTAAGCCCAATTTGGCCAGAAATTGCTGAACTTAATTAGCAGGTGGTGCAATCTACTAGTCAATGCGGACAGAAAGAATCATATACTCTCTCTCTCGTGAGTATGTGCCACATTGCAAAGTAGTGGGCCAGGGTTTGGACACCGATGGATCGACCCATTAACCTGGTTGGACTCATAATATTCATCTACATATGCTTTTCTTAATCCAAACACGAGGCGGTCATCTTATGCTTCTGCAACATATATATATGTGATTAAATATAATGACAACTGTTTTGACCTATGTTGCACGGATACAAATGGATACGGGAAATGGTAAATCAACATTAATAATTGAGAAACGAGGAAACCAAAATTATGTGACTTCGTGCTCGTGTGTGCGTGTGAAAGTGGTTATGCAAATAATATGCATATTTATAAAAAAATTAATCGAATTGGAAACAAACTGTGTTGGAAATGGGAAAGGGCTCCGTGCAACATAGGTTTTGACTATTAATTCACGACACTGATTAAAGAACTTCAGTATATGTTTAATGTATAGATATCAAGACGTCTGTCCTCTGGTTAATTCTTAAAACTCCAGTTTCGAAGTTTGAGACAATTGATCAAGGAGAAAACCCCCAATCAACACACAGGTACCTAGGATCAGTATAAAGACATATCGTATTGCATCATAAAAGATTATGCAACTTTGACGTGGTGTACCATCATCATGCAGTGTGGAATGTGTAAAATGCAGTGCCTATAATATGGTGGAAGAGATGACGATGTATGGAGGTTAATACTGTGGCGGTTGTCATATCCCTTGATCTTATCCTTGCAAAATAAGCATGACACCTCTCATAAGTTTACGCATTGGTTAGATAGGATTCTACATGGAAAACACACAAATTTCCGGTCTTTCCAATCCTTTCATGTCAATTGGATCCGTGAAGAGAATGAATTCTTTTCTTTCCTTTTTCTTCATATAAACAGCAGTGCGGGTCACCTCCTACCTTAATCGCACAGGAATGGCCTTATTGCTGTGTGGATTTCCAGAGCTGACTTTGTCACAAGCAAGCTTTTATGGAAGATTTTCTTACCTTCCTCCCTCTTCAAGAGGGTGTTTGATTGCGAGGCTAGAACTACGCAATTGGAACTCCAGTTTCAGAGGTGGACTGTTGATGGGACTCGTAATAGAGTAAAAAGCACGGCGTATCCAAGCTCGTCTTTGATTATAAACTGTAGTTTCAGTTGTATAGTCCCAGGCCTTGTAATCAGACACCTTCTAATGATCCCATCCTTTACGGGGTTTGGATTATTCTATGGTGCAATTTGCTTCCATAAGTATACAAACCCATTGGCTGCCGGTTCAGGAGATTCAGTCCCTAACAGTTGAGGTGGTTCTAAGAGAAGATAAAGTGGTGGCTCTAACGTTTGACAAGATGGCCAGATGAACACTTGAAAAGAGGCCGAGAAGACCTCAAAGGTGTTGCGAGAAAAATAAAAGATTATATTGTACTAAAGTCATATATGCTAATACAACACAAGTGTTCGGGTGGAGCTCCGGTGAACGATCAGCGAGAGAAGGTGAGGAGATTGGGGCTTGGGGGAAGTTCGACGGCTGCATACTAGTAGAGAAAGGGTTTTATATGAGACTGCACTTAATGTAAGCCGTTTAGATTAAATCTGGTGGTTAAACCAAAAAGCTCCCTCCTATCATAACTTTTAGTTCTTATCATAAGAGGGGTTCTCTCTCTCTCTCTCTCTCTCTCTCTCTCTCTCTCTCTCTCTATATATATATATATATATATATATATATGTATATATATATATATGTATATGTATATGTATATGTATATGTATATGTATACGTATATGTATATGTATACGTATATGTATATGTATACGTATATGTATATGTATACGTATATGTATATGGGTCGACCTGGACACAATCCAAATCCAAACAAGTTTCCCCTTGGGTCTTGAGAAGATGACCCGAAGTAAATATGGGTCATATGGACCAACTTTTAGCCTGAGCCTCAAAATGAAGGGCCATACCCAACCCCAACTCGTGTATGTCCAGCCCGGCAACGGAAAATGCTTACATTTGGCTTCCATTTTGGCATCTTTGAGATATTGAGAGGAAAAATTATGAGTGAAGATGGAGTGCATCATCACCTGACTTCATTTGCAACATGAAAAGGATGTGGTTGTTCCACTCCCCAACTCCACTTATCTCCATCTGATCTCTCACTGCTTTTCTTCTAAAACTTGCAGTAGACGAATGGAACACGTTAGCGACGCATCACAAATCAAAGTGACAAGGATGATATCAACCATCTTACGTCAGCAGCGGACGTAATATAGGGTGCGATATTTTTCAAAGAAACCTGATGTTTCTATATGGTAATGTTGTTATTTCTTTTCCTAATAAAGTTTGTGGCATCTTATGCGAAGGTTATAAAGATACCTCACGCCACAAATTTAAGGAATAATGTTGCGGATGTAACAAAGGATGGGCTGGAGAAGTGGGTTAGGAACCTTATACACATAACATGTATCTTGCATGCCTTAAAAACAAAATGAGTAATAAAAATATTTCTTATTATTTTTAAAGACCTTTTTAACTTTTTAAATAATATTCATTCCTTCAAAGAAGCAAGAGAATATATGAATATTCATTATCTATCAACTGTTTAAACGCCCTATATATTCCCTGCACACCCCTAATAATGTGCACTAACGCTCCCCTTTCAGTTTTCGCTGAATGACTTTTTCTTTCTTTCTGAAAACCCTTTTAAGTTTTAGTTCCCCATAAAGTTAAAAGGAAGGCACGAGGGCTCAAAGTGCGGAACATGTTACTCTCTCTCTCTCTCTCTCTCTCTCTCTCTCTCTCTCTCATATATATATATATATATATATTTCAGACGGCGTCCCATAAGGGTTTGCCCCCACAGCGAATCGCTTCCATTTGTGATAACGCTGCTGGTCTTATAATGAATTCCATAAACAAACCACTTGCCTAATAAGTAGTAGGATATCTAACAAAACGAGATGGATTCACCTAGCCAAACCCAAACCTTATCACAAAGAAAGCGGGTACTGTTGGGATTCTTGTATTAGCATTTCAAGATCTGGCGTCCAGTGGTATGACGTTTCAATTCTTGGGTGCCATCCCCAGAACTCATGACTGAAGGAAGGGACAAGAAACCTGTCATATGAGTGCAGATGCTGGTGCAGGACAGTGTGGAGCCGGATATGGTGATCACTAAATCATGGCGGGTACAGGCTCGATACAAACGTGGAGCTTACAACCGCCGGTTTTCATGGTGTTACAGATTAAAAAAGAAAATGACACTAGTTTAGAAAATGGATCTTGTAGCCTAGGGGTTTTAGGCCACTGAACAGTCTTACCTCTTGAAAAAAATCTAGATGGAATGATCGGGAATGATACACTAACTTTTAAAACTAGTCCTGAAAACATGCTAGGGAGTCGATTCACAAAATTGAAGGTGATGAGTTCAATACCTGGGGCATGCATCTGGCCTCAGCCTCCCCATTGTACACCAAGAAATAGAACTTTTAAAAGTAGTACTGCATCTTTATATCAGCATATTGCATGTGAAACTGAAATCTGAACCAGAAGGGCCCTTGTAGTTTCCATCCAACATATTTATCATGGTTAAATGTCTCGAGAAATAACATAATAAAATAACCAAAACCAGGCTAATCGTAAGTGGATTGCGACATGGATTCCCTGTTGCCATTTTGTACGCAATAACTCAAAGTAATATCTTCTTAAACTTTTACAGAGAGCTTACCCGACTAATCCTTTACTGGCTGGAAGTTTGAGTCCAGTTCCTGATCCATTCAACTAGTGTATTGACATTATTGCTCACGTCATCCACCGTATCGCTCCTTAATGCCTGCACAATGCCTTCCTTGTAGCTCTCACGAGCTTCCTCCAGAAGTACTTGAAATATTTCGCATTCAATATTGTTTGTGAGCTTTGTCCCAGTGTAACCTCTGATATAATGAGAAATGACATTAACAGATTGAATCGGATACAGCAGCAGTAGAATGAAATGAAATACAAATGCCCGTGAATGAGAACGTAAAATACTAAGCATTTACCTTTTCGTCAGGCGGTCATAAAGTGCAGTGTTTTCAGTCTGCAGAACCACCACACAGTCGAACCAACGCTCTGGAAAGAAATCACAGCCATGGTAATCAACAAGATTTCCACCCCCTTCCATCAAGTCTTCAATCTCATCACAAAGCTGCAATAGATATAACCGAGTCAGGAATTTTGTGCCGGGTGAAGCTTTGGTGTTTCTAGCTTTAACAAGATTAGGAAAGCAATGCAATTCAATGAACCAAGATAGTAATTGAAGCTTCGAGTCATTTTTCAAGAATTAAGTAATAAAGATGCTTGTTTGTGTGGCACCGTCTACTTGTTTATGCGTTCAGGTCTTTGATCTAGCAACTCCTAATCTTTTATCCTCTTTAGATAGAACACTCAAATGCGTGTTGATTCCTAAATAACGATCTGTGGTTGATGAGGGCTGGGGACTCCACATTCATGTGGCAATTTTCGTGCGCAAAGCTAATGCAAGGATCAAACAATCTCAGACAACAGAAAGAACAAGAAGGAAAGTCAGATTGGATGTTGTCCAGCAATAACAATTAATTGAGATGAAAAGAAGCACAATGAGCATAGCTGTTCCATTGGCCAGGATCAAACTTGTCTACATCTGGTTGAGATAGAATAAGCATGTTCAAGCTTAGGTAAAACACATTCAGCTATTGATCCACTGGACTTGACTAAGCTCAGAAGAAACCCTTCATTTGCAACCCCATAGAGAAGTTAACATTGTAACTTCTTGTATAACCGTAGATAGGATCCAATCCAAAAGCATCAAGCTTGCCAATTGTTCATGTGTTGATCTGTGACTGAAACATCCACATGCCCTATCAAGTATCAATGATAAAGCAGATTAACGAGAACAACATGGACCACAGCTATGTAAAATACTTTACTTTGAAGTCATCAGTGCTATCAAAGTAACATGAATTGCCTTGCTTTGAAGACATTTACAGGGTATGCTGGATAGTACCATACCTGTATAGAATCTACCAATATTTTTGCACATGGAACAACCAAATTCTAGCAAAGCAGAATGGCAAAATGTTATCTAAGGATCCTTAATATATAGATCCTTATAGTGGATCGACAGCCCATCCATCAACGTTGAGCCTCGAAGTCTTCTGACGCATAACAAAGGGAGTTCATTCTCTGTAAGTGGAGGAACCGGACACTTCAGAAGTGTATGGAGCTAGCTGAAGTTCAAGAAAATCTTTCTTCAGCTGTTCTCTCTCACTGATCATAACGAATCATGACTAGATCCAAAACATAGGGAACAAATTTGTATAGCCCCCCGATGGCAGCAAATTATTCATAATGAAATACAAAAAATTACACCAGAACGGCAAGCTAGAAGGATAGCATAGCTCTCATTTCAATATATGAACTCTTCCAAGTTATTCATCAACACTCCCAGGAAATCTCTCACAAGCTTGTATGATCCTCCATGAACCATCTGCTGGTAGAAAGCAAGCATACTATCCTGATTGTAGTTTCAACTGATTAACAAAGGAAGAATTGAAACCTTTCAGGCTATAAATCGCAATTAGTTTATCGCTTTAGAGTGTGACAAGTTTTGCAGATTTGAAATCAAACACTTTGTAGCTAAATTACGGAGAAGGTTGCGGCATTGAATTAGAAACCACGAGCAGGATATTATGAAATCGAGGAGCAAAAGAGGGAGGATCTCTTACTGCATCTTCATCAATGACATGACATTCGAATTTCTCGTCCCATCCATCGTACAAATTCTTCTCCTTCGCTAGCTCACCAACATTGATGTGGCGAAAATTGGTGGCTTCGGAGAGCAAGGCACAAGTCGTAGTTTTACCAGTGCCCGGGGTGCCCGTGAACAGGATATTCGGTCTGCTGCGTCGTTTACTCATCTTCTTCTTTTCTTCTTTTGTTGCTGTAGCTGCCAAAAGAGAACCGACAACGGACTCCGCCGGAAATCACAAAACCGGATTTTCGGTAGCAAATACCGGAACTCGCATACATACAAGCAGACAGACAGAGAGAGAGAGAGAGGTCCGCGGCGTTAGGGTTCGGAGAGGTTCACCGGTTTGGAAGCGGGTTCCCAGTTTTAGGTGCAAGAGCGGTGCAATGGAGCGGGTCTAGGGTTGTTATACCTTTACCTGGTCTCCATCTGAACTTCGGCGCGGTGAAATATATGTGTACGGGTCAGATCTAAGTCAATATCTTAACCTTATACCCAAACTCAAACCTGATCAGGTCAGGTACTTCCAGCCCCGTTCGAATCAGGTTGGACTTGGTCAATATTGTCATCCATCCTAACGCTGAAACGAGCCTTCCAAAAGCTAACCCTATCATCAGGAAACGAAAGAAAAACTGCATGACGTAGCTCACTTGGTTAGAGGGTCAACTCACAAGTTGAAGGTCAAGAGTTCAGCACCTGGGGTGTGTATCTGGCATCAGCTTCCCCATTATAAAAAAAGGTACAACAAAGTTGTTGTTGTCGAGTTTGGGCAGAACCCAACACAGTATTAACCCCAATCCGAAACTAAACCTCATCTGGTTATCCCAACTAGCATGCATTCTCTACTTTTCTTTTCGAGTGTGGTGGATCTAGAATTTTTCTTGGAGTGGGACAAACTGCTTATTCGTGGAGTGGGACAATCAACGCCAACAAAGCCACTACCCGTCTCCCAAATTTGGGATCAGTGAATTGGCTTCACCTAGCAGGCAGAGAGAGAGAGAGAGAAAGAGAGAGAGATGAGTGGTAGGCCTCACGGAGAAGAACTTCCAACTGAAAGGCGGGAAACGGTTCTCGGCAAGAGCGTTCGGTGGGCAGAGAGAATTTATCGCCGATTTTTTCCACAAGGACCTCTATGGTTTTCTCCGCAGCCCCTGCGGTTTTGGTTGACTCAGTTTGTTCTTTCCTGCGCAGTTGGATGGATCTTCCCATCTACAAGTGTGATGCTTATTAGCTTGGGGGTGTTGGCGATGCATCGGGTTTACCATCTGTTTGCCTTTTACTTTGCATTTCACCAATTGCATCTCATGCAACCGTTGAATACAATCCATGAATGATCTGACTCTGAATTTTTATACAAGTATTGGTTGCTTTATAGATTCTGCTAGTCTGCTTAGCATTCAGGTCGATTCTGGTTACAAATATATCTGATTGACATCCGTAGCTGTTAGTGTGTGACTCTTGAGTTTTAAAATTTTGAAGTGTAGTATGATCCTACTCTCTTTCTCTGATCCATGCCATTAATCAAAAGGTAGTATTGCCATGTCTTAACTAGGGGCTTTCGTCTTGTAGAAGTTGCAGCACTTGTTATCACCGTATGGCGGCCAGACATCAATAGACAACTTAGAGTTCTTATGGACATTGGTTAAATGCTAGGATACATAACTTCCCTTTAACTTTCACAGAAGCCTTCTAATATGGCACAAGGTGGAGCTCAATGGTGACTAGGAATCCGTGTAGCCAACCCTGCTTAGGGTGGGAAGAGGTTTGGTTTTGGAAAGTCGTGTGCTTTGGACAGACTGAACTCTAATTACTTATACATTTCTAATGTAGACTTGTCCATGATACATGTACCTGTAAAAGAGAGGGCTGTAAACTTACTACAACTAAGCCTTTTCCCATACTAGATGAGGTCGGCGGCTACATGGATTCTTTGTTATCACAAAGCCCTACCATGTGTCATGTTAGCAGTTTAACTCAAAATAAGCTAGATTATTTTTTATTGTTTCGTCCTCTACCTCTTTTAATATTTTTAAAATCTAGTTTTTGATACCTTCTTATAAGTGCTTCTTTTGATCTTCTTTCTACATGTCCAAACCATCTTAAATGATATTATCTCATTTTCTCATTATGGATACAATCTTTTCTTTTATAGCCACTCATCCATCTCAACATCTTCATTTCAGCTACAAACATCTTTTGTATGTATTGATGATTACGTATTTTCTCATTATGGATACAATCTTTTCTTTTATAGCCACTCATCCATCTCAACATCTTCATTTCGGCTAAAAAAATAGTTTTTCTATCTATTTTTTCTATCATCATTTGCCACTAGAATTTTCTCATCATCATCTTTGATGCATATAACAAAATTAAGATCTTTAGTTTTCTTATATTTAGCCCTAGCTATCCTAAAAATATCTCTTTCACCCTCTTTTGAGTTGAGCTTTTATATAAATTCTTCCAAATTTTAGCTTTTGCTTCAGTGACAACTTTTTGACTTATTTACTTTCTTATAAGTCTCTAAAGTTTCACTAGTCTTTTTAGCATAATGTAATTTGTTACATGCCCTCTTTGCCTTGACGTTATCTTGTACCACTTAACTCCACCACCAAGTTTCTTTTTGTACTGGTATACCTCTCTTAGATGCACTCTTTTCTTCTTTGTCCACTTTTTCACTTCTAAATCTATAACTAAAAGTCGATGTTGGGTGATTAAGCTTTCTCTTGGAATTACTTTGCAATCTTTACAACACCATCTATCTTTTTTCCTACAAACAAAATAATCAATTTTTGTTTGTGATAAGCCACTCTTATAAGTAATTAAATGTTTATCTCATTTTTTGAAGATTATATTTACTATAAAGAGATCAAATGCCATTGCAAAATTTTAAATCTCCCTACCTTCCTCGTTTATATCCCCAAAACTAAAGTTTTACATGAATACCTTATATCCTAATACCTCTTTAGTGACATGTACATTTAAGTCTCCTCCTAAACAAATCATCTCTCTTTGTGGAATTCTTTAAATCACCTTATCTAACTCCTCCCAAAAAGTTGTCTTTATACTATCTTCCTAAGTCACATAGACACTTCTAAGAGGTGGAGTGTCGACTTCGACACGGGTGCGACACTGACACCGTGTCGGTGCAAAAAAAAATGAAAAAAAAAAGATTTTTTTTTGTAACTCACGGTTCTGCCGTCTATGGTGTATTTATCCTTGAGAACCCGATCAAAGAGGAAGTAATCCGCGAAGACAATGAAACCGAAGCCTCTTAGTCGACTCGTGACCTTATTTCCCGACCACCTGAGTTACCTCACCATAGTTTCCAAAATGCTCCTTCAGCTTTTCTTCCATCGTCTCCCATGAAACTTCACCGATGAACATAAAAAAATATCTCAACGCGGACCTTCTTCACTTCATTTTGTGTGGATATTCCACGCTTCAAAATCTGGTATCGATTTTGAAGTTCAAGTCTTTTTGGATAAATGGGTCCGGATAGGTGAAGATTGGTTTGTGTATTATGATGAAATTAGTAGTTGTTTACCATTTATGTGTTTTGCTTTAATATAAAGTTGTGTACTTGCTATTGTGATATACTTATGTTAATTGATGTCTCACTTGTTGTAGCTTGAATATTATATATAATATAAAATAATTAAAAAAAAAAATTGTGGAACAATATGGCTATACATATTAGGAAAGTGGCGAAAGATGTGTTAGGGGTATCTAAGGGAGGTGTACCGGCACAAAAAGAAGCTTGGTGGTGGAGTGAAGTAGTACAAAATAAAATAAGGCAAAGAGGGCATGTTACAAATTACATTATGCTAAGAAAACTAGTGAAACTTTAGAAGCTTATAAGAAAGCAAAGAAGGAAGCGAAAAAGGCCGTTAGTGAAGCAAAAGCTAAGATTTGGGAGGACTTATATAAAAAACTCAACTCAAAAGAGGGTGAAAGAGATATTTTTAGGATAACTAGGGCTAGAGATAAGAAAACTAAAGATCTTAATTATGTTAGATGGATAAAAGATGAGGATGAAAAAATTCTAGTGGCAAATGATAATATAAGAAATAGATGGAAAAACTATTTTTATAATCTTTTTAATGAAAATAAAGATGTTAGTATTAGTTTAGGAGATTTAGCCAAGTCAGAAAAGTATATAAACCACAATTTCTACAGACGTATTCAAAAGAATGAAGTCAAAGAGGCTCTTAAACATATGAAGGGTGGTAAATCGGTAAGACCAGATAATATTCCTAAAGAAGTTTGGAAAATACTAGGAGAAATAGGAATCACTTGACTCACCAGACTATTTAATGAAATATGGAAAAACCAAAAGATGCCTGAGGAATGGAAAGCAAGTACACTTATACCCATATATAAGAACAAGGGAGACATTCAAAATTGTGCGAATTCTCGAGGTATCAAGTTAATGAGTCATACTATGAAATTATGGAAAAGAATTATCGAACGTAGGATCATGGGAAAGAATTATCGAACGTAGGTTAAGACAAGTATCAAGTACAACACAGAACCAATTTTGATTCATGCCAGGCAGATCTACTATTGAAGCAATTCACCTTTTGAGACGTCTTATGGAATATTTTAGAGCAAAAAAGAAAGACCTTTACATGATATTTATTGATCTAGAAAAAGCTTATGATAGGGTACCGAAGGAGGTTCTTTGGAGAACTTTGGAAAAAAGAGGTATCCCATTGACATATATTAACCTTATAAGAGATATGTAGGATGGTGCAAAAACATGTGTGAGGACTCATAAATGAACGACGGACTTCTTTGAAGTTAATATTGGGTTACATCAAGGATCAACTTTAAGTCCATAGTTATTTATAATGGTGATGGATGAGTTAACAAAACATATTCAAGATGAAGTACCTTGGTGTATGTTATTTGCAGATGATATTGTATTAGTGGAGGAGTCTAAGGAAAAAGTTAATAGAAAATTGGAACTATGGAGAGAAACATTAGAAAGCAAAGGCCTCCGACTTAGTAGAACAAAGACAGAATATATGGAATGTAAGTTTGATCATTTGGTTACTTCAAAGGACATAGAAATTAAAATTGGCACACATTGCATTCCCCAAAAGGAAAGTTTTAAATACCTAGGGTCAATTTTTCAGAGTGATGGAAGAATTGATGGAGATGTTACACATAGAATTAATGCTGGTTGGTTAAAATGGAGAGGAGCATCAGGTATTCTTTGTGATAAGAAGATACCATTAAAATTAAAAGGTAAATATTATGGAGCAGTAATTAGGCCTGCCATGTTTTATTATTCTGAGTGTTGGCAGTTAATCATCAACATATACAAAAGATGTCTGTGACAGAAATGAAGATGTTGAGATGGATGAGTGGTCATACAAGAAAAGACCATATACATAATGAGGTTATTAGAAACAAATTAGGAGTGGCACCAATAGAGGATAAAATGAGAGAACATCATTTAAGATGGTTTGGACATATAGAAAGAAAATCAAAAGAAGAACATGTAAGAAGGTTAGAAAAACTAAATTTGGAAAGTATTAAAAGAGGTAGAGGACGACCACAAAAGTGTTGGAAAGAAACAATAAAGAATGATCTAGCTTATTGTGAGTTAACTGCTAACATGGCACACGATAGGGATATGTGGAAACAAAGAATCCATGTAGCCGACCCTGTCTAGTATGGGAAAAGGCTTAGTTGTTGTTGTTGTATATACCCTAGCCTTATTGCCGCACCCAAAATTTTTGAAATTTGCCGTATCCCGCACCCGCACTCGTGTCCACCCGCACCTGCACCCGTGTGACATAGCTATCTTCTAGTTCTACTTGGGGTGCGTAAGCACAAATTATATTCAAAATTTTTGCTCTTAGCACTAATTTCAATGTCATGATTTGGTCACCATATTGTTGTATGCTTATCATACTATTCTTTAAATCTTTATTTATAATAATACCAATTTCGTTTGGAGCCTTTTCCTTACGTGAGTACTATAATTTATAACTTGTATCCTTAATCTCCTTTGCTTTTTTTCCAACCCACTTTGTCTCTTATAAACATAGGATATGACTCCGAATCATAGTATATGCCACCTCCATTAGCTTATTGAATAGTGTTTCGATATTCGAGGAACTAATATGAATCTTATTATCTAAGACTAGCTTCCTTACCCCCCGCAATCGTCCATACTGAAAATGCGGAGACCCTCTGTGTAATTTATTCACTACATTCGGGCGACAATGTAGCGGAACTAACTTCTTTACTCACACTCGTCTATGATATGGGAACCCTCTCTGCAATTGATTCACTACATCCGAACGAAAATATTTTCATTGCATTTGGGCTCTGCAATGCGTCACTAAGAGGGGACATCCCAATGCAATGCTCATAATTTGTATAATCAATAGTATAAAAATTTGATAAAGTTTTATGTTGGTTGTCAGAAGCCGAACGCAACCCTCTTCCTTTATTCGGGTTTGGGACGAGCCATGCAAGGGTGATCCCTTACATGGGCGGAGTTAGAGAGTGGTAAACTTATAGGGCCTTAATTTGCATAAGAACATAGACAATTGAGCTCAATGCATTCTCCTAGTTGAGTGTGTGACCTACTCACCTATGTCACACAGGTGCGGGTGCGGGATATAACAAATTTCAAAATTTTTGGGTGCGGCAACACGGCTAGGGTATATAATATTATATATAATATTCAAGCTACTTAAATCAATCATAATACAACTAGTATTTGTTAATTTTGGGTGCACGTAGATCATTTAGCAAGTTCCCTCATAATGATCTGAAACTTAGAATGATTTTACGAGTTGCAAAATATCCAAGTTATGGATTCAAAGAGTTTCCAGATCTTTTGTAGGATATAGCATATACTAGTATTTGTACTATGATCCACTAGTGATGCCATACTCTTCTGTTCTATTGATCTGGTAATGTTCATGGTCTTCAAATGTGTTTGGTGACAGAGATTATTCTATGCAAAGGCATAAAGTATGGAGTCAAGAATCCAATCAGATTGAGAAATAAGAAACCAATTGTCCGCACCCAAAATCATTCAAGCTAATATTGTATCAGCTACAATAGCAAGTACACAACTTTATATTAAAGCAAAACACATAAATGATAAACAACTACTAATTTCATCATAATACACAAATCAATCTTCATTATCCAGACCCATTTATCCATGAGTTATATTTTCTTTTCTTTTTTTGTTTTTTTTTTGCCATGCCCCACCGACACGGTGTCGGTGTCGCATCAGTGTCGAGGTCGACACTCCACCCCTTAGAAGTGTCTGTATGACTTAGCTACTCACCACGGCTAAACGCATCTCAACCATTAAGCGAATAGGAAGAGTCCTTTACTTGATTCATCAATTTTACTTAGGCACAAAAGTTAGTTTATTTTATAGAAATTTAAAACTAGGATTGGCTGGTTGTGTAAACTAAGAAAGATACCCTGTCGTAGTAAGATCCTAGGGTCACTAAGTTCTTTAGACTGATAATTTATCTTGGTCTCTTCAACACACTAGTTGATCTTGAATCATTTATCATCTTCCCATTTATTGTTGGTGTTGTGATTTCCTTTACTTTCTCCCTGTTCAGTCATGAAACAGTTGATGCATTTTTCTGAAACACAATAGTCTTGCAAAATTGATATTTTGACACTAGATATTTCAGTTGACAGCAAAACTTTTGAGGGGAGACTGGCGGTTTAAAGGTTCCTCCAATAATTTAGAAGTTTCTGTCGATACGAGTTTCAGAAGAACTACAGATGGCATAAGGTCCTTGCCAACAGGTAGAAGACTGAAGGTTACCGTTGTGGAGGGAAGAAATCTTTCAGCAAGGGGTGGATCAGAGATGAGTAGTTTGTTTGTCAAGCTTCAGTATGGCAAGGTTGTTTCGGACATCTGGTTCAACCACAACATACTTTATTTAGTCTAGTCATGTAATTATACCTTGTTAAAGTTAATCTCCATTAGACGGTTTCCATTTCAAGATAATACAACTTCTCTCCTTTTCATTTGTTACTAAATTCATTTCTTTTAACGGATAACTGTGATTCATTATGTTGATTAAATCAGGTTTTCTTCAGAACAAGGACAGTTGCACGTGATGTAGATCCCAGATGGAATCAGTCATTTGAGTTTGATGAGGTTGGAGGTAGTGAATATCTTATAAAATGTTATACGGCTGGCATATTTGGACATGCTAAAATTGCTAGTGCTCGACTAAACTTGGAAGGCCTCATTGAAGGGTCAATAAGGGATATCTGGGTCCCACTTGAAAATGGAGGAGAATTGAGGCTTCAGATTAAAGCAGTGGAAGTTCAACACGTCAGAGAATTACAGGTATACAACAACAACAACAACTAAGCCTTTTCCCATACTAGACGGGGTCGGCTACATGGATTCTTTGCTTCCACAGATCCCTATCGTGTGTCATGTTAGCAGTTATCTCACAATAAGCTAGATTATTTTTTATTGTTTCTTTCCAACACTTTTGTGGTCGTCCTCTACCTCTTTTAATACTTTCCAAATTTAGTTTTTCTAACCTTCTTACAGGTTCTTCTTTTGATCTTCTTTCTATATGTCCAAACCATCTTAAACGAGATTCTCTCATTTTATCCTCTATTGGTGCCACTCCTAATTTGTTTCTAATAACCTCATTATGTATACGGTCTTTTCTTATATGACCACTCATCCATCTCAACATCTTCATTTCTGTCCAGAGAATTACAGGTATAATTTATCTAATAAAGCTTCAGATTATAGTTACACACAGATGTTCATATTTTAAATGGATAGAGAAAAGAAAGATTTTGAACGAGTTTAGTTATAGTTTGTTGTCAATAAATACATTTAATATCTCGCACTAGCCTTTCAGTGCATGGAACACATGTTCATGCTGTTTCTGCTTTATAAATCGCTTCATTGAAAAATATTTCCAGGATGAAATCACACAATTGGAGGCTGGTTCACTAGAGCTCATTCTGATTGAAGCAAGAAACCTTTTTGCTGACTTAAGTGTGACTGCTGATCCATATGTTCTAATTCAGTGTGGAAACATAATAAGAAAATCCAAGGTTTGTATGGTGCATTTCACGTGCAATCTATAACTGTGATATGGTGATCACGTACCGTGATTTATTCTCCATAAATTTTGTTTAGTTTCATTCGTTTATGTTAACAATTGCCTGTCTTAGCGAGATCTTGTTTTCCTTCTTATGTGTAGGCTATTAGTGTAAGCTTATCTTTTTCTTCCAACACTAAAAGGAACTGCACCCTGTAGAATTAATGATACCAAAATCAAAATCAAGACAAAAAACCAAGCCTTCCCCCACACTAAGTGGGTTCTTCTACATGAATCCTACTCACCATTGCCAAATAAAATAATAAATAGTGATGAAAAAGTTAACTTGTCACATGAATACTTTGTTCCATTCGTGTCATGGTTAATTAGTTATGCCAAGGTTAAAGATTTAAAAGTGGTTGCTCTTCATATTATACGCAGGAATCATGGTTAAACTACACTTAGCAGTAGTAGTAGTATAATGTTCAAATTACTTGGTGCAGCATAGGGCTGAAAAGGTAGTTCCTCCCGTAGGTGTTACATGATGAAGTGAAAGTTGCTCTGATTCAACTAACAAGATGAAATATGTACGTTCTGATAATAAAACTTAATAGAGCTTACCATGTTTGTCTGCTTTTTGTGAAGTATCACAGTATGTGATTTTTGTGTTGCTCATCATGTGGTTTAATTTGCTTCTAAGTAGTAATACTATTTCTTCACAGAATCTCACAAAAGTACCTGATTTGTGTAGCTGCCTAATGCCATCTCTGAAATGCAGGTTGGACATAATACGCTTAACCCTCAATGGAATCAACGATTCGAGTTTCCTGATACCAAAAGCCACCTAGTGCTGCACGTAGAAGCACACCATCTTTCTGATATTTTATCAAACTTGGGAAGGTGTGTTATTGAATATGATAGTTTAAGTCCTAACGTTATGTTGGACAAATGGATTTCTCTTCAAGGAATTCAAACTGGAGAAATACATGTGCAAATTACTAAAAGGGTGAATCAGCAATACATGAGTATTCCCAATGGATATGATATTCGAAAATCCAGTAAAGCAATCCAAATGTCTCTGAAGGTAAACAATTTCCTTATCCTGCTTGAGGATTTTGTTAGAAATCTGAGGTACAAATAGCATTCTTATTGCATGTTTTTCCTGCTTCTCAAAAATTTTACTCTGTTGTTGGTCTTAGGTATTCCAAATTGTGGAATGCATCTGTTTATCTTTGCCTCTGATGCTATCTCCATTAGTTCTTACTTCTTACTTTTTGACAGCTTCAGAAATTATGTTAGTCAAATTTTTGCGTTTGAAAGTTGCTCTTGTTTGGTTGGGCTCCAACTGTAACTTTCTTCTTTTTAGTCCTTTTGGGTGTGGCAGGCTGAGTGAGTACAAACAAAAAGAACCAATGTAAAAGAAAAAGCTAAAAAGCATTTCAGATACGAGTGTTGTGACTAGGTGCTTACTACTTCTTGAGCCTTATCTAGGGTATCAATAACAAGAGGTTATATCAGTTGATCCATCAGAGGTATGACTGGTTGGGACAAACCCCAACCAACTGCCTTCCTGTTCGATTTCTGGATTCTGTGCACTACATGCTAGAGCTGATATGTGAAGCTTTAAGAAGGCATCAGATCCAGTTGTGCGAAGTGTCATTCAGATTTGGAGTTAGGATTTGGAATGTTCATGCAGCAAACACTGCAGAAGAATTTGAACTTAAAACTTCCCTGTCATCCTCTCTATCTTTGGAAATTTTCAATGATCATTAGCAGACTTATAGAGGATGAAAAAATTCTAGTAGAAAATAATGATATAAAAAATGGATGAGAAAATTATTTTTATAAGCTTTTAATGAAAATAAAGATGTTAGTATTAGCTTTGGAGAGTTAGCCAAATAAAAAAAGTACATAAACCACAATTTCTACCGACATATTCAAAATGAAGTTAAAGAGGCTCTTAAACATACGAAAGGTGGTAAATCTGTAGGACTAGACAATATTCCTATAGAAATTTGGAAAATCCTAGGAGAGATAGGAATCACTTGGCTCACAAGACTATTTAATGAAATATGGAGAAACCAAAAGATGCTCGAGGAATGGAGAGCGAGTATACTTATACCCATATACAAGAACAAGGGTGACATTCAGAATTGTACGAATTATTGGGGTATCAAGTTAATGAGCCATATTATGAAATTATGGAAAAGAATTATCGAATGTAGGTTAAGACAAGTATCGAGTACAGCAAAGAACCAATTTGGATTCATGCCAGGCAAATCTACTATTGAAGCGATTCACCTTTTGAGACATCTTATGAAACATTTTAGAGCAAAAAAGAAAGACCTTCACATGATATTTATTGATGTAGAAAAAACTTACGATAGGGTACTAAGGGATGTTTTTTTGGAGAACTTTGAAAAAAAGAAGCATTCCATTGACATAAATAAACCTTATAAGAGATATGTATGATGACGCAAAAATATGTGTGAGGACTTATGAAGGAATCACCGACTTCTTTGAAGTTAATTTGGGTTGCATGAAGGACTTATAATGGTGATTGATGAGTTAGAAAAACATATTCAAGATGAAGTATCTTGGTGTATGTTATTTATAGATGATATTGTGTTAGTGGAGGAGTCTAAGGAAAAAGTTAATAGAAAATTGGAACTATGGAGCGAAACATTAGAAAGTAAAGGCTTTCGACTTAGTAGAACAAAGACAGAATATATGGAATGTAAGTTTGATCATTTGGTTACTTAAAAGAACTTAAAAATTAAAATTAGTACACATTGCATCCCCAAAAGAAAAGTTTTAAATATCTAGGGTCAATTTTTCCGAGTGATGGAAGAATTAATGGAGATGTTACGCATAAAATTAATGTAGACTGGTTAAAATGGAGAGAAGCATTAGGTATTTTTTGTGACAAGAACATACCAACCATTCAAGTTAAAAGGTAAATGTTATAGAGCAACAATTAGACCTGCCATATTTTATGGTTACGAGTGTTGGGCAATTAATCATTGTTTGTGGCAGAAATAAAGATGTTAAGATGGATCAGTAGTCAAACAAGGAAAGACCGTATAGATAATAAGGTTATTAGAAACAAATTGGGAGTGACACCAATAGAGGATAAAATGAGAGAATATTGTTTAAGATGATTTGGACATATAGAAAGAAGATCAAAAGAAGCACTTTTAAGAAGGTATGAAAAACTAGATTTTGAAAGTATTAAAGGAGGTAGAGGATGACCACAAAAGTGTTGGAAAGAAACAATAAAGAATGATCTAGCTTATTGTGAGTTAACGGCTAACATGGCACACGATAGGGATCTATGGAAACAAAGAATCCATGTAGCCGACCCCGTCTAGTATGGGAAAAGGCTTAGTTGTTGTTGTATTAGCAGACCTATAGAGCATATGGCCTGTCTACATTATCACCTTTCTTTGCCCATGCGGCTGCAAACATGTACTTCTCTAGAGGATGACTTTAAACTGCATTTTTATTATCTTTGTCACATCCCAAAAATTTTGAAAACTAAAAGGAAGTTTCTAGCAACATCCTGGGATGACTATTACTAGAGAAGCAGATAGAGGAGCTAATTGCAGATGTCATGCCAGAGACCTACCCATCAATTATCTTGTGATATGATAAGATCAAGATGAATCAATGTCCTTACCTTGTTCAATGAGAAAACCTGGAATAGATGGAGGGTGTGTCTTGATGAGAGCATTTAGGAAGCTGTCTGTTTCTCTTAGATTCTCTCTTCTGCACCGCATCTTGTCTGTAACATTTTTTCCTCAAAATCATGTTTGTGATGTTGTAATTGTCGATATGGTTCCGGTTGTTTATTCTTGGTTTGCATCTTCAGCTTAGGTTTAGATTATAGTGTTGTTCTGCCTTTGTACTCTTTACGTCAGGCCAACTCATCAAAAAGTTTCTATTCACGTTGAAACTCCAATTCTCTACGGTCAAACCAATGGGCAAATTTTCTGATATTATTTCTCATGTTGCAATTTATCTTCAAGCATGTGTCCTATAATCGTGACTTTGATGTATGATATCCCATGATTAAACCACTCGTGGTTGGTGCTGGATTGCATGATAAATGTCAAACCAGCTTCAACTATGTAATTTCTTCTCTTCTTTTACTGTTTGTTGGGTCACAGCTTGGTCGTTAACTGCTGACTTTGGTCTGGAATTCTGTTGTGGAGTTGTAATCTTGAATTATGCTTTATGTGCAAGTGGCAAGCTAGTATCAATTTAGTTATGTACAAATTTTGCTCGTTATGTATGCATGTGCATGTGTGCTTGCATATTTTTGTGGGTACCTTGTAACATAAAACCTAAATCTATTGATAACAGTGGCACGGCTAGTTGCCAAAACATTGAAGATATAGCCTGAGCATGATTTGAGAGTTGAGATCAGATTTGAGGTGAAGGGAAAACCATGACATGCATCTGACAAGCTTCGTACACTTTATTTTGATTACTTTGCAGTATCTATATTGGGTTAATCGTGCTAATGCATGGCATTTTAGGCTCTTTGCAATGTGGTTGCCCTCATCTTGATGCCATTGCTTCAAAAATGGACATTCATTCATACTAGTTTCTGTATTTTCTGCCACTGTGGACATGGGTAAATGCTATTATAAAATCCTTGACCATTTACATTTAAAACAGAAGATTCAGATTCTGCTGATACTTAACACAGAGTTGGGTATCCGCAGGGCAGGTAGGGAGTCATCCCTAATGAAATGTTCAAATGACTATGTTATAGTCACGTTCTTAAACTTTTGAACAGAGGATCTCCATAGTGCGTGGTGAAATTCTACATTCCAAACTTTGCAACCACTGTTTTGTTGCTCAGCCTAGATATTTCTTAGCTTCAGTCTAAGATAGACTGAGGTGCATCTTCGTATATTCGCTCTTTCACAGTTATTGCTTATGGAAATATGCAGATGCAAGACACTGTGAAAAGGTTTCGCCCCTTAATAGACGAAGGAGATAATGCTGGGATGTTGACAGCACTAGATGAGATCGAAAATCTGGAAGAGGAGCAAAGGAAGTATATGTTGCAGCTGGAAAGGGAAAAACATCTGCTTCTTTCTAAGATCAATGAGCTAGTTCAGGAAATAAACCGTTCTACCTTGGCAACTGCGAGCTGAATGTAGTATTTAGAGTTCTATTCTTTTGTACAGTCCTCTCTCTCTCTCTCTCTCTCTCTCTCTCTCTCTCTCTCTCTCTAGCCACCATGTTAGTTTGGCTAAGGAAAATGGTGATTCTAGACACATGACACCGTTATGGATGATATTTCATTACTGATCTGTTGGGATCTATTTGTAAAGGGAAATGTTTCTAGACACATGTCACAGCAACAGATGCTTGAGATAGTTTTTCCAATGCAATGAAATCTGAATGTTCCTTTGGCATATTTGAGGCGACGTCTTACTTTTTGGATCTAAAACTTCTTTTTAGTGTCTTCTCAACTATTTTCTCTTGATGTATGAAAGAAATTCTTTTAAATATGTCGGGTTTCTGAGACCTGTGCCTAGGAGAAAGGCAAGGCAACCGAGTTGGCCTTGATGTCAGGAGCCAGAGCTACAACTGCCATAGACACGGCTGGTGGAAAGGAGACTGGTATAGACTCTTCTTCGGAGCAAAGATGAAACTAAAATCATCTTATCACGAGGCTTTGAAATAGACGCGCCATTTCAGTTGTCTGGTGCGCCTTGAATACAGATGAATGTTTTGATTTATCTTTCCGTATTTTCTAGAATATCTCAATTCATGTAGCTGATACCTACCGGAAAACATATTATAAATGAAAAACTCAATGTCATGTATGGATCTAATTTAGTATACTCTCTCTCTCGCACACACACACGTTTAAAGAGTTTAACCTACATGGGTCTTCCTAATTGGCACTTGCTATCAAAAGAACATAGCTAACTTATTGCGAAGATGTC
The DNA here is from genome assembly GCA_036023115.1 of Brasenia schreberi. Lineage (NCBI taxonomy): Eukaryota > Viridiplantae > Streptophyta > Magnoliopsida > Nymphaeales > Cabombaceae > Brasenia > Brasenia schreberi. The sequence goes on from JAYKKT010000080.1 coordinate 658,776, forward strand.
ATTGAGTTATATAATCAAGAGATCCTAAATGCATAATATCTTTCGGTGTATAATCTTGCATAAACATCTCTATACTTCGATCTTTGATATTAGTGATAGAGATTTAAATTTTAAGCTACATAGGTCTTCTTAGTTTACACTTGCCTATAAAAAGAGTATCCTAAATGCATAATATTGCATAAATATCTTCACACTTTGTTCTTTGAGATCAACTGCATAGATTTGAATTACTTTACATTTAATTCACATGGTTCATTAAATGTAAAGTATAAAGTTCAACTTTGCTTTTAGTTCATATATCTATTGTTGATCTCAAAAATCGAATGGTAAAGGTGTTTATGCAAGATTATGCACCCAAACATATTATGCATTTAGGACACCTTCTACGTAACCAGCCCTATGAGCTCATGCACTTGGCTTAAGTTGCACATGTTAGATCAACCATCCAGCGTTTGCTCACCTTGTTTTATGTTTTCCAGTTTATATCAAACAGCATAAGGTAATATTGCCGGGGCAGTTTTTTTAAATCGTTTTATTTGATAATATTCGTGCATTGTGTTTTATCGTCTTAATTAATTCAAAAGTAAATACTCCAATTCATGTGAGCCTTTTCCAACATTGAGTGGAGTTGAATAGAGGATGCAACACGAAGGAGATATTGCCTACTTTGGTAGTTTTCCTACCGAAGCATGCTTAACTTCGGAGCTTGGTGAGCAGCATCTTGGTGTATTACTGTTAGAAAGATCATATCTCATTGTAGGAAATCCAACATAATTTTTTGTTTGGCTCTCAAGCCAACTCATTTGTTCTATCAAACATACTCAATTTATTCGCCGTCAAGCCTTTAATTGACTCCCTAAAATATGAGCTGTATTTTGGAGTGAAGTATTGTTGTGGTCGAGGACTAGGGGAACCTAATCGGAAGGGGAACCTTGCGGTTCACTTCAGATCCACCTCTCGAGGAACCAAATTGGAACGGAAACCACCAGTTCCAAGTCTTTTCTCGCTGGTGTTAAAATCCCACTTTTGTTTGATGAAATTTTTGTTGGTGTCGACGTTAGGATTGAGAGAGATCGAATTCCAAGCTGTATGTAGTCAGCATCCCATCTTCAAAAGTTGGCGAGAATTTTATGGTGCTTTGATTTTTATCATTAGAGGATAAAATGAGAGAATATCGTTTAACATGGTTTGGACATATAGAAAGAAGATCAAAAGAAGAACATGTAAGAAGGCATGAAAAACTAAATTTGGAAAGTATTAAAAGAGGTAGAGGACGATTACAAAAGTGTTGGAAAGAAATAATAAAGAATGATCTAGCTTATTGTGAGTTAACTGCTAACATGACATATGAGAGGGCTCTGTGGAAACAAAGAATCCATGTAGCCGACCCTGTCTAATATGGGAAAAGGCTTAGTTGTTATTGTTGTTGTTGTTTTGATTTTTATCATTGTTGGCTAGAAAAACTGGTTCACTGCACATCACAAACAAAATAAAGCATGAACCCTCAAAGGCATGACATGCTATCCTTTAGGTTCATTCATTAATTCCCAGTCAAATGATCAAGTACAAATGGTGCTGCAAATCTCAAAAAAGTACCATAAAGAACCCTTGATTCACCTTATACTAGGGCAATCAAATCGAAGACAAAACCACTATACACAAAATTCTACACACCCTCTTAACATGTAAAGGAGATTTGCAGAATCATTTTTCTAAATAGAGTATACTAGATAAGTTTGGAGCCATCCAATACATTTGAATGGTTGTACATAACTTGCATGTAGGATCAAGCTGACGTCATAATTTAAGTTAACACATTTCTAGGTACCCTTGTGTTTAGCATCTTTTTCATGAAAATTCAAGTCTAAGACTCTATGAAGCTGCTCCAATTCACACTCATGACAGATTCTATAAAGAGAGTGCCTCCTACATTAACATTCATACGGAAATTTGCTATAGACATATTGAGAGCATATATAGATATATTGAGAGTATAGCTCAACCTGGTCTTCGCTCTCATAGGACGAAGTACCTTTTATCCTAAGATGCTAAATTTATAGGTATTTGTAATTACACTTAATAATATCTCTAATTCAAAGAACTCAAGACATAAAAGTTGTTTAAGTATGAGTCAAAGACAACTTAAACCGACATAGGTGAGTTTGCGTCAAGGTTAGGTATACTAGATTGGGTCTTAAAGCACAAGCTCGGGCTGATCCAATCCCTTCCTAACAGATAGTATTTGTGTCATAATGTACATGTTATGTAACACACTATAAGCGTTATACATATTACTTTGTATATGCTAGAAATAATATGTATTAGTTTATCTAAACAAATCTTAACTATCTAACTTGAAAATAGATGATAAAGATTTGAATTTGAAAAGCAAAAAATTACTTTTAATCAAATGCATTTACAAAAATTATAAATGTACCTTTTACTTTTTTAGTATAAATATCAATCATCCATCTTTCAAATTCAATAGTTGAAATTTGTTTAACTATTTTGATATCTAATGTTGCTAGCATATATCAAGCTTCCTATATATATATATATATATATATATTTATTTATTTATTTATTTATTTGGTGATGCTAGTACATTTAGGTGTTAACAATCCAAACAAACCTCAACTATCCATATTTGCTAATGGATGATTGGGATTTGAAATTTTAAATGTAAAAGTGCTCGTGTGAATATATATATATATATATATATATTTATTTATTTATTTATTTGGTGATGCTAGTACATTTAGGTGTTAACAATCCAAACAAACCTCAACTATCCATATTTGCTAATGGATGATTGGGATTTGAAATTTTAAATGTAAAAGTGCTCGTGTGAATATAGTGTACCTGCAAAAAGTATACGTGTAATTTTACTTTATATGTTCAAATCTCAATCACCAATTACTAAAGATAGATGATTGAGATTTGTTTGGATTTGTTAACACTTAAAAAGTATTATCCTGTATCACTTTATTTCTCTCTCTCTCTCTCTCTATATATATATATATATATGTGTGTGTGTGTTCAGGTGTGTGCAGGTGTATAAGGATTGCAGTTCAAACCTGATCTTGTCGTATCATACATGACAGAAGAAGAACGGGTTGGTCAGGGTCCCAGTTTTGACTTGAACCTTGTCCAACCCCATGCGCTACTCAAAGGGCAGGGTGGTGCATGCTAGCAGTAGATCCACAAGCTCCCGACACGTACGGCCGTTAGATTCTGAAGCAGAACAGTTGTGTGAAGTGGCTTTATTGTAGGCAACCCAACCAGTGGAGACCGGAGAGGATGGAGATGAGATGCAAATCCCGAAAAGATTCAGGGCCCGACTGCAGCTTCTTTTATCACAGGAAGGGCACGCAGGCGGCTGAATCATTTTCTGATTCTGATCGTTATTTATTGTTGAAACATATGAGCTTAAGACAAGAAGCTGACATCGCCGCATTTGGAGAAAAGCTAAATGCACGTACTGATCAACTTCTGATTCTGTAACTGTTGTTTCTTATATATATATATATATATATATATATATATATATATATATATAGCTGAGTGGTCATTATCTGAAGGGTAGCATTACGCATACATGAATGAAAGCGGCTATCCATTTCAAGCTTTCTTAAGTATAAATGGCATCGATCCTGCAATCTAGTATACCTACAAAAGCAGTGGAAAAGATGGTGAAAATGCGAAAATGCTCTTAAATGCATCACGGCCATAACCCTCGTGTCTGTGCTAGGCCCATTTTGATGCGCTTTGGATTAGAACCAAGAACCTTATTATGCGAAAGATATCATTCTTTTGTTTCTTTTAACATATGAAAGATATCATTCTCAAAAGAAGAAAAGGGAAAAAGTGTCGCAAAGAAAGTATCAAGTTTCATACAACAGTGTGTGGGCGACATCCTTGCGTGATACTGATCTGGGTCAGGTCCAATTGGAGACTAACTTGAAATTTGAGAGATTTGCATTCGTGAGTCGCTTTCAAACCATCAAGGCTGATGTATACGGGAACAGTCTCAAGCTGGGGGGGTAGAGAAAGAGTTCAGTTTGCACCTTGGATGCCATTCACTCTAAAAATGGACGGCAGGTCGGCAATGTAATGCCATTTAGTTTGTTTTGCTGAACAAAATAGAAGCTCGTTCGTTGAGAATGTGAAGATCTCGGTTGGCTTTTGGATGAGAAAAACTTGATGTTCTTCAAGATGAATTGGACTCATCAGCTTCAGATTATTGAACTTTGGGGACCAATTCACTTGAGAAAGACAAGTTTCATATGCATTACTCAGGTACTTCCATATCCAATGAATGCCTGCATGGAGTACTTTACTTCTCTGATTGTCCACCCACTTAAAGATATCAAGTTTTTCTAACCCACACACACACACACCAATTAGTTTGCAAACTGCTTCCCGAAGAGAAGCATTGAAAAGCGTATATACTAAAGGAATCTCCTTAACCTTAACCAAATCTTTCTGGAACTAGAAAGGGCCATTTAGATAGAGGTGGAACACAAGAAACTTCTTACAAGGTTAACCACCCAAGGTGTAATCTCGCCCAAGCTAGATTACTTTTGCTGAAGATTGAAGGTCAGCAACAACAAGAAGTGGAGGACGAGAACGTATGCTATCTGTCGGCACATGCAGAAAGACTTGCATTAAAACAAGATTCTTGCTCTGGTTGATACTGTGGACATTGGCTTCAAAAGCCCCTACCCAAATTAATCTTTGTAGTTTTGTTTTTCTTTTTCAAAAACAGTAAGGGATCCATTTTGACTTCTCAATGTAATTAAATTTCATGTACTCATCACTTTTTTTCTTATATCTTCCATAGTTCAATCTAATTTATGCATAAATTGGACTCGTTTGATTTATTCCTTAATGTTTCCTAATTTTATGAGGTTCATTCTGTTACTCGTATTTTTCTTCTCCTCTGGTTAATTACATTGTACATAATATATTTTATTTTTTATATGGTTAAATGCTTGAAAGAAACCCTTTTAACTGTTTTATCTAGCCTTGCTTGTACTGATATATTAGTCATACCGAAGGTGCGATTTCCTTTCATAATCTTTTGCAACTTCTAGTATCCAATAGTATTTAAACTTCTACATAACGTTATCAAATATAACAGTTTTTCTAGCTACTGAATAATTCTCCTACATACAACAGCTTGAACGTTTTTTTTTCTTGTCCTCGAGATGTCCAATGAGTCATTATTATTATTAACAGAAAACTTTTAATTAAGCTTGAATCCATTGTGAACAGCAGGAATCTTGTATTCGAGTGTTGTTTATGGGGATTGCGCTAAGCATACTGATTCTTGTGAAAACAATGTTCCATAACGGTGACATCTTCAACAGTTAGCGTCCTCGCACATACAAGCATGTGTGTTCTTGCGCAAACCGTGTGTGCCGGTCTGGGTGACCGCAGTATACATGTATTTGCTGCCATTGGCTCCATGTATGCCAATGTTCAGAATGTGATCACTCGCACACACATGAGAGAGAGACAGAGGAGGAGGAGGAGAAGAGATGTAACAATGGATGGTCCGATGGCTCTTCTACTCCAACAACTACTACTTAAATGCGTGCCTCATCCAAATTTATGAGAAAAGGATATGCTGTAGGTGATGAATATTAAACGCAAAACACGATAAAATAACAGAAAAAGGCTTGTGAGGCACCTAAACTTTCATTATGTTAATTATTCATATTTAAGCACTTATACTTTCACTATGTATATAAGTTTGGATCGATGTATTAAACGTGCCTATACTGTCAATACAAAAGTAACTCTGTTGTTACTTTGCTAGTTAAGTTAATGCTTGTGTAGGTCAACGTTAGATCGAAGGTAAGGACATGCAGGGAGACGCTCTTACATGCACATGTACAAGGATGGTCTACTAGATAAATAGCAAGATGAACATATTAATCCAGTTCAATCTACAAGCAAATAACGTCCCACTCTTCATATAGTCGACTATGTGATTTATTGGTTTTGTTGTATCTGCATTCCTACGATGACCTGCCATGATAGTTTCCATCTAGGTGTTCTCTTCTAGATCCTATTGCTTATTCAATGGTTGAATCAAGTTCTACGTAGCTCCATAATATATTTAAATTCTTTCTGCTTTAATAATTCAAAGGGAAGTAAGTAACGAAAAACAGACGAATTCAAGAGTCCTGATATTTCTTTTTTAACATTTAGGAGAGCACAGGGAAAGGCCAGTATACAAACTGCTAACGGCAAAAGGGAAAGACAAATCACGCATAGTTCGATGAGTTAAGCCGTTGTCCATCTTCCATCCTGTTCAGCTTTGCTTGTTCGCCTCTATATGTCAATCCACCGAACCAAAAAACAAGCCCAAATCGCCCAAAGTATCAGCCACTGTATGAACTCAAAAGCTGTCTGCGGTTTGTACCCATAAAGTTGATGCCTTCTCCCTCTCCCACCTACCACTTTTGCTTTGTAAGTAACCAACGAACGCCATATAAGGAACAGCTAAGCCTAGAATGCTTGAAATTAATCAGCATACAAGTGAAAAATCTTTCAAAAATCTCCTTGGAACCTATTGATTAAAGGACCCACTTGTTGCTCATCTTGGTAACACAAGCTACCTTCGTTCTCTTGTTCCATGGAATCCCCTCCAGAGGGGAAATCACGAATACCAACAACCATATTTCTTGAATTTCTCTGCTCTTGACGCCGGTAAGTGCTGCTGTCCATGACATGCCCAACTATGTAATCATTCAATGGAGTTAAAGTGAGACGGTGTGATGAATGGAAAGGTAGGAGATGATGTGAGCAAGAAGAGGTGGATGATGGTAATGATGTTGATGACCAGGAGGATGGTGGTGGCGGTGGTGCGGTCAGCAGTGGAGGGTACAGAAAAGAAGGTAGTGATTGAGATAAAATTGGAAACGATGACCTAGTAGTGAATGAAGACGTGTATGATAGAAATGGATCATGATGAGAACTCCCAGAAAGTACATGTGCACCAATGCTTGGATCTCTCAACCTGTTCCATGCAAGTTTTTTGATGTTTTTAGCTGAACTAAAAATAAAAGCATTATCAAATAGCAATTTAGAAGACATTTGCAAAGAATGGAATTATAACAGGCGAAAACTCTTCCTCTCCCTCTGGTATGATTGGAACATTTGGTAGAATAGTTGGTGCTAGTATTTTAACGGCCAAGACATTATTTTCACAATGGTTTTGGTATTCATAGGCCTCTCATAATGGTCTTGGTATTAGCATTGACTCTCGATTTCTGATCAAAGGCAGTCATGATTCCGTTTCTCTCAGTTCTAGCATTCTAGGTTACATTGAAGGGAAACATGATTCTGTTGTAGATGGCATACCCTATATTCAGAACAGCTAGGCTATCATTACCATATACCAGCTGACGAGCACGGCTGAGGATCTCTGTTTCCCTCTCTGAACGAAAACAAGCAGAAAAAAGAAATGAGGAAATAGGCAAAGCACAATAATGGCTTAGTATAACAATGAAAATGCGAAAGCTTGATTATCCTAAACATCATATATATATATATATATATATATATATATATATATATATATATATATATATATATATATATATATATATATATATATATATATATATATATATATATATAATGCAAATGAAAAAATATTTTGCCTTGGCGATGGCGGTTCATGTGGCCGCCCAAGGCTTGAGACTTGCAGAACTTGAGGGAACAAAACCTGCATTCATACACCTTCCCACATGTTTCTTTTCCATCATCAGCGCCACACTTCCTCTTTTTGCACTCTGCCACACAATTCATATATCTAAACATTGATTATATCATAAAGCTTACGTTATATACTTATAGACCTAAACTGTTAAAATCATTCACTTCTGGAAGAAGTCTTATAATTCCATTCAAATCATAGTAGAACTCTCTCTCTCTCTCTCTGCGGGTGAAGTGGAAGAGATAAAGTCCTTTACTGGTAGCTGCACATTGTAAGTGTTTTCCTGCAGATAGATAATCCCCCCAGAGAGAGAGAGAGGGGCAAAACCCTACAGAGAGCCGCTGCCAATAACAACTGTAGAAGATCCATTGAGAGAGAGAGAGAGAGAGAGAGAGAGAGAGAGAGAGAGAGAGATAAGGCGAGAAAAGGGAGATGCAGTTCTTACTGGAAGCATCAAACGTATGGATGGAAGAATCCGCCATGAACTGCTTGCAGTCTCTCCATCTTTCACAGAGGTTGCTGACCATGTACTCATCCGGAAATTTGTTAAGGTCGAACGGGTTCTTATTCGAACTCCTGAAAAAACACAACCAGGTAAATGTTCCGACTGGCTACAATAACAATACACCAACAATCACCCCGACAAAAAAAAGGGAGAGGAAAAGTAGAGAACAATGGCAAGGAAAGTGCAAAAGCAAGGACTAGATATGAGGAGAAGGGTTCAGATATCCAACATTTTAGAGAGAGAGATTCGTGTTTTTTGCTGGTGACGATAATGAGAGTAGGAAATGGTAGGAAAAGGAGACTGCAGTTTTACTGTCGATATGAGATTGAGGGTGAAGTGGCGGGGGTCGATACCTCCCTATCAACTCTGCACGCCAGTCGGACATTTCGATCCTCGTGACGTTAAGACACGCCACCCACCCCCTCCATCTCAATTGCATTCATGATTCATCTTTCACCATCCTCTCATAAATATATATAGAGAGAGGCTTGTAATCATGTGATTGCGTCGGAGGGTTTGGAGTTTTTCTCGTTTTGGTTGAGATAGAGCGAAGCCAAAGCCCGGCCTGTTCCCTGTTAACCCTACTCACCTCCCCCTACCACTACAAACACTGCACCAAGACTGCTATTCTTGCTACTACTGTATCAGTCTCTCTCTTTTTCTCAAGCTTGGCTATGGCCATGTGTATCATGAGTTATCGTCAGGGGCAGGTATAAGACAAGGGAGAATTAATAGACAATTAATTTGTGACAAAGCACCAAAATCTTAATAAAAAGCGAGCGCCTTTTCTTCCAAAAGCAACATGGGCCACATTAAAAAATGTAATCGCCTCTCCAAAAGGCTGCCGAGGAAACTCTCACATTTGTCTTTGCTTTTAGCTTACTGGTTTTCGACATGAAATCATTGGGATTACAAGTTCTAGAGTTAGCCCAAGAAGGTTTGCCTGGATCGCATACTTCCTCCCGAGCTTGATAAGCGTGCAACTTATGTGCCACTTTTCAGCAGCTAGCACAAACCCGGCCAGTCTGCATTCATGATGAGCAGGGTGGTCTTGCTCTTTTCAATATTCATGCATTCATCATTAATTCAAGAAATTATGAGTCTCTAGTAAAATGTGGCAGTAAGCTGATATAACCAAGTATAATAGAAAGAGAAACGGAGTTGACCAGACAAAATTGAGAATATATCTGTGTATTATGTGTATATTGTATGCATGTACGTATTTGTGTGAGGGCGTGATGATAGTGTGTTTATCCACGCCCAGCTTGTCTCAGTTGTGGCTTGCCTCATTCTTTTTCGGCCTTGATTACAATGTAAAGCTTCTAATGAAATAGTAATTGTTTATTAACAAGAGCATCCAAAAAAGCCAGGAAAAATTGACGTTCCTATTGCCAATATGGTCCTCCTGATGAAAACCATATATACAATACGCGTACATGCATACATATGTGTAGAGTGCAAAAGACTATATTTCGTCAATGCAGTGCCACTAATATGACGAAGATCAGTTAGTGCAGAGATATTTTCCTTCTGGTCGATCAGAAAAACCTAGCTATCTCGACAAAGAACCCTTGCAGCCGACCCCATATAGCGTCGCATTAGGCTCTTGTTTTGGTGGCGATCAAATATTTGGTAGCATGCATGGTTAAAGGGATTTTTTTTCTTGATGGGACGCCAAAGCCTTATGCACGCCCCCGGGTGCGGAACTCATGACCTTCAACTGCTAAGTTGACAACCGATCCAGGTGAACTCTTGCCCTTTGTGCATGGTTAGCAGATTTTCTAGTAAGCAGAATAACAAGACTGCTGGCCGAATCTCTATATAAAATTTTCACGGATGTGCAAGAGAATACGGTGTGAAATCTGATGGATTCTCTTGCTGTTTTATGATATAACGTCGGGGAAATGGCGATAGACATGTCAACATGGATGTTACAGCATTTAAGAGAGTATGATAATGACAAGAATCAAGGATCTCGCGCAACGTTAAGTCCAAATTTTGAGGATGATCCACGCTTTCTTAATATGTTTTCGTCTGCAGAATATGATTTGTAAGAAGGAAAAGAACGTGAGATGTCTTTCAAAAGTTATCTTAGAGAATGAGGACTCTGCTGATCACCATTTTTTTCCCTAGTGTTTTCATAGTTAATGTTATATATTGCCAAAAGTTGTGACGGTTCAACAGGTGTCAGAAGAGAGTTTAAAGATCAAGAAATGACAAGATTAGCAACGAAAAACGTGTGAATATGACCAGGATTAGAACTATGAAAAACAGGGAAACGAGAGAATTAACACCGAAAAATGCCTCTTGATTAGAAATTGCCAGGAGACGAAAGGGTTCTTTTGGACTAGTCTTTGTTGCTCTATGAAGAATGGAGTCAAGAATTTGTCGTCAACAAAATTTCCTATTTTCTTTTCCAAGGTCCTTTCCTTGTTGCGGATGGAATTTCGATTGGATTCTGCAGCTATTGAGATCCATACCAGGTGCCTTATTTTTCTCGATTAAGCACATTATTCACATGTGCTCGTCAAATTCCCAAGACTCACGACTGCTTGAGTTTTATCCGAAACCTCATAGAACGGAAGTCAATGTTCTCATGTATGCTCCACACTTGTTAATAGCATGTCACCTAGTCGAAACAATCAACCGAAGATTTCATGTTATTGTGAGTTGAAATATAAAAACTCTTATATGCTAGTATATTTGGGTGTTATAAATACAAGCAAATCTTAACCATCACTTGAGAAACAAAACTGTCCATGTTAATAAACTGTTCTTTTGAAAAAGGATATATATATAAAGAGAGAGAAATTGAGAGCTGTTAGCAAACTTTTGTGCAGTCGATCGATACCATTTAGTGTTCGTGCGATCAATCAGGTGATAATCAAGGATGCTCTCTACGATCTCTCTCTCTCTCTCTCTCTCTCTATATATATATATATATATAGAGAGAGAGAGAGGGCTGCTAGTTTGAGATTTGCTCCTGGACCCCTGGTTTCGGCAACACATGCGACGAAAACTCATGGTTGGTTGTTGACTTTCCGTAAGATGGCCACACTGATCTATTCTTTTCTGTTTCTTTTGGAGAAAGATACATGCATGCGGTACTTATTATTTGTAAGGAACAGCAGTAAGCTACAGAAATCGCAATCTTTGGCAGGCAGTGATTTCTCATTCGTCGAAGAAAAACCAAGAATTCTTACAGTGATTTCAATTTACCGATAGCCACCTCCGGACAGTTGTGACTTTCGGCATTGGCTCGTTAAGCTGGAAGTAGATACTACAATACTGTACGAAGACTTGATTTTCATCAAACAACAAGGTACATATTTGAATTTTCCCCATAAGTTTTTGCAAAATTTGGATGCTTGCATTTTTTATTTTTTAATTAAGGCTGCCTCACCTCCCTATGAATAGCTTCACCGCGCGATCCTCATCCACAAATTTGTTATGCAAATGTTAATACTTGTTTACATGATGTAAACTAGCATCTAATCCTCGACGGCTTTTATGTAATTCGAATTCCAAGTAAAAACATTTATATTCAAAAGTTTTCCTTCTTTTAGACCCAAGGAAATCGTGTGCAGGCCTTGAATTAATCATATCCAGTTGATTGAATTTGCTATAATTAACTATTAGAATAACTTTTATAAAGAAAATCCTGATGTATATCGGACAAGAATAATTAAGAAGAAGAAAAAGATACTGAACTCAACCTTTTCATGTATTTACATTGCGATCGCTGTAAGATCATTTTGAAAATTTTATTTATCACCACGCACACACGTACGCACATCGTTTACACAGAGGGCTGGTAAAACCAGCCAAACTAAGGCTATTAATTCTTGAGGATTTAGCTCATTTTGACAATGGGTTCGCACTCTAAATTACTTTAAAAACTGACACATACTGTTTTAATCACCAAAATGAAACCCTTGCTGATTTAAGTTACAAATGGATCTCGAACCCGATGTTTATGGTAAAACGATGGCCCATTGAAGACATGCACCCCCATCCATCTAATTGGTCGTCTTTATAACATATTTACATGCATGTATGCGCATCTATTTCGTTCTATATGTGTTGAGTCTCTCCAAGCTTGTCACTAAATTGTACCGGTAACACCATAGAGGTAAGTAGTACAAGATCACTAGATGAGCCAAATGATGATAAACTCATTTAGCAGGGCACGCGCACGACACACAGAAACACACACACATACAGAGAGAGAGAGAGAGAGAGAGAGAGAGAGAGAGAGAGAGAGAGAGAGAGAGAGAGAGAAGAAGAAGACATTCAGTATTGAATGTTAGGCAATACGAACCCATCGTTCATATTCATTAAGGTGGTACTGTTTTGAAAACAGCAAGAAAGTTCACTGCTTGTTATAGAACAGTGACACCTGCTTATTCTCACTCTTTAGTTGAACAGTCTAATGGGCTATTGGCCTTAGGTGACTGCAAGACTTGCACCCACTTCACATGCATCGTCGATCTGGATAAGAAACTTCTTCGAGTAATAGTCTGTCTACATTAAAAGGGTTCTCAAGCATAACTTGATTGCAGCATCTAAATGCTTTGTTCACATGGATCGACCAAGCTCATTAGAACTAGGTAAGTTGAGGCATGACAAGACGAATGCGGTGGTACATTATAATATGGAAGCGAATGCTCGAGCCTTCTCAAGTAAATTCAAGAGGATTTATCCAACACATTTACTTTTCAATTAAGCCATACTCAGCACCCAGAGCGTTAGCTCACCTGGCCAGGCTGTCTGACTCCCACGATGGAGGATGGAGGTGGCAAGTTCGATTCCCGTGGGATGCATGCATGTGTGTGTTAGGCTTTGTTTTGCTATTGTAAAGAAGTGATGTTGTAGCAAATCCAAGATAACTTTGCTCATGAAAGGTAGATCTCAAGAGTACTATGTAGGACGTCAGTGTTTATGCTTTTGCTAGAAAAATGCATAGTGCTTGCTTTCCTTGATTTGGACTTAACAAGCTCCAGATGAAGAATTCGATATTTGCGAGCTTTTCCTATTTGGATCTCCTCTCTTTTAAATATATAAATAATTTGTGGTGACGGAACCTTGATGAGACCTCTATAATTTGTCTTGCGGATTTGCTGCACCATGTTAAATTTATTTGGTATATTTGTTCCTTCCTTTCTTTGTCTCCATGAATTTGTGGTTTATGGTTATGGATTTGATTTTTTTCATTTTGGTTCCCTCTCTTTTTCGATCACATAGAGTGTGAGATTGCAGGGACAATGGCCTTCGTCATGATGTTTTTGAATCGTTATAATGAATTGGTATATTTGTTCATTCCTTTCTTTGTCTACATGAATTTGTGGTTTATGATGTTATGGATTTGATTTTTCCCATTTTGGTTCCCTCTCTCTTTCGATCACGTAGAGTGTGAGATTGCAGAGGCAATGGCCTTCATCATCATGCTTTTGAATCATTATAATGAAAGGAACATTCTTTCAACACAGAAGATGATGAAGCAGGATATGAGATAACAAAATGTTTGTTCTTCATACTTACTAAACCATGTTTGGATAAGATTCACACTAGACATGACCGATTCTGGTTTCCTCGAAACAAGCAACAGGGATCGGGACGGTTCCTGTTCCAATTTGCGGCCCAAACCCTTCAGAGCTAGGAAGAAATATGAAAAAGGTTGAAACTTAAAAAATAAAATAATTAAGGAACCACCGGTTCCGGTTCCATGGAAGATGGAATGGGAACCGAACTGGGCAGTACCTGGTTCCTGGTCTAGTTTCAAGAGTTTTAGTTCCAACTGGTTCTTGGCTCGGTTGGGTCCCGATTGGAACCTTCAGACCCATTTAAAACCGGTTATGTCTAATCTACAAGTGTTATTGGTCCAGTTTGAAATAGACTACCGGTTTTGGTTCCATGGAAGGTAGAACTGGAACCTAACCAGGTGGTCTTCGGTTCTTGCACCATGCACTATAACTAATTTTCTATTGATTTTTAGATTTCGGGATGGACGGATACTCCACCTTGACTAATCTAGATCCATAACTTAATCCTTGTATTTTAAGCTTAATCAAGAAATGGTATGCAAGCATTTAACATCTTAATCTTTTCCTTTTGAAGGATATGAAGCTGACGTGATGATCTTTGTAAATATCTGCACAGCCACAACATATGTAGTTTTTGAGTAATGTTCAGGTCAGCATCACTGTCGTGATGTGAATACACGTATACAGTATATTGAAATAAATAAAGGGAAAAAGTAGAGATCTTTTGCATATCCTTGAGACGATCTATTGCTCACCATGTGCACAAATATATTTGCTTTACTTGGAAAGAATAAAGAAAATGTGATATGAAGAAGCTACGCAGGGACAGTCACCCGATAAGTATTGCCTCATTCATGTGTTTGAACTTTGATGAGTCATCCCTTTGCTTTGCTTCTTTTTATCTTTTCGTTGTTTAGCTCTTTACTTTTAATAAAATCCATGCGCATCAAAGGAGATCCACCCAAAACACAAATCCAGAAACAAAAGCAAAAGGGAGTTAAAGTTGTCTGCATGCATGTTCGCATCTAACTTCTTCTGTTGAGAAGAACCTATATATATATATATATGTATGTATGTATGTATGTATGTATGTATGAGCTAAGTACTCCATAGGTGAATGTGTACCTTTAAGGGCATACTGGAGAAGTATACGACTTTAAAACATGTACATGATATGCACAAAATTAATATATCGGCTGAACATCCGAAAGCATGCAAATGCAAATGCATAAACACAAACGTCAGTGGTGCATTTTAGTTTCAACATCAGGACTCGTAGTGTGTCCATCACCACTATCGTGCTCTAGACCCTCCTCCTCACCAATCATGTTGTAAAATAACATGTACATGATTACAAGGGAAGAAGTCTCTAAAGATATACACATATAGAGTCATATTTATACTCATTACGGTTGTAGATAAAATCATTCACATATATAAATCTATGAATACTTCTAATCACAATGTGTACATACAACTTAGTTTCATATATTTGACAAGTATCAAAATAATTTCATTTCAAGAGACTCATTACTCCCCTTAGTTTACCACATTTATACGCATAATCCCTTATCTCTAGGTGTTTATACAACATATCATGAATTCCCAAATGTAAACTACATGTGAAACTGTTGTGATTAACGAAATAACCAATGGATTCACATCACAAGCATGTCTATCCGTAAATCTATATCCTGCGGATTACAACTCAATGTCAATTGATGTTTGATTTCATACATGATCTACGAGTTAACAAAACTTACTGCACCCATCTACCTTTCAACATTGTTCCATACCACCGTAAAGTGAGTGGATCGATATTAGGTATTGGTTCACTCGCAGCATACCCATAGCATGTTCAATACCAATTGTAAAATTGTCTAGCTAACTTCAAAGCATTTATAAAGCAGTCCATAATCACATGCATCGTTGAAAAGCGCTGGCATTCAGTGACCTTCGTTGAGCCCACCCTTGGGCTCGATTGCCCTCAACGCACAACTCCTTTTGACGTCGAGTGACCTTCGTTGAGTCCCATGGGCTCGATTTGTTGCATCGCCAACGCACAGCTGGGCGTTTGCGTGGCCATCGGGCAGGGAGGAACCGAGGTATCACACATACACATGATGTAAGTTTTAATTTTGCTTGATACCATATCCTTCATCAGCATCTATAATCATCTCTTCGACACTTTCACTTTTTCTAGGTATGAACCTTACATACTTTACATATATTAGTATGAAAGATGAGAACATAGTATATTCAATATGTACATGGAGTTCTACGTTATATATTCAAAAACAAGAAAGTTGTTTCTTTGTTATAACATGGTCCCCATGATGACAGCATGCACATGCTGCTCACCTAGAAGGATAGAACGAGGGACAGGAATCTCTGTGTATTCTGTCTCTATCTACCCTCAGTTTGTTGATTTTCTCTTCGCACCAATGCAACTGCTCTTCATTGATTTGTGCCATCTTCAATACTCTCAAAACCACTTTGACATCTATCAGAGCCAATATACCTTCAAAATCTTCTGCCTTATTCATCCTCCGTCTTATTGTAAAACATTTCCATCTAGTCCGAGTCTTCTTCAACTCTTTCCTCTTCTGCAGAAACACCAACAAGACGGTTTAGCAAACCCACACACGCACACGCGGACACGCACGCACAGATAACATTCTTGCCTTATGAGCAGCTTTCCTGACAGCATGAATGCGCGAAGCATAAGGAGAGCTGTTTCTCCTGAATAGTGTCCTAATTAGAGTGCATTTCGTGGATTTCTCTGTCATGAGAAATTCCATGAAAATTCTGATTGAATCTTCCATCATCTCCAGTATTTCTTCTGTGGACATCCTTCTCTCCTCTGTGGCCTCTCCCTCAGTATTTCCTTCTAATTATTTCATAAGGAAAATAAGGAAGAGCAACAACAACAACAACTAAGCCTTTTCCCACTAGATGGGGTTGGCTACATGGATTCTTTGTTTCCATAAATCCCTATCGCGTGTCATGTTAGCAGTTAACTCAAAATAAGGAAGAGCAAGATGCATGTTATTTTGTTGTAAGGAATCGATTATCAAATGAATCATTTTTGTGACAAAGAAGATAAAAACTTCAGATACTAATGAGATGTACTTAACCACAAAAATCACATTAAAGGAAATATCTGACCATCAGTAACTAAATAGAATCATGGATACCTCTGATTTCCGGGACTTGAAGCAATCTAGGCCAAGAATGCCTCATTCGTGCATAGATCTCAGGCCTCCTTCCATCTTCATAAGGTTCTATCTCTATAAACCACCGCAACAAGACTTGAAATTGCTGAAACTGCTCAGTAACATGACCATAATAGTCGGAATCTCTATCCTCCTTGCCTGATTTAAGCTTCTTCAGATTCTTGTAGTTCCAATTAAGAGCTTCCCATGTCAAGCAAATTTGAGCTACATATGCTGCCTCAAGATCTTGCTGCAGAGTCTTCTCATTCTGCCAAGGCATTTTTCTGTCTTCCGAAGATCCTTTCAGTTTGATCATTATTGTTTTTGATATAGACCTCGGCCATAGGTTGGTCGTTCTGAAAGATTCTGACAAATTTGTGTTGTTTGTAACGACCCCAGAAGCACTGATATGTTAAAATTCCAGATAACAACATAGAAATATGTAAAGGAAAAGACCCAGCTCGGATTGGAGCGTGTATCTTACTTTGATAGGTTTTCTTTAGAACCAGATAGTAGAATCACAGCATAATGAGTTGAAGTTTAATGATTTTCAGGAGGAAAGAAGAAAACAAATTATAATTTAGATATAAGCAACAAGAGAATTAAAAGATTTACCTGTTTCTTGTAATTTTTGGACTGTAAGTCTGTCAAAGTAGAGCATCTCTTCGTCATATCTTTTGATGAACAAGAAGTCTGCAGAGGAAGACAACGACGAAGAATAGAGATCTTCCATCTCCGAGTCCCGATAATTTGTAGAGCTTCTCCATTCCCATGAGCTCTTAGACGTCGTCTCAGCTGTAAGCTGTACAATCCCGATGAAACCATCCTTATCTCCTTCACCTCTCTCTCCATCATCCCTCACTTCATGAGTTTCTTGCTCTCTTGGCAAATTAGCTTCTGCCCCATCTTCCAAACCAGTTTCTTCTTCATGATCTTCACAAACTCCTATCTCTCCACACTTTTCAGCAGCTTCCAAACCAGCTTTCTCTTCATGATCTTCACTAACTTCTGTCACTCCGCAGTTTTTGACATCTTCCGAACCAGATTTCCCTTCAGGATCCTCGCTAGCCATTGCTTCTCCACATTTTTCATCTGCACCATTTTCATTACACTCTTGAGAGAGGCTTGAATCAGACCCACAGATGCCTTCATGGAATTCAGTCTCTAAACAAATCTCGCAAACGGCTTCTCCTTTTTCAGATTTGTAAGGCAAGAATATCAGGGTCTCCCCATTCAGAGCGTCTGCGGCAAGGTCTTCATCCTTTTCTGGGCTGTCATCCAAGCTCTCATCCTTTGTTTGGCTGGTCTCTTCCTCAACCCTGCACCAGAGTATAGATCATCAGATGGGTACTTGAGATTCAGGAGAAATATCAAAGAGGAAATTCAGGTGGAACCTTTTGGATCTGTTCTGGCATACTATTGAATGTAAAAACTTGCAGATGAGAAGAGAGGAGAGGTAGAGGAATGAAGCAAGATGGAAAAATTCGAAATAGGTGAACAATATAGTTGACATATTCATTGGATGTGCTTATTGAATTTCATGGTGCCATTATCATTTATTGAAGAGCTTGGTTTGAGTCATGGAAGAAAGGAGCTATAAAGGTTCATTTTAGCGCAAAGCAGTGAAACACCCACTTTAGTGTGTTTCCTATCTGGACCGTCGTAATCGAAGTAATGCGTCAGTCTTTGTACGACTCTACTTTAGGCATTAAGATTAAACAAGGTTTGTGGACTTATAGTGATCTGACGGATTTTAGTACACATGGATGGACTCGGTATATGCAGAACTTGTATATACGGCAATTCTCCGAGATGGGGAGTCTTCTAACTTTAAACTTAAAACATGAACAGATACTCTATAGCTCATGAACTCCGTCACTGCCGTCTCGCTCTTGGATGAGAAAGGAAGAGAGTTGTGTTATAAGCTTTGAACAGTTAACGTAAGACTTTATGATAGTTTCTTGGAGCGTTTCCTCCTAACGACATATAACAGAGCTCAAAATATAATAAAGTGCCTCTACGTATTCCTGAGCAATGATACAAGGGATGCAAGTGAGCTCAGCAACTCGATCGCAAGCCAGGTTAAAGCTTGCCAGTATTCAGCTTGACATGCTCATGAGCCTAATCCAGCTTTTGTAATATAGGTTTAAATGTTTCATTTAGAGGTGTTTGTGGTTCGTTCTACTCTCAACTTTGAACTATACTGCGATTTGTGGTTCATGTATTTTAGAGAACTGAACCAACGGTTTCAGTTGGGTTCGGTTCTGAACCACGGTTCTTACTTATTTTAGGGTTTGGCTAAATACCAAGTATTATGTTTGGATCTAAGGTCCTAATTTTATATGTAATGCTTCAGTTTGGTTCTAACACTGGAACTGTGAACCGAACTGCCACTGACGTACACTAATTTGTGGGCCGAATCAGTAGGAGTTGGCACAGGTCGAGTGGTTTGAATGGGGATTTTGTGTTTTTTGGAGTTAATGAGTCGTGAAGTGGGGTGGTTTTGATGTAGGCAATTTAGGTGTGGGATTTTGGGTCGCTTATGGGAATTAAAAGGGGGAGAGCCAAGTGGGTGCGTGGTTTTGGGTGTATGGGTTAAGGAACAAACCCAACCAAGATGGTAGAGGTGTGCTGATACCAGCTAAGCCTGGAGACCTGGGTCTCCAATATCAAGAATTAGATATGGTGGAGGATGGCGGAACAGCTTGTTGGTAGTAGCAGTCCTGCAGAAATTGTGCTAATGGAGGCGGCACCTAGAGCGTCAGCTCAACTGGTAAGTCGGTTTTATTAATGCACAAGCTGCTCACAATGGGAGTTCAACATGACAACAGCAAGAGGAAAAGAAGGAAGAAGGTATCTTTAATTGGAGAAAGAGGGATATATTAGTGTGGTGGCACACATACCATTAGCTCACCTGGCAGGGGTCTCGAGTCGCAGGATGATGGTCACAAGTTTGATACTCAATACATGCATACTTCTCTTGGTTGGGAGGGGCTCATAAGTTCAAATCTAAATGATCGAGGCAAGGCCACTGACCTTATACTGTTTATAAGTATGGGTCCAATTCAAGTCGTTTCAGAGCATTACTGAATCGGATCAACCAGATCTTGCACAGTTGCATTTGGATGCAGGCTCGGGTTCAAAATACCCAAATTAAAAACCTAAATCCCCATCTAGATAATCAGGTTTTGTTTTCTACCAAAATGACATGATCTGTTTGAGACTATTATCACACTTTAAGTTTATGAGCAGAGCATAACAACCAAGTAAGTCCAAATCCAATTGTTAGTGGTATCCCAGTTTGAAACGGGTTTGCATCAGACCCATTGGGGGAATGGCGATCTAAAATCACTATTAGTGGAAGGAGTCCACAATAATTTCGGCATCGCTTGATACATCCATTCATGGCCTCTAAAGCTTACTAAAATTGAACAAGCTGAGAACCAACAACCATATCGAATCTCTGGAACCTGGGACCTTCAACTCAAGGCCTTTGAGTTAAGTCCCAACCAGGTGAATCTCCTTGTGCATCTTATGCTTGCTTGTGTTACTTCACAATAACACGAATAATACTCTCCTTTCTTTCATTCCTCGTCAGTGTTACCTATTGAGTACAGGTTTATTAGGTCAACCCAAACACAACAAGAGATATGAAATGAGCATTTTCGAGAGGCAAGGCTATTCTTGAACCGACAAAGGGTTGTAAACCTTTCGAATGGGCTTCAAAAGAGAGAAAGAGAGAGAAGCAGCAAAATCGTATTAACCGTATCGTGTTCAAAGTGACACGAGCTACACAACAAAGGAACCCCGCTCAAGCTCCGTTTCGCCCTCCCCTCCGTCCCACCCAATGAAATCAAATCGAATCCAACGACAAACCAAACCAAGCGCATCCGAGTCGAGAAAAGAGTAGAGCAATAATTACAGGAGCATAATGCAATGCGTTCAATGTCAAATGCATGATTGTACAAGAACGAAAACTCGAATATATTATACAACCAGAAGGCGACGACACCCGGTTACAAGAGACGACCAGGGAATAAAAATACTCAAAACCCTAGACGTATTTTCCCACAAATATACAGATTTCAGCCGCTTGTAGAGACAGCAAAACAAGGAAGACGAAAACAGACCCATGTATTTGTAGAAAATCAATCCTACCTACTTGCTACCAGACTCCCAAAACCGGAACACCTAAATCCTAATTCTCATCTCTAAACCTAAAACCAAGGAATTGGATTCATTCTCGTAGGAGAAGGAATCCATTTCCACTCTTATTCCAAGGAAAATCAGACTCATTTAAATATGGAATATACAGCTTGTGATGGAAGATCGAATATCGACGGTTGTAGAAGGATGTACAGACGCAAAATGCCAAACGCGAACTCTTCTTCTTTTCTCTTCAAGAGAATGTCTCTCTTCTCGAATTTGGTTTGGTGGGGTCAAGAAGGTAATTTTGTATTGTTAGTCGCTGGGGATCAGGCCATTGCCGGGATGCGGCACCTCCGGCGGTCTCGATCCAGGCAGTCAAAACCTTCGATTCTGACAGCCGCCGGGTTTGGACCGAAAGTGGCCCTGGTGCGACCCTTGCGGGCAGAATTGGCAGAGGAAGGCGAGGCGGTCGGCTGGGGAGACGTCGCCGGCGATGAGGATGAAACGGCCGGCAACGGCATGGGCAGCAGAGACAGATCCTTGCGTCCGTCCGTGAACCGGGCGTCGTGCACCAGAGGGTTCGCTGCTCGGCTAGGCGGTGAGCCGCAGAAATAGGGAGGCGAACCGCAGCCGCGCTGGTCACCGCCGTAAACACCCTGTAGGGAAAGAGGAAAATCAACCTTTCTTTGCCTGCCTTGCTCAAAATCAAAATCTTTTGTCTCGAAAGAGACGAAGATGTTATACCTTAGCAAAAATGATGTCCAGGAGCTCTGAACCGACTTTGGAATCTATCTGGTCCGTCGGAAAGCTGCAAATCGGCAAGAGTAACACAGATCAGTTCCAGGGCACCAGATCCACACGCACGCACGCACGCACGCACGCACACACACACGCACAGGGAGAGAGGCATACCGGAGAGGCCTCACGGCTTCGGCCGTAACGGCATGGTTCACGATGGTGAGACGTCTCGGTTTCGGGCATACAAGGGGACCCCTGTTCCGTTCCTGACAGAAGAGAGACGATCTCACCCTCCCGAGGTCAGCCATATCTTCGAATCCGCTGTGTCGGCGCATCTCTGGGATCAATGGGGAAGTCGAGACGATGGAACGCGGGATTTTTCCTCAAGTATATACAAGTTCAGGGTGGGAAGATTAGTTTTATTTACAAGGCTCCACCCTCGGCCGCCGTCCGATTAGGCCTGCAAGAAGATAACAAAAAAGAAGAAAAGAACAGATTACGCGCTTTCACCCATCGCAGCAGAATCTCGTAGATCTGTTCAGGGACCGAAGAAATCACACCTAAACTCAACAAAAATCACTGAAATACCAGGTTTTCGCATGAAAAACCTCTAAAACTACAGATCTACAAATTCCGGAGCCGGATCGACAAAACGACGGAGTATATCTCAAAAAGGGAAGGCACAGACCACAGATCCAACGGTTCGTATGTCATAATACCTCAGAAACGTTTCCATAGTTGCGCAGGAACATGCAATCTAGAAGAAAAAAATATCATTTTTTGCATAAAATACTTCAAAATCACACCGAGAAACAGAAATCTCCAAGAAAATGAAGGAAGGATCACGAATGTACGAACGCAAAATAACAAAAACAGAAAAAAGTACACGAGCACAAACTGAAAGAATTTGAATAAAAAAGGAAAAACTGAAAGAACAAATAGAAAAATTTTGGAGAGAGAGAGAGAGAGAGAGAGAGTAAAGCTTACCTCTGTGTCCTCAACAAGACATGATCAAAATAATAAATCAAAACCGAAAGAACAAAAGGATAATGGGAAGAGAGAGGAGGAAAGAGGTCATTTAGGAGGAGGATGAAGATGATAGATATCAGAAGGAAAGGCCGAGAGAGAGAGAGACGCCAGGCGATCACCAGCCGTCCGATGGTACTTTTTAAAAGTGCGATTATTTATTTATTAGAGTCACGCACGCACGCAGGTGCAGGTGGTGCGTGACTGTGATTCCGCGCATCGGCATCGCTGTCAGACAGGGCGGCTTTTCTTATTTTTTCCCCCACAAACTACTGAAAAGGTCAGAAAGCCTCTCTTAAATCGCGGATTCCGTCCCAAAGAATTTCAATACGTATTTAAAATAATATTATATTAGACTGGTTAGATAGATGGATAAGCCGACATGGCTGGTTTGGAACTTGCCACAACCAAACCACAAACTGATTCGAAACCGTAAATGGTTTCTGCTTTCAAGAACCGAACTGAAACCGAAATCAGACTTGAATTCATTTTATGTTTTCTCATAAATTAAATGTAAATATTTTTATTTGGAATTCAAAACTATTACAAGAACTACTATCGAAGACCAAGAGGTACCCATTTCGATCACAAATCATAGTTGTTAGTGGGTCAGTATCGAGGATAAGACAAAGAATAAAACAAAAGATAAGACAAATGATCACAAATCATAGTTGCTAGTGGGTTAAAAAACATAAAAGCTAAAGTTTGACTAAATAACAAACAATAAATTAATTTCTTACCGAAAATTACACACCAAAACTGTATTTTTTTCTTTATTAAGCAAATGTATTCTGTTCAACAACTCCAGGTTCCAATATTGCAGTAATTTTCTCGTGTCATGCACAATAGAGAACGAAAATCTCCAATTTGTATCCGATTCAATTGAGTTGCTCCTCGTGAAACTTTAGCCGTCAGTGCTTTCTGTTGAGATGATTTCCAAATTAATGGCGGGCTGAACAGCTTTTTATCCAAATTGCAAAATTAGATGAAGACGTAAGCAATCCGAAGACTTGTTCCTTCTCTTATCTACAACACTCACCTTCTCCCCTTTTGAGAAACTCACAAATTACATGCGACGTTATGTGGCTTACTTTTTTCTTTTTTTACACTCAGCAGACAGGGCTCTCCACACCCATGTATGATTATATATACGAATCATCTCATATATAAAAGATATACTAAAAAGATAAACAAGAAAATTTTCCTTTTCTTAAAACCTTACAGAAGAGAACCGTTTACCGTAGCAAAGCTCTCTTCTTCTTCTTCTTGCAGCTTCGGTTGGAATGCCGAAACAAGAAGACGCCCAGGATATGGAGATCATGACCTTTAACTAGGGTAACGACCCCCTAGCCAGGTGAACTTGGGCTCTTTGTGCGCTATCTGGTCTTTTACTTCAGTGAAATTATTCGTTGGTATATAAAAGCTCTTCAAGAGTTGATTTTCTTCATTCGAACTCGAGACATTTGCTTAAGGGAAGCAAAGCGTCGACCATTTGAACAAATTACCTCAACTTTTGCCTTGGCCTCGATATGCGTGTGATATTCTCAGTGGGACCGCGTTGCCGCCATTATAGAGCAGTATCTCCACCAAGTTCGCGTGGCATCGACGCTTTGTTTGATACGTCTTTTCGATACAAGAAACAGAAAAAGAAAGTGAGAAGACGACTTTTCATACAGAAAGCAAAGAGAGAAGGCTAAGTAAACGCGGCCAGATAACGATCAAATCGCGAAATTCATATGAACATTAATTGCGTGCATGCAGGTTTAATTAAAGGAAGTGCCTTTCGAGGAAGGGCGGCGCTAAGATTCAGGGCGTAATATAAACCATCTCCGGTTCGATAGCCGACGTTTTTTTATTATCTCGAAAAACGATGATGACATATTTTACGCAAGGGAGAAAGAAAGAGGGAGAAGGAGAGGGAGGTCCCATGCTACACAAAACTTAGGTGCACACAGAGAGAGAGTAGCGAAATATAGCTGCTTCACCAAAACCAAGTAGAGAGAGAGAGAAAGAACCCAAATATAGCTGCTACACCAAAACCAAGAGCACGAGAGGGAGAGAGGGGGATTTGGTGGTGATGGCGTCGTCTACTCCGGTGGTGGAATCAGGGGGAGCAGGTCTAGCTCCGCTCCAGCCTCGTGGCGTCTCAACCTCAATGATATCACCCTCCCGGACCAAACCCAGAGAGGACCCAGGTCGCTGCACCATCGTATCAGAAACCTCAGTGAGCCTCTGTGTGTATCTTGCGAACATGGTTTCATAATTTGATTCATCGACGAAAAGGCTTCGTTTTGTAGCTAATTTTAGAAGTGGGATCAGGGCAGAGTCGTTGCCATGGAGTTTAAGATGATGGTTTAAAGCTGGTTAGGTCGTCTTACATCAATAAAATTAGCTAGACAAAGAAACTTATGAGGTTGGTCTTCATCTCAATGACTGATATACAATATTATAAGCTACAACGATTTTTAATTTCATTATTCATGTTAATTTTTCTTGGCAACTTATAGTTTGGATGTTCACGCTTTTTAATTATCTTGGCAATTACTCTCAAACACAGAGTGAGCGGATCGTTAATCTTTTATTAGGTGCTACATAGTAACCATCCCCTTGAATTTTAGTTCTTAAAAGGCTTATATGCATATACGCATACACATGCACGCGCGCGCACACACACACACGATTCCTTCCTGACGTCATTTTCCATGTTTATTGACCTCCTCTATGGTACGTATAATTGTGAAATCAACACTTTTTCCATATGGTTTTACTTTATAAACTTGTTCGTGTCCAGCTGGATCTAATACGTGACTTGTGACTAAGTTAACTTCCCTACTCATGGATCACTTGCCCGTGCATGTGCATAGAGGTGAAAATTCTCACAAGCACATCCACACACACATAAGATATATATATATAGAGAGAGAGATTAATATATTCGATCCATGCTAAAAAAATATCCTTAAAGCATTCATAAGATTTAAAAAGTACAAAAATTATCATTGTACCTTTTGAATGTGCATTAAAGATATGTAGGTATGTGATTATTTTGTGATTTTACAAATGGAATAGTTTAGATCTTCAAGTAGATTTGAGGATGAATGAGTGCGTGCATAAACTATGCTCTCATATATGCATGACATCTTTATTGTTTAATTGGCATAATCAACCATGAATAATTGAATAAAAAATAAAAAGTATCATTATATTTTTATATATTATATTTAATACAATAATTTTATTAAATATTTTTTATTTTGTCATCTCAACTATTCATCTCAAAGGTCAGTCAGACATGTAAGATTATAAAGCATATTTTAGCACGAATGGATATAAGCATGCACCATGCTCTTTCTTTCTATCTATATACGGGTTCTTTTAAGAGTATGTACTCTCTAATCACGTGTCCGTTTAGGTACAGTTACAGGTGCAGTTAGTCATGTCCAGTTATCGGAACCAGAGGTTGTCGGTTTTGAAGCGGTTCTGGTTTGAGTTTGAAACTAGTAATTTTATTAAAAACTATTATAGATTTTTTTTTTTAAATGATCACAACATATGGTTCCGAACTGTCGATTCTGAGTCCAATTTCATCGGTTTTGAGTTCAGCCATTTTGACCTGGTTTGGTTTCAATTAGAACCGCCGAGCCGGTTAGGAGCCTTGAGTTCTGTAATTGAACTGAAGGGGAAAAACTGAAAACCGAATTATGGGAGAACCCAAGAACCAAAACCAAATAGAACTATAGGCATAGCCAAAACAAATTGAAAATTTTCATTCGATTTAATTCGGATTTTTCTTGCGACTAATTTATTCTGGACCCTTATCAAGGTCCAAATGAAATTCAATTTTAGGCCAAAGAATATAGCTTGATCCAAATAGACAAATGCAATCAACACCACTAATCAGTAATTTGTTCATCTAATCTAATAATATGAAAACAAGTTTAAGACATTAGAAGATTTACTAAGATGCACAAGGGTCGTATCGAATCGAAATACCATATCCACTAATGAACAAATCTTCAAGTTATCTGTTGGAAGTTGTTTGCTTCCAGCGACGTGATTCGGTTCTATTCCGGCCTGGAGCTTCTGTTCGCCTGAAGAATCTGCAGCGGAATTGTTTTTGTGGATTTGTATGAGGTTTCCACACAAGGGTTTCCCGAGAGAGGAACTCGGTTTGGTTTTCTCTTTTTCAGAGTATTTTCCATGTTTTATTCTGTATTAGTTGCTTTGTTTAAATAGGCAGCATACTCCCCCTCTTCCCGGATTTTTCTCTTATGGCTTCCCTCATTTAGAGAATTACCGAAAATCTCGGTAACGTACTCTGGTTATGATCCTTCCTTATTCAAGATACAGATAACGGTATGGATGGCCAGTCCAGCCGTACCTGTGCTGGATGAGCCAAGAATGGCCACAATACATCATCTCCCACTTGGCCATTCGAGCCAAGTGTACAGACATACTAGTTTCCTCCCACTCTTATAAGGTTTCACCTAGTACTGTCTTTTCATGATTGCTACTACAATCGATACCCGTTGTGTGGTTATTTTCCTACACAACAATTTATCCGTTTTATGGTTGTTTACCTATACAACACTTTTATCCGTTATATAGTTATTTCCCTACACAACAATCAAACATACCTCAAACCCATGTTTGTAACATGTTTTGAGAAAAGTTCCTCTGTTATGCCTTTTGTCAAGGGGTCTGCCAGCATATCATTTGTTGCCATGTATGAGATGGATATTTTCTTTCTCATAACCATATCATGAACATAGTGGTATTTCACCATTATATGCTTGCTTTTTGACTAATCAGCTCCACTCTTGATAAGAGTAATTACTGCATTGTTATCACAGTAAGTAACAATTGGCTCGTCGGTTATTTTCAACTTCAAATCTCGTATGAAGCGGCTTATCCAGACGACACTCATTGCAGCCATACAACAAGCTACATACTCAGCTTCTTGTGTATGCAATGCTACACAACCTTGTTTCTTACATGCCCAAGAAATAGCACCACCTCCAAATAAGAATATTTGTTTCGAGGTTGATTTACTGTCATCTTTGCTCCCAGCAAAGTCAACGTCTGAGTATCCTACCACTTTCAGTTCATTTTCTTGAAAACACGGTTTCAAGTCTTTTGTTCCTTTCATATATCTTAAAATCCTTTTCACAACTACCCAATGCTGTCATCCAGGATTACTTTGATATCTGCTTAAAAGACCAACAACAAAGCTGATATCAGGTCTTGCACACAACATAGCATACATCAAGCTACCAACAGCTTGTTTATAAGGAACATTAGGTTTATCGTCTCCTTCACCGGGACAATCAACCTTACTTAATTTCACTCCTTTTGCAACAGGTGTATCAGCAGACTTGCATTCACCCATTTTAAACTTCTTGAGAATATAGTCAATATATATCTCCTAACTCAAGTATAGGAGTCTAGATTCTCTATCTCGAGAGATCTTTATTCCCAGGATATAGGATGCTTCTCTCATATCCTTCATTTCGAACTTAAAGTTCAACCATGACTTGGTTTTGACAATCATCTCGTTGTCGTTTCCAGTCAACAATATGTCATCTACATATAATGATAAAATGATAAAGTAGCTCCCAATATTCCAGACATATACATAGTGATCAAGTTTATTAGCCACAAACTCAAGTTATATAATGGTATTTTGAAAAGTCAAATACCATTGGTGAGGTGACTGTTTAAGGCTATATAGGGATTTTTCAACCTATATACTTTATCTTCTTGGCCTTCAACCACAAATCCTTTGGACCGCTGCATGTATATGATTTCTTCTAAATCTCCATTTAGAAAAGTTGTCTTTATATCTAATTGATGTAAATTCAAATCATAGTATGCAGATATTACTAAGATTATACGTATGGATGCAAATTTCCCAATTGGAGAATATGTCTCAACATAATATCCCCTCTTTTGTGAAAAACCCTTTGCAACCAACCTCGTTTTGAACTTGTCGATTGTACCATCAACATTATATTTCTTTTTTAGAACCCATTTACAGCATATGACTTTCCTTCCTTTTGGCAAATCAGCAAATTCTCAAACTTAGTTTTTCTCTATGGATTCAATTTCCTCATCTATGGCTTTGTCTAATTCTTTTGCTTTTGATGAGTTCATTGCTTGCTAATAAGTCAAGTTATCTGTCAACTAATCTAAATCCACCGAATTACACTTCTTCTGTAAGATAAGTATGATAATCCTTTAAGTAGGACGGTGTGACTGTTGGCCTTTTATATCCACTTAACGTTTCGGTAGCTTTAGGAAGATCTTCAATGGGCTCAAAAGATGATTAGTCTAAGTTTACCAGATTATCAACACAATTATCATTGTTTTCAAAGATGTCATTCTTAGTATCTTATAAGAATTCAACATCTCTACTTTCAATGAGTTCGTGATCCTTATGATAAAACATATATTCTTTTGAACCTTTCGGATATCCAATGAATATACATCTCAAGGTCCTATTGTCTAACTTATCTTTAAACTAATCAAGGATCTTTACATGTGCAATAGATCCCCACCTCTTCAGATGACTTAAGTTGATTTTTCTTACAAACCACATCTCATATGGTGTAGTGAATATAACTTTAGACGGTACTCTATTGAGTATATAAACCATTGTAGTATATAAACCATTGTACTTACTGCTTCTCCCTAAAATACTCTTGGAAGAGAGGCATTGATCAACATAGACTTTGTCATATTCAATAAGGTTCTGTTGTATCTCTCAGCTACACCATTTTGTTGAAGTGTCTTAAGCATTGTATTTTGCTTTGCAATACCAAAATCTTTACAGAATTCAAGAAATTCTGCCGAGGTATACTCACCACCTTTGTCTGATCTTAAGACTTTGATCGAATGCCTTAATTGGTTTTTCACTTCTTGCTTATATCCTTTAAAAGCATCAAGTGCCTCAGATTTATATGCCAAAAGATATAAATACATATATCTAGAGTAATCATTGATAAAGGTTATAAAATAACCCTTTTCACAATGTGACTTTACTCTAAAAGGCCCACATAAATCCGTGTGAATGACTTCCAAGAGGGTTGTTTCCCTTGTTGATTCCTTAGAAAAAACTTTTCTTGTCATTTTCTCTTGTATACAAGCTTCACACTTGTTGAAAGTATTTTCCTCAAATCCAGGCAGTAAGTCAAAGTTGGATAATTTTCTCAACTTTTTTAGACTTATATGCCCTAAGCATTTATGCCACATATTCACATCAACAATTAAGGCACTCTCAATATAAGCAGAAGATATATCAATTTCATTATCACAAAGTTTAAACAGTTCATGTTCTACATTGAATTCCTCAAAGAATAATATTCTCCCATACTTTCCTACAGTCACCTTGTTAGGAATAAACCTAACCTCAAAACCTTTCTTTACCAAGACAGGGATCGAGACCAAATTGGCCTTATAGATGACACAATTAATACATCAATTACTATAATTTGTTTGCCTTAACAAATATTCTGAAGGACCCAATACCCAAAATATTCGACAAAGTATTATTTCCCATATAGACTTGATGTTTCCTATGTTTGTATTCCTTTATATCCATTGCCCATTCCTTGGTCTTTGAGATGTGTCGTGTAGTTCGTAAGTCTATCCACCAACCTGTCATCGGGCGGTCCATATACAAGCACTCAGAAATCACGCTGATTATATCATGCTTCTCCGATTGTTCGCGCTGTGGGTTGTTTCCTCCACCTTTCTTGTTGTGCTAGTCCCTTTTGTAGTATCTCATCTTTCCGCAATTGAAACACTTGACCCGAGAAGCGGTTTTCTGCGATTTCTTAAAATTTTAACCGTTTTTCTTATTATTCTTGTCTAACTTCTTGTTTGGTTTATTTTTCTTCTGGTTGGTTTTTGAGCTAGACACTATCTTATCTTAGACTACTAGCAATTTTTCTTTCTTGTTTTTGATCATATGTTCTTGCTCTATTGATAGTTTCAGGGGCAACTCAAAAAGATTAATTTCAGGCCCTAATCTGAGAACAGTGGTGATCATGTTCCATAAAAGGGGTAAACTGTTTAATATCGTTGATATCTGCATCGGTTCTGGGATGACAGATTTTGTTACGGCTAAGTCCCTAGCCATTACCAACATATGGTTTACATGCTCTACTACATTGTCTCCTTTAATTTTGAAGGAATTGTACTTTTGTAGTAGCAACTACACATGTAACTTGGCAGTTGTATCAAACTTAGCTGTTATTGAGTCAAACAACTCTTTAGCGGTCTCATATTCTTTAAAGACCCTAATCAAGTCATCCTCCATGTAGGTTAATATGATTGTCCTTGCTATAGTGTTATCTTTTAGAAATGTTTTGTACATTTCTACTTATTGCTCAGTTTTGTTTGGAAGTGGCGGACGCATAGTTTCCTTCAGTACATACTCAACACCTTAAAGTGTTAAAGCCAGTGAGATTCTCCTCTTCTATGTTTGAAAGTTAAGACCATTCAGCTTTTCAGTTTTTGCTAACTCAGACACACATATTGTAGAGCTCATTTTTATGTGTTTGGCAATAATAACAATCAAACGGTTTAAAAAGGAAACAAATATAAAATAAAGAGCACAAATAGCAAAAATCATGTTAGAACGATGCATAATCTTATAAAAGCAAACCAACGATAATTTCATAAGCACCTTGTTTGTAACGATGCATAGTAGTTGTCGGTATCTTACCTTTATGTTTGTATTTGTTTTTTATTTGCTTGGTGGAGAGAGAGAGAGAGAGAGAGAGAGAGAGAGAGAGAGAGAGAGAGAGAGAGAGAACATTGCAATTTTAGTATTATATTACAAGCTAGTCTTAAGATAGTAGGTGATAATTTCAGTCGCTGTAATCCTTATCAGTTTATTGGTCCAATCATCAAAAGTTCAGCTACATCCTCTTTAATCAAACGCGTGGAATGTCCAGATACTTCAGATAAATGGACCTGAATTTGTCATCTAAACTTGCTTTGAGTATGCCCAGTATCTTATCTTTAGTTTTTGTGGTTTTGTTTTGTTTTGATGAATCTGGTATCATATGTAGTATCAAAGAAAAACTTTATTTACCAAAAAAATAAACAGAAAAACTTCAGTGATGAGTTTCTGTTCTTGTGGTGATGGATCACGCAGGATGAGATGAAACAGTGAGCGAGAAGCGAGAGGTTTACCATCCACGTCTCCAACGTGTCCAATGTGGTGCTCTTCATAGCCAAGATTTATGCTTCGGTTCAGACCAAGTCACTGGCTATCATTGCCTCCACTCTTGACTCCTTCCTTGACTTGCTCTCCGGCTTCATACTGTGGTTCATAGCACACGCAATGAAGAAGCCAAACCAGTAGAGTCATCTGCAAGAACCGAATGCAACCAGTTGTAGGTTTTCTTCATCACCTTAAAGCAAGGTGCCAAACCTGCATATAATCATGATTCGAACACTTTTTCAGATTAATGATCAATTGTTTGCGATAAGCAAAAGTCCTCCTTATATCTAACGATTAGAGCAATGTTATATAAAGAAGTGTTCTTCAATAAATAAACATGTAAAACAATTCATACAGTAAGCGATTTGAGTTATTATTATTATTATAGTTGGCAGATTTTGTTTCTGCATATGCATTTATTATTAAACCTAGATTTCATCATAACATTTCAGACTTCAGAAATGTGTGTTCGTCCCTCACTTTCACATTGGATTTTATGTTGCATGCTAATATTTGAAAACAGGGTATTGTGGTATTTAATGAAATATGGAGCAACCAAAAGATGTCTGAGGAATGGAGAGTGAGTACACTTATACCCATATATAAGAACAAGGGATACATTGAGAATTATGCAAATTATCGAGGTATCAAGTTAATGAGCCATACTATGAAATTGTGGGAAAGAATTATCTAACGTAGGTTAAGACAAGTACAAGTACAATAGAGAACCAATTTGGATTCATGTCAGGCAGATCTATTGTTGAAGTGATTCACCTTTTGAGACATCTTATGAAATATTTTAGAGCAAAAAAGAAAGACCTTCACATGATATTTATTCATCTAAAAAAAACTTATGATAGGGTACCGAGGGAGGTTCTTTCAAGAACCTTGGAAAAAAGAGATCCCATTGACATACATTAACCTTATAAGAGACATGTACGATGGTGAAAAAACTTGTTTGAGGACTCATGAAGGGATGATAGACTTCTTTAAAGTTAATATTAGATTACATCAAGGATCAACTTTAAGTCTATACTTATTTATAATGGTGATTGATGAGTTAACAAAACATATTTAAGATGAAGTACCTTGGTGTATGTTATTTGCAGATGACATTGTGTTAGTGGAGGAGTCTAAGGAAAAAGTTAATAGAAAATTGGAACTGTGGAGAGAAACATTAGAAAGCAAAGGCCTCCGACTTAATAGAATAAAGACAGAATATATGGAATGTAAGTTTGATCATTTGGTTACTTTAGAGGACATAGAAATTAAAATTGACACACATTGCATCCCCAAAAGGAAAGTTTTAAATACCTAGGGTCAATTTTTTAGAGTGATGGAAGAATTGATGGAGATGTTACGCATAAAATTAATGTTGGTTGGTTAAAATGGAGAGAAGCATCAGGTATTCTTTGTGATAAGAAGATATCATTAAAGTTAAAAGGTAAATATTATAGAGCAACAATTAGACTTGCCATGTTTTATGGTTGTGAGTGTTGGGCAATTAATCATCAACATGTACAAAAGATGTCTCTGACAGAAATGAAGATGTTGAGATGGATGAGTGGTCATACAAGAAAATACCATATATATAATGAGGTTATTAGAAACAAATTAGGAGTGACACCAATAGAGGATAAAATGAGAGAATATCGTTTAAGATGGTTTGGACATATATAAAGAAGATCAAAAGAAAAACCTATAAGAAGGTATGAAAAACTAAATTTGGAAAGTATTAAAAGGGGTAGAGGACGACCACAAAGGTATTGGAAAAAAAAAAAAGAATAATCTAGTTTATTGTGAGTTAACTGCTAATATAACACATGATAGAGCTCTGTGGAAACAAAGAATCCATGTAGCCGACCCTGTCTAGTATGGGAAAAGGCTTAGTTTTTAGTTGTTAGTTAGGGTATTGTCGTATTTGCACAGTTATGGCAACTTTGGGTTTCCAGATATTGTTGGAGTATGCGAGGCGGCTAATCAGCCAGGTACTTGTTTATTATGGTGTGTTAGATTAAAGTTTGATGGTTTGAAAATCTCTCTCTTTTTGGATCATATGCAAATTTGATGATTCACAAAAAAAGAGGGAGTAGGACCGACCTTTTAATCCTGTTTTCTTTGGTTGTATTCTTGTAGATTTAATGAAGAGTACAGCATAACTGGGAAAAACAAAGTATTTAACTAATCAATTACACTATTAGCAGAAATTATTAGCAAAGTTTTATGTTTCATTTTTGTTCTAAACACTCATCATCAAATGTTCAGTTTTGAGACATGGAATCAACGTCCATCACTTGGATCAAAAGCTCTTTCTGCTTATCCTTTCCGAAGAACAAATAAATTTGGTTATTTCTTCAAAATAAGAAAACTTACGTGCTTGTCCCAAGGTTCCTCTATTCAAAATAAGAAAAAGAAGGGAATGAGATTAGATGAATACATACAGATGAAACAACTTAATTGAAACTCTAAATCTACTGTGATTTCCATCCAGGAATAAAAGCAATGAGGTTCTTCTCTATTTATAGAGAAGTAATCCTAATGAAATGAATTGTTATTAGGTTAACTTATCTTGAATCCTAATGACTGTAGATTCACAATCCAAATGTCCTACAGTAAATCTTGGTCAAATGACCTTATCTAATCAAACTAAATAAAAGAAAATGAACTGCTTGGATTTGGATCTCGTGGATCCACATCTTGAAGTGTGGAGTTTGGGTTGCATCAGCTTGCCTGTCCAGTAGCTGTAAAGAAACTAGCAAAATTAGCGTCTGCCTTCATATTTGATTTCCTTTTGAGGTGCAGCCTTCCTGCTCGCTGAAATGGAGCTTAATGAACTCTGTAATTTCAGACTCTTTACTTTTGATCGAGAAAAGGAGAAATGGTTGATTGGCATCATGGTGTCGGTCACTGTTGTAAAGTTTTGCCTGATGCTTTACTGCCAAAGATTCAAAAATGAGATTGTTAGAGCTTATGCTCAAGATCATTTCTTGGATGTGGTCACGAACTCGATTGGACTTGTTACTGCAATCTAGCTGACAGGTTTTACTGGTGGATCGACCCAGCTCGAGCCATACTGGTAAGTTTCCTGCTGTTCAAATTGATGTTAATTAAACATGACCGCCATACCAACTTCTATTTTCTATTTGAGCATTCAATTTATGTATGTTGAGGGATACCACTGTAGAGGTACAAGAACGCCAAGCAGCTCACCACCTACTCGATCTTTATGTACACAAATTTGAATTCAACTCGACTTTGTCAAGCACAAGTCAATCTAGGGTTGAGCTCATTGCTCACAAGTCGAGGTCCAGCTTGCCACTGCTTTGCAAGAAAAGCTTGTGATTCTAATTGATCTATGTATATATATGTGTGTGTGCATCTATGTGTTCAAAGCTCAGTTGAGCTCGTTTGGGTTTGGCATACTGAGCTCAAATTAGAGCTGAGCTTAATCGAGCTCGAGTTGTTTGAACTTAAGTCGAGCTCAAGCCTAAAGACGGAAGCTCGATTGAGCTCGAGGAGAGCATTTTCTTAACGAGTTGAATCATGGTTGCTTATCGAGCTCATCAAGTCCATGAGCCATGTTGAATTAGATAAAACTAAGAAGACCATGAATATGAAATCCAAACTGCCCAGATGTTTAGGTTACATCGTGCATGAAATGTCTACATTTACAACCGTGGCTTTCTTGGATGAGGCGAAGCATGAATAATAGCCGACGGTTTCAAATTGTGGGCTATCTTTATAATTCATGACTTTGACCATCGGATATAGTTTTTTTCTCTTCTTTTTGGTTACAATGGGAGGCCGAAAACAAAGAAAAGTATTTTAAATCTAACCTTTAATTGCCTCAATAAAGTACTAAATTTAGAGTTGATAGTTCTAATTGATTAGTGAACCAAAATGGATGTATTATAATAGATGTATAATGGAATGCGGGTACGAAGATGGTCATGAGTACAAACAATTTTCTTATGAACAGCTCTCTTTGGATGTTGTCCATGAAATAGCAATTATGTAACTGAAGCAGCAGCTGCAGCCGTCCATCATGAAATTGGATGGCTGAGATCTTAAAAGCATCTTAGGAAAAATTTTTGGACTGAAATTATTTATTTAAACCACTTTTTTCTGAGGAGGTGGCCTGCGTCCTATGGTCTTCCCTGCCTGATTGGCGTGGATTATGACTCATTTAATCAAAACTATGAGAAAATGATTTCGTGCATTGAGAACCGCCAATTTAGAACTTGGTTTTTTATTTATAAAACATGGTTGCTTCTTAGGGAGTGCTCTTCCCAGTAGTAACTCTTCGCATATCATTGAAATATGCAGACAATTCCTTGAGAAAAGAATAACATTATGACAGGCAAAAGTCCCGAGTGGGGAAGACACTTGTCTCATCTTCTGGCCAAGTCATGGCATAGGAGTCAGTATGGCCGGTTCAGGGTAAACTGGAATCATGAACTATAACCGAACAGTAAAGTTTGGTTAAAACCGAAATACTGAACCGAACCGAACCAAACTGGGATTCATGGTTTCGTTTTCGATTTAGGAAATACACGACAATTGGTATTTGGTTCTGAAAGATCTAGAACCGAATAACCAAACTTTTGTTTTTAACGTGTATTCGGATGATGTCCTAGAATGGATTGCATTTTCCCCAATCTCTCTCAAGCCCTCGGCTACACTCGTGTAATAGTGCTCCCCGAAATTGTCACTGGTGTTCTTTCTGTCAAGCAGCTACAACCTTCTATCTATAACCAGCCATGCTCCCAGCATAACTTAGGAAATAGTTTCGATGTAAAATCTGCACGATTCTTCTCTTTGCAAAATGGGATCATGTATTGATTCTTTATATTCTAAATTCAATCAGTTTACTTTAGCGGATATTGAGTTGCATGAGATGATGTTCAAGTTGGATTCTCACTTTGATCGAAGATGAACATTTCTTCCTTAAGGTTAAACCTATTATGTGCTAATTCTTTATATATTGAAATGTGCATTATTTTATCGTATCTTAGCATGATGTTAAGGTGAGATCTTGATGTATGTTGAACGATTAAATGAGTACAACAACAACAACGACAACAACTAAGCCTTTTCCCATACTAGACGGGGTCGGCTACATGGATTCTTTGTTTCCACAGATCCCTATCGTGTGCCATGTTAGCAGTTAACTCCCAATAAGCTAGATCATTCTTTATTGTTTCTTTCCAACACTTTTGTGGCCGTCCTCTACCTCTTTTAATACTTTCCAAATTTAGTTTTTCTAACCTTCTTACAGGTTCTTCTTTTGATCTTCTTTCTATATGTCCAAACCATCTTAAACGATGTTCTGAACGATTAAATGAGTACTTTTATTTATTTTTTTTCCGAGTTGCATTAGCTTGGGAGGAGAGGATTTAGTATGTGTATTTGAGATACTAATGCTTCTAGTACACCAATTTACTTATGCATGAAAATAGGAAAAGAGAATCCAGTCAAGAAAAGGGAAAGGACATAACATTTTTTATATGTTATGTCATTGATAGTTTTGCCTTTCATTTTTTATATGGTAATTGATAGGTTTGTTTTTTGCTTTTGTAAGTTGCATCTTTGATATATTGGGTAAATCTTCTTTGAAATGCTATAATCATAATTTCGTGGGTATTTTTTATTTTCTTTTTTTTTTTGTAAGAGTGGATTCTCGTCTCTAGTTGTTGGAATAATGGTTGAACATTTCACAATTTTGATTGTCTAATTAGTGATTTGCTTCTGTCTGTACATCATAACCTCGATTGTTGTTTTAAATTAATGAAAACTCTTGTTTTATGAGGATGTTAGTTTATGTGAAATTGAGTTTGATGTAACTTGAGCATATGTTTGAATGTGTCTGCAAGAATCTTGCTAAACTCCTTTTTCTGAGTTGCATTGACTTGGGAGGAGAGATTCAGTATGTGTATTTGAAATGCTAATTCCTTTGGTTCACCAATTTACTTATGCATGGAAATGAGAAAGGAGAATCCGGACAAAAAAGGAGACATTTTCATGCATGAAGAAATCAATATTATATTTGCAAGCTAAATGTCACATATCTTACGACAATTTCACCTTTACATGCAGCAAAATTATCATTGTTTTCTTCTAGATTATGCTTGTATTACGTTTAAGTGCAACACATTGGATCTGCTTCAAGCTTTGCAATAGATCGTTGGCTCTCAATTATGAAAATGCAAACATGTTGATGGTCTCTTTTCATTTTATGGAGTATTCAGTTATGTCTAATTGAGCTTATCAATAGGGATAATTGGGATATCATAAGACTTGAATATCAATACATCACTTAAGCAGGATTCACCATGTCTGGTTTTCTGTCAGTATTGTATAGTTTTTACCTTTGAGAGATATGTAATGTCAAGGATGGATATTAACATAGCTATGAAGCATCGCGTAGTATGTTGTAACTAATTTTATGTTGTCAGTATTATTTTACTTGTCTTTATCCTTGAAAAACCAAACCGCTTAACCGAACTGAACTAATTTGGTTCGAGTCAGGTCGATTACCTATTGAGTTCGGTTCGGTTTCGGAACCAATAATTGTGTACATTTCAGTATTCAGTTATTTCAGTTTGGTTACCGATTCTCAGCCCGACCGAACAGGATCTTACCAATTCTAGTTCTGATCCGAAACTCCTAATTTCGGTTTTGGTGTGAACTAATAACAAGAAAAAAATATAAAGAAAAACTTTATTAAATTTACATGTTTACTCTTTCGGGGCGTGAACGCTTGCTTTGGATGGGAATGAATTTGGTGCTCAATGTGGCGATTCAAATTTTTGTAGCCCTTACATGTATAATATAAATAATAATATTATTAATATTAGATTGAAAGCATATTATAGAATGTCATTTTCGAAAATGGAAAAAATGCAAGATCAGTCCACATTGTGATGTCGTTTCTCGGGTTTTATTCATTTCTTAATTGAAATTGTTAATAGATGGATCACCCCCGTCTTCCGTGCCTTGCTGATCTTCACACCTGGACGTGAATGGCTAAGTGTTTCTCGTCAAATTTCAATTTTTATTACCTAAATTGCTATGTTTTTTCGGGAAATTTGACTTTCTTGGTAGATTTTTAGATGCATGCTTGCCTTTTAAATTTCTTTTGGATAGGAAAGTTTGGATGCGACGCACTCCTCAGGTGTTGAAACTCATGATCCTCAACTTGCATGGAGACAATTCCTAGTCTGGAGGGTCGTGGCTTTGTATACCACTAAAATTTTTCCGGCACCGGTCTTCTCCATAGAACCAACGGAGAAAGAAAGCTCTCGTGTGTGGATGTCTGATAATGTCCTACTTAGCCCCAGCTTGCCCGTAAAAAGGAATCAATTAAGGTGGAAAGGAGGCTGCATTTCGATGTACATTTTCCTTTGGAACAGCTTCGAAAGCTTCCTAAACCTCTAAGTACTCATTTATGATGAAACATGGTGATGAATGACGTCTACAGACGTAATGCGTAGTGTCTATTTGGTCATACGCCATAATCATATTAATTGCAAACTGGATACTAAAATTTGCTGTGATACATAGTATCTTCGAGTTTATATGCTAATAATGTCTTCCTGGATCTTCCCATCTTGCTTACGCAGACACATGGAAAACATGGCTACAAGACTGCAACTGGTGCGCTTGTTCATGTTGAAAACAACATAAGGGGCCCGCGCAAGCCCTCGTTTGCGTTGCATGCATCATGGACCCTTAGGATCCGTTTGACATGGCCCTTTCTACACTGGGGTGGTATCGACTATAATATTCCACAAATTCATCCCAGTGGAGTTCAACTGGTTGAGTAGAATGTTGGGACCTCTACTCTGTGTGGGAAACTCTTTTTTATGAGCTCCAAGATCTTGCAAAACTTGAAGTCATCACTAAACCGATGGAGTGATCGTTTCCTCACTCTGTGTAGTCAATCTACCATTAGTTGATAGGCACTATGAAGTCATCACTAAGGAGGTATTGCAATGTTTTGAGGGCCTCCGAGTAAGAATTCTAACCACACTTCTTTCAATTCGTTGGTGGAGAATACTGAAATTTCATGGTTTCCTCATTATATAGGCAAAATAGCACTATACACCAATAATAGCTTTTTCTTCTTTCTCAGTTTTCATTGATGCGCTAATCTAAGTTATTATCTTGGCTAACCTTCTGCCCAAAATGGGTGATTTTGGAGGCTGATTCTGTTGGAAGGATAAACCACCAGGAGTGGTTGCCTTCAATCTAACTCTATCAAGTGTTGAGCAGTAA
Organism: Brasenia schreberi; assembly: GCA_036023115.1. Classification (NCBI taxonomy): domain Eukaryota; kingdom Viridiplantae; phylum Streptophyta; class Magnoliopsida; order Nymphaeales; family Cabombaceae; genus Brasenia; species Brasenia schreberi. The sequence continues at coordinate 699,193 of JAYKKT010000080.1, forward strand.
AGTGGATGGGATCTGCCAAACCCCATCTTGCCAATACAGAAAACAGAAATCCATTGTCCTGATTAGCAGTCTCTAGAGGCGCAGTCTCTGGCCCAAAGAGCAAACACTCACCATTATATTATAAAATAGTTGTGTGCTTTGCTTAGTGGGTGATTTGAGGAACGAAGTTCCAACATGCATAGCTTTCTTCTGTCTTTTCTTGGATATTTTTCGGCTTCATGTTCCATAAGAGGCCCCGTTCTTGAAGTTCCAACGTCATAACTTTCTTCTTTCTTTTCTTGGATATTTTTCGGCTTCATGTTCCATATGAGGGCCTTTTCTTGAAGTTCCAACGTCAGCCCTTTGGTCAAATTTCATTTCATGAATGCAGTTGGAGTGTCTCAATTGTTGCTAGCAGTCTCCCGAGAACAGATATGTCAAAATAGACTTGGCCCAAGGGACCGTGCAAACATTTTACGGGCTCATATAAAATGTGGATCAGCTAGCCCAGCCCATATTTTGCTCTGCCCAGAAGGGTCGAGCCGGCCCATCTCCAAAATTCAGCTCTGAAGTTTTTGATGTATAGAATCTATGGAATTAACTTCATAGGAATCTACTTTTGGGTAACTTGGTTATAATTTACAAGAATTCTGTAAGATTTGGAAAGCAGAAAACTAAAAAAATGCATACGTAAATCCTCATAAAATCAGTTTTTCATGTGAGATTCTAGTGATCCAAAGAGTGATTTCTATTGTGCAAATCATGTTGTTGAACAAACATGGCGCAGTAGCTCTGTTGAAAAACAGTCAGAAATTGCAAATTATTCGCTGACATTCTTTTAAAAATATTTTTTTCACAAAAAGATTTATTTCGGGTAAATAAGGGGCCTTTTATTTAAGGTATCCAAGGACTCCATCTTTTTCTTCGAGAGAATCTCATCATGTGTGTGTTCGCGCTGTGCGTTCAGAATATATATATAGTTGCGTAGGAGGAACTCTTATCTATTTCAACCCTTACCCAGCCAGTAGCTTTTAATTGTAAAGCTTTACTTTATATCATGATATTCTAATAATATAATTTACTGAAACAAGATAAAAAGGAGAGAGAAGAATTCCAGGGGAATGATCCACTGCAATCTCTGCAGAACGAAATTCTAATTTCACTAAACGAGTGACCGCTCGTTTTGTGTTGGTGGCCCACGAGAGTGACAGATTCACTTCAAATCTTTAAATGTTGTCGACTGCCCCTGCCTTGAAGATATCGTATAGGAGAAAGCAAACAATAATAAAGGCTACCAGCTCACATCCACCTCTTATCGAGTCTCATTCATGAATATAATATCCAAACAACCGGTCATGGTAAACACTAAGATTTGCTCTATTCCGCTACTTCTTGAGAAACCAACCAGTCGTTGGAGATCTGCTCCTCTGCCACTTCACAGAGAGGGGGGGTGGGGGGGTGGAGGAGTAAGTGAGAGATTGTGCGAGATGTATAATCTTACATAAACATCTCAACATTTCTAGAGTTCATCTTTTTGACATCAACAGTGTGGGATTTGAATTACTTTGTATTTGCATATTTAATATGTTGATAAAGTAAAAATTATAATGGTACTTTTAAATCAAATATCTGTGTTCTTTTTGTGTGTGTGTTGAGGGGTGAGGGGATTGGGTAGTGGTGTATGTGTGTGTGTGTGCACGAGCACACTGGCCCATCACTTTCCCTGGATGAAGACACTCTAGTTTGCTGTATTCTTGTAAGGTCCTTTTATGGACTGCCGACGAAGATCAAAGCTTGAATATTAGAGGAAATCATATACCTATGTTGGTATATGCTTGAGCGTACCTCACCCGAACTTCTGGAAAGTTGGAAATTAAAGAAAAAAGAAGTATAGCTCACAAATGAACGAGCTATAATACGAAGTTCAAGGTAACTTCGGGTTGTTTGGCCCGTCTTTGAAAAATAAAATCTAGGTATGCCACGTATCCTTGCCTAGTGAAGCTCACTGTATAACAGTGAGCTATGTGTCCCACCCTAAAAGGTTTTCAACTTCTGATTCGACCCCCAACCAGGTGGGCTATAGCTCGTTGTGGAATGAACCAGCTTCTAATCCTTTGTTTCAATCATGCTTTATGTCGTCTCGTATCAACGTCTCAACCATAGTTGTAGTTAGTTTAAGTGAAGATTCGTTGCTTCCCAATGTCAAAATCGACAAAATCATGTTTATAGATAGAAGCTGGGGGGTAGATCCATGGTTGAGCCAAGTAATCTGCTGCATATTTTCTCGAGCTGGGCAAGTTGAACGGCAATTTTCTGTGGAGGTTTGCAAGATTGCTGATGTTAATTGGTAGGCATGAAGATGTGGAGGAGTTGTGATGGCTACTCCAGATTCAAATCTGGCAACACAGAGCTGTCGTCGAAAACGCTCGCTGCATCCGAAGGCAGCTCACAACCGTCCGATTTCGTCTTCTCGCACTGATGGTCGTCACTCTCTGCATTGGTTGTGGCCTTTGAGATTGAATTGGTAGATGGTAGGCCTCTGATCAGCCGGCGGTTGTTTGGGTCGATGCCCATACGCATGAGTTTCTTGCGCAGATGAGAGTTCCAATAGTTCTTCACCTCGTTGTCAGTACGTCCCGGTAGCCTACCCGCAATCAACGACCACCTGTCAATCAAACAACTACAGTGTCACACTCTTAGGCCCTATCTTGACCGATTATTTCGTCTCCTCTTTTTATTTTCTTAAAAAAGTCATTTCGTGTTCCTCCAGATGTACAAAGAGAACAAATTTCAGGTGAAGCAAACCACAAACAAATTAATGTGCTTTGAAATTACCACTGCTGGTGAGTACATTGGAATTTACAAGAAACTGTCGACTTTTCGAGGGCCCTCTATATATTGGTAAGTAACTCTTGATGTATGGCCTCTATATATTTACAAAGAGAACATGTTTTGATCTCACATCAGGTTTTTGAGATTATCAACAAGCTCGTTATTTGAACAGATATATATATATATATATGGATTATTGCATATTAATATTTTATGATTTACTTGATAGTTGTCAATAGTTATAAGCCGTCACATATATATATATATATATATATATATATATATATATATATATATAAAGAGAGAGAGAGAGACTCCTATTTATGATATACATGAATTAGAAGTATCAGATTCGAGGGTCACTCTTATACTTGTTTAAAGTGAGAAGAATAGCGGATGCAAGATAAAGGTGTTTCACACTCATCCTCAGACCTGCTGGTTCACGGCAGATGCTACGAAGACTATCGTTTTGTCGCCCTAATGGAATAAATCTCCTACACGTATGAGAGAGCACTTGCATTATTTAGTATGGAAACAAGCGTAAAAGAAGTGAATGTATGAGAACTCAATTTACATGAGAGTTCGTTCTCTCATTCTTATCATGTAATTATGAAACATGATCTTGATCTTTTGTATTTGAGTGCAGGTTATGACCCAAGACAGATGAGAATGGCGAATCCGATCTCACTTAATCTGTATCGAAGTGTTACTGTTGGTTGACATTGATCGTCATAAGATAGGGAACCCACGGATGTTACAACTCACTTGTTGCCCAAGAGGGCGTGCAGCTTGATGATAAGGTCGTCTTCATCCTCTGTAAAATTGCCTCTCTTGAGGTCCGGCCTCAGATAATTGATCCATCTCAGCCTGCAACTCTTCCCACATCGAAGCAACCCTGCAACATAAATCAAAATTTCAGGTTTACGATTCTTTCGTACATAATCAAATTAACATCAGTACGATACCCATATTGGAATTTTAATTATTTTCACCTGCTGCCTCTGGCAGCGAGCTCCAACATCCTTCTCCATGTGTTCGAATGTAATCAATGAGCTTCTGGTCCTCCTGCTTTGTCCATGCACCCTTTCTGGTATCTTGCTTACCAATGCAAGGTTTTCTCATGGTAATTCTTCCACACCAACGCCCACACGAGAGAGAGAGAGAGAGAGCGAGGAGGGGAAGGGTTGAACCATTGAGGCACTATATATATATATATAGAGAGAGAGAGAGAGAAAAGAGAGAGAAATAGAGAGAGAGAGAGTAGGGTTGACTTGGAATGACTGATACCAGCAGGATGGTGTTGTTGTGAAATAAGCAGCACATGATTGAGAGTCCCAGTCTTAGGAGGAGTTCCTTTCCTTGGACTCCAAGTCAAAGGAATTGGTTACATACATGATCCTCCATTGCATTGAATGGTAGCTGGCTGCAAATTCACGAGTCACGATGGCTAGAAGACACCTGACTCCTATCTAAATCCTTTGTGAAATTTACACCTTTAGTTATCATCTCCTCTCTTATTTATTACTCTACGAAACTGTACCTTCGAGGTGAGTTAGCGGCGGACATCATCGTCGCAAGGTGAAGCAGCCCACCGGAAATGCGAAAAGAAATCCAAAACATCTCTACATTGGTCTGAGTTATCTGAGAAATTATGAACGTACTGGACAGAAATGGTATACTTGTGTGCGTATGTTTTATGCGATCATACATGCATGTATGTGCGTCTTTATTAAATGGTTGCTTGAATATCAGCCACTGAGTCATGTGAGTGTCATATGAATCTAGGTTGCTCAAGAACCAATTGTTTCTTTAGACCAGCAAACAATTATATTTGGAGTACCTTAGCAGAAGCAAACCTAGGTACTCATTCCTCGGCTTTCTGTGGGCACACTGTAATAAGTAAGCGGTATTTCCAGCCATAAATGGTTTTGTTATTTGAGTAGTAAATGGACATGATAGTGAGACGCCACTCTTTCATCAATTTGATATTGAAGATGAATCACCTACAATTGAGCATTATTTGTATCACCAGAACTATTCCATCCAATATTTCTCAAATAATGATCATCTTTTTTGTTGGACACAATGAGGAGCCTGAAGCCAAATGCACGCCCCTGGGTATTGAACTCGTCACTTTTAATTCACGAGTAGGCTCACTAGTTAGATAAATTTTTGCTCTGTGTGCGAGCTTCCATCATTGTTCACACAACCATTTAGAGATGAACTCATTTCATTGTTCTCATGCATAGCCTCTTCCGCTTTGATCTTATACCACCAAATCCTACATCCAACCACATCAATGGAGTTTCTTTCTTTTGTACAGCATACCACCAGTGTCAGGAAGCCGAAAGCACCCGAGTAACCCTGTTTGAGCCGGGTCACCCACTATGGGGGTAAGTCTCTCCCAACTCTGGTCTCCTCCATTCACAAGGCTCGAACTCGAGACCTTTGGTAAAGGGGATTTGGCAATTGAAGCAACCAATCACGTTGGTACATCAATGCAGTTTTTATTGCTTATTTGATATATTACAAAGTTTTATCAATTTTAATGCATCATAGGATGTGATTTTACGAAAAATGAATAACTTATCACAATTGATGAAGAAAAGGTTCTTTAAGAATGTGTCAAGTTTTTCATGTTCTAAATAAATGTAATTCACATGGCAATTCATGTTAAACATGAACTAATGTCTAACTTTTGCATCCCGCACTACAACAAAAGGAAGTATCTGTGACAACCGGGCTTATTTGTACATGATCTAGTTACTCTGACGCTCAGAAAATCACAGACAGGTTTTCTGCTCGATACTTGACCTGGCCCAAGCAGTAAACCGCAACAGTTACGCGCTTTTGTGGTAGTTTCGGAATCTGATTGACACCAATAAACATTAAAAAGCGCACCAAGTGTAAGATATCATCGTACCGGACCATTGCAACACTACTCATTTAAATGAGGATTTCCCCTTTTTCTTTTTGTAACAACAGTGGGCCAAAACGTATCATGAATCAAAAACACTACAGTGACATGGGAGTCAGACGACCCTGCCAGATGAGCTAACTCCTGCATGCATTTTAATGAGAAGATTAGAGAGACGAGGCTGCTGGACTACCAGATGTGTTAGAGTCCTCTCGAATAATATACTCATAAATCTTAGTTGTTCGATCAAGAGAGATGAATGAATTTGATTAAAACAATTAATTTTGCTTTTTTTATCCTCTCAAATCTAGGTTCAATTCGGAGAGATGGGCAGCTCAAATTAAAGAAATAAAAAGCAAAATAATATACTTCTATAGATTGATTCAACTCTCCCAATTTTTTTTCATGGTGTACTCATTTTCTACTTTATGACAAAAGATACGAGAGAATATCATCTGCTTACCAAATGGTCAACGATCAAGCTTTCCTGACACGCAATACCATCTTCAAGATCTAATAAGAAGCTGCATTATTTTACAATAAGGGGCAACCTTAGTAGGAAACAGATTTCCTGGGTACATATAAAGGATCAAATTATTCTTCTGTTCTCCAATAGTCTCTGAGTTATGGGGAGCATGTGCATGCGATGCACTAGAGCCATTTTATATATGTAAGATGCTTCTCTAATGTGCCACCTCAATCTAATGGAGTACAATAATTGTGGAATTTTGTTGAGAGTTCTCTTTTTGATTGGTGAGCTGTGTAGATCCCAACTGGTTACACGTAAGGAAATAAAAGCACCAAAATTGCATGATGCAGAAGCTCAGCACAATCAGATGGCTTCAGTAAAGGATCTAGAAACTTTTCTCAGGTGAGGCGAAGTTTAGTCGGATGAAATTGAGGTGAGGCGGTCAAAATGAGACAACTGCTTGAAGCAGACGCCTCATTTTCCCCATGGGTGGGTTCCCCGCCAGATATTTTGCCTGCTTGATGCAGGTGCCTGCAAAAAATTTACATTACTTTGTTGTGATTGAGTAATGTGAGAGGTCCCTGCACAACACTTGCATTCCTTTGTAAACAATTGGACATCTTTAGCAAATATCTCGATTCAAACTTTATCATGTAGTTTATGAAATTTATTTTGATAGGAAGGAAAGACGGTAATTTTCAATACATAAAGATTTTTCCTTTATCCTCTTGCCCTATTTCATCTAGTATTTCTGAGACAACACATATCAACACTCTAATTGTCACAAGATAATATCTTGATCGCACCTCATTCTTTGTTTGACAAAGAGGCCATTCCTATACAATAATCGTAACGGATATAGTTTAGTAGTAAAAGTGTGATTCGTTCTTTACCAACTGAAATAGTTAAGGGTTCTTTCGGTTTGATACATTCATATTACGATCAAAAATTTATGATTGTCCATGCATATAGCACCAAGAAAGATTACACCCTACAATTTGAATGGTTTGTAAAGCCTAGATAAGAGCACTAGTTAAGCCAAAACGAATCTTGATAATGGAAGAAAGTATTGGAGCGGGGATCTCCAATTGCAGCCTGTTTCTATGTCGAATGGATGCAGATAGAGATAACAGCATTTTTGTGATGTGAGAGGTCACTCAACTGACGAAACGAAAACAACATTATAGTAATCGATGAAAGAAGTCCATCAATCATTCACTGAAAGTGTCCTTCAGAGTCCCAACCTTTGTATGTCATCAACGAACAAGCTCGGTTTTGGCTTGGCCACATCCCCCCAGATGCAATATGACACAAACTTTCCTGCATGTCGATCTAACTTTTGGAAGACAGCAACACTTCATCTTCTGGCATGAGCTTTACACAACAGACTGAGAAAACTTTCTTAATTTTTTTTCCAATCGATTGGGACAGGTTGATTTTCTGTTGGGATCTTAGTTTTTCCAATCGATTGGGACAGGTTTGATTTCCTGTTGGGACCTTAGTTTTTCCAATCGATTGGGACAGGTTGATTTTCTGTTGGGGTCTTAGTTTTTCCAATCGATTGGGACAGATTGATTTTCTGTTGGGGTAGATCAAAGAAACAATCTGTTATCCTCCTACAGCAGTTTCAACAGCACAAATGCCGATACTGAAGATCATTAGTTGCATGGCAACAATCAGAAAAATGTTACGAGATTGATATTAACAGAAATTACTATACGAGCAATCAACAGGCTGGGGTGTTAAAAAAGAGACAAGGGTGCCACGGTCTCTCGCTGGCTCTGTGAACCAGCCTCACGCAGTAACTTCTTGCTCTCTAAGACTAGGCTCACTCTGAGGCCAACCGAGTCATCTCTGGGCTTGGAACAGAGCAGACCATGAAACGTACCACTAAACCTCACCAAGCCTCACCTACAGGTGGTTCCACCATCTGTGGAACCCCCATTAAGGTTACAAGCCTACGTTGGTGAGCTCAAAATGGAAAGTGTACAATATTTATGGCATAAATTTTAGTCAATACTTCAATACGAGACTAAGCATTTTGACATCTCTGTTTCATCTTCAAGCCAATTTGAAGAAAGAGGTAGTAAATGAATCTATAGAGGCCTTCTTGAGATGCTTTGCCAGAGAGAGACACGGCTCGCTAACCAAATGTAAATTCATTTAGGAGAAACCCAATTAGTCAGACTTAGCTATGATTGATTGTCATTAAGATCTGAATTCAGCATTGGTATATTCCATCATACTACGAAGAATATAAACCCAATTTAGTCTGTAACTTTAGGGTCAGACCTGTGCCCCAACCCGTGAACATTTGCACAGATGATCATAGAGTTCACAATCTTTGCCATAGAGACTAGGGGTGGCAAATCAAGTCCATTGGTTGGGCTCCCGGTCTGGTCAAAGCAGGTTCACCAAGACTCGACCTGACTTTTGTTCGAGTCCATTTTGAAGACCTGAACATGCCTTGGCTAAACCTCATATATAAAATGTATATTATATATAATTATATGTGTCTCCTCTTATATACGCACGTACATAACTAACTATGTGTGGATAGAGTATACTTAATGTATAACTTGGTATATGAGCATACTTTGTATGCTAGCATATCCAAATAAATATCAGTCATTCTTTCTAGAAGATGAATGATTGATAATTAAATTGGAAAATCAAAAGGTTTATACATGCTTGAATCAAGTACACCCTAATGACACGTATGGGCTTCAAGACTCCTTAATGACCTACATCATGTGAAGCCTGTATCGGTTATATCGTGCGACATGATGATACAAAGTTTGGAGGATTTAAAATTTGATTTTAATTGGTTTTTCTTATAGCTTTTTTCTAAGTCTGATATGACCAATATAATCTAAAGTATTTTTGGCATCCAAAACGGAAAACATATCATTTATTATAAAACTGTTTTTCTTGAAAATAATCCTCGATAGATGTTTGGTTTGCATGAGATAAGAAAGCACCACAATTTGAATGGACTAAAATATCTGCTCGTATTAGAATTTGCAACAAACACCATGAAATTCCAATAGATTTTGAAATAGTTGTAAACTACAGATTGAACTTGAACTGGATTGGGGGACAGAACCAACTCTCCATCTGCCATTGTTGACTCCATCACCTGTATGGGATTGATGAAGACGAAAAACGATGTAAATTGGTTGCAGGTTCGAGACTCCAAATCCAGATTTTTCATCCTCATTCTGAAGAGATGGTTTAAGTAGATACGTCCCCATGTAGCTTTTTCTCTCTGCCAACTACCTTGATCAATGCCATGCATGTATGAAGATCGTCACAAAATTGAGACTGGATGCAGCCTCCAACTTGTATGTTGTGCTCTGGGCTTGAAGGTCCAACTGATCATTTAGCAATCCAGACAATGGCCAACAACCTTCGATTCAGGCTCACTGCGGAGTGGTAAAACCTTTATTTCCTTTCAATCTATAGCCTCTGTAATAGGAATGTGCAAGCCTCGTAGCAAGGAGATATGTGCTGGAGATCAGTGGCGGATCCACATTGTGATCCACCCGAAATTTGGAAAATATTGAATTAAGTATTCAAATTTTCAAAAAAAAATTGAAAACTTTTAAAGCCCGTCCCATTCGAACCTGAAGTTCGCCCCACCTAAAACAAATTTCTGGATCTGCCACTGCTGGAGATACCATGTTTATAAAAGCCTAACCCACTTTGCATTTTGTTCTGTAGATATGGAAGAGAGCGTTAATTCAATCTGCAATTCATGTACCTGATATTGCATCCAGGGGAAAAGAGAATAAACCTAGATTCACAGATAGAAAAACTTGAGGTTGACTTGATGAAATTAAGTTTCCACAAACGTACTTACTGGGAATGTTCTTTTATCATGAACGTTGTCCTCTCATCTTCGAAGCTTAAGTTTTTTGTTTGATAATAAAGTACCACTAAAATGAAATCAAAAGGTAAATGATATGTGATAGGTGGTGGTAACTATCAAATATGTGTTAATGGCAGAAATAAAGATGTGGAGGTAGATATGTATGCATACAAAGATTCATGATAAGGTTATTAGAGAAAGGGTTGGTATGGCATTAATAAAATACAAGAAATTGGATATTAAATACTGTGGGAGAGAGAGATGTTGAAGTGTTGGAAGGGGCAACAAGAAAATAATAAGTTTTTTCCATATTAGATGGGTTAGCTACATCAATTCTTTATTTTCATAGAGTTTGATCATGTGGCATGCTAACATTTAATTCAAAAAGTTTAATTATTCTTTATTGTTTCCTTCCAACCCTTTTATAATCTTCTCCTTCTCTTCTCTTTTAATATTTTCACAAGTTTGTTTCCCATACCTTATTACCATACCTTCCTTTGGTAATATTTCTACATGTTCAAACCATCTTAAACAATTTTTTTTTCATTTTGTAATCTATTGATACCACTCAATTTGTTTCTAATAACCTCGTTCCTTATATGGTCTTTCCTTGTGTAACCACTCATCCATCTTAACATCTTTATTTCTACCATGGACATCTATTGACAATTAACCGGAATCATAAAGCATAATGGGTCGAAAATCTGCTCTATAATATTTACCTTTTAACTTTAATAGTATCTTCTTGTCACATAAAATACTTTATGCATCTCCATTTTAACCAACCTATATTAATTCTATATGAAGCATCTCCATCAATTTATTTCATACTTCGAAAAGTTTGACCTTATGTATTTAAAACTTCTATTTTTAAAAGGATACCATGTATGTAAACCTTAATTTTTATATCATTTGAAATAGCTAAATGATCAAACTTACTTTCCATATATTCTTCGTTCTACTAAGTCGAAAGCCTTTTACTTTCTAATATTCTTTCCATAGTTCCAATTTCTTATTAACTTTTTCCTTAGTCATCCACTAATACAATGTCATCTTATTTAGTTAACCTTATTTAGTTAAATGTTAATATGTCTAAAGATCCAATTAAATAACTATCTAGAATCAAATGTCACCTACCTCAATGTGGGAAAAGGCTTGGTTTGATTTGGTTAAGTCTGTTTTCTCATCACCGTACTGGGTGTTTCGTATGTAGTCAGCAATTTGTGTTTTGGATCGTCTTATCATCGTTATGAATTCGTACCAACAGTAAGTCAATCCAAGCATGACCCCCTCCTTCTTGTTGGTTAGAAATGTAATTAGAAAACCAAAAAAAGGATGGCCGTTTGCGCGTAGAAGACCAGGCAAAGCGGAGTCCGAAATGCAGCTGGAGTTGATCTGAGATGCAGCCAACATGACTGGGTCAGTATCGAATTGGTGTCACCAAATTTATTGATTGGGCGCCTACACCACCAATCCTATAAAAGATGGGGAGCTCATTCTTAAAACAAGCTTCAATAAATACTCCAAATAGCACCTAACCAGTAAAAGAAAGGAAACAGAAGACAGAAAGAAGGCAGCCATGCTTTTCGTTTCAAGAATCCAAACAATGTAACACTGAAGTGAAATGCAACTCGAAATTTCCAACAAAGAAACAAATGTCTGCTGCCATTTATTAACATTATCCCTTTTCGACACATTGCGTGTCTCACAAAGGGAAACATAGACCACAGAAATATAGCACCTCAACTGATTTCACAAACGCACAACGTTAAAGACAGTGCTCTGTAACATTGTAGATCCACTCTGGATTCACTCGTGGGATGTGGACGGTCTGGGAGTGCCACCAGGGCTCCTCTCTTCTCGAGAATCCATACTATGAAATCACCTATCCGTGTATGAACAGCTACCTCCCAAGCAGAGGTTTAAGTTTGGCCTCAAAGAGGAAAATGGAGCACCAAATACAGTATCTTCACAGACCAAGAACTATGAGATCGCCCGAAAGGGAAGACAGAGGGATCACCCCATTTGAGCCCTTCATTATGCTTTTCCCTAGAGGTTTAGAAGGAAAGCAACAATCAATAGGATTGCTCTAATCTTTTCCTGAAAGGGTGATGTACAGCAGTGTTCGAACAAATCAAAATACTCCTAGAGTGACGATCTTTCAGTATACAGTTTCAAATATGTTATGACTGCACCAGACACAAGAAAACACCTTTAGATCAACATAGATCCTCTGTTGTGAAAGGACACGATTTGTCACTTCGAAGCTAAAGACAAACTGCCTAACACGCACCAGCACCTATATTACATTCGTGTCAGACAGGACAGTTCACTATCCTTATAACATAGATGTGCTAGGTAATTTGACAAAAATAAAAGAGAGAAAACTAAAATTACAACAGAAGTTATAAAGAAGAATGAAGACTGCAATATAGGCAGAAAACAAGCGTATAATATTCAATTATTTTATTATTATAGTGGAAGAACTTCAACATAACAAGCTCAATTATCTGAGAGAATCAATTTCAAAAACTTGGACGGCTCATAAGCACATAAAAACCCAAGCTTTCACTCCTCATCTTCTATCAACAGCTCTTCCCCTCCACAAATCATCTCAAATAGCAAAATTGTGATTGAAAAACTAATCATATCCCAAAAATTACTCCGACTTAAACAAGAATTCCCGACATACACTTTCACGTGTAGCTTTGGGATCTCTCACCTTATAGAGAATGAAACAAATCTCTCGGACACACACACACATCAACAACAATCTATCCAAGAAAGGACTTCAGCATCTATGTCCAAGTTCAAATACTCCGTGAGGATGCCATCATCTTTATCCCCTAGGTGAGTACCAAAATCGAGTCCTTGAGAATCCATAGTATCCAAGCATAAGTTCAAGTCATCATGAAACAATGGCAAAGAAAACCCAAAAATGTCATCAATGGATAGAGGAATCATAGGACCCTTCTGAAACTCATAAAACCTCATTTCCCCAACAGCAACGGAACGATCTTGGCCCCTCAGGCCAGAATTCTTCATCACTATGTCACTCATCATTTCTTTGGTAGAAAAGATCCCTGAAGCAGAATTCTCAGAGTTAGCAATCATGTCAAGAACAGATGAAGGAGGGGAGATGTTGAGATCATGGTGATTATCATCTTTCGAGACACAGGACAACAAATTGGCAGGTGAAACCTTGGCTGTGGCAGCCTTCCGATAGGAGAATCTACCTTCTTGAATCTCCCTGGACGCTTTTTCATAGGCTTTTGCAGCCTCTTCAGCAGTGTTATAGGTGCCAAGCCAAACTCTCACTCCTCTAACTGGGTCCCTGATCTCTGCAGCCCACTTGCCCCACCTCCTCTGTCTCACCCCCTTGTACTTCCCCGACCTGCCACTTTCCCGGGGGGAGTAGCTCCTTCTCTTACCTCCACATTCCAATTTTGAACTGTTGGTGCATTTTGTGTTGATCTTCACAGCTTTCCTTTTCCTAGAACTGTTATCCACAGAGCTCTTTTTGTCGAAAAGAGAAGCTGCATAGGAAGAAGAAGGAATCGAGATGATAATTTCCTGAATCAGCTTCTTGTTGGAGCCAAAGATGGCGCACTGCGGCCTTCTCCCCCCACAGCTGTTGTCTTCATCAGTTGAAGACTCTGTGGCGTCAGGGTCATCAAGTAGGACCCTGATCTTCCTCACGGACTCCCGCATTTCTAAAGCATAAGGTTTCCTAGAACCCTTCCTCAAGCACTTCTCCTGGTTCGGAATCTTCCTCTGAAACCCAAGCATCTTCACATCCACCCCAACGGAATTCCCAACAGAAATAAGGAAACCAAAAGCCAATTACAGGATAACACCAGTGAAGAGGAGACAATTGGAGAGAGAGAGAGAGAGAGAGAGAGAGAGATGGTAACTGATGAATACGCTAGTATGTCTCTGATGAACAAGAGAAGAAGGTAATAGAGAAAAAACCAACTGTTTCCAACTCGAAGACCAACCCTGAAAACGGAAACTAAATCCAGCTATGAGCTTCCAGAAATTTGCTCGTCACAAGAAAGGAAACCAAACGAAAACGGTGAAAGCGAATCAAGTGCATGACAGAAGGGAAACAATAGGAGGCAAATGCTTACAGATTTGAGTTTAACTGAGTTCTCGGTGGGTTCCATGCATATGAACCAATCGAAATCTCAGCAACAACCGGCATTAATCCTTATATTCACGCCTTCCCTTTGTATCTACCGAAACCAGAACCAAAAACACAAACACCCCACAGAAATATAACTCTCCTTTCCTCTCCATTCGATTGGGGGAGTGAAATTAGAGAGAGAAACTACTGAAAGAGACTGAAACGGAAAGATAATTCACAAAGGAACTGTTTTTTGCGGAGAATTTTGTGTAATAAATAGGGGAGGAAGAGTCACCGGTTAATAAAGGAGGGGCCGGAAGATGCTGTGATTGCACTAAGAGACGGGCTTCGATTTCTCTGCAGATAGATGAAAAGTTGAATGCTGTAACACCAACAAAACCGAGAAGAGGTTTAGAGAGAGAGAGAGAGGGTGCAGCAAAAGGATGGAAAGAGAGAGAAGAAAACTCACATGAACCTCCTCCGCCTCTTATCTCCTCCCTCTCCCTCGATGCCTGTGGGCTCTGTGGACTAAAACCCTATTTGTGCGTGTGTCGAGGACACACTTCTCTGCGCAATCAAATGCATTTTCACCACCCTCCCTGATGTCTGCCATCATAAATTAGCGGTTACAAATGAACGCGGGAAGAGAGCGTCCAAATAGCATTTGCGATTCTACAGCAGCACGTTATGGATATGAATCCTGTCATGCATAACGCAACACATGACAATAAGGGGAGGCCGAAGCTTAACACACACATGCCATATATACACAAATGCCATGGCAAGGATATGCCGTTGGCCATAGCACGCAGTTGTATGTGAACCATGTCATGCATAAACATGCCATGATGTCACTCCATGTGGAGAGTCTTACGATCACCATTTACCAGAGAAGGTCTTATTGGGTCGAGGTCGCCCCAAAGCCACTCCAACCCACTTATACGTACATAATTATACATGTATATAATGCATATATGTACGTATAATGTATACTACTATATACACTATGCCTTGTAGTCAGGTCAACCCAGAACCAACATGCACCCCTCCATCGTCGAACCCACCACCACAGCATGGGAGTTAGAGAGCCATGTCAGTCTCTTAGGGTGCAGTATTTGTAAAACAAAAAATTAGTTATAAGAGGAGGCCGAAGCTTGACACACACACATGCACTCTCTAGGAATTGAACTCTTCACTAGCAGCAGCGGCGCTAGAGCATCCTGCCGTTGAGTTAAAGGTGCTTTAAACTTTTATAATACAGAATATTAGATTTGGCTTTTGGAAACCAAATTGCGTCAACTATCGTATGCCGGCATTCGTCTTCGGCGCATCAATAATGCCAAAATGGATCAATGTTTGACTATGCAAAACTGAATCTAGCCAAATATCGAACAGTCATCAAGATAAGTCAAATGTTAGCAATTGGGCGTGTAAAACTAAACCTTCATTCCTCAATTTCCGAATATGGTTTTCCATAAATGCTACATATTTGATTCCATTCATAAATCCATTTGCTTCCATATAAGTTCCAGTATCTAGTTCTGAAAAATATGACGATGAAATCCAAATAGTTCGTGAAACGAGTGTAAGGTTTTTTGACCTCTCCAACGATCTCTCCATTCAGTGGTTTTCGTCGGCGCCGGGATCATCCTCGTTACCTCGGGTAGACGTTTAGATCATCTAATGTATATATGTCTTGACAAGAAATGATCTAGTTTTACTTCCTAAACAATCCTCTCATTTACGGTTAATATCATTTGTAGCTTGAATGGCTTCCACAAAAATACACGTAGATCAAGAACCACGCCTACGTCAATATTCATACCAATAGTTATATTCAGATCTGTATGCTTGGAAGTCTGATTTAATTGGATTTCACCTAAATGAATTGATTGATATTCAGCATCAGAGTTGGTTCTCTCCCCAGCAAAGCCTCTCGAGAAGACCTAATGAAACTCACCGCTTAATCCATGTGAATATACACACACAATTCTGTCAGTTTAGAAAGTGGATTTGGGTTTTGGATTTCGTGATAGACCAATTCGTGTCGTTGGATGACACCCGTGACCTGTTATGAAAATCAATTGTAGGTCTCATTTGAAGAGCTTATAATCGTTCATTTCCATTCACTTTCCGATTTACAATCAAAAGCAAGCAGATGATTTTTTACAACAAATCAAGGATTGTTTCCTTTAAAGCATTTCAATTGCCGGGGACGAAGTTGGTGGCATAGGCCCAGGCGTTGTTGTTAACTGGGTCGGCCAAGTGGTCAGCCAGGTTCTCCAGAGGACCCTTCCCTGTAACGATGGCCTGCACGAAGAAGCCGAACATGGAGAACATAGCAAGCCTGCCGTTCTTGATCTCCTTCACCTTCAATTCAGCAAAGGCCTCGGGGTCGTCGGCCAGACCCAGTGGATCGAAGCTGCCACCAGGGTAGAGAGGGTCGGCCACCTCGCCAAGAGGTCCGCCAGCAACACGGTATCCCTCGACCGCACCCATGAGAATGACCTGGGTGGCCCAGATGGCCAAGATGCTCTGGGCATGGATCAAGCTTGGGTTGCCCAAGTAGTCGAGCCCACCCTCGCTGAAGATCTGAGCCCCTGCCTTGAACCATACGGCCTCACCAAACTTGACTCCGTTTCTTGCAAGAAGCTCAGGGAAGACGCACCCGAGTGCACCCAACATAGCCCACCTGGCATGGATCACTTCGAGCTCACGGTTCTTGGCAAAGGTCTCGGGGTCAGCAGAGAGCCCGGCGGTGTCCCAGCCATAATCACCAGGGAACTCACCAGTGAGGTACGAAGGGGCCTCTCCAGAGAGTGGACCAAGGTACTTGACACGGTCCGGGCCATACCACGGGCTGCCGGAGGAGACAACCTTGGGCTTGCTTGTGGTCTTCCGCATGGTGACACGGCCCTCACCGAGGAGCTCGGAGCTTGAGGGTGCAAGGTTGAGGGCCTTGCCGGCCAGTGTTGGGGAGGACAGAGCCATGGTGGCCATCTTTGGTGGGTGTGGGCTCGGTGGGTGCTACTAGCTAGAGTGAGCTGAGTGCTTGTGGTTATGGATCTAGTGGCTCTGGTTTATATACGCAACAAAGGAGGGTTTGGGGTTGCCCTGTCCTTATCCAGTGAAATCAGTATCTAGTTCGTGATTGGTGGGTTCGATCTGTGGAGTCCTTTGAGCCAACCATGGCCTGTCGTTTGATATTTTTTGCCCGTTGCCAGGGACGCTAAAGCCAAATCCGGACTGCCCAAGGACAGGTTTATTGTTTTGAATACGCAGTGGCCTGGTCTCTCTCTCTCTCTCTCTCTCTCTCTCTCTCTCTCTCTCTCTCTCTCTCTCTCTATATATATATATATATATATATATATATATATATATATATATTGCTTCAATTTATAGACTAGCTCAACTCGAGCCATAGTCGAACTCAAGTTCAGTTTTTTTTTTTTTTAGCGTGGACGAGCTTAGCTTGATTAGGTTGAGCTTGTGCTGGAGCTCTAACGTGAGTCGGAAAAATTAAAATCTCAAAAACGTCATTCTTAAATTGAGAAAGCCTATGCTATGTTACACTGTGAAAACACTACACTTGACCCGAATGAAAAGGCTTAGGACAGTATGCTTTTTGCCTCGACACCTTTTGTATATGCTTCTCTTCTCCAAGCTTATTTGAATAATATGTAGAATTAAACTATAGTTGTAATGCTCGATTAGGATCACGAGCAACTTAAATCGAGTATTATTGAACTTAAACTCAGCTTGTTCAGATGGGAAGTTAGTGGTGGATCTAGAATTTTTGTGGTTTATGGAAAGAATTGCCTATTCAACCATTTAAGGTGAGGCGAATTATGTATAATAATAATGGATTCAACCATATCATAGTAAACCAAGTAAATTGTACATTATTTTAATAGTTGTGCTGGAGAAAGAGCAATAGCTTACCAGACTACGGGACCAATTGGTTCAACTCACTACTTGAAGGTTGTGAGTTCGATAAACCTTGGTGAGAATATGGTTTCGGACTGGAGGTCCGTTGTTCGCACATTGTTCAAGGGTTGAACCGAACTCGAACCACCCTAGGAACCTGCTGAAACTGAAACCAGAACAGAGGACTTCTGCAATTCAGTTCTGATTTCACTCACCCAGGAGACAAACCGGAACCAGAATCATCTGCTCCCAATCTAATTACCGGTTTTTAATTCTCAATTTTGTTTTCATGAAATTTTCAACAGAGATTGGAATCGGTTTAGAACTGGAGACACAATCAGGAACCGCAACCGGACACATACCCCGAGGGGAGCTGTTCGTTCCACTTTCAGGTTGTGGTGAAGCCCGTCAGGTCTAAAAAAAAGGACAAAAATTCTCGCCGAACATCATGAAAAGCTTACCAGAAGTGATGAGTACTTTTGCATGAACTTCCCTAACGCTTCTGGCAAGATCATGAGCGGAACAGAAAGAGAAAAAGATTTTGGTGGTCGAACTGAAAGCAGGAAGACAATCGCGGAAGACAAGCAAAGATCGATTTCGTAAAGCTTCTGCTCCCAAAAGCCCTCCCCAGCATTACCAATCTCTCTCTCTGCTTGAGGAGAAGACAGCTTTCTTCAAAAGTGAATAAGAAGAACAAGAAGGATGGGATTGCTTTGCACGTAAGTTCGCAAAGAATGATGTTGGTGAGGATCTCATCTTCCGTTCTTGTTATTGGATGGAACTCCATTTCTCCACTGGATTTTCTTCCACCTCCACCAAACATTTGTTTGGTTCGAGTCCCAACTTCCTGCAGGGGGCGCCCTAGATCCAAGAACATCGGGTTCTTCTCTTTCTCTTTTCCGCATTTCTGAATATTGTGCTACTTTTCATTCTTGGTTCTTTATGGGCATTGCTTTTTGCTTAAGAGTTTGTGGTTTTTGATGCGTATATTTTAAGAATGGCCGATGGGAGAATGGAACTTTTGATTCATAAGCAGTTAACTTATGTGTAGCCAAACTTTTGGAAACATTGGAACTCTAGATAATGGTTCTTTGTGCAATACTGCGATTCTCCTGGCTTTATTTGTTATGGTTTACGAACTTGATGACGAAGAGGTATCTTAGATAATCACGAATTCCCAAGCTCAAGCGCATGTCTGCCCTATACCAGTTCAGGTTTCTGCTCATGTCTCAAAAATCGAATGATTTCTAACTAGACTTCGTCTAATCCCGAGCTAAAGGAATCTTCAAACTCAAATACATGGTTGTCCTACATCACTTAAGGTTTGTGCCCATGTATAACACTGCAATGGTTTGTAATCAAGCTCAACCATATTGTTAGCTGTCTTCCAGCTCCACCGTTCCATAATCATTACTGACTTTTTGTGCTCCTAATTCTATGGGAGTGGGTTTGAATTCAATCTCAAGAATACATTTGTAAGTCTCAGCAATTCACCCATCTTCATCTTTTCATGTGTGTGCGTCCATATTCAATCCCATGGGAAAGTTTTACCTTGTTTCAGTTAATCAACCATCTTCTAACACCAGGTGGTATCGGTTAGAGGGTGCAACACGAGGAATCTGAGCATGTCAACTGCTCTGAACCTCTCGTACTATTCTGGTCTAGACATGCTTGACCTCAGAGCTTCGTAACCTCTGGTGATTCTTTAGTACTGGAAAGGCTGCACTCTTAGTGAAACATCCCATAGAGTTTTGCGATGTTCGTTGCACCTAACACCGCCCTCCTCTATACAGGCTTGGGAGCAACTATGTAAGGTGAACCCTTCATAGGCAGAGTTTCACCATACAAAGATAAATTTCCTGGACTTCATTACATTTTGTTTGAAGATATATTCCTTTTGTCTAATGAGTTTCTTGTTGCCAATGTTTTTGGTCGCCAACATTTACTTGGTTGTTGGTCTTATCCAGTTCCCATCGTAAGAGACAGCGTCACAAGAAAATCCCCTTGATTGAACCTTTTAATGATAATTCATCTTCTGTGAGCTTTGATAACATAGAGAATGAATCTACTGCATTGGATATAAGACTAGAATATGCCCAGCAAGTCGTGTGCATTCTTGACCCAGAAGAAACACCAAGCACAAAATACAGTCGAGAGGATGCACAACATAGAACCCTGGAATCTGGTGAGTAAGTTGTGGTTGTGCACATCATTGATCCTGCAGTTAAACCATCATCGGAAAACAATGAAGATGCCTTATCAGATTGAATTCTGGATTCTGTGGAGGGACTTGTGCTCGCTATTTCTAGAAAAGAACACCAAGCACCAAACTCAAATGACATTGAAGATGATGCACCACATAGTTCTGCTGAGGAGATTGTTGATGAAGATGATGCACCACATAGTTCTGCTGAGGAGATTGTTGATGTCATTGATCCTGGAGCAAAACCATGCTCAAAAGACAACCAAGACGGTTTATTAGATACGGCTCTGGATTCTGCTGAGGAACTTGTGCTCACTAATGATCCTGGAATAATACCAATGACAAAAGACAGAGAATTTAGATGGCTTGGTTGGTACCCCTGATGCAACAAATGCCTTGGTCCATTTCTCTGATCATCCTGTCCATAATGGCCTCTCTGTTGATTATAACAGTAATGAAACTCGAACTGCTCCGTTACATTTTGCAGAAGGTTCTGTTGATGAAGTGGCATCATATGCTGATCATGTAACTGATAATGCACACTATACTGAAAAACCTGTAACTGATGCAAGCAAACAGAACCAAGAAGTTGATGTAGAAGGTTCAATTCATACACCGAACATGACAGAGGCTCCGATCCATCATCTTCCTGTGCCAGGTGACTGGCCATCATTCACAAATTACAATGGTCATGAAACTCCGACTCCGAGGGGGACACCAGTTTTCTATGGGCCTCAAGAGATGGAATACATTGGATGCCGGAAGTGGTTAATTCTCCTCCAAGGAATTTAAATGGAAGGCAACAATTCAGTACGGCGGACCCTGTTCCAGAAGATGCATACTCTGCTTGTTCTGCAACTGATGCTGCAAAGTATACTGAACCTGTAATTGATGAATCTCAAAGTTCCCCATTACATTTTGAAGAAGATTCTGTGGTGGAAGCTGCATCATATGCTAATCTTGTAACTGGTAATTTACAGTTTACTGAACCTCTAACTAATCCAACCAAACAGAGTCAAGAACTTGATTTCGGTGGTCCTGTCAATGCACCGGACATGACAAAGCCTCTGGTTCATCATCTTCCCACCTCTGGTTACTGGACATCGTTCACTGGTTACAACATTAATGAAACTCAAACAGCTTCGACAAATTTTGAGGCAGATTCAGTTCAGGAAGATGCATACTCTGCTCATTCTGTAACTGATACTGCAGAACATATTGCCTGTAATTAAGAGTATGCAGGATGAAGTTGATTTAGACGGTCCGAATCTCTTCACAAAGGCTGCAGAAATTACGGTATATTGGACACCCTATACTAATCCTTCCGAACTATTGCTATCTGCTTAAATTGTGTGGCTGCGATACTCTGGACATCGTTGGTGGTATTATTATCACTAATTATGATTATTATGGTGAGTCTGTTGTTTACATCACTAACATCGGAAGGTAGCAAGTGCCAACTTGAACGAGATTAATTATGGGTTTTGTTTCAGAATAAACTAGTTGACGGGAAATTATGAAATCAAACAGAGAAACAGAGAAAATTATTCAGGAGGCTTGAAACTTCAACACTGACTTGATCTATAGTTCTATCAACATAAAGTGGTACAATTCAGACATTGGTAAAACAAATACCAATTTAAGAATGTTAGTTGTAATATGTTTTTTGCTTGGTCGATTAGGAACTCTGTCCATGTCCTCTCAAGTGCAATGAAGAGTTTAAATGCAAAGAATTAGAATGATTGTAGGTAGCCCCGTGGGATTCAGGCAATCACCAGTGCAGTTTCTTGCAATGATGTATCGGGATGAAGTAAAATATTAGTAAGGAGTTAATCAAAGAGATGGTTTGCCTATATACCTGGAACTGCCGTTGGCGGCAAACACGTTGGGACATGTTGCGCTGCGTCTGGTTGTCAAGCCAGCAACCGCCTTCCTAACAAATATATTTAACAAAAAGAAATTGTAAACGTACATATATTGACCACTAATTATCAGATAATATGCCTGAAAGTAAACGAATTTTGAGATTATTTTGATTATACAACGATGTTTAATGAAATTTATGACAATATTCTAGTTACTTTTTCCAACTTTTACAAAAGTGGAGTTAGACCATTTCTGTATTAGTAGTTAACGAGTCAGCCTTCTCAGCATTTCAAATAGCTTAATATTGTGATTAGTACCGTGTGAATGATTTACTGGGACTTGTGTTTTAACTGGCAGGGTATAGTTGATATCAGGGAACGACATCCTCTTACAGAAACTCAACTTGAGGATTTGTTGACCATGATAAGCAATACTGAGAAAAGTAGGTAGTTGAGGTCTTTCATGATTTGTTTGTCTCTCTATCATCATCGTGAAAATTAAGCATATTTGTGCTCTTTGACTTGAACTTCTGTTTTGTTGAACTAGATGTTTTACTTCTTAATCAAGCACGTCTCCATGCATTAGAAGCTGTTGATCAGATTCTTAAGGAGAAGGAGAAAGCACAAGAAATAAATATGTCAGAGACGAGGTTGGCAGAAACAGATGCTCGGCTTAAAGTTGCAACACAAGAAATGATAAATGCTGAACCGGTTGAAAATCAGCTTCAGGAACTGAGAGAAGATGTTTCTCAGATCAGTCTTATTAATGATGGAGAGAACTTCCGTGAATTCCAGCACACTACCTCATCTCCTGACGGATCTAGCACTTATCTAGCCAGTCTTTTTTCTATCAGTGAGGAACTAAAAGCTCTAAAGGAAGACAATATATCACTAAAATGTGAGTTTGAAGTACTAAAATCAACGGTTTCTGATGTCAGAGAACTCAATGCCAGATTTCTTGTAATGCAGAAAAGGCGATATGAGGCTCTAGGAGATATGGAAGTAAAGCTTTCGTCTCTTCAGGAGAGCTTTACTGACATTAAAACTCTAAAGTCTGAATTTAATGCTCTATGTGGCAGGGTCGAACAATTGCAATATCTTCTCGAAAGCACATCTATACAAGCTGAGTCAACTGCTGATATTCTGCAAAGGGATCATGAGTTCTCGAAAAGGTTTGATGAGTTGGAAGCTTCTCTCAAAGAAGTAAACTCATATAAATTATCATCAGAACAGTCCCAACAGTATAATAAGCTTTTGGAACGACAAATTGGGATATTAGAGGAGCATGTTCTAAGGTCTGATCGAGAAATTCAATCGCAAATTCATCTGTATTGGGAGTCAGTAAATGAATTCCCCAAAACTCTTTGAAGAATAAAGGAGGAAAGTGGTCGACGAAAACTAGAAAAACCCGTTGATGATATGCCTTGGGACTTTTGGAGTCATGTGTTGCTCTATCTTGACAGTTGGTTACTTGAGAAGAAAATATCCTTTAGTGATGCAAATGCGTTAAGAGAAATGGCTTGGAAGAGAGATGCTTGCATCCGGGATGTGTTTATGACTTGCAAAGATAAGAAAGAGAGTGAATCTATATCTGCTTTTCTTAAACTCAGTCTTACAATTCTACTGTAGGCTGAATGTGTCAATAGGAGTATAATCCTTTCCTTTTTAATATCTGCATGTAAATATCTGTTCTGTAAAAATTTTCTTTTGGGTTTTACGTAAGTCTCAGTCTTATGTAGACAGAACAGAAAAGAAATGTCTTTGTTCTCATCTGTATGATTTTTCTTAATAATGTTTCAAAGTGTAGATAGTGGTAACATACAAAGTTAAACAAATGTGATCAAGAATAATCATAGATGATCTTTCTCTTTCTTTTTTCCAATTGAGAGGCCAAAACCAGATGCATGCCCCTGGTTCTCGAGGTCATGCCGTTGTACGTGTAAGTTGAACCCCGGCCAGGTGAACTAGTGCTCTTTGTAACTCATTGTAAGTATGAAGATCCAACCTGTATCATAAAGGTCCAACGATGCCATACATTACGATATGTATTGTAGCGTATCATCATTTCTTCAAATAATAAGGAAACCAGAAAAATTACGATATGTATTTTTATTTCTTCATGGCTAGTCTTGTTTGCTCATTCAGAAATCCACCGCTCACATGGGGGGGGTGACTGGTGAGCTAGATGAGCCACCCACGAGATCACTTATTAACATAACCAAAAAAGAACTTGCATTTTATAATGCTTCTATTAAAGACAAAAATGATGCTTATTTAAGTTTAAAAAAAATAGCTTTTATGATAATATATAGAACTTTCCTTTGGTCTAAACCATGAGTATCATGAAGCCCGCAAGGACCCCAACGAATCCATTTCAAACCGGGGCAGCCAACATGGGGGCGAAAGATCATGTTTTCAGTGGTTAGCTTTGTTCGTCGCATCCAAAACATGCCAATCCGATTACCCAAATGTGAATCTTTTTGTCACTCAAATCAATACAATACGATTTTATCATTTATCGGTATGTGAATCAATATGATTCAGGTATTTGAATTGTTATGTACACACCATACAGTGATATGATACTTGTATTATATGCTAAAATGTGGATTTTTCGGAGGTGATGTTTTCAGCTTTTGAGGTTCAACGTTGTCCTCAATCCTTCAAGGTCTCCTTCTTCGATCTTATGACCGCTTAGTTTCAAATTTCTTACTCTAACTGGTAACTCCGATTCCTGTTCGATCGAGAATTATTAAAGCAAAGAAGTATGAAAACAATGAAGAGAAA
Organism: Brasenia schreberi; assembly: GCA_036023115.1. NCBI lineage: Eukaryota > Viridiplantae > Streptophyta > Magnoliopsida > Nymphaeales > Cabombaceae > Brasenia > Brasenia schreberi. Next base: position 724,169 of record JAYKKT010000080.1, read on the forward strand.
TACCAGCGATGAGATGCAATTTTTTTAAATGCATAATACAATTAGTTGTGTAATATATCACCTAATGTCGTGCTCTAATATGTCTTTATAAGTAAAGACACATGCTCAAAAAATTAAAAGACATAGAAGAAGAGGACATGGAATACTAGAAAGACGCAAAAACAACAACAATAACTAAGCCTTTTCCCATACTAGACGGTGTCGGTTACATGAATTCTTTGTTTCCACATAGTTTTATCATGTAGGGAGTTAACTCACAATAAGCTAAATCATTCTTTATTGTTTCTTTTTAATACTTTTTGTGGTCATCCTCCGTTTCTTTTAGTACTTTCAAAATCTAATTTTTCATACCTTTTTATAAGTTCTTCTTTTGATCTTTTTCTTTATATGTCCAAACTACCTTAAACGATATTTTCTCATTTAAAAAGAGGAGAAAACAATAAGAAAAAAATAAAAAAATAAGCTAGCTTTCATGTTTCATTTTTTTTAGTTTAAAGCTTTGAGAATGTATGACTCTCAATTTGGTCATAGCTTAAAACTTTAATATAGTTTTTTAACTTTTTATTAAGATAGTTACTTTTTGTGCTGTATAAGTCATTTTAATTTTTTGATATTTTTAATTTTTAGCAGTTTTTTAAATTATGAAAAATTATTTGTAACGTACCCACCCACATTTCTGTGGGCTTACTAACACGTGTATCGATGTCCTCTGCGATTCAATCACAATAATTGATCCGGATGGAGCATATCATTTTTCGTGTTGTGTCTGCATATATGCTTTCTTTCGTGTCACTTTGGGCGGATAAGGATGGAGTTTGTGGGGGCGTTCGTGTCACTTTTCGTGTTGCGCCTGAAATCTCCAAGAACTCCGAACTATGGATCCTGAAATCTCCAAGAACTCCAAACTATGGATCGGATTCATATTAGGGTTCGAACCGCACTCATACGCTGCTTACCACAAACCCTAAGAGCCCCAGTGCTTCCATAAAAATCCTAAGCCTTAATCTAAGGCGATCCCCGACCCGATCAAGCAGCCGCTCGCAGAGACCGAGGCAAAGAAGGCAGAAATGAAGGTAGTTGCGGCTTTCTTGCTAGCAGTTCTCGGCGGAAACACTAATCCTTCGGCCGATGACATCAAAAATATCCTTGGATCAGGTTCGCTCATCAATACGATCCCTTTGCTTTGAGTCTTTTCTCGGTAATTTGATGCATTTTCTCGGCTTTGCTCCCATTCCTCCTATTGAATCTCTTCTCCTTTTTTTTAATGTTTCGTTGCCGATCCGTAATAGGTTGAGTCGTGAACCCTTGGTCGTTCTTCTCTAAGATTCTTTTGAATCTTTTATTTTGACGATCTTGCTAATTTGTTTTGATGATCTTGCTGATCTGGAGCTCTGCATTTACAGTTGGCGCTGAAGCCGAGGATGAGAAGATAGACTTCCTTTTGAGCGAGGTGAAGGGAAAGGACATCACCGAACTCATCGCGTCCGGCCGGGAGAAGTTCGCTTCTGTACCTAGTGGTGGAGGCGCGGCTATTGCCGTCGCCCCTGCTTCCGGCGGTGGAGCCGCTCCAACTGCAGCAGCTGAACCCAAGAAGGAGGAGAAGGTGGAGGAGAAGGAGGAGTCCGATGATGTATGAATCTCGTCCTTGTTATGGCTTTCGGTTCTTTCTTTTCTTGATTAAATTGGAAGGTTATTGGTTTAATCTTATCTTCGTGCTTTCCAGGATATGGGTTTCAGTTTGTTTGACTAAGCCCTTCCTTCACGTTTCTTTTTGGTACGCAGAACTCTTTCGCTTCCATTTCTCTGCGTTTTTATCATTAATGTTTGGTGTTTAAATACTCAATACTTTGTAGGATCTGTTCTTTCTTTTTCCCTTGTAAGATTTGATACCAAATGTTTGCGTTTCCTCCGAGAGTTTTCAAACTCCACTTGAGATCTTGCTTTACTTGGCTTGATTGGTTCTCACTTGCCCGATTTTCTTGTGGGATTGTGTTTGATAATGATGTGTATTGTCTACTTTCTGCATAAGTCTTCCTTAAGCTCTAAACTACTAGGTTTAAATGAATGATCTTCTTTTTGTTGTCCTTCTTCATGTCTCCCTTAGTTTCCGGTCTCTCAATGTCCTATAGACTGTCTTCATTCTTCCAAAGTAAATACCTGTAAAATTTTTGTAATTGCTGTTGTTAAATGTCTTGCCTTGTTAGCTGTCACATTTGTTGATGATGATGTTATACTTGACTACAACTTGGATCACTTAAAAATGGCAGCCGTACACTCCCTTGTCTTGTAGTATTTAACAACGATCGTGTTTGGTTGGATCCATGCCAACTAGGCGTGAGAGCGTGTGAGTGCATTGTGTGATACAAATGATACAAATACTCTACATGGGAAATTTGCTAAATGTTTCTTTATTGTTTCTAACTCCGCCCATGTAAGGGATCACCCTTGCATTGCCGGTCCCAAGCCCGGATAAAGGAGGAGGGTTGTGTTAGGCTTCCGACAGCCAGCGTAAAACATCGTCGGATTTCTACAACATGGATTACAAAAATTATGAGCATTGCTTTGGGGCGTTCCCGCCTAGCGACGTGCTTCAGAGCCCGAATGCAGTAAGAAGTAAGCAAGGGCCACTACATTTTCGCCCGAATGTAGTGAATCAATTGCAGAGAGGGTTCCCACATCATGGACGGGTGTGGGTAAAGAAGTTAGTCCCGCTACATTGCCGCCCGAATGTAGTGAAAAATTTTCAGAGAGGGTCTCCGCATTTTGATTATGGACGGATGCGGGGGGTAAGGAAGCTAGTCCTAGATAATAAGATTCGTATTGGTTCTTGGAATATCGGAACATTATCGGGTAAGCTAATGGAGGTGGTAGATACTATGATTCGGAGAAAGATTCATATTCTATGTTTACAAGAGACAAAATGGGTTGGAGAAAAAGCAAAGGAGATAGAGGATACAGGTTTTAAATTATGGTACTCAGGTAAAGAAAAGGCCCGAAACGGAGTTGGTATTATCATAAATAAAGATTTAAAGGAGAGTGTAGTAGACATACAACGATATGGTGACCGAATCATGACATTGAAATTAGTGTTAGGAGTAGAGGTTTTGAATATAGTTTGTGCTTACGCACCCCAAGTAGGACTAGAAGATAGTATAAAGACAGTTTTTTGGGAAGAGTTAGATAAGGTGTTTCAAAAGATTCCACAAAGGGAGATGATTTGTTTAGGAGGAGATTTAAATGGACATGTCGGTAAAGAGGCATTAGGATATCAAGGGATTCATGGAAACTTTGGTTATGGGGATATAAACGAGGAAGGTAGGGAGATTTTAAATTTTGCTATGTCATTTGATCTCTTTATAGTAAATACAATCTTCAAAAACGAGATGAACATTTAATTACTTATAAGAGTGGCTTATCACAAACACAAATTGATTACTTTATTTGTAGAAAAAAAGATAGAGCGTGTTGTAAAGATTGTAAGGTAATTCCAGGAGAAAGCTTAACCACCCAACATCGACTTTTAGTTATGGATTTACAAATAAAAAAATGGACAAAGAAGAAAAGAGTGCATCGAGCTATTCGGACTAAATGGTGGAACCTCAAAAGTGAGAAAGAAGATATATTTAAACAAAAAGTCCTTCAAGGAGATGTTTGGAATTATGTTGGCACACCCTCTGATATGTGGAACAATATGGCTATACATATTAGGAAAGTGGCGAAAGATGTGTTAGGGGTATCTAAGGGAGGTGTACCGGCACAAAAAGAAGCTTGGTGGTGGAGTGAAGTAGTACAAAACAAAATCAAGGCAAAGAGGGCATGTTACAAATTACATTATGCTAAGAAAACTAGTGAAACTTTAGAAGCTTATAAGAAAGCAAAGAAGGAAGCAAAAAAGGCCGTTAGTGAAGCAAAAGCTAAGATTTGGGAGGACTTATATAAAAAACTCAACTCAAAAAAGATCTTAATTATGTTAGATGCATAAAAGACGAGGATGAAAAAATTCTAGTGGCAAATGATGATATAAGAAATAGATGGAAAAACTATTTTTATAATCTTTTTAATGAAAATAAAGATGTTAGTATTAGTTTAGGAGATTTAGCCAAGTCAGAAAAGTATATAAACCACAATTTCTACCGACGTATTCAAAAGAATGAAGTCAAAGAGGCTCTTAAACATATGAAGAGTGGTAAATCGGTAGGACCAGATAATATTCCTATAGAAGTTTGGAAAATACTAGGAGAAATAGGAATCACTTGGCTCACAAGACTATTTAATGAAATATGGAAAAACCAAAAGATGCCCGAGGAATGGAGAGCAAGTACACTTATACCCATATATAAAAAAAAGGGAGACATTCAAAATTGTGCGAATTATCGAGGTATCAAGTTAATGAGTCATACTATGAAATTATGGGAAAGAATTATTGAACGTAGGTTAAGACAAGTATCAAGTACAATAGAGAACCAATTTGGATTTATGCCTGGTAGATCTACTATTGAAGCGATTCACCTTTTGAGACGTCTTATGGAACATTTTAGAGCAAAAAAGAAAGACCTTCACATGATATTTATTGATCTAGAAAAAGCTTATGATAGGGTACCGAGGGAGGTTCTTTGGAGAACTTTGGAAAAAAGAGGTATCCCATTGACATATATTAACCTTATAAGAGACATGTATGATTGTGCAAAAACATGTGTGAGGACTCATGAAGGAATGACAGACTTCTTTGAAGTTAATATTGGGTTACATCAAGGATCAACTTTAAGTCCATACTTATTTATAATGGTGATGGATGAGTTAACAAAACATATTCAAGATGAAGTACCTTGGTGTATGTTATTTGCAGATGACATTGTATTAGTGGAGGAGTCTAAGGAAAAAGTTAATAGAAAATTAGAACTATGGAGAGAAACATTAGAAAACAAAGGCCTCCGACTTAGTAGAACAAAGACAGAATATATGGAATGTAAGTTTGATCATTTGGCTACTTCAGAGGACATAGAAATTAAAATTGGCACGCATTGCATTCCCCAAAAGAAAAGTTTTAAATACCTAGGGTCAAATTTTCAAAGTGATGGAAGAATTGATGGAGATGTTACACATAGAATTAATGCTGGTTGGTTAAAATGGAGAGGAGCATCAGGTATTCTTTGTGACAAGAAGATACCATTAAAATTAAAAGGTAAATATTATAGAGCAGCAGTTAGGCCTGCCATGTTTTATGGTTATGAGTGTTGGGCAGTTAATCATCAACATGTACAAAAGATGTCTGTGACAGAAATGAAGATGTTGAGATGGATGAGTGGTCATACAAGAAAAGACCGTATACATAATGAGGTTATTAGAAACAAATTAGGAGTGGCACCAATAGAGGATAAAATGAGAGAACATCGTTTAAGATGGTTTGGACATATAGAAAGAAGATCAAAAGAAGAACCTGTAAGAAGGTTAGAAAACCTAAATTTGGAAAGTATTAAAAGAGGTAGAGGACGACCACAAAAGTGTTGGAAAGAAACAATAAAGAATGATCTAGCTTATTGGGAGTTAATTGCTAACATGGCACAAGATAGAGATCTGTGGAAACAAAGAATCCATGTAGCCGACTCCGTCTAGTATGGGAAAAGGCTTAGTTGTTGTTGTTGTTGTTGTTTCTTTATTGTTTCTCAAATTGCCTATTGCATGAATATGATCAACAATATATAACCGTACTACACTCTTGGAAAGCATTCGTGTGTGAGTGCACGAGAAGTGTCACTTTCTTGCAGTTGTGCGATTCTCTTAGTTCATGAACCATATAATTTAACGTGAAGCATGAAATCCAGGCGGCCGTCATGCCCACATTTAATGAATTTACCATAGTTACCGTGCACACACCATTTAGCGTCTAATTTGATTTTTTTTTCGGAATATTGTGAAAGTTCCATTATTTTTGCTGTTTTAAGTCTTAAAATCCTTCTGAGGGTGATGTTTGTTTCTTCCAATGTCGATAACCTGACATATGGTGGTTCTGATGCTTCTATCTATGCAACAGGTGTTCATGGGAAAAACCGTGGTCGATCGCTTCAAATGTGCTTTGGTGAGATTGCATGGTGCTGAAATTTTGTTAGAAACGCTTTAGGCCCGAATGATTATTTTTAGCTTGTTCAAAATGTTCTCGTTTGGATACTTGTTAACATATCATTGTTAAAAGAGTCTTTTGTAGTGTGATTCTACGATCGGGTCCTCGTCGCTTTTGTTTTATCTGACTATGATGGTATGGTTTGAACCTTAAGTGGATGGTGGCGTTTGGACCTACCAAGGACCCGCTCCATCCCCGGTTGAAGTTATGTCCAGAGGGACGATTAGGTTATAGGTGGCTTTGATACATCCGTAGTCTCACTATGAAAAGTATTCTAACGAAGCAAAAATAGAGCACGGCCATGATATGCATGCAAGCTAGGGATTTGTGCCCATCATCGCTCATTCTTGTCTAATTTAAGGTTACAAATGGCCAATTTAATGGTTTATTGTTTCTTCAGGTTCCTGTAGATCTTTTCCTTGCTTCTTTTCTAACTTCTTGCGCAGACTGCTTTTTCCATCATCCACGTGTTTTCAGCTTGTTTTCGACATGAGCTATAGCTCTTGTTTGTATATTTATTAACATTTAAATGTTTGCATAGGTCGTCATAATTTGGAATATGATAATTTGAACTTTGTTTCAAGATCAATTTGAGCTTGTTTAGACTTTCGTGACCAAAACAAATCTTTGGTATGGTTCCGAGGGAAGTCTTCGTTTCACTTGTAAAAGATCCACTGCTATCAATCAAGACAACAGTAGTGGAGGGTTGCATAATTTCGCAAGTTTGTGATTAGCGAGATATTTTTGGCCAAGTTTCATGAGCATAGCTTGTTAGAACATGCTGCTTATGATGGGATCTGTTCAACTTAACATGAACAGAGAACAAGCTGAATTGAGCCAATTTGGGAATTAATTGGTTTCTTTACAGCCACGTGCCATGGATCCCTTGCTCAGACTCGGCAGTTTGCGTTCGTCACAAAGGACATACAGTCGTTCTCGTTAGGTGATTGGCACAGGTGCTCCTCCATATGTATCTGTTTAGGGTTTTGTTAAACCAGCGTTCTTATTTCAACGAGAAAGCTGTTGACACGATCCCCTCGGAGACGTATTCCGTTACGATTGGTAGTGCAGGGTAGCCGAGTCCCCTCTTCTCTTTCGCGAATCCAAATTTATCTCTCCTGCTTCCCTCCACAGGAATCGTGGGTCTCTCAAACATGTGCTTCATACTAATGGCGTCTGGTGTTCCGAGAATTCCCTATCTACAAGTGAGTGGTTGATAGCTATGGTCTCAAAACACCAACCATCTCTGGCGAATTTTTACACGTTGAAAGCACAAAAAGTCTGGATTTGACAAAACCAAGGAACTTCTACAACTTCAAAGCATCAAACAAACTTGAGTGAGACAGAGGTATACACACATGAAAGCTAGAAAAGAACTCGATTGAGGTACTTAGTCTTCTAGATGTAAAACTAGTCTGCGGTTTTTACTGCTTTACGCCTTAACAGAGGATCCAAATCAAGAGCATCGATCTTGGAAGCAAGTATGAAGTCATTTTCAGTCAACCCACCTGTGGAAAAAACAAAATGTAATGAAGCAATACCTGTGGCAATAGTAGTATTTGTGCAATAAGATCTAGCATCAGATAAATGACGTTTACAGAATAACCACTGGCATGACAGTGATTAGTCAAGACTCGTGAAACAGGAAACAGTAGATCTCAATGAATGAAAGAAATAACCAGGAGAAACGAGAATTGCTCCAGCAAACAGGATATAGCACATGCATCTATTTCTTTGCTGTAAAATGTAGGGAAGTTTACACGACGAGTAATAGGTCACCTGTCTAGGGGATCGACTCACAAGATGAGGGTCATGAGTTTGATACCCAGGGATGTGCAACTGGCTTCGGCCTCCCCATTGTAACAAAGATTGTAGGCATGGAAATCCAAGTTTATCCAATGAGAAATACAAAGTATTCCAATGGCTGGCTAAGAATTCACGTAGCCCACCCCACCTAGGGAGAGAACAGGCTTGGTTTTGGTTTTAGCCTCATATAAATGTCAGGAAGGCAAAGCCAAACATTGACTAACCTTAAAATCTAAAATGCAAAATTTTTAGTGTCATCTTCACAAAGGAAAGATCCAATAACTCATCCATCATTAGTGAGTATTAGATGGTAAGTATGGCTCCATGAAAAATTATGTCTTACGAACATACTTGATTTAGAGAAACACAATCATATACTGGGTAGCGAAAACACAAAAAGCATTCCTAGGATAGACAGATGACAATAAACATGACAACGAAGATAAATTGTGTATGCTGACATTCTTTAGCATCATGGCTTACCCACTGAGTATGTCCAAATATCAATTTTAACATTGTTCCATCCGACAAGATGAAGATCTGGGTGATGCCCTATAAAGGAAACAAGGAAGAACACAGTTTTTATTTACATCAAATGCAAAATAAGACAAATTCACATTCTCAAATGCAGCAAAATGATCATGTTGGAAAATTTATTCAAATGATCGATCATATTCCATCCCTGTATGCATTATAGTTTTCATCATCTATCAAGTTTAGTTCATTTTCACGGTTGGAACTTTTGAAGACTGTATGCCTCATATTCTAATACAATTTTCCTGCAGCACGTACGGTATTGGGAGACAATATATGGTTCAAATGGTGCTAGAAGCCTAGAACTAGCATATTGAACTTTATAAACAAAAATATATCATACTAACACGGTATTGTGATTTGTGAGCAATTTAGTTCCCAAGTTCCTGGCAAAAAACTTCAACATGTAAAAGGAGCTCTTTCCACATGGTATGATTTGAACTCCCATGAAAAGCAGTTGAACTAAAGAAAGTACTACCTTCTGCTTCTGCAATATTTGCTACCAGCTGAAAGAACTCCAATCCCTTGGTGAAGGACTTGACCTTCCATGACCGATGGAGCTTCAAAATCCCAGATTCATTCTGAAGACTCCATCCTGGTACCTGAAATAACCAGGGATTGACTATAATACACTGTTACCCCGTTCTTTTCTCAAATAAGATGATTGCTTCCCCATGTCACGATGGAAACAAAATAGGACATATAAACAGATGAATACCTTCTGAATTAACTCAGATGCTGATTGCTCAGACATAGGCCGAATATCTTTCGAGTCACAAGGGACACATTTCTTTTCCATCAAGGCTGACAAACAACACAATAAAGAACAAACAATTAGATCTTCTTCCTTTTATCGTGCAACTTGAGCTGATGTCCTAACCCATAATAACAACTGAATTGTTTAAGCTAAATTAACTATATTTACTACGAAAAGCTACAAACTCAAAAAGACAAATGGTCATGTTAGGATGTTTGAACAATATTCTAAACTTTATGTCCTCTATATCATTAGATAAGTAATGGCACATGTCATAAATGAATGAAACAACAAAAATATCATACATCCCTATATATTTTAAGCTTACCATCACAATTGTACTCAATAATCCAATGATATAATAAGCTTCTGATACATCCATTCAGTGTATAATATTTCATGAATAGAAAAGAAAAAAACTTGAAATTTGAGAGTGAAAATATTTATGCAAGTATGTCGTTGAGATGGCAATGTACAACAAACATATAAACAGGCCTCCTGCGAGGAGTCACGTGCAACTTATAATGTAGATGCTTGGGAAAAGCACATAACAGGAAATGACCACAGGAAGTGAAATGCCAATGATAGGGAAGCATCAAGAGAGGTTTTAGTTAACTGTCCAGCCAAGAATTACTTCAATTTTGTCAAACCTATCACAGCAACATAAAATGATGGGAAGCCAAAAGGCAATAACCAGCTGCTGCCTCTGCCATGAACAAGAAAAATATCAATGCATCCACCAGTATTTAAGGTCATTGGCTGATATCAGGTATCAACCCCACACTTTTGGCTTATGATTGTTGATGAGACGAGAACGACAATCTTTTGCACATTACTAGAAGTAATTAGGCTGCAAAGTGTACGAATACTATTATCCAAAAACTTCATAGAGGAACAACATTTCAGTTCTGAGGACACTTCTAAAGAGGGAGATTCTGCTTCTAACTTTCCTTTCTTGCAAGCTATATGCCACATAATCTATCCCTAGATACTGTTGAAGAATATGAGTTTAGAGTCAGTTTTAGTACATATAATGTCTTAGGACAGTAAAATTGATGTTTAGAGTATTATTGTAATTGTCCGAAATCGTAAGGGCATTTTAGTAAATTTCTGTACCAGGGGCATTTTAGTAAATTTCTGTACCAGGGGCATTTTGGTCATTTTATATTTTACAGCTCCTTATATAAGGGCTGATAAACTGTATTAGGGTTTAAGTTGCTGGGATTAAGAAAGAGAGAGAAAGAGGGGGGGGAGGCCTCCATTGGAGGTCCGCCCCCTCTTCTCATCTCCATTGTTACTCTACCTCTTTTATCAATATATCCTATTGTTTATTATCTGTTGTATTTCTCGGTAATTTCAACATGGTATCAGAGCCTATTACCGGAGATATTGGCGGTTGTGCAACTGGAGTTATTATCTTCTTCAGGTTTGATCTAAGGTTTTTTTGGTATTTGTAGCGTTATGGTTCTTTTCTTGCGCAACAATGGCCAAGACAGAAAAATAGTGTATTCAGAAGATGCTTCACAGAATCCAATGGAGGTTCAAAATTTTTGAGAAGCCTTTTTCTTGGTTATACGTGAAAGTTTGACTCTATCAGAAGTGAAATTGTGTATTCAGAAAAAGTTGCAGGTTCCTGATGAGGAGTTTGCAAAGTGGAGGTTTGCTTTCATGTCTTTGGGCCGTCCTGCATACCTTCAGGACAGTGATGTAGTTTCCAGAGAAAAGATGTTTATGGTGCTTGGGAACAGTACCTTGGATTGGAGCATTCCTATACTGCCCCCAAAAGGGCTTATACTGCCAATCAGGCTAGACACACTTTTGAGAAGACAGTTAAGATATACAACTAGAAAGCAGCAGTGAACTGTTGTCTCTGCCATTTGCTTAGCCTGGCAATGGAGTGATGTTGCAGTTTGGCAGTAGTGCCGATCAAGAGATTGTGAACCAGAAAAGAAAAGGATGAGCTGTGAAGGTGATGAATTTCATGATCAGATTGTAGTTTGTCTGTAGTTATTGCTAAAATGTATTTTTTCTCTAGCATGGATGGGAAGAGGACTTTTGGGATGTACGTGCATGAATTCATGCCTGGATGTACGTGCATGAATTCATGCCCTGCCGTGTCAAGACTATTCCTTGTCCAATTCTTGAAAAAAAGTGGTACCTGACACCATCTGTTATTTCCCTCATGGGTGGCTTGCTTCCATTTGGTAGCATATTTATTGAGATGTATCTCGTTTTTTTCACTTCTTTCTGGAATTACAAGGTATACTACATATTCAATTTCATGTTGCTGGTGTTCTTGATACTCATCATTGTGACAGTCTGTGTTACAATTGTCGGCACATATTTCCTGTTGAATGCTGAAAACTATAATTGGCAATGGCAGTGGCCCTGGATATAGAAGATAACTTTCGCGATTTTATGGAAACGTATAACCAAAAAGGGAAGAAGGATGAAATAGGAAGTTGTAAGCTACCAAAAGTGATGAAAACAAAAAGGGATGTTAAGATTGTTTTTCCTGAATTTGTGGAAAAGAAAACCAAAAAGGTAGATATGGAGAGTACTTTCCTGATTTTGTGGGAAAGCAAACCAAAAATAGTTATGGAAACTAATTCCTTGATTTGGTGGAAATGATAAGGAAAATAATCAAGATAAGGATGAGATCCACGTTTTTTTTTTGGAAAGTGACTGCAAGGAATAATCCCCATGATTTTAGTAATTGCTTCTTTGGCTGATGTAACTGTCAATTCAACAGACAACCTGCTTAACCATTTTGTATGCCAAATATGGTAAGCTAGAGGAATCTGTGAAGATGTTTATCCTGATTCGAAGGACAAGTGTTACCCTGAAGCAGGTTGCCGTTCTCCTTGATCTCAACACTGGTGTGGCTGTATGATCTGCATGGCTGGTTGCAGGTTGATGTGCTTTTTTTTAAATGACGAACTAGGGGAGGTTAGTTGTTCCTAGTGGAATCAGCATCTACAGCCCTTGTCTGGTTTGGTGAGTACGCCTGCAAACTCATTTGATCTATTCTTGCTATCTTGTCTTTGTCCAAAGATTGTTTCGTGCCTCTGGGCTCCCAGTGTTAGTGTCTCAAGGCAGATGACTAGCTTCTTTCTTTTGGAGTAGCTTAGAAGGATGTGTTGAACTTCTGTTTATCCTCATGCGTTTCCACTGCTTGGTGTGCTCATTTTAAAGTTTAATGGTGTGGCTGCTGGGATAACATATTCGTTAAAGGTAACCATGGAGAAGTAAAGACTGGAGATCTTGGATTGGCAACTTTTATGCAGCAGCCAAGTGCGCATAGTGTGATTGAGACACCTGAGTTCATGAAATGAGTAAGGTTGCAGAGACTCGTTAGTTCCTATGAACGGATGGTTGGAAGACGAATATCATAGGAGACTAAAGGAACATAATAAAGAAAGGAAGAGTTTTATTATGTTCAGATTACATTTTTATCATACGAGAGTCAGTCTCAGAAGTTGTGGGTCGTCTGTAAAACTTCCCACCTTAGCTTCATTTTGTGCTCAACTTCATGCTCTGTCAGAATATGACCGACTGATGTTGATGCAAACTGAGCATGTGATGGAAACTGACACTGTCTTAAAGTCTAATCCTTCAACGACTCTTGGTGCTGCTGATTCAGTAGTCCATGACTTCCATCTCTCTGGTTAGTGGACATAATGTTGATGATTAATAGGAACTCGGATTCAGCAGAAAGTGAAAACTTGTCAAATGAAGAAAGAAGTGATTCAAAAGGGAATGAAGATTTATTTAAATCTAGAATCAATGTCAAATCATTACCAAGCATTGGAGTGGTTATAATAATGTACTTAATGCAAAATCATCATTACGTGCTGAAGCGAAACTGGGCACTCAGCAGCAAGATGAAGCCTCAAAGAGACAAAAAAGAGTAAGAATTTTCAGGAAATGGGTGATCGCAAATTCTTCCTTTGATTGCGTGCTTTCATTGATGAGACGAAGTTGTTGTAAAGCAGGGAATTTCTATTTCAGAGCTTTCTCCCACAACAGGTACATGGAAGAGGTACATAAATATATCATTCCTGGATTAGTTGCCTACTACAAGCGAAAACGCTTGAAAATCGCTGCTGATTCATTATATTCAGCACAAGATAGAGCAACATCTCTAAATACTGATGATTAGGATGTGGCTATTATTGGAGCGAACCCAGTTCGACCACCCAACAGATGTGAAGATGGAAGTCGCTGCACTACACTTCTGGCACGCTGATCGGGTAGAAAACGTCAATGCAGATCAGAGGGCTGAATACCAGACAGAACACAATGACGTGCAATCTGATCATCATGACCGTGAGAGGAAGGACAATCGGGATAGAGAAAAGGCAGCTGTGTAGAGAGGATCAGATTTAGGGAGAGTTCGAGGTCTAAGATCAGATCAGATTTAGAGAAAAGTGGGTCAGATTAATGATGCTAAAAAATGTTTGATGAAATGTATCACAAAAACTTCAACTCTGCAGGACAAGTGTTTGCTGAAACGCTAAAAAAGAGATGTTTACCTGAGTATCAAGTGTTGAAGAAATGTCTAAGAGATATTAAAAATTTAGGAAAAGAGTAAAGAAGAGATTAGTATGCGATGATTGTTTCCATTGGAAAAACAACATGAAGAAAGTTTACATAAAATAGATAAACGCTAAAGGTTGCAGTCATGAGGACTGCTGAAATGATTATATTTGCAGCCATTGAAGGTACTGAAATTTACAGCTATGAAAGTTGTTGGAAAAGACAGCTGTGAAGGCAGAATTGAAGAGTTATTGCAGCCATGAAGCTGCTTAAAATGAAAAGCCACAAAGGCTAAGTGTTGCAGCAAAAGAGATTACTGAGAAAATGGACAGCCAAGGGATTGAAAAATTCAGAAAATACAGAAAATCAGTCTTTTTCACTAAATATGAATGAAAAATTAAATCATTGAAGAGGTCAGAGGAATTTGTTGATATAGAATGTGACAGTATCACTGAGAATCATGAAAGTTAAGACCTTCGGTTGCTGAAGTAAACTGCCAGGAGGGCTGGAAAAGTGGCTGCAGTCACCATGTGAAGGGGTGTATTTGAGTGGTAGAGAGAGGGCACCCAACCAATACACAGGCAGCAACCACCATGTGAAGGGGTGTAGGAAAAGCTATTGTGAAGTGTGTATGGTAGAGTAGTATCTACTATTACAAAAGATCAGTTTTCTCAAGAATAAAAAAACATAATTTTTGAAGTGTAGCTACTGAAACACTTTATGAAAAAGAAGAAAGAGAGAGGGAGCAACCGATACCCATAGACGGATCATGTGTTACCCTTATGTTCTTGATAAGTTAAGTTGTTTTACAGAAGCCTCGAAAAGATCGCTCGTGCACATGTGGTAAAGAAAGTCATGTAGCCAGAAAAGCAGAGGTAATGATGCAGTCATATATGCTGCTTGAGATGATTACCCAGGAAGGCTAAGTTTATATTGCAGTCAGAAATACTGCTTGATATGATCAATTAGGAAGGCTGAGTTGATGTTGCAACCAGAGATGCTGCTTGAGATGATCAACCAGGAAGGCTGAGTTGATGTTGCAGCCATAGATGCTGCTTGAGATGATTAACCAGAAAAGCTAAGTTTATATTGCAGCCAGAGATGCTGCTTGATATGATCAGCCAGGAATGCTGAATTTAAGATGTTACAAGCAAAGAAGCTGTTGAAGATTAGACCAGTGATGAAGACAATGATCAGCCAAGAAGGCTAAGTTGAAAAATATTGCAGACAGATGATTCTTTTGGCAAGTTTGGAGTTCAAAGTATCTCACTCCCAACTTCGGGGGTTTTGAAGAATATAAATTTAGAGTAAGTTTTAGTACATATAATGTCTTAGGACAGTAAAATTGATGTTTAGAGTATTATTGTAATTGCTCAAAATTGTAAGGGTATTTTAGTAATTTTCTGTACCAGGAGCATTTTGGTCATTTTACATTTTATAGATCCTTATATAAGGGCTGATAGACTGTATTAGGGTTTAAGTTGCTGGGATTAAGAAAAAGAGAGAAAGAGGGGGGCAACCTCCATTGGAGGTCCGCCCCCTCCTCCGATCTCCATTGTTATTCTTCTTCTTTTATCAATATATCCTATTGTTTATTATTCGCTGCATTTCTCGGTAATTCCAACAGATATAAAGAAAGTTGAACAACCTCATGAGTTTGATGCAACAATCAATAAGAGATGAGAACTTCCTACACAAAGAAAATATATTGTACAACCAATCGATAAGAGAACATGAAGCAATGTTATCTGTATCGCACTATATCGTATCGTATCGTATCGTGCACCCTAACTTATCGTGTTTTACAACTTATCAGTCCATATCGTGCGATACGAGCCATATCACATCATACAGAATGTATCACCCGTATCATACCTTGGTCGAACGGAAACCCTAATTTTTGCGGGTTTTCTTGGTTTGTTTAGAGGTCCTGAAGCTTCTCTAGCATGATTCTTCACCTCCTTGGTGTTCAAGGCTCTAAAAACATGCTCTACAGTATCCGTGCAAGCCTTCTAACTCGTATTTTGATATATTTTTAGTGTTTTTCTTTATTTTTTCCTTTGTATTTGTTATTTTTTGTGTTATTTGTATTTTTCTTTTTTTGAATGACAAAATATGAAGTTATTAAGTGTGTGGATATGATTTTTATTGCATTCATGAAGTGAGAGACACTCTATTTGAGTGTTATTTAAATATTGAGATTTACGAAGTGCTTTTATTTTAGGTTTTTTATTGAATTAAAGTGCTCAATTGAGATGGCAGGAAGGGGTGGTAGAGACTCTCATTTTCGTTCTGGTAATCCAACATGACAATAGGATACACCAGTTGAAGGTTCCATATTGAAGATAAGATGTTTATTTTGTGAGAGGGTGGTTAGTGGTGGAATTTCACGGATGAAACACTACATAGCAGGGACTAGGAAATAAGTTGCTCCTTCTACAAACAGAGTTAGAAGTTTGCAAGAAGGCATTAAATGACAATGTCTTGAGATGATTGAGAGTAGATTCAGAGATGTTTGAAGAAGATGATGATGCTATTGGATTCACTGATAGTTTATCTTCAGATGCCAAAATAAATATTGGTAGTAGCAGTTCACAAGCACTTAGCAGGGGAAAGAGGGTTATTGAATACTTTAGAGGTGGTAGAAGAGGAAGTTCAGGAAGGAGTAGAGGAAGAGTTGCTTCTAGCATATATTCATTTTTTCCTCCTACCACTACACCTGGTACTCAACCTGGAATTCATGCTGCTATGGCTTCAGAACAATTACATGATCAGGCAGACCTTGCAGCGAGGAGATAGTTTTATGATGCATGCATTCCATTTAATGCAGCAAACAGTTTTTATCTTTAAGCAATAACAGATGCAATTGCTAACATTGGTCCAAGATACAAGATACCCTCCTATCAGAAGTTGAGAAAAAAGATATTAGATAAGACCGTCATTGAAGTACAAGAATATTGTTCGGCTTTGAGAGAATCATGAAAGGAGACAAGTTACACTATCATGGCAGATGGATGGATAGATAGGTGAGGAAAGACCTTGCTAAACTTTCTTATCTACTGTCCTAAAGGACTTATGCTTTTTAGATCTCTAGACATGTCAAAGGAGAGGCACACTGTGGAGATCCTACTGCAAGAATTTGATAAGGTGATATACGAGGTTGGGTTAGAGAATGTAGTCCAATTGATTACAGATAATGAAGCTAACTACAAAACAGTTGGGAATGAGATAGCTGATACTTATGTGACTTTCTATTGGACATCATGCGCAACCCATTATTTAGATCTCATCCTTGAGGATATTGGTTAGATGGATGAATAAAGGCAGCAACTGAGTGTTTCCAAGATATCACAAAATTCATCTACAACCATGCTGTTTTGTGTACGATGAGGAGATATATACAGAAGGCACAAAGCTTCTTTAAATAGCTACAACTCGGTTTGCAACAAACTTCTTATCTGTATAGAGTATTGTGAGACAGAAATAAGCATTAAAGAGAATGTTTTCCTCAGATGAGTGACAACAATTTGCAAAGTTGTCTCAAAACAGAAGAAACTAAAAGTTGAATGAGATTTCCGAGATAGTCTTCAGGAATACATTTTGGAATGCATGTGTTAAACTGTTGAGGATTACATGTCAATTAGTGAAGGTTTTGAGATTGGCTAATAGCGAGGAGAAACCATATATGGGCTACCTTTATGAAGCGATGGATAGGACAAAAGAAGCCATTAGAAATAATTTTAATAGAAAAAAGAGAGATTATGTGCCCGTATGGAAAATTATTAGTAATAGATGGAATAAACAATTGCATCAGCCTATTCATGAAGCAACATATTATCTAAATCCATCGTTCAGGTACTCAGCAAGCTTCAAAATGGACGGTGAGGTTAATAGAGTCATCATTGATTATATAAAAAGATTAGTCCCTAATGAGAGTATAGCATATGCTATACATTGAGAGATGGAGATATATGATAATGCTCTTCACTTGATGGGTTTGCCTGTAGCAATTCGCAACCGCACTATTATGCGTTCAGGTAAATTGTTTATCTTCGTATTTAAGTTTCTTAAATCAATACATCTTATATTATTGTGGATTATGTCTCTAATGTTTGTCTTTTTCTTCAGATGTTTGGTGGAATAAATTTGGAATTGATTGCCCAAACCTTAAGGATTTTGTAGTCAAAGTTTTGAGTCAAACCTATAGTGCAACTGGTTGTGAAAGGAATTTGAGTGTCTTTGAACACATCCATACAAAAAAGTGCAAAAGGTTGGAACATAAGCGACTGAATAATTTAGTTTTTATTTGTTGTAACATGCGCCTTCGTGAAAGATAATATTGTATTACTTAGTACTTAAATGTTCAATTCAATAAATTGTTTGACTTCAATTGTTAATATTATTTACTAATTGCTTATCTTTCTTTGTTGTAGACAATTAAAAAAATAACTAGACAAGAAAGCCAATTTGATCTAATAAGTTTCGATATATTAGAAGACTGGATTATAGAAGATAGTGAAGAAAATGCCCTCTTAACTAAAGAAGACATTGCATGGATTAATTTAGAAGGAACACAACAACAGTACGAAGGAGATGAAGAATTTGATTTTCAAGGAGGTGTTGGTGCTACTGATGATGATCTTCAACAAGGAGAAGATGAAGATTATTTAGTTGATGATCCTGATTACAATTTGTAAAATGTAAATGTATGTCATTTTTTGCTTCAAAATATGTAAATTTGGATGCAATTGTTCAATGTTGAATGCTCAATCTGTACTAAACTTTGCATTATATGAATTCAAAGCAATTAGCAGATTTTTCTTAATTTTTCTTGACTTTTTTTTTACTAATTTTCTAATTTTATTTTTTTTTAATATTAAAGTACAATACGCTACGATATGATACAATACGATACGCCTGTATCGTGAAGCCCAGCAATACGCATCAAAGAACACTGCATGGAAGCTCTCATGGCAGTTGCATTCATGAACTAAAAATTAGATGGATATTTTAGTCCTTACCGTGGTCGTTACAAGGACATTGGTTATCACTACATGACCGAGCATTGCTTGAAATGAACAACTACATTTCTTTTAAGTGAACTAACCATCAACGTCATATTTGAAATGATGATAAAAAGCAGAGAATAAGGTCATCAAATGCAGAAACGTTTATTGAATACTATGCACACTAATCTATAAGGTGAGAAGTATATCAAAAGCAATAACCACCAACCGAAGATGAAAAGATAGTCTTTCTGAGGAACACTATGAAATGCACTGTAGGTATGATGAGATTAACTATTTTGGTAAAGGAGATAACCGATGTCAGAGACAAAGAAATTTGTAATGCTGTATACTACAGAAAGAATGAGCAACAATAATTTGATCAACTCTCAAGAGCCATAGTTCAAATTTCTGTCCTCAGAAAGTAGGGATGGAACAACACTCGAAGATCATAACCATCATCAAAATGTCTATGCAGTCAACCTCGAGGGAAGGAAAAAATTCAAAACACCTTCTTCGGACCTTGTGAAGAATCGAGGAAGTGGTCTCCTAGTCGACAAGACCTTCAGCTGAAATATGTCACTTGAAAGTAGTACAATCCATATGAGAACATCTCATTTGCCAAACAAAATTAAACACACAAGACCCAGTATACATCAAGTCATCAACTACCAAGTTAAACCATTATTTATTGTAATTAAACCACAATGGTTAAATTGATGGAGATGTACACATAGAATTAATGCAGGTTGGCTAAAATAGAGAGGTGCATCAGATTTTTTTTATGTGACAAGAAGATGCTATTAAACTTTAAAGGTAAATATGATAGAGTAGCAATTCATGAGCCTGAACATTGGGTAGTTAATTATTAACATCAACATATGCAAAAGATGTCTGTGACAGAAATAAAAATACAAGATGGATGAACAGTAACACAAGAAAAGACAATATACATAATGAAGTTATTAGAAACAAATTAAAAATAGCACCAATACATATATGATAAAACAAGGAAATATCATTTAAGATGGTTTAGAACTCTGATAAGAAGGTACGAGAAACTAGATTGTGAACCGAAGGTATGAGAAACTAGATTGTGAACCGAAAGTACGAGTAACTAGATTGTGAAAATGTTAAAAGAAGAAGAGGAACTAGCAATTCCTCAGCCTAAGCATTGGGTAGTTAATTATCAACATCAACATATACAAAAGATGTTCGTGACAAATAAAAATACAAGATGAATGAACGGTAATACAAGAAATGACTATAGATGAGAAACTACTGTATACGTAATGAGGTTATTAAAAACAAATTAGAAATAACACCAATATATACATGATAAAACAAAGAAACATAATTTAAGATCGGTTTAAAACTCCGATAAAAAGGTATGAGAAACTAGATTGTTAACTGAAATTATGAGTAACTAGATTGTGAAAATGTTAAAAGAGGAAGAGGAACTCTCACAAAAAAAGTGTTGGAAGAAAACAATAAAGAATGATAACAAGGAAACATTGTTTAAGATCGGTTTAAAACTCCAATAAAGAGGTACGAGAAACTAGATAGTGAACCGAAGGTATGAGTAACTGGATTGTGAAAATGTTAAAAGAGGAAGAGGTATTCTACAAAAGAAGTGTTGGAAGAAAACAATAAAGAATGATTTAGCCCAGGTGAGTTACGTATTAGCTGTTAGCATTGAGTTATGTGAAAACAAAGAATCCATCTAGCTAACCCCGCTAACTCTATCTAGTATGGGAAAAGGCTTAGTTGTTGTTGTAGTATTAAACTATAATGGTTTTGAACACATTTGAACGTAGCATAAGATCATGATTCACTTGTCATAGAAAACTAAGTACACATTATACATCTATGGCGTTGCATTTTAGCCTCAACAAAAGACCTAAAAAGCCCAAAAGATGCCCAAATATCTTTTGTTTTGTTAGGCAATCTGGCTGAATAATCATCACAACTCCACCAAGCAAAGCAAATTATATAATACATACACAATAGAGCCTTTCTGTTTTGTTAGGCAATCTGCCCAAATATCTTTTGTTTTGTTAGGCAATCTGCCCAAATATCTTTTGTTTTGTTAGGCAATTTGGGGAGCCCCTCGATGCCTCCCCAAATCTACCTCGAGAGCAATTCCCGTCACTCACACACTTACACACATGGAGAGAGAGGGAGGGAGAGAGAGACGATACCTTGCAAACGCGAGATAAGAACTGCGGTTGGAGTGCGGCGATGTCAATCAGAGGAAGATTATTTGCAAACACGAGATAAGAACTGCGGTTGGAGTGCGTCGTGCATTGCCCGCAAGCTTGGTAAACCAACACAGTCCACACCAAGCAATGGGTTTCAAGACACCCAAAAGATCTTGTTGCCACGAATCGCCTTTCTGGAGAGCAGACCACGTGGTGACGTGGGTCCTCTTGCTGACACGACGATATTGTACCTTCTGATCGTATCGTGTTTACGTGCCCCCTGTGATAGGGACATAAGAAGAGGAGGCGGAGAGTCGTAGACGAGCGGGTAACGTCCTGTTTCTGCCTCCCTTTAAATGGGACGGAGACGGAGAAGACGTCTAAAAGAGGCTTTCTGGTCTCTCTACACCCGAAGCAAAAGCGATGGAGAAGAAAGTATGCTCAGCGGATTCCGGCAGCAACCGTCTAATGCTCATATCAGGCCATCTCTGCTTTCCTCATTCCCATTTGGATCTCTCTCGCGTCTCCGCTAACGTCGACGTACCCGCTAGACTCCAAGGGTCGTTGACCGTCGTCGACAACCGTACTGGAAAGAAGATTGATGTCGATATCTCGGAAGACGGTACAGTCAAGGCCACCGATTTGAAGAAGGTCTCCACAAATTTTCGTTAAAAGTTTCTCGTTTTTGTAGCGATCAAGCTCAATTCTCATTTAATTGCGAGAAGAAAACGACTCTTGATCTTGAATGTCGGTCTTATTTCTCGTTTAATTTGTTTTTTATTCTTTTCTTCTTTTGCTTCTTCATTCTCTCTGTCATGATCTCTCAGTTAACAACCGGAGCGAAGCATGACAAAGGCATCAAATTGTATGATCCCGGCTACCTCAACACGGCGCCGGTAAGGTCAGCAATTAGCTACATCGACGGCGATGCTGGAATCCTCAGATACAGAGGCTATCCGATTGAGGAATTGGCGGAGAATAGCACGTTCGCTGAGGTTGCCTATCTTCTAAGTGAGTGCTTTCCCATTTGACGCCTGAACAACAATAAATTTAATTCCTCACTCCGAATTATGAGCGTCAATCATTTAATACGTGCGCCGATTTTCCTCGTTTTGTTGTGATAAACCCGAGATTTTTATCTTGCAGTGTATGGTAATTTACCGTCTCAAAGTCAGTTGGCAGAGTGGGAGTTTGTGATCGCTCAGCACTCGGTCGTTCCCCAAGGCATCCTGGTTTGCTAGCTTCTTGGTTTATACTTTCTGCAGTTTATGCTCTTCTCCGTTAATAACTATCAACGGAACTTGTTATTACTGTTAGAGGTCACCCAGTTTTCTGGGACTTGCGTTCTTTACAATGTTTGAAGGAGAACTTTGAAGAAATTTCCTTTGCATGCTTTTCAGCTATTGTATATCTTATTGTTACTTAAGAATAACTATTTACGGAACTTGTTATTACTGTTAGAGGTCACCCAGTTTGCTGGGACTTGCGTTCTTTACAATGTTTGAATTTCTCATTGTTAATATGGGAGAACTTTGAAGAATTTTGCTTTGCATTCTTTTCAGCTATTGTATATCTTATTGTTACTTAAAATAGCTTCGAACGATTTACTTGTTTCTAACCGCCCAGGATATTATACATGCAATGCCTCATGATGCCCATCCGATGGGCATGCTTGTCAGTGCAATGGGAGCACTCTCCATCTTTCATCCTGATGCCAACCCTGCTCTCAGAGTATGTATAGACATCATGCTTGAATTGTTGAATGGATGCTCAAAGAATCGTATTTTCATTCTCCAGTTCATTTTGTGATAACATTTTCTCTGGAATTAACTTGGCAACATGTATGTTTTTTCTGCTTTTCTGGAACTAATTTGTTGCATGTATGTGCTGCAAAAAGGTTTAATTGATCGTTGTTCACAGGGTCAAGATATTTACAAGTCAAAGCAAGTTAGGGACAAGCAGATAGCTCGTATACTTGGGAAGGTATGCCTTTCACCCATTTTTGGTCGTCTGTGAAGATGTAGTGATTAGTTTATTTTTTTTAGTAGGAAATGTTACATAATCTAAATGTGTCAAACTTGGAATCTTCCTCTTACTTGCTTATGTTCTCTGATTCTTTGAAATTCTGTGCATCTTTTTGTAGAACCTGCTAAATATTTTTTCTGCATCCTTTTTCAAGTTTCCTTTCGCATAAATTCACAATTACTAGAGGAACTTCATATTTTTTACTTGACTATTTTAGTCATTTATTGCGCACACCATGGGGCATTAAAGAATTTTATCATCTGCTTCTTTACGGATTTTCTTAGGCACCCACAGTTGCGGCTGCAGCATATTTGAGATCAGCTGGAAGGCCTCCAGTTCTTCCTTCGAGCAATCTTTCTTATGCTGAGAATTTCTTATATATGTTGGACTCTCTGTAAGTTCTATTAGAGTTTGCCTTCATAGTACTACAGAATGGCATGTTGGTTTGACTTATTTTGTAATTTCTTTCATTCTATGAAGTTTCTATGTCTCTATTTACTTTGGGGTGTAGCTGCAAGGCTGCTTCCTCTATGCACCTCACCTTTTATTGATCACTATATCGAGTCTAGTAGGTTCATGATGCAGTGTCTAAGTTTCTCTGCATCCCCTATGAGATTTTCAAGATGCATGTTTTGGTTGCTTTTATTGCTTTAGAATTTCTGAACACCCTTGCCTATTTTCAAGAAAAGAAAAATTATTGTCTTTTGGATCTAAGTAGATTCCTGCAACAAAGTCGATTAGTAAGCAATAATTACTGACAGTCTTCACAGCTGATTTTGGCTGGTGCTAGTTATTTGTTTTGGAGGCAGGTCACATCCGAGTTAAAAAGAAGGTGGGTCAGAGACGATGCTCTCAAGTTTCACCTGATTCTAGATAATGGAAGATGGTTTTACTCAATGTGCAGCTTGTTGAGTTTTAATTGCTTCTCTTTTTCAGATCGCTGATTAGGTGTCCTGAGTCATCTTTCCATCTGGTTCTATGGAATCTGTGTATTGCTGAGATCTGTCTGTGGTTCGTTTAATGTTGTTTGCATCTTCCGAATGCCATTTCCAAAGAATGACTAATGATAAGCTGAAGTCTGGATGATTTTATTTGACACGATAATGAGGAAGGTTCTAGTAGTTATTATGAAGGATGATCAGTAAGAGCTACATTAAGACTATCTTGATCCTTGGTGGTGGTTGTTATGATTGAAATGATTAGCGATGCGGGCAAAACATGGAAAAGCATGATATGCTCTCTGTGTCCAAATGCCAATCTGGATCAACCTAGGATACAACGTTTCCCCACTGATTTGATTTCAACCACCGGTTCAGTCACTGTGATGACACTGATGCTTTTACTGAATGTTTGTTAAGGATCACACCTTGTATTGGGTCAAATTCCATTAAATCTGACATGCTGTTTCAGTTTCGTAAATCTTTTCTTATTTTCGGGTGAACTTTGATTTCTCCCTCTAAACCTACTTGTCTGGTGCAAATACATGATCTGAAACTCATTCTTGTACATATTTGATACTCTAGTTAAAAGTACTAACATTTACAACAACAACAACTAAGCCTTTTCCCATACTAGATGGGCTCGGCTACATAGATTTTTTGTTTTCATAGAGCCCTATCATAATTTGTAGAATCCATAGTAAATAAGTCCGACAAATTTTTACTCTGGCTGTCGGAAGCCTAACGCAACCCTCCTCTAACATTTAGAAGAGCCCTATCATGATCTGGGCTTGGGACCGGCTATGCAAGGGTGGTCCCTTACATGGGCGGAGTTAAAACTTAAAAGTACTAACATTTAGAAGAGATAAAATATAAAGGACACATCTACGTTGTTATTTGTTTGTGATGCTATCAACATAGACTTGCCAAGTTATTTTCCTTAAATCTCCATAGGTTTGAATTCAGAAACAATGGAAGTGTCTTGATTTTGTCCTTTGAAAGAGCAGTGAAATCATGATAAGTTCCAAAACATGGAGCATGTTTTCTCAATGATGCTAAATGTATGTTAAGATGCATAAGCAGCTGTTTCTCTCTCATATATCCACACTGTTATTGGAGGAATAGGTATGTTGCATTCATCTGGGTGATTCCTGGGGAGCTCATCTTCTGATCCTTCTACTGCCTTTGTGAATTTCAGTGGAAATAGGTCCTACAGACCAAACCCTAGACTTGCTCGGGTGCTTGATGTTCTTTTCATACTCCACGCTGAGCATGAAATGAACTGTTCCACAGCTGCTGCTAGGCATCTTGCATCAAGGTGCACGTTTGTTCTTGTTATTCAGCGAATCCTTCCCCATACCTTTATGGTATGTGGCTTGATAGTTTATTTATCATGTGCCTAGTGGTGTAGATGTGTACACCGCTCTTGCAGGGGCTGTTGGAGCACTTTATGGTCCACTTCATGGTGGAGCCAATGAGGTAAAAGAGAAGGTGAATATTGGTTATTTTACATAATCTATGCCATCTTAATATATGGCCTTGCAGGCTGTTCTTAAAATGTTGGGTGAGATAGGAACAGTTGATAAAATCCCAGAATTCATTGAAGGTGTGAAGAACAGGTAAACCCTTGTGCATTTCCTCTGTGTTTGATTCCTTGGGATTTGTTTCTCTTTTCATCAACTGAAATTCCTTTGTCACCCTCATACTTTTAGAAAGCGGAAGATGTCTGGCTTTGGTCATCGCGTATATAAAAACTATGATCCACGGGCCAAAGTGATTCGGAAATTAGCTGAGGAGGTCTTCGCAATTGTTGGAAGGGACCCACTTATAGAGGTGTGCATGATCTATCTTAATTCCATGTAACAATTCTATCTCCAGTATATCCTCAGCATGTCATAATGTACAAGAATGTATAGGTAAGTTACATTAATAACATTCTCATATTCAGCAGTTAAGAGTATTTCCTCAACTTCGAAAGAAAAGAAGAAGCTGAAGGTATGGAATTGGATGAAAAAAGATACTCCCCGACCAAGACGTATTGCAGTTCTTTAAAATCCTAGTTCTGTCTAGGGAAATCGATAGTGCGGCCTTAGGTGCACTCGATGAACAGTGTTCACTGCTATATAAGCATTGCAAAATCTATATAGATTCATGTTGAGGCTCAACAATGACTTCTCATTCACTGTTTTTTCCGTTTCACTATTTAATAAAGAATACAGTTTTGTTGGCTTCCAAAAGAATGGGATATAGAAAACTATGGTTTAGTGCAGTTTTATCTAAGAATTTGAGTTTCTTATGGTCCATGTTTCGTTTTGCTTGTAAATTTATCATGATTCTTGGTTGTAGGTTGATAACATATCCTGAAATGAATCCAGCAGGCAACGTTTTTAGGGTGTCAGGGAGTTGGCAACTTCCATATAATGTACCTCCTCTTTTGCGGTGCAGAATTATGGACAAGTCCTCCATCTTTGTTCTGTATAATTTGGAACTGGAAACGATCATTGCCAAATATGTTTTGGAAACTTGTATTGGTTTGCCATGCAATAATTATTAATCCTTTTCTTTTTCTTTCTTTTGTCTCTGCTAGGTGGCCGTTGCATTGGAGAAAGCTGCACTGTCTGATGACTATTTTGTCAAAAGGCGACTCTATCCAAATGTTGATTTCTATTCAGGGTTAATCTATAGGTACTCCCTGTTCAGGTTTTGGAGTAATACCGATCCTGCTTCTTCAGCTTTTAAAAGTTATTCTGCTTCGTTTTTGTTCCAGGGCAATGGGGTTCCCAACAGAATTCTTTACCGTCCTTTTTGCAATCCCACGAATGGCGGGCTACCTTGCACATTGGCGGGAATCACTCGATGATCCTGATACAAAGATCTTAAGACCACAACAGGTACTAATTATTCGCTCCTTTCAAGTACAAGAAGGTCCTCTTCAAAGCTCTGAAAATCGAAAAAATGATGTATCTATTTGTATCATGGTGCAAAGGAACATAGAAAGGTCAGGATTCAGGAACGCCTCTTGGGGTGGGGCAAGGGGTGCTCCTCCAATTCCCATGCTCCAGATTGTTGGGATCCTGGGGATGGTGAGAGAGGTTGCGGAGTCGATTTCATGGCCCATCTTCTCATTTCACTTACATCTGGAATGAGAGTTGCTGAAACCCCCCTTCATCTTTCTCTTTCTTTTCTCTAATCCCAACTCCATCTTAAATGCAGTTCAGCTCTTGAAAATCGTTATTTTCACAAGGTGTACATACCTTTTCCATGAATTTCCGCTTTCAGTAAGATTGCGGATATTGTTTAGGTAGTGTGACCATGTTCGGCATTCTTTGTGTTCCTTGACATTGCCAGTTTTAGTTCTTAAACAAGTCGATGTAACATGGACTGTTTGGTTTTGAATTTGAAAAATAGTTAGCTTCTTATGGTTCCGTAACTGAGTCAATTTGTTCTCTTCGGAAGGTATACAAGGGGATTTGGCTTCGGCATTATGCACCTGTTAGAGAAAGATCTGCATCTGAAGGAGTTGACAAGCTGGGTCAGCTATTGGTTTCAAATGCTACGAGAAGACGCCTTGCTGGGACCAGAGCCTCGCTGTGAACTTCCCCAGTAGTCTGTTCCAAGTGTACTGAAATAATCTTCACATCTGTGTTGCAGATCAACAGAAGCATGTTAAAAATGTTAAATAAGGTTAACAAGAACATGTACCCAGAGTTGTTGACATGTTCAGAATATTTAGTACTGTGATTCCTGTTGCAGGCATTATCCATGCTCAAAAATCATTTCTCACATGGCATTATGATTATATTACTACAACTACAACTAAGCCTTTTCCCATACTACATGGATTCTTTATTTCCACATAACCCTATCACGTGTAGAGTTAACTAAGTATAAATTAGATTATTCTTTAGGGTTTCTTTCCAACACTTTTATGGTCATCATTTCTATTTTTTAATATTTTCACAATCTGGTTTTTTTATATCTTATTATAGGAGAGTCCTTGGGTCGTCTTTCTACGTGTACAAACCATCTTAAACAATTTTTTCTCATTTTATTATCTATTGGTGCTACTCTCAATTTGTTTCTAATAACCTCGTTATGTATACGGTCTTTCCTTGTGTGACTGCTCATCCATCTCAATATCTTCATCTTTGCTACATACATCTTTTGCGAATGTTGATGATTAATTGTCCAACACTCACAACCATAAAACATATCTGACCTAATTGTTGCTTTATAACATTTACCTTTTAACTTTAATGGTATCTTCTTATTGCATAGAATACCTCATGCCTCTCTATTTTAACCAACCGACATTGATTCTTTGTGTAACATAAAACTTTTCTTTTGGGATGTGATGTGTGTTAATTTTAATTTTTATGTCCTCTGAAGTAACCAAATAATCATACTTACATATGTTATGCCTTTGTTCTACTAAGTCGGAAACCTTTACTTTCTAATGTTTCTCTCAATAGTTCTAATTTCCTATTAACTTTTTCTTAAGCTCATCCACTAATATGTCATATGCAAATAACATATACCTTTATTAACTCATCAATGACCAATATAAATAAATATGGACTTGATCCCTTATATAATCCAATCTTAACTTCAAACAAGTTTGTTATTCCTTTATGAGTCCTCACACATGTTTTTGCATTATCATATCTATCAATGAGATGCCTCTCTTTTAACATATTTTTACACCCTATGTAAGTTTTTTCTAGATCAATAAATATCATGTGAATGTTCTTTTTTGCTCTAAAATATTTTAGAAGACATTTCAATAGGTGAATCGCTTTTATAGTAGATCTACCGAGCATGAATCCAAATCGGTTCTCTGTTGTACTTTATTTGTCTTAATCTACGTTCAATAATTTTTTCTCATAATTTTATAGCATGATTAATTAACTTGATATCTTGATAATTCACACAATTTTGAATATCTCCTTTGTTCTTAATATATGGGTACAAGTGTATTTGCTCTCCATTTCTGGAACATCTTTTGGGTTCTTCGTATTTCATTAAATAGTCTTGTGAGCTAAGTGAGCTCAATCTCTATTAAAAATTTCCATACTTTTATAGGAATATTATTTGGTCGTATAAGTTTACTAACCTTCATATATTTAAGAGCCTCTTTGACTTCATTTTTTTTTAATACACTGATAGAAATTGTGGTTTATATATTTTTCTGATTTGGCTATCTCTGAAGCTAATAATATCATATGTATTTTCATTAAAAAGATTATAGAAATAATTTTTCTATCTAATTTTGATATCATCATTTGTCATAATCTTCTCATATTCATCTTTGATTCATCTATCACCTTCTTTTAAGTTAACTTTTTTATATAAATCTTATCAAATTTTAACTTTTCTTTACTAATGGTCTTTTTTGTTTATTTCTTTGCTTTTTTATAAGGATCCCAAGTTTCACTAGTCTTCATAGCATAATGCATTTTATAACAAGACTTCTTTGCCTTGATTTTATGTTGCACCACTACACTCCATCACCAAGCTTCTTTTTGTGCCGATACACTCTCCTTAGATTCGCCACTTCTCTAATATGTATAGTTATACTCTTTGAAGAACTTTCAGTTTGAATATATCTTATTTCTTATATTTGAGGTTCCATCATCTAGTATGAATAGCTCTATACACTATATTATTATTTGTCCACTTTTTTACTTAGAAATCCATTACTAAAAGTTGATGCTAAGTAGTTAAGCTTTCTTCTCGAATTATTTTGCAATATTTACAACACGGTCTATCTTTTTTCTTACAAACAAAATAATAAATTTGTGTTTGTGACAAACCCCTCTTATAAGTAATTAAATGTTCATCTCATTTTTTGAAAATTGTATTGACTATAAAGAAATCAAAAGCCATAACAAAATTTAGAATCTCTTTACCCTCCTCATTTATATTCCCAAAACCGTAGTTTACATAAATACCTTGATATCTTAATGCATCTTTTTACCGACATTTCCATTTAAGTCTCCTCCTAAACAATTCATCTCCCTTTGTGGAATTCTTTGAATTACTTTATGTAACTCTTAAAAATTATTTTTTATGCTATTTTCTAATACTACTTGAGGTGAATAAGCACAAACTATATTCAAAGCCTCTACTCTTAACATTAATTTTACTATCATAATTCGATCATTGTATTGTTGTATGTCTATTACACTATCTTTTAAATTAAATACCTTGATATCCTAATGCATCTTTACCAACATGTCCATTTAAGTCTCCTCCTAAACAATTCATTTTACTTTGTGGAATTTTTTGAATTACTTTATCTAACTCCTCCTAAAAAGTATTTTTTATATTATCTTCTAATACAATTTAGGGTGAATTAGCACAAAATATATTCAAAGCCTCTACTCTTAACACTAATTTCACTATCATAATTCGTTCATCGTATCGTTCCCATTCGTGATGTGAGAACCCTCTCACTACATCCGAGTTAAGATGTAGAGACCATTAATTACTTTTAATTACATTTGGGCTCTACAGTATGTCGCTAAGAGGGAATGTCTCAGCACAATGCTTATAATTTATAGAATCCATCATAGATAAGTCCGACAAAGTTTTACGCTGGATGTCGAAAGCCTAAGGCAATCCTTCTTTATCTTGAGACGTGGCCATACAAGGATGATCCCTTACATGGGTGGAGTTACCTGACATTATAATCATAAGTTACCAAAATGTGTTAAACATTTTAAGCCTAAGGCAATCTTTCTTTGGTTCATTGAGAAGTTAAGGAAACGATGTGTCAGTTGGAATTCCTCTTCGTGAGATATGAGCATGCACTCCACATAATCTTTCTTCTTCCTCATTCTAATTTTGGATTTTGTATCACAAATTGCTTTGCGGTTTATGGCATTTCTGGTAGTAAGGGTGTAATCGAGCCAAATCAAATGAGTGTAGGTAAGTTTAACAAATGCGTATTTCTAGCTTGAGCTAGCTAATGAACGAGCTTGATTAAATGAGAACATGAGAATACTCAACTATAAGGTGTGCTTGGGATACGTATTAATGTTATCTTTTTTTGTCTAAAGAAACCTTACAAATTTACGTATAAGTATGAATCAAACTGGATTAGGCTCGTTAGAAACTTGAGTTGAGTATCCGAGAACTCGAGTTTGGTTCATTCAGATGCCAAGCTCGACTCAAGTTCAGCTCAACCTTTCGAATTCGAGTTATCATCAACTCGATCTTGAGTGTTCCATTAGCAACCTTCGAACTTTAAGAGGGATCCATTGATTCGACCTCACAATGTATATCATCCTAAAAGCCTCTTTGCAATCTTAGGCAGGATTTGCGATCTTGACAACACTGCATCCATGCAAATAAGGCACAAGATGAATGTAGGGGTTAAACGAGCATCACAAAAGGTGCCGATCACCACCACCTCAAGGTTAGAGGTTGAGGTAGTAGCCATTTGAGCTGGGAAGGAACGATTCCAACTAGTTATCCATGCTACTTTTCTTCGGTTGAAGACTAAAGAAGCTCGCAGAGCAGGCTGATGTAAGGGAGGATGTATATATATTCTTTCAAAAGGAAAAAGAAAAAGAAATGTTAAGTGTTCGTTAACAGGTGAAATACTTGAAATCATGGTTTCGAAGAACTATAGTTATGTGCTTGATTCACGAGTGAAATACTTGGATTTGAAATTGGATTGAGTCTCTCCAACTTCAGTTTTGGTTTCGCTTTTTCAGTCTGGTTACAGGTTGTTCCTGGCTCGATTTCAGTTTTATTAGGAAATTTAGAATAAAGAACGATTTGAAAACATTGGTTCTGAATCCTGAGTTCCATTCAGTTCTTCAATAGGTGGAACCATGAATAGC
Source organism: Brasenia schreberi (assembly GCA_036023115.1). Classification (NCBI taxonomy): domain Eukaryota; kingdom Viridiplantae; phylum Streptophyta; class Magnoliopsida; order Nymphaeales; family Cabombaceae; genus Brasenia; species Brasenia schreberi. The sequence continues at coordinate 755,943 of JAYKKT010000080.1, forward strand.
CAAACCTAGAGATTTGGGACTGCCTGTCAGGTTCTCTTTACCAGTTGCTACTCAATTTCTCAGTACTGATTTGGTTCCGGTTCCTTTGATTATGATTTTAGTCGGTTCCAAGGATGTACATAGGTCCAGTTCCAGTTAGTATAGATCTTAGAACTGCAACTTTGAACCAGTGCTGGTCATGGCTTCATGATCAGCATCCTGGGTCCGGCTCTAGTTTCAAAGCCGGTTCTAGAGTAGTCCCAGAACTCGAAGGGGAACTTGCATTTAAGGAGACCGAGTCAAAGTTAAACCTGGAGTAAAGCCGGTCCCAAGGAAGTTTTAAACCACCGTTTCGGTTCTGGAACCTGTTAACCATAACCGGAAGGGACCACTCGGGTTGAGTTATGGTTCCGGTTACAGTTTTCTCGGCCGGTTCCTGACCCGGTTTTGACAGTTCCAGTAGGTCCGACCGGGGTTCCAAACCGGCCACAAACCTCCACTTCACAGTCATGGCAGCGTCAGATTTGAAATTTTCCTTATCCAAAATCCACCAATGTAAGTTGCCTTCTTGCGCCTTCGCTGACCCTCTCTTACCGTAACTCTTGCTTCATTTTTTTATTGCAGTTTAACCATAACTTGAGACACAGAGAAAACTGGTCTGTATATAAACCATTGGGCTGAAAAGGGGTTGTGCGCTAAGGCTGCATAACTTACACACCAGAAATAGTTAAAGATGGTCAGGATTTTAGTAACTCCTGCCTCCTCGTCGACACCAATCTTCATTAAATCCTGCAACTCCCGTCTCGCTGCGAAATCGCCGCATTGTTACTCGTTGCCATTGAACGCTGGATTCAACAAGAGTAATTGGGCTCCTTGCACTTTGAGAGCATCAGGTTATGCTTTTCTTCGTTTCTCCCCTCTTGTTGGTAGATTGTACTTTTGCATTTCGTTCTAAATTGAACATGAAAGTTGAGTTCATGGCTTCTTTGGCGCAGTTGGAACCCAAGAATATGTTGTTGAGCCTTCAACAAACGTCAAGTTTCCGACGTCACTAGCTGTGCCTGGATGCTCCAACCCTTTGGCATTGTTTGGAACAGGTTAGTAAAGGCTCTTCTTTGTTTGGTTAACTCTCTTCCAAATTTTCCGGTTTCTAGTACTTAATTCGGCTGGATTTTGATTGCTCAGGCATCGGCATGCGCCGTATTGCATTATGTGAATAAAACTTCACTTTTTATGTTGTTGGTGTGCACTTCAAGATATGACTGTAAACTAGAATAGTCTACGATAACTATGTTGAAATACTAGGATCCTCAAGGAAGTACCAATAGTCTATATCTCGAACTTCACTAATCAAATGCCTTACATGAAGAGTTTACACATCGATTAATGGAAACTGCTACTCAAAAGATGAAGGTTAATTTCATATCTGAATAACTATGTAAAAAGATAAAATCCTGTCTTACAGATAAATGTGGATCTTAAGGATCAAATATCTTAAATTCTAGTGAGAGTTATATACTAACTTAGACTAATATAGATCCTACACACCGGATGTGCATGCAAATTCTCTCTCTCTCTCTCTCGATTGAATCTTGGTAAGGATGCAGCAGTGCTATCAGACAGTAGATGCAGATGCAGTATCATGGTGCTTATATATCGAGATAATGGTTATCAGATACAATTGTGCATGCCCAGTAACACTACAATAAAAATGGTGTATCATGGGTCAGCGTATCCTTTCTGAAGTGTTCTTTTGAAGAAAAATATAAACCTGAATCATTCAGTTGAGGAAATGACCAAAGCATCTTCAAAAGTTGCGACATTCTTGAGAAGGGGAGTTAATTTTCAAATTTAAGACAGTCCACTTCAAAGTACAAATTAATAGTATATAAATAATCAATTTTGGCAATATTCCCTTGCAAATAATAAGAGCGATAAAATCCTCATGCTTATAAAACATGGAAGAATGAATAGGTAGATGCATTTTCTTTCAGCTGTGTGGTTTCTCAGCTCTGATCTTCTAAAAACTTTGAATACTCAAAGACAGATCATAGTCTTGTTGACTTATCAAACAATACAACAACAACTAAGCCTTTTTCCCATACTAGATGAGGTCGGGTTGACTTATCAAACAATGAGTGCATATAACAAATAAGGATTTTAGTTTCCATCAATAGTCTGATGTCCAGCATACTGTTGTTTGATTAACCGCAGTAAGAGACACAATGTGTGGCTTCTCTAAATCATTTGGCTGAATTGTAGGATACAGGGAGAAGGTCTTTGCAATTATCGGTGTAAAGGTTTATGCAGCTGGCCTATACGTGGATCCTAGCATAGTGGGAAAACTAGCATCTTGGAAAGGAAAATCTGCATCTCAAATTCAAAAAGATGGTACAATTTTCACCTCTGTCTTCCAAGGTAGGAAAAGTAACTCTTCTTTTGAAACTTATTGATGGAGACAGAAAGTGGTCAATTATGTCTTCTTTCTTCTAAAATGTGATTAACAGCATCGATGGAGAAATCAATTCAAATAGTTTTAGTTAGAGATGTTGATGGTAAAACCTTTTGGGAAGCTTTGAATGATGCTATCTCACCAAGGATCAAAACACCAACTCCTGTCGACGAGCTTGCACTGTCTAAATTTCGAGAAATCTTTCAAGGCAGGCCACTGAAGCAAGGGAATGTCATCCTTCTCACGTGGATTCAACCATCAAGAATGCTTGTATGCTCTCTCTCTCTCCCAAATATATATATATATATATATATATATATATATATATATATATATATATATATATATATATGTGTGTGTGTGTGTGTGTGTGTGCGTGCATCTGATTGTGATGACAAGTACACCAATTACTCATTTTGCTTGTGAAATTGCAAGTGAAATTTATCAGCTCAGGTAGAACCAGAAAAGAGTTCTTTTGGCGAGCTTTCTATTGAAACTCACTTCTTTTAAACGTTACAAACTTTAAATATTCACATTCTCTTTTACAACAACTAAGCCTTTTCCCATTCTACATGGGGTCGGCTACACGAATTCTTTGATTCCACATAGCCCTATCATGTGCCATGCTAGCAGTTAACTCAATATAAACTACAAACAAAAACAAACAACAACTAAGTCTTTTCCCATACTAGACGGGGTCGGCTACATAGATTCTTTGTTTCCACAGATCCCTATCGTGTGCCATGTTAGCAGTTAACTCCCAATAAGCTAGATCATTCTTTATTGTTTCTTTCCAACACTTCTGTTGTCGTCCTCTACCTCTTTTAATACTTTCCAAATTTAGTTTTTCTAACCTTCTTACAGGTTCTTCTTTTGATCTTCTTTCTATATGTCCAAACCATCTTAAACGATGTTCTCTCATTTTATCCTCTATTGGTGCCACTCCTAATTTGTTTCTAATAACCTCATTATGTATACGGTCTTTTCTTGTATGACCACTCATCCATCTCAACATCTTCATTTCTGTCACAAACATCTTTTGTACATGTAGATGATTAACTACCCAATACTCAGAACCATAAAACATAGCAGGCCTAATTACTGCTCTATAATATTTACCTTTTAATTTTAATGGTATCTTCTTATCACAAAGAATACCTGATGCTCCTCTCCATTTTACCCAACCAGCATTAATTCTATGTGTAACATCTCCATCAATTCTCCCATCACTCTGAAAAATTGACCCTAGGTATTTAAAACTTTCCTTTTGGGGAATGCAATGTGTGCCAATTTTAATTTCTATGTCCTCTGAAGTAACCAAATGATCAAACTTACATTCCATATATTATGTCTTTGTTCTACTAAGTCGGAGGCCTTTGCTTTCTAATGTTTCTCTCCATAGTTCCAATTTTCTATTAACTTTTTCCTTAGACTCCTCCACTAATACAATGTCATCTGCAAATAACATACACCAAGGTACTTCATCTTGAATATGTTTTGTTAACTCATCCATCACCATTATAAATAAGTATGGACTTAAAGTTGATCCTTGATGTAACCCAATATTAACTTCAAAGAAGTCTGTCGTTCCTTCATGAGTCCACACACATGTTTTTGCACCATCATACATGTCTCTTATAAGGTTAATATATGTCAATGGGATACCTCTTTTTTCCAAAGTTCTCCAAAAAACCTCCCTCGGTACCCTATCATAAGCTTTTTCTAGATCAATAAATATCATGTGAAGGTCTTTGTTTTTTGCTCTAAAATGTTCCATAAGACGTCTCAAAAGGTGAATCACTTCAATAATAGATCTGCCTCGCATGAATCCAAATTGGTTCTCTATTGTACTTGATACTTGTCTTAACCTATATTCGATAATTCTTTCTCAGAATTTCATAGTATGACTCATTCACTTGATACCTCGATAATTCGCACAATTTTGAATGTCTCCCTTGTTCTTATATATGGGTATAAGTGTACTTGCTCTCCATTCCTCGGGCATCTTTTGGTTTTTCCATATTTCAATAAATAGTCTTGTGAGCCAAGTGATTCCTATTTCTCCTAGTATTTTCCAAACTTCTATAGGAATATTATATGGTCCTATCGATTTACCACCCTTCATATGTTTAAGAGCCTCTTTAACTCAATATAAACTAAATCATTTTTATTATTTCTTTCCAACATTTTTGTGGTCGTCCTCTCCCTCTTTTAACATTTCACAATCTAGTTTTTCATATCTTCTTATGGAAGCATTCTTGGGTCATCTTTCCACATGCCCAAACCATCTTAAATGATTTTATCTCATTTTATCCTCTATTGGTGCTACTCCCAATTTATTTTTAATAATCTCATTATGTATACAGTCTTCTCTTGTGTGACCACTCATCCATCTCAAACATCTTCATTTTTTCTATAGCTTTTGCATGTGATCATGATTAATTGTCACTCAGAACCATAAAACATAGCAGGCCTAATTATTATTTTATAATATTTACCTTTTAACTTTAATGGTATCTTCTTATCGCATAGAATACCTTATGCCCTTCTCCATTTTAACCAACTGGCATTAATTCTATGTGTAACATCTCCATCAATTTTTCCATCACTTTGAAAAATTGATCCTCATTATTTAAAACTTCCTTGTGAGGGATGTAATGTGTGCAAATCTTAATTTCTATGTATTCTAAAGTACTCAAATGATTAAACTTATATTCCATATATTCAGTCTTTGTTTTACTAAGTCGGAAGCCTTTACTTTCTAACGTTTCTCTCAATAGTTCCAATTTCCAATTAACTTTTTCCTTAGGCTCATCTACTAAGACAATGTCATATGCAAATAACATACACCAAGGTACTTCGTCTTGAATATGTTTTGTTAACTCATCAATAACCAATATAAATAAATATGGACTTAAAGTTGATCTCTTATGTACCTTAGTCTTAACTTTAAAAGAGTTATCATTTCCTTCATGAGTCCTCATGCATGTTTTGCACCATCGTACATGTCTCTTATAAGATTTATGTATGTCAATAGGATACTTTTCTTTTCTAAGGTTGTCTAAAGAACATCTCTTTACACCCTATTATAATTTTTTTATAGATCAATAAATATCATGTGAAGGTTCTTTTTTCTGCTCTAAAATGTTACATAAGACATGTCAATAGGTGAATCAGTTCAATAGTAGATTTACTAGGCATGAATCCGAATTGGTTTATGTCTCTTATAAGATTTATGTATATCAATAGGATACTTTTCTTTTCTAAGGTTGTCTAAAGAACATCTCTTTACACCCTATTATAAATTTTTTATAGATCAATAAATATCATGTGAAGGTTCTTTTTTCTGCTCTAAAATGTTACATAAGACGTGTCAATAGGTGAATCAGTTCAATAGTAGATTTACTAGGCATGAATCCGAATTGGTTTTGTGTTGTACTCGATATTTGTCGTAACTTATGTTTTGATAATTCTTTCTCATAATTTCATAGTATGACTAATTAATTTAATACCTCGATAATTCACACAATTATGAATGTCTCTCTTATTCTTATATATGGGTATAAGTGTACTCGCTCTCCATTTCTCATACATCTTTTGGGTTCTCTGTATTTTATTAAAAAGTCTTGTGAGCCAAGTGAGCCTATCTCTCTTAGAATTTTCCATACTTCTATAGGAATATTATTTGGACCTAGAGATTCGCATTCGCTTCTGTACTGTAAGATGAATTAATCCATGTAATTGTCATGTGCAGGTTTCAATTGCTGCTGAGGGTTTACATTTCAAAATAGATGCTACTATTGATTCAATAAATGTTTCTTCCTCATTATTTTATGTTTACTTTGGGGAGTCTCCTGTTTCTCCATCCCTGAAAGAGTCTGTTGCATCAGGACTGGCAAGTTCAATATGAACAAATGCAGAGGCAAGTGAATGATGCTTTTATTTGAACAATAAAATTTGTATTGCTTATAGCAGAAAATTCTGTTACTTGTATCAATATCCTTCTCCTTGTTTATGAGTAACAAAAAGCTGACTAAGAATTTTTCATCTATGAAACGCTAATTTGTAATGATATTTTCAAAGCAATTTTTTCGTTGGCATGTAATAAAGGCAGTTCTTTAGTTTTGTTTGCTTGATATACTAGACCAATAGATGCAGATGAAAATTTTGTAACTTAAATATAATAAATGAATTGGATATGGGGTCCCAACATTTCAAAAGCGTACTTATATGAAAGTTTAAGAGTAGGAATTTAATGCTTTCAGTTAAATTTACGATCTAAATGACTCCCTAGGTTGCCAGTTATTCATCTTATTTGATGAGAAAGAATTCTGTTTCAATTGGGTCGACTTCATGATTAACAAATGTTCACACTAAGGACTAGAAAGACTTCCTCGGATTTGTTATTCTCCAACAATTGGACAACCTCAGTCATGGTTGGTCTATAATATGGTTCTGGCTATACTTCCTTGTCTTCCTCCAATGGAGAACAAGCTAAACCATCATGTTTTTCTTACTCTTCCTTCTAGCTTTCCCTAACTACTCTTACCTCTTCAAATATGAACTTCTGATTAGTGGGTAGTCCTACACAGAAAGGCCTTTCGGAAAAGAAAAAACTTTAGGGAGGTGCTTCTGTTCCTTTTAGATACATGATATTTGCAACAATGAGGTTTTGGCAATGCATAGGTTACACAAAACTTTGCATTTGATAGTCCAATGATGTGCGTGTGTGTCTATGTATGTATGTATATAAACCCAACCACGCCCATTGCTTATGCAAGATGTTCCTTGTCCCGACATCCTGCACAGTGTTTACCACATTTGTTATATTAATCTCTTTGAAGCTTGAGTAACAGATTCATATTTTAAATAAGCTCATGGCTTTATTCTACCAATAAATGGAATCTGAAATATTGGTGGAATTCTACAAGCAGAAATTTGCTAATCTCAGCACTGAGAAAAGTAGTGGGGTTGAGGTGGGTGAGCCATAAGAGGGTGATGTACTTAGCCATTAGGTCTAAAATAAGGTAATCCAGAAGGAGATGTCCCTGAAAAAACAAAACAATGCATCCCTCTCTATGTGAGAGTGGTGGTGCGATGTTGCATATCCGTACATTATTCCCAGCAACTAGCTCAAGAGAACCTAACAGAAATAAACCATTTGAGGCAATTTTACTGATACTGTGAAAAATAAAAAATGCTTGTGCGCAGTTGCGTATCTGTACTCTGAAATGAGTTTGCAACCATTGGATGTTGTGTGAGAGTGGTTGGCATCTGAAACTGCAGCAACACGAAGCACCTTGCTCAAATGAGAGACTTTTGTTGCATTTTTCTTTTGATATCAGATACAGCTGCAGCTTTATAATAAACTGAACCCAGAAAATGTTGAATTCAGAGAAACAAGACATCCTTAGATGAGGAATCGTCAATTATCCTAAACATCCCTCTCTGTGTTCCCCTTGTAGGAGCTGCATTTCTTATGACAATGTTCACTGATTATAAGCTTTCATATGATTGAAAATCATTTAAATGGACATATCATGGGAAATCGAACATCATGCTGTGTTTTGCACTTATATTTGTTAATGGATGAGATGCAGAACTCCGCTGTCTGTGGGTTTATGGTTTTTAAGTTACAGGGAGCTTACATTTCAAAGTGGAAACTTCCAGCGAGGGTGCACACTGACTTGCATCACTTTTGTTCTTCTCTTTCCATTTAAGAGCTCAGTCCCTCTAGAACACAAAAATCAAATCTAGGCATTTCTTCAGAAAAGCCTCTGCAGTAAGAGAAGGCAAAACTGATGAATTAAACGTCACACTCCACCTGCTTCAGAATCTACTCAGGTTTTAGTGAATTGAATAATTAAATCAGCATATGTCCAAATCAGCATAGTTACATATGGACCTCAACTAGATCCAGTATAACGAAGGATCAACGTGTTAACCCTCGAGGCTGAACACAGTTTTTCCAAAACATAAGAACGATCTCTCCTTTTTTTTCTTTTGACATGAGCATTTTTCAACATCCCATGAGCAGACATTTCTTCGTAAAATCATTATTACCCTTTGATTTCTTGTCTTTGATTTGTAACTCTAGGAAACCACTCCCATAATCAGACTTAGTCGCACATGAGCGCGCACCTTCCTTTGGGATGCCGGCACCTGAGAGTAGATTGGTTGGTTTCTATTAAGTATATAATAAACAAAGACTATTTACTGGTTATCATGTACGTTTTGGAGTTATAGTTTGCTGTGCTAAGTTTGGAAGTTAGAGGCTAAGCCCTCCGGTTTTCATTTTCAAAGGTGCACTAAGGTTTTCTGCAAACTGTTAATTATCTCATAAAGTTATGGGTGCTGATGCAATTTTGTCTATGCAATGTTTGGAATGCTGGCACCTGCTTCGAATCAAAGCATAAGCTTTGAAGGGCTGATGAGATCTTCAATATTGTCATTGCTAGGTTAGTTGTGCAGATATATGAGGAAGTGTTACTTATATTTTCCTAAGAAAAATAAGGAACACTTGCTTGTATTTAACTGAATGATCACAAATTCGTATTTGTTACACATACATTATGAGCTTAAACTCATTAACAAGATCAATTTTGGTGTATTTCTATCATGCTTCAAGTCATTTGCTGGTCAAATATCTCTGTTCTCTACATCCATGACCATTGAGTTCGTTGATCTATTCTCTTCAATTATTCGTTACAGACGAGATGTCCATTCTTTTTCTTATGTTGAATATATATAGAAAGAGAGAGGATGAGCAATAGCTCACCTGACTGGGAGTTGGAATGATACCTACAACAACAACTAAGCCTTTTCCATACTAGACGGGGTCGGCTACATGGATTCTTTGTTTCCACATATCCCTATCGTGTGCCATGTTAGCAGTTAACTCCCAATAAGCTAGATCATTCTTTATTGTTTCTTTCCAACACTTCTGTTGTCGTCCTCAACCTCTTTTAATACTTTCCAAATTTAGTTTTTCTAACTTTCTTACAGGTTCTTCTTTTGATCTTCTTTCTATATGTCCAAACCATCTTAAACGATGTTCTCTCATTTTATCCTCTATTGGTGCCACTCCTAATTTGTTTCTAATAACCTCATTATGTATACGGTCTTTTCTTGTATGACCACTCATCCATCTCAACATCTTCATTTCTGTCACATAATCTTTTGTACATGTTGATGATTAACTACCCAATACTTAGAATCATAAAACATAGCAGGCCTAATTGCTGCTCTATAATATTTACCTTTTAATTTTAATGGTATCTTCTTATCACAAAGAATACCTGATGCTCCTCTCCATTTTACCCAACCAGCATTAATTCTATGTGCAACATCTCCATCAATTTTTCCATCACTCTGAAAAATTGACCCTAGGTATTTAAAACTTTCCTTTTGGGGAATGCAATGTGTGCCAATTTTAATTTCTATGTCCTCTGAAGTAACCAAATGATCAAACTTACATTCCATATATTATGTCTTTGTTCTACTAAGTCGGAGGCCTTTGCTTTCTAATGTTTCTCTCCATAGTTCCAATTTTCTATTAACTTTTTCCTTAGACTCCTCCACTAGTACAATGTCATCTGCAAATAACATACACCAAGGTACTTCATCTTGAATATATTTTGTTAACTCATCCATCACCATTATAAATAAGTATGGACTTAAATTTGATCCTTGATGTAACCCAATATTAACTTCAAAGAAGTTTGTCGTTCTTTCATGAGTCCTCACACATATTTTTGCACCATCATACATGTCTCTTATAAGGTTAATATATGTCAATGGGATACCTCTTTTTTCCAAAGTTCTCCAAAGAACCTCCCTCGATACCCTATCATAAGCTTTTTCTAAATCAATAAATATCATGTGAAGGTCTTTCTTTTTTGTTCTAAAATGTTCCATAAGACATCTCAAAAGGTGAATCGCTTCAATAGTAGATCTGCCTAGCATGAATCCAAATTGGTTCTCTGTTGTACTTGATACTTGTCTTAACCTACGTTCGATGATTCTTTCCCATAATTTCATAGTATGACTCATTAACTTATGTCTCGATAATTCACACAATTTTGAATTTCTCCCTTGTTCTTATATATGGGTATAAGTGTACTTACTCTCCATTCCTCGGGCATCTTTTGGTTTTTTCATATTTCATTAAATAGTCTTGTGAATTAAGTGATTCCTATTTCTCCTAATATTTTCCAAACTTTTATAGGAATATTATCTGGTCCTACTGATTTACCGCCCTTCATATGTTTAAGAGCCTCTTTGACTTCATTCTTTTGAATACATCGGTAGAAATTGTGGTTTATATACTTTTTTGACTTGGCTAAATCTCCTAAACTAATACTAACATCTTTATTTTTATTAAAAAGATTATAAAATAGTTTTTCCATCTATTTCTTATATCATCATTTGCCACTAGAATTTTTTCATCCTCGTCTTTTATGCATATAACATAATTAAGATCTTTAGTTTTCTTATCTCTAGCCCTAGCTATCCTAAAAATATCTCTTTCACCCTCTTTTGAGTTGAGTGTTTTATATAAGTCATCCCAAATCTTAGCGTTTGCTTCACTAACGGCCTTTTTCGCTTCCTTCTTTGCTTTCTTATAAGCTTCTAAAGTTTCACTAGTTTTCTTAGCATAATGTAATTTGTAACATGCCCTCTTTGCCTTGATTTTATTTTGTACTACTTCACTCCACCACCAAGCTTCTTTTTGTGCTGGTACACCTCCCTTAGATACCCCTAACACATCTTTCACCACTTTCCTAATATGTATAGCCATATTGTTCCACATATCGCAGGGTGTGCCAACATAATTCTAAATATCTCCTTGAAGGACTTTCTGTTTAAATATATCTTCTTTCTCGCTTTTGAGGTTCCACCATTTAGTTCGAATAATTCGATGCACTCTTTTCTTCTTTGTCCATTTTTTTATTTGTAAATCCATAACTAAAAGTCGATGTTGGGTGATTAAGCTTTCTCCTCGAATTACCTTGCAATCTTTACAACACGCTCTATCTTTTTTTCTACAAATAAAGTAATCAATTTGTGTTTGTGATAAGCCACTCTTATAAGTAATTAAATGTTCATCTCATTTTTTGAAGATTGTATTGACTATAAAGAGATCAAATGCCATAGTAAAATTTAAAATCTCCCTTCCTTCCTCATTTATATCCCCAAAACCAAAGTTTCCATGAATACCTTGATATCCTAATGCCTCTTTACCGACATGTTCATTTAAGTCTCCTCCTAAACAAATCATCTCCTTTTGTGGAATCTTTTGAATCACCTTATCTAACTCTTCCCAAAAAGTTGTCTTTATACTATCTTCTAGTCCTACTTGGGGTGCGTAAGCACAAACTATATTCAAAACCTCTACTCCTAACACTAATTTCAACGTCATGATTCGGGTACCATATCGTTGTATGTCTACTACACTCTCCTTTAAATCTTTATTTATGATAATACCAACTCCGTTTCGAGCCTTTTCTTTACCTGAGTACCATAATTTAAAACCTTAATTTAAAACCTGTATCCTCTATCTCCTTTGCTTTTTCTCAAACCCATTTTGTCTCTTGTAAACATAAAATATGAATCTTTCTCCGAATCATAGTATCTACCACCTCCAGTAGCTTACCCGATAATGTTTCGATATTCCAAGAACCAATACGAATCTTATTATCTAGGACTAGCTTCCTTATCCCCGCATCCGTCCATAATAAAAATGCGGAGACTCTCTCTGAAAATTTTTCACTACATTCGGGCGGCAATGTAGCGGGACTAACTTCTTTACCCATACTCGTCCATGATGTGGGAACCCTCTCTACAATTGATTCACTATATTCGGGCGAAAATGTAGTGGCCCTTGCTTACTTCTTACTGCATTCGGGCTCTACAACACGTTGCTAGGCTAGGACACCCCAAAGCAATGCTCATAATTTTTGTAATCTATGTTATAAAAATCTGACGAAGTTTTACGCTAGCTATCGGAAGCCTAACACAACCCTCCTCCTTTATCCGGGCTTGGGACCGGCAATGCAAAGGTGATCCCTTACATGGGCGGAGTTAGTTGGAATGATACCTACGACGGATAATTTAGAAACGGTAACCTGGCGGGATTGGGTGGGTTTTCATCCCACACTGACCTCCTTGTAGACCTTGCAACCCCTCTCGTGCACGTTTAAGGAATTAAAGATTGCACCCACCATTCCATACCCACTCCGGTATAACTTGTCGTGTCTCACTTTAACTTACAACAACAACAACAACAACTAAGCCTTTTCCCATACTAGATGGGGTTGGCTACATGAATTCTTTGTTTCCAAAGATCTCTATCATGTGTCATGTAGCAGTTAACTCACAATAAGATAGATCATTCTTTATTGTTTATTTTCAACACTTTTGTGGTCGTCCTCTACCTCTTTTAATACTTTTCAAATTTAGTTTTTCATAGCTTGTTACATGTTCTTCTTTGTATATGTGCAAACCATCTTAATCAATATTCTCTCATTTTATCCTCTATTGGTGTCACTCCTAATTTGTTTCTAATAACCTCATTATGTATACCGTCTTTTCTTGTATGACGACTCATCCATTTCAATATCTTCATTTCTATCACATACATTTTTTGTACATGTTGATGATTAACTACCCAAGATTTAGAACCATAAAACATGACAGGCCTAATTATTGCTCCATAATATTTACCTTTTAACTTTAATAGTATTTTCTTATCACAAAAAATACCTAATGCTCCTCTCTATTTTAACCAACCAACATTAATTCTATGCGTAACATCTCCATCAATTCTTTTATCACTCTTAAAAATTAACCCTAGGTATTTAAAACTTTCCTTTTAGAGGATGCAAGGTTTGTCAATTTTAATTTTTATGTCGTGTGAAGTAACCAAATGATCAAACTTACATTTCATATATTCTGTCTTTGTTCTACTAAGTCGAAGGCATTTGCTTTCTAATGTTTCAATATGGTATTTTATCATGTAACTGTCTCACTTTAACTTATAAAAATAAATTAAAAAATCGGTTGATATCATGTATTTTACATAATACATGGATTCTAGAGTGTGGTATTTCATTATTAAATTGAAAATGATTATATATATACGTTTGTAATATACGTAAAGAGGTTTATCCCCTTCTCACTTGCTATGGCCTGCGTCGGGGCGGGTTTTTCCCCTTTAAACCCGGCCCATTTAGGGCAGTACGGGTAGAGCTTGCAATCTCCCCGTTGAGAGGGAGAGAGAGATTTGTTGATCGGTCTGTTCGGCGGAAGGATGATAATTCCGGTCGGCTGCCTGTCATGCAGTCGGGCAGCTAGAAGCCGGATTCCGTCGAGTCTGAAGCTTTCCTAGGATGGAAAGAAGCTAGCCGGTCTGCGGCAGCCTTAAGATAAGCTTGCAGGTGTTGACAACGAGCAAGAGGGAAGAACCGGGCTTTCCCGGTGAACTGGGAAGTAAGTCGGCAATCTTCAGGCGAGTGTTGATCATGGAAGGCTAGGCAGACCGCAACGAGGGAGCTGTGAAAAGTCTACTCTTGGGGTTTAGGGTTTTAATGAGGAAGGTTTGTATGGATATCCGCCACGAAAATCCCTAATTTGTCGCTCTCCACTCATCTCTATCAAAAGTGCTTTTCTGGTAGTATTCCCATCTTCATTAACCACAAATACTGATCACTGTTTCTCATAAGTTCCTTTCTCCTCATTCGGCTTCTTCTTCTCCGCATTGAGATTTCTTTCGTGTTTCTCTGATGGCGAGGGTTCCTTCTATCTTCCTTCCCCAAATCCGAAGGCTCTCTTCTCGTGGGGTGCTTCGTCCTCTTCCGCAAAATATTGGTAGCCCTAGCCCTAGTGTCAGTGGATTCAGAGTCTCGCAATTTTATTCCTCGTTGGTGAACCAGAGATGTCATTGTTCCAATGATGTCGAGAAGGTTTGGTTCCGATTACCATTTCTTAAAGTTTTTCACCGCTTACCAATCCTAGAAATCGATCGGTATCTACGGAATTCGGTGTTTGGGGTCGGCAGGAGACATTTCTCGAGCTCCGAAGGCGAAGAGGTAGATCCTTCGGAGTTATTCCAACGTCTGTGGGACTCCGAGAAGCCCATCAAGCAGACGAAAGAAGATTGGGAGATCCTCGTTGAGATATTCCGCTCGTTCGCGAAATCTTCATGGGCGTCCAATCAGGCCCTCGCCGTCTACATCAACCGTGCCTTCTTCCCCACAGCGGCCAAGAAGTTCCGATCGTTCTTCCTTGCCAGATGCCCCGCCGAAGTAGCCGAACGCCTCATTGCTCTTGGCCCGGGCGACGAATCCGACCGTTTCATCTTTCCCATCTTCGTCGAATTCTGTCTCAAGGAATTCCCTGGCGAGATCAAGCGATTCCGATCACTCGTTCAATTCGCAGATCTAACGAAACCGCACACTTGGTTTCCTTTTGCGAGGGCAATGAAGAGGAAGATCATCTATCACTGCGGGCCGACGAATAGCGGAAAAACGTACAATGCGTTGCAGAGATTCATGGAAGCCGAGAAGGGAGTTTATTGTAGTCCGCTGCGTCTCCTCGCCATGGAGGTATTCGATAAGGTAAACTCTTTAGGTGTGTATTGTAGTCTTCATACTGGCCAGGAGAAGAAAAGCGTTCCCTTTTCGGATCATGTTGCTTGTACAGTAGAAATGGTGTCTATAGATAAATTCTATGATGTTGCTGTAATCGATGAAATTCAGATGATGGCTGATCCTTATAGAGGGTATGCTTGGACCCGGGCGTTATTGGGATTGAAAGCAAACGAGATTCACTTGTGTGGTGATCCTACTGTTTTGAACATAGTTAGGAAAATTTGTTCAGATACGGGTGATGAATTGATCGAGCACCATTATGATCGATTTAAGCCTTTGGTGGTGGAGGCAAAAACACTTCAAGGAGATCTCCGGAAAGTGCAGTCGGGGGATTGTGTGGTGGCATTCTCCCGGAGGGAGATATTTGAGGTGAAATTGGCCATTGAGAAGTTTACTAGTCATCGATGCTGTGTTATTTATGGCGCTTTGCCGCCCGAGACAAGGCGGCGGCAGGCGACTCTTTTTAACGATCAAGATAACGAGTATGATGTGCTTGTGGCCAGTGATGCAGTGGGAATGGGGTTGAATCTCAATATCAGAAGGGTGGTGTTTTATGGTTTATCGAAGTACAATGGGGACAAGATAGTCCCGGTTGTGTCTTCACAAGTGAAGCAGATCGCAGGCAGGGCAGGAAGGAGGGGAAGTATATACCCTGATGGGTTAACCACGACTTTGTATTTAGATGATCTCAGGTACTTAATCGAATGCCTTCAGCAGCCATTCGTTGATGTTAAGAAAATTGGGCTCTTTCCATTCTATGAACAGCTGGAGGTTTTTGCTGGGCAGACGCCGAATGTGACCTTCTGTGAGCTTCTTGAGAAGTTTGCAGAGAATTGCCGCTTGGATGGGTCCTACTTCCTCTGCAAGCATGATCATATCAAGAAGGTGGCACAGATGTTGGAGAAGGTTGAGGGCTTGTCTTTAGAGGATCGGTTCAATTTCTGCTTTGCGCCAGTGAATATCAGGGATCCCAAGGCTATGTACCACCTCCTGAAATTTGCTTCTTCCTACAGCAAAAACCGTCGAGTTGGTCTATCAATGGGTATGCCCAAAGGATCTGCTAAAAATGATTCAGAGCTCCTGGATCTTGAGACCAGGCATCAAGTGTTATCCATGTACCTTTGGCTGTCTTACCATTTCAAGCAAGAAACTTTTCCCTTTGTTAAGAAAGCTGAAACAATGGCCACAGAAGTTGCAGAATTGCTTGCTAAATCCCTTGCAAATGCTTGTTGGAAACCTGAGGCTAGGCGTGCAGTTCAAAAGAAAACCAGTACCCCAGAAGGTCAGGAAAGGCCAAGGTCGCTTGTCAGAGAGTATATCAGGTAAGTTAATCTGTTCTTGAACTATTCACACATGTTTTAGTGAAATTGGTTACATGTATGCTCGAGTTAATTATTCACATATCCTTTAGTGGCGTTGGTTACTGCTTACATGTATATACTAGAGGCACTTCTGTGCAGTATAAACAATTTTTGCTTCCAGGAAACGTTTGAAACATGTCTCTATGATTCATTACACACTGTATCATGACCACTATCTTAGTGTATTTCTATATTGGTTCCCTTTCTGTATTGCCTATCTAGTTTATCTGCTTAGTTAATGACTCGGTGTATACTTACATGTTAGCAATGCCGTTCGAGCAGAATATACCTGTTATCCAATGTTTATTTTGGACCAAAATGTAAAATGTTTTGACTGAAGAGGTTGTTTTCATCTTTAGATATGTTATTTGTTTGATTGGTTGCATATCTTCACTCAGATAGCATTGCATGACTGTTAGCGGGACATTCAGATTACCGAAGTATCTATTTGCATGCTTTAGGTCTTTGCACCCTCAAGGCTGTCACTCTTTTAGCTTGTTGACCTGATTGTTTTATTCTGTTATATTAGCCTGTAATGGAACTGTGTAACCCAAGCCATCGGAGTATGATTTTGTGACATAAAACCTGAGTTATGGAGGTGTCTAACCACTTGGCGCTAAGCTCTTCTACTCAGAGATCAATCTCATAACGTTCAATAACATTGTTAAACTTAGTAACAAGCCAAAAGTGTAATTGTGGTAAAGTGAGACAGAAGTTTCAAGTAACATATTCATCATAAAAGAACACATGCAAGGCACCATCCGTGTCCCTCATACCTAAGTGGTCCCAAGGGTAGTTGAAACATGATCTTTTGAGCATAGTTGAGCTCTGGTAGGCTCGAGGTAAGCCATAATTTAGACAGCAAAAGAGAATTAATGCCAAGGAAATGTATATGTCCTAATTTCTGAAACTAAGACAATCTGAGACCAGATGTATACATGCTAAGAAGTATAGCTTGTTATCTATCTTTCAAATGGAACTATTTCCAACTTGATATTTTATTTATGTCCTAATTTCTGAAGTAAATGCTGCTTGTCTGATACTTTAAATACTTGACTGGAAGAGGGCATTTGGGATAACATACATGGATCTTACTAATGTCTCATCCTAGTGCCTTTTGAAGTTTCTTTTGCTTTTTGTACCCGATGTCAATGATGCTCACTTGTGTTGGAGAAATTTGCTAAGCTGCTTTTGTCATTGGAATGACAGAAAAAGACAAGAGCGATCTTCTGGGAATTATTCTACTGTGGGGATCACTGCATAGCATTATACCCGGGCATATCTGGTATCTTCTGTGGTCTATCATGCTTGCTCTGTAATTGCGTAATTTTGCATTATGTTGAGTTATGCCAAGCTTAGCGTTTCCTGGTGCTTTCTCATGAGTGGCCACAAAATTGGATTTTTTAAGCTTACACCCTTGGCCATGTGTGTTAGTAGCCTAGAGTTCCAAACAATCTTAAACTTTTTGTATACCTGATGTGAGCATATTAGCATGAAAGCCTCTCCCAATATGAACTTTGTGAGCTTGAGATATTGCAATATGCTTGCGCGGAGTTCATGAAATATGAAGCCTTTTATCATTTTCTATGTATATGGTTGCCATAGAGCATACAATCTAAATTAGTTAAGGAGGCAGTAAGCACCTCTGGCTGAGCAACTGCAATTTTATGGAGTTTATACGTTTATAGACTTATATAGATATAAATCTTTGTAAGTTTATAAGTTTATATATATGTACATGTAAAGTTTATATACTTTTATAGATATAAATCCTAATAAGTTTTTAAGTTTATATATATGAGTTTATAATCTCATATACATATACAAATCTGGACCGTTAATCCAAATAATGAATACATAATGTTTTGTATTTTGCCAAACCTTAATATAAGTAGAACCGTGATTTGGACCGAGCCGAACTGACTGTAACGGCACAGTTTTGTTCGGTTATCTAAAAACTAGGAACCAAGAATAACGGTTTGGTTTGAGGTTGAGTTTATAACTGAGCAAAAAAAAACACCTCTACGTGGTTCAAAGGAGCATCAGAACTGCTTAAATAATAATAAGATGGATGACCTTGTAGGAATATCTTGTATGCAGGCCATTCTTTGTGTGGGAACAGGTTATGTTTAGGATAAAGTCCTGTCTGAGTTAATGCGTAAAACAGCCTACAACAGATTCATGATTTGTTTAGAGGGTTCAAGCTCCCAACATAATTTGATGTGTATGGAGCATCACGTAATAACAAATCTGTGATGCACGAACCGGGAATGTGATGTGAGGGTTAAACACTAGGCAAAACGAGCTCAAACACAAGTTCAAATGAGTACCATCGAGTTCGAACTCTGCTTGTTATGAAGTGGGGAATAGCCTGGAAACACGATAAACATCGATTGCTGCTAAAATATACAAATGGGAGTCAGCTTGTATAGAAACGAATCAAAGACAAGCAGTCCGTGTTCAGTTTGTTTGGCTGGTCTACCAGTAGTGCCTGTGTCATGACACATTTTGGATACGATCGGATTGTGGGTGTAGGAAGTGATGACATCCAGAAAGAAACAAATGTAAAAACCTGTACTTGGTGTTCATCTCGATGTCGTGTTGTGTAACCCCTATGCATTCATTTATATGCATGCTTCTTGTTCTTAAGTCTTTTTGAGTCATGCACCCCTGTTTGTGACCTTTGTACAATGGGGAGGCCAGAGCCTATGCATGGTCCTGGTATCAAACTCATGACCTTTAACTCGTGAGCCAACCTCCTAGCCAGGTGACCTATTGCTTTTTGTGCTGTGGTAATTTTTGTTGATGAATTAGGAGCAGTAACAAATCAATCTATATACTTGTAAACTGAAAGTTAGGAAGGAGGGTCTACTTCACATGAACACTTTTCTTTCCCCTCTTTTTGATGCGCAAGCTGGGATTAGGAAGACGCCTACAAGCCTTCCAAGACCTGATCAAACTCGTGTGTGACCCATTATGGGATTGAATCAAATTATTTTCGGGCGGAGCATATCAAGGTTTTAGTGACTATCTAAATCAACAGAATCATATTTCCCGCATAATTTTATTTAAAGAGAAGTGCTGACAGCGCTAGTAAATGAATGAATTTTACGTTATGTAATTGGTGAAAGTGGATGTGGCAATATCCAACAATGTAATTTGACGGATGATCCGAGTAAATGAGATGAATATACTATGAACATCAAAAGTATCTTTTCTGTAAATTTAAGAAATATCAGTTTTCAATAACAAAGCATGGTTTTGCCAAATAAAAGCATCTCAAAAAACCTGATGAGGAAAAGAGAAGACCAGATGACTTCGTCTGTCCAATTTGACAGTAAGATTGCTGCTTAAACACCTCAATAGATGATTAATATTTTACAGTCTGTTTCATATTGCTTCAATTTCTTAGTACTGTTTGACAACAAACAATATGTCAACTGTATTTTGTATGGAGTGCCACTAATGACGAATACCACCCGTTTTTCTTGGCTATGAGTGTTTCATGCTTTCCCTTCTCAGCAATCACACCATCCTTGACCACAGCAATCAGGTCAGTGCCTTGAACTGTTGCAAGACCATGAGCAACCACAATGGTTGTTCTGTTCATCATCACCCTATCCAGTGCTTCCTGGACTATACGTTCAGACTCTGCATCTAAAGCAGCAATAGCCTCGTCTAGGGGAACCTTTGGATCCTTGATAATTGCCCTGCGATTGCTATTCTCTGCTTTTGCCCTCCTGATAATTGTAGCCCACGCACTCCGGCGATAGTATCATATCCATGTGGTAATGCTGATATAAAGCGATGTGCATTTGCTGCTTCAGCAGCTGCAATGATCTCCTCCTCGGTGACCACCCCTCTCTTCCCGTATGCTATGTTAGCTCGGATCGTGTCGTTAAATAGAACTGGCTCCTGACTGACTGGTCCCATTTGTTGCCTGAGCCATTTCAATTGAAACCTTTGAATTTCAATCCCATCAAGCAATATCTCACCTGAATCTGGATCATAGAACCTCTCCAGCAGAGATATAATAGTTGATTTCCCACTGCCACTCTCTCCTACCAGGGAAAGAATCTGTCAAATAATGTTTTCAAATTAAAGTACGCATTTTGGCCGCAGCTGCAAATATTCATGCATCCGAGAGCTATTTGAAAAATATAAACTGAACCTCTGTAAATGTTGGAGCAAGTCTACAGTTACAGAACTGGCTTATGAACAACACATTGCATTGAGGGAGAGTTTGTGAACACAATCAGAAAACTGAGACAATCATTCAAAAAATTGGATGGTGAAAACTAAAGTGTTGGAAGGTGACAATAAAGCATTATGTTTCTCTTTTCGAGTTAAATGTTAATATGGCACAAGATCAAGCTCAAAAATGATTAAGAACCCAATTAGCTGATTCCGTTTAATTGTTGGAGAAGTCTTGGTTTTGGTGGCTAGTGCTTTTCTCATGAATATTCGGCTATTGAAATGGTTAACAGTGACTTCACCTGTCCTGAATTAACAGCAAGACAAAGGTCCCTGAATATCTGCACATCTGGCATTGTTGGATATTTAAAACTGACGTGTTGGAACTGAATATCTCCCTTTACACAAGGAAGTGCAAGACCAGAATCACTGCTCGCAACGATTTTAGATTTCCGATCGAGGATAGCAAATATCGAGGCAGTAGAGGCTTTTGCCTTGCCTGCATCTCGTGCCAAAGCACTTGACTGCGAAAAAGCAGATGCTGCCACTATTAAAGCAAAGAAAACCTGAAAAGAAATGGTAAATGTGGTCAGTCTGTTGAAGAAGCTTATGCTTTATAAAATGACAATCAATGCGAAGATGATTATGTTGTATGTGGCACTCACCCTAAAAACTTCTTTAAAAGTGGCTTCTCCAGATTTCTTACAAAAAGAGCACCAACATAAAAACATACAGCACAGGAAGAGAAAAGAACAAAGAAAGAGAAACCGAATCCCATCCCGCTAATAATCCCTTGGCGAATTCCATGTGTCCTTGGTGCCTCACATTTTTCCTCGTAAAGATCCATGATCCGCTGTTCGGAGCAGAAAGATGCCACTGTCCTGATGCTACTGACAGCATCATTTGCAACTTGACTTGCTTCCTCATACATCACCTACAAATGCAGTGATTTGTAAATAATATAACTCATATATGTTAGATAAGTACTTCTCTAGTATCTGTACTTGGAAAAAAAGTTGGTATCATACCGATAAAAGATAAAATGAGAGGGCCTGCTTAAGGTGGTTTTACATTTGGAGAACTATTGGTTTGCCTGGAGATGGAGAAATTAGATGGTAAACACTTCCTTTACTCTAAGTGTTTGAAGGAAACAATAAAACATTATCTTGGTTTTCTTCTAGAGTAAAAATGCTAGTATAACACAAGATTAAGCTGAATGTGAACAAAGAATCCTTTTAGCGGACCACACCTACTGAGATTAAGGCATCATTTTGGTAACAAGTACCTTATACTAACTAGTAGGTCGATCCATTTAGAAAAACGTACTCTTATAAATAGAAAACCAGACCAGACCATATATATCACAAAGTCAATGCCAAAGGATCACACACCTTAGCATTAGCACTGAACCCCGTCAAAGATTTTGCCTGGGCAAAACCTTGTATGCCAATCAAAATCAATGTCAAAACTGTAAGTGTTAGTTTCCAATTGGCCGTAAATGCCATTGTGAAAGCTGCAATGACTGTTGCAGTGTTTTGGGCCATTAAAGACAGCGAGTCACCGACAAGACTTCGTACTGTTTGTGGCATCTGTTGATAATCTTGCTCCAATGGCACCACCGTTAAAGAGGGAGGAGGCTTTTTAAGTGTTGAAAAGACGCAATGAAACTTGATCATGTTTTTTGGACTTAAATTCTAATCCAGATACCTCACCCTATTTCCCGGGAGGGGAGAAGGGTGGTGATGGCAGGCTTGGTTGTGGTTTTGGTATAATTTTCAGATCATGGAATCTGGTTTTTGTAGTCCACAAACCTTGAATTTGCAGCTTCATCAAACCGGCTGATTTCCTGGTAAACTAGATTCTTGAATGACATGGCTCTGATTCGTCTGACAAGTTTGGCACCGGCAACTCCAAAAGATATGCCTGTGTAGGTGCAACAATCAATATACCGGTTCCCAGTACCACATACATTAATGACCAGAAATCTACATCCTTTCGGAGCTTGTCATGTGGTTCATAGAAAGTGTATGTGATGTTTGAAAGTAAGAAGCCAAGCAATGGGAATGTAGCACCTTGCATTGCTGCAGCAATGCAACCTGGTAGCAAAACTGGAAGCTCTGGCTTGTTGAAGTATGCAAGACGGCCCACTGAAACTTTGTTATCAGGATCCCTAGATGTATTACCAGCTTCTTGGCTATCATCTACAACGAGTCCACTGCCATGAACACCAATACTGCTAGGCAAGCTCAAGGACTCTGAAAAGGACCGCCTACTGCTCCTACCAAGTGAATATCCTCTTGCTATAGATCGGCTTGAATGACGTTGGCTTACAGATCGACCCGAAATCTTATTAGATTCTAAATGTGCTTCAATTTCATCATCACCAGAAACTGCAACCTGATTCACTTGATTTATTTCTTGGAGACGAATTAGTTGAGAGTATGGTCCTTCAGGATCTTTTGTTAGCTCTAAATGAGAACCTGTATAATATAACACAAGGTTAGTCAAACCTGAAAAGAATCCCCCTCTTCCAAAATTCACATTTTAACTTGTGCAAAAGCTTCATACATGCCTTGCTCAACAATTTTGCCTTGATGCACTACGGCTATCAGATCAGCATTTCTTGTTGTGCTTAGGCGGTGGGCGATAACAACAGTGGTTCTGCCTACCATGATCTTTGTTAGAGCATTTTGTACTATATGCTCCGACTCGGCATCCAATGCACCGGTTGCTTCATCAAGTAAAAGTATACGCGGGTTCTTTAAGATAGCTCTACAAATATCTATCCTCTGCTTCTGTCCACCAGATAACTGTGTACCATGCTCACCAACCAAGGTATCAAAGCCCTGTGACATGGAAAAGCCAAATTAGAACTTCAAAAGGTAAGATCATGCATGAACAACCTTAAATATGTCTCTTTCCTTTTATCTTCTATTGGTTCAATGGTAATTCTCTCTAAGATATATAAATATACAAATAAATAAATAATATATTTATTTATTTATATGAAGATAGGTAGATAGATGGTCAAAAGTTACCTTTCCAGAAGAAACAGTAAGACAGAGGTCTCTGAATATCTCCACATCAGGCCTAGTTGGATATCTAAAACTGACATGTTGGAACTGAATATCTCCCTTTACACTGGCAAATGTCAGACCAGAATCACTGCTTGCATCAATTTTTGATTTTTGATCGAGGATTGCAAATATTGAAGCTGCAGGGTATTTTGTTTTTCCTGCATCTGTTGCCACAGCACTTGTTTGTGAAACACCAATTGCTGTCATTGTCAAAGCCCATATTATGCTGTATTAGACCGTCACATTGTCAAAGCCCATAGGAACAGTAAATGATGAAGGAAGAGAAACCAAATGCACTTCCATTTAGCTTGTGAATGATTTGGGTTCTCCCATATTCTTATGTTTCTTAAGAATTCAAATCCCTCTAGCAAGACACTGGAATGGACTCTCCTGTGAAATGGACTCCATGGCATGCGGGATCCATTTCTCAAGGGCGAAGCTAACATGACCCTAAGATGCATAAGTTGGATGGATAGGATTTGAAATATGAAATGATTGCATACGGTCCTATGGCATATGACACAAGCACTTGTGCTGAAAAGGGGTTGATCAGATTTTCCGGCCTACACCTTGACATAAAAATATTATTACCGATGCTATCACTACATCATCGCTACCTCTTAATACGGATTGTTACATCAAGATTTTGTTTTAGATGTGTTGTTGGTTTAGATGAGTGGGAACCTGAGACTGAAGATGCAAATGGTCGGGATTATTTCCAAATCTCGCTTATATTCATTGATTTACCCAAATCATAATTTGCATCTATAACATGGTCAAATATATCCACATGTACTTACATGCATGCGCATGCACGCACACACACACGAATATAGATTTATACATGTATAGTATACGTGGACACGCTATCAGGTGATATCAGAGAATCTACTTATTTGGTGCCACTGTTGAAGTGTGAACGTTACGGTCT
This sequence comes from Brasenia schreberi, assembly GCA_036023115.1. Taxonomy (NCBI): domain Eukaryota; kingdom Viridiplantae; phylum Streptophyta; class Magnoliopsida; order Nymphaeales; family Cabombaceae; genus Brasenia; species Brasenia schreberi. The sequence goes on from JAYKKT010000080.1 coordinate 780,587, forward strand.
AATTGTCAACATAGCTTTTGTATGGTGACAACTTATGTCGACCATATTATTCTACAACTCACTTGGTTTATCTTACATGAGATTTGATCATATGCATACGCTACAACATAGCAGTAAATTTTTGACGAAGTTTTATGCTGCCTGTGGAAGGCCTCATGCAACCCTCTTCTTTTACATCTGGGCTTGGGATCGTCTATTACAGTGTACAGAACGTTGAAAGTGACATTTATATTGGCAAATTAAAGAGTAAGAATCATGACACTGAATCAAACCTGAACCAATCTTATGGTTTTGTTCAGTTTTACGACTTACACTTTCCGTTTGGCTCCCGAAATTCAGAATTGGTTAGATTGGTTCAGTTCGAGGTTGAGCCTAATGCAACCACCAACACCCCTAACTAGGTGGCCTGCATCAGGATAACCTTTTCTGTTTTTAACTAGTCGTAGTAGTCGGGTCAACTTATCACTCAAAAACAAATTAACAAGGCACTAGAATATTATAGTTCATCAATCTAGGAAATCGACTCACAAGTTAAAGGGCAAGAGTTTTAAACCCAAGGCATGCATTTGTCTTATAAGAAAGTAAAGAAAGAAGCAAAAAAAAACGTCAGTCAAGGAAAGTTAAAATTTTAGAGGATTTATATAAAAGGCTAACTCAAAAGAGGGTAAAAGAGATATTTTTAAGATAGTTAGAGCTAGAGATAAGAAAACTGAGGATCTTAATTTTGTTAGATGCATCAAAGACGAGGATGAAAAAATTTTGGAGGCAAATGATGATATAAAAAATAGATGAAAAAATTATTTTAATATGTTTTTTAATGAAAATAAAGATTTCAGAATTGGCTTAGGAGAGTTAACCAAATCACAAAAGTATATAAACCATAATTTCTACAGATGTATTCAAAGAATGAAGTCAAAGAGGCTCTTAAACATATGAAGGTTGATAAATATGTAGAACCAGACAATATTCCTATAGAAGTTTAGAAAATCCTATGAGAAACAAGAATAACGTGGTTCAAAAGACTATTTAATAAAATATAGAGAAACTAAAAGATGATTAAAGAATGGAGAGCGAGTACACTTATACCCATATATAAGAATAAGGGAGACATTAATAACTGTGTGAATTATCTAGGTATCAAGTTAATAATTCATACTATAAAATTATGGGGAAAAATTATCGAATGTAGGTTAATACAAGTATCGAGTACAATAGAGAACCAATTTAGATTCATGTTAGGCAGATCTAGTATTGAATCGATTCAACTTTTGAGATGTCTTATGGAATATTTTAAAGCAAAAAAGAAAACCTTCATATGATATTTATTGATTTAGAAAAATCTTATGATAGAGTGCAAAGAGATGTTCTTTGGAGAACCTTGGATAAGAAAAAAGAGGTATCCCATTGACATACATAAATCTTATAAGAGACATATATGATAGTGCAAAAACATGCGTGAGAACTCACGAGAGAATGATAGACTCCTTTGAAGTTAAGATTGGGTAACATTAGAGATCAATTTTAAGTACATATTTATTTATATTGGTTATTGATGAGTTAACAAAACATATTGAAGACAGTACCTGCATGTTATTTGAAGATGACATTGTGTTAGTGGATGAGTCTAAGGAAAAAATTAATAGAAAATTTGAACTATAGAGAGAAACGTTAGAAAGACATTGTGTTAGTGGATGAGTCTAAGGAAAAAATTAATAGAAAATTTGAACTTAGAAAGTAAAGAGTTTCGATTTAGTAGAACAAAGGCTGAATATATAGAATGTAAGTTTGATCATTTGGTTATTTCAAAGGACATATAAATTAAAATTGGCATACATTGCATCTCCCAAAAGAAAAGTTTTAAATAGGTAAGGTCAATTTTCTAAAGTGATGGAAGAATTGATGAAGATATTACACATATAATTAATATAGGTTAAGGTATTCTTTATAACAAGAAGATACCATTAAAATTAAAAGGTAAATATTATAGATTAGCAGTTAGACCTATCATGTTTTATAGTTATAAGTGTTGGGCAGTTAATCATCAATATATACAAAAGATGTATGTATGTGATAGAAATGAAGATGTTGATATGGATGAGTGATCATATAAGGAAAGACCGTATAGATAATGAGGTTATTAGAAACAAATTGGGAGTGACACCAATAGAGGATAACATGAGAGAATATCATTTAAGATGGTTTAGATATATAGAAAAAAAGATTAAAAGAAGTGCATGTAAGAATGTATGAAAAACTAGATTTTAAAAGTATTAAAAGAGGTAGAGGACGACTACAAAAGTGTTAGAAAGATACAATAAAAAATGATCTAACTTATTTTGAGTTAACTACTAACATGGCATATGATAGGGTTATGTGGAAACAAAGAATCCATATAGCCGACCTCGGCTAGTACGGGAAAAGGCTTAGTTGTTGTTGTATATATCTTCGGCATCCCATTATACCCAAAGAAAAAATACACTACATATTATGCCATACATATGATTAGAGATTATTTTGGGGATCCACATAGAACCCATAGTCTCAATGTCTAGATGCTGTAGTGCTTTTTCTCAGTGAGGATGATAGACGCACCATGATACATGAGTTTTGTAGAAGAAAAAGACACGAGAAAAGAACTAAGTTAAACTGTCCATGTAACATAACCCATAATTGGATTTCCTGCACTGCCATACATGACTTATGTGAACATAAAATTGGACACGATACGGGTAGAAGTTGGGTGTCAACGTGAGACACGCCACTTCATGAATAAAAGTGGACACGACTCGAAGGCGGTTTAGGGGTGTCCAGCCATAGACTTGCCGTTTCTGGCCGTTGATTATATTCAGTTGCAGCAGTTCATGGAGGGCTTTTTTAGTGGGGAGGGCCGGTGTGGAGCGCCACCAGCGAAGCGTAGAGGCCGTCTTTGATGCCAACGAGCGCCTCGTGGGTTCCCTGCTCGGCGATGCAGCCATTCTTCACCACGGCGATGATGTCGGCGCTCCGGATGGTCGACAACCGGTGGGCGATGGCGACGGTCGACCGGCTCACTGCGACACGGTCGAGCGCCTCCTGCACGACGCGCTCCGACTCCGCGTCCAGCGCCGACGTCGCCTCGTCTAAAAGAAGAATCATGGGATCCTTGATGATGGCGCGGGCGATGGCGATGCGCTGCTTCTGCCCGCCGGAGAGCTGCACGCCGCGCTCGCCCACCGGCGTTTCGTATCCCTCGGGGAGAGCCGACACGAAGCCGTGAGCGTTCGCCGTGCGGGCGGCAGAGACGATTTCTTCTTCGGTGACGGGGCCGTGCTTGCCGTAGGCTATGTTGGCGCGGATGGTGTCGTTGAAGAGGACAGGCTCTTGGCTGACGAGGCCCATCTGCTGGCGAAGCCACCGCAGTTGCAGGCAGCGGATGTCGACGCCGTCCAGGAGGATGCGACCAGAGTCCGGATCGTAAAAACGCTCTAGAAGAGATAACACTGTGGATTTACCGCTACCGCTCTCTCCCACTAATGCCATCATCTGCAACAGAACACTCCCAGAAGCGTTAATGAATGGTGAGCATTTCTAGCGGGTGTCTCATTCTCTCTCTCTCTCTCTCTCTCTCGTTAAATTGATGATTTCCTTTCCTTTCTTCTCATCAGTTTTGCTAATATGAGTGCATAGTTTTCATTTCTAAAAATATTTGTAATACAAAGATATCCTGGCAATCAGTGGGACTATTAAGCTTAAGAAATTTAAACCAGTGGCTCATGGTCTGCTTCATGATTGAAGATATTATCGAGGTATTCGGCTTGGTTGCTCTTGTATAAGTTTATCAATAAGTATGTTTTGAATGCATATTTTAAAACATGCTGTACTGTAAAAGGAGGAAACTGAAGAATTTCGACCAACTAACAAGAAATAGGCTTGCAGTTTATCTGTTACTGTTATCAGCAAGAAAAACAGATTTTCTTCTAATGAACCATATCAAGCTTCGGCGCTAAGTTTCTGATTCATGTTTAGGTAATTCTTCCTTTGAGATGATACTTCTCTCTTTCTCTCAACTGGTCGTGACTATAAACAAGTTTTATTACTACATTGGATTCATTTTGCTTTGTTATCGACTCGATACGTTGCTAATATGAAGTTATTAATGGTGTTGGTAAGTGAATTTAATAACGGAACTTGTTTCAAGTATTTGTGGGATGATCTGTAGTACCTTTCCAGAGGAAACACTGAGACACAAGTCTTTGAAGATAGGAACATTAGGCCGAGATGGGTACTTGAAGCTGACATGCTGAAACTCAATATTTCCTTCAACATTAGGTAGTGTTAGGCCTGAATGATCACTAGGATTGATTTTCGATTTCCTGTCTAGGATTGCAAATATGGATCCAGCAGAGGACTTTGCCTTGACTACATCTGGAGCTACTGCACTTGAATGCGTGACCCCAATTGCTGTCATTGTCAAGGCAAGGAAAACCTGATCATGAAACAAGATGAGGTTTAAGAGGGAGTCGCTAAAGCAAAAGAACTTTGATGAATAGCTCATGATTTTCAGAATGTTGACGGCAGAGATCTTATCTGTACATACCCTGAAAACTTTGCTAGGTGTTGTCCTTTGATCTACTACAAGACGGGCTCCTGCATAGAAGCTGAGTGCATATGCACAGTAAAGTGCAAGAAAGGAGAAGCCGAATCCCAGGCCGCTGACTACTCCGAGCTGAATTCCGCTCTTCCTTGGTGCCTCACATTTTTTCCTGTACAGGTCCAGTACTCGTTCCTCTGCACAAAATGATGCAACTGTTCGGATGCTACTCACTGCATCATTTGCTACTTGACTTGCTTCCTCATACATTTCCTGCAACAAGCAATGAAGTGTCAGATTTGGGGATGATTGTGGCCCGGTTCAGTTCGATTCTAGCGTCAACCTCGAACTGAACCAACATTGGTTCTGGTTTGGTTTAGTTCCGGAATGCGGTTCTAATGGAGGCGAAATTGGAGAGGGAATAGAAGAAGCCCATGAGGGAAATGGGAGGAGAGTTTGTGAAAGTGTTAAAAGGTTAGAGCTTGGGAAAGAAAATCTGTCTTTAAAAATTATAGGTCATCAGATCTAGGTCAGGATTTTATCAGATAAAAAAATAAATAATAATAGTTCTGCTCCCATAATTCTGCTTCGACCTCCAAACAACAAACTGAACTGCAACTCTTTTCCTCTTTTCGAACCGAATCAAACCAAATTTCATAATTAATGGAACTGGACCAAACTGCTTATTCAGTTGGTTTGGTTTCATCAGTTCCTTGAAGTCAGATCTATGATCGTGATTGCTTGATATTAGAGATTGATTCATAGTAACTATAACAGTTGCAGTTCAGTCATTGAATTTTTTAATCACGTGCTACGAAAGAATAATGTATATTTTTATACATTGAGTGTATATCAATACAAATTTCAACCATTGACCATACATATAGACGGTGGAGACTCAAAAGCAAGAAACCTTTTTACAAGTGTACTTGATTCCAAACAAAATTTACAGTTCATATTTTAGATCATATGGCTGGAGATTTCATGGATATACTAGCATATACAAATCTTCCTCTCTCTCTCTCACACATACAAGATAGATAGATGGAAAGAATTGCAAACCTTAGCATCTGCACTGAATCCACTCAAAAATTTGATCTGGAAAAAACCTTGCAAGCCGATGAGTGGAATCAATCCTAGAATTATAAGCGAAAGTTCCCAGTCGGCTGTGAATGCAATGGTCAATCCTGCAACAATAGTTGCTATATTTTGTACCAGTAGTGATAATGCATCTCCAACAAGGCTTCTCACGGTCGCAGCATCTGCAGACATTCTTGCACCAATGCATCCACTAATAGCAAAAGAACGAAGATTAAGGAAGAATTCAGAGATGCTACTATGAAGTTATCAGTCTAATCTGCATGTATGGTGAATTTATTCTTTAGTGAATACCTTGAGTTTGCTGGTTCATCGAACCAACCGATTTCTTGGTGAAGTACATGCTCAAATGTAAGTGCTCTAATGTGACTCACCAATTTACCACCAGCTACTGAAAATAGATAGCTCTGTAGAGGTGCAATAAACAGAGACAGTAATCCAACTCCTATATACATCAATGCCCAAAATCTCGAATCTTTCTGAAGCTTGTGAGGTGGTTCATAAAATGTCTTTATTACACTTGAAATTAGAATCCCAAGGGCTGGAAAAATAACTCCATTGATAGATGCAGCTACACATCCCAACAGCAAAATTGGGATCTCTGACTTATTCAGATAAGCGAGTCGTGATATGGACACACTTTGCTTGTTTTTCTCAGAGACAGTGGCACATACTTCATTCTCATATACTGGACCAGAATCGTGAATACTCAAAGTGCCAGGCAAACCCAAGGGAATTGGAAAGGAATGTCTGCTACTACAACCCAGTGAAGACCCTATACTTATGGATCTATGATGAGTATATCTGAGGCTTTCAGATCTACTTGGGGCTTCATCAGCATCAACATTGACATCAACACCATCGGTATCGCCCCCAACAATGTCTTCTCTCACTTGATTTATTTCCTGCATTTTAATAAGCTGCGAATATGCTCCTTGTGGATCTTTTATCATCTCTGAATGGGGACCTGTTTAGTTCATAACAGAGATACTAAGGCTGAAATGTCAAAGAAACACTGTATTTTTCTCTCGAAAAACAAAGGCTTACCTTGCTCAACAATTACTCCATGATGCATCACAACTATTGCGTCTGCATTGCTTATTGTACTTAATCTATGTGCGATTAGGATTGTAGTCCTGCCTACCATGATCCTTGTTAGAGCATCTTGCACCATTTTCTCAGACTCTGCATCCAAGGCACTCGTTGCTTCATCGAGAAGAAGAATCCTTGGGTTCTTCAAGATAGCCCTTGCTATTGCAATCCTCTGCTTTTGTCCACCGGATAGCTGTGTTCCATGCTCACCTACCATTGTGTCTACACCCTGATACATACATAAGAATGTGTTCTTTCGTCATGAGCGCAAGGAATGATGTGTATATCTGCATGAATGCCTGCATGTGTGTGTAACTGTGTTCAAAGCTCACCTACCATTGCCTCAAGACCCCTAAGGACCAGTTCTTTGGGATTGAGAGCAAAGAATGGTGTCTGTTTGTGTGTGTGTGTGTTCGTGTGTCTCTGTTGTTTAGCTATGTTCCACGCTCACCTAACAATGTCTCATGATACATGGATAATTTGGTCATGACATCAAAGAATAGTGTGTGCATGTGTGCGTGTGTGAATGCAAGTTCTGGTCAACGATTATAAACCTGGGGCATCTTATCAATGAACTTTGCAGCATTCGCGAGCTCAGCTGCTAACTTAATTTCTTCAGGTGTTGCACCTGCTTTTCCATATGCAATATTCTCTCTAATGGTGGTTGCGAATAGAACAGGTTCTTGGCTGACAAGACCAATTTTCTCCCTGATCCAACCAAGTTTGAGTTTCCTCAAGTCAACTCCATCTATGAGCACCTGACCAATTTGAGGATCATAGAACCTCTGGATAAGACTGATCACGGTGGACTTCCCGCTGCCGCTTCCCCCGACCAAGGCGACGGTTTTGCCATTAGGTACATGCAATGAAAAGCCATAAAAGATCAACACTTCAGGCCTTGCTGGGTAACTGAAGTGGACATCTTTCATTTCTATGTCTCCTTTTACATCATCTAAAACAACGCCACTCTGGTCATATGCATCTATATCTGGTATTCTTTTGATTGTCTCAAACATTTTGCATGCCGCTGCTTTTCCTCCTGCGAATGCACTTGCGCATGGTGAAGCTTGGCCAAGAGCTCTATTTCGGCATAAAGGGCAATAAAATCAGTAATTAAACTAAGTGACCACCCTAAGATTCAAAACCATCATTGAGAATATTTTACATATCATGCATAGAGAAACTCACAGTCCTCCATTCATTATGGCAACCATCACACTGATCACCTTTCCACCTGTGTATCCGTTGTGAATGATCATACTGGCCCCACAGTGCACAGCTAGTGCATAACTAGAAAAGAAGATTAGTAGAAGAGATCCAAGTCCTAAGCCTCCAGCTGTAGATTGGTAAACACTAGACAAATATGCAGATTTAAGCAGCTTCTCGTATTTGCTTATCGCATGTTTCTCTCCTGTAAATGATGCAACCTGTAAACAACACAGAAACATATGGTCTTAGACACATTGGTCATGGCAACACGTTGGTGCTTGATGTGGAGCCTGAGTTTCATACTGATTTATCGATCCATAACTTTCCGAGTATTGTATCATTTGTTACATTTTTTTCAGTCTGATGGATACCCTAGATACATAAAGCTGCTCCTATCTTGTAAATTCGTTGATTGATTATGTAGCATAATTTTAATGCGGTGGCTATGGAGTAGGAGGCGAGAAATTGCTTTCTCTCAAACATGTAAATCTTGTCTCTTGTGGTTTACGTGATCGTTTCTGCGTTTGATCTTTTTATTTTCCTAATTGTTTCCCAAGAGTCACAAGGATGTATCTTTTGGTATTTAGAGTTGTCTAGATAAATGTCACAATTGATAAATAGGGTAGCATTAGGCATTAGCATAGCTAAAGCACAAGAGTATATTAAAGAACAGTAGATATGGTATCATGCAATTGTTTCTATTCGAAAACACATGGTTGAAATAAAAACATTACATTAAAAGCATAAAGCATACCATTCTGATCGATCCCAGTGTTTGTTCTACCACTGTGCTTGCTTTGGTATATGCTGCTTGCGCACGGTTTGATAGCTTGCATACAAGCAAAGATATGGCTACTCCATCAAGGACTACTGCAGGAATTGCAGATAGCATTATGAGAGAGAGAAGCCATCCATTCATGAAGGCTATCAAAAAGCCGCCAAAGAATTGTGAGACAAGCTGAAGAAACTTTCCAACCTGAAAACCAGTTGAATAGGAAGTATGCTCAGAAGCAGAAAAAAAATATCATCCAGACACTACTCACAAATTCGACCTTTGTGTATGTTTCATCTTTCTGGTTTTCATATTTCAAATCAAAACATAAATGTATTAAAACTGAATTAGAGAAAATGCACAAATTATTTCACGTTTGTTTGTTAATTTTCTTTTACCATACATCTTTATGAAATTTATTAAAGGACGCCAACTATTTGGAACAACAAACCAGCAAAAAATCTTAGTCTTAAGCATATCACAGAAGTTTTATCAAATACATTCATTTAAATGTTTCTTGACGCCAACTGTTTGGAACAACAAACCAGCAAAAAATCTTAGTCTTAAGCATATCGCAGAAATTTTATCAAATACATTCATTTAAATGTTTCTTCTTTTCTGAATTGGGATACATCATGGGTCCATGGACTGGACCTAGCATCTGAACATGTACATAAATGTAGTGAGTGTGCGTGCATGTGTGTATGTGAGTACATGTGCCCGTGCATGCATCCATTCTGACCTTTTCACCGATTGCATCTTGAATGAGGATGGTATCGCCCGAAATTCGTCCAATTACTTCTCCTGTGGTAGCTTCTAGATCAAAAAATGCTATGTTTTGTCTAAGTATGTTACTCAGGTACAAATTCCTGATTCGAGTTGCCTGGCGTTCTCCAGTGATCATCCAGCAAGCCACCTCTGTAATACTCATCACAAACATCATTCCAAAGTTATTATCTTCGACAAATTGACACACATTTCCTATCAGTAGTTTCCTATTATTAAGCTAGAAGACTTCGGCAGACTCACGGAAAAACGAGGCAGCTCCTGCACCTATGGCCAGGTAAACAAACTTCAGGCACACCTGAATCACAACGAAGAACAATCTCAAAAGTAAGCAACATGAAGCACAATTGAATTATTTCCTAGTAATAGAAAATATCTGATGCCTCAGAGAGTCCACATTTAGTTCGTGGTGCTTTAGAGCGGCCAAAGCTCCCGTTGCTTGGGATTGGTTCTTGATCACCAAGGGCTTTAACTTTTAACTTTTCGACGTCCATGAGAAGTTTAAGTAGATATGTCAAATCATATTTCCAATATATTCTAAAATATCCACTATCTAGGAGTTTAATATCCACATTGACTTCAGCAAATGAGATCTGTGAAGTCAATGACCACCAAGTATGGTCCATCTTCAAAATGATGTGAACGCACATACTCCAGCTTCTCACATCATCACACTTGCATTTTATTTGGCTCTTTTAGTAGATGTTTAAACCACCTCATATGTGGCTCCTTAGTTTTTCGTTTGTTGCCACGCTGACTTGTTTCTGTGTTGCCTCATCATGAAGCTGGTGTTTCCTCTTTGTTCCTTCATCCACCACAATATTTTCATTTCCAAAACATTATCTTTACCTGACAGCGATGCAATGGGTCTTTCCTTGTGAGAACACGTCCACATTATTTTCTTTACATGCTGATGAGTGACTGCCCATATGACACTACTGGTCTTAATAATATTCTTCTTTCCTTTGCTTGGTATGTCTGTCTCAGTAAAGCATCTGATGCACCTCTCTCCTCTAACTTTACCTGAGCCTATCATTGGTCAGACGTATGCAAAGAAAATTCTCCACCACATGCATGTTTACGCCATACTAGACGGGGTTGGCTACATGGATTCTTTTGTTTCCTCGTAGCCTTATCATGTGTCATGTTAGCAGTTAACTCACAATAAGCTAGATCATTCTTTATTGTTTCTTTCCAACACTTTTGTGGTCACCCTCTACCTCTTTTAATACTTTCAAAATCTAGTTTTTCATACCTTCTTATAGGTTATTCTTTTGATCTTCTTTCTATATGTCCAAACTACCTTAAACGATATTCTCTCATTTTATCCTCTATTGGTGCCACACGTAATTTATTTCTAATAACCTCATTGTGTATACGGTATTTTCTTGTATGATTACTCATCAATCTCAACATCTTCATTTCTATCAGAGACATCTTTTGTACATGTTGATAATTAACTCCCAACACTCAAAACCATAAAATATGACAGGTCTAATTGTTACTCTATAATATTTACCATTTAACTTTAATGGTATCTTCTTATCACAATGAATACTTGATGCTCCTCTCCATTTTAACCAACTAGCATTAATTATATACGTAACATCTCCATCAATTTTTCTATCACTCTGAAAAATTGACCGTAGGTATTTAAAACTTTTTTTGGTTCTACTAAGTTGTAAGCCTTTACTTTCTATAAGGTACTTCATCTTGAATATATTTTGTTAACTCATCAATTACCATTATAAATCAATATGGACTTAAAGTTGATCCTTGATGTAACCTAATATTAACTTCAAAGGAGTCTATCATTCCTTCATGAGTCCCTTACACATATTTTTGCACCATGATGTCTCTTAAAAGGTTTATATATGTCAATGGGATACCTTTTTTTTTTCCAAGGTTCTTTAAATAACCTCTTTCGGTAACCTATTGTAAGCTTTTTCTAGATTAATAAATATCATGTGAAAGTCTTTCTCTTTTACTCTAGACATCTCAAAAGATGAATCGCTTCAACAGTAAATCTACCTGGCATGAATCCAAATTGGTTCTCTGTTGTACTCGATACTTGTCTTAACCTACGTTCGATAATCCTTTCCCATAATTTTATAGTATGACTCATTAACTTGATACCCCTGATAATTCGCACAATTCTTAATGTCTCCCTTGTTCTTATATATGAGTATAAGTGTACCCACTCTCTATTTCTTGGGCATCTTTTGGTTTCTTCATATTTGATTAAATAGTTTTGTGAGTCAAGTGATTCCTGTTTCTCCTAGAGTCTTCTAAACTTTTATAGGAATATTGTTTGATCCTACCGATTTATCATCCTTCATATGTTTAAGAGCTTCTTTGACTTCATTCTTTTAAATATGTCAGTAGAAATTGTGGTTTATATACTTTTCTCATTTGGCTAACTCTCCTAAGCTAATACTAACATATTTATTTTTATTAAAAAACTTATAAAAATAGTTTTTTCATCTATTTCTTACATCATCATTTGCCACTAGAATTTTTTCTTCCTCGTCTTTGATGCATTTAACAGAATTAAGATCTTTACTTTTCTTATATCTGGCCCTAACTATCCTAAAAAAAATCTCTTTCACCCTCTTTTGAGTTGAGTTTTTTATATAAATCCTCCTAAATTTTAGCTTTTGCTTTATTTTTTACTTCCTTCTTTGCTTTGTTATAAGTCTCTAAAGTTTCACTACTTTTCTTAGCATAATGTAATTTGTAACAAGCCCTCTTTGCCTTGATTTTATTTTAAACTACTTCACTCCACCACCTAGCTTCTTTTTGTACTGGTACTCCTTCCTTAGATTCACCTCACACATCTTTTGCTACTTTCCTAATATGTATAGTCATATTGTTTTATATATCACAAGGTGTACCAACATAATTCTAAGGATCTTCGTGAAGGACTTTTTGTTTAAATATGTCTTCTTTCTCGCTTATGAGGTTTCACCATTTAGTTTAAATGGCTCGATGCACTCTTTTCTTCTTTGTCTATTTTTTATTTGTAAATCCATAACTAAAAGTCGATGTTGGGTGATTAAGCTTTCTCCTACAATTAACTTACAATCTTTACAGCACGCTCTATCTTTTTTTTACAAATAAAGTAATCAATTTGTGTTTGTGATACGCCATTCTTATAAATAATTAAATGTTCATCTCATTTTTTTAAGAGATCAAATAATTCTTTCTTGAAAAGAATGGGGCACTATAAATTGATGTGCATACCTTGCTGACCTGATGAAGCAGTTTTTGTTGGACGACAGTACCGAATGAATCTATAAGTTCCCCAAAAAGCAAAGACATTAAGGGCATGGCCATCCCATTGCAAACGGCTGCAACTGTGCCTATGATCATGAGAACTACATCGAGTGAATCTGCAAAAGAGAACAGCTTGTAGAATGGGACTGAAGCAAAGCTCCCGTTTTCACCCTCGTTTTTCTTTTGATCCTTTAATTCTTTCTCGATTTCAAGTGCACCATTACGACCTTCCCTGCCCATCTCCTTTGCTGTTTGTGTCTGAAAGCAAAGGCCCTTTGAGAAGTCCTTAGAGGAGTTCTTCCCTTCACTGTGTTAAAGACAACTAACCTTACTGCACCATTTCTTGTTTGGTTGTGCACAAACAACTAATCCTGCAACATGAAATGAATACACAATGAGTGGAAAGGCTCGAGGCTTGTTTTGCGTGAAAGCTCGAGTCTCATTTCTTTCGTTTATGCATAGACCAGCCTTTTTCTGTTGTGTTTATCGGTTGTATTGTATCCCATTTCTAAATATATACTTTTCTGTGGATTCCATTTCCCGTTATCATAACCTTACTCGTCAGTTGACTCTTTCTAGCATCCCAGGGTTTTAGATCTTGTGAGTTCACTTCTAAAGTCTGCAATGATTCTACGTTTACAACTCTGCCTACGTAAGGGTTTACCATTCCATGTCAGGTTAAGGATAGTTGCATTAGGTAGCACAATAATCGTAAAACTTTATCAGGTCTCGGGGGTGTGGTGCGATGTTTCTAGCATTAATACACCAAATTCCATCCAAACTCTAAAGTTAAGCACAGTAAGGCAAGAATAGTACTAAGATCGATCGATGGTCTCCAGTGTTACGCCCTGTAGCCTCATATAGGCAATGTTTGGGAGAAGGGCATCAAACCAAAGTATTGTGGATGGTATCCGAGTCCGTCATCCTGATTTCTCTCCTACAAATCCATGTTAGGTGGTGTTTGGGAGAAACAGAATTTGTAAACTTAGATAGGTGAAATATTAGTGGATGAGTTTAAAGAAAAAGTTAATAAAAAATTAAAGAATGAAAGCTTTCAACTTAATAGAACAAAGACACTGGATCATTTGGTTAATAGAGATAAAAGGTTACATGAGCTACTCATTAAAGTCAAAAAATGTATTTCATATATATAATTTGAGTATAAAGTTTCATTTCGAGATTGCACAATAAGTAAAAAATGTACCAATCAACTGGTTTCCCATGGTTTCCTATCATATACGTACAAACATACATGTTTATGTCTCTCTCTCTCTCTCTCTCTATCTATCTATATATATATATAAGTTCTTTATGCTTAATTAAATGGGAAATGCCAGCTTAGCCTAACTGAACACCCGTGTCCAACTTGTGTATCATAATGAGGTATCTTTTATTTGCTTAACTAATTAAAACCACGAACCAAATGCAAACCACTTGTAAGCCATGAAAACCGACCTGCCGACCAACCAACCAAGTTACGGAGCCCGACCACGGCCCCTGGTTTATTTACTAATTTTAATCCCGATTTCAAAAAATATTATTTCTTATAATTTCTTCATGAAAACTATTCAGGCAAAACTCTCTCTCTGTGTGGCTTTTGGGACCAACATAGCAGTTAATTAGGTGATGGTTATAATGGTTAAAAAGAAGCATGTCAAGTAAGAAATCAAAATAGTTAAAAAAAAGGTATTTTACATAGGAACCCTTCATCTCTTTTAATCGTACAGTTAAATGCGCTTCGTATATACCACCATTCTCTGTGTGTGTGTGCTTATATAAGGCTTGTCTCTTATGCTCTCAGCATTCAATCATTCAGATACAAAAGTCTACTTATTAACATGTGCACCCTTTCACACAAACATAAGAATGTCCCTTTTTTCTTGCTTTTTCTCTCCCTTGGCGTTGCCACCTGAGAGGGACATGAAACCAAATATTTACGTGTTGAACGTGTTTTCACTTGGGCCAATATATACGTATTTTGAGAGAGAGAGAGAGAGAGAGAGAGAGAGACGCTTCATAGTCCCTAAACTTCTCTCTCTTTAAAATCAAATCTCTAGCTTGTTGGCTAGTACAAAGAACATAAGATCCGCTATCTAACGCTTGAAACTTGGGAAAATCACGTGAACGACTATTTATATTTTTAGCAGAATACGTTCACCCCAAGTTCTTTCTTCTTTAGAGCAACTCAAGAAAGCCAGGGAACAGAAACGAAGAGGTATATTTCAACGTCAACGTTGGCGGACCTGTCGATCGAGTTGCATGAAATTCAGTTGAGTCGCTCCTATAATATTTCAAAAACATTCCTCGATCCCACTCTTGTTTACTTTTGTGATTTTCTTGGATTTCAGGTGAGCCAATCTCCTCACCTGCTTATGAACAGGTAAGACACTTGGTATCAACAACTTAAAGAACAGAAAATACGGCAACAGATACTTACAAATCAGAGGGGTGGAAGACGCTCATTGTAGAGACATTTGCTGATTGTCTCTGCATGGAAGCTTCACTGAACTCAGAGCTTCATATGTTCGCTAAGTTTGGGGGATGATGAACTAGAGCGTTCTGCATTGCCTTTATAGATGAATGCGAAGGGGTTGAAGAGTGTCCCTCATCGACTTCGAGAGAGAAACTTCGAAGAATAGTTGATATGATGAATTTCGCCATCTGGTTGGCGGGACTTAAATAAGAGATATAATGACCACATTCGTGAACCAATGAATTTCACCAACTGGCTGGTGGGACGTCAAAATGCCATATGTCACGTCACCATTGCGCATTTCTTATATCAATGAATACTCAGGGGAACACAACACAACGAGAAGTTGAAGTGCACGTAATCGTTACGATGCTTTATAAATGTCATAAATAACGTATTATGTCGCAGGATAATCTTCCAATATTATCTTTAGTAGGCGGGTCCCTACAATCTAGATACCTATATCGCTATTATGTGCATATCGAACCATATAATATGTAACTTTATATTGCGTGACACTATTGCTATCACATTGTATGATATTTTGACTTTTTCTTTATCAGGTAAAGTTAGAATCATATCGTATTACATGAACTGGTGCGCTTCGTTCCCATTATAAACCTTCCTAATAACATTTAATCTGGTTTTCAAAACGCATGCTTCATTGTAAAGGATTCGTGATAAACCCTCTACGGTCCTATCTCCTTAAACAGCTGTATCTGATATTGTACTTATTGACTCCAATGGATGGTATACAATGTATTCGTAAATATCTTAAAAATGGGTTCCGCATTTCATGCACAATGAAACAAACTTGTAGTCATTCTTCATTTAAGTCGGTTTGACTCGCATTATATGTATTCACAAATATCTTAAAAATGAAACTTGTAAAGGGTTTAGCATTTGATGCATAATGAAATGAAACTTATGATCATGATTCATTTAAGTCGGTTTGACTCAAATTGTGCTTCATTTCAAATCGACAATGGTTTTTACGTTTGATGCACAATGAAGTTTGTAATTATGAGGACTGAAAATCAAGAGTCAATTGTCTTGTAACCTTGTACCAAACATACACTAGGGGTGTGCCTGAATTCGTGGACTGCTTCGTCCACCCGTGCACCCTGCAGCATGGGATCAACCTTGTGCCGCAACTTTCCCACCATTCACTGGCTGGCAACGTATAAAACACTCTCTCCCGGCCGTTTCATGAGGATCCTCATGTAGCCCGGGGATGAAAACAATCCCTTCTCCCTCATCCCTTGCCGGTAAAAGGCAGTTCCAGAGAAAGGTAGTAGTAAATGAATGCTAACCAACGACACCGTCCCTCTCTCTTTCAAGCAAGCATAAATGTGCTTGAATAACGCCATTAAAGCTGGCAGACGAGGCCAAAGATATACGACAGAATGTCTCTCATTCGATTTGTGCACGCATGAAGCTCCACGACTGGATATCCTACCTCTTACGTTGGTTCGCATGATGATGCTTTTGAGTGGATGGGTTGGCAAACGATTGTCAAAGACGAATTGAATCGGCTGATTTGAGATGAATCAAGTAGCTCGTCTTTCAAAAATGGGTTTTGGCTTCTTTGGGTGCAGGTAAATTCGCAAAATTGAACGCTCTCTGGTTAGCAATGGACCTGACACCATATAATAATACCTTTTGATGAGAGATGCAAGCAAGCGGCTTTGTATCATTAGAAAGCCATCTTCTTCTCAACAATGTCTTTGTTTTTTATCCAACAGCATTTCATTATTAGGTAGAAACATATTTGATAAATGCTAATAACGGTCATTCTCAATATCTATACAATAACATTATATATGGGTACCTAACTTCGTAAGTTGTAAGAAACACGACAGCAAATTGGCTGAGTTTGAATTTTTTTTTTGTTACAAGAGGGGGGAAGCCTGACACACACATGCACCCTCTCTGAGAGCCGAATTCCCCACCAGTAGCAACGGTCCTAGATATCCCGCCGTTGAGGTAACACTCTCGGTACGAGTTTGAACGTTTTCACAAGTAAGATACAACATGCATAAGTGCAAAAGAAAAGATCTAGACACTTCAATAAGAAGGTGTTTGAAAGGGTTCCCATGTATTTATGACACATACCATAACTTTTCACCTATGCATTGGTGCGTATTGCACCGTGTCATACGTATTTTTTATCTTGTGATATAATCGTGTCATATAGCACGATAATTTGGTAATTTATACTTTCTTATGTTTTTTGGGTTTCATTAAAAAAAGTAAACAATCGTGTCCTAAACAAACGTGTCCTATTTTTGTTATCGAGTATGATACATGCAATTCAATAATGTAAACACCTAAAATTTTCTAAGAAAATCTGGTTTTAATTTAGAAATATGATATTTATGATATTGATTAAGATGCAAATGTATCAATGCACTGTTGACTCATTAAGATATACACGCCAAACATGAAAAGATAATGTTCGGTTGATTAACTAATCAGCTCCTATGAGTTTGTTTAGCTACAGCACTTTTATGTAAATATGATAAAAATCCCCGTATACTGTAATCTAGTGATCAAAATTTTCAATTTTAAGTTGAGAATTGTATGAAATAAAACTTTGACTTAGTCTGTAAAAATCAATCACACACACACTCACATACATATATATATATACATATATATATACATATATATATATACATATATATATACATATATATATATATACATATATATATACATATATATATATATATATCAATCACAATCAATTAGACCGATAATAGCAAAATGAGCAGAGATTAATATGGAACGTTTCCCCTTCAGATATGTACTTAATTAACAGCGATTAAGTAAACCTTTTTTTATACGAGGGGCGCCCAGCGAGCAAACATGAATACTTCCACAAAGTCCAGTTATCTGACAAATTTTTTCGTTGGCTGTTGACTATCAAGCGAATCTTCCCTCATAATGAGCGGAGTTATTCCACTTCCTACATGCAGATAAAAAATCTCCCCAGCGACAACTACAAACTTTTACCATGTTCTAAAGGGAAAAACTAAAGGAAGTCTTTCACCGTTGGATCAATTCCGATGCACCAGAGAAATTAAGCACCACAGCACACCATTAATGCAATACATTCATCAGGTAGTGGACCAGGGAAATGGCACGGATGGATCATTAGGCCCTTTTTGTTAGAAGTATGGTTAATACCATGAAGTTTCTCAATCATAGCTGTGTACAAAAACCACTGAAGACTATGGCCCAGCTTTCTGTGTGTTCGAATGTTAAGGGAAAAACAGCTTTCTGTGTGTTCGAATGTTAAGGGAAAAGCATGAATGAGTTGAAAGAACTATAGAACAATAGCAGCTTGCTCAAAGAGAGTATGGAATTCAGTTTCAAGCTCACTGTGTGCTGTAAAAGAACACTGGTGGTGCTCGAACTGATTTTTAGAGCTCGTATATCTATTTGGTAATTAGAAATTTGGAAGAAAGAAAAGACCAACAACCAAAGGGACCCTCGATGGGATGAGGGACTATATATATATATATATATATATATATATATATATATATATATATATATATATATATATGAATAGCTCGTTCATGAAGTATTGCACTTAAACATGGTTGGTTCCGACTTTGTTTCATAACCGCCAATTTTGATTCTAGTTTCAAACCGTTCTAAACTGTTAAAAATACTAAAACTATTTAAAATTTCAACAAAAATAAAATAATGGTGGAACCAACAATTTGAACCATCTATTCTAGTTTCAGTTCCACTCACAGAAGGTGGAGCCAGAACCAAAACACATCATGTGCTTGCGCCGTGAGTTGAACTCATAACCAACATTTATGTGAGTCTTAAGAGACCTGCCATGCGAGCTTGTGAATGGTTATTGAATCACTTCGTACACGTGACCAGTCACATTAATATTTCATCTATTATCCTCGGAAACAAAGACATATCAGCATTCTATTTTTTTTTTTTTGTTACAAGAAACGCTGAAGCCTAACACACGGACCTACGGATACACCCTCTGGGAGTAGAACTCCCCACCAGCAGCAACTACACTAAAGCGCCTTGAGCTGATGCCGTAGGTACGATCAGCACTCTAATTGTCACAAGATAATATCTTGATCATACCTCACTCTTTGTTCAACAAAGAGGCCGTTCTTTCTAGTTTGGTTTTTCATGATTCGTTTCTGAATTAGACTTTAAGTTTCTTTTCCGTTTATAGGAAACTCAATCCACTTTCAATGACAGACACACCCATCAAAAATCCATGATTATGGTATGGGCATGCGTAAACATAGATATATCTTTATGCTTAAACCCATCAAATTCTTATTCCACACAGGATCCATTTTGAGTCAAAATGTGAAGTGAAAAAAAGAAACCTCTTCTATTTTAGAACTAAGTATGTAAACATAGATATATCGTATTTTTTCATGTAAAAATTATCTCAGTTGCTAATTCTTTTTTTATTCTAATTGTTATTCATGGTACCATTGGGCCTTTTATGAACTAAGTATGTGAAGCTTATGATGGAAAATTTATATAACTAAGATATCACACACACATATGAAAAAGATTTTGTATTATTTGACACATGCATACTCATGACCATCCTTCACTTTTCAGGAGTATAGTTATCATTTAAAAAGTTATAAAAGTATTTCAAAAATTAAAAACATTATATTATCATACTCATGTGTCCAAAAGTAAAGGGTAGACGTCAATATGCATGCGTAGAGAATGTAGATTGAATAGCATAACCTCTAACACATACATATATCTACTATTTACTTTTAAGAGTATAAATATTATTTAAAAGCTTAAAAGAGTATTTAAAAATATAAGAGGATTAATTTTTTAAAAGTAAATAATAGGCCTCAAAAAATGTAGGATGTCAACCAATATATATATAAAGGAGGGTTGACCCTTGAGTCTCTCCTCGGGTTGACTTATGTGATCTTTTTTTTGTCTTCCTCTTATTTCTTCTTTCTTTTAAAAAAAATTAAAAAAGAGCATCGAGATGAAAACAGTCATTTTAGGCCTCAAGAGAGAGAAGTGGTCATTTGGCCTAAAGATGGCAATATATACATACACATATCCTCCGTTTTTGGTTCGTACTCATTCTGTATCCATGGGGAAAAGAGAATCCAATCCATACCCACTGTGTTAAGGTTTGGGTTGAGTCTGGTTATAGGCTTACCCGATGCAACTTCATGCCCAACGCATCCCAACCCCCTCACCACACCCCAAACCAGAACCTATGACCCAACAACTCAACCCCAACATTCGGAAGCCACACCTGCCACCCGACACCCCACGGGACGCCCTGCCCCTATACTGTTAAGACCTATTGTCATTCTTAATTTGGCCTCCTACAACATTTTTTTTTCTATTATCTTCTCACCTCTTTTTTTCTTAAGTGAAGGTAAGAGACAAGAAAGCAAAGAATGGAGCAATTCTGCGTTCATCGAGGACCTTCAAAGAAATAAAAGCAAAGTGTTTCTTTCGATAATTAAATGGTTCGTTTGTTCATGGTGCGATAAACTGATCAGTTTTCATCGGGGTTTTTTGTGTTTATTTGTCATCTACACTCTAAGATTTTGTATTTCACCTTGAAAAATCCTCTGTTTTGGTAGTGTCGTTCTTTCATTATATGATGTTTAAGCAGCCTCTTTTTAGCCTGTTGTGTTATTTCGTCAATGAATTGCTAGAGCGAGAGAAAGAGAACTCGGCAGTGTCGGGTTGACTTGAGAAAAAGCTATAGCATGCGAAGCAGGTGAAGTGGACCCCAGGAGATGAAAAACTTCATCCTCACCGTCGCCTCTCCTAGATCCATGCCTCCCCAGAAGACCTTTCCCTTTGATATCCTCTCCACTCTCGATTGTCTCTCTCTTCCGTTTCTTCTTCCTCATCTTCATCTTGCCAGGTATTTTTTCACAGCCCATTTCAATCAATTGAATACAGAGAGATAACCAACAATTAAGTTTGCTGTATCCGTTTCTGAAATGACCCTCTCTAGATTGGTATCTGCCCGTGATTATTTTCCAATTATTTGTCGTTAATTTTATTCCTGACGGAGTCCGATATGACTGAAGATTTTGTTCTCTGCATTTCTTTTGTTAGCCTTTTGTCCACTTATAGATTGGTTTTCCTGATACCCATTTTGTTCTCCCTGGTTAATTTGTACTCCTTTTGGGTATTACATGTTTGCATTGATAAACTTCTTTTTACCTCAGAAGGAATTAAACATTCGGACTTGTGCGTTGATATGAGTCACTGAATTCAATCATTTGCGTTGAATAGCTTGTCGTGGTTTGATCTGAGTGTGATTGTAGGAAGTCCGAATGGGCTCTTCTCAGTGTTAACATTGGTTGACTTTGATTGAGTCCGAACTCAATATTCTATAACAAGATCAAGATATGGGAACCCAGTTTCATCTAATTCACCTTCCTGTAATCGTAGATTTGCTGAAAAGAAAGACTGGTGATGTAATTTTGCATTGCAATTGGTAGGATGGAAATTATGTTGATGCAATCATATAGTTTTGTTGAGCAACTGGTAGACTGTCGATGATATGAATTTTGGAAATGGGTGGACTAGGCATGAGGTTGTGGACCATTCTACCATGTAGAGCTTCGAGAGGGAAGAATCTGCTATTCTAGTTAAAAATCTGTAGATTTTCAGTTTTAACGTCACCTCTACGTTCTCTTAATATGATGGAGCATAGGATATCATCAAACCGTTGAATTATGCCATGATTTCGGATTTTTCTTTTTCATCTGTTTTTGTAAGACTGCACACGACTTTTATATAGCGGATTGTTTAGAAACCAAGGGTGTATGGTTGGATTGGAGTAAACTTGAAGGAAGAGGATTTAGGTTACGTTCTAACCTGAATTTCTCATGTTTGTATTTCACTTTGAATTTAACGTCACCTCTACGTTCTCTTAATATGATGGAGCATAGGCTATCATCAAACCGTTGAATTATGCCATGATTTCGGATTTTTCTTTTTCATCTGTTTTTGTAAGACTGCACACGACTTTTATATAGCGGATTGTTTAGAAACCAAGGGTGTATGGTTGGATTGGAGTAAACTTGAAGGAAGAGGATTTAGGTTACGTTCTAACCTGAAATTCTCATGTTTGTATTTCACTTTGACAATGATACTTTCTTTTCATAATCCTTCAAATTCTCTTCTTAGATTTCTGACCTCGTCTGTTTTAGAAGTCAGATTTTCCTGCAGGTACAATATGACAGCAAATAGGCCTCGATGACATAATTTCCAAGCTAGATACATGAAAGATGATTATGTTGGTACTTATACTATGGGAGTGAATTTGTGCGAGTTATTAGTGTTTTCTTTCTTAGATGAATTGTTGCGACTTTATGTATATACACCCTAAATTGGAAGATGTTTCAATGTGTATATTCCCCAGTCGTTTTTATAGGTCACATCCACTAGTAGAAAAGTCAGAATTGGGGACGGTTTTTGTTAGAAAAGTCTGACTTTTCTTCTACCATTGCATTTTCTGTTTCACCCACTATTGCGGACAGCAGTTTTACGTACCGTTTTATCTTGATTCGCTCTATGAAGAAACTTTAGGGAATCCATTGGATTCTACTAGTGATCTCCATGCTCTTCTACTTATAGTGTTCCTTGTTTTGCATTTATTCTCTTCCTAAAGTACAGTTCAATATCAGAAGCATTCGTAGCATGGCTCAAACAGCATTGGACGACCTGACGGATTCGGGTGCTTTCCAACGATCACCATCGAAATTCCGTAACTTCATTTCTATGAACAAAGCCTCCCAGTTTCCTGCAGAATCAGGAAGATATCATCTGTACATATCATATGCATGCCCATGGGCATCCCGGTGTCTTTCTTTCTTAAAGCTGAAGAAGCTTGAAAAAGCTATAGGCTTCACGGTATGCTTGTTATATTTGTCAATTGCAGTTTGTGGATTATGCTGGCTATGGTTGATTAGTTGCCTCTTGCTGGTAGTCAAATCTATATGGGGAAGGACCAAGGAAAATGATGAGCATATGGGGTGGGTCTTTCCTGTTTCCACCACAGAAGAACCTGGCGCTGAACCAGATCCTCTTAATGCGGCCAAAACTGTTCGAGAATTGTATGAGATTGCAAGCAGTAATTATGCTGGAAAATTCACTGTTCCGGTGCGCTTGGGCTGATTCTCTTGTCTATGATCAGCTTTTTTCACATGTCATGGCTTTGTCTATTCATGTCCATTTCTTTGATGAGCTTGTATGTGGTAGGTGCTATGGGATAAAAAACTTTGGACAATTGTGAACAACGAGAGCTCAGAGATAATAAGGATGCTCAACAGTGAATTTAATGAATTTGCAGAGGATCCATCTCTGGACTTGTATCCTTCCAATTTGCAAACTCAGATTGATGAGGTTAACACATGGGTATATGATGCGATAAACAATGGTGTATACAAATGTGGGTTCGCTAAAAAGCAGGGACCTTATGAAGAGGTATTTGTATAGAACTGTGATAGGAAATGTGGTACTCCTTTCATGATCTTGTTGCATTTATTCCCTCCATGGTTCAATTTACTTATGTATGTTTTATGTGGAAAATACATTATGAAGAGGAAATCTTTCCCTTAATCCAGGCTGTTGAGAGTTTGTATGAAGCATTGGATAAATGTGAGGAGATCCTAGGCAAGCAAAAGTATATTTGCGGCAATACTTTGACCGAAGCTGATATAAGATTGTTTGCCACACTTATCAGATTTGATGAGGTATTTTCTCCTTCATGCATTTAATTCCTAGATGTGTTTATTTAGAAATCTCTTTCTCATCATCTATAATAATCTGCTTAAGAATTTTTTTATCCTTTTAACAAGATTAGGGATTGTTCTTTGTTATTGTGGTTTATGGTAATAGTGTTCTGTGTTTCCGAACTACAGATTTCCAATTTAGAGAAGATACCTGGATTCTAGAAGTTTTTCATAAAACATAAACATATGTATAATTGTGAATATCTTATGGAACTGGAAGAAAACTCTTTCCAAAAGTTATTGTTCTCTATAATAAGTCTATTTTCCATGAAATGGCATGCTCTAAAGAATTTCAGATAGAATTTTTAGTTTAAAAAAAAATTAAATAATTGGTGCATTGTCAGACTTGGACCTAAAAATGTCTGTTTCCCTTTGCCCTGTGCTTTTTCCTGCACTCAATACATCCAATAAGGGTTCAATTCCTCTATGCTTTCAGATTCAATACATTTTGATATCTGTCTCATATAATCCCAAAGAAGGTGTATTTAGCTGCACTTTTGTTGGTCCAACAAATAACAAGCTTAATAATACTCCTATTAACATCTAATATAGTGGTATGTTATATGTTTGCAGTCACTGAAGTAGTGACCTTTTGCTGTAGGTTTATGCTGTTCATTTCAAGTGCAACAAGAAGCTGATACGCGAATATCCAAATATATTCAATTACATCAAGGACATTTTCCAGTTGCCAGGGATGAGTGACACTGTGAACATGGGACACATCAAGCGTCATTACTATGGAGGCCAGGCCTCCATCAATCCGTTTGGGATTGTTCCCGTTGGTCCCAATATAGATTATTCTGCATCTCATGATAGAGAAAGATTTTCTCGCTAAAGCAGGAGCTCGCGGTACCATCTTGAGAGTATCTCTACAGAATTCATGTTGTTGATTTTGCTTGTGAAACTCCAAACTAAGTACCTCTTATATGTGACAAGGATATTGTAATGTGGTTGTGTTTCAATTGTGGGACGAATTATGCCTGAAAGGTTTTGTGCAGAGCAACTCTTCTCTTTAATTCTGTTTCTTCATAAATGATGCATGCTTCCAGTTAGAAATTATTGATTTAGATTATCAGAAGTTGACCCAAAGGCAGCAAGAAGGAAAATCAAAACACATATGTTCCTATCTGCATGTGCACACAGTCACACACGAGTTATAGCACTAAAGTGAAAAAAGGATGAAAAAAAGGCCTTCAAAAGTATTGAAAAAAAACCCGTAAAACACGACGTCTAAGTTTCAGGGACATGGAACATAAACGGAAATGGAACATGGGAAATAAAAATTGTGCAAAAAATTAAGAAACAGGGATATGTGTGTGTGTGTGTGCGCGTGCTCATATTATAACAGGAAATGGAACTGGTGAATTCCTGAACAATCTCTGTTAAGGAATCAGGCATGTGGTGATTCGAACAGAAAAGTCGAATCTAAACTTGTCGTAAAAGGAAATTATCATAACAAAAGCTACTAGATATCCTTTTCCATTTTTCACCTGAAGGAGCTATTCTTCTTTCCTTCGCTTTTCCCTTTTCTAGTCACTAGATCATGCAAAAAGGTCCAAAGGAAAAAGGGAACATAAATTTGGAACCGATCTCCACAATCTGTGTCCCTTTGCCGAAGCCAGATTCATAACCCGGGTGTTGAACCAGTGACCTTCAACTTACGAGTCGACCCCCTAGCCAGGTGAGCTATTGCCCATTATGCTGTGTCCCCATTTTAGCATCTGATACCACAGTTGTTTTACTTCTCAATGACAGGTTTACATACAAGTGGGGTTATGGTTAATTCGCAAGGGGATCCTTCAAAGTTTGGTTATTTGGCATGGCTTGAACGCCACTCTAGCTGGTTTTGGTTGTTGGGAACAAGTCCATCCAACTCTAATAACATAGAACCTTCCTGGCACATAGGCGTGGGAATTTCGTGTTTCGGGTCATGCCTTTTCATGTTCGTGCAAGAACATGTCAACCAAACATGACTTGATCCTATACCATCAATTTCGTGTTTTCGTTCATGTTCACGTCATGCCACCCTTGCTCATGGCCAAACAAAACCCAATATCTTGATGCAACTTTGGGTGGACAGGACACAGGCACGAACTTCTCGGATCTTGTTCATGTCATATTCTCATATCATGTCTGCAATTACATCCCTACAGACATGTCTGCAGCTGTGTCACCTAGAGAAATTGACTTATCCTGCGATGGAACTCAACTCATGAACTCATTGAAACGGATTCTCCCCGCTAACATGATGGGCGCAGTTAGAAAGCATGAATGGAAATAATCGGGTCCTAAGAAATTGATGATCGTTTCCGTCAACAAGAAAGACTTTTAAGCCAAGTTTGCTGCAAATTGGTTGTGTTCCTAACTTGCCTAAAGGTTTGGTAGATCATCTATTCTTGAAGCTAAACTTGAGTTCTTAGGCTTGGTTCGTGGGGTCAAAATCCATCAAACTCTGCTGCCTTACAGAAGCATACTAAAATGTGTGTATGTGTATGTGTGCGCATGCATGTTCATATATGTGTGTGTGAGAGTCTGAGAGAGACAGACAGAGAAAGAGAGAGAGATTTGGGCGAACTTGAATTTAATCAAGGAATCGAGAACATTTTCATTGCCAAGAGAATGAATGGGATTGCAGATATTTATATGATCAAAGGAATCAGTGGTAGTAATCATCCCACTGATACAAAGATGATCATCGGATTCATCTCCGACATCACTATTAACCACAACTACTGAACTGCCTACTCCAACCAACTCAAAATCAATTCCCGTCCCTGAAACTTCTGCATCTGGTTGCTCAGAAGTATCATTGCCAACAATCTCTGGCGCCGGTAAGTTCTCCGGCATGTTAGACCTCACACACACCCAATTCTCTCCCCATGACCAATCTGGCTGCCTTGCAGATGGGGAGAACAAAGCTATGATCCTCTCAGCAGCAGCAAGAGATTGGTTTTGAACAGGAGAACTACAAATCGTATATCCTGTTTGGGTGATTCCATTTCCGAGAGAGTCCCAAAGATCTCGATCTAAAATGCTCTTTGGGGAATTGGAAAATGGCTTCCTATCAAACACCAACCCTCTGAATTCATTGACAAAGGGATGTTTGAGCAGCTGCTCTGCAGTCCACCTCTCGGCTGGATTCCGGCAAAAGCACCTACCGAGAAAATCCTTGCCTTCATCCGACAATTCTCCGGGCAACTGCAGCATCTCGTCCATGAACCCGATTCGGTACATTGCAGAAACCGGGTCCAATACTTCCGGCCATGGCGGTTGCCCGGTTGCCATCTCCACCATCGTGCACCAGAGCGCCCAAACGTCCGCCGGGCGCCCCTGGATCTCCCCCCTGGCGACCTCCGGCGCCATAAAAAGCGGCGTCCCTGCCAATTCCGCCCTTTTCCTCCCTCCAGCCGCTGCCACCGCACACCCGAGATCGCCGATCTTCACCTCGCCGTCCTTTCCCATCAAAAGATTGCTGCCCTTGATGTCACAGTGCACAATTCCAATCCCATGGAGGTAGCTGAGGCCCTCTAGAATGGACCTAGTATGCCGTCGAACCTCCTCCTCCGGAATACGGCCGCCCCACCTCTGGATCTCGTCGGAGAGCGTACCACCGGGAAAGTATTCCATGAACAGGTTGTAGAAACAGTTGCCACCTTCAAAACTGACGTCCGCGCCGAGGCATTGGACTACATGCGTTGAAGAGAGGGAGCAGAGAATTGAGTGTTCTCGGCGCAGCCGAGCTGAATCCGCAAGCTCGACCGACTTGACTGCAAAGACTTCGCCGGAGGCATTGGCAGTGGCCAGCGAGACTGTAGCCGATGAGCCCCGGCCTATGGTGGCGCCCCTGCTCCAGCCTCCGACCATGATGCTGCTCTCTCTCTCTCTCCCCTCTCCCTTTTGGTTGTTGTTGCGCTGGTCTTCCAAGAAAGGCAAATTGAGGGTCGGGTTTTATAGAGTCGAAGAGTCGGCGTTTGGTTTGGGCCGTTCTCCAAGTCAGCCCGTC
Source organism: Brasenia schreberi (assembly GCA_036023115.1). Classification (NCBI taxonomy): domain Eukaryota; kingdom Viridiplantae; phylum Streptophyta; class Magnoliopsida; order Nymphaeales; family Cabombaceae; genus Brasenia; species Brasenia schreberi. The sequence continues at coordinate 808,676 of JAYKKT010000080.1, forward strand.
TAGTTGGTCGTCCAGATCATCACCAGACCCCTCCTATGCTGACCCTACACGTGTCAGCTTTAGGGTGAGTTGGCAGTTCTCCATTTTTAATATATTTTTATATTTTTTCCCTTTTTAGTTAAATAATTATTATGTTGAAGGATAAAGCTTCATGTTCTATCTTATGAATGGTTCCTACCCAGCTGACCAGTTCGAACCAGAACCACATGACCATAACCAAATCGATGACTTTTCCCGGTGGTGGTTCGTAAGTGGTTTCTCCTGCCATGGTCCGAAATCGGACAAAAACCCGAACCAACAGTTTGAATGGTTCCATTTCATACTTTTAATATATTTTGTACTTTTTTTCTTGTTTTTTATTCAAATTGAAAATGAAGCTTGCAGTTTCGAATTGTAATTCAAATGTCAACGAGATACGGTTTGGTTGCGGTTTATGGTTTTGAACGACTTAGAATCAACTGTTTCAAACTGTTGGTTCTAGTTCACAAGCCTAAACGAAATGATGTAACATGAAGAACAACACGGTTTTTTTCACCTTATTACATTAAGAAACTTACTTCGACAATTTCAATTTTTTTTTACAAAATTAGAATTATTACTCAAATTTATATTTTAATTATTTAATTACCTTTTTACCATTTGGAATGTAGGAAATTATGTAAATGCTTTGAAGTTATCATGGAACAGATCAGATCATGCTGTGGACAACTAACTTATTAGTTGTAAGCACATGGTGCAAGAACTTTACCATGTGGGGATTTTATTTGCAAACAAATTTCGTTGTGAAAATCATTTTACCATGTGGGGATTTTATTTGCAAGCAAATTTCATTCCATCCATATCGAACACATGACCTCCAACATGCAAGTCGACCACCTAGCCAGGTGAGCTATTACTCTTTGTGCACTCGGCTCTCTCCATTGGTTTAAACAAATGAATGCTTCTGAAAACTCATAGCTGCCATAGTTGTAAAAAGGCATGATTTGGGTCTACAAATAACTTCACTATTGTCTTGTGATAGAGTGTAATGTATGCGAAACGATACGCCCCTACGACTCTGTCATCCAACTCGGGTTTTAGCTCGCTGAACCAGTTTAAGCAGCAAACCGAGCACATCGACCATCCAGTTAAATATAGGATGAAAGAAAAGATTTCCGGCCACAATACGGCAGTCGGTGCTGGTGTCTATCACGCATTGGTGAGGAAAACTACTGTTCAATGACACTAAGCACCACCAATTACGGTGGCTAACCGCTAAGAGCAGACAAATCTGGAGTTTCTATGTTAAATCCATGATTAGAGCATACGTTTATGTATTACAATGTGTTGCGATAATAAATGTTGCGAGCGAGGTCACCACTCACCACGATATTATCCGAGCCACGTGTCCACCCAGATCACCTTTGATTTTGATTACGTAGGGATGGGATTTCGATTCTCGTTCATGCGCGAACGTCTGAATGATTTCGACGTGGAGCTGCCATCCCACGCCGAGGCACGATGATCTCATGAAGACAGCGTGGCGGTTTCACAGCCGTCGATTTCGTGTTCTTGCAAATCGAAGGCTGAGATTCGGGCTACGTATGTGGATATTTTCGTTCCAAGGATGACGTGTTAGAGCATGAGGAACGGGTCCCACTGGAACCGGTTCTTACACGGAGTCCACTCTCCACGTCGGGATCCACGAGTCCACTAGCTTTCAGTCGAGGTCGGTGGCCTGCAACAATACGTAGTCAGATAGCATATTCAAATATCTAATTTATCTTTTAAATGGGTGGTCTTAGCTAGAGGTAGCCGGTCCAGACCCGACTCAGTATTTCGAACTGGAACTGAACTGTTCTGGAAACCTACCGGAATTGGTGGATCAGAACCAAATCGGGAGCCTACCCGAGGTGGCTATGGTTCTAGCAAACGGAACCAGAATTGAAATTGGAACCGGCAATTTGAAACGATGTTTTGGTTTTCAGTTCCAGAATTCTACCTTTAATGCATTTCTTTTGTAAATGGATTCGAGATTAAACAGGACCCACAACCAGAACCAGTGTTGAATTAGACCGAAACCAATTAAACCGGAAACAGAAACAGAGAGGGGTGCTTTGGTATTACCGGTTGAGATTTACCCGGAACCGGCCAGGACTACTCCTAGTGATCAAACTATATAAAAGACTTTGAAAAAGCATGAAAATTGGATTTTAAAGGTTTATAATTACTTTAATATTCTTGTACTATTTCAAAAGCAACGCACTGTTTTCCATATGACCGTGGTTTCTAATGGGTATTGAACCTTCGACCTTCAAGTTGGAAGGCTTTTTAGTCGGTCTCCGGCGAAGGGAATCATGCTTCTGTGTGCATCATCATTTAGCACACTCGAAAAGGGAATAACTCACTGGCTATTGGATTGGCTCTCTGCTAAAAGGTAAGGGGTTCAATACCCCAGTGGGCCAACCCCTTAAGCCAGGCGAGCTATTGGAAAGGCTACTTTTATATATTTGTTAGTTTAGTCTTCTTTTGTATGACCATCTTCCAATATCTGCATTTGTTGTGGAAGTGATGGTTGAACAATCGGTGTGACGTACATAATTCATGTATACTTAAATTATGATTCCGAACTGTGTGTCTGCATGTGTGAGATTGAACTTTTAAGATCTCAATTATTTAAGTTAAAGTTTCTTATTTCAATTATTTGGAGCAGATCTAATTAGAAAGATTGGATTTTAGTAAAAATATATATATGTTTTAATTTACCGGAGTTTGCAAGTGGGAATGCGTTACATCATTTGTCCGCTGCAAGTAGGTCTTCTTGGTCGAGTCAATCAAGTCAAATGAGTCATACATGTTGACCTTGAGCTTGATCCTTTTTAGCTCAGGTCTTGAGTTCACATCGGAGTCGGTCCAGATCGAACCGGCATTTCCCTATAGATGGGTTCTAACAAGAAAAGTCTTTACTTGGTCTGTCGATCCCGAGTATGAATTCGAACCTTGATTCTTGACATGGTGCCAAATGAGTTGGTTCTACAAACCAGTTTGGATGCATAGAAGATCAACCACCAGAAAATAAATTTGATCTCGAAAACTCGAAGATCTCGAATCGGCGAATTGCTACAAATTGTGTTGAGAGAAAGGGTAATGAATGTGAATCAGTTCAACCTAATAAAAATATATATCTTCATTGTTAGATTGTTGCGATTGAACGATGAAAATGTTTGTAGAGATTTAATATGCATTAAATTGAGCATATACATGAAACTTCTTCCCTGAAGGCTGCAGTTGATCCAGAAATAAAAAAGAATCCCCATGAAAGCAAATATGAATCATCTGTGAAGTTAACATCCTCCTTTTAACACATAGATCCTTTAAAAAACAGATTGGTAGCAGCCCAAGAAAGACTCAGGTCAACAACAGAAAGTGAAACAAGCTAGCACTAGCACCGTGCTAGCTATCTCCAAGCCGTTAGATACAACAAAGTCATATAAACCTTTTGTGTAAGAATAATGTTAGGAATGTCGTTAGGTGGATATATATATATATATATATATATATATATATATATATATATATATATATATATATATATATATATTGAGTACATGAACCGAAATATATATGACATATAAGTGTCTCCTGAAGTATGTTCTGCACCAAACATGATATCTCAAATCTAAGCATCATGAACCAATTTTATAGGCACTGGAACTTTTAAATTGAAAAGATTAATCAGCAAATTTTGAAATTTCGCCTTAGGTCTAAACTTGTGTTGGGCGGGTCTCAACTTGTGTTGGGCGATCCTTGAAAGCCCATATCATGTATAAACAAAGTAAGACACAAAAAAATGGATTAGTTTTTTATTAACCTTTTCTGTATGAACACGAAATGACACAAAACAAGGACCAAAAGCACAAAATTGCGGTAATAAAGCACCTCACAAAAGTATGACCAAACTGCACCAGAGGGGGTACGAGCAGTTCCTGTTCCGTTCCAGTTTTGGTTCCATTGTTTTCGGGGATGGTCCAGTTCCAGTTCAGCCTACCTGGCCACGGTCCAACCAATAGCTAGTGACTTATACAACTGTACAAAGTTAAGGAGGCTTGGTTCTAACTATACTATTGTTTTTGACACGAAAGCCGTCAGAATACCATGCTAGTGAATTAGATTTTGTGTCCATCCGAATCTCCCATGAGAACCACCACATCAAACCCTAGAAGCTGAAAATGTAAACCATATATATCACGAGAAAAGGAAGATTGATTGTGTCCAGTCGAGTTCAATGCACTGTAACAAGCCCTAGATTGTGTTCTCCACAAAGCTAAATTTGACGTTCTTGGAGCGATAACTTGTGAATCAACCGCTTACACTTTCTTTTATCAGATTTTATAAGCTGAAGAAACTGAGAACGTTGCCTTCAAATGCATAAAACTCCATCTTTTGGCCCCAAAACAAGTTTGATAGTTAGAGTTCTGCTTATCTGGGCAAGCATATACGTTCAGTTTTTACGATAAAGAGCAAGAGTATTAGCTCAATGGAAGGGCGCTCTAGTGCTGTTGCTGCTTGTGGGGAGTTCGATTCCCGGAGGGTGCACGTGTGGGTGTGTATTAGGCTTGGTCCTCCTCTTGTAACCAAGAGAAAAAAACACTGCACTCAAGTGCAAATTATAATTTTCCTTTGAAATTAATAGATTTTGGATGATTTTTTTTCACTGATATCTTATGGGTCTTGTTTCAATTTGGTGTAAAAAGCTCTCAAAACTATGCCAGGCTTCATATATTGGAGATCATACACATTCAATTCCAAGAGGTTTTTGGTTTTCTCTCTAAAAGGTCACCCTGCTAACGGGTCTGGTTTTGAGGTGGGCTCAGGCAAAACCTAACCCATTGACACCCCTCTTACAGTTAGTATCAAGTATCAACTCTGTAGGTGGGTTCAGCCATGTATCCTTATCAAATCTTGGCAAAGATAAAGGATCTTTTTGGCAAAAAATACACTGGATTCAAAAGGATTCCCTTTTCTGGAGAATAGTAGGGATGGCACTATAGACCCAACACACGAGAACCCGACTCAACTTGACCTGAATGGGCTAGGGATTACCTGGCTTGAGTGGGTTGAGGATAGAGGTAAACACACACACACACACACACACACATACAAAAATTGTTGAGAGAGAGAGAGTTTTGGATCTTCAAAAATTGAGAGACCCAAAACAACGAATCTATTTAGGCAAAAGGTTCATAGCCATTGAAGGTGTTGAAATCCAAACTCAACCGTGCTACACCTATTAGGAGTCTGGGTCTGGTAACATGAAAATATGTCCTTAATGATATATAGATTTGGTTACGGTTTAGAGAACTTGCAAAACTGCATTAGACCAAATTTTGATTAAAATCAGCAATAAAGCAAAGGATTTATTTTTGCGTGGTTTGTATATGATAGATTGATCACTTTCTTGTCATTTTACAAACGTATGCTGAGTTACATGATCGAGTTCTATGAAAAAACAAAGTCTAGTATTGAGAAAAAGCTTAATTGTTGTTGTAGTTGTTTGAGTAAAGCTCTGTGTCAGCTTTGTTGTCCTGTCTACGCTGGCCTTCAGCACTGCTCAGAGGAAAACAAATGCTTTGGTCTTGGGATGCCTTCATTTCCAGGTTTTCACCAAACCCGATGCTTATTTCCTAAGCCATTCGAAATATCGTTTCGAGGAAGAGACCTCTTTGTAGGTAGAAGTGACCAGTGTTGAAAATCATGGGGTTCCCCGGTTCTGATCCTGGCGAGTCTATGTCCGGTTCATCCCGTCGCGCTGGGTTTAAACCGATCGAACAGGTCAACAAAGTCACTTCTAACTCGAAGGTCCAATCAGACAGCCCTTTTGTGTACATTTGGAAAAGGTAAAAGGAAGTGTAAAATGCAGAAAAATCAGTAGTTTTTGTCAATAGCTGACCATCTAGGGCGTAAGTTGTAAATCTCCAAGATCAAATGTATGAGCCAAATTTCGGGAGCTCAAGCTCCCTCATCTCTCTTTCTCTACGTCACTAAAACCTCCATGGTTTTAATGGCCACCGTCAATTCCATCTTCTCATATTCTTACCTCTTTTAATTCATTCGGTTGGGAGAGAGAGAGAACAAGAGGAAAACGACGCTCAAGGAACTCCTCTCTCTCTCTCTCTTGATTGTGGGGGTGAGTGCCCAAGGCCAATCATGCCGCCGGGTTCAAAGAAGAGGAGAGACGCTAAGAAGAAAAAGGGGACAGCTTTGCATGAGGGTGTTCCAGCTAACATTTCAGGTATATATTTTTCCTTTTCTATCATTTTTTCTCTCTGTTCCCCAAGCTTTTTATTAAATAATAGTTCTTGATTTCCTTGATCATTTATTGCTTTTAGACCAAGTTGGTGTTCGTGAAGTAAAAGTGGACGGAGAAGAGGGTGGTAGTCTTCTACTTGATTGCAATGTTTATGGTAATGAAGATGAGGCTTCTCCCATATCATCATTGGGTTCCAAACGTAGTAGCTCAAACTCAATAGCGGTGAACCACCAGCATTCTTCTTCTTGTGATTCGATCTGCGAAACGACGGAAACCGGCGAAGTTTCCAAGATGGAAGGCGAGGGTGAGAAATCGGAAGATACTGTCCTTGTTGAGGCGAAAAGTTAAGCAGTGAACGGCGATGAGAAGTTGGGAACTGAAAAAGTTGAGGTTGAATTTGTGGAGGCATCAAAGGATGATCAGAAGGATAGCAGTAGTTGTTCTAGCCATGATGGGAGGGGGAGAAAACCAGGGGCCATAGTGGGCCGAGCCGGCATGAACTGGAATCGTCTCAATCTTTTGGACTTCCGGATACCAACGGCATACTTAAGAAAAGGTATGATGTGCCATCATGGAAGACGTGCATGTTTGTGCGTATTGTAAGGGGGGGTAGAACTGTGACGTGCGCTGTGTCGTATTTCGCATATGCATTCACTCAGTGTCGGGGTTGGTCGTTCCCGACACGAACATGATATGAAAGCTAAAATTACTGGTAAGTTTCCGGACATGACACAAGCACACATACGGAAACCGTTTCATGTCTACCAAAGGTGACACGGGAAAAAATCAGACTGCCCTTATTGAGCCTTTTGCGTGCAAACAAAATGATGATCCTGATCCAAAGCACAAAAATTGCAGCCTCCCAAGTCATCGTGTACCTATTACCTAGATGCTGAATACCTGGAATCGCTGATCAATGGTCGGCCTTGATCTTTCTCGAATTAGTAGGAAGGCCAAGTTCTTTTCCCACTCTCGCTTGTGGTACCATCTTGCGCAACCATTCACAAAAGCGGGTATCACACCGATGCCAATTGCAAGTTTGAGTTTGGTAGGAGACGCTATCAGTTTACAGCGATATATCTATTATGCGCATAAACAAAACCAGTCTTGAAATCAACCATAGCTCGAGCTGACTAAACTCACCAAGAACCACAAGGAACCCTCAGATCCCCAGTTCGTCAGGTTCCTTCTTATATTGAAGAAGAACCTGATCGGAATCAGTGAACAACACCAGTTTCACTCCTGGTTTTAAAAGTGTTTTTTCCCAATGGTTCCCCTGCGTTGGTTTTGTTTTTTATTCAAAACAGAACGGGAACTGGAACCAGCCGAAATCTACTTTAGCTCCGGTTCGAGATCTCAGGCAAACCGGAAACCGCCAGTTCCACGGCATTCTGCGACCAACGGAGATGGCCTTAGCATAACCGCTTTATCGCGCAGGCACAACATTAACATTTTCTAGTTAACGTCTACGCATGTGTTCTAATTTATAACAAGCAAAAACTTCATCTTCAAGCATACTGAAGGATATCACAAGCGTATTCACATGATAATATTTTTTGGGTATTGGCCACATGAAAATATTTACATCAGGAAATAACACGATTATCTTTAGCAGCATATTTTATATAACAGTGTAGAGTCTATCGAGGTAAAACAGCTTCAGTTTTGGAGAAAAAACTAACGCCATCATTCGATCCTTACGCTGCCTCGGCAAAGCCCACCCTCAGATTGCCATAGTCGAATACCGTGTGGTAGACACCCATGAAAACATCTCCCAAAATCCTGCACAACGACAGCATACAATTTAACAACGTCGCCTCAAGGGCAGTAATAAAATGCCATCACCATCATAGAAACAAACTGATGTTTTATGAAGAGAAGCATCGCACCAGAGAGGGCCACGAGGAGGAGGCACATCCAAAGCAGTAAACCCGCTGATGCACTGAGCAGCGGCGCCCTCACCCACCTTAAGAATGTACTGTTTCCCACGGAAGCAAACAGAATCAAGATCAGTCACACAAAACACCACATATGGACACATGCTTTCCCTACCTACTGATCATGTACCAAACCAAAGCAAAGCCAAGCTTTTTCTCGCACTAACTGGGATCATCCCCTTCCACTGAAGTGATTAAACAAAATCTGTCTGTGTCAGCATTCAACCCTAAAAAGCAAGATCATGTTTCTAACACCTTACAAAGGGAAGACGATCCTCCAGAATTTAACTCAAATTTCTCATCAACACGGCCGATATCAATGATGGATGAAGGGTATCACTAAGCAAGATTTCAGCGCAGTGACATATCCAAGGGTGGGGTCTCTATGCTCATGGCAGAAGGAGGTGGTGGGTGCAGATGGTAGTGCAAAACACGTTCCGTGCCTCTAAACCAAATGAAGCTAGACAGACCTATTTGATCGAACCACTTTTGGTCCGAAACCTTAAGGGTTGCTTTTCCCAATAAATTAACTGGATGAGCTCATTGGGGTTAGTAGGCCAGGCTTTAAAAGGAGGTATTTTCTAACTGAAAACAACAGGAATTGATTACGAATCAGTTCATATGGTAATTGAGAGTACCTGTTCTGGGGTAAGGTCAAAAGTCTTGCCTCCAATAGTGAATGAAACGTTTGGCATGTCAGACAAGCTGTTGCAGTCAACAGAAGACTCGCCCATGGGGCTCGGCAGCCGTTCACAGAGCTGCATTTTCAATGATGGCCGAATTAGACGCCAGCTGCCACAGAAGTTAGAAACAGAAGTAACAAATGCTTCACCTGATTGATGTAGTTCATTATCTGTTCCTGTGACTGGTTCCTCCTGATCTGATTTTGCATCCAGACGACTGCCATCTCGCAGGCAGTGCACATCGAGTCACTCTTTGCAGTAGGTTTCTCCACGTTTTCCTTGTCAACCACACTTTCGATCACCATGCTGTGAAACCAAGAGCAAAATCCAATTCTTTAGGTAAACTCACAACCAGATGCAAGCAAAACATCCTGCGATCATTTTGTGAACAAAGTAACAGAATAAAGAAGTTAACCTGACATCGCGAGTGCCATCAAATTCACAAAGACCAACCTTAGAACAGATTTTCCGGGGTTGATCCTGCACGAAAAGTTGCATAATAAGCTTCAACGGCCACACCATCATGAATAAACTGTGAAACCATATCCTTCTCAACAAAGATAAAGACTTTTGGTGCAGCCTGGTTCTGCCACATATGAGAACCTAATTACTGCCGAACATGACATGCTTCGCCTATTGAATGAGAGTCGAAACATTATCTACTGATAACAGTTATTTTATCAAGTTTCAGTCATATCTAGTCAATCATGTACAAAACCATTGTGGCTTATTATGTAACAACGGTGCATACATTACATGAAACTAGAAGAGAATTCAATTTGCAAAAGTTGTTACCACTATTAAACCATTAAGATGTCAATATTTCATAAAATGTCCTTTGACACGGAACTAAACTATCTCTAAGTTGGAATTTTGGGAGACATGATTTAAAATAATAAGTGAGAGGAAGTATTCCGGTGCAAAGTGCCAGAGTGTCGACATAGGCGGGAACCCCAGTAGAAGTGCTCGTGCAACATATTAAAGTGAGCTTTCCTTAAACCAGCTTGCAGCCCAAAACTGTATAAGAGCAAATTGCTGCTTCAATGATTGCATACCTCAGATAATAACATATCCAAAATCACATCTCCATACTGAGCAACAACTGCTTTACACTGCTGACTGACCACGCCTGCTGCTCCAATAGCATGATTGATTTCAGCAACTATACCCTGAAATACAAGATAATACATCAGCTCATGAATTTAACAGTTAAAATAATCAATTTAAAGTGAGCACGATACAGAATCATAAAATTATTTCACAGTGCCATGATGATACGGGAACAGAACATTTTTGCATGTATAGTTTTTTCAAAAAAGTATATCACATCATTATTTATACTAACCAGGATTGAGAGAAAATCAATTAGATGAAGCAACTGTTAACAATATATCCAAACATATTAGTTCCGCTCGGAGCACACTAGTGAACGATGAAGACCAACTCAGAGCACAGGTGATGATAAGAGAGAGGACCACTTTCAAGGCATACATATAAATCTCAAAATAGTATCCGACTTAACTATACCAGAAATAGACCATAATTTAGAGAAAACAAATTAGAAAAAGCAACCATTGACAAATCGGTGCAACATAATGTATATGTATGTGTATTAGTTATATGTTGTATACGCGTGTGTGTGTATTAGTTATTTACAACAGCATTTTGTTGTATTTTCTCATAATGACAATAGCATTGAGACATAAAAAAAAGGTCCTCCTCACAACAAGCATTTATATACTTTCCCTTGTCTCTCCATATATATAATCCCAAAGATATATAGAACCTTAGCAAATATCCTTACCTAGATCAGTCGGGATGTTCAATCCTTAGTACGTCATATCGGTCTTGCCATAAAATTTCTCAAAGACAACAGAAAAATGAAGTATTTGCAAGAAAACCCACAATTGGAGAAAGAGCGCCTAACAAATGTTAGATATAGACCACATATTCGTTCAAAAGACATCTTGGTGAAAGACACGATGCTTTGCAGTTTGCACCTCACATATGGAGAAAATCACATCTCCTAACTTAAAGTGCTTGGTTATGCAAACATATCCACATACCGTTGGGCCAGCAATCAAAGAAGTTCCTGAGTCAGCAATTGCTGCACAACCTCCTGAACAGAATCCTAGAAATTAAAAAGCATTTCCGTCAAGCCACAGTCTTGAACATAAACAACGCTCACCACACACCACTTCCCAAGAGTATGCAACAAACCCATGCATAGCACAAAATCGATTACCAGTTGTTTGGCCATCAACAAGGACATCACCCATATCAAACTGGCAAAAATGAAAGCAGTGTCTTAGACTTGAAAACATATCATACCTTCTCTCTGTTAAAACTAGAAACAGGAGAAGATCTAACAAAGATCATATATTACCCACCTGCCAGTAGCCCTTCTGAGTGACAGGCACATATGTGTGCTCACCCTTAAAGTGACTAGGATCAACCCCTCCAAATACAATTTCTCCTCCTTCCTCATCTTCGGTATTTCGGTTGAACCAGAAAGAGAAGACAGGCTCTTTCACAAGGCCTTGTTCAACCATATTGTACCTGCAAGACATGCATCCATCATTATGTGGATTAACTCACCAACAAGCACCTTTATATAAGTTCATTTTGATAATGCAAATAAGAAGATGATCCTACCAAAGAGGAATGACATTGCCAACTGAGATTTCCTGGAATCCTAGACCGAGGATACCATCGAACTTGGCAACCAAGAACGTGATACTAGGCTCTCTTGTTGCCTCAATGAGAACCTGCAGAAGACGGAACGGGTAAACGTATATAACTGCAACAAGCATATCTCAATCTGTCGTACAACAAAAATATAATATGCCCAAGAGCATTTCTACCTGATCCTTCACAACAAGGTCACCCACTTGAACGTGATCTTGACTTAAGAACCCAGAAATGGATCCCGTCCCATAGTGGATATCACAAGACTTGCCTAAAGGATTAACAAACAAAAGCTTCATAAGTACTCTCTTAGCATCTAGAGGCATAATCTATTTTATTACCAACAAACTAATAACAACAATACTCACAAGTGTAACTTTCAAAACAATGAAATCCACAAACATAAGGGATGGTGCATGTGTTTTCCCTGATTCATAAGGGAAAGAGAACACTTGCATGAGAGTTTAGCTTCGTAGCTCCCACAAAATCCTTTACCTCTACTTCTTATCAAATTGACCTTACAGTTTAATAACCTGGAATTTGTGTTATTAAGCATTCACTCATAAAGGCCTCTTAATACCTAGTTTCATCATGAACATGAATTTTACAAGACGCTACATCAAAATAAACATATTCTCCTCCCTTTCCTCAAAGCATGTATTCCCATTTCCCGAAAACCAACCGGTTTCTAATAGCCGAAACAAAAACTTCTATGACCTATGCAACTTCATGCCTGAGGGGTAATCGCAATCCCCCAGCTAAAAGAATCAATCTTGGATGATGTGGAACCATTTACTTGTTATGCAAGTACTTAAAAGATGATTGCAATGAACTCCACATAACTATTTCAACTAAAGGTCATACAGATATAGACATACATATATATCAAGTACAACTATTGTTCAACCAAACCGCCCAACCAAAGAACAAGAATGACAAAACTACAGAAAACGCATACGCAAAGTACAGTAGATAAACCAAAAAAGAGTAATCACGCACCGTTCTTCTTGAACGTGCTTGAAAGGGAAGACTTGTACTTGGAATGGAAGTAGCATGCTACCTACAAACGGAGTAAAGATGATGCATGAAAACTCCGTCCTTCACATATACGATGAACTAAAAGATACATTCAAGGTAAGCCCACAAGCGCATCTCCTAACGCCAGAAATACCGACGAGCTTAACTCCAACACAGAGATAAAGCATCAAAACTGGAAAACCACATCGAGCAACATTTTGCAATGACAAAATAGCTTCAGCATACATATGAAAAACTCCAAAATATAGAAGCGGCAGGGTTATCAAACTCCACCTTTCCGACTCATAATCCTATAACTATCAGAAATAAAACACCACATGAACCGAAACAGGTAAGGGTTTGAGACTGTAGAACCGGGGGAAAAAAACTGTTGCGTGACGAACATGCACGGAGCGGAAATTCGTATTCTTCAATGTTTGAAATTTACAGAAAAGTAAGTTTCATCGTAGAGATGGTCGTGGTTATGAAGTATCCCGAACCAACAACATACAAAGCAAGCTAAAGGACAAGCATAAACATAAAAAGCAAAACAAAAGGGAAAACTTCAGAAGTTATTACTTTAATCGTCAAATCGCCACCTTGATTTTCGAAATGGAATCCAAAACAGTATCTTCTACTAGTTCTCCTACGGCAAAGAATGATGAAAGTCCTAGAAAGCAAAACCCGAAAATTTTCTCAACTTGTTCGTCTCTAGGTCCTTCAACAATCTCTTCGGAAGGAAAATCTACCATAACTAGACTGAAAAAGAAACGATTAGACATTACAGAGGGAAACAAAGAAGACAGAAATCTCAGAAGAGAAACTTACTGAAAGGTAGCACTTGGTCGAAGGAACCCACAGATTGGAGCTCCCGGTGTCGAAGATCACCGTAAACTTCTGAGCGGGCGACCCTATACCTATCTCCCCAAAGTACTGAGCGTCCATGTAGTTCTTCAACGCGATGATATCAGAATCACCATCGCCGGCAAGACTATTCCCCCGGAGACCGTACTTAACCCTCGCCCCGGCATCATTAGGATCCTTCAACGCGATCCGGTGCGCGAGCAGCTGGTTCTGATCGAAAGGTCTCTTCTTCAGGCCGATCCTCACCAAACCCTCGGCCGAAACTTCTGCGACGAGGATCGTCGCCAGGAGCAGCACAACAGACAGCGCTTTCCGATCGTTCGCCATCCTACCTGCAAAGAAGAACGTCATATTCCAGCAAGAATCGCCTGGAAGGCAAGGACAACCCGGCTAAGAAACGAAATCGTCGCCCTTCGGCAAAGCTTACCTCGGAAGAAATGGGGAGAGAAGAAAGCAGAGTGGGCGAGATATGTGAGGGGGGATAATAAATAGTAAACGACGAGGGTAGTTTCGTGAGTGTCGTCGCTATTTTTACGCTTGAGGACGAAAGTGTCCCTATTCTTTCATCAAATTGGAGAGGTTGCCCTTTGTTCTGCATTTAAGCGTCTGTTAGAGTATTTTTGGTGGTGAATACACTTTCATCAATTGATAATTTGTTGGCCCCTTTGTGGTAAATTAGTAAAATATTTTGAGGGCAACAACCTTTTGGAACTAACTCAGCTATCGGTCGTTACGTGGTGGAGGTACGGGTGTCGACTCATTTCACCCGTTCGATGATCGTGATTTCATACTGGCCGTCGGATTGCATCGTGGTGTGTCGACTTCCCAACGAAGTGGAAAGTTGTATTTTTTTATTTTATTTTATGGAAATTTGCAATACCACGCCCAAGTATCATCTACGTAGAAAATACCTTTAACTGATTAAATATTATCAACTTTAAAATATATAAATACTTTTCAATTTGGAAATACATGGAATTGGTGATTCCAATTTGGTTTGCCAAGAACTTGAGCTGTGACTAGACTGGGAGATTCCTGGTTCGAATATGGTTTCACTCGATAGTCGGGTCTGTAACGAGTGGGTGGGAACTATGCATACCTATACCTAGTCCTGACCTGAACCTTGACACGATAGATACACGTTCGACCGACCGGGGCGGGAAACACCGGTCCCGGTCGGTTTGAGGTTGTGCAGGCCGGATCAATATTGTTTAGAGCAAGTTTAAGGCTGTTTATAACGTCGGACATGCTGAAAGTCAATCTAGTGATATTCTTCCTTTGCTACGGTCAGATATTTACATCTCTAACTACATTCATCCATTAAAAGTCTTTTTAATCAAGAAAATAATATAATATTATAGGTGACTATATTTATGTTCATCCTTCACTTCTCCAGGCATGAGTGCTCTTTTCGTAGAAAGTGATGCTAGTTTGAGGTTTGGTTGGGTATATGGTTGCCATTTGACGAAATGTAGCGATTGCTTTGCATGGTTTACTGTTTGGTTGTATATGGGGGCGGTGAATTGGATGACAGTCTGAATCGGGCTGAAGATAATTGCCAATACTGTGAACAGTAAGATATTGCACGTATTTTATATATATATATATATATATATATATATATATATCATAATAAAAGATCATAAGTTATTAAAAAAAGTTGATACCAACAAAGAAAGATGGGATGAGAGAGACACTAAGATGTTTTACACATGTAAAAATACAAGAGGATGAAGCCTAGACAGAAAGATATAAACTAAAGGATATATATTTTCAGAAAAGGAGAAGAAAACTATAAGTGTTAAAAATATTTTGGAGTTAACTGTTAATTTGATACGGTGGAGACAAAGAATATATATGCTTTTGTGATTGAGAATCATGAAAATAGCAATTCCACACATTATACTTAAAATACAATGCCACTGTACATTGTTTGATTGCAGCCACATGACTTCAACATCTATGCTTTTCTACTCTCCGCGATGCCCGTAGCTATCTCTTCCCTTCCAACGGCACAAGGGAATCACTAAGTCCGTTGGATTTAACATTAATTAAGTTGAGTTTATTAAATTTATGTGCATTAATAACATTTAATTAATTTTCATATCTCAAATATTCAATTGATGCATCGTAAAAGGGACAAATTCATATTAAAGAATGAGACAAACTGACATATACTTTTAAATGATTGACATCTAATGAATCTTGATTCAAAGAACTTAAAGAAGATATGCTAAACTACACAGGCACACGCCTGACCGGAAATTTTCAACACTGTCTATGATGACGCTTTAGCACCATTGGTGCACGCAGCAGCAGAAATCGAGAAGAGACGGGAAACCAATAACCCCCACTTTCCATCCTGCTGACCATCATCAATCGTAGTCAGACAAAGGGTTATCTGTAACGTGAAATTGTTATCATTTAAATCAAGATTAATACTGAAATAGCATATGTGTATATATATATATATATATATATAGAGAGAGAGAGAGAGAGAGAGTTGATCTTGGTTCATGTTGATCATGAACTGGCAACAACCAAACACTGTTCTCACATGGAACGAACGTATATTACTTGATGCACATACGGTTCTTGTACCTTCTTTCATAAGGGTAGGGTCGTCAACAGGTTGGATCTTCATCAGACCCAGTGTAGATCGTGCTACGGGTTTGTTGGATTGTTACTTTCGGATCTGGGTTGGATCCGACTGAAAAATAACGGTGCAAATATTCTAGAAGAAAAGTATAACAATGCTAATCGGTGGCTACTTTCGGGTCGTTACTTTTGAACTCAAATCAGAACTGTCCCAAAACCAGTGGTTCTAAAACAAGATAATTGAAACGGACTCCAAAACGTTTGTTACCGATCCAAGTTTTGAGCTAACCTGAATCAAACGTATGCCAAAGATTATAAATTTAATGTAAATGGTGCAGCCTGCACGGTATCCAACCTACGTGTTTCACTTTTCCAAGACAAACACGAGAGATGACACAACGCGACACGATCCAAAAACACAAAATTCCTTCCAATTCAAAACCCAACACAAATATCAAGACAGACATAGCATGAAAGTTTGTATCCGTGTTACTCTGGTCCTGCTCAGGTTGACACGTTTCTAGAACTGAGACACGAAACGATTATGATCCACATTAAGAAATGGACACACTATCATCTAGCATGCACGAGAAACAAGAACCCCACTTGAATTTGAGATGACTACCCACAAACCCTTGGCTTGTAGTTTCATTAGAAACTAAGTCAATCTGTCATTGGGTGAAAAACTCATCAAACTGTGTTGATGTTGGTCTGCAATGAAGTTTGCTTTGTTAACTGATTCAAATTGTGCTAACTTGCAGGTTGTGACTTCGATACCCGGTTTCGGAAGTTGCTGGGTTCAGGTTCAACCAGCGATGCAGGGGCCGCCTATTCCCTCTGGTCGACCCCCCGGGGCAGGGATTCGGCATGCGCAAGTGGAAGGCGCGTGCCTACCAGCACTTAGCATCCTTGTTAGGGAGCAATTCAGTCTTAAAAAACCCTTTCGCAACCAACCTTGCTTTATATCATTTCATGCTACCATCCCCCTTGAGTCCTATCAAGCCATCTCTAAAGCATGTCATGACACATCATTTCTACGAGACCCAAAAGCTAAAATGAGGCACTTCAACAACTTCATAAATGACCTGTCTAAAGAAAATATAAACATATGAGACAGATCTTAAAAAAAAAGGAGACTTACGATCCTGGTAGATGGCAGCTAGAGGAAGCCATTGGTATGAGAGATCTAAGCTAGATGGCCAAGGAGAAAAGAACCATTCGGGTCACGAAGAACAGTGACTCACTCGGCGTCGGGTAAGATTCATAAGTTGGAGGTCATGAGTTTGAATACATGAGGCATTTACGTCATGCTTCAGCCTTTTCATTCAACCAATAAAACGTGAATATCCGGTATGAGGGATCTATTACAAGGATTCTTTGTTTCAATAAAACTTGATCATGTCACACTAACAATTAACTCAACATAAACTAGATCATTCTTTATTTTTCTTCTAATATTTTATGGTCTTTTTCTTCTTTTAGGATTTTCATAATCTAGTTTCTCATACTTTTTTTATTAGTGCTTCCTTTAGTCGTCTTTCTCATCTATTTATGTCATTCTCAATTTGTTTCTAATAACTTTATTACGTATATAATTACTCATTCATCTTAACATCTTCATTTCCGTCATGTGTATCTATTGTACATGTTGATAATAAACTGCCCAACACTCGTGATAATAAAGCATGTCATATCGAATTGGTACTCTATAATATTTACCTTCCAACTTTAATAGTATATTCTTCTCACATAAAATATTTAATGCTCATTCTAACCAACCTACGTTAATTCTATTAATTGTATGTATAATATCTCCATCAAATTGTTTATCATCACTTTGAAAAGTTGATCTTTAAGTATTTAAAACTTTTCTTAAACAATCCTAATTTTTATATCATTTTAGGTAAACATACAAACCTGCTTCACTAAAAAAAAATAAGTTCCCTTCACCCCAAAAGAATTCCTGAGTCTGCCGCTGCTAACAACAAAGGAAAACACCCACAGATTGGTTCCCCGTACTTCCATGACACGGACACAAAGTCTCGCAATTGATACTGACATATATGTTTTACATTATTTACATATTAATTCAATTATAGTTTACTGAACCTCTTAAATTCTTCAGTAAAATACTTCTTCAGCTTCGCGTCCTTTGTTTTCCTTCTAGCCCCCACTTGACGAGCTGGCCTGGCTGATCAACCATTTTGTCACCTCGCTCTGTTGGTGCATTGGCCGGTTTAGATCATCCTGGGTGCTGATAAAATACAGACTTTTTGATGTATTAAAATTTAAATACGATTTATTTAATGAATAAAAATATATTGTTCTAAACCGACGTGCTACCGTCTATGTGAGTTGAAAAACGTACAGTCCAAGACAAATCTAGTCTTCGAGAGAGATGGTGCGCACGTTGGACATGGTCCACATTGAGTACGGATCGCACTTGGAAGTACCGAGTAGTCAAGAGTCCAATACAATACAAAAGGATCGTCCAATGGATGTGGTCATCATACGTCAAATCCTAACCGTTAGATTAAGTGCCATTAGATGGCTAATATCCCTTCCGAGGAATGCAATTGAAAGGGAAGGAATAGGATCTGTCTCGGGCCGTCTGTGCTTAGGTTATATAATGATCCCTCAGAAAAAACCAGCACTTGGATGGATCAAGTGGTTCTGCATTTCTTCCCCTTAAGCCAGGTCTTGAGTTCGAGACGAAAGAAGTAGTGCTAGCACAGTTTACCCTGTGCGGAGACAAGACAGCTTTAACCGCATTAGTGATTGTTTTTGAGGGCCACTCAATACGGTTGGTTTGGAATGAAAAAGAAAAAAGAAAGAGAAGATTGATCAGTCGATGAGACGAGCCTCGGCATGACGAGACCAATCCCTATTCAACCAAAATCCCACCTCTCCAGTAGCGGATCTAGGAATTTGTTTCAGGTGAAACAAATAGGGCGATGCAACTGTTTAAGGTGGGACAAACTATGTATTATAGTCATAAATTAACGGTAGAGCCATCGTTTTCGTTCATTAATAAATAGGGCGATGCAACTGTTTAAGGTGGGACAAACTATGTATTTTTGAAAACATTCATGTCAATTTAGAGCGTTAGTTCAACCGCAGGGTGCTCTATCACCATTGCTGGTGGTGGGGAGTTCGAATCCCAATGGGTAACAAAAAGAATTTGAATATGTTAAGGTGGACGAAGCGTGTCCACATAACAAAAGATGCATAATAAAAGATAAGTTCCTTAATGCAGCTGTTAAAGAAGATTTGGTATGACAATTATAGAAGTAAAAGTGAATGATACATCTTGAAGGTAGTTTGAGCATTTAAAGATGTGAACAGTAGAGTTACATGAGAATGTTGAGAAAATAGAAGGTGAACACTTTTAAAAGATGTGAACAATATAGCAACGTCAACTGAAACATGATCTCACTTTCTTGAACTTAAATGCTAATGACATAAGATTAAGCTCGATGACGCCTACGAATTCGTGTCGCCGGACCTACATTGTGAGAGAACAGGCTTGGTTTTGGTTCTGGTTGGTTTTGCTGACCCCGATCCAAACTGATAACGACTGCACCACACCATTAACGCCTCTAAGCCCACCTAACTACACTCTAATTAAGCTGGTTCGTCATGGAAAATTTCACATATTAATGGCCAATAATTCAGAAACTGTGACGGAAGTGAGGTGCTCAGAAAATTCACAATAAATAATCTTTTATTATTATTATTAGCCAGATGATGTTAGGCAAACCAACTACCAGTATAAAAGATTTAAGTAAGCTCAAATAAAAAAAGTTCAGTCTCGGTAGGTCATCCTTCCGGTAAAACCTATTTTCAGAATGGCCAGATTAACCAGGGTTTGGCGTTTACCTCCTCTTCTTAAGCACCACTTACATTGAAATGCTTTAAAGGGGCCCAAAACTTCAAATTGCACGCATCATGCATACGCTAGCTATACGTACCTCTTTACGTATATACAGCTTGTCTGCGTCGGAATACTCTTAGATGGGGAAGCTGATTATTGCGAGAGCTGACAATAATATAATAATTTCCATCCTTCTACAGAGGACAAGGAGTCTTTGTTTTTCTTTTGGTTGTCTAAACTCACATTTGTGGAACCAAGAATCTTTTTGGGTGAGGTGCATTTGTATGCCGGGTAAAACACACTTGTATTTCATGTTCACAAAGCATTTTTATTTTCTTATATACAATGGTGAACTCACCTTTTTTTAGATTTAGGGTGTGGTGCATTTGTATGCCGGGTAAAACACACTTGTATTTCATGTTCACAAAGCATTTTTATTTTCTTATATACAATGGTGAACTCACGTTTTTTTAGATTTTGGGTGAGGCACATGTCACACCTCACCCTAAGTGAGTCTGCGGCTGACGAACAGAATCACACAAGAACCTCTCACTAATATGGTTCAAGGTGGGTCTGGCTACTATGGAATATCCACACTAATCGAACTCGAGACTTTGCTTAAGGGAGACAAGTGCCAAACCACTTAAACCAACCAAGCATTACTATCAGTAGCAGATCTATATTGAGCCGAGACGGGGAGTTCGCCCCACCCAAAATTTCGAAAATCAATTTAAAGTCTATAACATATGGTGAGATCCATGAGCTATAATACATAGTTCGCCCCACCCGAAGGGTTAATCACCCATCGCTACTGGTTGGTATCTTTAACTAGACTTCGTGCTTAGGCTTAATTGGGAAGAGGAGCTCTTGCACGATATCAAGCAAATGGAGACGGTATTTAACTCTTAGATGACGAAATTCACCAACTTTGATTGTGAAGGAGAGTGGAAATTCTACTGGAATGAATATAATAGCAGCATGACTCTGACGTCTTTAATTCTACCACTAATTTCTTATTCACCATGTATGACATGATAGTTTAACAAACGCTAGTATGCAGGCAAGCTTTGTTGAAACCGGTGTTCTCCCGATTATTTTATGCACATCAAACAGACAATAATTGAAACCCCTACAACTTCTACTTCCTGAAAATCCGGTTTGCTGACACACATATATATGTGTATGTGTATATATAATTTTCATTGTGCTAAGTTTTCTGCTATATTATCATTTAACTCGAAAACATTATAACAACAACCAAGCCTTTTCCCAAACTAACTTGAAAACATTCTAATATCAAATTTTATCATTTCCTTCCATTCACCATAATTTTCTCAGAATTGTGCATTAATAATTTTTTTGAGTAATGAGGCTAGATAGTGCATTGACCTCTGACTTTTTTATAATAAAGTGCCTTGTTCGTTGATTATAAAATAAGAACAACCAGTCATGAAGAAGTGTAGGCATCAATAATTTGGTGGGTGGTGACGACTGAATACCAAGTACAGATTTGAAAACCTATTTTTCTAATCCATTGACCAATAGAGGAACAAATACTGTCTGTCTGTTGCTCGTATTTATAAAAGAACAAAAATACTTTTTCAAAAAATTGTATCTATCATTTATGTAGTGGACTGAAAGAAAAAGGTCGGAAGGAAAGTCAAAGAGCTCACTTTTATCCTCTTTACACAAGAAATCAACTGCTACGCAGATAAGCACAATCTTCAACATGTCCACTACATTTCACTGCGACTAACAACAATCTCTAGTTTTCATGTCCAATCTATGTCGCTCGGCGAGCTCTTCGAGTCGGATGTCTGATGTTCATAAAATATTTGAGCCAAATAAACATGAACAATTCAAACTTGTTGATTCATTCGTATAATAACACTCATGGGAACAATCTGTACACAATTTCCCTTTCTACGAGGAAGAAAATCCAGAAACTTGTTTAATTCGTGCAAATTCATGAACTGAAAAATGAAGAAATTGGAGCTAATTCTCTTCAAAAATGGTCTCTTAAGTATAAAAGAAAAGAAACCCAATCATAAGGATGATGTATTAATGATGGTAATAATCCGGCCTTCAATTCCCTTGATCTAAGAAAGATTCTGCCTTAGAGAGCTATTGCTGGTGTTGTCGGTAGGACTGTTTTGTTGGGAATTTTGTTGTGTTATGATCGAAGTAATTGCTGCTGCCAATGCCGCTGTGAAGTTGGGATCTGTTGTGATGGCACTCACTGCCTCTGTCAGGGATGGATGCTGCTGTTTCAGTTGTGCGGCGATTGCAGTTTTGAGGCTGCTGGAGACCTGCAGACCGGAGAATTTCGATTGGCTGGAGATGGATTGACCGAACAATTGAGCTGCCAACGCTCCTGTAAATGGCTGTGTTGCATTGCCATGTTGAAGATTGAATGGCATCAAAGCCGTCTTCTGGATGCCTAATGGCGCCGACTCGGTTAGATCTAAAGTTACAGTGGGGAATGGAGCTGAGGCAGAAATAGTTGCCATGCTTGTGGAACAAGGCAGCAAAGTCCTAGCCAAGAAGCTTGAATTCATGAACCCATCGGCACTGGGCATCGAACCGGAGAGGAGCATGCAGGCAGCAGCAGAGGTAGTCGATGCCATAGCCATGGCTGCTGGAGGAAGAGGGTGACTGTGATTCCCTTCATAAGTAGTTATAAGAATTGATTTATCTTCTGCACACCTCTGCACTTGTTTGCGTACCGGGCAGCCTGCGGCCATGGTGCAACGATAATAAGCCCGCGGGCATGGATTCCCTTTAGCCATTTTCTGCCCATACTTCCTCCATTGACATCCATCTGCTAACTGAAACAGTAGAAACCATAACTAACCATCAACATATATATACACAAATTGTCAATAAGTCCTCTTAATATTGGCACGCTAGTTTTTCATTGCCGTATGCATGACCACCTGAACTAATGATTAATACCAATGAAGCATGAAGTATAATTAATCGCAAATACAGGTCATATTTAAAATACCAGTCTTATCATGAATATCTATAATCACATTCTAATATTCCAATGCAAAATCCATGCCGAAAATTTAAAGAACACGGTGAAAATTCTTACCATCGAAGCTTCAGATTTCGCCCGGACAGAAACTCTAGCCTTCCTCATTGTAGCTTCTGCGGCTTGCTGATCAATAGTAGCAATCTTTGGGGTCTGGTTCAAATCGGGGGGCTTTGCCCAACCTTGTGAATTAGCCCTGTCTGGGCTCTCCCCTCCCAGATGATCAGGACTATGCACAGTTGCGATCTCCCTGGATACCACTTCCATGTTGCTTGGCGAATCTGACCTGTTGCGGCTTTGTTCTTCTGATGAGGATTGCAGGGTCTTCTCAGTGTCTGGGGCACCGGATGTCGGACTGGGGTCGATGAATTGCCTCGGCATGGTTGACCTCCCTCCCGATTCTATGAGTTTGGCTCCACCAATCTTATCTTCTTCTCTCTGATGTACAGCAATTGCACAAAGAATGAGTTTGGTATCATGTTAATCTACTTGAAATCAATATCTTTCATTTCTTTCACTATCATCAACTAATCTAATGGTTTTCCAAACATGATGTAGAAATCATTGATGTCACCTAAGGCTTTCCCCATTAATTTCATCTCCTATTTACTTTTTTTTTCCTGGTTGGTAAATTAAAAGATTCTAGCTGTCTCGATTAAAGAAATACAAGATGAAAATGCTGAGCTTATTTCCTTTCATACATTTATTCGAATTTTTTGGCTTTAATTATCTGATTGTTTTACCATTTAATTAGAAAATTAAGCAAAAGATACAGAGACAGGATTGGTGTGTGATGAATCAACCTGCTCTTGAACACCATCAGGCTTAAGATGATTGTCATGCTGTGTGAGCGACTGAACTTGCATTTGCAGGGCTCTGTATTCGGTAGTCACTTGATGACACATTCTCCTCAGCTTCCGATTCTCTTCGTTCATTCGATGTACCTCGGCTTTGAGCAACAACAGCTACATGGAAGATCGTATTTCTTTAGATTTTAATTAAATCGTCATAAAATCATTTTATCACTTTATTTAAAGCTGCATATCAAACTGAAGTTTTGGCACTCATTGAACGCAGAATCAGATCGAATTACATTATTGTCAAGTATTCTACGTCGGCAAGGATCTAAGACAGCTGAAACTCACCTCATTCTTAGTATTATGCGCTTCTTCATGATTTGGAGACGCACTATCATCCACCATCGATTGGTCGCTTCCGGTATTTGCGGTACGAAGACGTAGATCAATCTTATTCAAACAATGAAAAATAATTATTATTTCACTGATCATCCACACTACGAATAAGAACAAACAAGCACGTAAAAATACGTTACAGCATACACGTATATGTTTATGCATATATGCGTATATATTTATGTAGATAGATAGAGAGAGAGAGAGAGTTCTTCTCAAGAATATTTCACAGTCAATAAACCAAAAATTGGTTTATTCTCAATATGCTGGTTAAGATGTATAATATCTCAACTATCCCAACAATCTAGCTCTCAGAAATCTCTCTCTCTCTCTATATATATATATATATATATATCAATCTGTCTATGAAGGATCGAAATATCTTTCTCGTTCAACCACTTTTAGTTTAGCATATGAGTTCAGTTACGATTCCTCATCGATATGAACTCGCCGATCAAACCAAGATATTATTCTTCCAATTTTCTCTTTCTGAACAACTAGACCCTAAGAAAACATGAAGTGCTACATTTGCTTACATTTACATTATGATCCATGGACTCCGCGTTCTTCACTTTGAGATCTGCGTCTCTCGGAGCAGACGAAGCCCGGCCCTTCTCCGAGAAGAAATCGACCTCGCGCTTGTCTCCGGCAGACTCATTATTAAACGGGCTGGCCTCGCACGTGCGCTTGGCGGTGTGGAACAGATCGAGCCTGGTGCTCTTGCTCAGGAAGAAGCCCGCTCCCTCCGCAGATAAGCTGAGCCCACAACCATTCTCCATCTTCCAAACCAATCCAAATTCTCAACTACACAAACAATTGAAGCCCTTATGTGATTACACCACAAACTCTATGTATAGAAGCTAGCGGAGTCTTATTTCAGTTATATATGTAGAAAGAGAGAGAGAGAGAGTGGTGGGGAAGAAGAAGCGTTTGTGGGTTCAACGCCAAGATAAATAAAAGGACACGCCTTCTAGAGGAGAAGACTTTAGAGAGAGAGAGAAGGAGGATTGGACTTCGCGTAAGAGGGTGCATCAAGATGGGCAGGTGGTGGGGAACGTATGGCACGTGGCTAGAGTAAGAGAAAGAGAGAGATGACAGTGTCAACTGGGCTGTCTGTTCGGCCCGTTCAATGGGCACTTCCACCGACGCCATTGGCTGGATCTACTCTCTTTTCGTTTATTTAGATATTATAAAAATGACTAAAAATACAGAATATTAGGGATATTTTTTTTGCTTCCATAACTGGTGGGGCCCACGTGGGAAATGATCCCCTACTCTCGTCAGAGTCGTTTGACCGCACGGCTTTGCAAACTGGGCCCAACCATAGTTGACCATCTCCGTCTCTCTCCTCTCCGCACATGATATTACCTCAGATTGTACCGCAGCTTCTATCAAAAGATTCTCGTGGGGATCTTTCGTCATGGCTAGCGTGTGCCATTTCGTGTTCATAGGAACACAACATGGTTTTGTTTTGTTATTTGACTCGACACAGAATTTCTCAAGTTGTGTTCAATTTGGGGTTTTCACGTTGAGTGTTGTAGTTAATGTACTGTTTACGACACGACTAATTTGATCTTTTCGTGTTAGTTTGAGTAACTACAAAGTCGTATTCAATTTGAGGTGTTATATCGTCAATCCTATGGGCGATCCTTATTATTTTGTGAAATCAAGCCTTAATGAGGTGGTAACTGATCAATAAAGAACAAGTTCTACGTAAGTAATTAGCCTGATTTCAATGTATATTTTAGAGGGTAAGCTTTTCTTCTTCTTTTTTCTTGGGGAGAACGAAGCCAGATATGCATGCCCTCCTGAGTATCGAACTCATGAACTGAAACTTGTGAACGAGTCACGTAAGCTATAGCTATAGGAGGTGCTTAGAGAATATGCTTTGAATGGTTCGCATAGATCAAGACTTCACTTACTGAGGGGGCGCTCTAGCGCCATTGCTGTTGGTGGGGAGTTCGACTTCCATAGAGTTCGTGTTAGTTTTCAGCCTCCTCTTGTAACAAAAAAAACCAATCTGCTTGTAGGTTTGTTGGGTTTGGTTCGTCCCCAGCGTGTTTGCGTTCTGTTCATGACCTGAATGAAGATAAACATAAGTAACATGTGTTGTTATTGGATACTTGATATTCAACTTGAGAGTCGACCCCTTTGCCGGCTGAACTATCGTTGTGTATATTCTCTGTCGTTTGGTAAGAAAGCGCTGTCTTTTCTTCTCTCGCAGTCACAAAGACACGATAATGAGGGGATGCAACTAGATAATTTTGATATTCGAAGATACAGGACACGATGGCCATGTTTTTGTGGATTGTATATTTTGCTGAATAAGATAATGTTTTCTCATGGACATCACTTATTCGAAGATATTATTTGTAAGAAATGCATTATATCAATAATATTTCTTGGGAACTTGCGATTGTATGATCAAATAAAGATTGCACAATGCGAGCTTCTACTCAAGAATATGGCATTCGCCACCTGTGATTATAAACTTCACATTAGCAACCGTTGGTTTGTAATTAAAGTGGTGAAAGATCTTGAGTTTGAGCCTTGTGAATGGAGAAAACCAGTTATGGACCGGAGAGCTCTACTCCGATAGTCAGCTGGCCCATCTCGTCGGGGTCTTTTTAGGGTTTGGGATACCGATTGTATGCTTCATACAAACAAAAATTATGAATTTTGCTTTATGTTGTGAGTCTGTTAGTGTTGATGGGTCAATTCAACATGACTTCTCCTAGCTCTTATCAGGAAAATGAAAGATTTTTTTTTGTTTCAACAGGAGATCGAACCCTAACACATACTCATACATGCACCCTCTGAAAGTCGAACTCTCCACCAGCAGCAAGGGTGCTAAAGCGCCTGCCGTTGAGCTAACGCCCTCAGTGCAAATGAAGTCTAAGTCAGCTCCCCACCAGTATCTGGTGAGGGTTTGCTAACTCAGTTCGCCAATAGAAAAAAAGTCCAAGGATCAAATTGGCTTTTCAACTCACATAGAGCGTTAGCTCAGCTGGCAGGGCACTCAACTCCAGTGATGTTAACCACGAGTTCGATCCCCGGGGTGTGCATTCTCTGCACGTTGTGACCAAAAGAAGAAGAAGGAAAGTTGGCTTTTCAGCGGTCTGCCATTGAAGTTCGGACCTACTCTTTCGTGGAAGAAGACGTCTTTGTTTTGGTTTAAGTCGTGGCCTCTTAAGTCCAAACAACTCTCTTCTTCCCAAGTCCCACACAAGTAACCGGCCACGCGGTTGAGTAGAATGTTGAATCTAACAAGTCCGGTTAGATTTTAACAAGGTTAAGACCTTGCCATGGCTGCGACTGCATGTATTATAACTAAAAGAATTAAGGATCTCTAAACTATCAACAATATTTTATCACATATATACTATAAGGGCCCTTGGTTAATGAAGATCATGAAGAGCCATGTATGACTTTGAAAGTCTACTAAACAATTAGATGATTAAAAAAGCAATATAACCACGTCTAAGCAAGGTTTGACCTGAATGGTATGAGACTAAGGTCATCTCTAAGCCGGTTAGAACTATCTCCGACCTAGACACGGAACCTGGCTGACCCACACAATATTAATCCATCACGTCTCAAGGATGCCTTTGGTTGGAGTAAAGTCAAAATGGGAGTTGCGGCACTAGGTCAACTAAATTTGGTGTATAATTTGATTCGGAAAACTCCAAACCATTTAGGTTGCTGACCATTTAGGGTAGTTTATCTTTTGTAGAATTAACTGTGGTTATATTGTAAGAGATGCAAAAATACGAATTTGTATTGACTAATATATTTGATTCAATTTTAGATATAGAAGGTATACGGTTATTAATTTGGACTAAGTTTTAGTTGATGAACGTCATAATGCCAATGTTTTTGTCTATGCATTTCACATATGATACAGTAAATGACATGCTCATGTCTTACTATATATATATATATATATATATATATATATATATATATAGAGAGAGAGAGAGAGAGAGAGAGAGAGAGAGAGAGAGAGAAAGAGAGAGAGAGAGAGAGAAGTTGGTCTACGCAAACTGACCTAGACCATTTGGTTTGGCATGATAAATGGTGTAAGTAATAAAGTAGGTAGTTTTTTTTTCCTTTTTAGTGATGACAATATGTAAACTATTTACAGGAGATCAAGTAAGTCCACTCAAAAAGCAAAAAAAAAAACTTTCTTTTAGTTTTAATCTCAAACAACTAATGGCATCTGATCGAGAGCAATTTGCATCGGTTTGCACGTACATGCTTCTCTCTCTCTCCGGGTGTATACATACATACATACATACATACATACATATATATATACACACATATATATATACACACATATATATATATATACATATATATACACACATATATATATACATATTTAAAGGATATAGGTTTTAAATTATGGTACTCAGGTAAGGAAAAGACTCGAAACAAAGTTGGTATTATCATAAATAAAGATTTAAAGGATAGTGTAGTAGACATACAACGATACAGTGACCGAATCATGACGTTGAAATTAGTATTAAGAGCAGAAGATTTGAATATAGTTTGTGCTTACGCACCCCAAATAGGCCTAAATGGGCATTTGGGAAAGAGTTAGATAAGGTGATTCAACGGATTCCACAAAGAGAGATGATTTGTTTAGGAGGAGACTCAAATGGGCATGTCGGTAAAGAGGCATTAGGATATCAAGGAATTCATGGAAACTTTGGTTTTGAGGATATAAATAAGGAAGGTAGGGAGATTTTAAATTTTGCTATGACATTTGATCTCTTTATAGTCAATACAATCTTCAAAAAACTAGATGAACATTTAATTACTTATAAGAGTGGCTTATCACAAACACAAACTGATTACTTTATTTGTAGAAAAAAAGATAGAGCGTATTGTAAAGATTGCAAGGTAATTCCAAGAGAAAGTTTAATCACCCAACATCAACTTTTAGTTATAGATTTACAAATAAAAAAATGTTCAAAGAAGAAAAGAGTGCATCGAGCTATTCAAACTAAATCGTGAAACCTCAAAAGTGAGAAAGAAGATATATTTAAACATAATGCCCTTCAAGGAGATGGTTGGAAGTATGTTGGTACACCTTGTGATATGTAGAATAGTATGGCTATACATATTAGGAAAGTGGCGAAAGATGTGTTAAGTGAATCTAAGGGAGGTGTACCGTCACAAAAAGAAGATTAGTGGTGGAGTGAAGTAGTAAAGAGGGCAAATTACAAATTATATTATGCTCAGAAAACTAGTAAAACTTTAGAGGCTTATAAGAAAGCAAAGAATGAAGCGAAAAAGGTTATTAGAAAAGCAAAAGCTAAAATTTGGGAATATTTATATAAAAAACTCAACTCAAAATAGGGTGAAAGAGATATTTTTAGGATAGTTAGGCCTAGAGCTAAGAAAACTAAAGATATTAATTCTATGAGACGCATTAAAGACGAGGATAAAAAAATTCTAGTGGCAAATGATGATATAAGAAATAAATGAAAAAACTATTTTTATTAGTTTTTTAATGAAAATAAAGATGTTAGTATTAACTTATGAGAGTTAGCCAAATCAGAAAAGTATATAAACCATAATTTCTACTGACATATTCAAAACAATGAAGTCAAAGAGGCTCTTAAACATATGAAGGGTGATAAATCGATAGAATCAAACAATATTACTATAGAAGTTTGGAAAATACTAGGAGAAATATGTATCACTTGGCTTACAAGACTATTTAATGAAATATGGAGAAACCGAAAGATGCCCGAGAAATGGAGAGCGAGTACACTTATACCCATATATAAGAACAAGGGAGATATTTAGAATTGTGTGAATTATCGAGGTATCAAGTTAATGAGTCATACTATGAAATTATGGGAAAGAATTATCGAACGTAGGTTAAGACAAGTATCAAGTATAACAGAGAACCAATTTGAATTCATGTCAGGCAGATCTACTGTTGAAGCGATTAACCTTTTGAGACGTCGTATAGAACATTTTAGAGCAGAAAAGAAAGACCTTCACATGATATTTATTGATTTAGAAAAAGCTTACGATAAGGTACCGAGGGAGGTTCTTTGGAGAACCTTGAAAAAAAGAGGTATCCCATTGACATACATTAACCTTATAGGAGACATGTGCGATGGTGCAAAAACATGTGTGAGGACTCATGAAAGAATGACAGACTTCTTTGACGTTAATATTGGGTTACATCAAGGATCAACTTTAAGTCCATACTTATTTATAATGGTGATTGATGAGTTAACAAAACATATTCAAGATGAAATGCCTTGGTGTATGTTATTTGCATATGACATTGTGTTAGTGGAAGAGTCTAAGGAAAAAGTTAATAGAAAATTGAACTATGGAGAGAAGCATCAGAAAGCAAAGGCCTCCAACTTAGTAGAACAAAGACGAGTATATGGAATGTAAGTTTGATCATTTGGTTACTTCAGAGGACATAAAAATTAAAATTGGCACACATTGCATCTCCTAAAATGAAATTTTTAAATACCTAGGGTCAATTTTTCAGAGTGATGGAAGAATTGATGGAGATGTTACTCATAAAATGAATGCTAGTTGGTTAAAATGGAGAGGAGCATAAGGTATTCTTTGTGATAAGAAGATACCAATAAAGTTAAAAGGTAAATATTATAGAGCAACAATTAGACCTTGTCATATTTTATGGTTCTGAGTGTTGGGCAGTTAACGATCAACATGTACAAAAGATGTATGTGACAGAAATGAAGATGTTGAGATCAATGAGTGGTCATACAAGAAAAGACCGTATACATAATGAGGTTATTAGAAACAAATTAGGAGTGACATCAATAGAGGATAAAATGAGAGAATATCATTTAAGATGGTTTGAACATATAGAAAGAAGATAAGAGGAAGAACCTTTAAGAAGGTATGAAAAACTAAATTTGTAAAGTATTAAAAGAGGTAGAGGACGACCACAAAAGTGTTGGAAAGAAACAATAAAGAATGATCTAGCTTATTGTGAGTTAACTGCTAACATGACACATGACACAGCTCTGTGGAAACAAGGAATTCATGTAGTCAACCCCGTATAGTATCAAAAAAGGCTTAGTTGTTGTTGTATATATATATACGTGCGTGTGTCTGTGTAATGTCATGCGAATGAAGAAGTAACAGATATAATTTGTAGGCCATTAGCATTTGAAGCAAGTATATGTAGACAAATGAGACGAAGCAATTTAACGAAACATGATGTCTAAAATAGACGCATAAGGCTGATGTATGAAAACAGATTTAGGGATTTTGAGTAATCTATTAGCTGAAAAATTAAATAATAAGAAAAGTGATATAAGATAAAGTTTAAGCATCCAGAACTAAAATGGTGATGTTCATTGTTAGTGTCATTGATTGCGTGAGCTTGGTCGTATCTATGAAAATGGTATGTGTGTGTTTTCCGCCATTGACCCCATGTTGAGATGCTTGCACGTTCTCAAGTCGAGAACGATGAAGAAGAGTCCCTTTATGTTAGGTGGTATATGAACATTAACCATGGAAAGATGAAGAAGGGTCCCTTCATGTTAGGTGGTATACGAACATAAACCATGCTCCGACGTGGGAGAGGGCACTAGGCTGCATCTACAAGCTGTTCTCAAGCATCTCGATCGCTAAGTAGAATTTGAATGAATTGTAAGTTTAATTTTATTGTCAACTCTGATTGACTGTTCCTCTTCTTCGTTACCAATGAATGGCAAGACCTTGTGAAATAATTCGACAAGAAGGCATTTAATTTCTCCTCTGCTTTCATCGCGAATTTGATTGAAACAACGACAAAATGAAGAGGGATGAGATTTCTTCTTTTTTTATTTTTTTAAAGAAGAATTGAACTAATAAATATGTTCAACATTGTTCATATGACACGTTTTCATATTGGAAGACGACGATCAAATCACGAGGACGACAATCAAATCAGAAGCAAAGGCAGTTTTAGATGATCAAAATATGTTCTGCATTTATAGTGACGTATACGGTCCGCAAAACCGTGGGCTATAAGCAAGCTTGGAGATATAAACCATGTGCTATATTGTCTAAGCCAGCCTCAACTTTGATTGACCCACCCACAGTTTCAGTTGTAGGCTATACTGTTAGAAAGTCAGAGAACTAAAGATATTTTTGTTTTTTGCTCACAGTTTCAATTGATTTTGAGCATTTAAATCTAAACCGAATTGAAATAAGAAACTTGGTTCACAATTTAGAATTCAGATGTATGGAATAAAAAAGAATGAAAAATTGAACCTGGCCCAAAAAGTAAGTCGGTTCAGGTCTCGATTATAACCAATCTATATATGCTCCCCATTATATAGTGTTGGTTAAGTTTAGAAGCATATATCAAGAAAAATATTGGGATACGCCTAGTAGTGGTCTCTAAATTTTAGTTCAAATTATAAAATAAAGATATCAGAATAAATTTCTCCCAAACTTGCAAGCACGTCTTAACCAAAATCCACAATCATCTGAATTTAGTATATATAACACACAATGTTCTTGATGATTACAATAATATGGTCTCTATTTGGTATAATACACTGCTAATCAGAACTTTAATATAATGCAATCATAAAAATAAAGGAGGTCAAGAGGGTATATGAAATTCAGACCGGTTCTACGCACTCCTTCATAATGTATTATATACTTGAATTTATACCCGATGATATAGGACCTAAAGGACTTGTATTATATAGGAAACATATACTTAAGTTCATTATAAAGCTTAAAGGATGTCGACTGTGGGGAGAGAGATCGAGTTGATCTTGGTTCATGTTGATCATGAACTGGCAACAGCCAAACACTATTCTCACACGGAAGGCATATTACTTGACGTGTATATAATATTCTTGTGTCTTACTTCATGAATGGTAGGGGAGCCAACACGTTGGATCTACCTCAGACCCAATTAGCAGCTCCCAACAGAGATCTCGCCGTGGGATTTGTTTTCGTGCGACACTTTGAGATGTTACTTCCATATCTGGGTCTGGGTCTGGGTCCGAGTAAAAAATAACGGTGCAGATATTCTAGAAGAAAAAATGATGATAATGCTTATTGAAATTCATAAAACTTAGTCGAAGCTCGAATTAGACCCAATGGCGGATCTAGAAACTCTTTTGGGATGGGGCAAATAGTCCCTTAACTGTTTCGGGTGGGCAAACTATGTATTATATCCCACGGATCCCACCATGAGCTATAGTCTTTAAGTTGATCGTTCACAATATATTTTGATCATCTGAAAACTGCCTTTGCTTCAGATTTTATTGTCCTCCTAATTATTTCATCATCGTCTTCCAATACAAAAATGTGTCATATAATGTTGAACATACTTATTAGTTCTTCGTGGATTCTTTATTTTCATCGATCATGTGACATAATAACACTTCACTCATCATAAGCCAGATCATTCTTTGTTGCTTCCTTCAAACACTTTTATGGTCTTCTTCTTCTTCTAACATTTTCATCGTTTAGTTTATCACACCTTCTTGTGAAAACTTTCTTTAGTAGTCTTTCTCAGTACCTAAACCTGTCTTAAACGACGAGAATTCAAGATCTACCATCCACAAAAAATTAATTTTCCGGTGACAATTTCCAAGTGCTGGCCTCAATGTGGTTGAAAAAAATGAACACCTTTGAATTGAAACCAGCTGGAGCAATAGCTTGGCTGGCTCCCATCATAATTGATTGTAAACAAAGCCATTTCATTATAATTGATTTGTTACCTTATATTGGTAGGCAATATATATATATATAGGGAGAGTGGGAGCTCCTAGACACCCTCTTATGCTAAGTATTACTTTATATCACCATTACTTTATGGTCATCGTCGTTCGTAAAATCAATAAAATGGTGCCGATACAAGTATCAATCCCGAGTAGATTTAATGTATTTATCAGTATTTAATGACCTCGAACCTCATACCAATATTGATGGAAAGGTCGATATGAATCGTCCGTGTGATCACACTAACGGCAAATAACGTCTAGTGTCTCTCAGTTTCTCTCTATATAGAGAGAGGAGACGACATGAAAACCGATACAAACATGGCTGGAAAAGTCCGTTCAAAGTACACGGAAAGAAACCTGAAATGGACAAAGCGTGAGATCTGTGTTTGTGTCCATCCAAAGTAGTAAACACGCATGGTTGTCTTTGAGAGAACTACACGCAACTCCTACTGTAAGCCCGACACGGCGAGACGATAAAATTTGGTGGTAAAATTTGGTGGCCGTCAAGTAATCAAAGCGGGGCATCATGGTCCTTATAACTCATTGAAGAAACGGCCTGCTGAGCAGCCTCAAAAACCATGGAGTTAAGTATGGAAAAGTTGGTGCGTGACGAGCAACAACTCACCTGGTTAGGTGGTCGACTCACAAGTTAAAAAAACATGAGTTCGATACATGCGCTCGTCGTGTTAGGCTTCACCCTCCAGTCGCAAACAAACAAAGGAAGTCAGTTGTTCCTGAAAGAGTTCGATTCTTTGTGGCTGCTAGCCCACAATACGCTGAGGATGCATGCTAAAAGACCAAAGTGCGCAGCTGTTCGTGCATTGCGAGACTGCCAATAGACAAATGGGATATGGAACTGATCGCTAGTGCATCCAACAAAGAGAGTACTCTTCTACACGATGAGCCAACTGAATCGATAATGATAACACTCCTCGGGGCATAACATGAAGTTTGCATTGACAATTGGTTCAAAATAGTGCTTGCTAGCTTTGTTTCCACTCAAGAATTTCACTCACGTCATCTAACAAAGAACGTCTTTTGTCCAAGGTGAAAGAAATCAAAGAGTTAGGCAGTCAATATTACGGATAGTCAATTGGTTTAGTTGCCAGTGGGGTGAGAATGGGTGGGCAGCATTTGAGTGTCTGGTTTGCGAACGAGACTAGCATGCAACATGGTTCAGGGTTATAAGAACTCAAGAGCTTGGTATCCAAAGCTGTTTTAATTTAATCGACCAACACTTCCTAATCTCACATCTTTGTGGGTTTCTGTCTTTTCTCCTCTTCCAGAGAAAATTTAGTAGACTGCGTCGAGAAGGCCTCCCATGCAACTTCCTATATATTCTAGATTTTTTGCGACAATGAAATGATAACCATCAGATATAGCAAGGTGATCTTTCTTTTTTATTAAAGTTGGATCTTGATTCGCTCTTTGGAAAACTTGTGACACACTTGTTTCGAATAGGGCTGAGTGTACCAATCTGTTTACTGTTGGAGTTTGATCAGATAGTAGAATTTTCTTTTCAACGGCCATGGACGTAAGAGGGGAGAAAGTGTTGTCTCAGAACCAAATACCATCTTGCGTTGTGGTTGTGTATGATTGTTTCTGTGTTTGGTCGCTCCTCTCTTTGTTCTCGTTCCCATGTTTCAGACCCAACAAAATTATATTCAAGAAGGGCAAGTTCTTCACTCATATGCGAGAAAGATTTACAATGAAAGCACATACAGATAAGTGTGAAGAGTCAGTTATTACACTACTCATCTTACTTCTTTGAATAATAGCCCACTATGCTCCTAAAATGGGAATTTTGCTCTATGATGGGAACTCAACAGAGGACCTCGGATCTGATGTAAGCAATCAGACAGATGAGGGGAGCTTCAGCTCAAAGCAATCACAGCTCCCTCTCGCACTATAAGATCATTAAGGCTTTGCTCATTGGTCGAGCCGACTCTTCGACTTCAGGTTTTGATATGCCTTCCTCAACATTGGGCATGAAGTACGCTTGGAAAATGAGCCATATAGTTGATTGCTAGAACAACTTATGGTCCACGATTGGGTTCAAGATCATCTAAGCCATTATGCATAATCCATAAGAGAGGTAGAAGCTCTCAAACTTTCAATCTCAAAGAGCAATGGGAGCGTTAATGACAAAACAATGCTTATAGTTATTTATTAGAGGATAATATAGTTTCCTAACCAAACCCATGACAGGATTAGGGAAACCACCTAATTGGTTTTCACGTAATTAATTCTCATGCCATATAGTGTTTAGATAGCTTATCATACTTGACGTATATGATAATACACACATAGAGAGAGGGACGGGTATATGCTAGCACCCTTAGTTAGGTATTAGCAAATCCAAACACATATCAACTATCTATCTTTGTGAGGATGGTTGAAATTTGAATTTATAATAGGTACACTTTATTTATATGAGCACTTTTGCTTTTAAAATTTTAAATCTCAATCATCGACTATCAAAGATTAATGTTTGAGATTTGTTTGGATTTGATAGTATCTAAAAGTGCTAGCATATATATCTCTCTATATATGTATTGTACCAATATTATTCATAAACCCAACATCAGTTGAATAAGAAAGATATATTGAGAGGACCAACAAGACTTCACTTGGTCGCCGTGTTTCATTCCTAGAACAGGCCAGGTTAACGAGACTTTGCTTGGTTGGTTCACATTTGAATCGAGATCACATGAAGACTGCGATACGAGGAAAAACAGCAATAGCTCACCTGACAGGGTGTTCTAGTTTCGTTGCGGTTGGTGGGAGTTCGACTCCCACAGGTGCACATGAATGTGCGTGTGTTAAGCTTGGGCCTCCTCTTGTAACTAAAAAAAAAGAAAAATAGGCGTCATATTTTTATAAGGAAAATTTGGGTGTTTGTTTCCATTGCACCCATTGTGATGGAGACATGCAAAAATGCAGAAAAATGCCGCTCTCCTATAATTAGGAGTCATATCAAATAGATTAAGAAATGTATTAAATGCCAGATACTTAGACATTGGTGGTGTCGCATCAATATAAACATAAAGGAGAGAATCAGGTTTAAGGTGGCTGCTCTATTTAAAAAGGCAGCCATGGAGTTCGATTGAAAGAAGACAAGTTTTTTTTTTTGATAAATGGAGTGCTGGGTGGTAGGGATGGCAATATTGACCTATCCGTGCAACCCTCACCCAACTCAACCCGATCAGGTTTGGATTCGGGTATGTGGAAAGGAAACAAGAAACACAAGATAGAAGCAAACGCTAACGGATCACACAATGGTGCACAATCCAAAAGAATCTATGTACTTGATCCAACTTGGTGTAAGTTGATCATTGCTCTTTTTTTTGGCAGCTTGTGTTTGGTCAATGACGTAGCTACTTCGTTGAAGGTCTCCTTTTCGAATTGTTTTGTGTCAAAGCGGCTACTCGATCGAGATTTTTGATCTTCACCTGGACCTAATAGAAGTCGAGATGTGGACATGCTTAATATCTTTGATGCAATAGTTTCTCCAATTCCTTGTTCTTTTCGGAAACCCATCATTTTGATTGGCTTTGTTCAAAAGAGTCTGCTCGGGCTCTTCTCGTGACTGACCTGAGCCACTTCACAAAATGCACCCCAACGATACAAAGGTTAACAAGCCCAACAAATAAGCTGCTTCTTTAAATACAATGTACTCTTTTTTCTTTTTACAATGGGGAGGTCGAAGCCACATGCATGCACGAAGTCATGAGCTTAAGCTTGTGATTCGACCCCCTAGCCCGGTGAGTTATTATTGCTTGTTGTGCTAAATATAATGTGCTTCTTTAATACAAGTTTCGTTGCGAAAAGCACCACACACAAAAAAAAGTGGCATAAATTGGGTGGCCAAATTCATAGAGAACGAGTTTCCGTTAGGAATCACGGTGTGCCTTGGACGGTAACCAGTCTCTCTCTCTCTCTGGCAGTTGGAAGTTGGAGACCATGTCCTATTAGTTAAATAATTTGATCTCAACGAACACGTATAAACTCCAGACAGAAAGATATGAGAAACCGGGTGGTGGGTGACATGAAAGGCTTCTGTATCTTGTATCTAAGATTGTCAAAAGGATTTTGTCAACTATTCATTCTCCCTAGTCATTCAACACCCACCAGAGGCTACTTACCAGGTCCTGTTTTTTGTCTCACCGGAACGCGGCAAGAAAACTCATCGAGCGTGGTGTTCTTGCCAATTCATCACAATCATAGTCGTTTTTGCCGCCGCCCCACTTCTAACCCATTTCTCTTTCGAGTTCCCTTTTTCTCGTTAGAGAGAGAGAGAGAGAGGGAGTTGATAATTGCTTCGGCACACATGGGTTCTCCTTTTCACCTCTCAGCCTACTAATTGATCCACTAATCGAACCAAACTAACTTTCCTACACGAATCATCAATTGGGTTCTTCTATTTCTTTTCCTTCTTTGGTGTCTTGTAGAGTTTTTTTGTATATCTGGGATTTTAGTTACCCGGCTTCTAGTACATTTTCAGATCTTTTGTTTATATTGGTCGTCTGCAGATTGTGGGTTTTGATTAATAGCGCTTCTTTTGGTTCTTTGAGGCGGTTTTGGATCTCTGGTTTGGTTTTCAACTTCGTTGGCTTATTCGGTTTTGCCTGGAAAGAATAGGATCTTTTTTGTGTGTACCTGTAAACCGACAATCTGAAATTTTATCTTTTGAACTTTTGCAAACCTTTCGCTTGACTTTGGTGATCTTGGGTAATCATCAAAGATGATTCAATTGATGTTTATACTTTTGATCGTTGAGGGGACGGTGGTATTGCTCATGATTCTGAAGAATCCATTCAGGAAGCCTGTAATAGAATCCTTTGATTGGGCAAAGCGCGACCGAGGCCCTATTGTAGTCAAGACACTCGTTTTTCTGATGTTTATGATGATGGTGTCGAGTCTCAACAGTACTTTCAAAATTCGGAGGCGTTCGGCCAAATTCGGGATCAGGCCGACAGATCAGGTCCTTGTGAGTAGACTTCTGCTGGAAGCTGCATTGATGGGTAATTCTCTACCATTGTCCTGATAATGATCGA
This sequence comes from Brasenia schreberi, assembly GCA_036023115.1. Taxonomy (NCBI): domain Eukaryota; kingdom Viridiplantae; phylum Streptophyta; class Magnoliopsida; order Nymphaeales; family Cabombaceae; genus Brasenia; species Brasenia schreberi. The sequence continues at coordinate 847,659 of JAYKKT010000080.1, forward strand.
GTTTCTTCTGTTTTGTGAATGAACTTAATCTTGTCTTCATAATGTGATAGAGTTTGTTTCATATTGAGAACGAATACAAAGTGTATCGATGTGATTCAGTTGAATATTAATGCTGAAAGTTGCGCGGACATTGGTATATTCATATAAAACCATGCTTGAGGCTGTTAGCAGATCCATATGAACAATGGGCAGATCTAGAAACTCTTGTGGGGTGGGGCGAATAACCCTTTGAACGGTTCCGAGTGGGGCGAACTATGCATTATAGCCAATCAATCTCAGCATGGGCTATAAACTTTAAGTTGATTTTCCAAAATTTCAGGTGGGGAAGGCAAATGCCCCACCTCAGCTCAGAGTAGATCCGCCACTAGATATGACCATCCCGGATCTGAAGGGTGAATTGAGACGATACTTTTTTATGAAAATGTAATTATCTTGAATATATCAACCATTTCTTTCTTTGATAGGACAAAACAACATCTTGTTGTTTCTTTAGTAGTGAATCCTAAAACCAGATCAAGTTTTGATCATCTGTCAGACGAAAAGGAACGATTGGTAGGATTCCAATAATTTTTTTCGCTTTATTTCTGGAAACAGATGATTATTTCCGCTTTTCACGTTCTGTGAATATCCGGTACATTGAGGAATATCTGGACGGTTTCTTTTCGAAATCGATCTTCTATGGTAACCATATACGTCATGCCTGTCAAGGGCTGTGAAAAGATTTAGGAACAAGTTCCTTTCGCGTAAAAAAGATAGATATGGTGGCCTTTTGGCTTTTATCATGCTTATATTGGTAGGCTGGTCTAAGCTCCTTCCGGTCTTAAGTATTCTTATCGAACTTGCGCTTTCTCTCAAGTATTCTCATCATAGAACTTGCGCTTTCTAACTTACTGCCAATCATTCATCCTCTTTAATGATTTCATATATGATCCGTGTGCAATATGTATTACCCTTCACACGGAGACAAAACAGAAAGAATCAAAACCAGGTTTCATGGTCTGATATAAGATCACAAGTTTGGAATGTCAGGTAATCATGATTACATATATGTGTGCGTCCGTTTGTATGTATATGTAAATGTGTGTGTGCATGTATATACATTATATGTATATGTATTGTAGATATAGATGTATGTGTGTGTATAAAATAATCAGAAAGATGAAGTTTGGAACACTAGTGTTCTGAGTTATTTTCCGTGTTTACTTCCAAAGGAATTCAGCAATAAAAGTTTGGTGCTTAGATGGTATAATGTTCTCTTTAAATGCTTTGCACTTTGCAGTTTCTGTTGATCCATTTGACATTATGCATGTTTGGTGCTCCATATCCAGAACTGCATGCCTGACTTTGTCGTTGCAAAGGAATTCAGCAATAATCATCCGACCCCTCCTTTTGTCAGTGTCAGTCTGACCTTTTGGTTGCATATGACAGGATTCGCCATCTTCCTTTTGTTTGTGGCTGACCGGGTGCACCATTATATAATAGAACTGCGAACAATAAGAAAGAACATTGAGCCTCTAAAGAGACAAATCAGAAACACTGAGAGAAAGGATGCAGAAATTAGTGAATTGGAAAAGGAAGCATCCGTTTTGAGAGAAAGAGTGAAGCAGTTGGAAGCAGGAGCTGAGGCAAAAGACAAGAAGGTGAAAAATGCCGAAGCAAATGCTATAGCTTTCAAAAAGCATTCTGATGGACTTCTTGTCGAATACGATCTCCTTTTGGAAGATAACCAGAATCTACGAACCCATTTAAAATCATTTGAACGAAGGCTGTCTCGTACTGATAGCCGAAGGGCTTCATAGCTGCTTACTGTTTAGCTTGTTCACAGATCAATCAAATTTCCGATAAGAGGTGCTTCCCCACAGTATTTGGACAAATTCTCTCGTACCGATAGCAGTAGAACTTCATTTCTACTGATTCTTTACGTCGTTTGAAGAAGACTCGTACCGATAGCACCAGAATCATGGTTTCTCATTCTTTCGCTTGTGGCAACAGGTTTTTCAATGAGAGCTATGTTTTCCTTATTTAATTACCACAAAGGAGATGAGTCGGACCGTATTTTCTGTATACTGTTCTTCTGGGTGAGATATTTATTATTCAAATGCATTACAACATTTTTGTTCTGGAAAATTTCCAAGTTTTACATAATTTTTTCACCATTAGAGGCTAAATCTGCATAATGTTTCAGGTTGGTCTCTTTTTCTTTGGGTCTTTTTGCTTTTGGTGGCGGGGTATTAAGATTGAATTGCTTGGATGCCTCTGTAAATGGCATTGTATATTGGAATGACATTAGTGATTCTTGAAATAGGACAAATTGTCGACTGTTGTTTACTTTTGTTAAGAATCATTCATGTGCTTAAAATTATTTGGGGTCTCTAATCTACTTGGTATTCGATTGGCTCTACTATTTCATAACTGCAAATTATGAAGGTGTTTATATAAACATTTAGCAGGGTAAATATGCTAGTAAACTGATCTTGCTTGCCTCGAATCATCATTTTGCCGTATCTAATAAACTTCCTGCATTCTCCTGAAAAAGTGTGTTCAGTGTCACGGGGACACATCGTTGTGCTCATAATCTATGTCGTCTTTTTTATAAGATTGAATAGAAATTTAGACAACATTGTCCTTCATGTGGTCATGTGACATAAGTTTCCTTCGAGAGTCTTTCACAAAATGAGAAGCTTCAACCTGTTCTTTCTTATTTCCATGGTTTGCTGGGAAAGTGCTTAATTTTTTAAATGGGGATTACGCATAGTTTCAGTGAAATTCCATCGTCATGTTACTCCACTTTGTGCCATACTAACATTTAACTCAAAAAGAAAGATTATGTTTTGTCATTTCCTTTCAACTTGTTCTTACGAACAATTTAGTAAAGATATATACTGAAAGACAGTTTGCAACAAATCAAAAGTATTTAGGTGATACAATTGAAGTCGTGTGTCCACCATTTAGTGAAATCAAGATGAAAATACTGCAAAGGTTAAATTAGCATGAACCAAGAATGTGGATATGCATTTAGCAGGACAATCATAAGTATAGGCATTATACCGCCACCGAACAAGCATGCATAAGCATGGACGTGGGACATATAGTTAAGCATACCTAGCATTTGACCTCTCTCTCTGTGTGTGAATGTGTGTGTGCACACGCACGCGTGTGTGTGTGGAGGATAGAGAAGCTTTAAGCGTATCATTCTTATCTTTAGATCTACATAATTGTATTAGTACCAACTCATTACACTGTCAAAAGTTATCCAGCAGTAACTGTCCACTTACACACGATTTTGAAACAGTTGAATTTAGCCAACAAAGTCGTGCTTTCCCGGGGTTCCGTCATTCTATATAACACTTGACAGTTGCGCCTTCAATTTTCTGGATCAAAGCATCAGAAACACTCATTGATTTGATTCCATTGCATAAAACAACACGATTGAAAGTGCAATGCAAATTTAGATTCTACGTAAAATTCCAAACCCAAGCATCCGAATGACAACATTTTGGTGCAACAAAAGGTCTCCATCATACAATGTACAAATGTAGTTGCAAGATTGATTCCCCTGAAGAAGAGTCGCTGCTTTGCTCCCGCTTCATGTTTGCATCACTTTCGCATCCCAACATGATACAGGGTTCATCTCTTATACGGTTGATTTCCACGTCCGGCTTATCGATTGTCATCCATTTCATATCCTGGTAAAACCAAAACCAGAAGCCAAGTCTCATGCTAAACTTGATCTGCTAAATGAAGTCTTAGTTAAGGTTGTGCTCCACTTTGTGTTGATATTTTAAAGTCAAGGCTGTGTTCTATAGTTTCCTTGAAACGGTTTCTGGACGTTCTTCTTGTAGCTTGGTAACTATGACAAAACCATCAAATTTTGCATGGATAGCCAAGCAAGACACTCAAGAAAAAGAACATATAGGAAGGGCCAGAAAAGGCCCTCCTGTTGTTCTGGTTAGGAAACCATAGGGCAATCCCTGGAGATTCAAAGAAGACACCCCACCTTTGCATTGAACCTTTATAAAGAATCAAACCAGTAGGCCTCTGTTCTCACACCAAAATTCATTTCACAGAACGCCACCCCATTTCAGAAAACATGAAAGGGTGTTGATATTTGGCATCAACAAAATATTTACAGCATAGGCTTCAAGGTACAAAATCATGTTACAGAAGGGTGAGACTGCGGCATGGCTTAATTGCCTCCTTTCACAGGCACTGAAAGCTACGGAAATCATAGGAAAACTCAGCCTGTTCTGGAGTACTTCGATTGTCAGATCTCTGCAGATAGTTGCTTTGTCTTCTTGAACTCCCTCTCGACTCTGAATGAGCTGGTTTTGCAGTGAAACTGTGACGGACATGTACTTCATGGCTATTCGTCATCCCGAAGCAATAACTGCCTCCAACAATGATTTCCAATATCACCACATGGTCTATTGTATCTTCGGCCCACCAGTTTTGAGGCACACCATCGATCAATTCTTCCTGGGTATGGATCTCTTTATGGTGAACAGAGACCTCTACGACTTGACCAGGCCTCAATACACCCACGGCAGGATTGACCTGGAAACCATTCCAAAAGAATGTAAGAAACAGATCCCCAGAGATCAACATACAGGGAGGTCAACCAAGAATTAGCAAATAGCAAGAGGAATGATATGAATGCAAAACCAAACCAAGCGTCATCCGATGCTAATGGGATCAACTACATAAATTCGTAGTTGGCATTCTTGCCATTGTAATCTATATTGGTCATACAGACAAACATGAACCAAAACCAAGCCCTTCTCACAATAAGTGGGGTGGCTACTTGGATTCTTAGTCGTCAAATAGCTCAATCCTCTGCCATATTAGCATTTATCTCTAGAAATGAATGATCATATTGTATCGTTTCCTTCCAACACTTGACAACCTTCCTTTGCCTCTTTTGAAGTATTAACTATCTAATTTCTTGCACCTTCTTTCTTGAGCTTCATCTAGTCTTTTTCAAATAACCAAACCACCTCAACTGTCTCATATTTTATCTTCTATTAGGTATACAAATATAAGTCCAGAAAAGCATTACCATGTTGAACTGTTTCCCACAAGATTTTCAAAATGTTCCTTGGCTTACTTCATATGCATAAACAGAAAAACCAGTTTCGATGCTCAATGGAGTTCCTAGATCAATGAAACTATTTATTTTAACAAGGAAATTAAGAGCTTCGATTGTGGAGGCAAACTGGAAGGAAATTACCTCAAGCCAGCGAGGAAAACCATAGTCACCTCTCGAATGACGCTCAGTAACAAATCCATCATCCTTCATGGTAGATTGCTCTTTGCAGATTACTTTGAAAGTGGTCTTGTTCTTCACACATCTGTTAGTGATGCGAAGGATAGAAGTTTCCTGGTCTTGCAGAATGATGTTGTTTGTACTGACAACGGTTTCAGGTACATTGTTTAAATCATTCAGCAGAGACTGGACTTTGTCATTAGACAACAGAATATTCCCAAATTCTATCCTCCTTATCCACTCATCAACATGTGCTATATCAACATTGAATACGCATCTGACAGGTTTGTGGTCACTGTCTGTCACATCCATGCAAGCCTCATACCTGGTAAAGGAAAACCAAACTAATGCTAAAAATGTCTAAATAAAAGCGGGTTAAGAAATCACAATATGATAACTTTTAAATGGAATACCGCGATACAGTCGAAACTACAGGGCACTCTAATGAACAACGGGATGTCGAAGAAGAGCTGTTGTCACGATATAAGATTCTGTCGCACCAAGCAGGAATACGCTTCTTCTCACCTGAATCATACCCTGAATAAAGAGAACCATAGTGAAATTCATAGTTTCATATATTTCAAGCAGAATAAAGATTGCAGCAGAAAGGTAATTGCTTACTAGGAAACAGTTCAGACAGATTTTCCGAGCGTGCACATGAAGCAACGGTTTATTATGCTTACCCTGTAGGCCTGCTTGGTGCCTCTCAAATTTGTATGTTGGAGGGAATTTCGAAATTGCTTCACGCATCCCCTGGAATACACGTCCAGCTTTCATTTCTGCTCTAAGTTGGTCCCTTTCTCGGAGCCAGTCAAAGCACCTCTGAGATACAAAATCCCTTGCTTCATCATAAGAAATACCATGGAGTCGATAGTTGAAATCTCCTAGAAATATTAGCATGTCTGCCTCCGCTAAGTCAGGTCTGTTTTCTTCATGTTGGAACCCCATGACCTATTGACGTTCAAACATAAATAAGATCAATGTAAACATTGTCAACTAAGCTACATTTCGAACAAATGATATGTGATAAGCGTTACATTATACATACATGTACACCACGAGGCAAATGAGCAGAAGTAGAAATACCAGCTGCAGCAAAAAGAGATACACATGCTTCAGTTACAATATACATATGATACACATATCGCGAGTGATTAGGATGACACATCTTACCAGCTGCAGCATTTACACCAGTAGTTGGTCTACTGAAGACCATGGTTCGATAAACATGGTCAAAATCAGCGTTTCGTTTATTAACAGCCTCCAAATGGGCTGCAAAATGACAGTTAACGAAGCACAATGTCCGCTTGTACACTCTCATCTTCAAGCCAACAGCTCCCTGCGTTTAAGAAATTATATGATCACTTACTACTTAGAGAAAAGGAACCAATCATTAGTTTTGCAAAAAATTAAAATGAAAAGCATCCTGATTCTCATTCAAGAGTTCTCTAACAGGGACCTGAAAATTGTGACTAATTCCAGACCTAACAAACATGAAATAAAATGTAAGGATTGCAAATTTCTCCTCTGTTAAAGATTGGATTTCAGCATCAGTGTCAGAAAATTGGAAGTAATTTTCAGAAATTAGAATAGTCTCAGTTGTGCGAATTATCGAACGTAGGTTAAGACAAGTATCAAGTACAACCGAGAACCAATTTGGATTTATGCCAGGCAGATCTACTATTGAAGCAATTCACCTTTTGAGACGTCTTATGGAACATTTTAGAGCAAAAAAGAAAGACCTTCACATGATATTTATTGATCTAGAAAAAGCTTATGATAGGGTACCGAGGGAGGTTCTTTGGAGAACTTTGGAAAAAAGAGGTATCCCATTGACATATATTAACCTTATAAGAGACATGTATGATGGTGCAAAAACATGTGTGAGGACTCATGAAGGAACGACAGACTTCTTTGAAGTTAATATTGGGTTACATCAAGGATCAACTTTAAGTCCATACTTATTTATAATGGTGATGGATGAGTTAACAAAACATATTCAAGATGAAGTACCTTGGTGTATGTTATTTGCAGATGACATTGTATTAGTGGAGGAGTCTAAGGAAAAAGTTAATAGAAAATTGGAACTATGGAGAGAAACATTAGAAAGCAAAGGCCTCCGACTTAGTAGAACAAAGACAGAATATATGGAATGTAAGTTTGATCATTTGGCTACTTCAGAGGACATAGAAATTAAAATTGGCACACATTGCATTCCCTAAAAGGAAAGTTTTAAATACCTAGGGTCAATTTTTCAAAGTGATGGAAGAATTGATGGAGATGTTACACATAGAATTAATGCTGGTTGGTTAAAATGGAGAGGAGCATCAGGTATTCTTTGTGATAAGAAGATACCATTAAAATTAAAAGGTAAATATTATAGAGCAGCAATTAGGCCTACCATGTTTTATGGTTGTGAGTGTTGGGCAGTTAATCATCAACATGTACAAAAGATGTCTGTGACAGAAATGAAGATGTTGAGATGGATGAGTGGTCATACAAGAAAAGACCGTATACATAATGAGGTTATTAGAAACAAATTAGGAGTCACACCAATAGAGGATAAAATGAGAGAACATCGTTTAAGATGGTTTGGACATACAGAAAGAAGATCAAAAGAAGAACCTGTAAGAATGTTAGAAAAACTAAATTTGGAAAGTATTAAAAGAGGTAGAGGACGACCACAAAAGTGTTGGAAAGAAACAATAAAGAATGATCTAGCTTATTGGGAGTTAACTACTAACATGGCACACGATAGGGATCTGTGGAAACAAAGAATCCATGTAGCCGACCCCGTCTAGTATGGGAAAAGGCTTAGTTGTTGTTGTTGTTGTAGAATAGTCTCAGTTGCAACTAAAAAAGAAATAACAACACATTTTATATCTGGAATTCCTTTAATAGTATCTATTGTAAAAGAAAAAGTGGCGATATCAAATGGTAAATGCCCATGCTAAAGGATTCCCATACTTCCACGTTAAATTTGACTTGACCATGATTTTTTTACCATTTATAAAGAATTCTTGTCTTCACAAGTTTTCAGCCTGTGTTATTCACCATTTTTTAATTTCAAGTGTATATTGCAAAATACAGATACAGACAGATTCAGCATTTGGCAGCCACGTCCATGGAATAGTATCTTCAACATATATATCGCAGTTCAAGACCACCATATATAGCGGAAAAGGAAAATTTTGTGTCCCCCTAGTAGAACTGCTTTTAGTTCTGCTTATCATGCACGCACACACCAAGGCGTATATATATATATATATGTGTGTGTGTGTGTGTGTGTGTGAAATACACGTACACACAAACATATATACAAATATACATATATATATACATGTATATATATATATATAGAGAGAGAGAGACTAGGAAACTTGAAAATTGTGTATACCTTGTTGCCAATAGCACGTCCAAACCCACATGGTACCGCTGATGCATCTACATCACCAATATATGGATGCAGATACTTCCTAATCCTATAAGGAGAAAATTAGATAAAAAAGATTCATTAAAGGGTCAAGCTCAAACAAACCGTATAAAGCAAGGTGTGTGTAATCACAAAGGCACACAGAGAGCTTACCATACAGCAATAAACAAGCCAGCTAGTTGCCTTGATCCAACACGCTCAAAAATCTTTCCTTCACCTAGTACCTTCCCAATAGTATCTAACCACCATTGACCATTAGAACTTCCCTCAAGCCCGACCTAAAAATGCCATATCAATGTATAAAGCTCTAGACACTTTTGGTACATAAGATGCACCTCAGTACACAAGTGATGAATCAATACGATACTTCTGCATTTGAACATCAAGAATTATTAAAGTAATAACATAGAATTTACAAAAGTGAGAGACAAGAAATAGGCTAGTAGAAATAGTCTACTTTGTTACAGAATCCATCATATATTCTCCATCGATGGAAGGGGTTCATGATGAGTTAGCCTTTAAACCGTGCAAGTTGTATTTATGTCACTTACAGATTCTTTTGCTGCAGCCATGGCGAGAAAACCAGCACCCGTTTCAACTTCCTGCAATCCAACGATGATAATACCAACATCTGATGCTGCAGAACCAATCCATGATATTAGTGAGTCATGGGAAGCTCTTCCTTGTCCTACATTCCAAGTGCCCGCCAATATTTTTAAGGATTCTTGTTTGTAATAGAGAAACTCCTTTGTAGAAAGTTCTGATCTCATTATATTGTCAACAGGATTTGGAGATACCAGGATCCAGGCACGAATGCCGCCATGATTAGCCATGGTAAAAACATAGCCTCCGCCAACAGTAATCTCTGTAACCGCAGAGCTATGAGCAACCCACTCTCCCAGTAATTTCCCCTCAAGATTCATCACTTGCAAAATACCACTTGCATAGCCAACCCATATTCGTGTTCCTGCAGCACATATAGATTCAACAGGAAAAGAATGATGATGGAACTCTTGCAACCGGTTCGCATTTCCATCCCATTGCACCAATGAGCCATTGGCACATCCTGTCCATATCATTCCATCCGGTGACATAATGATGGCCTCAGTTCTTCGGACATCATCCACAAAAGGTGCCTTGGCTGCAGCTCGGCGAACAGCATCAGCTGCACCCATCAGAGCGTTACGTGAACGCTGGAAAAATGTCAACGAACCTTGATTTTTCTCCTTTTTTGTGGACGAGACAGATTTCGTCTTTATCTCATCCTCCACGGCAACATCTTGAGGAGCAGAGAAGTCTGGAAGAAGCTCAGCTTGCCCATCTAGTCCAAATACTTTCAGCAGCTCCCTCGTACGAGCATCCCTTTCAGCAGCATATAAGATTGAGTTAGATGGTTGTGGTGTTTAGAAAGACAGAGAAGCTTGTGAAGCGACATGAAGCTACATAATAGAGTATCAAAGCATGAAAGCATGGCACAGTGTAGGTACATACCAAAGAGCAAATTGCAAGTGGCCACCACCCCAAACTTTCGCTCTACATGTATCAGCTAGCATAAATCTTACGTCGCCAGCAGGCAAATGACATACACCATCCACCGACGCCTGGTTCCTGAGGTCAAAATAAGATCTCTCCACTCCTAAGACTGCAATATGCCTTTCTTCCTCCGTAGTGTCGAGAGCTTTTGCAATAGCTTCCCAAGGCCATACTTTAACAGAACCACCCTCAGATCCAGACCACAAATCACCTGCGGAAATCAACGGTTACACTAAACTGAACAGCATCTGAACTGTTAATGTAAAGCATACATGAACCTGCAAGGTCGAACATGCATTAAAATCTAATCAAGTAATCACTAAAAATCATAGAACATAAAATATCCTTATGCCTAATTGGCTTCAGGAGGTTGGCATGATTTAGGCTGGATATTGGACACTTCGTGTTTAAGTGTGTTTAGTTCTGAAAGGGTTGACGTGTAATTTCTAGACACAGGAAAACAAAAATTCATGAAGCAATATCAGGCGGAAGTGGCAGGAAGGACATTTCAGCAGTTGTTACTATAATCATGGTGCTGCGTATCCATAGTGCAACCACTACTAGACAGTAACATTTCAAGCATAAAAGTACGGATACAGAAACCGACATGAGATAAGTGAACACTTAAAGACAAGTTTCATTACAATCTTTATAGCCTGAAGATATCCTGTTTCATAATCTAACAAGTACTGGCCAAAACGTTCTGGTTCCTTAGCCAAAAAACTTCCAGTAAAACAAACTTAATTAAGTTTGATAGCTGTTGTTATCAGTAAACAACACTTTAGCGTGTGAGAACTCTTACTTTTCAAATAAGATAAAAGATCAAGCGCATATGTAAGGTATTACGTTAAGAAGGCACACAGAACATCATGGGGATGCTACAGGAAACATTTCAACGTGAACATCCATAACAGAAACTTGACTACAACATAGTTCAGTATAGAATGCTAAGAAATATCATGCCAAATAAAAGGCAAATAAAGAGTGAAGGATATGATGCAAGAAGTGACAAACTGGATACCAGCATTTCTCTCTTCCGGAATATTGATGAAGCATAACATGGTTGTAGTCATAAACAAAGAAATTCAAACAAAGAAAAGTTCATGTAGGATGTTCCTTGAAGCAGAAAGCGAATAGTATTGTACTCACTGTAAGAGGACATTGCCAGGGACAGAACAGGATTACGGTGTGCTTGCCATGAAACAACTTCTTTAAATGGTCTCTCATCAGAATCCTCCAAGTACATCTTCCAGGACCTGACTTTCCCATCCTTGTGACCAGTCCAAATAAGTCGGTTTGCAGAATCAGCAAGCAAGCATAGGGTAGGAGAAGTCTTTGCAGAATCACAGAAAGGAACTGTTTCCTCATCCCCTTTGACAGTAGTTCCTGGTTTCTCATTGACGAAAACATTAGCAAGGTTCCAAAATCTAACCCCAGACTCTTTTCCAGCCCACAGCAGACCTTGTACATGAGTTATTGTTCTCAAGAAACATCCTATCTGGGTTTCTCGAAGTGGGTGCGGTCTTAATTCAAATGAAGGGGGGCGGCCAGGATGAATTGCTGCTCGAACGGGGACTTTGAATATTCCAGTTCCTCCACCACTGCCAACAAATTCAGCCAAGACATGGGGATTAGGATTCTCATCGTCATTGTTCTCTGCAAGTGAGTTCTCATAAGGAAGCGGTTCACCATTCAAAGAACATGTTTCGCTTCGACTTCGTTCTGAAGTTTGGTACAACTGTCCTACATTTTTAGGCATCTTCTCATCAAGGCTATGTTTTCTCCAAGCATTTTTCTTCCCCTGAGACATCATCTCATTGTTAACGCTGCTGGTACCGAAATGCTCTCCATAAGAAGATGTTTTCCGATGAGTCGGAACTGAAGGGAAGGGTGAAATGTGTACTCCATCATTAATGGTATGCGTCTCCTTCCCATGGGCTTCTCCCCAAGTCAATTCTGCAAAGTGACCTGATCCATGAGACCGTTCTGGTGACCCCACAGATTCAGAATGAGAGGTAATGGATGAAAAAGACGATCTTTGATTAGTGAATTCTTTATCACAGGTTCTTGTAGCTTCAGGAGATGAATTAGAGCTTCGATGGTGATCCGAAGATCGCGAATTTGATTTGTCCAATGATGAATAAACATCATTGCGAATCGAAAGAGAAGGTATCTGGTTTGCTACCTCGGTATACAAGGAGTCTCTGTTCTCAAAAATTCTTGGCAACGGTGGCTGAGCCGGGGGGTGTGGACCGGAAAGGAAGTGGTCGAGGCTCACAGCACCCGGCTTAAGTGGATTGTCTTCATTGCCGGAGGTCGAATCCACGAAGCTGGATTGGATATAACCATCCCGAGACTTGTAAATGTTGCCTTCGCCATCAGGTGGATCAACAGTAGCAGATCGAGCTCCAGATTTTTTCGATTTATCTTTCTTGTGCTTGCTTTTTCCAGGTTTGTGCGGAGGCTGCGCTTTGAATCCATCCTTTGTCTCATCCCTAATATCCACATACGAAGATTTTCCGGGAAGACGAAATGCCATCAATCAACTGATGGGATACAACCCGAACAGAAGAGACACAAAGATCAGCTCGATTTCCGGCAGGTTAAGCAAAAAAATCCTACAAAACAAAATGGGGAGTCGATCAAACACGTTAGCTAAATCTGCCGAATTCAATTGACCAATTACAGACACCAATAAAAGCGAAGTCATGAAGGCTAAATTGTAATCAGCCAAAACAGAGACAAAAGAACTTCACAACGCAGAATTACCTAAAACGTCAAAGCCAACTGATTCCTAACACACACACAGAGACAGAGAGCATCCTACCATAAAACCAACTAAGTTTCTTCCACGGCAGTCAGAGTCCAACCCAGAAATTCACAGAATCCTCTCAATTAACAAATGGGAAATCCGGAAACAGAGCCCTGTGCAGTTTGTTTCAGATATCAATGAATCCGTCTCAGAACTGAACGGGCAGTAAAAGAGATATCCACCTCTTTGATCATCATATTTACATCTTAGAGATTCGAATCTAGAGAGAGAAAAGAGAAAAGTCACAAATAACGCATATGGAGAGAGAGAGAGAGAAGAATGCAGAGGAAGGAAGCAAAAATTTCGTGTCAAAAGCAAATGGGTAAAGGTGCAGCGCTGGAGGTTTGAATTGAAGACCAAAAGAAAAGGGCGGGCGCGCGAACGCACCACCACCACCACCTTTCTTTTTAATCAATCCCGACTTTCGTGGGGAGTGGAATTCGTCAAAATCACCTGCAGAAACTCTCGTGTTAACGGCCAACGCTTGACGGGATGCTCGCGTCCTTTTCGGTTCACACCATACTTTATTATTAACGTACTCAACAACAACGCTCTCGTCCATTTCTGTCTGTTTCTAGCTATCCAAACGCTTCTACTATTTAGCTTCACCCTGGATTATGCTGTTTTTGGTGCTCTTATTACGAGCAAAAATAATTAATCATTGTGATCAGGGATGGCAATTAGGGGTGGTGAATGGTGCTCATCTCTGGCCCGTTCGTGTCGTTTCATTAATTGGTTAAACAATTCGAGCTTTAACATGTTCAGCTTTCAGCTGTTAAAAAATCGTTAAATGACGTTACTGAAAATTTTACCTAAACTACATTGCAATTATCATCATATTAGTGTATTTAAGGAAAATGAAGAGACATTTTAAGCTAGTTGTAACTGTGTGCAGCAAGCTCTTTTATGTATTTCAAAATATAAATAGCCAATAATTGTTAAAACAATCGACCACCATAGGGTGGATCAGGTATTGCGAATTGTGTTTTTTCTTATGCATGCAGTACCTGAATGTCTTGAGCACAGAGCGTGTAGCTTGTCTGAAACTAAGTGGATGTCCCAACCCGAGTTCTGCCATTTCTATGGAATACGTAAATAATCTAATCCCCAGGGAAATATTTCTTATCGAACTTGTTCCTACAATTTCTCATTCCTTCCCAAGCCGGTTCTGCCCTTCCCCACGGATGGTATTGTTTCCAACATCTTCTCTCTTTCTTTCCTATACTGTTGGCCCATAGAGCGAGCAAATAAATAGGCACTCTCTCTCTCTCTCTCTCTCTCTCTCTCTCTCTCTATATATATATATATATATATATATTATTGACAATCACTTTGAATTCCAATAACCATCAAATATGGAAAAAAGTTCCGTTGTATGTGAAAAGTGAAAATAGAAGGGACGTTATTCTTCTTTTGTAGAAGGAACGTTATAGCTTTTTCTGGATTGGCAAGGACGGTGAAGTTGAAACTTGTAGATCTATGTTATTTCTTTTCTTATTTTAATATAAGGATTAGTTCAAGCTGGCTGTGGCTCTTGTGAACAGTAAACCACTAGCCTTCACTCTATCCAAAGTGATTGTTGAACAACTTCTCTCTCTTTCTCTTATATATATATATATATATATATATATATATATATATATATATATATATATATATATATATATATATATATATATATAATATGTAGGTAAAGATGATGATGATGCACGTATAAGATGTGGTCCAGCAAGAACTACCTTGAACAGATTATGTGGCTGCATACCCTAAAAACCAAGGTGCGTGGTATGATGAGCCTATAGAATTAGCCTTTGAGATCCAGCTACAAAGTCAATCAATGTCCTACCAAATAAAACAAGCATAAGGCCGTCGCTTTTCTTTCTTAGGGAAGAGAATTGACAAGCGAATGCTTGCACTTCTTACCGCGTGGCACGTAACACCATATTCATTAATTGGTACAACGAAATTCAAACATCACTTGGGGGAATATGTCATCCATGATGAATCCAACGCCAATTAAGTGCAAAGGATTGTCACAGTACAAGAAACAGTGCTTGAGGCATCACTTGGGGGAAATTCAAACATCTCTCTTTTATGAGCACGCGTCTGTTCCGTTTGAATTATTTATTGTTTAGAAAAGGCACGCCCAGAAAATTCAGCATGGAGAATAGGCCCTAATGGTTCGGCATCGAAAACGAATCATGCCACGCTGATGAAATCTCAAGACTGGCAAGGAATGCAAGTTAAATTGTCAAAGGTTTCAAATTTACAATAAAATCGAATTCAGTGTCCAACGAATACTGAATAACTGAATTTTAGACTTAGATTTCAACTAGCAAAGCTCGTGTTTGGTATGTCTGCGGCTGCCCGTGTGTGTGTGTGTGAGAGAGACAGAGAGAGAGGTTTAACTGGAATGAGTTTGCCAACCCAACTACTGTCCTCTGTTCAGTTCCCACCGCCAGAGGCTGTTTGTGGCACCTAACGTCATTAAGATGGAAAACGTAAATGCGGATCTTATCTTACCAACAGGTATGCGATGCCTTGTGCAAACGTAGGGATGTGAATGGATTGGATTCGAATCACATTATAGCCATCACATTCAAGTCAGCTACGAAAGGCGATAACCAAATTTGGACAAACAGTACAGAGGGATGCAGATACTTGATATCCATTGGGTTATTATGCATATACTGAACCAGAATTAAGGTCCAAATCCATTTAGTATGACCAGATCGTTTCATATACCCAATCCAGCTAAGCTTCTCTTTGCGGTGTATTAACTTGACAACATATTTGGCACCGATATATCCTTACCTTAATGGAATGGAGATAACGGATCTGAGTTGCCAAATCCATCTCCATCCCCATTTCCTGTATCTACTAAATCTATGCTCCAAGCTGATGAAGTAGGGGTGGTCATTCCTAACAGCCTGTCCCAAAAAAAAACAATTCAGTATCAAAGTCTAGACATCTCAGCTTGGGTCTCTCGCCCGAATCCAAGCAACCCGATAATTGTTGGGTGAGGTTCGTGTTATATATATAAACATATATATCCATATTTATGATGTGGCCAAAATGGGTTGGCTTGGATCGAATTGACCTAACCCGATCAGATTGTGAACCGGTTAGGAAAAAAGAAGTGATAAGATAATAATTCAAATATGGGTCAACCTTGTTTTAACACAAACTTGACTCGTGGACCCGATTCGACACTTCTGGGATGTGGGAGTCGGCACCATCCGCATGTGATAGACTCCTGTTCAAAGAAAACCTTTAACCTCTAAGACCGGAATCTTGTCTTTAGGATTGGGAAACATTGTTTCTTTTAACATGACTAACAGAAAACGGCGTGATTCAAATGGCAGTTTGACTGTTATTCGTTTCCCATGTCTACAAGCAGTTTTTCTACCCGAGAAATCGTTTGTGTGCCTGTACCATGAACAAGAGGAGACTAATTGAACCGGAGCCGATCAGAAGAGAACACCATGGGACAGCTGATATGGATGAAGGGGGCCGGCTTCATAACGGTACCACGGGTAGTTGAGTGAGATCTCCTTCAGGAATGGGCGGTGGATGCACACGAGGTACAGCCACTGGGTGCATGAGAGGACGATAACGAACGCCTCCATTACTTTCTGCATTTCACATAGAATAATTTGAGAATGGCTGTTGAAAGCCTTAAAAGTAATGAAGGGGTCTAAAACGTCATGCTGCGATTTATTGACGTAAACGCAAAAATATCCACGACAGACCAGGATAGCGGCGGCAAATCGGGTTCACAGTTCAGACGGTTATATAAATACAAATATAAATATGTATATTGCTTTTGTACTTTGTATTAAAAACTAATAAAAGAAGTTAAAACTTCATGATCTGAATTAAAAATACTATTATACTTTTATACTTAATTTCCACCATTGATCTTAAAGATAGGAAGGTAAAAATATTTGTACGAGATTATACACCAAAAGACACTATACAACTAAGATTCTTTATACACACACACACACACACACACACACACACACACACACATATATATATATATATATATATATATATATATATATACATATATATATATAGAATCGAACATGAAATTCTATCAAGACTAAGCTCACATTAGGTCAAGCTTGACTGAGCTCATGAATTAGCTCAAATAAATATAAGTCAACCCAAATTCATAAAACTTTTAAAATAGAAATGAATTTTATACGTATATTAGCTTAATCAGGCTCACGAGCTGGTCAAGTTGAGCAATGGTGAGCTCAAGCTCTCCTTGGGCTTGAAAAGATAAAGTCAAGTTCAAGTTCTTCTCAAGCTCAAATATGTTAAACCCAGTGTTGTTTGTTGCGTATTGTAATACATATCATAAAAAAAAATTAAAATATTTTTTAAAAAGAAAAAAAAACTAAATAATTTTTATGAATCAAAATAAGTAGGACAGATTTTAATTTAAATTATCTAATAAAATAATAAGCACTAGATAAGTTACACTAAGTTGTCATTAATTAATAATATTCACAAACTCATAATATAAACAAATAAATAAGGTAACTGACCATAAAAATAATCAACCATTTTGTCTAGTCCATTATTAAATAGAAACAAAAAAAAATGAAGGTGTGTATATGCATAGATGAATGGGGATAAGGAAAAATAATGATTTATACAACAAATATAAAACCTATGAAAAATAAAGGAAAACAAAAGTTTATAACACTCATATTGTCAAAAAAACATAGTTTTGTAAGTTAAGAGGTAAAATCCCCCAATATGAATGTAAATATAGGATAAAGAAAGAAAAAAAACATTAAAATGACAAAGTTCATAAAAAATAGTATTTAACTCACATAATGGACTATCATTTGTATCGTATGATAAAAGACCTAATACACTGGCCTGACCCGATACAGGCCACATATCATATCAAAATTATACAATACGGACCAAGAGGCATAAAACTGGTTGAGCCCTTAAGGTCTGGTTAAGATATCGATTTTTTCCTTTTGTTTTTCAGTTGACAAAAATACAGACTTTTCTGTGTTAGTTTCCGGTGTTGCGTGTTATGTTGTTGGCAATATTGATGCATTTCAGGTCGTGTATATCTTGTGCCATTTTTGTATTGGCACCTTTTTTAATTTATTTTGTGTGGACAAACTTTTCGGGCGTGCTTGTATCGGGTTTTTGTATACTCCCAGCCCTACCTACAGCTCGCTACCAGATTGAAACTTATTCGTAAAGAGAATGAGTTCGTACCATTATAGCAGTTGTGCGACCTTGCATCTCCTTCACAGCAAACCTGTTGAAAAGGAAGAGCCAAACGAGCAAATTACTTGTTTATTTTTAAATCTGGATATGTTAGTCTTTCAAATGATGTTACAGTGACATATCTACTTTTACATGTAGTGGAAAATTTTGTATAATTCTCTCCAAACTGAAATATCAAGTTCTGTTTAGATTAGTTTATACGGCTAAAACTCCACAAATTAATAGTTAATGGACAAAAGAATCTATGCTTTTGAAAGAAAATAGTCTTCGAGAGAAATCTTTTTCCCGTAAATAGAAGGATGGCATCACAGAAGAATGCCCAAAGAAAGGAAACAATCTGTCATGCATCATATGCTTTCCTTAAGAATTTCCTATTTAATTCACTCAGAACTCAGGTTGAAGCTCAAGACAACAGAGATGACCAAGAGTGGGAAAGCAAGTCTGAATGTGTGTGAGAAGTCCATGTCTATAATGGTTAGCATCCTAAAGATCTCAGCCATTTCACTGTCACAAATGAGTGTCAAACAGCTTGAGATACAGAACCATGGAAAGACTATGCCCACAATTGGGTTTGACCTCTCCATGTCGCCTATACGACCTGTTCGTGCAAGCTTGAAGCCACCAATGGACGTCACGCATGCCTACTTGATTGAGACTGACGGCAATGAGAAACCGGAGCCCCAACTTTTACTTGGCAGCATTTTCAAAATCAGCTTTAGTGTGTGGCTGTGATTGTGGTTGGTGAATCAGTAGCAAAGTCACCTATCAAGTCCTTATTTCCCCTTACGAACTTATCAGTAATCAGAAGTATTTGTTTGGGATCTTGGAACTGTAACTAAGGCAATTTAAGATACACAAGGCGATAACATGAGTCTTATTAAGAAGAATAAAGGGAAGTAAATAGATGAGGGACAGTTCAAACTTCAGTCGCTTATTGAATTCTTCACCCCATGCATATAAATCAGAAAGACCTCCACTAGACAAACTGATCTAATATTGTGGCACAAGATCGAACGCGATGACCCCGAAGGGTGTTGTTCACTGGCTAGGAGGTTGCACTCTGAGATCAGGAGTTCAATACCCGGGTGCATATCTGGTAGGGGGGTCTGCCTAACCCCATCTTGCCTATCAGAAAAGGAAAACAGAAAAAGATTGAGTACAATGGTGACTAACAACTCATATAACCTATAACCCATTTGGTGCGGGAGAAGGCATGGTTTTCAACACAAGTTAACCCTACACTTTTCATAGTTAATTGTACTAAACATTTAAGACAGATACACCATTCATACCAAGAACGCTAAACTTAAGTTTGATAAGCATGCTAGATCAGCATCATTCTTGTAGAGATTTAAAGAGATTCCCAACTCAAAACTCCATGAACACTAAAAGGATAGAAAAAACTACCATGGATGTCACCATAAGATTAAATATTTGCCCACATTTGGGTGGAAAGAACTCCAATCATGGAGACAAGTACTTCTGCATCCAAGATCTGAAACGTGACCAAGCGAGGTCTACGGCTGCATCATCTGGACCCGTTAATCCCATTTTCTTCCTCCTTTCTATCCCTTCTGGAGAAGCATTCATGAATGCATGTCCATTGCCAGGATATATATGAACCTCGTAAGGGACCCCACTTGACTTAAGCTTCTCCTCAAGAGCCTTAGCAGCCTGATGGTACATGAGTGAGAAATTATAAGATGGAAAAACAATATCCTTGGCATTATTGTTTCAATATTCCTTTTATATGACATTTCAAATTCTTATCAAGAACAAGGGGGAAACTTAAATAGGCACGCACACTCGCATGTGTGAAGCACAAACACTTATATGTATGTATGTATCTATGTAAGTATCAAGTTTTGACCAAATATAAAGATAACTGATAGAATTAAATACAAGCCCCAAACGATGAGAGTCATACAAGTCAGCGTCTCTAATTCTTCTGGCCAATGTTTAGGAACATTAATTCAAAACTCCTAAAATATATGAATAGCATTACTAAACATATTAGCGTGAAAGGTGGCAATATTTAAGGCAAAAGAATAGCTTAAATAAAGAGGATTTGCATAGGGTCATACCGTAATATCTGAGAAGCCAACAAAGTTATCGAGTTCTCCAAAATGTGCTTGGACAGGGACCTTAACTGATGAGGCATCAGCAAGCTCTGCTGGGGGAACTCCGTAGAAGGCAACAGCAGCATCAACTTCAGGAACCAAAGCAGCAGTAGCAATGGAAAGGGCACCACCCATGCAAAAGCCTGTAACTCCTACCTGTGAAACAAAATGTCCTATGACCTCATCAGGAAGAATTGCTTCTGAAGGTTGCTGAGGAAATCACAAATTTCATGAAAATAGAGAATATGTACATTGAGGTGTCCCAGATACATAATACTCGACATGTTCAAAAGATATAGCATCTAGAATATCATTAATGGAAGACTAGAGCAACAATAGAATTCTTGCAATAAAAAATAAAGGTTTGTGCACAAACTCAGCCTAGAAAAGCAAAACCACAGATAGAACTTCCTACACGTTCCTTTCCAGGAAGCCTACATTTGCACTCTTACAAAGGAACCCTTCCCTTCCGTTTACAACACATCGAGCAAGTCATTTTTGAACCCTTCCATGTGTTCGTTTTTAGATCAAACCAAAGCCTTATGCTTATCAACATTCATGACTTGAAGCTCAATCGGCGTCCATCAGTTGTATCACCAACATTAATTGTCACATCTGGTCAAGATACCCACTAAATGCTGAAGCCACAAGAAGGTAACCCAATCAAAAGCTTCAAGCCTATCACTTATGAGAAAAATTGCTCCACTTTGGAAACCCTGATGTTACACAAGCTGAATAATAGGAATCACAGAGAAGAAAGGAAGAAAAAAAGTTAAGAGTGACAAAATGAGTGTGGAATTAGCTTTTAATGTGTAAAATAGCAGCAGACCATGAGGCTGCTAGAGAATACTAGAACAGTCTCTCGAGAATCAAGAACAGCAAATTGTACTTGATAGTAAGGGTCTGCAATTTTATCTTATTGTGACCATTTCAGCAGTTTCATTTTGCTTACTAACATCTCATCGGCCTCCTAAAGTGCTTTCAGTTTCAGGACACAATTTGTCACCAACTTTTGATCCATTTCACGCATTTCTTCATGCTTCTCCACGAATGCCATCTTCTAGTCACTAATTGGGCCATGGTTGTCATAACAGCAATAACTTTAGATCATTCAATTCTAGAGATGCATTGGCACACCACAGTGCTTTAAGGATATGAAAGATTTTGAGTAGTCTATACCAACTTGCTACAATATAAGAAAGATATGATATTGGTCCGAAGAAACCAAGATACTATAGTAAGTCCACTGTCATGGATCTGAAGCCCATTTCTGCTTTACCATACGTAAGTTTCACTTGTCTTAAGTGTTTTACTAATTTTTCTGTTCTTATACAAGAACTGCCTTAGCCGACCCCGTCTAGTATGGGAAAAGGCTTAGTTGTTGTTGTTGTTGCTGTTGTTGTTGTTTGTTGTTATACAAGAACTGCTCCTTATTGGAAAGGTCAACATCCAAGAATTTGCCAACTGACCTGTGTATGCACAGATCAAAGAAAGTAGGAGCTTGTTGCTCTTAAGAGGTTTTCAAGCACTCAAATTCAAGAATTATAAAATGCAAAAACTGAGAGAAATGTTACTTCTATGAATATGAGCTCAATTGCAGAACCATATTATACAACAACAACTAAGCCTTTTCCCATACTAGACGGGGTCGGCTACATGGATTCTTTGTTTCTTACTATCTTATATTAAAAAAAAAAAAACAAGTTTCAGCTGACTAATAATATAACATTCAGAGAGAAAAACACAAGTCATGTGAAAAGTGAAAACAATATCGTCCAGCTGCAGCATAAAAGAACTTAAACCATGAGAGAGTTCAAGGCAATTGTCATATAAGACTTCAACCAGTGCATCAGTCAATAACCTTTTTTGATCCATTAGCCTTCAGCCAATTAACTGAAGCACGGATATCCTTAACTGCACCTTGCCAATCAAGACCATCCATCAGATGTTGTGCTTCGGAAACATCCAGACCAACCTTTCCACGGTACAAACTGAATTCGGACAGAGAAAATTTCTCAGTTGACCCTCCAAGAGAATGAAATAACTCATTTGTTTGGCAAAGGATAATCTGAAATAATTAGTAACTAGAATTGATACTTTATCTCATATTCTCATTATGATTTTACTTGGACAGATCTTCTTTAAGAATGAAATTACAGCACAAACCATAGCAAGTAAAGGAAATTGTCTTGGCTCCAATGCACCATATTCCACCCTAATGGTTCAAACCAGAAACATTAGACAACAAAGTTGCAAGGCCTCTAGGATATAGTGGATGTAGACATGGGAAATGAGTGAGATCAAGGTGACTTGATTGATGGAAAAGGTTATGGAATTTAGGATATGCTTGGATAATTCCCAAAGAATTCACTGGAGAATGGACCCCCAGATGTTAAGAGTTGACTTTCATCTCATTCATATTAATATGTTCATCTTTTTCAGGTCTCCACTTCTTAAATTCATGGCATCACTGTCTAGTTATTGTGTTTCGACATATGCAGCATTTGGAACTCTCACTGAGGAGGAGGATAGTTACAGAATGAATCTGAAGGATTGAGGATTTAAACTATGATGAGAATTTGAGTTACAACTTGAATTATCTTTCCTTCAAATTCATTCCAACCAAAGAGACCCTCAAAATTTCATCAATATACCACAAAGGTAAGAATGTAAAATGAAATTATAATTTCCTCACAATGCCATAAACTGAAGGATGTCCTTACTCTGGAATGAGAGCCTTAAATCCAGAATCCATTTTAGCAATAAGTTTGGCGTGATTCTTGATCTCAAAATCAACTCCCCACCATTCCTGCAGAACCACTACCCCAGGGACATCTTCTTTCCCAACAACATAAGCATCAAAAGTCTGAGAAAAAGGGAAAACCATCATCAAAGAATCAATGCGTATTCTCAATAACACAAAACCAAGAAAGAAAAAGTATATATCAAGCCATTGGCACTGTTATCATGTTGCAACAGCAACACCAACCAAAATTTTATTTTACTCAACCAACAGACGTTCTTCTAGTGCAAAAATCAAGGGGCATCAACAAAGATCAAACGTCCTTTCTCCTTTAACCCACAAAAGATGGACGCCCACTACCCGAATCTATAACTTAATATCAGAAACTCGAAAAAGGGCATGCCGTTTTACTATCTAAGAGGTTTTTGGCGTACACTCACCATGCAAAAAACTGCAGTAAGTTTACGTCTAGCCATGAAACCAAGCCGTTTTACATCTAAGCGGGGTCAGTTTTCTTGTCTCCATTGAGCTCAATCTTCTGTCTTATATTAGCATAATTCAGAAATAGCAAAATCACGTTTTATTGTTTGCTTCCAACTAAGTCTTAAACTTCTAAGACCTGCATTTTCCTATAATCTTAATCCATACAAATTGGATATGTAATACCGAAATCTGCAACTAGATGTCAAAAAACTCCGAAAATCCCGAAACAGTCTATTTAAGTGGATATACCCACTTATCCAGATAAATAAAGCAAGTTCGAAGCTTCTCCTCCGGTCATCGACAAGACGGTGCATTTCAAAACACCCTTAATGGTCATTACAACTTACGGTGACAACAAAAAATAAAGAACTGAAGAAATGGGTATCAGAAGAAGGGTAAGCGATTCGATCATGTTAACGACCAAAATACCTAAGAGAAACAACAAAAATACGCATAGTTTAAGTGGAAAACCAATAAACAAATGGAAAATGAAAGAATAAAGAGAAAACGATGATGATGGTAGCGATACCCACGGTGTCATCTCTTTGAATTTGAATTTTCTGAAATTCTGCAGACAGGGAGTTCGCCATTGATCGAACAAAGAGACGAGGGAACGGAGCCGCGCGAATTAGGCGCCCAGTGAGAGCGTGACTGAAGGGTTTATGCAAGAGGGTCCTAGCTGCGAAAGGAGCGAATCCCATTTTTGTCAAACCGATTTTCAGATTTTAGCAGTCCCCGTTCTCCATCTATTTTGTTGGCAAATCGGGTAGGGTGTCGGGTTCGAAAGAAGGTCGACCAAGACGCGACCTGATCGTGATTCCTAGTGTGTATACAGTGTAGAACCAAAAAAAAAGAACTTAGAATGGGCGCAGAATGATCGTGATTCCTAGTGTGTACAGTATAGAACAAAAAAAAAACTTTAAATGGGCGCAGAAATATAAAATTGCGAAAATTGCGAGTGGTTAAACGTTAAGTGATGTTAGAGACTCTACTAGATCATTCATGTCGTTTACTTGGAAAAACAACAGAGATCGCACCAACCATGAAAAACAAGCTCCCATGTCACACTTTAAATTAGATGTCACCTTCTTTGGTTTTGAAGGCTTTATATATCCTCTTAATAGAAGATTTTGGTAGAAGAATCTCTTCTTAAGGTTGTACTAGTTAAAAAAAATTAGCATGAGATACGAGAATTCAAAATTCGATGTCATTTAATGAATATAAGTACATTAATCAATCAATCAGCTCCTTTTCAAGTTCAGTTGCACTCGGAGCTTAATATTTCTTAAACAAGCGTAGTCGACTCTATAGTCGAATTTGACTAGGCTTGTTACATCCCATTTAGACATGATCAGTTTGGAATTGGCTCGTCGGTTCGAATCAAAACCGAATTGTTCATGAAAATTATTGAACTGCTCCCAAAATCTGAACCAACGGTTTCAAATCAGTAAAAATTAGGTTTAAATATATTCTCTAAAAGAAAAAAAGCGGAGTGTCTGCGATCTATAATCTATAAATGGCCCGAAATAAAATGGGGATATCAACGATCGAATCAAGGTTCACTGACAAGCTTCTCCATTCTTGATATTTTAAAAAACCACAGATTAAACGATCGAGGAAATCGACAGATAACTTCATGCTTTATATTTTAAAAAACGAATAAGCCATTCTCAGATCATATGCAGACTGAGATGAGGTTATCTCGATGCCTTACACTGTGAAATTAATTGCTTCACAAAGAGCGAGGAAATTGACAGGTAACTTCATTCCTGATGATTTAAGAAGGGAACAGATCATATGCAGATTCAGATTCAGATAGACAGATTACGGTTATTTCGATGCCTCAGTCTGAAATCAATTGCTTCAAAGAGAGCGAGGAAATTGACAGGTAACTTCATTCTTGATATTTTAAGAAGCGAACGGACCATTTTCAGATCATATGCAGATTCAGATAAACGGATTAAGATTATTTAGATGCCTCACAGTGTGAAATCAAATCAATTGCTTCACAAAGAAGCTGAGGTTATTCTTGGTGTATTAAATAGGCCAGTCCTGCACTCACTCTTTCATGCAAGATGATAACAAGTCTGAGTTATCTACCCTTTTATGCTTCTGCGTATCGACAATGGCATCGGGAGCGACTATGGCTCAGTTATTTCTCGTTTTTCTTCTCGTAACTATCTCTCTCTCTCTCTCTCTCTCTCTCTCTCTCTCTCTCTCTCTCTCTCTCTCTCTCTCTCTTCTTCCCTTTAATTTCGTTGCACTCACTGTCCAAGTATTACTGTTGAGCTCTAATTTCAAATCTTTTGGATGCTGATTCCCGAGTTCTGCATGATATTGTTAAGCTTATTCATGCACGCATGGTTTCTTTATGACGTGATTATCTATATCTTTTTCCAGGTACTTGGGTGAAGGAGGTGAACAGCCAGCAGGTAATACTTCTCAATCCTAAAACTGCCTTCTTTTACTGTGACACACGTGGAGAGTGCGGCTTACCCGGAATGAGTTGCAGCAAGATTCAACCAGGTGGAGAGTGCTGCCTGCCCTTCTTGCCGATAAGCTATGTCTCTGTTGCCATGGACCTCTACTATAGTGCCTATGGAAGACTTCCATATTCAACCCTTCAATCATCATCACCTCGAAAAGGGTTCCTCGCCATTAGAAAAGATTAATCCTCATACATGATTTAAAGCACTATTTTGTTTTCGAGATTTATTGTTCTTGTTTCTTCTATTTCCCAGCGAAGATCAACTTGTAAAGGTTGTATGTGCAGGCTACGGCAACTGTGTCTATCCATAGACATATTCATGCTTCAGGGAGGAAAAAAGCATCTGGTTTCTAAGAATAAGGAGATTGATGCAGTTCTGCTGCTTCAAATATATATACCCCCTGGTTTCGGGTTATTCTATGTGGGACTCAAAACTATGTGACCACGAACGCTTTACGTTTGACTTGAATAATTTAGTTTACATGTTAGTACATTTATCATATTGCATCTATCGTGGAGGTCAACTTGATGAGTCAGAGAGCCAAACCATGTGTGTCAAATCGGGTCAATGTATGGAGCACTGGTCACTTCGAACCAACCTGGGTCGGTTTGGATCCACTAGTGGAATCCAAGTGATCCCAAACGTTTATTGTTTTAATCAAGGCAAAAACGTTGCAAATAAGACCGTGGAGAATTGGGGGTGGAAACTAAAAGAAAAGAGAGGAAAAAATACTTGCGGTGAAATAAAAAAAGGTGGTGTATCGTTAACAAAACCATCACCGGAAGTCTAACTTTCAGCTAGTAGTCAGGTCCGGGTCGACCTGACACACATAGTGCCAACCTGGATCCAACACAAAGCTGACGCCAGAGATGAAAATGAACCCGAACAGCAAATCAGTTCGGGTCTAATTGACCCCAATTGCCACTGGTAGCAATGAGGTGAGTTGAAAGCCCATGCAAACCCACCCTGCTCTAAGGGAAGTGTATAGAACCTGCCCTGCATTAAGCACAGGTAGACATGTCTAGTTTCAGGTTGCTTGGAACCTGAAACTGGAACCGAACCGCTCCAGGAATGGTTTCGGTTTAAGTTTTGAAATGCTGGTTTTGGGGTAGTTTTAGTTTTAAATCAAGAGTCGTCCCAAAACCATTAAAAACAAAGTTCTTCGTTGAGAAATGAGAGAAAATAGCCTCTCTGGTTTGAATCTATCATGTACTCTGTTGCATCTGCACTGCTTTAAACTTGCATTTTCCTTTCAACTAGACTCGAAGATGAGCTCTAACTTGCATCGGGCACTTGACCAGAAATATTCGATCACTCGATTCACAGTTTTCGACATTACTGTCACGATTGTGTTAATGACATCCATCTTGATGCTAGGCATGGCAATGGGGTGGGTTGGCACCCCACCCGAAACAGACTTGGCTTCATAAAAGTGTACAGAACCCATCCCTACCCGCCGTGTGTGTTTGTTAAAACACACACACATACAACTCGATTTAGCATCTAAATTTAAACAAAATACAATACTTAATAAATAAAACGTAAAATATTACCTTTCTTAAAGTCCAGAACACATTTAGGATAAGGGTTAGGTAGAAATATCTTCATAAAGAACTGCGGCATCAAAAGGTTCCTTCAGTGTATGCTTCTATATTTAAATTTTTATTGATATTTGGTGCCCATAATTTTCTTTTATTTTCAAATTTTAGTTCTCATGCTTATATCCACATAGAGTAAATCAAAACCGTCTGAAGTCACAATCAGTATATGGTCCACTCTTTACAGAATCTCATAAAAGCTTTGATACTTCATTTAGTTTTAAAGACTTCTTTATCGTCAAAGAGAAAAAACTTGGTGTAAGAAGGCTTTCTTCAAAGGGTAGTAGGAGCAAAACTGCTGTCCATGCGCAGCTCCACATGCCGTAAATGCATTTGAACTCTAAATAGCTTTTACACTCATGTGAGAGAAACACTTTAGTGTGTTCCATATTGTCATGCATGACCAGTATGCGTGTGTGTGTGTGTGTGCGTGCTCTTGATGTGTCCGTGGGTGTGTTTGCATGTGTTAGTATGCATGAGAGAGAGAGATGGATGTAAAATGACCAAGCATGTGTCCGTGAGATTGTGTGTGTGGATGTGCGTTTGAGAGAGAGAGAGAGAGAGAGAGAGAGAGAGAGAGAGAGAGATGCGAACTAGTTCTGTAAAAGGTGTCCGAGGAGAGGTTGCTCCGAAAAGATTCACAAACAAAGCTCCGCGAAGTTCCATAATGCAAACTGGGTGGTGCCGATTTCCCTCTGTTTATTTCCTAGTTGTGCTTGTTTATATAGAAAAAAAGAAGTTTAATTCTAAAACACAACGCAAGCAGGAGAATGACAGTAATTCTGAAGGTGGGATCCGAAACCCTCACCTAGCTCCTTCTCTATCTCTAGCTGGTTTAGTTATTCTCTTGGAGCCTCTCAAACATTCATTTGCACTATATTGACCCATGAAGAACAACCACTAAGTTGCTAAGTATGCAATGGATCTTCTAGAGGAACTTATTCAGTTTTTTATTCAATTTCTCCTTGCCTTCTGCCTCTCATTGCTCCAGAGTCCTGTCTCAGTATATTAAACACTCACATTCAGTCAAACAGCCCAGCTCACATTGTGCTTGTTTTGCGTCAAGCTGAACACTATCAACATTTTAGGTTGGTAAACAAGTCATGAGCAGTCCCCTGTAATTCCTTTTGGCTCGATTGTCAAACCTAATCCAGTAAAATGTGCTTTTTACGTCGATTAGTAACTTAATAGACTTGCTTCTGTCTCTGTGCGTGTGTGTGATATAGAGAGATAGAGAGAGCATGTGTCATGCTTCACTTTGTATTTATGCGCTAAAATGTGTGTGTGTGTCATTGATCTGTTTAAGAATGCTATTTAATTTGT
Organism: Brasenia schreberi; assembly: GCA_036023115.1. Classification (NCBI taxonomy): domain Eukaryota; kingdom Viridiplantae; phylum Streptophyta; class Magnoliopsida; order Nymphaeales; family Cabombaceae; genus Brasenia; species Brasenia schreberi. The sequence goes on from JAYKKT010000080.1 coordinate 876,727, forward strand.
ATTCAACTTTTTTGATAGATCAGATCAACTCTTTTTTCAATTACTGATTAATTTTACATAGCACTTAATGCTGTTGCTTACTTCTGAATGGTTGGTCCGAACCGGAGAAGACCTGGTGTGTATTCAAATGAAGAATATGCCCTTCAAAGCATTCTCAAATACGCTTATTCACAAGAAGGCGTGGATTGCAGTGTGTTTCAGCTGAATGGGCCATGCTATCTGCCGGACACCATGATCAACCATGCCTCAGTAGCCATGAACCAATACTACAGTGTCACCGGAGAGTATCCCTCCTTCTGTTACTTTGGCAGTTCCGGACTCATCTCCCTCACAGACCCAAGTAAGCGAACCAACTCTGTCAATGTTCTGAGCCTCACAAATCCTCCTCTTAGAAGCATTAATGTTGTAAATATGGTACCATACCATATCGTACAGTACAAAAACATCGTCAATACATACTCAACAAACACACATGTAAATACGCGCACACAATCATAAATACATAGACATTATTGTCACCCATGTACTATGTGATAAAAAATAATATTTTATAAATGGGCATCATTTTTACTCATTTACCAGTACGTATTACACCATATCACCTTGTATTTATGACATTATCATATGACACCATACTAGCATCTTTTATTTTTTCGTACATTCGTATGGTTTCTTCATTTTTATTTATTTCACAATTACTTTTACTAACACAAAAAGAAAAGTGAGTAATGCAACTTATAATTCTACAAAAATGATCCATTGAATATCGTACAATACAAAATTAGCTGGAGAAACCAATCATAAAAGGTGTATACTGATTTTACATATTTATACACACACACATATGTGTGTATATGTATGCGTGTGTGTGCGTGTGTGTTGGGAAATGCCTTATGTATCGTGGTCACTTGCAAGCTATGGCAGCTGCGTCATGCAAGCTTCAGGCAGAAGTTAAGCATGCACTCCATCTCATGAATAACGAAAATGATGCTAATTAATAAGAATAAAGTGTTGTATTGCTGCTGCAGTTCGTTTATATTTGGATTAGACTGTGTTAAGTATGTCTCTTGATGTGGAAATCAACACCCTTTGATGTATACTTTTTCTGCTTTACATGGAATAATATGTACATATATATTTTGGTACTAAGTTGGTACACAATGCGCTCATTTTGGGCACAAATGTTCTAATATTTGGGTGACATGGCCAGTTTTTCAGCTCATGTAATTGGGCAAAACACTCCAACAAAGTATGCGCCGCTCGGCTCGGCTCGACTCGGCTCGACTCGGCTCGGCTCGGCTCGGCTCAACTTGTGTATGTAGAAGAGTAACGATATGTTTACTGATTTTTTTTTCACATTCATCTTTACCTTTTGACCCACTTCCATAATAGTGATTTAGCTTGCTGCCTTTTGTAAAACATAAGTACCTTTTACGTTGCCTTGCCAAAATAGCAGGAACAGCTAATTTAAGTCAAATCGTCACATAATGCACAAGGAATGGTAGCTGATCTGGTCAGGAGTTCGAAGCCCGGGGTCTGCATCTGGTTATTACCTTTTATTTTCGTGTACCAGTTGCCTTTGTACCAAATTGTATAAACTAAAATGTCTTCAATGGCATGAGAGAGAGAGAGAGAGAGAGAGAGAGAGAGAGTTGTATTGGCCAACTTGGGACACTCCGACCTGTGCTTTGACATTGAAAAGGCTAAGAAGCTCGCTAGATTCTGGTTTGAACTTTCGGATATGCATAAAGCGTGTACATTGCAAGCCCGCCGCGTCCTCTTTAGGACTTCAGTCAACACAAAGATACGTTCACATCCAATGTGCTCACCTGCCAAAGTTTTGGGTTTCAGATTTTCCGGCCGAAATCAGATCAAACCCAAATCAGATGTGAACGGCCCGTGAATCAGACATGATCCAGACTCCAAATAATTACGATCAATTTAGGTTTAAACGACAAAAGATATGGTTCAACCCGTCAGGACAGGTCCAAACCAGCCACCTATAGTTGGAGTGCTGAAACAAAATTCCACTGGATCGAACGAGAATATATGGGTCTGCTATATATATCTGAAATAATCACACTCATCTTCTTGGGTTAGTATTTTTTCAGATAAGAATCTTGGTAGAAACTCCACATATGGTTTCGGGTCACTCTTCCAACTATTGTCATGCATTATGACAGGTGATCTCTTGGGAAATCCTCGGGTTGCAACCTCCACTTGACCTACTTACTGTGAGAAAAAAATGTCACAATTCCAATAGAAAGTTGTAAATGAAAAGAATAGCCATCAATTGTCATTGCGCATGAAAATGGCTCATATGTGTCTTGCTAAATCCATGATACTGTTCATCATCATCCTTGCTCTACTATATATGATCCATTTTCAAAACAAGCAATATAGCTCACCTAGCTAAAGGGTTTATTAACAAGCTGAAGATCATGAGTTCGATTCTCTGAGGCGTGCATCTAGCTTAGGCCTCCCCATTGTACCAAAAGAAAAATATGACAGTTGTTGGTCACATCCATGTAAAGGCAACCGCAAATTTCATAGAAAAGTCTATGTCAAAAGTGTAAACCACAATTTATTTGATCAATATGATGGCAAGTGCCGCTTTGCCTACTTAATGAATAATACACGCACATACCATGATTTTGAGCTTAGTCTATTCATCAAGTATGTTAAAGCCATGATTGCTAGCCTATTTTAGGCAACAGAAATCTTCTGACTTGGCTTCTTCTGCCCATATTCAGCTCAATGGCAATGCCCAGATCCGTTATTTTATCGATACATTGTTTGACTTTGGTAAGGGAGCAACCGTTGTTATTAAATGATTACACATGCATGTTCCAATGGACTGTGGCAATAGATTTATTCCGGTTAAAGCTGTCTCAAAATTAACTTTCCGATGGTTTTTCTTAAATTCCGATCTTTTGAACTGTGAATTAAAACATCTGATATCCGATTAAAACTACGAGAATTTACAAGCTGCAACTGTCGTCAGAACCAGAACAGTGCGTGTTGAATGGAGAAAAAAATTGACTCACATGACGCACTTCTTGATGATAAATTTTGAGTTGGGTATCACAGTGATGTGTATATGGTTCCAATTGGCAGAGAAATTTCAATGTAGACATAAAAAGTTAGGCTAGATGGGTATATATGATCAATTAGGTGAAAGAATTCCTCTGGACTGACATGAAGGAAGCTTCCTTTTAGGCTAAGTTGACAATCAAACCCACTTTCTCATACTATATAAGAACAACAATGGGCCAATGGCTTCCTCAATCTGAAACATTTTTTCTCACTCCATCCAAAGGAAAGGTTTCTTCTTCCCAACTGCGGTGCTCATGCAAAATGAGGCTATCGACGTTTCTGGTGATATTATTGGTACTAAGCCTTGTAGTTTCAGAATGCCTTGCTCATAGACATACACACAGACATAGCCATAGGCACAAAAGGAAAGGCTCAACTAGAAAACCGCCATCAAGTTCATGGAGCACTGGGCGCACCAAGAGCAAGTTTCTTGGTCGAAGAATGCGAAAGGGTTCTGGCTGTAAAAATGACCCACTTGTGTGTGGTCTGCGCGGCAGCAGAGGAACTAGTTGCTGCCACAATGCCTGTGTAAATGTGCTTACAGACAACCGAAACTGCGGCAGATGCGGAAAGAGGTGCGGACAGATGGAAACCTGCTGTGGAGGACACTGTGTGAATCTGTTGTTTAGTAGAGCTCATTGCGGAAGATGCAATAACAAGTGCAGAAGGGGAGCTTCTTGTTCATATGGAATGTGTGATTATGCATAGAAAGAGATTTTAATTTTTTGGGAGATCTTTGATTTGGTTGATGTGCTTATTTTGAGCAATTATTGCGGGTAATAATTTTCTTTTAATTGAGTTGCACCCGTAGCGTTAACTCAACCGGCAGGGAGCTGTGACTCCCTTTCTGCAGGTGGGTAGTTCGACTCCAGGGGTGCATGAAAAAAAGTTTTGAGTTTGTGACCATTTATTATTACCCCAAATGGGCTAGTTGCTGAGATCTTAATGTGATACTGAAGTTCTTAATATTTTAATCTCTCTTTCTCTCTCTCAACACACACATATAAATTATAAATAAATATGAATAAATAAAGATATATATACACATACACACACTATATATATAGCATAAGCATTTCAATCGATCAATCATAACTCCCAATCTTTAGGGTCATTGACCATATAGGGTACTGATACTCATGGTTCGAACGTATGCAATTCGTGGTTGGTTCAAGTGGTTCGGCACTTGTTCCCCTTAAGCAAGGTCTCAAGTTCGAGACTTGTGAATGGAGAAAAGTCCAGTGCTGGGAGAGCTTATGGGCTTCCGGATACTGGTGGTGTAGACCCAAAAAATTGCATACGATATGTTAGGATCTTTTGATATTTGATGAAAAGATATTGGAAAATCGAAAGTTTATTAAAACCACGCATATGATTGTATGATGCATGCGTATCATATCATGCAACGGAGTGCAATACACACCGACAAATGGGTCGTGTCATCTAATTGTCTGGTTCTGGTTAGCCCAAAACTTAAAACCATACTGAACCAACCCTAGGCCAGTTTTAGTTACGGCTTTAGAACCGCGGTTTTGGGTGGTTTTAGTTTGAGTCCGGAACCACCAGAAACCAATAGTTTCATTAAAAGAATTTTAATGTTATAGAAAACTTTTTAAAAAGCTGACAATTTGAAACCGCTAGTTTCGGTTTTATAAAAGGGGAAACCCGAATCAATAGAAGCTCGTCTATTAAGTATGCAGCTTTTATGTAAGTAAATTATTGAATCATTTAATTCTACAAAAGGATGGTATATAAATTTTTATTTAATTGATGAATACGAAATTAATTTTTCTCATGAACTCTTTAAAGGTTGTGTTTTTAACGTTAACAGCAGATTGTGTTCAGTTCCTTTAACTTGGCTCACGTTGAAACCGAACACAAACAAGATTTGTGCTATGAACAAGCCATGAACTGGCCTTGTTCAGTTCGTTTGGCTCATTTACCAGCCTTAGTAATATTTGGTCTCAAACGAATGGATCGGTTTGCTCTTTGGGCAGGATCCACGAGACTGAATAACATAGGAACCCCAGATAATTGTTATCCTGATCAATTTCAACCCAATTAAAAATATGCAGAATTTCAACTTAAAAGCATTAAAGGCAAATTCTCTTTGGCTATGCATGACTTACATTTACTTCATAAGAACCTAGTAAGGTCCTTCTCAAGGTAAGGTGAGCCCATATACAAAACCTAATTCATGGTCATATACTAGAGTCCTTTTGTGGGTTCAGGTCCTGGACTTGCTCGAACCCAGGTCAGTTCCTACCTTCAAGCACACAAGGCAACACGAGTCGTGAAGCTCCTTCCATAAACCAAGCAGGGGCCCTTCATGACTTGTTTGTCAACTGAACATCTTGTTTGATACAGCTACCTAGACATGGTCGGTTCTGAGTAAACTGTGACCGGTGGTTCAAAACCTCTAGCTCCGGTTTGTGCAGAACCTTGAACCAAAACCAAGCTGGTGGTTCCAAGTTCAAGTGGGCTAGGCCAGCGTCAGTGGGTTTTTTTTTTACCACACATTCTGATATTGGTGAATTCCTATCAACATTTTTGGTTTTTTAGTTTTTTTGGCCTACTAATCTTCATGGAAGAATTGTCCATTATTTTGTGTTTACTAGAACAATAAAGAGAAAACCATCACTTATGAACATCTACAAGTACAATTTGGTCTGGGTGATTATGTTAAAAAAAAAAGAAAAAATCATGAAAGTGTTGGAAGAAACAATAAAGAATGATTTTGCTTCTGTTGAATTAATTGTTAATATAACACAAAATCAAACCTTATTGAAATAAAAAATTCATATAACCGACTCCATCTAACATGAAAAAGGGCTTAATTGTTGTTGTTGTAGTGTGGTTGGCTTGCCTAGCTCATGCATTCGATCAGTGATTGACCGAATATTTTTTGAATTTCAAAATATATCATATATGGATATTTTTTTTCACATTTCATATATATGAAAATGGAAATTAAGGTTTTCATTGGAACCATCGAACCGCTTGGCCTATTTGTAACTGGCTACGTGTGTGTACAGCCTGTTTGATCATATAAGCTGCGTTAAACATCAAGCAGAGCCAAATGCTGAATTCAAGATACCCATTAAAGTTGAAAATCAATTTCACATGTGGTGATTTTGGGTAGAAAATTTAAACGTTTTAGCTAGAACTTAAGTAAAGTTTCTACCTTTTACATGGAAGGTTCGTATATCCAAGCATTAGATGGGAGAGTATCCAAACAAATCTCAACGATCAAATTGAAAAAATATATGATCGAGATTTGAATTTTAAAAGCAAAAAATATACTTATTTTAACTTTTTGTAAGTATATTTAATTGAAAATGAAACTTTTGTTTTTTTATTTAAATCTCAACTACTTATCTTTTAAATTAAATGGTTGAGATTTGTTTGGGTATACTTAATTTGTTTGGATATATATAGAGAGAGAGAGTGGGAGCTGCTAGAAAGCTTCTCATGCTAGTCATTACTTGATCATGACCATGGTCAGATCGAATATATATTTATATATAAAAAGAGAATAATCCAAGAAAACATACTCTTGAAGTGCCCTACAATTTATATGTGTCTATAGATGCATTTATATGTGTACATATATATGTACATACAAAGACTCAGATGCATCATCATGTGCCCTTGTTTATGCAATTTGAGTGAAACCACGTCTACTATGCAAGTATACCTGTCTCACCGACACAAGGAATCAAATGCGTATGCGTGTGTGCGTGTGTGTGTGAGAGAAAGAGAGAGGGAGAGGAAATAATATAGATACCGATACCGTTATGTGTATCGTTCAGGCAGAAGTTTCAGGTGGAGCTGGACGCTGATTTTCAAAATCAACAGTAGAGATCAAGCGAATTGCTTCCATACATCAACTATGATCGTTTTGTTTCACACCCTCATATTCTCAGTCAATATTTCAACCATATTGCAATGATCATCATCATCATCGTTATGACGATGGTTCATGAACTAAATCGGAAAAATTATGTTTATATAGCAACTTTTTACCAGAAAAAAAAAAGCCCTTACGCGAGCCATCTATAATACACCCCAGCTTCAAACTTACGGCACAGATTACTCAATGGATTGCCGCACGCTGTGCAACAATCGTCATATATATTTTGCATGGTCAAGCAACCAAGACGCCCTACGCGAAAAACTAAATATATTAATTATGAACAAAGGAAATTCCACTTCCTGTGATATGAACACCGAGTTGATCATTTTCTAAGGCATGCATTATCATGTGAGCTTCTAGCTCCTTCAAATCTGCCTTTATAGATTCTATCTTAAAGCAGATACAACGCTACGTTGAAGGGTCCTCCGATGCCTTGCTGCTTTCTCTCCTGCAAGTTTCTTCATCCACAGGAAATAAAAAATTTGCCATCGTTGAAAGATTTTTTTGGAGCTTGATTACCCACAGATGCTCCAAAAAGCTTGAAACTATTAAGGGTCCGCTTGTACTTCTTACCATAAATGCAGCTTTTCTAACAAGTTTGGCTCCAAGAGGGGAAGATCAGGAGTTCACCGTTTACGGTCTCTCTCAAATCTGCCCAGTCCTCTTCTGTAGTAGTTTAAGACTTCAATTGCGTTTGAATTCCTTGAAAGTTTTTTCTTATGTGACTGTTATGGCAAGAAAGAATGGTTACAACAGTATTGAGTTGTACTTTTATTATTGAATTGTTATCGACTTGTTCATTTGCAAATGTTTTGCAGAATTTTGTAATCAAGGAGAATATGTTGGAGGTTGACTGCCCTTGTGTGACACCTGACATTGTTTTAAAGACTTCAGGTCATATGGACAAATTCACAGATCTCATGGTCAAGGATGAGAAACTGGAACATGCTACAGGACAGACCACTTGCTTAAAGATTTCTGCAAACAGAAAATTGAGAAGGATCCAAAGAAGAAAGATGAGCTCGAACACGTGCTTGGGATTCTTGATGACCTATCTGCTGAAGAACTTGGTGCGAAACTCAAGGAGTATGGCATAACAGCTACTGATACAAACAACCCTCTTTCGGACCCATACCCATTCAATTTAATGTTTGCAACATCTATTGGTCCATCTGGCTTAGTTCCAGGGTAGGAACATCATTTCGTCTCCCTGGTCTATTGTCTCTCCACCCATTTTTTTCCTCTTTATTTTCATGGGCTTTCAGAAAGAATAAATAATATGATGACCTATCTGCACAAGGAAGTTTTGTGAACTTCAAAGACTTATTATTACAATGGGAATAAACTCCTTTTGCTGCCGCGCAGATTGGACAGGCTTTCAGAAATGAGGTTAGTTTAGTGAGCTCGATCATAGAGCCACCTCTAGCACTTGACCTCGTTCTGTCCCTGTGGTGCCATTATGGTAGAGTTAAATATGATTCTGATATTTGATTCTTTTAGCCATTATTTTGGCGTTCTTTTATGCATAAAAAATGTTTCTTTCTCGATCTACTTTATTTTCTGAGCAGTGAAGCAAACCAACACCTAGTAGTGTATTTTACACCCGTTTCCCAAGGGCTAGCTATATGTATTTTAAAGTAATGAGTGAGTTTTTACTGCGCACGTTGACTTCTTCCCTCTCCAGATATCTCCTTGCAAGGGCTTCTCAGAATTCGTGAGTTCACTTTGTCTGAGATTGAGCACTTTGTGGACTCAAATGACAAATCACACCCTAAATTTAATGCTATGGTTGATTTGGAGTTTTTGATGTATCCAAGGGAAGAACAGATGGCTGCAAAGCCATCACCCAAGATGGTACGCCTTGGTGATGCGGTCTCAAAGGTTGGTTGCTTTTTTCAGTCAAGTGGACAATGTACCAACTATTTTGCACAGCTTGTATTCTACCATTATGATTGTGACGCTTTGAAGGGTTTTTATGTGCTTGATAGACCCTAATTACACATATGCTTGCCTACAGGAAACCATTAATAATGAAACCTTTTGGTTTATCGGGAGGACATACCTCTTTTTGACCTCTCTGGGTATTGACAAAACTCGATTGCACTTCCGTCAGCATTTGCCCAATGAGATGGCACACTATGCTGCAGATTGTTGGGATGCAAAGATCAAGCGTTCTTATGGCTGGATGAAGTGTGTTGGCATAGCTGATAGGTCTGCATATGATCTGAATGCGCACACGGTAATTCCTTGAGCACATTTTATATTCATAACTTGCTTTCTTAATTGTAGCTGCATTATGAGACGGGCAATTTTGAAGTCCATCTCCTTTCTATATCTTAATTTCTTTAATATCTTACTATTTGTGTAGTACCTGCTTCTGATTTTCAAGTTTTGAACATTTTCTTCATGCCTGCGGCAAACAAATTACAGTAGTGGCCAATAAATTTCATGTTCTAGAAAAACTCATCTTAGCAACTTGCCTATTACTTGTCCTAAGCATAATTTTTATTTGAGACTTGCACTTCCCGTGTGTTGCTTTGTTAACATTTCTTTTCATCGTAACTATTGAAAATCATCAAAAGGGTGCTTGTATTGAACATATATGTTATATACTAACAATATATTATTCAATTCTTAGTTTCACAATATTATTTTAACCTGACATTTTAATGATAGGATTATATGCTTCTCTGATCAGTAGTTGGTACTGGTGCTCTTCTATTTGCATCACAATTGGCTACTTAATTGGTTTCTCCACCGTGAAAAGTTCCTTGTTGTAACAGGAGAAAAGTGGTGTCCAGTTGGTAGCTCAAGAAAAATATCCCGAACCACGAGAAGTTGAGGTCTCTCTCTCTCTCTCTCTCTCTCTCTCTCTCTCTCTCTCTCTCTCTCTCTCTCTCTCTCTCTCTCTTAAGCATAAGCTCCTTCACGTCGGCTAATATATGGCCGTGCAATTGTAGAAACTGGTCATTACTCCTGCCAAGAAGGAACTCGGCATTGCCTTCGAGGGTGATCAGAAAGTTGCTGAAGCTCTGGAGGTAAACATTATATATATACAGTATTCACTTTTGACTAGGATTTATATTTGCTCTCCAGCATAAACGGTCGCTGTATTCTGCAGGCCAAGACTGGAAAGGAAGCAATGGAAATGAAAGCTAATTTAGAATCAAAGGGGGAGGTTGTATTCCGTGTATGCACTCTCAGCAAGGACGTTACAATCACCAAAAACATGACATCTATCTCTAAAGAGATCAAGGAGTATCAAAGAGTATTTACGCCATCAGTCATTGAACCCTCTTTTGGTATTGGAAGGATAATTTCTGTCTTTTTAAACATTCTTTCTGCACGAGACCAAGCAAAGCTGGCAATGAGCAGTTGAATGTTTTCCGTTTTCCTCCGGTGGTTGCACCCATTAAGTGTACAGTCTTTCCCGTAGTTCAGACCCAAGAGTTCAATAACATTGCAGTGCAGATCTCCGAGTCGTTGATTGCAGCTGGGGTATCTCATAAGATAGATATAACTGGCACTTCCATTGGTAAGCGATATGCGAGAACTGACGAGCTTGGTGTTCCCTTTATCATCACTGTCGATCAAACAGACTCTGTGACCATCCGCGAGAGAGATAGAAAAGATCGGGTCCGTGTATCAGTTGCGGAGGTGGCTTCTGTTATCAAGGAAGTGACAGACGGGCGGAGTACCTGCGCAGATATTCTTTGGAGTTATCCTTCTCATTCTTCATAGACAGCTGAGTGATTCTGTGGTCACTGATGCTGTTTAAACGGCACTTTGATGATTGACAGTGGAAATGTGCAGCTTCTGTAATGTTGTGTTTATCTCTGCAGAACAATTTTGGGCTTCTTAACAATTTTGGTAAGCTTATGAGGAGTTTATGTTGAACATTAGATACTTCATTTTATAAAATGCAGCAGAAGAGCAATTGATGAAAGGAAATGACCAAGGAATAGGTACTGATACATCCAAATATGAAGACCAAGCCCTCACCGCATAAAATTTTCTGGGTCTGGATTCGGACTTTTCAGGTCTAGTTCTTGTCATGCTTTTGTATCATGCTTGAAATAGCCATGACACACAAAACCAATTATAAAATAAATTTTAACATCAAGTTGGGTCATTGTCACTGAATCGAACTCCGGCAACTTGAAAACTTTGTGGAAGCGTAGTTGGCTCAATCTGTATGACGTAACGAGCCTGAAAACATGTTTCCTTCACACGCAAGCAAAGCTCTTCTCCTTAAAGACTGGTTCTCTCTCTCTCTCTCTCTCTCTCTCTCTCTCTCTCTCTCTCTCTCTCTCTCTCTCTCTCTCTCTCTCTCTCTCAATTCAATGCAAGGCAGAGGAAATCTTAAACAAAAATTGTGGCTGAATCATCAATACGGTAGAGATCAACACCCTTATATGGACTAAGGGCAAGATGTATAAAGGACCTAATCACACTGATCTGATGATACAACACTAATGACTCTGAACATTATCACATGAGACTTCAGGCACCATGACACTAATATAGATCTACTACAATTTAGATTTAAAATCAAACCCAATACCTAACTACAAACCAGATAACTCTAAATGGATCCAAAACGACTTGAACCAAATCAAGTGTGGTGCCTCCAGGTCCAAAGACATGGACCATGTGGATCACGTGCGGCATGCGGTCGGTGTCTTGTGGTAGGCACTCATATTCAATCATATTAAATAGGCCATTGTTGGAGGAAGTTTGACTTGCTCAAATCTTATCACTTGCCTCTTGCTAATTTTGCTTTAATACAACAGAACTTCTCATCAAGAAACCGGGCAGCCCATTTGAGAGAAGGGGTTCAAACAGAGTCATCGGCCCTATGGTATGACCACCCCTATAATGGAGCACGAAAGAAAAGTTTATCTAGAAGAGGATTCATTGACCTCAAAAGGTGATATACTCTTCTTAAATGATAGACTTCAGCTTCGGTTAGCTGAGCTTGTTTCAGGCATGCTTGAAAAGTCCAATGCTCACACAATGAGTTGAGACTTGATTTAGATGAAAAAAAAGAAAACAAGGTCTCGAGTTCAAGTCCTGCGAATGGCGAAAACACAGAAATTGAAGACCTTTAGCCCACCCGACTCAAACTTGTGGGGGCTCCAATCACTCATGGCTTAGACTGAGAGAAAAGGGAAGTTTGGATAGACTGAATACTCGGAATGTGGTAACTGACAGATAGTGTTTCAGATGTGTCCATATCCAGATCCATATTAAGTCCACTTTTGCAAAGCAGGTTTTCATCTTTCATAGCCATATCCAAATCTGATTACAAATCCGATTATGTATTCATTTTCGGGTTGGGTTGTGCAGACCCCTTTTTCTGGTCCTGAATCTCGACCCATGCTCTGGTTTTTTGTCCCGGTTGTCGGTTCAGGTGTCTGATAAGCGATCTGTCGTCGTATCTCTTTGTGCGTGAAGTCACACGCTAAGCAACAGAAATTTCCGTATCCTGTGTCAATCCTTTCGTGTATCTGTCATCAACATCACAGTGGCGCGGGAGGTGCATTGCTTCCCCTTTACTTGTTTCCCGCCAGAAGGGGGAGAGAGAGAGAGAGAGAGAGAGAGAGAGATGGGAGGGGGAGCGGAGAGCGTATTGAATCTGGAAGTCGACGCTTCGATCCCCATCTGTTACGATACCTCGTTCGGCAGTCACGAAAATCTCTTCCTATTGGAAGTTGAAGACTCTCTCGTCCCCCAAATCCTTGACGGCAGGTTCTCTCTCTCTCTCTCTCTCTCTCTCTCTCTCTCTCTCTCTCTCTCTCTCTCTCTCTCTCTCTCTCTCTCTCTCTCTCTCTCTCTCTCTCTCTCTCTCTCTCTCTCTCTCTCTCTCTGATACCGATTCCAGTCATTTCCCATTGTTGGTTTTTCAGAGATTGTAACTCTGTCATATTCTGAACTAGGTTTTTGTTTGGAATTCGGTTATCCGCTTCATAAGATTCGGCATAATATCGCGATTCTGGGATAATAAAGTAACTATTTTCTTTTTCCATCGGCTATGCTCGGCATTATGTAATATGTTCAACCAACGACTACCATACAATCTTTTAAGGTCCCTCGCTTCATATTTTCTTTAATGCACCCGTATAGTGTTCTTTCCCGTGAGATAATAAGATTTGTATTGGTTCTTGGATTATCGGAACATTATCCGGTAAGCTAATGGAGGTGGTAGATACTATGATTCGAAGAAAGATTCATATTCTATGTTTACAAGAGACAAAGTGGCAAAGGAGATAGAGGATATATGTTTTAAATTATGGTAATCAGGTAAGGAAAAGGCTCGAAACGAAGTTGGTATTATCACAAATAAAGATTTATAGGATGACCGAATCATGATGTTGAAATTAGTGTTAGGAGCATAGGTTTTAAATATAGTTTGTCCTTACGTACCCCAAATAGACTAGAAGATAGTATAAAGACATCTTTTTGGGAAGAGTTAGAAAAGGTGATTCAAAAGATTCCACAAAGAGAGATGATTTGTTTAGGAGGATACTTAAATGGAGATGTCGGTAAAGACGCATTAGTGTATCAAGGTATTCATAAAAACTTTGGTTTTGGAGATATAAATGAGGAAGGTAGGGAGATTTTAAATTTTGCTATGGTATTTGATCTCTTTATAATCAATACAATCTTCAAAAAACGAGATGAACATTTAATTACTTATAAGAGTGGTTTATCACAAACGCAAAATGATTACTTTATTTATAAAAAAAAAAGATAGAGCGTGTTGTAAAGATTGCAAGGTAATTCCAAGAGAAAGCATAACCACCCAACATCGACTTTTAGTTATGGATTTACAAAAAAAATGGACAAAGAAGAAAAGAGTGCATCTCTATTCGGACTAAATGGTGGAACCTCCAAAGCGAGAAAGAAGATATATTTAAACACAAAGTCCTTCAAGGAGATGTTTGAAATTATGTTGGTACACCCAGTGATATGTAGAACAATATGGCTATACATATTAGGAAAGTAGCGAAAGATGTGTTAGGTGTATCTAAGGGAGGTGTACCAGTACAAAAAGAAGCTTGGTGGTGAAGTGAAGTAGTGCAAAATAAAATCAAGGCAAAGAGGGCATGTTACAAATTACATTATGCTAAGAAAACTAGTGAAACTTTAGAGGCTTATAGGAAAGCAAAGAAGGAAGCAAAAGAGGCCGTCAGTGAAGCAAAAGCTAAAATTTTGGAAGATTTATATAAAAAACTCAACTCAAAAGAGGCTGAAAGAGATATTTTTAGGATAGCTAGGGCTCGAGATAAGAAAACTAAAGATGTTACTTATGTTAGATGCATCAAGGATGATGATTAAAAAATTCTAGTGGTAAATGATGATATAAGAAATAGATGGAAAAACTATTTTTATAAGCTTTTTAATGAAAATAAATATGTTAGTATTAGCTTAGGAGAGTTAGCCAAATCAGAAAAGTATATAAATCACAATTTCTACCGACATATTCAAAAGAATGAAGTCAAAGAGGCTCTTAAACATATGAAGGGTGGTAAATCGGTAGGACCATATAATATTCCTATAGAAGTTTGGAAAATACTTGGAGAAATAGGAATCACTTGGCTCACAAGACTATTTAATGAAATATGGAGAAACCAAAAGATTCCGGATGAATGGAGAGCGAGTACACTTATACCCATATATAAGAACAAGGGAGACATTCAGAATTGTGTGAATTATCGAGGTATCAAGTTAATGAGCCATACTAAGAAATTATGGGAAAGAATTATCGAATGTAGGTTAAAACAAGTATCAAGTACAACAGAGAACCAATTTGGATTTATGCTAGGTAGATCTAATGTTGAAGTGATTCACCTTTTCAGACGTCTTATGGAACATTTTAGGGCAAAAAAGAAAGATCTTCACATGATATTTATCGATCTAGAAAAGCTTACGATAGGATACCGAGGGAGATTCTTGGGAGAACTTTGGATAAAAGAGGTATTCAATTGACATACGTTAACCTTATAAGAGACATGTATGATGTGTAAAAACATGTGAGGACTAATGAATGAATGACACACTTCTTTAAAGTTAATATTGGGTTACATCAAGGATCAACTTTAAGTCCATACTTATTTATAATGGTGATTGATGAGTTAACAAAACATATTCAAGATGAAGTACCTTGGTGTATGTTATTTGCAGATGACATTGTGTTAGTGGAGGAGTCTAAGGAAAAAGTTAATAGAAAATAGGAATTATGGAGAGAAACATTAGAAAGAAAAGGCCTCCGACTTAGTAGAACAAAGACAGAATATATATAGAATGTAAGTTTGATCACACATTGCATCCCTCAAAAAGAAAGTTTTAAATACTATTGGTCAATTTTTTTGAGTGATGGAAGAATTGATGGAGATGTTACGCATAGAATTAATGTTGGTTGGTTAAAATGGAGAAGAACATCAGGTATTCTTTGTGATAAGAAGATACCATTAAAGTTAAAAGGTAAATATTATAGAGAAGCAATTAGGCCTGCCATGTTTTATGGTTCTGAGTGTTGTACAAAAGATGTCTGTGACAAAAAAGAAGATGTTGAGATGGATGAGTGGTCATACAAGAAAAGACCGTATATATAATGAGGTTATTAGAAACAAATTAGGAGTGGCACCAATAGAGGATAAAATGAGAGAATATCGGTTAAGATGGTTTGGACATATAGAAAGAAGATCAAAAGAACCTGTAAGAAAGTATGAAAATCTAAATTTGGAACGTATTAAAAGAGGTAGAGGACGACCACAAAAGTGTTGGAAAGAAACAATAAAGAATGATCTAGCTTATTGTGAGTTAAATGCTAACATGGCACACGATAGGGATATGTGGAAACAAAGAATCCATGTAGCCGACCCCGTCTAGTATGGGAAAAGGCTTAGTTGTTGTTGTAGGGTGCATGTTTAGTGAATTTTAGGGAAAGTACAAGTTACCATTTATCGATATTTTTCATAACTATCCCCTCGATGATTTGTGGGTCATGGCTCAGTGAAACAGTTTGAAGTAATTTATTGGTACAGCTACAGCAAAGGACTTCACGTTGGATTATGAATAATATTCATTTTGTTACTCCACATATTCTTGAGATGGCATTTTCGTTCTCAAATGACTTGTTAAGGATTTATCCTAACATCCCTCTTTCTAAATTCTTTGGGGTTAGAACTTGTAGTCAACCATCCAAAACTCTTTTTTTAGTTGAAGTTCTTACACTTTTTGTGGGGTTCAGTGTTGTGGTCAGAGGTGAACCAGATGAAGAAGCTGTTCTTTGCACATCTTCCAAAACCTATGCTCTTAAGTTCGTTAGCACGTCCAATTCCGTCTTCCTTGTGCCCACAAAAGGCTCTTCTTCCATTTGCGGAGAGGCTCAAACTGAAATGAATGCAACAGATTCAGCTGCATCTGTCCTCAAACTCGTTCATGGATACATGGAGCTTGTGCTAGTGGCACCGAAACTTGACCAACTTAAGTCCCTGTTGAAGCAAAGAGTGTACAAGATGGATTCCAATGACCATGATTCTGGTAGCAAGCTTGGATTGTATACATGGGCAGACTTGGTTGATACAATCCAGGCTAGTGATGATGAATTGAGGGATGGCTTACGAGCGATCTCTGCTGTTGAGATTGATGGGTTCTGGAGATTAGTTGATGATGGATTGATGGAAGAGTTGTTGACCATGTTGTTCCACAATGTGATCATACAAGATTGGTCTTCAGATGCTCTTTGTGAGGAGCAAGTTATGCCTGTCATGGTTAATGATGGATTTAGCCCAATACTCGTGCTACATTGCTTGCGAACTTACGGAAGCAAGGTAGAGAGGGAAGATGGCCATGTCTGGTGCTTGAATGAGAGGTTGGTAGCTGTGCTTTATGCACGGAGAATTCTTAGCAGACGAGGAAAGATGAGAGCAACAGAATTCATGGAAGAATGGAGACGAACTGTGTCCTCATGCCTCAATGTAAGTATGGACATGTTAGATGGTGAAGTACTAAGCGAGAAACTAGGAGCTGAGACTTGGGTGCGCGGATTCAGTGTATCTTCACTACCTTCTACTCCTGCCGAGCGTTTCGGTGTTCTCTTCAGTGAACGCCAAAGATGGGAGTGGGAAGATCTTGAGCCATTTGTCAGGTTGGAGGATTGTCTCTTGTACTTCATCTTTCCATCTCGCTTTTCGCTGAGCAAATTTGTGTTTCTATTTGCATCGTTCCATGCAAATAGTCATTCTTCTTCGGTGACTTGACTTGACATGGATTCTCAATTCTGAGCATTCAAATAATTTTCGGACAATTGGCCAGTAGAATCAGACATTAAAATTGGATTCACCTCCATCACATCCGCGTCTTATCTGTTTGTCTTGTAACCTTTTTATCTGAATATTGTCTTGCAGAGACTTGCACGTACCTGGCCTTTCATCAGAAGGTTTGCTTATGAAGTACACACGGCGAATTCAGCCTACTGCAGATGCTACACCCATTTTCTCAGCAAGATAGTGAAATTCTAAAATCATCCCCACGTTGTTCTAGAGCTTGCTAAGTTTAAGAACTTCGCATACCAGAACTGTACTCTCTTCATCTAATGGTTAGTTCATCATTTCTTTTTTAAACAATTCAGATTAGGAAAAGAGAGTAAAGTTTTTGGCTATGCAACAGGAGTTGGGCAAGAATGCTCGGTGATCACCTTGGACATTTTGTAGGGTTAAAGCCTGGAATTTTTAACTATCTTCTGCTGGTGTTTAAAATATACTTGACTCTGTCATATGCTTTTTGTTATGTCTCAGCATTATTCAGATTTATGACATAATTATGCTATAAATATTTATCAGTAGAAGAAATAAAGTACAATGGGAGGCCGAAAACCAGATGCACACCGTGGGCGTTGAACTCATGACCAACTTGTGGGTTGACTCCATGGGCATGTGAGCTATTGCTGTTTGTGCAAATTGTAATTATCTTATTACCTTGTTTCCACATGTTCCACCTGTGCGTTTGAGTGCCTATGTCTGAACATGTGATCTGATGCATAAAGTCTATATTCATTCGAATAAAGTTATTTATGCATATGGTAGGAAAATGTTCCCTTTTTCTGCATGACTATTCGGGGATTTTGATAGAACTCTTACCATAACATGAACTACTTTGTGAAATGAAAATAACTTCCAGTATTTTATACATACATCAATCTGAAACTGAAAGACATTTGACAGAGTGTGATGTTGAAATGCAAAAACGGCAAAGTCCACGAATGAAGCTGCAATTCTGCTATAGGGTTTGTGGCATCATTTTCTTTATTCATATCTTTGATGCAGGAAGCTGAAAGGACACCTAACTTCATATAAACAATGCTCTATGTAGAAAGCTATAATTGTACAAAATGGGGGGAAAAACTCGATACAAAGCAAGCACCACACGAGGCCATACAAAAGTCGAGCAATGCAACAGAATAAAACAAATCACAGTGCACAATCTCTCCCAAAGAAATCAAATTATATTTCAAAAGATTCTGCCACGAGTTATCGTGCTAGTTAAGACCTATATAGTTACATTTCCAAACGAAGTAAAATTCGAAACTGAAGCACCATTGATTGATATAAGTCTAATTAAAGACTGCAATGAACAAGAAACAACTTCCTAGTGCTGTGAGGCTCAAGGAGACATCTGAGCTTTCAGATACCCACTTGACCAGACTCATTATTAATATATGCTACTTGCTGCATTGACTACATCAAACTCTATCACTAGAAAAAAATACACACTACTAACGGCTTCTATCGTTCCCACATCATACCTATTCCACAACCTAAACGAAAATAAATCGAGCTTGACTTCCCGCTGCTTCCATTGTTTTGCACGTTGGGCAGGCAAAACCGGATCTCAGCCCAGTTAAGGTCAAGGTCTACAAGTCTTTGTTTACCCAAGGGAAGTAATTGTTGATGGAGCTCAGCCGTTGGTTTTGACACACTGGAAGAGAAGAGAGAGGTCTGTCAGTACTAATGAGTTTAGCCAAGAGAGGTCTATCAGGATGAATTAGCTTATATAAGAGATGGGGGAACTATAATTAAAAAGAAGAATACAAAGATTCATTTAGATCCATAGCTGGCCCAGTTTCAGCATTTTTCTTCATTATTATTGTGTCAGATAACCAGAGTTCCTATCAGGCTAACATCCTGCTCCACCGACGGCCATTAAATGTGGTGCAACTTTATGCTTAGATTTGTGTCATCCACTTCTTTACCATGTAAAAGAGTACACTTTTTCCTCACAGGAATCCAAACTCTACGCGATCTCAGCAGCCGTCCTCTCTCTCTCTCTCTCTCTCAAAGAGCCAGAATTCAATCTCAATCTACTCTCTCTTCCTTTGACAATTCCAGACTGAGATGGCGAGCTATGACGACTTCCTCTTCTCTTCTTCCTTCTGCCACTGGTCGACGGAAACCATCGCCAGCGACGGATTTCCTAACTACCCTACAACCATTAGGGAGATCCCCATCGAGTCGTCCGGCGACTCCATCCCGGAGTCACTACCGGTAGCCTTCACGCGCTTCCCGGGACGCCAGGAGGCCGCGGCGGTGGCGATTCAGGCGGCCTACCGAGCCCACCTGGCGCGCCCCCTCGTTCGCACCGTGGGCGAGGTGAAGCGTGAGGCGGACCGGCTCGAGGGCGTGATGCAAACGCAGGAGACGGTGGACCGGGTACGGCGCGACGCGAGGGAGCGGCACCGCCTGAACGAGGCGCTCATGCGCCTCCTCTTCCGCCTCGATTCTGTGCCTGGGATCGTTCCCTCTGTGAGGGAATTGAGGAGACGGGTGTCCAGGAAGATCGTGGGTTTGCAGGAGATTCTCGATGCCATCGTCGCCACCCATGACGTGGACGAGGTCAGATGGCTGTCTCGGGAGAATTGGCACCAAGAAGAAGGGCAAGAGAGGACGGAGTGGGAAATCGGCGACGAGGAGGAGGAGAATTTGAGGAGGTTTTGGGGTTTACAGAGTGCCTTGGCGCTTTGAATTGTGCATATATACTCCCAAACTGATAAGCAAATCGGATGTGTGATATAGCGGTATGAACAATTTGCTCCTTTGCTGCTTCTCAGAATCTCTTTATAATTGAAACTGAAGAACTCTTTGTACACGCTTGGTTCACCGGGAGATCGAATTCGCGTGTGATGGAAAGATTCGTTCTATCTGATGAAATTCACAATTGAGAGAATTGACTTCTTTCAAGTCGATAAATTCAATCATTCTGGGAGGTGTTTGATTCGTATGATCCCCTGTGCGTCAAAGCACCCGATTATGCCGAGAACTACCAGTCTATAGACTCAGGCCTCGAATAAAACACCTCCTTGGGGACTGTCTTTATTGCAGAACGCAAACGCCAGACCGATATTCCACGGGAATAGTCGGTTTAGAGAAACCCGGAGCTTCGGATAAGGTGACAAAAAAAACTATTGTCATGGAAACTTTTTGTGTCTACTTCACCGGTTTTCAGGCACAAGTTTGGCAAAAAATTGATTTCTAATAGGCTCCTTGGAGGTGTTTCATCGCAGGGCCATATGTGAAACGTATCGCGCATCTGCTTCGTGCCCACTGTTTTAAAGGAAAACGATGCGCCTGGGGCCCGTGGCCTGCATGCTCTGAGTTTACATGGGGTCGAGTAGCTTGAGTTAAGGGTTCGGTTCTTGTGCATTGTGAGACATCTTGAGAGAGAGAGAGTGTGTGTGCGAGAGCAAGGTGGAAGTTCGGAACTTTCTTATTGGTTGTCTTCTTCATTTTTCAGTTTTACTGGGTAGAGAGAGACATACAAGAAGCGGATTCAGTTGCTGGGCGGTATCATTGTAGTGTTTGTATTGACCGATCATTATGAATAAAAAAATTCCTTTGGGGCTTATTTGAATTGTGATTCATTGTCCTTAGTGTTCATCGTATGCATCTCTGTGTCCTATGCAAAAAAATGAATCTTGCATATGTGTTCATCCGTTTTGATTAAGGGCTAGTTAGCATTGGATGCCAATGCCGATCACTGAAAACAGCTCGGTGACAGTTCTAGGGTTCCGATCAGAATGCGCCACGGGAGCAAACACACTCTAGGGTGCCAGTTGCTGGGGCTCAACGTATGTGGCGCAGATGGGGCTTTTTATTTCGCAAGTTCAAAACATGCTTGTTCAATTTTGATTCTCACTGAATCTTTTCTGATGAATTCCCGGAAGTAAAATCCTAATTGAATGCAAAGGTAAATGATCACATGTGAATGTGATGACATTGGGGAATGAAAGTAATACACCTATGTTGGTTTGATATAGAAAGAGAAAGAGAGACTTCATCCGCACCCATACAACAACAACAATTAAGCCTTATGGGGAGATCAAAACCTAACACACACCTACACATGCACCCCGTGAAAGTGGAGCTCCCCACCACCAACAACGGCACTAGAGTGTCCTGTCATTGAACTAATGCTCTTAATGCAGCTAACAGCTAAATAGATTCTTTGACGCCATAGATCTCAACCTTGTGCCTGTAACGTGAGTGTGCTGTAGCAACCATGGTTGCTTTGCATGCGTGCTTTGAGGAAAACTCCAAGCTATTCTCATTTCACCATGCTATGTTGTTTTGAGCAAATCCATCCATAGGGCTTTTTTTAGGACAATCACCTACAAGGGTCAGTGACGGAACCAAGATTTTTTTTATTTGGAGTAAGGTGCACTTGTATTTTGATGTAACTTCGTGTAACGGCACATTCTATGTTTTCCAAATTTAGGGTGAACTGCATGCCTCACCTCACCCTAAAGTAGGTCTCCCACTGACAAGAGCCTTTTCTAGCTTTAACTTTTACGGGATTCGAACATCCGGAAACCTTAGAAACCATGTGGCATCTCGCACAAAGGATGAAGGAACCCAAATATGTACAGCAAATAATGAACGCTGTGCATTAATGGATGAACAGGTGATAATGAAGACCACTTAAGATAGAAGGCGCGGTGTGACATCTAAGTCTCTCTCTCTCACACACACACATATGCATGAAAAGCGGAGGAGCTCATCTCTATGGTATCACAGATCCTGCAGTGACGATAGTAAACAGTAGCGCTGCAAGTGTGCATTAATTTGTGCCCACGCAAGAAAAACACGATGGAACCAGAACTTCCGTACCCAGTTCCGGGGCGCATGCCTGCAAACACCAGGCGCATAGTTCCGGAATTGTAATGCAGAAGGTGAGATCATCAATGGCAGTATGCTCTCCTCACCACTCATTAAATTGTCATGGCATCTCCTTCAATCTCTTAACTATGATTCCAGAGCTTTGTCTTTCCCATGTCTCACGCCACGACAACAAATCTATCAAGTGGAATATATTTAATTTCTCAAAAGCTAAGTTCTTAAAAGCACCCTCTTGATTCTGTAGCCCCCATCGGGAACTGCGGCTTTAATCATGTGCTTGGTGAAGTTCTCGCATTTGGCATCAGTGACGGATTCACATTGTGGTGGGGTATGGTGATCACTCTACCTGAAATTTTGAAAATTTTTAATTATATATTAAAATATTTAAAGAGTTTAGAAATTTTTAAAGCCTGTCTCATCCAAACATGAAACAAGTTTTTGAATCCGCCACTTCATTACTATGACAAAGATCCTTCAAATAAGATAACATGGGAAAAACCACAATCATTAGTCACAAAACAATTCCCTCGATTAGACAATTTCACGAATACGAATGGAAGCAATACAACCTGTAGCAAAACTTCAGCAATCAAATTGTGCATAATAATCATATGTTTGCACAAATAATTTCCCAAAAAACCTATAATCTTTTTTATGTAAAAGCCTTTTTTTTAAGCAAGCTTTCTCTCTATTTTTCAAAAAACTCCAAATGTCTCTCTCGTCTTCGAAATTCCAAGAGGAGACACGAACTCTAGGCTCTTCAAAAATTTTGAGAATCAAATAGAGGAAGGTCCTCAGTGTTCCTCACTCCCAACTTAGCCAATTTTACCAAGTGTAAAGCCATAAAATTAAACCTGCAAAATAGGCAAAGAAACATTTGATACTTTCAGCTTTATTCAATGATCAAGTGTTCCAAACCTAAATTTTTACAGACTCCAAATGGTGCTCTCAGCAAAAATGAGGTGTTACTATTTGAACTTGCATGCGTATGGATAGAGAAAGTTAACTACATCAGTTTTGTTTAGTGGGTAAACAACACTCGTGATGTAAGACTTAACTAGACACCCACTTCATAAAACCCTGAAACCAATACCCTCACTCCCAGGGTAGAAATGACCCCTATGGTGGGTTCTGGATGGGTATACACTTTCCCACTACCTGGTGAGGAGAATACCCAAAACCAATACCCGTCCAAGAACAGACCCAAACCCTCCCCAACCTACCCCAAATTATACACGATATATAAATCACAATATATTTGTGTGTATATATTTATATATATATATATATATATATATATAGAGAGAGAGAGAGAGAGAGAGAGAGAGAGTGGATCATGTTCACTAGTGGCGCTTTTCACTCATTAGAATATAGATAAGGATGGAGTATCCTGCCAAAGATATATAAATCACAATATATTTGTGTGTGTGTGTGTGCGTATATATATATATATATATATATATATATATATAGAGAGAGAGAGAGAGAGAGAGAGAGAGTGGATCGTGTTCACTACTGGCGCTTTTCACTCATTAGAATATAGATAAGGATGGAGTATCCTGCCAAAGATATATAAATCACAATATATTTGTGTGTGTGTGTGTATATATATATATATATATATATATATATATGTATATATATATATATATATATATATATATATATATATATATATAGATATAGATATATATATATATAGAGAGAGAGAGAGAGAGAGTGGATCGTGTTCACTACTGGCGCTTTTCACTCATTAGAATATAGATAAGGATGGAGTATCCTGTCAAAGATATTCAGGTTTTCCATAAACCCAAACCCAATCAAACCGGTTAATGCCCGCCTGTATGGATCAGGTTGGGTTGGGGCCCTACAGTGGGGTTCTAGTAGTTGATCTCACATTTCGGGGAGAGATGAATCTTCAATTACATCATGAAGAAGGAAGGCGTTTAAGGCCAGGAAAGCTGCAATCTATCTTCTATATCCGGCATTTCGCAAGATTTTTCGAGCTTAGTGAATCACCATAAGTTCTTGAAAATTTACCTCATCCATGAAGTAAAGTTTTAAATTCCGAGTGCTTATGTCAGGGATCACCAACCTGGAGCCATTAAAGCTCAGTGAAGGTGTTACTCATGAGGAGAACTGCATGGAGGCAGTCCAGATGTTCGAGCCCTAGCTTCCCCAGTAAACATTCCCTACTCTCCACAATAATTCGGTTAGTATCCTGTCCTTACCATTATAAAAATAGATACTAACAGCGGTGGATCCACACTGTGGTGGGTCGCCCGAAATTCTGAAAATTTGTATTTTTATTGAAATTTCAGAAGAAAAAAAACTTTTAAATCCTGCTCCACCCGAATCTGAAATCCGCCCCACCCAAAACAAGTAAGAATCAGCTTTGGACTACTCTCCTTTCTCAAAATGATCTGGCTAATCAATCCAATTGAACTGAATATTATTGAATCAAAACTTTCAAAGATATATTTCAAAATGTAAAAAATAATTATTTTCTTTACAAAAAAACATAGAACAGAATATATCAGTTCACCAAAATAGTTGTTGTATTGCACAAAGTGCAACAGCTCACCTGGCTAGTGGGTCAACTCACAAGTTGAAGGTCATAAGTTTGATACCTGGGACATGCATCTCGCTTCGCCCTCCCCATTGTACCAGGAAAAGAATGCTTTTTGGATATGCTGGATTTGAATTGAGCTGGTTCAGGTCAGTCCAGTTCATATGGGCCCATCTTGATTGTGGAAATACTGATATCAAACTCAAAATTCATCACCTTGGCTAGATATTACCATCACCATATGACAAGTAACTTGAAATCATAATTGACATAATTTATTCAGAGTCATGCTTACATACATGGTAAAATTTTGATATAGTCAACTGGGTGGAGGAATTAAATCATATGAGTTTATTAAAAACTGAGTTGGTCAACTGGCAAACCGTTGAACCATATGTATTCCTCCCCCAAGAAGAGTTCCCTAAGCTTCAACTCAATCAACCACCACTTATATATTCGTGTCCATGTGCCACTGCAACCCAACCATCACCAATGGCAGAGAAGAACAAGATCACCTCCCGGTGACTTTAAGCAGTGAGCGGATTTGCAAGTAGAGGAAGATATTCACTGATTGTATGACTAAAATCTCCATGGCTCCACAAACATCAAAATCCCTGCTTCATTCTCCAACCAGTGGCCATGAGCTCTTGAAATCCTTGTCATTCATCACCAGGAAGAATAACAAGGTATTCAAAATAATCTCCTAAATTTAGTGTTATTCTAATTAGATGGTGAGGGTTTCGAGAGGCAGAGGGCCTCAAAAGTGTTATGAAGAAAACAGTAAAGCATTCACTCTTTTTTTTTACTCAAGACACGAGATGGAGCAAAATGGCAAGAATCTATGTATCCAACCCGACTTAGTGCAGAAGAGGCTTGGCTGTCGTTTTCCTTGGTGTTCTTTTACGCTCACGTGTATCATCTGTTTCCCTTTTCCACTCAAATTTTTCCTGCTTTGAAATTCTTCAAGTAGTTTAAGCTCATGGTTTCTTTAGTGCAGAAGAATCACTCTCATTTTTATGACAGAAAATTCTCAACAGAAGCTTCCTCTCACGTTTGCAGGTGTGAGATGAAGATTCTCATAAATTGCATAACATTTCAAAGTTGTAGGTTTTGAGCAATAATGTCAAATGAAAGCACATGCGTCAATGTCATCGTCTATGTGGAGAGACATTAGTTGCTCCCATTTGAAGTTAGGATCTTAGACTTGGTAACATTGAGGAACCAAGGAGTTGACCGAAACTTTGTCCTCTATATCTTCACATGGTCGAGAAGGGAGAAGGATCTTAGACTTGGCACAGACTGCTTTGAGCCTTGAGGCTCTCTCTTCTCGAGGAAGTCTTACAGATACAAAGGGGTAGCTTTTCCCTGAGGAAGCGGGTACTTTGATAAACTAGCGAAGTTCTTTGCTCATCTTTGCGGTATAGTGGGGTCCGGTCCGGAGCTTTGATATCAAAGCACTTGCATAATGAAGAGGAGGAGCTTTGCTTTGTTGCTAACGAAGTTCTCCGATTTCAGTTTAGCTAGTGCCTGATAATTCCTCAGTGCTTTAGGATAAATTAGAACAGTATACTCCAAACAGGAACCGATTTCCAGAGAGGAACAAATCCATCTTTCCTGGCAGAATATGGTAAATAGTAGAAGCAAATGAGAAAATCTTGTCCTTGGTGGGAGATGGGCATTCAGTAAATTCTATGAATTCAGTATTGCTTCTTTACTTTAATTTTATAAGTGAATTAAACCATAATTACCCATTTATATTCTTTGAACAAAAGATTTAGCCAAAGTTGAAAGAAAGATGATTAAAAAGAATAATCCTTGCTTGTTTTGAATGAAGGTTGGGGACGAAGGTAACAGATTTTTGGTGATGATCTACGTGACGTGTAGTGCAGGCCCTCTCAAGATTGTGGTGAAAGAGGATGACAAGGTGGGTGATGTGATTTGTGCTGCTCTTAAGCTCTACACTCGCGAAGGACGCCTGCCTGCTCTTGGTTGTAAGGCTTCCCAATTTGAACTCCACTGTGCCCACAATGGTTCAGGAGGTATGCTACAATACTATCATAAACTCTAGCAGGGTGACACACTTGTGTATGGACAAACTGACGCTCTGCACTGTTCTATGTCCTGCTTGTCTAACTATTTTAAATAAAGTGTAACTAAAAATTTTTGTACTTAATATAGTTTTTGCTCCATCACCGTGAGACTTCATAGAATATTGAACAATTATTAGTTTATTAGTAAATAATAACTTATAAAAGCTAAAATTTTCTTCTATTAGTATAATCAACAACAAAGTTTTTTTCCTATACTTGATGGGGTCGGCTACATGGATTCTCTGCTTTCATTACGGTTGATCCCTTGTCATATCAATAGTTAACTCAACAAAAAAATAGATCATTCTTTATTATTTCCTTCAAACACTTATATAGTTTTCATCTTCTTCTCTTAACATATGATCTTTTGTAGTTTTCATCTTCTTCTCTTAACATATTCATCATCTAGATTATCATAGCTTTTTGTGGAGATTGCTTAAGTCACTTTTCATGTGTTTAAACCATCTTAATTTATTTTTTCTCGTTTTATCATCTCTTGGTGTCACTCTTAATTTATCTATAATAACTTCATTAAGAATAAAGTCCTTCCTTGTGTGACCATACATACATATTCATATCTTCATTTTTATCACAAACATCTTTTGCATGTATTTATGACTACCTGTCCAACACTTGGCACCATATAAAATAACAATTCTATACCTGGTACTGGTGGCAGATCTAGAAACTCTTTTGGGGTGGGGCAAATAGCCCCTTGAACGATTTTGGGTGAGACGAAATATGTATTATAGCCCATGGATCCCACCATGGGCTATAGACATTAAGTTAATTTTCCACATTTCAGTGGGGCATTTGCTCAATGTAGATCCACTGATGCCTGGTGCACCTTTCATTTTAATCTGCCAATGTTAATTTTGCGTCTAACATCTCTATAGAATCATGTTAAGTATAATAATTACATAAAATCATAAATCATGCATAGTTCACATATAAATTGATGTTTCCATGATTTCTGAAAATATTATATCCAACATTTTCTTCGCACCATCCTGACCCATCCACTACTAAACTAGTGGATTTATCAGTCACTATGTTATAATTCAAGCAAAAGATATGCTTGGGAGCTAGCTTTTTTACTGAATCAACTTTGAACTTAGTAAAGCGCACACGAGTAGATAATAATTTGGTCATTCCAGTGGACTAGGCAAATAGATTAACTTCTGTTATGAGTTATCTAATAACTATTTTCTGCATTTTATGATCAGCTCTATGTGAAGACAAAGAGATCGGCGGGTGTCAAAGCAGAAGTTTTGTACTGTGCAAGAAAAACAAAGAGAACAATCATGTTGACTCTTATAGCGAGGGAAGAGTTGAAAGACTAAAGCCAAAGCCAGCTGCATCTCATCTAACGGGTTGTCTCAGCTTTTTGTTGGTTTAATGATTATGGGAATACCTGTAATTGCGTAAGCGATGGATTGTATTAAAACCCACTTGGTAATGTATGGACAGCCTTATGTACACAACACCCAGCAATATATGTATGTACGTGCAATCAAATAAAGATAATATCTGAACCACGAGCAATAGCTCACTTCGCTAGAGGGTCGACTCACAAGTTTGCAGTCATAAGTTTGAATACCGGGGGCATCCGTCTGGCTTTGACCTCCATATTGTAAAGAAAAATATATATAAAGATCATATGTTGCACGAAGTAAAATAAAAAATGGGATATAAAAAGCTGTAAAATCTAAAATTAGGAAACTGAGAAACGACAATGTTTGTCTGTGTTTGTGTGTGCATGTACGTGTGAGAAAATGGAAAATATATGGTAAATATCAGCCCAATGAGCAATAGCTTACCTAGCTGGGGTCAACTCATAAGTTCGAGGTTATGAGTTTACCCAAGGTGTGCATCTGGTTTCAGCCTTCCCATTGCAACAAAAAGAAAGAAAAGGTAAATTAAGAGAAGCAATTTCATTGAGGTTCAAACTCAAGAACTCCCATTTACGAACCAAGCACTCTAACCAATCGAGCTACAAGCGATTATGTGTCGAGTTGAACCGGAAAACATTGACGCATCGATGTTTCCGTGCAACACAGTCCACTACTTGAGATCAACATCATCATAATCATCATATGTGGTAAGTATAAAAAAATTATTTTGATTACGAGAAAGCATATCACCTGATACACATCACTGATGTGATGAGATGTCAGTTACAAACTTTGGCCAAATCAAGCTATCAGCAAGCAAGCCAAAATAAGGTCAATGGATGAACGGGGAGAATATGTGTGCATACACAATACCAATTTCATGTGTGCCAGTAGATACACAACATGCCAAGCTCTTCATAAAACATACCAAAATCAAATCTGCCCCAAAAGGATACTTATTCATAATCCAGCAAAAACAGTCAAAGAGTGAAACCTCTCAACATACAAGGATCTTGGTTGTTCAATTAAACCAATTGGGTACAACTCCTAACTGTTTGCAGTATTAAACCTTTCTGTAATGACGTTCTCAGACAATATTAAAGGATTGTTTATTGCAGGATCCACTTACCGAGAGTTGATGTATCAGATATGAATGAGCATATCCATGTTGCATCTACTTGTTTCTACTATATGTGAAAATCCCACTGATACTACAATAGCCCAGAAGGCAATACACTAAGAAACAGAAGATGTGCTCTCTCTAAAGTGCATAAGATCATCTTCAAGTTGCAACACAGGAGTAAATCCGTGCCCCCAACCCCCATGGAGTTTCCCAAAATGAACACACAACTGTCACTTGCTTACTGATTTCTTCGGATATTCTCTAGCCCCGAAAATGGTAGATCCAATTCTGACGTTTGTACTGCCCATTTCAATCTGCACAATGAAGAGAAATGACCATAAAGTGTGAATTAGTGCATAATGAATGCTTGTGCATTTCAAACTTCTGTTATCATCAAGTATGCATTGTCAGGCAACCGAAGTTCAATTACCGCTTGCTCAAAATCTCCTGACATGCCCATTGACAACTCACATTGGTCCTCTGCAATTTCAAGGGCCTTGCAGACCTCAGCCCTACAGTTAGATAGGGTCTGCTCCACATCATGTACAAAAAGAAGCATGATAAGAAACAATTGAAAAGGAACAAGCAAATGAAGGATACTATTAAATGAAGATCATGAATCTTCACCCGAAAATTTTCTAGTGTCGACGAGTAGTCAAGCATCCCAATTGTCATTAGACCAGCGAATTCAAGGTTTGGGCAAGCCAGCTGAACATGCTTGGCTAGTTCAACACAGCCAGAAGGTTCGACACCAGATTTTGCTGCAAGGTTAGAAACAAGTTATGTCAAGCAACTAAGAAAAGGCACAAAAAAAATAGAAGCACAGAATAAGAGGCAAGACGGAGGAGACAGAATAATGTTTCCTTGGTGCTAAGCTAATCTATAACTTCCAAATGAGAAAGGATAAACATCATCTCACTATCTCCATTTTGCCTCTATGTAGTTCAAGAGAGAGAATAATGTTTCCCCAGTGCTAAGCTAATCTACATTACCCAAATGAGAAAGTATAAAGATCATCTCACTATCCCCATTTTGCATTATATATAGTTCCATGTCATTTAAATGCCCCTGTATTTTGCATTTAAGTGCAAATATAGCAGCATTGTTGGCAGAAACGATAAAAATAATGCATACACAAAGGGAAATAAGAACATATATTGCATATCTGTTCCCTTTTGCACTACTTAAAGCCAGATAACAATGGGGGTCGTTCTTAGCATTAAACTGGTATCTTGTTACCTGTTGAGGCTAGCTAGTATCTTGTTCAGTTGTTTATGTTTATATGATTTGGACAACTCACTAGATATATTTGTTGTACACTACCTTTTGAAAAGCCAACCCTGAATCCTATATGAAATAGCATCGGAAAGATCAAACAAAGGCATTATAAAATGGGGACTGAAGCAAAAATAATAGAAGAGGAGATAGACAATCTCTAAATATTGTAAGATAATCATATATTTTCCAAAATGCACATTGATGTAAAAGTGCAATACCTCCAAAACAATTACACCCTGTTGTGCAGTTTCACAGTACATCCTTAGAAAACTCCTTAGTAGATGAGGATCAACAAAAGCAATTGAATTAACAGAGTTGTGCTAAAGAATTAAGATCGGGTTATTACTCACATTCTTCACCACTGGTGTTAACTTGAACCAATACTTTCAAAGGCTTCCTTCCCAAGTTTGCAACTGCACGATCTAGATGATTTGCAATCTGAAACTCACAAGAGAAGGGGAGAAAAACAATACACAATAAGAAGATAAGAGTACATAACATGAAACTACAAATTAGAGACTTCAAAATTCCACCTTCCAATGTAAACAAAATGAAAGGATGCCAGTGACATCATCAAGATTGTATCAGAAGCAAAAAATTAAGGATCAAAATTTTCAAATGGATGCAAAGTATAGAGATTGTGCAAGATAAAGAAAACTCCCTTGTAGGTCATAAGTCAGAACTCCCAACCGACAAACAAATACAACAACAACTAAGCCTTTTCCCATACTAGATGGGGTCGGCTACATGGTTTCTTTGTTTCCACATAGCCCTGTCATGCGTAATGCTAGCAGTTAACTCGATATAAACTAGATCATTCTTTATTGTGTCTTTACAACATTTTTGTGGTCATCCTCTTCTTTTTTTAACATTTTCAGTCTAGTTTTTCATATCTTCTTATGGGAGCATTATTTGGTCATCTTTCTACATGTTTAAACCATCTTAAACGATTTTTTTTTCATTTTATCCTCTATTGGTACTACTCCCAATTTGTTTCTAATAACCTCATTATGTATACGATCTTTTCTTCTGTTACCACTCATCCATCTCAACATTTTCATTTTGCTACGGACATATTTGCACATGTTCATTAACTGCCCAACACTTAGACTCATAAAACATAGCAGGTCTAATTACTGCTCTCTAATATTTATCTTTCAACTTTCATGGTATCTTCTTATCAAATAGAATACCTTATTCTCCTCTCCATTTTAACCAACCGGCATTAATTCTATACGTAACACCTCCATCAATTTTTCCATCACTCTGAAAAACTCATCCTTATATTTAAAACTTTCCTTGAAGGATACAGCATGTGTCAATCTTAATTTCTATGTCCTCTGAAGTACTCAAATGATCAAACTTCCATTCCATATATTTTATCTTTTTTCTACTCACCAATTTCCTATTAACTTTTAACTTAGACTCATCCACTAACACAATGTTATCTTCACATAACATACACCAAGGTACTCCTAACATCTGCATTAAATGAATTCCAAGTTCCAGAAGTTCAGAGATGAATGCTTAGAAGAATCTACAGACTCACATGAGAAAGAACCTTATTTGAGTGAGAAGGAGAAACAAGGCAAGGACCTTGTTGATTTTCTAGGCGGCACCCGACAATCACAAATGATCATCACAGATCAGGGGTTAACCAACACAAATGATCAGAACATTCAACCATCCTCTATAATTAAGATTTGAACTTGATCCAGAAAATGAAGCTAAAGTAAATAAGGTCAACAAATTTTTAAACAAATATAAGATAGCTAACCATAAATAACTTAGATGATCATGATTCAATCTTCTCGACATCATACCATCTATGATTGCCCTTCCCTGCCAGGACTTACTAATAATACACAACTTTCTTAAGAATATTCAGCTCTAGAAAGATTAATAAAACCATAAGCTTAAGGCAGTGAACACCAGTAACCAATTAAAAACTAGCAAAAGCCAAAAGATAAACTGCAAATTCAGGTCCAAAGAAGTTTCAAATGTTTTTATACTTATGCCCTCCACACACTTCACACTGTTGATTTTTGGAGCTCTATAAGAGTCTTTTCTTGGTGCACTATAGAGAAACACTAGGAAAGAAAAATAAATAAATAACGTCCACATCACAGGCCACTATGTAAACAACAAAAACATGAATGGTGATAGGTACCTTTTCATCATCCACACTTTCAACCATGTCAAGATTAGGGACTGATGCTGCATAAAGAGTAAAAAGCAATCAGGCGAATTAAGATGTCTTTTTCAAAGGAAATATGTCGGATATTTTTATCAGGTCATTGTTGCAACTAATGACTAATGTTAAAAATGAAAGAAATTTAACAAGTGTTATCCGTATCGCACCGTATCATACGTACCATATCGTGGGCAACCACGACACGATACGATAACCTATATGGGTCGTATCACACGATATGGTATGTATCGTACAATATAGGTGATATGCCCTGGGACCCTTTTAAAGAGTTCTTGGCCGAACAGAAACCCGTATTTTTGCGGGTTTCTGTTTCTGTTCACGGCTGCTCAAGCCTTCTTCCAGTGGTTCTCCCCCTCCTTGTTGTTAAAGGCTCTCAAAAAAGTGTTCTACGGTATCCGTGTAAGTCTCTTAACTCGGATTGTGTTATATTTTGAGTATTTTTAGGAATTGTTTTCTTTCTATTTGTTGTTTTTGTGTTATTTGTGTTTTTCTTTTTTTGAATGACAAAATATTAAGTTATTAAGTGCGTAGATATGATTTTTATTGCATTCATGAAGTAGGAGACGCTCTATTTGAGTATTATGTGAAGATTGGGGATTTATGAAGTGCTTTTATTTTCATGTTTTTGATTGAATTGAAATGCTCAATTGAGATAGCACGAAGGAGTGTTAGAGACTCACAAACTAGGTCTGATGATCCGGCATGACAGTGGGGTACAGCAGTTGAGGGTTCCAGATTAAAGATCAGATGTTTGTTTTGTAAGAAGGTGGTTAGCGGTGGAATTTGACGATTGAAATACCACCTAGCAAGGACTAGGAAAGAAGTTGCTCCTTTCACGGGCACAGTTAGAAGTTTGCCAGAAGGCATTAAATGACAATGTCTTCAGATGATGGAGAGCATACATGAGAGGAGACAACAAAAGAATAATTTAGGAATATTTGAGGAAGATGATGATGATGATATTTGATTTACTCATAGTATTACTTTATATGTTATAACAGAGATTGGTAGTAGTAGTTCTCGTCCATCAAACAGGGAAAAGAGGGTTGCTGAAGATTTTGCAATTGGAAATGGTAGAAGAGGAAGCACAGAAAGGAATAGAGGAAGAGTTGCTTATAGCATACATTCATTTTTTCCTCCTAACACTATACATGATGCTCAACCTGAAATTCGTGTTGCTGTAGCTTTAGAACAACTGCATGATCTAGCAGACCTTGCAATACGCAGATGGTTTTATGATATATGCATTCTATTTAATGCAGCAAACAATTTTCATTTTAAAGCAATGACAGATGCAATGTCCACCATATAAAATGTCCTCTTATCAGAAGTTTATAGGAATGTTATTAGATAAAACCGTGATTTAAGTGCAAGAATATTGTTTAACTTTGAGAGAGTCATAGAAGCAAACAGGATGCACTATCATGGCAGACGAATGGACAAATAGGCGAGGAAGAACCTTGTTAAACTTTCTTGTCTACTGTCCTAAATAACTTATGTTTTTAAGATATCTAGACATGTCAGAGGAAAGGCACACTGCAGAGATCGTAAGGCAAGAGTTTCATAAGATGATATGCGAGGTTGGGCTAGAGAATATAGTCTAATTCATTACAGATAGTGCAACTAACTATAAAGCAGTTGGGAAGGAGTTAGCAGATACTTATGGGACTTTCTATTAGACACCATGTGCAGCCCATTGTTTAGATCTCATCCTTGAGGATATTGGTGAAATTGATGAGATAAAGGCAGCAACTGAATGTTGTCAAGATATCACCAAATTTATCTACAACCATGCCTTTGTATTGTGTATGATGAGGAGATATATAGATAGTGTAAAGCTTCTTCGTGTAACTGCAACTTGGTTTTCAACTAATTTCTTATATGTACAAAATATTGTTTGACAAAAACAAGCCCTTAAGAGAATGTTCTCCTCAGATGAGTGGCAACAATTTGCATCGTTGTCTCAAAATAGAAGAAATAGAAAGTTGAACAAGATTTCAAAGACAGTCTTCAAGAATACATTTTGGAATGCATGTGTTAAACACTGGAGGATTACATGTCCTTTAGTGAAGGTTTTGACATTGGTTGATAGCGAGGAGAAACCATCTATGAGCTACCTTTATGAAGCCATGGACACAACAAAAGAAGCTATTAGAAATAATTTTAATAAAAAAAGAGATTATGTGTCCGTGTGGAAAATTATAGATAATAAATGGAATAAATAATTGCATCAGCCTATCCATACAGCAGCATATTATCTAAACTCAGCATTCAAGTGGGCAAGCTTCAAAAGGGACACTGAGGTTAATCAAGGAATCATTGATTGTATAGATAGATTAGTCCCTGATGAGAGTAGAGCAGATGTTATACATCGAGAGATGGAGATCTATAATAATGCTCTTCACTTAATGGATTTGCCTCTAGCAATTCGCAACCGCACTAATATGCGCCCAGGTAAATTGTTTATTTTCGTATTTAAGTTTCTTAAATCTTATATTATTATGAATTAAGTCCCTGATGTTTGTCTTTTTATACAAATATTTGGTGGAATAGGTTTGGAAGTGATTGCTCAAACCTTAGAGATTTTGCAGTAAGAGTTCTGAGGCAAACCTATTGTGCAACGAGTTCTAATAGGAATTGGCGTGTCTTTGAACACATCCATACAAAAAAGCGCAACAGGTTGGAACATAAGCGGCTTAATGATTTAGTTTTCATCTGTTGTAACATGCGGCTTCGCGAAAGGTAATCTTGTATTAGTTAGTACTTAAAGAATTAATTCAATATTTTGTTTGACTTCAATTGTTAATGTTATTTACTAATTACTTATCTTTCTTTCTTGTAGGTAATTAAAAAAGGTAAATAGAGAAAAAAGTCAATTTAATCCAATAAGTTTGGATAATTTTAATATATTAGAAGACTGGATTATGAAAGATAACGAAGAGAACGCACTCCTAACTAAAGAAGACATTACATGGATTAATTTGGAAGGAGCACAACAACATTATCAAAGAGATAAAGATTTTGATTTTGAAGCAGAAGGTGGTGAGGATCTTCAGATTTTTCTGATTTTTTCTGACTTTTTCTATTTTTTCTGATTTTTCTTATTTTTTTAGATTTTTAACTTTTTAATATTAAAGTATGATACGCCTGTATCGTAGACCAAAATGATACACAATACGATATGCCCGTATCGTGGACCAAAACGAAAAATGATACGATACATGTTGACCAATACTGGATTTAATAGAAAATCATTCATTGAACGAAGAAACGTTATCGTAAGAAACATGGAAACATACATCAGGACCATATGTCACTTATCAAATCCAACAAATTGTTATCATTTATGAATATGGCCTAAGTGGTTCACTATGGTTTCCGTGCAAACACAACAACAACTAAGCCTTTTCCCATCCTAAAAGAAGTCCACTACATGGATTCTTTGTTTTCGTATAGCTCGATCTTGTGTCATACTAAGAGTTAACTCAACATAAGCTAGATCATTCTTTATTGTTTCCTTCCAACCCTTTTATGGTCTTCCTCTTCCTCTTTTAATATTTTCACAATCTAATTTTTCATACCTTCTTACTGGGACTTCTTTTTGTCATTTTTCTTCTTATGGAGGCTTCCTTTGGTCATCTTTCTACGTTTGCAAACCATCTTAAACGATTTCTCTCAAAGAAGTTAGTCTTGCTACATTGTCGCTCGAATGTAGTGAATAATTTTCAGAGAGGGTCTCTACATTTTCAATATGGACAGATGCGGGGGTAAGAAAGTTAGTTCTAGATAATAAGATTCGTATTAGTTCTTTAAATATTAGAACATTATTCGGTAAGCTAATGGAGGTGGTAGATACTATGATTCGGATGAAAGATTCATATTCTATGTTTACAAAGATACAAAGTGGGTTGGAGAAAAAGCAAAGGAGATAGAGGATACAGGTTTCAAATTATGGTACTCAGGTAAGGAAAAGGCTCGAAACGGAATTGGTATTATCATAAATAAAGATTTAAAGGATAGTGTAGTAGATATACAACGATATGGTGACCGAATCATAATGTTGAAATTAGTATTAGGAGCAAAAATTTTGAATATAGTTTGTGCTTACGCATCCCAAGTATGACTAGAAGATAGTATAAAGACAACTTTTTGGGAAGAGTTAGATAAGGCGATTCAAAGGATTCTACAAAGGAAAATGATTTGTTTAGGAGGAGACATGTCGCTAAAGAGGTATTAGGATATCAAGGAATTCATGGAAACTTTGGTTTCGAAGATATAAATGAGGAAGGTAGGAAGATTTTAAATTTTACTATGGCATTTGATCTCTTTATAGTCAATACAATCTTCAAAAAATGAGATAAACATTTAATTACTTATAAGAGTGGCTTATCACAAACACAAATTGATTACTTTATTTGTAGAAAAAAAGATAGAGCGTGTTGTAAATATTGCAAGGTAATTCTAGGATAAAGCTTAACCACCCAACATCATCTTTTTTTTTTATGGATTTACAAATAAAAAAATGGACAAAGAAGAAAGAAAAGAGTGCATCGAGCTATTCAGACTAAATAGTGGAACCTCAAAAGCGAGAAAGAAGATATATTTAAACAGAAAGTCCTTCAAGGAGATGTTTGGAATTATGTTGGTACACCTTGTGATACGTGGAACAATATGGCTATACATATGAGAAAAGTGACGAAAGATGTGTTAGGTGTATTGAAGGGAGGTGTAGCAGCACAAAAAGAAGTTAGTGGTGGAGTAAGGTAGTGCAAAATAAAATTAAGGCAAAGAGGACATGTTACAAATTATATTATGCTAAGAAAACTAGTGAAACTTTAGAGGCTTATAAGAAAGCAAAAAAGGAAGCAAAAAAGGCCGTCAGTGAAGCAAAAGCTAAAATTTAGGATGATTTATATAAAAAACTCAACTCAAAAGAGGGTGAAAGAGATATTTTTAGGATAGCTAGGGCTAGAGATAACAGATAAGAAAACTAAAGATCTTAATTATGTTAGATGCATCAAAGATGAGGATGAAAAAATTCCAGTAGCAAATGATGATATAAGAAATAGATGGAAAAACTATTTTTATAAGCTTTTTAATGAAAATAAAGATGTTAGTATTAGCTTAGGAGAGTTAGCCAAATAAGAAAAATATATAAACCACAATTTCTACCGACGCATTCAAAAGAATGAAGTCAAAGAGGCTCTTAAACATATGAAGGGTGGTAAATCGGTAGGACCAGATAATATTCCTATAGATGTTTGGAAAATACTAGGAGAAATAGGAATCACTTGGCTCACAAGCTATTTAATGAAATATGGAGAAACTAAAAGATGCCCGAGGAATGGGAAGTGAGTACACTTATACCATATATAAGAACAAGGGAGACATTTAGAATTGTGTGAATTATCGAGGTATCAAGTTAATGAGTCATACTATGAATTTGTGGGAAAGAATTATCGAACGTAGGTTAAGACAAGTATCAAGTACAACAGAGAACCAATTTCGATTCATGCCAAGCAGATCTACTATTGAAGCGATTTACCTTTTGAAACGTCTTATGGAACATTTTAGAGCAAAAAAGAAAAATATTTACATGATATTTATTGATCTAGAAAAAGCTTATGATAGGGTACCGAGAGATGTTCTTTGGAGAACCTTGGAAAAAAGAGGTATCCCAATGACATACGCTAACCTTATAAGAGATATGTATGATGGTGTAAAAACATGTGTGAGGACTCATGAAGGAATGACATACTTCTTTGAAGTTAATATTGGGTTACATTAAGGATCAACTTTAAGTCCATACTTATTTATAATGGTGATTGATGAGTTAACAAAATATATTCAAGATGAAGTACCTTGGTGTATGTTATTTGTAGATGACATTGTGTTAGTGGAGGAGTCTAAGGAAAAAGTTAATAGAAAATTGGAACTATGGAGAGAAATATTAAAAAGCAAAGGCCTTCGACTTAGTAGAACAAAGACAGAATATATGAAATGTAAGTTTGATCATTTGGTTACTTCAGAGGACATATAAATTAAAATTGACACACATTGCATCCCCCAAAAGGAAAGTTTTAAATACCTAGGGTCAATTTTTCAAAGTGATGGAAGAATTGATGGAGATGTTACACATAGAATTAATGCTCGTTGGTTAAAATGGAGAGGAGCATCAGGTATTCTTTGTGATAAGAAGATACCATTAAAGTTAAAAGGTAAATATTATAGAAAAGCAATTAGGCCTGCCATGTTTTATGGTTCTGAGTGTTGGGCAGTTAATCATCAACATGTACAAAAGATGTCTTTGACAGAAATGAAGATGTTGAGATGGATGAGTGGTCATACAAGAAAAGACCGTATACAAAATGAGATTATTAAAAACAAATTAGGAGTGACACCAATAGAGGATAAAATGAGAGAATATCGTTTAAGATGGTTTGGACATATAGAAAGAAGATTAAAAAAAGAACCTGTAAGAAAGTATGAAAAACTAAATTTGGAAAGTATTAAAAGAGGTAGAGGACGACCACAAAAGTGTTGAAAAGAAACAATAAAGAATGATCTAGCTTATTGTGAGTTAACTGCTACCATGGCACATGATAGGGCTCTGTGGAAACAAAGAATCCATGTAGCCAACCCCGTCTAGTATGGGAAAAGGCTTAGTTGTTGTTGTTGTTGTTGTTGTAATCACCCTTACATATGTTAGTTGGTTTTTTCAATAATCATCTTCATACAGCATTTGAGCCATCCATTTTCCTGCAGTTTAGTATTGAAGCTTTAACAAACTAAGTAGATACCAACAAAATGCAGGTTATTCATTAAGACAGTAAATACAGTGACAACTGTGTCATGAAGTAGTAAGAGATCTTCAGCTTACTTCTCAGGTCATCAATATAAAGAAAGCATGCATATTTGTGTATGGGAATGGGTGCGCATTTCACATTAATAGGCACATGGCTCCACTCCTTCAAGAATCCCTGTATGATTAACTGTCTAGCATCTCAAGTAGCAGAAGCTCAATGACTAAGTGTTGCTTATTAGATCTTGCAATGATAGCTAAAAGCAATTGTGAAACACAGATCTCACAAGCTTTCCCCACTGCCTCGTAGCATCATCCAGTGAACTGATGCTGAACTAATGAGAATTTTTTCCTCCCTATCAGAGGGGGTTACTTACAGGAGGCTGGTGGCTTGTGATTACAACCATAGAATAAAAACCAAGTAAGGAACCTCTTCCAAACTCAGTCCCTCTGCTCTTACCACTAGCCCAGAGAAGGCTACAAGCTAATCTACAAAAAACAAAAACTTCAAAAGATATGGAAGCATTGTAAAGAAATGATTCTTCAATCGACTTAAGGAATCTCAATCAATTGTCAATTGCACAAGAAAGTCGCCAAGAAACCAATTCACCAAAAGCTTGGTGTTTTAATGCTCAATACAAGTCAAATAACAAGTCAAATATCGAAACAATCAAAGAGTCAAACAAGTGTAAGGTGCTGCAAAACAGCATGCTTTATTAGTGTTAGGGTTGCTCTATTTATAAAGCATTATACATAGTGTATGAAAAAGAGAGAAGAAAGAGGTAGCCGTTGGCATTCCCAACGGCTACTTGAACTAGCCAATGGGGGCCAGCAGCTAGCCCCAACGGGTAGTTGGGACCAGCATCACTAACTGGCCTGGCCCTAGGGCCCATCTCCTATTACATTTTATCTTTAACAAGTATACCTTTATGCATTATACACTAAATAGTGTGAACTTTCAAATGCTACAACCAGACACACACTGAACAATTGACAACGGTTTAATGAGCAGCTACCTCAAGATGTTAGATCAGAGCTTTACCAAGAAGGCTTTTCACTTTATTGCTTTGCAGGTAGCCAATAAAATGCCAGGAGATGTCATCAGAAAGCTGCCAACAACTTTAACGCAGTTAAATTAGAAAAATATGAAACATAGGTAACTTGAAATTCGTACCACAAACAAGAGAAAGGTCATTTCTCTTGGACCACTACTCAAATGCTAAAGTCAACCATGCAAAGTTCACCAAGCAGAACATTTATTCATCTAGAACGGTTAATCCCCACCCATTCAAAGTTGGGGTACCAGAAACAAGAAAATAGCAATCTTGTCTTCTTCATTTAAACACTACGCCCTATTCACGGCAACTCTAACATCAATAAAAGGTCAACTCCCCGTTGTTTGCCATACTACTACAAAAAAGAGACCCAACTTGTAGGTGGCAAAGTATGTTTTTTAATCTAAAACTCACTACAACTCTGAAATCTAAACAAGGGTCGTCATCCAGGAGCTCTTCAAATAATGCAGAAATCATAAACTCTTTGTCGAATCCTTTCGTGGCGAAATTTCCATCATTTTCAGCTACAACACTATCTCACAGGAACTCTGAAATAGAAAAGAGGGTCGTCTTCATGGAGCTCCTTAAACTAATGCAAACCTGCATAAAAAATCTCATCCAAAACGTTGGGTAGCAAAAGAATCATGACTTTCATCTACGAAACTATCTCACTACTACTCTAAAATCGATAAAAGCATCATCTTCCTGGATTTCCTGAAACAAAAGACAACCAACTTCAACACTCTCATCCAAATCCTTTGGCGGCAAGAAGTCCATCATTTTCATCAAATTTCACCACACCACAGTCAAGGCCCAAAAAGGGTCATCATCTCCCCAGTTCCTCAAACTGATACAAACCAACATCAGAAACGCTCATCCAAAGTATTGGGTGTCAAAAGAACCATCATTTATGTCTGAACTCCTCTCTACCGTCAAATAAGAGAGAGAGCAGAGGGGGCAACCTGGGGCGCCTTCTGTATCAACTCCCGGACGTAATTCTCGCCAAAGCAACGATGGCCCGCGTCGTAAACCTGCCGAATCAATGATACCGGCTTCGTCTTGCTCACAGCAACCACCCGTATCTGCCATCACCACCACCACTCTCAGCATCAAAAAGCATTCATCAAACAACAATAAGAATGATAAGAGAATGCAAAGGCAAAGCTATCTGTCCGCACTTGGTCGGGCGCTCTGCCGGACCTCTCGGCCGCTTGGTGAACTCGGTGGAGAACGGACCGGAGCGCCGTTACAGCCGCCGCTTCCATAGCTTGAGAGGCGGTCATCTGCCGCTTTTCTGATTCTGCGCGTTGCTGGTTGTTCGTGTTGTCTAGAGTCTGGAGAGGCTTTATCGTTCCCTTCTCCACCGGATCCATCAAGCAATCCAAGACCAACAAAATTTAGACACTGGCTAGTGGTGAGCAAACGGTCGGTTCGATTCAATAACCGAACCAAACCAAATTATCCGAAAGCCGAAATGAATCTAAATTTTAAAATCGAATCAGTTAGAATCGGTTTAATTCGCTTATTCGGTTCACAAGAGAAGTAGGAGCATTCCTTCACATTATCATGAAAAGACCCCACTAACTTCTTGAAACCGAATTGGATTCGAACTTCCTAAAATTATCAAACCAACCTCAAACTCGTTGGTAATTCGATTTTAACCAAATTATGCTCACCATGCTTACGAGTTCATTGTTTCAGCGTTGTCCTTGAGGCTCTTGCATATGCTCACCCTGCTTACAAGTTCATTTTTTCGTCATTGTTCACAACTTTGAGCTCTTGAATTCGTAGACTCCGTATCCGAGAAGCCAACCTGACTTTGAAGCATCTCACTGGATTTAAGAGGGGCCAAGAGGTGAGAGGCCCGCCAGAAGATTAGCTTGCAGTCTTGTTTTAATGTGTTTAATGGCTTCAAAAGCAAGATCGATAGTTGTTGTTGATACAAAAGAGTAAAAACAAGATTTAGAAGTTTATAAATCAATAGACAAACATCAGTTTTTCCAGTTTCTACCAATGTTTGGCATAATATACCAATACTTGACAAGTTCAGAAATTTTGGATGTTGATGGATATCAAGTTCACAATGTTGCAATTCACATCCCAAGTGAACTTTTTCTAATCCAAAGGATAAAAGCTTCTCGTTAAGTTTATGTATGTTAGACAACATTAAATGACTTATAGTCATACTTAGGTTTTGGGTTTCAAAGATGCACTTAACATCAGAAGCACTGTAGCTTATTCACTAAATCTACTATCCAACTCTTTCAATTGAAAAACTATCACTGAACTAAATATATATAACATATGTATAAGATGGTGATTCTCAACTATCACATTATCCTTTTCATGATGAGATCAAATTATGCAAGAGAGAAAATAGCTTGACTATTACAAAAGAAATTAACTCTCTTGGGGAAGACTATCCCAACCACAATCTCTTAACCTCACGAATCATTGATTTTGTGCTAATTACTAAATGCATAGCATTTAAAATATCTTGGGATTTTTGTTTCAAAGCTTGTCTTGACAAAGTGAATGAGTAATTCCTATAATCTCTTTCATCATATATAAAATAAAAACAAAGTCAAATAACATCAGTAACTTAAGTGCATAAGTAGCATCACCTTGTTGGGAGTATGTAAAGCCTTCAACGACTAAATCTTCAAGAAGCTGAAGCGAGTTGCACTAAACATATGTAAAAGGCTACATATTGAATTGAAATGAGAACTCCATCCTTGTCTCCAAGTCTTTGCAATGTGCTAATTTGATTCATTCCCCCTTCTTGTCTCAATCTCATCATTTGCAACTAATTATGCAATTTCATTTACATAAGTACCTCATAATTCATCATTATATTTAGAGGAAGAGCATGCCACATTAATAATAAAAGTTAAATTTTGAAACGAAGCATGAACAACAATTACTTCTCTAGGCTATGCAAACAATAAG
Organism: Brasenia schreberi; assembly: GCA_036023115.1. Lineage (NCBI taxonomy): Eukaryota > Viridiplantae > Streptophyta > Magnoliopsida > Nymphaeales > Cabombaceae > Brasenia > Brasenia schreberi. Next base: position 920,393 of record JAYKKT010000080.1, read on the forward strand.
AGGCAATTGCAATTGATGAGCTAAGCATGGACATAATATGCACAATGACATTCTTGGAGAATCAAAGCTTGAAAACAATTCTATTCCCCTCTTATATTACTAGCTCCATCATATCCTTGACCCGCACATTTTTAATGTTGAGATTATGATGAGATAATATTGAACATATCTCTATTTAAGAGTTATTGCAAGTGGTATCTATAACATGTGCTACATCCAAAAAATACTTTTTACAAGTCCATGCTTATCCACAAATCTAACAATAAGAGCCATTTATTCTCTTCTAGATTTATCTTGAGTTTCATCAACAATCAAACAAAATTTCGCATCACCAATCTCATTGCAAATTTTATCTTGCACCTTTCTAGCAAAGATATGTAAAATTTCCTTTTGAATAATAGACATGGAGTTTGTGTGTATGAGATAAAGGCATGGTGACCTACCCTGTTTACTTTTTTGCTTTGGATCTTTTCTTACAGTTTTCAATTTCCAAATTTTTAAGTGGCTTTTACGGTTTCCTTTTCGAAACTTTAAGGGGGTCTATTATACTATATGACCCACATATTTAAAGAAACCAATAAATGTTTGTGATTTCCCAAAATGCCTAAGGGGTCATGGTGGGTTAGCTACAAGAGGATATTTTTAGGTTCTTGTGTAACGCCTTAGGATTCAGTTTCAGAATATCACCAACTCTGCATCAAGAACTTGAGATACAATGATCGCCTTGCAGAAACGTTGGTGACGATAGTGAACTAGCGTTCGCTCAAATCAATCTGTCATCCACTCCGGCTTCAAGATATTCGCAATGCCAAACTCACCTTAGCTCAGCCTCTCACTCACACGCCGACGCTCGACACTCACCTCATATTCATGATTACAGGAGGTTTGCTGGAGAGAAAAAAATAATGAAAAGAACTCATTAACTCAATAAGGAGATGTTTATTATAATGTGGATCCACCTTTGTGGCCCACAACTCTATGCCATCGAAGTTTTTTACGTAAATTAAATTGGGTCTATGAAATCATAGTTTCACACTAGCTCTACATGCTTACTAAATTTAACATTCTTACTAAATTTAAGGGTGAATACCTAAAATCAGGTTCCACACGCTAATTTAAGTGTGAACACTTAAAATCAAAGTCCAATTCCCCCAAAACCTTGTATTAGAGACACCCTTGGTACCATTTAAGAAGTGTGGGGCTACTAAAGTCGGTAAACAGACAGAAAATTGGTAGTTTTCTCTTGGGATAAAATCCAGGCATGAGGGAAGTGGTTTTAAGCAAGGTTTCAAGTTACGCTAAATGTGAATAAATACAACAAGCAACGTGTACTCAGGGCTCAACGTATAACCCCGCCTTGGTAAAAGATCAAGAAGCCGCCGTCCTGATTATCGAGCTTTGCGACGGAACCAAGGCAAACGCAGCGAATGCCTCCTTTTGGGCGTGAACCTGAGGTACGGAATCGCGCTCTGCTGTATTTATTCTGAATCGACATTGTTGAGGCGGGTCTTCTTGTTCGTTTGCCAATGGCCAATCTTCCACAACCCCTTGTCCTGAATACTACGTTCGTCACCAGCGCCCCTTCTGCCGCTACCTCCCCTTCCTCTCAGCCGACGAAAGATAGAAAGATGGCGACGGCGGAGCAGCTTGTTCTCGAGCTCAGCAATCCGGATTTGAGGGAAAACGCGCTCCTTGATCTCTCTAAGGTGGTTTTCTTCATTACCCATCTTGATTCTGTCTATCTAAGATTGTCTATTCACTACCCATCTCGATTCAGTTATGAATTGTGGGGATTCTTTTTTTGGCTTTGTTATGGGGTTTAGTTTTTTCATCTTTTGATGTTTGTATTTTGTTGTTATCGGCATTTTTCTTGCTTTGCTTATAGTTTCAGACACCTGGTATTCGCGTGAGGCTCTTTTTATGATTCATTGTCGATCTTGTGAGGGATATAGGGGTTTCGTGATGGTTAGAGATGTAATGGAGGATTTAGTAGTATCTTTTTCGGTAGAGACTGTGAAACACTCGTCAATATAGTAAAGATATAACTTTTCAGTAATTGGATATGCGCATTGGTAGAAACTGTAAGATACTGTTAAGATTCTTGTACAGTTTGTGCATATATAGCTCTCACAATAATTGTGTGCGTGTGTCGGCGCGCATAACCTGATCAGAAATAGGGGAGAAAATTGATTGTATAGTCGGTCAAGGTCATTAAATTCCATACCTGAAAGCACAGACACATTTTCTTTTCGGTTCATAAGATAGTTTGTAAATATATGGCTTTTCATAATTGCGCAAACAGGTGGTGTGTGTGTTTGTCCCCTCCCGCATAACCTGATGTAGGAAAAAAAAGGGACATAGTAGTCGATAGAGGTTGTTGAGTTCATGTCTTAAAGCAAAGAATCAATTTGTCTTTTTTCCGGTTCTTTTATTATATAGGATCCTGGCGTTCTTGTTCTGTTTGTGTTTTCTTTTGTTCCAAACAAATGAAGTTATTTTCTGATAAAGACACTCATGCAAAAAAGGATGGATGCACACCATATTCTCTGTGAAACCCTTCATTCATTCTTTGAGAGCTAACAAAGAAGATTAAGAGAGCGCATTTAATTGTTTTATTTCCATGAAGAAGATGACAGTTCATATACACAATTTCACATTCTCTTGAGTAGCCTATGGCCAAGTACTTTACATGTAAATGCCAGTAATTGAACAATTCTTATTTTATGCATTTCCATGTCAATACTGGAGTAACATAGTCCATATATTCATGTTTGAGAGTTAAAAATGATTATGCACCTTCCCACACATTCAACTGCATGGGCATAGCCCAATTACATCATGGTGCAGTAATTGCAGCACTCTTGTGCCAGGGACCTGAAATATGTAGGCATAATATATATGAACACAATTTTGGTATTGCTGCCCTTAGAGGAATATTGATATCCAGTTATGGTCTGGATTCTGATAGAAACTCTTCTCTATGTAGAAAAGGGAGTTATTTCAAGATTTGGCTCCAATGCTATGGCATTCTTTTGGAACAATTGCATCACTGTTGCAGGTCTGTTTATCCTACCAATCTTATTGTGTTAAATGGTCATAGTGAATGCTTCCTTATTTATTTAGCCGCCACAAAGCAAATCCATGAATGATATTATGTTCTAAACAGAATCATATCTATTTCTTTTCTTTTCTTTGGTTTAGGTAGTTCTTTGTGTTGAAAACTTCTTACATTCTTGTCACACTATTTCTTGTCCATCTGTTGCTATCTATCAATTGATGGATTCTAGCAAAACAAATACGGAAGTATTAGAATATCATACTAGTATGGAGAAGTATGTGTGCTTTTGCTGAAGTAAGTGCCTTGCGAAAGATTTAGATGGTTGACATAATCTTATCTTCTGCAAGATCTGCATCTTCTAGGTGTGGTTCTCACTGGACTCAAGGGCACGTAGTCATTCTCAACATGAGTTACTTAGCAGGTGAATAAGTGAATCAGCTGCTTCATGTCCTACGTGGGAAAGTCGAAAGTTTACTAGCTGTTTTGCTCCCTCTAACTTTACGTTTTGCATTTTGAGCAGCATGTTCATTTTCGTCTTTCTGAAGAAGATGGAGTTCAGCTGATCCATGTCATCATCTATTATGCTAACTCTAGAATCCATGGTATAACTTATAAGATCCAACTGAGTTTTATGCCATCTGTCGGCTACCTAATGCGACTCACTTCATTATCCAGGCTTGGGACCAGCTCTACAGGAGAGAATTTTCATCTTTGGCAGATTTTTTGTTTTTAAATGATCCCATTTAGTGTGGAGGAGGGCTTCATCTGGTATTGTCCTACCTTTTGAGGGCAAAACTATAGTTCCTAAATCCAGCGTTTTGTTTTGAACAACTTAGAAGTGAAGATGTAAGAATGCTAGAAGCGACTAAGATCTGGAAAAGGATAAGAAATGGGTAGCTGCAAATTTCTTCTTTTTCTTAGTCATGTATGAACAAAATGGCAACATTTATGACTTCAAGATGCTGCAGCTAAGCCAGATATTAAGGCACTATCTACATGCAAAGTGACAATTGAAGAGTCGGTGACAAAAGTATGAAGAAAATGCCTGCATTTACACTAACGCATTTGCTGAATCTAGCTTCTGAATTCCATTTGTTTTTCTTAAAACTTTAAGACTTATAGGCACTTGAGGAAGCCACTTTTTTCATTTTACTCTTATTTGGTCATCTTTTAACTTCCCATTTTCTTCATCTTCTCACTTCCCTTAACTTTTCACATTCAAAATTTAACAGGCTTTCCATGTGAAGTGTGTTGGAATAAGCTATTGATATGCTGATGTTCTTGATACAATTGATAAGAAAATACAAAATCAGTTCCTTCAAAACAGTGACTTCTTATTGCACCCAGAGCATTAGCTCAACTGCCAAGGCACTGTGACATCCTTGCTGCTGGTGGGGAGTTTGGCTCCCAGGGGGGTGCACTTGTGCATGTGTTAAAGGCTTCGGGCTCCTTTTGTGACAAACAAGAAAAACTGTGGTTTCTTTGCAATCTTTTGATAGGGAAGGGGGGCTTTGTTTCTCCTAGAGGATGGTTACCTTCCTTTCATTTTCTTTTGGACTTCTACACATGTTCAGATCCATATTTTCACCATGTCATGTAGTAGAATCTAATTACTTTGAGTAGCTCCTTTACTATTTTTCCTTTCATTTGCTTCAATCTTCTGGGGAAAAATGTGCAAATGCTGTCTCCTCAACTTGTGCTGGTGATACCTGATATAGATCTCAGACTTTTTTTTTTCTTATAACAATAGGGCATGGTCTGGAACTTTTTTTCTTTTCAGGAGATAGTTTCTATATACCCAGTGCTTTCACCACCAAATCTCACTCCTAGTGCATCAAATAGAGTTTGTAATGCACTCGCTCTGCTACAGGTAAAGTTTTTTTAGTTCAATTTTATCTTGATTATCTTGATCTTGTTATCTATTCTGCTTATGTTTCATCCTTGAATTGTGTTGTTCCAGAAGAAATAATAAAAAGGAAACAACTATTTGTCTGAAACTTTCTTTCAAGAAGAAGATGATTGCTCATCTTTTGACTTCCTGATCCTTTTATTATCATAACAATGACCTTTCAAGTTATTTATGTCTTTGATTAGCTTGACCACGTTCATGCTTTTCGGTACTTGGACCTATTCAGTGGCTCCCCTAAAAAATACCACTTTTGCCAGTGAAATAATGCTTTACTTGATTCTAACTAAGAACCACCTTTGTGGTGTCTTTATATTCTCACGAAGAACCACCTTTATGGAGTCTATGATAGGTCTTTGCCATCCTTTCTAAATGTTATTTTCAAGGAAACTTTTATCAAAATACCTATCAATTGGTCATAGTAAGAAAGACACCTTACTTTTACTATTTTAAACATTGGTAAAGATAAACATGTATGATGAAGTTAGTATGCTCCCTTCAATTTTTTTTTGCAGCTAAGCACCTGTAAAATAGCATGAGAAACTAACGTTGAGGATAGTTGATTTCATTAAAACATCAGCCAGTATAAACAAGTTTAGTGTATAGAAAGTTAATTTCATTAGGAGGATGAACTAGTGGGGTGTTATTGATTACTTGCAATTCTTTAGGTGCGTTTCTGCAAATTTGTCTCACTATTATGTTTCATTTCTTTATTGCAATGCAGTGTGTGGCTTCACATCCCGATACAAGGACCCTTTTCCTCAATGGTAATTCTCATAGATCTATTATTTCAGGTTCTTTATGCATTGTGCTCTGCCAAATTTTCATTATGGCGTTTGGTTGTAGGGTAATAGGTGAGTAGTTCCTTGTGCACCAATCCACTCACTATTGCTATTCTTAAAACATTCAAGTAGTGTCTAAGCGTTCCTTTATTTCATGAAAGTTGTTGACTTCCTTAGGTTGGATAAGTTAGATTTTGATTGTTGAGTCCAGATTAGCTTTCTAGTTTCTTAATAGGATGTTGGTAGCAAAATGGTTTTCAACATTTTAATCTAATGTTGATGATGCTCATGGTTTACTTACTGTGTGTTGTTGGTATTGATAATTCTGGTATTTAACATATGTCATTTCTGTTTAGAGTTTTTATGAGGTTTACAAATGGAGTCCATTAGTTGTACTTTGCGTGCATCTTTCCTTGCACTATTTATTTGATTTGATATCTTCAGAAGCTCTGTTTTTGCGATATGCTGGTCATGGAGTCCTTTCTTGTTCGTTGCTTGATTATTAGTAGCCTGGGTGCATCACTAGTGCCTATTCTGTTAGAGTGGAGAGTTACATCCAACCAAATTTAAAATGGGAACGAGTTTCATCCCCCACTATGTGGGTAACACATCACAAACACCATAGGACTGATATGTTGATCATTTCCCATGCTTGCATTTACCGCCAAGTTATTCAACAATTTGAAAAGATTATCTGGGGTTTTCACAGTTATTGGTAACTAACGGTTCTATAAGTTGTCTTTCCATCTATCTTCCTATACAAACAGCTAGTAGGAACTAGAATCATTTGTATTTATTATTGTGATGATGCTCAGTAACCCTTGGGTCTCCTAGAATCTTCCTATAATTTCAGAAGACCAGGAATGCTTTAAGCCTGTCAGGTAGTGATGAACCAACCTCAAGCGTCCTTACAATCTCAGTAGGAGATTGGTGCACTACCTCGTAATCTATTGCTGAACGATTGAGAAACAAAAGCAACAGTTGAGTAAGCTTTCTTCTTTACTTTTCTAAGTTTATAGTCCAACAATGCTTTTTATTCTAGTTGCTTCATAAATGATACCCTTGTCAAAAGAGTCGAAATTATTTGTAGGGTGTGCATACATGCTTTCTGGTTTATCGTTGGACATGCCACACCATTGTCCAGCATGAGAGAATAAATACATTTCAATGATTTGGTGACTAGCTTTTGATAAAATAGATAGATACAACTTTGTGCTGCAAGCGGAGAAATCTACTTCTGATTTGTCCATACTATAGGTTTTTGTTGCATAGAGCATATGCATCTTTTACATCTAGTTAGTAATCCATTTGGATTTCTAGCCTCAAACTTTTCTACTAAAAGTTTTAATTTCATTTCCATGTAGCACACATACCATTGTATCTCTACCCATTTCTAAATACAACAAGCAAAACCAGGCCATTTGAATATCTGCGACTTACAAGCTTGGGAGTAATTGGTGCATTGGTGAAGGTATTTGGTTCTTCCCACTGTTGACATTGTTTTGATTTTAATTTAACTTTTGAGTCATCAAAGAAGCAGATAAGTTCTTGGTATGATGATTTTTTCTATTCATTTGGATGGCTACCATTTGACTAGTATGAGCATAATTGTATATCTAGTGGTGGAAGATTTTCTGTACACTTATTTCTTCTTAGTCGAGTGGAGTTGTCTCATAACTTTAATTATTTGATTCAACGTGAAACATATGAGTGATAAATTGTCACCATTTATGCTGACATGGAAAAATACAAGGAAATAATGCATGGAACTAAATGACACAATTTAAAGTAGGATGTGGAGATATAAAACCACCTTTCTATTTACCCAACCATCACATACATATCCATGCTTAGAATGGGAAATGCTGAATGAGGATTATGATTCTAAAAAGTTTTTCTGTTTACTGGACTATCTCCAGAATGTAAATCTTGGATCCAACAACAACAATAACTAAGCCTGTTTCCATATAAGATGGGGTCGGCTACCTGGATTCTTTGTTTCCATATAACTCAATCATGTGCCACGCTAACCGTTAACTCAACGTAAGCTAAATCATGCTTTATTGGTTTCTTCTAACTTTTTTTTGTAGTCTTCCTCTTTTAACATTTTCACAATCTAATTTCTCATTCTTTCTTCTTTGATCGTCTTTCAATGTATCCAAACAAACCATCTTAAATGATTTGTCCTCATTTTGTGGTGTCACTCCTAGTTTGTTTCTAATAACCTCATTACGAATATAGTTTTTTCTTGTGTGACCACACATCTATCTCAACATCTTCATTTTTGTCATGAACATCTTTTGTACATGTTGCTGATTAACTGCCCAACACTCAGAATTATACAGCATAGCGGGTCTAATTGTTGCTCTATAATCTTTACCTTTCAACTTTATTGATATCAAATCTTGAATCCAACATAAAAATATAATACAGTCATAAATTGCCATGTGCTGGTAAACATGGACAGAATGATGAACGTAAATAAATGCTGCAACTTTAAAGGAGTTGTAGGTAATGAGAGCACCCTTCCATCTATCTACCCATTTACATGAAAATGTCACATTTAGAATGAGATACCTTGTTTTTCACAGTTGGCAGCATTTTGTCAACTTCACCGTTGGTACTGTATTAATGATTACTGCTGGTGATGCTTCATACTTTATTCGGGAAGTGCAAATAGAGCCAATAAATGCGAGTTGTAACTACTGACTGATAGAAACTAATGAGAAAACAATGTGTGGTGCTTCACATGTTCTTAGAGGCTTATTCTATACCTTTATTGCCTTACACTAGTGACGTGAGTTCTAACAATATACATAAGCTGTTGTTCTAAAAGTGCAACTAACGAGAGAATTGTGGATGTTAGTCTGTACAGGAAGACCCTTCATAAGCTCTTGCTTGTTATTACTATTGCCAAAATGAAACCTAGTAATACCGGTTGCTTATTTATGATGCTAGTCCTAGCCTTGATTTTTTTCATTTTCTCTCATAGGAAACCTTGGGTTGTCTACTCTAAAGATCAAGGCTATCTCTGTAATGCAAAACAAATTCGTATCTTATGAAAACGAGGATCTCTATGGAGAATTACATGAGACTGCCTCTAATTTAGTTATACTCTTGTGCAGGTGGATGACACAGATGTTATTAATTTTCTGCTTTCAACAGAAATAATACCTCTCTGCCTGCGCACAATGGAAATGGGTAGCGAACTCTCAAAAACTGTGAGTATTCAAAAGCTTTAGTTTCATATGTACAGACAACGTCTAATGAGATTGCAAGTCATTATTTTCACGACTCAAGTGCAAAACCGAATTTTACAGGCGGCTGATCTTATCATTTTTTTTGGAAAAAACTGATATTTATACTAGAAATTCTATATCTTTTTCTTTCACTCATTTCTCTTTCCTGTTCTTCTTCTAGGGAGGGTCCTTACACACAACTTAAGTTTGAGCCATTGAATTAAATCCAGTCAAATTACCTATGTCATAGATGTTGCATATTGAGGTTGTGGAATGTTGCGTTCCTTCTCTCTCTTTTGAGTTGTCTACAGGAGGAGGATGTAATATTTGTGCTGGAAGTCCATGCATGTCTATTGTACGGTTTGTTCCTAAGGGACAGTTGCATCTTGTATGATGCATGTTGATGGTGTGGGAAATTCATGCATGTCCATAACAAGAAGGCCATAATATTTGCGTGTAAACTCATGCATGTTGATTGTGCAATTGGTTTCTTAGGTGGCTACTTTCATAGTGCAAAAAATTCTGCTGGACGATGTTGGGCTGGCCTACATCTGTGCTACTGCAGAGCGTTTTTTTGCTGTTGGTCGTGTTCTGGGTACCATGGTTAATTCACTTACCGAGCAGCCCTCTGTGAGACTATTGAAGCATATAATTCGCTGTTATCTTAGACTTTCAGACAATCCAAGGTATGATGATGATGTCATCTGGTACATTTGTTTTTTCTTTCTTGATTTATAACATGGAGAAACAAACTGTTTTCTGATGTGGATCCTCCCAGCATCAACTAGGTCTGTTGTCCCCAGGTCCTATGCTGGCTTTTGACATAAGCATAGAAGGGACCGGTGGTGTATAGAGGAACATTTTTAGGGTGGAGTGAGTAGGGCACAAAATATTTTAGGGTCAGGCAGACCGTAACATAACATGTGGATTTGATCATGGGCTATACTTTTTTTTGTTGTTTTTCTAGATTTTTGGTGGGGCAGATGCCTCACCTCTGCTTAATGTAGATTCGCCAATGGAGGGGACACCATGTAAAATAAACCCTGATTGTCTATATTTATAAAACAGCCAGAGCTTCCTCAAATTGTGTCGTCACCCATGGTGCCTAATCTGATACATCATATTGTACTGTTTTCTCGTCTGGTAATTGGTGATGTTCAGTAATCAACTTTCATTTGGGCAGGGCTTGTGAAGCTTTAAAGAATTGCCTTCCTGATATTTTAAGGGACATGACGTTTCTGAATTTCCTCCGGGTGAGTTTCTGCAAATGAAGTGATTGAGTTCATCATTTTCTCTACTTTGCTCTGCTTCTGTTACTGTGCCTGTGGTCTTTTTCTATTCAAAGTCCCACCTGAAAAGATTTTGTTTTTTCATCTTTCCGGCCAACTGAGCGTAGCTCATGGGTTAAGGGGGTTGTCTTTCAATATGTATCCGAAGAGTTTGATACCAACTGTATGCATCTGGAGGGGTCTGCCTAACCCTGCATCCCTTCCTGTAAGAAGATTCGAGGCTATTAGAGATGTTATTGTTTACCTTGTCACTAGAATATAAGACATCATTTTCCTTTCAAAATTATGTAGATTCAAGAATACTTGTATGGTAACAAATAAACAATAGGGTGCAAAGACTTAAAGACCTTGATTTTCACCCATAGTTGAGATATGGACTCTGTCCTCTCCCTCTCTCTTAATAATTGCAACTAGTGAACCTGCATAATTAGCTGTTTTTCAGTTTAATGGTGAAGGCGGGTTCGGGTGATATGTTTCTTGCCAAGCAAATAGTTCAGATGTAGAGAAGTTTACGCTTCTGATCGGGTGCTATTGATCATGTAGCTGCTTCTCATTTTCTGTAGTTTTCTTCTCTCCAATTTACTTGTCATGGCTAGGATATTTGCAGGAAAGGAAAGGATAGAGAACTCCGTTTAGAACTCTCTCTCTCACACATACATACACACTACTGCATGGCACACATGCATTGGCGCACAACACACACCCTACAGGCACAAGGGAACATGGCACAAGCATCATAAGATGGCTGAAGAACTAAGTTGCTTACCTGGTAAAAACTCTGGAAGGCTGCTAACAGTCTACTGTTCACTAACTGGTAGAAGGAGCAAAATTGGGTCTGGTAAATGCACTTCTTTGGAGATTCACAGTGAAATTTTTTGGAGCAATCATTGAAGCAGAATGGTTCGTGGAACAAATTGAGTGATCTGTCAACCATAAATTAAATCGACTGATAACTGCTTGAAGGTCCACGGCTTCTGATTGTGAAATTTCAACCTTTGTCCATTTTTGAAATCTCTATCTTGACTGCAACGTGTTTAACATACTGATGATGTTTGATATCCATACCTTCTGATTCTGAAATTTCATGGTCCGTTTGATTGGAAATCTCTTTCTGAACTGCGATGTGTTCAACATGCTTCTCCAACAAAAGGGCAGTACAAATTCTTTACAGTCATTCTTTGTGCGATGTTTAATGCAGGATGATCCAACCACACGCCGGTGGCTCACTCAGCTCCTGCACAATGTCAACAATGCTGGAAATGTCAACAGCTTGCCGCGGGGACCTACCATGTTGCCGGGACCTATTGACCATTTCATTAATGGTTGAGGAAATCTATTTACTTCCACTACGTGGTGACATCCAGGAGCACACGAATCCTTTCACTCTGATTTGATTTATGCTTGTTTTTAAGTCACTAAGGACTTCCTGAACTACTGATTTCCATGATTCTAGCCTTGTATATTATTGTTCATGTATGATGTCCACGTACACGGTTGTCCTAAGCTCAACGAGGATGAGCATTGTCATCCCGTTGCATCTTTTGTAAAAGCTTGGGGGGATATGGTCACGTAGTTCATTTTCACTCTTGACTGGAAGAATACATGCCGTCTCTTGATAAATTAAGAATTTTGGTTTGTAAATGGCAGTGGTCTCACTTTTGGAGAGAATTTTGATGTTGGGAGCTTCCTTTTTTTGTTTTGTGGTACATTTGGGAGTCTGAGGTCAGATACACACCCTGCATATCGAACTCGTGACCTTCATCTAATGATTTGCCCCCTAGGAAGGTGCGCTATTGCTCTGTGTTGGGGAGCTTCCCCCTTCAATCAGGGTTGGCTAGCGGGTAAGGCCACTAAGGCGACTGCTTTAGGCTTTAAATCGTCGTGTTACACTTGTGATGCCCAAGGTTATAGTCCCTGAATTTTTCATACTCTTATAAGTTTAGGCTCAAATTAGAAGTTTGGGCCTCAACAGCTCAACTTGCATCTTGTCATCCCTGCTTTCGATGCTACAGCAATCTTTGAGGGGGTGTTTGATTACAAGGCTGGGATTATTCCAGTTTTTATCATATTTCAATGGGTGCCTCGACGCACGGTATAAATCCCATTATGAGACACATCAGCAGGCCCACTCTCATGGGTGAGGCGTTGAAACTAGAATTGGAGTGCCGGTTTTGTAGTTCCAACTTCACAATCAAACACCCCCTGATTTTGGGCCTGTGCAGCCCACACTATCTTCTCTCTTCCAACGGTTAAAGCCCTATCAAGGTGAAGCATATAGACCTCAATATCAACCCAACTGAACACGACTTTTTTTTGTGTTACTTTGGTCGGACAAGGACTTTTTGGCTTGTAGTTAGATGTTACCAACAATTTTGTGTTTATTCGTGCTTCTGTCATTAACTTTGTCATGATTGAAAAATGTCAATGCAAACACGACACGTTTTTAACATGATACATTTTTTCTATTTTTGCAATTGGCCAAAACTTTAGGAGGTGTTTGATTACAATTTCTAAAATATGAAATTAAAATTGTAGTTTTAATTTTTATCATAATTAATTAAACATGAATCTCGATACACAATACATGATAAGATGAGTCGCTGCAACTGGAATTGAAGTTTCAGTCGCCGCCGTCTCACCGGCCACTCCCACTTCGTCCAAGACGTGGTCCTCTCCTCCGACGGCCAATTCGCCCTCTCCGGCAGCTGGGACGGTGAGCTCCGCCTCTGGGACCTCGCCGCTGGCACTTCCGGCCGCCGCTTTGTTGGCCACACAAAGGACGTCCTCTCCGTCGCATTCTCCATCGATAACCGTCAGATCGTCTCCGCCTCGCGTGACCGCACCATCAAGCTCTGGAACACCCTCGGCGAGTGCAAATACACCATCGCCGACGGTGCCGACGGTCACAACGATTGGGTTTCTTGCGTGCGATTCAGCCCTAGTACCCTTCAGCCAACAATTGTCTCAGCGTCATGGGATAAAACCGTTAAAGTTTGGAACTTGACAAATTGCAAGCTGAGGAACACGCTCGCCGGCCACACAGGGTACGTGAACACGGTGGCGGTGTCGCCGGACGGGTCGCTTTGCGCGAGTGGAGGGAAAGATGGGGTGATTTTGCTGTGGGATTTGGCTGAAGGGAAGAGGCTTTATTCGCTTGATGCTAATAATTGTAAGGAATGTGTATGAGAGGGAGAGGCGTACTTGTCTCTAGCTTCTAGATGCAACATATCATGAGTTATTGTAAGATCAATGCATCTTTTGCAGTTCAAGTTGTCATAAATTTCTCTTCTTGTTTTGAAATGTGAGCATTGGAAACAAGTTTTTCTCCATGACGAGATTTCATAGGCTATTTTGTACATTTTGACACAAAGATGTGTGTGTAATTAACGTGTGCTTATTCAAGTCAGCGTTTGGCAAGCGCTTTCCATTTGATGGTTTAAAAACTTCTATTTATGGGCCATTTGTATTTGCTACTCTTGATGGGTGGAACCCGACTGATGAACATTATCCACCAAGATCTCTGAGGCCCACGTAAAATGTTTCTAAGATTTAAAGAATGAGGAATAAATTATGGTTTCTTCAATTTTTGCCACCAATTTCCCACAACTTGTATCTACAACCAGCAACTGATGCATAAAATTTGGCACTGTAAGTATTGTTTGGTGTTTTATTGTGATGATATCATGATACTATTTCGATATTTGGTGCCTATGATGCAACACAATATTTGCTACTCTTGATGTGGAAACCCAATTGATGAGTACTGTCCACCAAGATCTCTGAGGCCTACTTTTCGTCTTTATTATGGAAGGAAAATTCCTTTCCCCTGGTCAGAAATTGTTTTCATCTATGCTTGAGCGGATTTTCAAAGTGAAATTAAAGTACAAAATAATTTGGCATGAAGACATCTGTGGAAATACTTTTGTAGTCGCAAATTACTTTTCTCGGTCGATATTATCCTAAGCTTGTATCTCGTATTGCTTGCTTGGCATTTAAAATAGTTTTGCAATACAAGTTCTTAATGCACTGAGGTTCACTGATTTGTCTGACAGACTAGATTTTCCTTCCTGTGTGTCGCACACAGACACACACATAAGCATGCGCAAACACATAGGTAGGCCAAGGCACACAGAAATGTAAACACGAGTGCCACACATTCTTTCGTCCTACTAGGATTGCATTATCTATTTCATGTGCATAGGCAATGAAGTCGTTGCTTCTAAAATCTGTTGCCTGTTTTTCTTTTTCAGCTCCTATACTGTACTAGTTTGAGTTGGAGTTCAGATGGAAGCACGCTCTTCACTGGATACACCGACGGTGCAATCAGAGTTTGGGGTGTCGGCCGCTATTAGGAAAATGAGAGCTAGTAGTTTTTGTCCGGTTCTGTTTTGCCCTTCCATTGGTAGAGAACATCTTATTGCTTCAACTTTGTTGTTGATGACTTTTCTTTTGGCTTCAACAATTTCTCATTTTCGTTTTTCTTTTTTGCTTATTTTAAGTTCATATGTCCTGATGACATTAATGGGCTATTAGATTATTTTTGTAATCGTGGAATATGTTATTGCTTGACTTGAGGAATGGCTCAAGTATTGATGTCTTCATATTTGCACGATCTGACTACCATGAATTGTCTTTTGACCGCTTCACCCTCTTATTCATTGAACCTTGGCAATGGTCTGATGTGTGTCGCGAGTTAGTGCCATCCATATCTGGGCTAGTTGATTCATCGGAAGAATTGTCACAAACTCCTTAGTGGATTTCTACTTTCATGACCACCATCTTGCTCTCAATGTGCATGTTATTAGTATTGCTGCTGTGACCTACACGTAAGTTTCCTCGTGCAGGCATGATTCTATCTTAGGGGTCCTTCCTGACAAGCATCTCCCACAAGTAACTCATCTCACAAGATCAAGGTCCCAGAAGGGAATCCAGCCACTCAACTCTGTTCTCCGGGTGTGCTGGTCATATTTTTTCAACTGATAGATGATAAGTTTAAAGTGCCACGATGAATCTTGTGGATGCATCTCTAGCATACCTCTGGATCCCCTCCATCGCAAAAATTCGTTGGTGCCTTGAACAAATCTATAGCTTCCCGTTTTTAGAAGTAGACCGGTCATCCCAATACCTTTTGAAAGGTCCAATCTGTAAGTTTTAGGTATTCCAGGCTTAAGGCCTTTTCTGAAGCTTACCACGTAAATTCAGGTTATTAAACACAACTGATTTAGAAGGGTCTACATTGTGATGGAAGCGTGTAGATCTTCGCACTCCTTGCTTTCTAAAGAGGATGGGCAAGACGCAGCATGTTGATGTACAAGCAGGCCTAACATCGTTTTCGCCACTAAAAGCGGTTATCGAGAGCCCTACCATCTTGTTTGCCACTAAAAGCTGTTAGGAACGCCACTCTGTTGACGTCATTCATGTCGTCGATCAATCGAAATGGACTAGGCATTAAGATTGACGTGCATGATGTGTTCCATTGCCCGGATGATGATCTCTCAGACCGCTTTATCTGTAACCTTGATCTCATAAACTTTGCTTCAGTTCCTAACTCAGCGAGCAACTAGAGGACTGAATATTTGCTAGCACAATGGTTGAACATCAGCGATAGGTATAGAAACGATTGTGAATGCCTAAAGAACACTGTAGTTTTCCAATTCCATTGAAGCATCCAGCTTTTCCGTGCTAGTGTCCCTAAGGATCGAATTCGTCATTTCTATACGTAGCTGTATCGTGAGAAAAATAATCTTACTCCAGATTCAAACAGAAGGGCAACTAATGGAGATGTGATGCATCACCCCTTTATTCCTACGGCCAAATCGACATCTACTATAGCCTTGCCATCGCTGCGGGATGGACATTGCCTCAGCTAGATGTCAGAAATGCATTCAGGCAGTGCTGGCGAGCTGAGTTTGTCTTGCTCAATTACAGGACCGCCCAATGCCCAGAGGAGCAAAGGTCATCTTCCTTCTTGGGTAAACCCGCTCATGAGAAAGACCTTCCCGACATTTCTCGATGATACAAAGATGTGATTGCCGCCGCTACAAAAATGCCTCTTAGTAATATCTAGAAACAAGTTCTATTTAACTATTCAACATCAAGGAGATCCTCAACACATTAAGCAAAAGCTACAGGAAACAGTACTACCGCTAAAGTTTCAGTTGACTAACCATTTGCAAGGTTCCTTGATCATGAATAAACATAGCAGACAGTACTACTGAACTACCATCGAAAACAAAGAGCTTTAAAATGCCTAAATTTCCCTTGTCATAGCTAGGTCAATAACCATAGCCAACATAGAACAAAGGCTTCATTCCCTAGACTAATCCACTACCATGATATCACAGCTGAACCAAGCACCCTTCAGCAAGATGTGCATGGGGACCACGCACTTGAAGTAAATCTTCACTCTCATTAGCAGCAGTATTCATGATCGTCTCTCCCACCTTCGGCTCCTCTGCAACTACAAAACCATCGACTGCCTCCAGAAGATAGTCCTTCACCTCTTCAAATCTCTCTTCCGACAGCGAGACCACTGCAAGCAACTTCCATGCGTAATCCTCAGATGCTTCCTCGTAATCTTTCCTCCTCTTGAGCACCATGTGCCCGCTGATCTCCCAGACGGCCGGATTCACCTGGGTATCGAGCAATTCTTGGCTCACCTCTCCTAGAGCTTGTTTCTCAGCATAACACTGTTTTAGGTGAACAATATTAATCAATTGATAATATTATTTGCTAATTACGATCGTTACTAACAAAAATACCAAACTGCAGAAGATCTAGAATTTTTTTTAGGCACGGTGGTCCCATTGTTATAGCTCATGGAGTCAACATGAGCTGTATAAATATATTTAAGAATAACTTTTTCCCGGTGGGGCGAATAGCTTATGGTTGTAACCTGGACTCTGTATGTAGCCAATGGACTCAATTTAATTTTCCAAAATTCAGGCGTGCCTGCCTCAAAATAGATTGAACACTGGTAAGGTTTCAGGAGATAGTTTTTTAAATTTCGTTTTCTTTACCT
This sequence comes from Brasenia schreberi, assembly GCA_036023115.1. Classification (NCBI taxonomy): domain Eukaryota; kingdom Viridiplantae; phylum Streptophyta; class Magnoliopsida; order Nymphaeales; family Cabombaceae; genus Brasenia; species Brasenia schreberi. Next base: position 937,688 of record JAYKKT010000080.1, read on the forward strand.
GGGGAAAAAGGAAAGCACGGTTGCCGGAGTCAGAGATGAGGAGGTTGAAAGGAATGTTGTTCTTTTGAAGCCAATCGCAGCAAGGGAAGATCTCGTCACAAAGATCCTGGAGGACTCTTCCACCTTCAAAAACCAGACCTCTCACTGGATAATTGCAGAGCTCATAGATCTTCACCCCATTTTTGGGTTTTGCAGCAATCATCTTAGTAGGTGCTTTCTCCACAGGAAAGGGAACGTTCAAGTAATAAGCCTGCACGCACATACCCATTTACTTAGGTTTCGCCTCATGAATGTAAAACGTGAACATGATTGATTGATTTTACAGTAGATAATAAGAATAACGGGTCGGTTGATTCTAATACGCAGGTATCTTTCAGTGAATACAAAGCTCTCACCCTTAACAGCGTTTGCTTTAGACACTTTATGAAGTGCATAGCCTTTGCAATTAAGAGTCGGTTCCCTAGACCACATATCACTCCCTACAACTAATTCTCTCTCTCTCTCTCTCTCTCTCACACACACACACACACACACACCTGAAAATGAAGATGATTAATGGTAGCAAAGGCTCCCAAGCTGTTGTAACCCACTCTGAAGAAGGGATTAGAAGCCTCTACAGCCATGTTCAGTGCAAGCAATAGGCTTTCACCATCCATCCTTTGAGGCAAGCAATCAAGAATACGCGGAATCAACAGGACATGGCCATATTCTATTGGGCTTACCTGTATCAAAAAGCAAGATCATGTTTGTATTCAACTTCAAAGTAAACATAATTTCCTGCTTGCAGCTATGAAGGAAAAGAAACTAAGAATAGAAGTTTAATTCCATTGATTATAATAGTATGTAAGAGCTTATGAGGCCCATTCGAGCGATTGAAGCACTATAAACTTAGAGTACATATTGGTATTTGGTATTTGGTAGTGTTAGGTTTTGGCATCTTGAAACAGAAATCCTCAGTGCCTCCTCAATCATGCCATGCACAATCTTCTTGCTTTTTCAGAAGTTAAGGATCAAACACACTGATAGTTTTCCTCTTATTTGCTGCAATCCCTCAAATGTTAAAAATCACACGCCATAATCAGTTGAAATAGCATACTGTGATACTGGTATAGTTACGGTGAATTGTGTGCTGAAGGCAAGATCTTAGCTATGGCTTCTTATAATAAAAAACATTCTTAAAGCACGATCGCTGCTGCTATATAGGACCCCTATGATGGCGAGCCAATGGTTGCTGTTATTACAACAACAACTAAGCCTTTTACCATACTAGACGGGGTCAGTTACATGAATTCTTTGTTTTCATATAGTCCTATCATGTGCCATGTTGGCTTATCATTCTTTATTGTTTCTTTTCAACACTTTTGTAGTCGTCCTTACCTCTTTTAATACTTTCAAAATATAGTGGTTGCTATTATTAAGAGAAAAAATAAACAAATTATGAAGGAAATGCTTACGTTGATCGCTATAACACTTGGATTGGCAGATGGTAGCACACTAGATTTTGGAAAGAAACATGTCTTCTGTTCATTGCCCTCATCTTCATCAGCATCAAGGCTCTCTTCAAATCGAAAGAGTACCTCCTCTTGTCCCACTTTTGTAAAATTAAACTTGTTAGGATCAAATGGTTGAAGGACCTTGTCAACCCGGAACTCAGTAGGTCGTTTCTTAAGGTGACGCCCCTCATTTAATTGAGCTATGAAACCACACTCTCCAGGAATGACCTGTAATCGTCCCAACAAGTACTTAAAAAGCTGCAGACAACAGTTCTGAACTAAAATCCTTAATTTCCATGTTTTGCAATTGCACCTTTGTTTCACACGCAGTAACATCATAGCGGAACAGGCCACGACTCATCCGGTCCTCCCACTAATATATTCAAAGACAGAGCAATAAGAAAACAGAATATAATTATGAAACAAAAACAGAAACTCAACAATTTAAAACCAAAGTCGAGGATAGCTGACCTGCCCCAAAAGCAGGGAATCGAATGAAAATTCAGGATCCGAGTTCTTTTTCTCGAATTTGTCCTCTAACTTATCCTTTGGCTTGAAAGTATACAAAGGGAGCTTTGACACTTCACAAGAAGCAGATTAATCAGAAATCCATATACATAATATAAAAGAAACGCATGGACCGAAAATTTCATAAATACCATGAATAAATAAAAATTAAATGGTTTCTGTAGAAGGAAAAGCATAGAAAAACTCCTTTTTTGTGCTAACCACATTTCCGATATTGTGACAGATTCATCATTAAGGCACAGTAAAACTCCTGTTTTGTGCAAAACAGATTTCTTCAAGCAGTAAAAAACTGCTAATACAATAACTAGTAAGAATCAGGAGGGTTTCTAAGGAGGAAAACCAGTAAAACTCCTTGTTTGTGCCAACCAAGTATTTGATATTGAGATGGATTCCGATTTCATGGGAAAAAATACAACTGGAGGAAGAAAAAGAATCTCCCAACAATCTTGGAGACGGAAAAACATCAAGAAACTTACCAAGAAGACAGCACTTCCCCAGGCATTTGCGGCCGCATCCGGCGACATCATCGGACCCCTCTTGGTAATTAGAAACAACCGTCGGAACCCTCTTGATGGTCAGCATCTTTCTTCTGATTTCTTCTTCTTTCCTAGTCTTTTCGCGGAAAACTCAAGGTAAAAAACCTACCTTTCACCTAATATAACGCCCCCGAACACCAAGAAAACCGAAAACGGAATACGAAGAATAAGAAGCCGCAAAAGGAAGAGAGAGGGGAAAAACGCGGCCACCACCGGCGAGAAACAGAAGATCGGAAGGACTGCCTCCTTCGGAAGGCAAAGCGCCGCGACCACCGTGAGGCAACCGAGTCGTCTTCGACGTCAAGCAACTCTCCGGTTGCCAATAACCATCATGGAGATGCAGCCGGATTTCTCTGCGTATAGCCGTGTTGCCCCAACGTGTCGTTCACCGGTAACCGGTAAATTGATTGAAGACAGCCAACCCGGTTTTCCTCCCAGCGCAACACTAAGAGAGGCAATCATGCAGAAGCTGAAGAGACGATGGAGGAAGAAAGCAAAGGCGCTCAGAGAGAGAGAGCAATGTGTGGTCTTGAATGAAAAGAAGGTTAATCTGGAGTTTATATATGGAAAGGAAATTAGCAATATGCGGACCTCAATGTGTGCAGCTCATACTAAAGATGCGTTACATTAGGTATCACCAGTTATGAAGAGAGAGAGAGAGAGAGAGAGAGAGAGAGAGAGAGAGAGAGAGAGAGAGACGTAGTAGAATTGGGAAACTCTCCTCTCTCTAAAAACGAGAGAGAGAGAGAGGAAGGCGTATTGGGAGCTATTCTCTCTCTAAAAAAAACAGAGAATGGAATGGAAAGGGATCGGTTTTGTGGGAAACATGCACGATGAAAAGTTCAAAGAAAAAGTGAGAAAAATCAATTGAGAAATCTACATATTTGAGTTAAAGGACTTTAGGGGACTTGTCTTTGTGGAAAAACATTGAACCAAGCGTTTCCTTTCTGTTCCACAGGTTCCCCTCTATCTATCTAGAGTGAGAAAGAGATTTGGGTCGAATTGTCAACTAAAATAAAAAAAAAATATGTAGCTAAACCCTACCTTATAACAGTTTCATGCATTCACCCATTCTAATATAGGTGCTAGTCTACCATATCATGTACAAATGAAAGGTAAGTCGACACCTTTTCTAGGGCTCTAAGATAAGATGCTTGTAGGTTCACACAGGTTACTTGGATGACATGCATGTGTGTTAGAGAAGCATATGATTTGGATTAATTTGTTGGAAAATCCTGCCTTCAATTTTATTGAATTAAAAGAGGGAAACGTTAAATAAGGAAACCTTTTACTTTTGACAAAAAATTGCATATTTATAGTCTTTTGGTGCACAATATAACTTGAAAATACGAGCACAAAAAATCAAAGTTGAATTTGAGTGGAACCTTTTATCAATCACACCCTTAAACCTCAATATAATATGTAAGACCCACATCATCGAGGTGGCTGGTTCGGACCTGATTAAACCCGAACCCATTTTTGGAATTGGCCAGAATTGAAAGCAGGAGAACTAGAACAAGAACTGATTGCTATCTAGGAGCCTCTCCAGTTGGGTTAATGGTACCATCAACCAATTGAATAGGAACCAGCAGTTTCAAACCATACTTTGATTTCAGCCCCCCAATCCCACCATTATCACATGTTTTACACAAATGAAATGGCAGACGACTGTTCCTTAACGGGAACTGGAACCGCTGGGGAACTGGACCTCAAACTGGAGGGGGTTTGGTTCGGTTCTGGCTCTAGGTTTGGTGGAACCGACCCGGCCTACATATCAGAGACGTTGCCATTGAGAATTTTCAAAATGGCTTCCAAGTCTAATATAATTCAAATATACACAAACGCTTGAGCACTTTTACATGGTCCTTGATTCACATAAGTCAAAACAAACTTTAGGAATATACTTCAAGCCATTCCTACCCATTCTTGCATTAAATTCGCAAAACCAACATATTACTTCTATTCCCTATCAGTCACTTGATTCCACACTTTATTTGGTGGGCTTCCTTCTTTGTTTCTAATTTTCATGATTTAAATGCATTTACATTGCAATCATAAAAAAAAACTACATTCCCATGCACCCAGAGAGAGAGAGAGATGTGGAATGCCATGATGGACGGCTGTTATTTGAAGATGGAGAGGAATTATGTGATGACACTTAGATTTTGTGAAGTAAGCAATGACGATTTTATGATGTGAATGTTTCCAAAGTCCTGTGTTATATCCGAAATATCAATAATTAGAAAAAAGAAAGTTAATTTGGATTAATCTCATTTTAATCTCAATGTAGACAAAGACTATCACTCTACATTCTCATTTGGATTAATCTCATTTTAATCTCATTTGAAGTAATAGTTCTACAAAATGGGTTGTGACTTAATATTTGGGACCTAAAATCATAAAGTAAAATTTAGAGGCTAGTGTGGCTTACAAATTTAATGAAATTGAGGGTCTAGAGAAAAAACTTTTGACCTTTTGGGGCTTAATAACAAGTGTGACTTAAAAATTTGGACCCAAAAGATTTTCGAGCCCTGGGGCAGTCGCCCTACCTACGAGCCACCCCTGGTGGGGATTGCAAGCACCGAACCGCCCCGTCCAAATTTTGGAGTACAAAACCAGCACCGCCCTATATAGTGAGCTCGCTCCGCCCCAACCGGCCTTGGCACATTATTAATAATTTCTTTTATTATAAAAGTACTAATTAAATAATTTTAAATATATTTATCATATATATAACTCGAATCCTCCCAACCTGTAACATGAGAAATGTTTTCTCATGCATTGTTTTTCTGTGCATAACATAACTTAACTTTAAAAATTATAAAAAATTCAATATATACGAAAGACGATATTATTTACTTATGCCTCTCAAAAACAATATTCGATAGCTGTTCCAGAAGAAAAATAATGGAAACGGATTCACTAGCCACTGCGAAAGCTGTAAGCAGTGGCTTCATGTGCAGTTCATCAGTTGATAAAATTCAGATGCGAAAAAGCAAGTGGGTTCAGTCACATACATAGAGAGAAGATCTGAAGAAAAAAGGATATATGACTAATTTTTATGTGTGCTTGAGGAACTCCTTCCACTTTTGTTGGCGCTGATCGATGCTGATGTTAGTCGGCCGTTTGTGCCGAGAGCTTTTGGCTGACTCTGGGGCATAAGGACTCGTTTCCTCGACAAAAAGAAGCAGTTTCAAATGTCAATGCAACCAGACATCAAACTTTTGATTGTTTAAAACAGAATTAGTTGGCTATTTTAATCGTAGAATTAGAACTCGTGACCATTGGAATTTACGCGCGCGAGAAAGACAGAAAGAGAGATTTAAGAAGCACTATGTATATTTAAAAGTTGACAAACAACACAGTATGTACGGGGATCAAATAATTGACATCAGAAAGATTGAAGATGATATTGACACATTGATTAAAGAATAACAGAACTGTTACACCCCCACGAATATACGAATAATTAACAGAGAATGAAGATGAGATCAATACATCAATTAAAGAATTATCAATCTCTTATTACCCTGCACAATTTCATCACCAATCACTAAAATTTTAACCTAGTTGTCTACAGATGAATTTAGCTAATATACGCCCCCACAGTCACAATCTTTTACACTGGATCATGCGTAATCGCACATCCCATATGAACAGGAATCTCCTTTACTGCACTGGTTAAAGCAACGACCACAATGCTCCTTGTTGAAGAACAGATTGACACACTGCCCTCCACAGCATGTTTCTCCCTTCCTGCACCTATTCCCACACCGGCCGCAGTTTCTTGAATCGGTGAAGACATTCACACACGAATTCTTGCAACAATCCGGCCCAGCACTGCCGCGTAAACGGCAAATGAATGGGTAAGTCTTGCAACCGAGACCTTTTCCCGGTGCTTGAGCAAGGAAACGGCCTACAGAATCATTTCCAGGACTCGTTTGATCAATTGGTGTTTCTGAGGATACATTGTAACTATCAGCAGTTCGTATATGGCATATGCAAAGGAACAATAATGTGACGAGAAGTACAGGGAAAGGCTTCATTTTCAGGTCTCTTGTTCACTGAATAGAACTACAAGAAGCTCAAAGTTTTAGAAACAAGGAATCACGAACGTTTTGATGGTTGAGATGGGTTTTATAGGAGACTCTGGATTATGGGTTATTGCCAAACTAACAGAAAATATGCAGTTTGATGCAAGAATATACGTGGTGTCATGGTTTGACTGGTAACGTACAAGTTTGATTTCAAGGTGACGATGTGCTGGGTATGAACATTTCAATTCTACTTTTTCCTCTTTCACACATATAATCATCTCTCTATCTCTAAAGTTTGACTGTGGTGGAGATGTCTTTTTGAGTGATCATCAAGCCCGAATGCATGCATGGCTCTCTTTGCGTGCAGTACGAATTTAAGTAATAACATAAGAGACGTATAGGATATTATGGCTGAATTCATGATTTCATGTCGTTTGAATAGAGAAATTATCTCAAAGAACCAATATGAAGCCTGGCCTCTGTTGTTGGTTGATGTTATGCTGCTTTTCGTTTAACTTGACACCTACATACACCATCTAGTTCTAGTATAAGCTAGCTACTTTGACAAACCTAACGGTTTGGAAGCAGCAAGCACGAAGATAGCGCTAGCTGCTTTCACTCTTTCTTTATGTATTTATTCATTTATGGTATATGCTTATTTGTGTATAAAAGGAACAATATTCGAAGATAGCGCTAGCTGCTTCACTCTTTCTTTATATATTTAGTCATTTATGGTATATGCTTATTTGTGTATAAAAGGAACAATATTCTAAAATGATCCACGCTCATATACGATGCCGTGTAAGAGGCTTAGCAGTCACAACGTAGTCAAAACGCTGAAGTTTAGGCAAGAGCTGAAACTATCAGCTGACCAAACACGATTACGTAGAAAGAGGTAACAAGGAGTAAGATGCAATTAGGTAATAGAGCACCAAAGACGATATTTCTTGTAAGATGTAATACAAGATGACCAAATAACTCAAAATTCTACCTTCCTTTGCTTGGGAAGGAAGAACAAAAGGTCGTCTGCGATTGTTTAGACAGTCAGAATTACAGTTTTCTGCTGTCTTGAATAGTCGGAATATGATCCACGACAACAACAGTGTCTTATTGCAGAAGTGATCTTAGACTTAGGGCTGGTAAAGAAGCCAAAAGAACCATTTAGTGGCTGTCCATGGCTGTAGTCATGACAGATCCCACTCGTGTTCAACTAATTCACTTATTTTAAACCGATCTAGCGAAACATTAACCGATCACAAGCTTCTCAAAGTAAAAAATGCAACTATTTCATATATAATGCCGAGTAGAAAAAATCAATTTGGTGATTAAAAATCATGTAGAAAAGCAAAATTGGAAGAATTTGGTCATCCGAGTAGAACCGCTGGGGAACTGGACCTCAAACTGGAGGGGGTTTGGTTCGGTTCTGGCTTTAGGTATGGTGGAACCGACCCGGCCTACATATCAGAGACGTTGCCATTGAGAATTTTCAGAATGGCTTCCAAGTCTAATATAATTCAAATATACACAAACGCTTGAGCACTTTTACATGGTCCTTGATTCACATAAGTCAAAACAAACTTTAGGAATATACTTCAAGCCATTCCTACCCATTCTTGCATTAAATTCGCAAAACCAACATATTACTTCTATTCCCTATGAGTCACTTGATTCCATACTTTTTTTGGTGGGCTTCCTTCTTTGTTTCTAATTTTCATGATTAAAATGCATTTACATTGCAATCATTAAAAAAAACTACATTCCCATGCACCCAGAGAGAGAGAGAGAGATGTGGAATGCCATGATGGACGGCTGTTATTTGAAGATGGAGATGAATTATGTGATGACACTTAGATTTTGTGAAGTAAGCAATGACGATTTTATGACGTGAATGTTTCCAAAGGCCTGTGTTATATCCGAAATATCAATAATTAGAAAAAAGAAAGTTAATTTGGATTAATCTCATTTTAATCACAATGTAGACAAAGATTATGCACCTTTGCATAAAGAGCTACAGCTCTCCTGGCTAACGGACCACTAAAAAGAACCTTCAAGGATAAGGTCGTGAGATCAATATCCCTGGCATGCATCTGGTAAAGGGTCTCCCAAACTCCAGCTTGCCTATAAAAATAAAATGTTCACCACCAACGTCTAATTAAGATCGTTTAGATAATCTACAGCCTAACAGCATCTATGAGAGAGCTACCCATCAAGCCAACGGCCCGTGATGATCGCTAGGGGTCCGTTTGGTTCAATAACCAAACTGAACCGAAATAACCAAACTTTCTTTAAATTTGAAAACTGAATCCAAACTAAATTGTACACGTAACTGAACCAAACTGAACTGAATTATTTCAGTTTAGTTCAGTTATTCGGTTTACCGTCTATAGCTGAATTATATATATATATATATATATATATATATATATATATATATATATATATATATGTATGTATGTATGTATAAAGAAATATACACTATATGCACATATGTATATGACATATATATGTATATAATAGCATATATATATATATATATGTATGTATTTATATTCGGTTATCGATTTATTCGGTTTTCAAACCTTAAAAATCAAACCGAACTGATAAACCAAATTTATAGGTTTGGTTATTTGGTTATATCTGAATAATGATCACTCCTAATGATAGTGTCACTGGCATTATAAGTTCATGATAGAAGGAAAATATTAGTACGACAATTCGTATGAAAACAGTGCCAAAGATGGGGCGTCCTCCTGTACAATTTTTAAAAAATCAAAATCAACAGAAAAGCTACAGCCACGGTTGAATCCGTGAGATATAATGTGCTCCTACTCTAACATGTTCCGTGGGCTATCCACCCCGACCTTAGATTTTTTTCTTCTTCTGGATACGCAACTGAAGGTTGTAGTAGCCTTTGTATAGGAGGAAAGTGGTATCAATAGGAGAGTAACCATGAAACGAATATGAATTTAACTCACATCTATTCATATGGAAAGGATTTTTTCTTTGCTGAGATTCATATGCTTTTAGAAAAACTTCTTGTTCATAAAAAGCATCTTTGATATGCATGTAAAACATCGTAATAATGAAAGAATTTATGCTTCTCTATGCGTCGTTGGATGTGATCTCATTCTTTTCCAAGAAATTCCAGACGTGATTCTATTTTTCAATGCCTTTGAATATCCAATTTTTTCGGGATTTTAGCATCATCAATGGAACATTCTCATTGAGATCTTGGAATACACACAGGAACGCACACACATATAGATATATCACCTAGACATTTCCAACTTGTTTTCGTGTCGTATCCCCTCTCTATCACATTCGGCAGTAAAATGCACAACGACAACGTGTGTCACACCATTTTGACGTGTCATGGTGATTGACATAAAAAAATACACGTACCGGCCCAAAGTTCTATCAAGATTTAGCTTGTGGTTGAAAGCAACCAAATGAACTCATATTCTTTGGATATGTGACCCATTTGGTTCCATCAGAATCCCTAAAGCAATGGCTGGGGATCCTTAGTGTCCAGATCTTAGAGGGTTCGGGGTGGCCGGACCTACATAAGTGACCCATTTAGTGGGAGAGAATGCTTGGTTTTGGTTTTGGTTCTGATAGAGTTGAGTGGTGCCACTAAAACACGACGCAACCAGCCTTCACACACTTTGAGTCTCTTTGGCCCACACTCAACATGCATGCACACCAGCCACTCCATTCATGTGGTCTTGGATGATCACTGCATGCGCGCACATATGATCAATGCATGTATCCGCATAAGCCTCTCTCCCTCATAATATATATACACACACACATGAGAGAGATGATAGTAAATGCATAATGTTTCTAAGTATATAATCATGCATAAATATTTCTATTATTCAATTGGTACGATCAACACTAAAATTTAAATTAAAAATATAAAAAAGTACCATTGTACTTTTGGACGTTGCAATGCTTCTAGTTTTATTATCTCAATTACTCATCTTAAAGATCGAATGATGAAAATATTTATGTATAATTTGTACCGAAAGACATTATGTATTACTTTACTACCTATATGTTTATTTCAGATCGCTGGGCCTTACTGAACTTAAGTAACAGGATATATTATCATAATCTGATGAACTCCTAGATACACGAGGCCAATACGTTGCACGGAAGGAGAAACCTGACATGGAAAAGAATGAACTCAAAGAATTAAGAAACGGAGGAGCACTTTATATATATATATATATATATATATATATATATATATATATATATATATATATATATATATATATATATATATATATATATATATATTTATATATCATTTTTTGCTTTTGAGATTTGATCGATTGAACGGTTGAGATTTAAAAACATGGTTAAACATAGATTGATGTGTGCATGGACTGTGCTATATATACATATATGTGTGTGTGTGTGTGTTTGTGCACGCGTGCCTATGTATTGAAAGAAAGGAAGAAAGAAAACAAATGACAAAATAATGAATGCCGCCTCTGTGATTCAAACAATGAATCAAGGGCACGCTAAGTGCTGGGTCTTATAGAAATGTAATCACGATTAGGTGGAAATAACCACAATAAGGGTGGTTCCAAATTGACACAGATGCGTATTGTAAGGGAACCCTAAGAGTACTGATCCGAGGTGTCTCAACACAATTTGAGAAGTAAGGCGAAGTACCAAAATGGAGCTTTATTACTTGGTGTTATCAAGTTATAAAATTTGAAAATTATATAAATTATTTAAAATTTGCTTTTAGATGCAAAATTTTAAATAGAGTTTCACACTCAAGTTCTTCTAACATTTTTTAATTAATAATATGGCGCAATCACATTTTTTGATGTGACATTCTTGATCTCAAATAAGCATTTTATTAATTTTAATTTTGGAAATTTTCTTTACTGCAGCAGTTACTAGTTAGTATAATTCTTAAAACAAATATATGCATTTTGAGAAGAATCGAGCATGTTTATTTCATTAAGCCTTCGGTGATTGGATGATTATCTTCTATTTGTATAATATCTCTTAAAATTTTTAACACTTAAAAGGAATCTAGGCTATCAATATCAAAGTGGTTATTATACTTTAAAAGGAGTTTACAATTAAAACAATAATCTTCAAACTATTATCTTCTAATGACTTAACTTTTAACAGTAAATTTAAAGGTAAAATACTTCAGAATTGATACATGCACACCCTTCTTTTTTACTGTAATTTTGATTTTGTTCTTGTTCAGATTCAAAAAGTACCACATGAATACTCTTTCTCCCTCTCTGTGTGTTCTCGTCTTACGGTTGATCATCTCAATTCATTTCTTAGGTGACCCACAACTCAAAGCTCGACATAATGCATGATACTTTACCATACATATAGTGTTTCGAAACTGACCGAAAAGGATAATGAAGGAAGAAGAAAAAGAAGAGAGAGAGAATCTATTCAAAAAGTGTTTCAATAAGATTTGATGGGGTATTTGATTGATTTGATATATTTTTATTCTTTATTTGATATATTGCTTCGGTTTTCTATCGAAATAAAAAAAATGACATTAAGTTCTTGAGTGGCAAGGTAGCACAGGTGCGCCTCCTCGATGGGGAGACCTGGATGCGCCACGAGTCCCCTACTTAGGGTCTTCTTGTTTCATACAATGTTCATAAAAATAGTAATATGGTTCTTGATTTTTTTGTTTTTCATTCTTATTCTTCTTGTTATTGATTTCATTTGTTATTGTTGATTGATCTTTCTTTCTTTTCTTCTTTTTTTTCCGATGAGACTCATAAGTGTTTGTGTTGTTCAGTTGAGAAGAAGGCAACAATAGTTAAAAACAAATGAAATATCTCGTAAGAGTAAGGATATTGAAAGAGAAACTTTGTTAGAAGTGGTGTTCAGGAGAGAGAAAGTGATGAGGGATAATTTTGATATTTAAAAAAGAGAGTGCATCAATAGTAAAATGAATGTATAAATAGTAATCCATAAATACTTTTATGTATCATAAATTGTTCAAAACTCTCCGAATCCAACTTGCAAATGAAAAGATATCGTAGGGACTTGTATGTAGAGAGAGAGGGAGATGAGACTCTTGAGTAAATTGATGTCAGATTTTTTTATTATCAAATCATATCTAACTTAGTTTTTAATACTTGTAAATTTGAAGTAATAGTTCTACAAAATGGGTTGTGACTTAATATTTGAGACCTAAAATCATAAAGTAAAATTTAGAGGCTAGTGTGGCTTACAAATTTAATGAAATAGGGTCTAGAGTAAAAACTTTTGACCTTTTGGGGCTTAATAACAAGTGTGACTTAAAACTTTGGACCCAAAAGATTTTCGAGCCCTGGGGCAGTCGCCCTACCTACGAGCCACCCCTGGTAAGGATTGCAAGCTCCGAACCGCCCCGTCCAGATTTTGGGTTCCAAAACCAGCACCGCCCTATATAGTGAGCTCGCTCCACCCCAACCGGCTGAGGCACATTATTAATAATTTCTTTTATTATAAAGTACTACAACAACAACAAAGCCTTTTCCCATACTAGACTTTTATTATAAAGTACTAATTAAATAATTTTAATTTTATTATATATATATATATATATATATATATATATATATATATATATATATATATATATATATATATATATATATATGTACTCAACTCCGCTCATGTAAGGGACCACCCTTACATTGCCTGTTCCAAGCTCGGATAAAGGAGGATGGTGTGTTAGGCTTCCAAAAGCCAACATAAAACTTTATTGGATTTTTATAACATAGATTACAAAAATTATTAGCATTGCTTTAAGGCGTCCCCGTCTAGCGACGCGTTGCAGAGCCCGATTGCAGTAATAAGTAAGCAAGGACCACTATATTTTCGCCCAAATGTAGTGAATCAATTGCAGAGAAGGTTCTCACATCATGGATGGGTGTGAGTAAAGAATTTAGTCCCTCTACATTGTCACCCGAATGTAGTGAATAATTTTCAAAGAGGGTATCTGCATTTTGAATATGAATGGATATGGGGGGTAACAAAGCTAGTCCTAGATAATAAGATTCGTATTTGTTCTTGGAATATCGAAACATTATCCGGTAAGCTAATGGAGATAGTAGATACTATGATTCAGATAAAGATTCATATTCTATGTTTACAAGAGACAAAATGAGTTGGAGAAAAAGCAAAGGAGATAGATGATACATGTTTTAAATTATAGTACTTAAAGAAAAAGCTCGAAATGGAGTTGATATTATCATAAATAAAGATTTAAAAGATAGTGTATTAAACATACAATGACATGGTGACCAAATCATAACGTTAAAATTAGTGGTAGGAGTAGAGGTTTTGAATATAGTTTGTACTTAAGCACCCTAAGTAGGACTAGAAGATAGTATGAAGACAATTTTTTGAGAAGAGTTAGATAAGTTGATTCAAAAGATTCTACAAAGGGGAATGATTTGTTTACGAGGAGACTTAAATGGATATGTCGGTAAAGAGGCATTAGGATATCAAAGTATTCATGGAAACTTTGGTTTTGGGGATATAAATGAAGAAGATAGGGAGATTTTAAATTTTGCTATTGCATTTGATATCTTTATAGTCAATACAATCTTCAAAAAACAAGATAACATCTAATTACTTATAAGAGTGGCTTATCATAAACACAAATTGATTACTTTATTTGTAGAAAAAAAGATAGAGTGTGTTGTAAAGATTGCAAGGTAATTCCAAGAGAAAGCTTAACCACCCAACATCGACTTTTAGTGGATTATAAAAAAAAAATAGACAAAGAAGAGCATCGAGCTATTCAGACTAAATAGTGGAACCTCAAAAGCGAGAAAGAAGATATATTTAAACAGAAAGTCGTTCAAGGAGATGTTTGGAATTATGTTGGTACACCCTGTGATATGTAGAACAATATGACTATACATATTAGGAAAGTGGCGAAAGATGTGTTAGGTGTATCTAAGGGAGGTGTACCGGCACAAAAAAAAGCTTGGTGGTGGAGTGAAGTAGTGCAAAATAAAATCAATGCAAAGAGGGTATGTTACAAATTTCATTATGCTAAAAAAACTTGTGAAACTTTAGAGTCTTATAAGAAAGCAAAAAAGGTCGTGAGTGAAACATATGATACAAAATACGTATAAAAAATACAGTGAAAAATTATAGATCTCCTAGGAGAAGCCGCTTTGAGGAAACCTTGTACAGCTCCAACATCAATCTACTCATCTATTGCTGCGACTTAGAGACGATTATCCGGTTTGTCGTTAATAATGAAACAGAGTCTTCCGGTGGTGGTCGACTCCGAGTTTCATCACTGGTATCAGAGCCTAAAAAACCCTACAAAATAAGGAAGAGAATGTAATCGTAGCAAAAAAAAGAGGAGAAAAAAAACAAAAAAAAGGGAGAAGGGGACAACGTGGCAAGAAGAGGAAAAACAAAAAACAGAGAGGGAAAATCCGACAGCAAGGTTAGCTTTGAAGCCAAGATCGTCGGCGATTGCCTTACATAGCACAGAACCTAGAAAGGTCGAAACAGGCCGGATCTGAGGCGAAGGTGATGGCCGACAAATCGCCTAATAGAGCAAAGAACCCAGAAATGCCGAAACAAGCCGAATCTGAGGTAAGAGATGACCGACAGAGCTCAGAAAGACCGAAATAGGCCGGATCTTAGGCGAAGGGGATGACCGATAGAGCCTAGAAAGGCCGAAACAGGCCACATCTTAGGCGAAGGCGACGACCGACAGAGCCCCAAAGGCCGAAACAGGCCAGATAACGGCAACTGAACCAAAAAAGCAACTCGGCAGGCCAAAGAAGGCACCGACGACCTGATTGGAACTGGAAAAGGCAACCGACAGGCTGGAGAAGGCAACCGATAGGCCGGAGAAGGCAACCGGGGCCCTCTCCCTCTCTTTGTTCTCCCTTCATCTCTCTCTTCCTCTTTTTCTTTTTTTTTACGCTGTACACTCTCTCTCCTCATTTTGTACTAAATAAAAAAAAACTCACGGTTTTGGAGAACCACAAGCCGAAAACCAGCATTTCTAGAAAAATGCCTCGGGCAATGGATTAAAAAGTTCATTTTGCCACGACCAATTTTAGCTATTTACATTTTTGCCCTTTTACAAAATTACTATTTTATCCAGATATTTTCGGGTAAAAAGATGATTTTGCCCTTATAGAGTAAAATGTCTGTTTTTCCCTTTGGCGGCTTGTGAAAATTACGAAATACCGGTCTTTCACTTTACCTTTCTACCCTTCTTGGTTTAGATAATTTCAATTATACCATATGAACAAAAGACAGATTTACTGCTATACTTTTGAAAAATTATAGATTCAGCTTGAGGGTTAAAATTACAATTTTAACCCCGATCAGTTGTGAATTTTACAGAAATACCAAAGAGTAATTTTACAAGTTTGTCCTCAAGTTTTTTATAAAATTACAAGAAGGAGACAAATAGATAAAATTACAGTTATGTCCTTGGTATTATTTTAAGTGGTATAAAGGCAGAAACACTTCGGGAAAAATTGAAATTTGTCCCAAAGAGCTTATGAAATTATCATACTTTTGATATTATGCATCATACTAACATGATTCCTGCTATGTATGCTCTTGGTTTTACGTTTGTTTCATTTTTAGACCGCTTAATTGTTACTGTTGCCAAAAACATAAAAATGAGTTATAGGATATGTGTGTCTGATTTTGCAAAAACTGAAAAGTTGAATGGTCACAACTTCTAAACATGGAAGAGAAGAATCCCTCTAGCTCTGACAATTAAAGGTGTTGAGTACTTATTAAGAGAAACTATGTGTCCGCCACCCCTAGAAACAAATGAGTAACAATTAGAAATATATAAAATATTTCTAAAAGATGATACCATAGCAAGTATAATCATGTTGACTTATATGGAGGATGAAGAATATGAGACTACTAAAAAGTTGTTTGACTCAATAACAGTTAAATATGATAGTACAAAAATACAACTCCTTCAAAATGAAGGAAGGTGACAATGTAGTAGAGCATGTAAATCACATGCTGGTAATGGCTAGAGACTTAGTCGTAGCAAAGTCAGTCATTATTGAACCGATGTAGATATTAACTATACTGAACAGTCTACCCCCGTCTTAGAACATGGTCACCACAACCCTAAGATTAGGGCCTCAGGTTAACCTTTCAGAGTTACCCCTAAAACTAGCAATAGAGCAAGAACACATGCTCAAAAACAAGAAATAAAAATTGTTAGTAGTACAGGATGAGATAATGTCTACCTCGAAAACCAACTATTAGTAAAAATCAAATAAGAAGTTTAGCAAGAATAACAAGAAAAGCGGTCAAAATTTTAAGTGTTTCAATTGTAGAAAGATGGGACACTACAAAAGAGATTGCCGAAACAAGAAAGGTGGAGGAAACAACTAACAACGCGAACAGTTAGAGAAGCAACACATAATCTGCGTGATTTTAGAATGCTTATATTTGGACCGCCCAGTGACACGTTGGTGGATAGACTTAGGAGCTATACGAAACATCTCAAAGACCAAAGAAGGGGCAATGGATCTGAAGGAATACAAACATTGGGAACATCGAGTTTATGTGGGAAATAGTAGTTTCTCAGATGTTTTGGGTATTGGGTTATTAAGGATACATGTACAAGGTAAACCAAATGTATTGACCGATGTGTTAGTTGTGCTATTTATAAGGCGCAATTTGGTCTCAGTCCCTGCCTTAGTGAAGAAAAGTTTTGAGGTTAGGTTTATTCCTAACAAGGTGATTGTGGGAAAGCATGGGAGAATTTTATTATCTGGAGAATTTGATGTAGAACAAGGATTGTTGATACTTTGTGACAATGAAAATAGTACATCTTTTGCTTACATTGAGAGTGCCTTTATTGTTGATGTGAATATGTGGTATAAACGCCTAAGGCAAATAAGTGTAGAAAAGTTGAGAAAATTATCTAACTTTGACTTATTGCCTGGATTCAAGGAAAATACTTTGAACGAGTGTGAAGCTTATATACAAGAAAAAATGATGAGAAAAGTTTTTCTCATGAAAACAATAAGGGTAACAACCCTGTTGAAAGTTATTCACATAGATTTATTTGGACCTTTTAGAGTAAAGACACATCGGGAAAAGGGTTATTTTATAACCTTTATCGATGATTACTCTAGATATATGTATATATATCTTTTGGCACATAAATCTAAGGCAATTGATGTTTTAAAGAATATAAGCTAGAAGTGGAAAATCAATTAAGGCATTCAATCAAAGTCTTAAGATGAGACAGAGGAGGTGAATATACCTCGGCAGAATTCTTGTAATTTTATAAAGACTTTGATATTGAAAAACAGAATACAATGCACAGGACACCTCAGCAAAATGGTGTAGCTGAAAGATAAAATAGAACCTTGCTGGATATGATAATGTCAATGTTAATCGATGCCTCTCTTCGAAGGATATTTTGGGGAGAAGCAGTAAGTACAACATTTTACATACTCAACAAAGTACCATGTAAAGTTGTATTCACTACACCATATGAGATGTGGTTTGTAGGAAAACCCAACCTAGGTCATCTCGGGAGGTGGGGATCTGTTGCACAATTAAAGATCCTTGATAAGTCTAGAGATAAACTAGACAGTAGGTTTTTGAGATGTATATTTATTGGATATCCAAAAGGTTCAAAAGGATATCAGTTTTATCATAAGGACCATGGACTCATTGAAAGCAGAGATGTTGAATTCTTAAAATATATTAAGAATTCCATCCTGGAAAATAATGAAAAATGTGTTTGATGATTTGGTAGACTTAGACCAATCATCTTTTGAGCCCATAAAAGATCTTCCTGAAACTACCGATACCTTAAGTGGATATAAGATGCTAAGTGTTATTCCGTCCTATTTAAAGGACTATTACACTAATCTTGTAGAAAAGGTGTGTAATTCGGTAGATTTAGATGAGTTGACTGATAACTTGACTTATCAACAAGCAATGAACTCATCGGAAGCAACAGACTGGGGTAAAGCCATGGATGAGAAAATTTAATCTATTGAGAAAAACCAAGTCTGGAAATTGACTAATTTGCCAAAAGAAAGGAAATTTATAGGTTGTCAATGGGTTGTGAAAAAAAATACAAAGTCGATGGTTCAATCGACAAGTTTAAAACGAGGTTGGTTTCAAAGGGTTTTTCATAAAAGAGGGGATAGATTATGTTGAGACATATTCTCCAGTTGCAAAATTTGCATCGATTAGAATTATCTTGACAATATTTGCATATTATGATTTAGACTTACATCAGTTAGATGTAAAGACAACATTTCTAAATGGAGATTTAGATGAAATCATATACATGTAGCAGCCCGAAGGATTTGTGGTTGAAGGCCAAGAAGATAAAGTTTATAGGTTAAGAAAATCCCTATATGGCCTGAAACAGTCACCTCACAAATGATATTTGACTTTTCAAAATGCCATTATAGAACTTGGGTTTGTGGCTAATAAACTTGATTCATTGTGCATATGTCTGGAATAGTGGGAGCCACTTTGTCATCCTATCATTATATGTAGATGATATATTATTGACTAAGAACGACAATGAGATGATTGTCAAAACTAAGTCATGGTTAAACTCAAAGTTCGAAATGAAGGATATGAGAGAAGCATCCTATATCCTCAGTATAAAGATCTCTCGAGATAGAGAATCTAGACTCTTATGCTTGAGTCAGTAGGGATATATTGACTATATCTTCAAGAAGTTCAAAATGGGTCAATGTAAGTCTGTTGTTACACCTGTTGTAAAAGGGGTTAAACTAAGTAAGGCTAATTATCCCGGTGAAGGAGATGATAAGCCTAACGTTCCTTATGTACAAGTTGTGGGTAGCTTGATGTATGCTATATTGTGTACAAAACCTGATATCAGCTTTGTTGTTGGTCTTATAAGTAGATATCAAAGTAATCCTGGTTGACAACATTGGGTAGCTGTGAAAAGGATTTTAAGATATCTGAAAGGAATAAAGGACTCGAAACTATGTTTTCAAGCAGATGAACTGAAAGTGGTAGGATACTCAGATGCTGACTTTGCTAGGAGCAAAGATGACAACAAATCAACCTCAAGACAAATATTCTTATTTGGAGGTGATGCTGTTTCTTGGGCATGTAAGAAACAGGGCTGTGTAATATTGCATACACAGGAAGCTGAGTATGTAGCTTGTTGTATGGCTGCAACGAGTGTTGTCTGGATAAGTCGTTTCATATGAGAATTAAAGTTAGAAATATCAGACGAGCTAGTAGTTATCTATTGTGATAACAATACAACAATTACTCTTATCAAGAGTAGAGCTGATTCCTCCAAAAGTAATCTCATACATGCTAACAAATGATATGTTGGCAGACCTCTTAACAAAATGCATAACAGAGGAATTTTTCTCAAAACATGCTACTAACATAGGTTTGAGATATGTTTGATTGTTGTGTAGGGTAATAATCAGACAACGAATGATTGGTGTTGTATAAGTAAACAACCATACAACAGATAAAATGTTGTGGAGGGAAATAACCACATAATAAGTCAAGAAACGACATAACTAGGAAAAACCCAGAAAAGTGGGAGGAAAACTAGTATGTCGATACACTTGGCTCGAATGACGAAGTGAGAGATATTACAAATAGGGTGGTCATTCTCGGCAACCTTATCTGGTAACGGTTGGACTGATCATCCAGTCCGTTAACAATTGAGGTACCAAATAGGGGCCATCGGTAACTGTCGGACGGTTACCAGATTTCACGGTAACCGTCCGGATACAGACAGATAAAAAAAGAAAAAACCACCAGGCGAGCCAGGAGATTTGGAGCAGCCTTTGCTCTATAAATAAAGCAGGAACGATACAAAATACGTATTAAAAATTAGTGAAAAATTACATATCCCCTAGGAGAAACCGGTGTGAGGAAACCTTCTACACGCTCCGAGTTTCATCAGTTTCATATGTCACCGGAACCAGACATCAAACTTTTGATTGTTTAAAACAGAATTAGTTGGCTATTTTAATCGTAGAATTAGAACTCGTGACCATTGGAATTTGCGCGCGCGCGAGAGACAGAGAGAGAGATTTAAGAAACACTATGTATATTTAAAAGTTGACAAACAACACATCAGAAAGATTGAAGATGATATTGACACATTGATTAAAGAATAACAGAACTGTTACACCCCCACGAATATACGAATAATGAACAGAGAATGAAGACGAGATCAATACATCAACTAAAGAATTATCAATCTCTTATTTTCCTGCACAATTTCATCACCAATCACTAAAATTCTAACCTAGTTGTCTACAGATGAATTTAGCTAATATACGCCCCCACGGTCACAATCTTTTACACTGGATCATGCGTAATCGCACATCCCATATGAACAGGAATCTCCTTTACTGCACTGGTTAAAGCAACGACCACAATGCTCTTTGTTGAAGAACAGATTGACACACTGCCCTCCACAGCATGTCTCTCCCTTCCTGCACCTATTCCCACACCGGCCGCAGTTTCTTGAATCGGTGAAGACATTCACACACGAATTCTTGCAACAATCCGGCCCAGCACTGCCTCGTAAACGGCAAATGAATGGGTAAGTCTTGCAACCAAGACCTTTTCCCGGAGCTTGAGCAAGGAAACGGCCTACAGAATCATTTCCAGGACTCGTTTGATCAATTGGTGTTTCTGAGGATACATTGTAACTATCAGCAGTTCGTATATGGCATATGCAAAGGAACAATAATGTGACGAGAAGTACAGGGAAAGGCTTCATTTTCAGGTCTCTTGTTCTCTGAATAGAACTACAAGAAGCTCAAAGTTCTAGATACAAGGAATCACGAACGTTTTGATGGTTGAGATGGGTTTTATAGGAGACTCTGGATTATGGGTTATTGCCAAACTAACAGAAAATATGCAGTTTGATGCAAGAATATACGTGGTGTCATGGTTTGACTGGTAACGTACAAGTTTGATTTCAAGGTGACGATGTACTGGGTTTGAACATTTCAATTCTACTTTTTCCTCTTTCACACATATAATCATCTCTCTATCTCTAAAGTTTGACTGTGGTGGAGATGCCTTTTTGAGTGATCATCAAGCCCCAATGCATGCATGGCTCTCTTTGCGTGCAGTACGAATTTAAGTAATAACATAAGAGACGTATAGGATATTATGGCTGAATTCATGATTTCATGTCGTTTGAATAGAGAAATTATCTCAAAGAACCAATATGAAGCCTGGCCTCTGTTGTTGGTTGATGTTTTGCTGCTTTTTACACCATCTAGTTCTAGTATAAGCTAGCTACTTTGACAAATCTAACGTTTTGGAAGCAGCAAGCACGAAGATAGCGCTAGCTGCTTTCACTCTTTCTTTATGTATTTATTCATTTATGGTATATGCTTATTTGTGTATAAAAGGAACAATATTCTAAAATGATCCACGCTCATATACGATGCCGTGTAAGAGGCTTAGCAGTCACAACGTAGTCAAAACGCTGAAGTTTAGGCAAGAGCTGAAACTATCAGCTGACCAAACACGATTACGTAGAAAGAGGTAACAAGGAGTAAGGTGCAATTAGGTAATAGAGCACCAAAGCATGATATTTCTTGTAAGATGTAATACAAGATGACCAAATAACTCAAAATTCTACCTTCCTTTGCTTGGGAAGGAAGAACAAAAGGTCGTCTGCGATTGTTTAGACAGTCAGAATTACAGTTTTCGGCTGTCTTGAATAGTCGGAATATGATCCACGACAACAACAGTGTCTTATTGCAGAAGTGATCTTAGACTTAGGGCTGGTAAAGAAGCGAAAAGAACCAATTAGTGGCTGTCCATGGCTGTAGTCATGACAGATCCCACTCGTGTTCAACTAATTCACTTATTTTAAACCGATCTAGCGAAACATTAACCGATCACAAGCTTCTCAAAGTAAAAAATGCAACCATTTCATATATAATGCCGAGTAGAAAAAATCAATTTGGTGATTAAAAATCATGTAGAAAAGCAAAATTGGAAGAATTTGATCATCCAGTTACAATATATACCGAAACAATTCATTGGCTCAACATGATTTTTCTAACATACATATGTAAAACTTCCATGCACTTCTCGAAATGAATTATTATGAGCTTAGCTGGGGAACAACATTCATATTATGTTCGAGCTCGTGTTTCGTTCATTTATATGAACGAGATTGCCATGTTTCGAGCCGAGCTCAGCCACAATCTTCTTGGTTAGCCCACTCGTTTATTCACATACACAAGCGGGTGCCAATCTCATGCTTGTGGTGCATGGTCAGGTTGAATGAAGGTTCATGGCCATCCGGTTGGTTGAAACCATTCTTCGCCAACTTCATGGTCTAGATTGAGCTGGGCACGCTAACGTTATGCATCTGAAACAATTGGTTCAGGAAAAATGAACCTAGAACATAAGAAGGTTGCATGTAGTTTTCTTTTTTGACCTTAATAAAGTCGGAGCAATGACTCATCTTTTAGAAAGAGACGTGTAATAATTGTGGTTTGTTTACTTTGACGAAAACCAATGTGGCAAAAGATGGCATCCATTTATTTTGACGCTGCATCACACAGCCAAACACACGGCCTTTGAAACTTCAATTGTATAATAATATATCTTACATTGCCTATCAACTTCAACCTTTTCTTTGCAACCAGGCATTCGACCGATACCCTATTTATGGATATGGTACGAGGCACAAGTGAAGAATTGTTATATATATATATATATATATATATATATATATATATATATATATATACACGCACATGTAGCAAGCATGCTAAACCCAACCATCTGATGGATAACTGAGATAAAAAAAAGTACAAAGCAAAAAAAGTATGATATTTAATTAAGAAACAATTTTTTGCTTTTAAGCCTAATGATTTTTAATATTGCTGGATATTAAAAAAAGTATGATATTCAATTAAGAAACAACTATTGCTGCATATTCAGAAGTACCTACTTCCTGGTCCAGGCTACTTGATTAAGCCTAATGAACAATCGAAGTATAATATATATATATATATATATATATTATCGATCTCAATCTAACAGTCAAGAATCGAGAGTAGGTACTCCGTGAAAACCCTATTACTCATATATATATATGTGTGTGTGTGTAAAGATGAGGCTTCATTAAAGGTTCGTTCAGCTGAAACAATTAAGATCTGTAGCCATACAAGTATTTGGATATATGAATGAAAATATACTCTTCCTAAATAAGAATTGCTACTTGGATCACGAAAGAAAACCTTTAATTCTTTATTTGAATCACCGAATGCTCTCACTGTGTGTGTATGACTGTGTGTGTGTGTGAGAGAGAGAGAGCAACACGCTGCAAATGAAAATAATCTAAAATTTTCATTACCCAGAGTCCCAGACAAAAAACGAGTGGCTTATTATCGGTTGGACCCAAGTGCAAGGGGCACCAAAGTTTTAACAGCAGAATTGCTAAAAATATTTCAAGGGAGATTTTCCTAAAAGTCTATTCACCTAATGACATTATCAACCGCATGAATGATCTAGGCATACTCACACATCCCCATGAAACAGCCAATCCTCGCCCCACAACGGTGGCCGCACCGCCCGCAATTGGCCGGGTCGTTCATGAGATCCACACAATTCCCTCCACAGCAAGCTTCACCTTGATCACACCTGTTGCTGCACAGGCCACAGTTATAGGAGTCGGTTCGGACATTGGTGCATTTGTTCCCGCAACAGTCCAATCCCGCACTACCGGGAAGGTGACATACTCTTTTATGATGTCTGCATCCATGGTGATGGTGATGCCTCGGAGCCACGGTGCGAAGGAACCTACTGTCAGTTAGTTCACTGGTCAGTACTTCCTCATATGGCTCAGTACTGTGCTCATTGGGGTTGTGCCCAAAAACCAGACCCTCTGCAGTCACAAGAGCTATGACCAAAATCACCACCAACGTAGAGGACCTCATTTTTGGATCACCAAGATGAGATAATACAGATTAATTTGTTGTAAAATGCTCCAGCCCTGAAAGAGTTTATATAGAGGTGATGGCTCCTGGTCTGAGAAGGCTGAATTAATGGTCATATGTTGAGATTCTATATTTGTCGTCTTCAACTGGCATATTTCATTTTCATTTTTTCGAATTCTTTTAAAGTTTTATGTGTACATTTTTCTTGTTCTGTTATACATACATACATACACAAACACATGCATGCATGCAGCCACACGCACACATATATAGTCACATGCACATATTTAGTGCGGCTTCATACACAAACATGTAAATGCTGTCTGCATAATAATAAACTTATTTATAAAACAATTTGTGATATATATATATATATATATATATATATATATATATATATAGAATTGCTTTATCATTAACACAATATGTAGAAATTATCGAAGTTATATGGTGGGTCTTATAAGGTAACAAAGCTATGTTCCGTTTTTCTTTGTTTCGGAGAATGTTCGGAAAGGAAGCTACTTATACGCAACCAAATTTACATCACGGAATCATGGAAGGAAGAAGTTGAACCGAATCAATTATTTATACTTTATATAAAAAGTTAAACATTTCCCTTTTGGAGATACTTCCCACTTTCTTAATGTACTTAAGCAATTAATCGTTTTCTAAAATAGAGCATAAATACTTAAAATTAATGATTGCTGTTATATTTCCTGATTTTTTATGTCTCTTTACAATGAAATTGACAAGCTACTTACCTATTGTAGCTTTCTTGCCTTCAACCAACGTAGGGTGCCAATTTTTGACCCGCCACAACAACCCAATCTTTTTCATGTTCAGCTTGATCGATTAATTGTTTCGGCCGAGTTCACCGAGAATCAACAAGCCGAGTCACACGAGCTGCTTGTTAAAGTAAAAAATGTTCTGTTCGTGTTCTCGGAAATATCACACGTTATAGATCCTGGCTTATAAAATCATGTGGACGGGATCTTTGTTGGATTTAATGTTAATTAAGTTGGGTTAATTAAATTCATGTGTATTAATTACATTTAGTTCATGTTTATATCTCAAATATTCAATTGATGCATCATTGATACATGTGAAAGTGTTAAAGTGTAAAAAGGCACATGTGAGGGACTTGTGCATGTGATGATCAAGATGAGCTAAAGTTTAGTCCCATATTGAATCCATATGTCCTTTTATATAGTTGGTATCTCATAAATCTTAGTTCAAAGAGCTTCGAGAGGACACACTAGACTATACACAGGCCTGAGTTTGGGAATTGTTTCTGGCCTATCTTTTTTGCGATACTTCCTTGAAAAGTATTTTTATGACCAAGTCTTTTAAGTATCAAATTATAAGGGAAAAATCTTTGACTGAACAAGCTCACGAGTTTCAGTTTTTATTTCATGGTCTCAAGAAAGCCGAGATGAAACTTCATAATAAATTTATTGTTATATTTATTATTAAGAATTTTCGTAAGTCTTATGAGGGTTTTAGCCTAGATCTAAGCATAAGAAGGGTAAGATAACTCTTGGTGATCTAATGAGAGACATAGCAATGAAGGAAGAGTATACAAGTTAGAAGCTCATTACGCCTAAAGGTGACACCCTTAGGGTTATTCTCATAGTTAGAAGGAAACAACATGGTGAACCTAAGAGAAAACTGACAAAGCATAATCCAAAAGATTAGATAAAAAAGAAACTAAAAAACAAACCATACTAGTTTTATAGTTAGGTTAGATATTAGGCACGAGATTGTCTCTAGAAAAAAGTTAAGAATTTTGTGGTCGCTAAAGAACTATGGTCAACATGGTGGTGACCATTGTGCCTGCTAGTGACAAGTATATATCCCTTAAACCCCATCTCTTTTTTATTTATTAGCTACAATATTAGATTATAGACACTATGCTATTGTGCACGTTTATCCAGATCAGTCTCTATTTGTGTCTTACTAGGCCATTTGTGAGATAATTGTAACATTAGGAAATCATTCAACTGCTAAAGTCATGGACAAATGGTGTGTGGATTTGAAGTTTTCTTTTAAAAATATTCTAATTCTTGATAGAGTTAAACACATTCTAACAATTCATCGTAATATCCTCAGTGATATTACTTAAGTTAGAGAGAGAGATTAAGGTTAAATTACAAATATAATAAAGTAGTATTACGTGACTTAGTATAAGGTGTTTCTTTAGGAAGGGATATTTGTGATATAGAGGATATGTTTAAAATTTATTTAGAACCAATTATTGATTCTTGTATGATTTTAGTATTAAGAAAGCCTCTACTTCTTCTTTTGTGTACAATATTGAATCATTTAATGTATGACATGGTACGTTTGGTCATATAAACTTTGATTTCATGAAAAGAATGATAAACTTAAATATTATTTTAAAAACTGTTATATATAGAAAACACAAATATGACATATGTGTGCAAGCGAAGGAACGTAAGAAACCTTTTCATATGATTGATAAGAAATTCAAGATTTTAGATTTGATGCATACTAATATTTGTGAATTCAATGGAATAACTACAAAGGATAATAAAAGTTATTTTATCACATTTATTAATAATTATAGTAGATATTATTATATTTACTTTCTTAAAAGTAAAGATAAAAATTTGGAAAAGTTTTAAATATTTAAAAATGAAATAAAAACTCAAAAAGGTAAGGTAATTAAATGATTAAAGTCTGATAGGGAGGAGAGTACACAAGAATACTATCAAAATAATGGTATTGTTCAAGAGGTTGCTGCTTCATATTTTTCTTAGTCTAATGGGATAACTAAATGGAATAATAGAATCCTGTCTTATATGATTAATGTTTTACTTCAAAGTTTTTTGTTACCTACGTACATGTATGAGAAACTTTAAATACGACTTGTCATATTATGAATTGAATTTTTCATAAGCATAAAAAAATAGTCTCTTTGAGCTTTGGAAAAGTCAAAAGAATAATCTCAAATTGTGGGGTGTCTTGCGAAAGCGGATCTTTAAGAAGAAACTCAATGCAAACAGAATAATCAACAAGTATAATGCAAGGTTAGTTATCAAGGGATACGCACAAAAAGAAAAAATAAATTAATTTGATACATTTTCTTCAGTTTCTTGAATAACCACGATCTAATTATTTATAGCAGGGCCTCCTTACATGACCTTACAATCCATCATATGGATGTGAAAACTGATTTTCTATATGGTGACCTTCCAAAGAGATTTGTGACCCATGAGAATAAGTCTAAAGTGTGTAAGCTTGTTAAATAATTATATTATTTAAAACAAGCTCCTAAAGAATGACATAAAAAGTTTGATTATTTGATATCTTTTCGCTTTGTTTGTAATAATTATGATAAATTTGTATACTATAAACTAGTGAATAATGCTTTTATCATTTTTTACTTATATGTAGATGATATATTATTGTTTGGTTCAAACATGAGAATAGTAAATGAGACTAAGTCATTGTTATATAGTAAGTTTGAGACGAAGGATATGGGTGTTGATGATGTGATTTTAGGACTTAAAATCATAAGGTCTACTGATGATATAGTAATCTCTCAGTCTCTATGTTGAGAAACTTTTAAAAAGATTTGAATATACAAACTATAGATTTATTAAAACCCCATATGATTCATCAAAGGCTTTATATAAGAATGAAAGTGATATTCTTGTGTCTTAGTCATAATATTCTTAGATTATCAATAGTTTGATATATCTAACTATCTATACATGATTATATATTATATTTATTATATGTGAGTTGAGTAGATACATCAATTATTTAGATAGAATCCATTAAGGAGCTGTATACAGAGTATTTCGCCATTTAAAGGGAATGACTTCTCTTGGCATACATTATGATAAACATCCTTCTATTATTTAAGAATTTAGTAATGCTAATCGGATAATGAAGACCAGTGTGACTAATGTGGTCATTGGATGTATGTTTCTTTTGACTAGTGGTATTGTTACTTGAAAATCTAAGAAACAAACTATGCTGACTCGTTTTACCTTTAAGGCATAATTATATGCTTTGAATGAGACTGAATTAAAAGTTAAATATCTTAAGAGACTTTTATCTAATTTACCTATAATCAAGAAGTTACTTCTTTTAATTTCAATACATTGTAGCAGCATGACTACTATTGTTAAAATTAATAGTTTCAAGTACAACCAAAAGCAATTGATACACATCGAAGTCAAGCTAAAGTTTGTAAGGGATCTTGTATCCGATGTGGTCATTGTTGTAGATTTTGTTGGATCTAAAGATAATAAAGTTGATCATTTGACTAAGAGTCTATCAGTAGCCTTAGTTAATAAATTGAGATTAGGGATGAGATTGAAACTCATGATTTATTAATAAGTAGTGGCAACCCAACTTAACTGAGTGAAGATCCTGCGAAGTAGGTTTAATGTGGTAGTAATAAATTGTTGGGTGAATAGGATAACACTTTGTATTATGTAGTACTTTTTGCATATGTGTGTCTCCTGTGAATTTAAAGTATCATGACAAAAGTTTAGCAAGAGATTATTCTTTGAATATGATCAAGTCATAGGAAAAGATAATAGCAGTACATCCTTCGAAATGCCCAACTAAGTGATTGACATGGTATAGCTGCAATAAGGGAATTGGGATGTTTCCTAAAGTCATTTATGATAAAGGGCATGGATGCATAGCCATTAATGCATCACCTCTAAAGATTATGACATAGCCTTTTATTATGTTGTTATCAATATACACCTTTATACTGAAGGTTTAGGTTCAAGATGTATATTTACTTAGTTGTTGTAAGGGTAATATTCGATAACTCATTTAATGGTTCAAACCGAAATGTACCATTAGTAAAAGAACAATTTGATAGTTAGTTTGAGAGGTCACTTTTACACTTTAGGACTTTGTGGGAGATTATTGGTCTTAATATTAATTAAGTTGAGTTAATTAAACCCATGTACATTAATAACATTTAATTCATGTTGATATCCCAAATATTCAATTGATATATCATTGCTATCTGTGAAAGTTCTAAAATATAAAAAGTCATGTGCAATAGACTTGTGCATGTGATGATAAAGAGGAGATAAAGTTTAGCCCCATATTAAAGAATGAGACAAACTCACATGTTTTTTTATATAGTTGGTAGCTCATTAACTTTAGTTCAAAGAGCTTGGGAAGGATATTCTATACCACACGCGCACATGCCAGGCATGGGCCTAGCCTTGGGTTTAAGAATTTTCTTTGGTATATCATTTTGAACGAAATTTTTTTGATCTAACGATCAAGAGTGTTTATGCAAGAATAATTACGGGACTGAGAGGCTTATCATTTAGATCAAATTTACGATCCGTGATCCAACAAATCTGCATAATTTTGCGTTAACACTCTCTCCTCCCGACTTTGTTCTTTGCTCTTGTGAGTTTGATCATGTGTGGAAGATGTAGTTATCCGTACATACTTTATAGCAAGGCATTGATTTCTCTAAGACAAGTACGCAAGAGCGACTCACACAAATAAGTTCTTCTTTTGATTATTGTTTCTGCTTTTTTTGTATGGTTTGTTTATAACATACTTTGAATCTGCGACTATAAATTGGGGATGCTTATATTTGTTGCATATTGTTTTCTTATGCATGTATTTCTATATATTTTTTCAACAATATCTCCGTGTATTATGTGTGCATGCATGTGATTTATAAATTGAGGCGTGATGTGTCATGTGATTTATAAATTGGTGTTATGTGTGCATGCATGTGATCTATCTCCTTCGGTAAGAGATAATTGAGGCGTGATCGAGGTCGACTCAAAGTTATGTGTTGCCTTTCGGGTTGTGTGTGAGTTTGATCATGTGTGGAAGATGCAGTTATCCGTACATACTTTATAGCGGGGCATTGATTTCTTTAAGACAAGTACGCAAGAGCAACTCACACAAATAAGTTCTTCTTTTGATTATTGTTTCTGCTTTTTTTGTATGGTTTGTTTATAACATACTTTGGATCTGTGACTGTAGATTGGGGATGCTTATATTTGTTGCATATTGTTTTCTTATGCATGTATTTCTATATATTTTTTCAACAATATCTCCGTGTGTTATGTGTGCATGCATGTAATTTATAAATTGGGTTGGATATATGCATACCAAATGAATAATCCAGTGTAATTTGGTACAGGTCTGACCAATCCACTGTAATTTTCAAGTATTCTGTTTTTTTACTTTCCTCGAGGTCCTGAAAAAGTTGTAAATTGAACTCCACTCTTAAATTTTGATCAGTCTGGAATGGACATCATCAGCCGTTACATGTAGGAATCGATTAACACATAATATGTGTATATATAGAGATAGGGGAGGAGGAGGAGGAAATAGAAATACTAAGATACTCCAAGAACATATACTTCTTAAAGTGGGTGTACGTGTATTTTTGTGTAAGGTATACATGTATTTTAGGTGAAGCTAATAAAAGCACAAAACACTTGTATTTTCTTATATACAACAACAATCCAAGAATTTTTTAAATTTGGAGTGAAACGCTTACCTCACCTCACCCAAAAGTGGGTCTGCCACTCATTCTTGTTCTGTTCCATTCCAATAAAGTTCGAAACTGAGCTAATAAATAACAAGCTCTACTAATGTGCATAAGCATTTCTTTATAATTAACACACACACACACACTGTCCGTGTGTTAACCTTCAAAACTGTGCACCATTTTTTTTCAAACAGAACCGAACCAAACCATCATTTGGTTCGGTTTAATCGGGTCAACAGGTTTGGATCTGTCCTCTGAGCACCACTAAGTCCCCTTGAAACGTTGATAACATTTGCTTTACCGATTGTGATGGATACCAAGTAAAGCTCAGTCTGAACCCGATCCATTGAGATCCCAAGGCGTAAAACTCTTCATGTGAACACCGATGGCAGCAGATCGCAGAGATGCACTTTTTCTGAATGAGATGCCTGCACAATCTATAAATTATGAGTTCACCTCCAATCGCCACTCGTTCTTTATTGTTGTCTTCTCATTTGCCGACAAAAAATCAAACCCCAATCTTCGTGATCTCTCTCTTTCTCTCTCTGTGGTGGATCAGCCTTTTTTCCAGTACCAACTTCCTCTTGTCAAGAATTTCGATGACAAGCTTTTTCGTGGAGTCTACAGAGAAGAAGCAGATGGTGGTGACAGAGAGATTGATAGTATCGGAATTTTGAGTTGGTGGTTTCATCTGCAATTCGGTTTGGAGAGAGAAGATGGCGAGGCAGAGAGTTTCCTGTAATCCCAATGTATTGAAATTGCTGGTTGTGGTTTTAGGTCTTTGCTTGTTTGCGTACATTTCGCCCCCCCCCTCTTTTCTGGCATATAGCGGAGGGTATTGCTGCGCTTTCTCGCGACTCTTGCCCTCCATGTGTTTGTGATTGTGCCTACCAGCCCACGCTTTCTCTTCCTGCAGGTTAGTCTCCTTAAAATTGTTCTAATTTTTATCGTCCTTGATGTTTTTGGTTTTGTTGGTTCCTTTCCTGTGTTGGGATGTTAAGATTATGTTGATTTAGATCCGCCTATACTTGCTCCTTCATTGGGTTCGATTGATAATCTGTCCTCTGATACTTTTCCTCTTCTAAAATCTCTAAATGCCGTTTTGTGCTCAAAGGTTGATTCGGTGCTAATGTGCCATCTATTTTGTTTTTTTCTTTTATGTCTATACACGGTTTTTCCTTTTATTTCTAGTTTGTTTAGCATTAGAATGGAATTTCAGGCGGGGAAGGAGTTAGTAAGCTCGGTTGTTTAGTCTTTGTTTTCTGTGGATTGTTATTAACGGCTAATCAAATTTCCCTTGATGATTGTTGTTTGTACATGGTTTTCCCATTTATTCTAGTTTGTTTACCAATGGTGGTGGTTGTCTGTTACTCCTTTTCTGTAGTTGTCATTGTGAATCGTCGTGGTTTTGTCTTCCGTCATGCAGTTTGATTTGATCCTTTTCTTTAGTTGAAATCCATATTTCGTGCTTGAGTCGTCAAATCCAATGGGTTGTCTGAACGGGAGCAAGGTGTTACTGGAAATAAGTGAAACGGTGAGTCACGTTCTACAACATGACGTAATTTCTGGCGCTCATTACTTTTGGCAAGCTATCGAGGGTATAAAACATCAAGGCTGTACTCCGCATATGGCGTCTTTGCGGCATGTCACCATCAAAGAGTCATTCCATCTGAGGTCTTTTTTCCTAATATGCTTTCGAGGTTGTGTTGATTTGGATTTGATGCATAATGACTAGCGATCCTAACATAAACTATTAGATTCTTTTAGTATGTTTCCTCCTGCCAAAGAACAACTCGGCCTACCTAAATTAGTGTTATTGGTACGTGGATCAATATATATCTGCCTTTTTCCCATTTATTGGAGTCTACTCCACATTATTGACTTCAAGTAATTGGTTTTTACAACTTTTTGGCTTTTTCTTGAAGAAATAGAGTATCGTATAATATAGTATGGTAGGAGGTCCACTACGATATTTACATCACTGAGAGTTACTAAAAGTAAATGTGTTTTCTTTAATAAGCTTTTTCAGATATTAACTTCTCATTCTTCGTTGGTGCTTTTTATATCCATCATTCTTCAAGAAGTATGTGTGTAGGGGATGGAGCTTCATTATCTCATTCTCTTTAAGGATGTCCACATGTCCGAGGGAGACAGAATTTGTAATTGCTATTTTTGGCATTCAATAGGAAACATGTTAAATAAGAATTTGTTATCTTTATTGAACATATGAAGCTGAATATGCGCATTTCTTGTTTACTCAAAAACTAACTGAAGTGAGGTATCTGCACTGCTCCTCTATTTAGGCGGGCATGTTAGCAACTCTTGCTCTTACTTAGGGTAGATTTTCTGTAGTTTTAGTAACGGAAAAAAGATTAGGGTTCTCATATGCTCTAAGCTATAAGGACATTCAGTGTCTTGTTTGCTACTTTTGGGGCATCCAATGGAATTGATACTCAGGAATCTTATCGGTATCTTTACTATCAACATATTTTATTAGAAAAAGGAGGAGGTCCGATTTTGTTGAAAATATGCAAAATAAGGTAATTTATCTCTTATAGGATATGGCATGTATTCTATACTAGATCTTTATTTAACTTTGTCTCTTGATGCTGCCTGATGTATCCTTCTTGGCTTCTTGCATTTAGTTTATTCTAGTTTTCCTGCCTATGTTATAAAACGAAATTCTGGTGAATTGTGTCAATACTCCTCAAAGGAATAACCAAAAATCCTGGGTTGGCGTAGCATATTGAGCATATACATAATTGTACTTGTACACCCACCCACAAACAGATACATAAATACATCTTTGTACTTCTGTATACCTATTATTTTCCTCAACTCTATGCCTTGTTTTTGTTTTGACATAGCGTTTTTGTGGCTGCAGGTTTCAGCAATACGACCTTTACAGGTCAGTTTTCTTTTCTTTTATTAGATGATGCAGACTCAAAATACCTTTTTCAAGTATCTTTGGAGTTGGGATAATAAGAGGCAGAGTGAGTAGGCATGGACGTCTGATCCATTTGTGTGCAAGGCATACCTCAGCTCAGACAGGCTTAGGCCCAGCCAACAATTTGGTGCACCATTCTTTGATGTGCTGGTGTGCCTTGGTCGTCTCCTATGCTTTAACAATCATCCCTTCGTAGTTAGTTTAGTCCTGAACTTTTGGGCCCTAAGGTGAGCTTGCCCTAGTAGGCTTGATTGTGTGCTCCTGTTCATTTTGCTGTTTGGACAAGGCAATCTCTTCTCGTTTGGGAGGTGTTGAACCAACCATGCAGTCTTCTGAGGTTAGATCTGTACAACGTACATTTTTTATTGGTCCGCTTTAGTGTGTGGACGTATCGTTCATCCAGTTTGTCTGAGCTGATAGGCATTTGTTTAAGATCGTAAAAATGCACGTCTGCATGTATAATGAAGTTTTTATGTTTCCCTTTTTAGATAGTGAGACAGAAGCAAATCTAAAATCATGTAATATGTTTTTCTCTCTTGGATTTTCCATTTTTGCTGAGATCGGAATGCTGATTGTTAGACATCGGTGTTGGTTACCAATTCTTCCTTCTCTCCTTTTATACAGATTGTGAAAAGCGAGATCCGGATGCGAGTGAAGAAATGGAAAAGAATTTCATTGATCTCTTAGCGGAAGAGCTAAAGTTACAGGAAGATGCGGCTGTGGAAAACCAACGGCGCTCAGATACGGCCTTGCTCGAAGCCAAGAAGATGGCATCCCAATATCAGAAAGAGGCAGACAAATGCAACTCAGGTATGGAGACGTGAAGAAGCAAGGGAGAAAGCAGAGGCTGCTTTGCTCGATCTAAAGAAGCTCACAGAAATGTGGGCGCAACGAGCGCGTCAAAGGGGATGGAAAGATGGGGTCGCTAAATCTCAATCAACCAAGCCGCGTCGGTGAAGGAAATACTGTTAGCTCGTCCCAGAAGCAGTTGCAGTATCGCTCTTTTCAGAAGTTACGCAGAACCCATCACTGAACTTGGCAAGGACAGGTGAAGTGGTGTTTCATGCATCTTAAAGAGGTCAGCAATGCAAGAATATGTCAGGCCTTTTGCACCAGACAGTCAATTCACAAGGCTTGCACTTTCCTGTTTCAAAAAGTTTATGTTCATTTAAACTGAGTTAATGTTGCTTTGAGTCCTAGGATTGAAGCTTCTATTTGGCTTATTGAATTCTTGCAAGAATCATATGCGACCTTTATCCTCCTTTACTCCCCACGAGAAGAGGGTTATTTTATTGATTTGATGTGGGCTTGAATGAATCCCAAGAAATTGCTCTCTCTCTCTCTCTCTCTCTCTCTCTCTCTCTCTATATATATATATATATATATATATATATATATATATATGCTGTAGGGAATATTATGATTGCAGAGTAGCACCCTTATCGAAGTCTGAACGCACCAGTGATGCTTTGTTCTTAGAGCACAGCCGAAGTATTCTGTCTGTTTTGTTGGTTAATTGTTGGTTAACTTTTGTTCTTTCTGCACAAAATTTGTTAGGAAAAACTTGCATTGTAAAGTTGACGGAAAATGTAAAGTTCAACGAGATCACTCATGATAGATGGTTTAAAAATCTAGTTCCTTGGGGTTTCATCTAATAAGAAACTCTTGCTTCTTGTTATCGATAATGAGAAAAAATTGTTTCTATTAGAAGTCTTTTATAAAATCTCCATATTGGTCAGGCCAAGCATATCAGCCTACTAGAGCTGCTAACCGAACCACTTGAACAAACTTCTAGTCTTGTTCATTGGTCACTTGATCTTCTATGTGAACCGCTAGCCAAACAGGTCACAAGCAAATGGCCCTTTATTTACCATTTGTCTATTGTTGGAACCTCCAACACAATCACATGGTTTGGGTGAGAACCAAGAAAAATATCAACTGACATGCTTTCACGATCCAACCAGAGTACATATACCATCTTCGCATTCAGTTCATATGGTTTGATGAGTCAAACATGAACAAGCCAAAAATGGGCTGAACCTGAACCAAACTAAGAATGGTTGGTTTATTCACCAGCCCCACAACTAACAAACTTTTGCTGATGTGTAAAAGCAACAGGCTATGTGTCTCCCGCAGCTCTTTAAGACATGGCATTGCAAACTAGTGAAACGATTCTGTGAAATATGCATTTGACACCGCTAACAAAATGAAACTGATGCACCTTTTCTTTTTAATAGTAAGAAACAATGCATTCAATCTGGTTAATCATATTTCTGTAAAACATGTGCATCTGCAATAGGGAACATCCTAAAGAAAATAAATGAAAAGGAATATATTAGTTAGGAACTTGGGACTCTATCTTTAAATCTGATCTTCCAACAGTCAAATAACCCATTTCAGCACCGACCCTTTCATGCCTCGATGAATAGAGCAAGTGACAAGAGAGACCATAAGTTGAGCCGCACATACTTAAAGTTTCGATAATATTATGTTCTTCTATGTCAAGAGAAGATCTTCGTTTCATGTAATACAGTAACAAACGATATGAAGGACGATGACGGTCTGATGAACCATAATTTCATAGACAAATATGCACACAATGATGAATGCTAAGCAAATATAATTTGCAAATCAAGAAATACTTTCAATCACATAGATGGGGTTCTACATGATTAATCCAAAAGGACACAAGTTTCAATTCTTTTGATGAACAGCAATCTGGTGTATCTCCATTTCCTTGAGCATGACCGAGCGGCCACAAGAATCACATGGGGCTGTTCTAGAGCCACACACACTCTCATGCTCCGAAAGTCCTCTCATTTTGTCGCGAATGTCTGATGGAGAAATGCCTGAAGGAACCATGTCACCGCAATATCGGCATGTTATGAGGCGTAATGGACAGTCCGAAGACTGATGTACCACCTGCCGACAAGAATAAAAACAAAGTGAAACAAAAGAAATTTCTACAGTTTTGTAGGACAAAAGAGTGTGTCAGAGCCATTGATTTCATAAGAAGCAAGTTCATACGATATGCATTCTCTTACCATTGCTTCTTTCTCAAGAGATAAACCACAAGCACAATGCAGAGGCTCGTGGAATACTTTCAGGTGTTTCTCCATCTCTTCCTTGTGGAGCGATTTCCTACACTTTGTGCAATGGACGTGATTACTCGCTTCCTCTCTTCTCAGAACAACGCCACAACCTTCTTGCGGACAGACAACATTGTGTCGGTTGCAATATGCTTCATGAAGCGCAATGGTCCTACTGGGAACATAACGGTGACAGTTGCTACACTTTGAAGAGTCGGATTCAATAGAACTGGTTGAGGAAGCCGCACGCTCACCTTGCCTTTGGTTGCTATTTACTTGGAGAGAAACTGAAATACGATACTTGCTTGTTCCCTTGAATCCAAAGATGCCAATGCTGTATGTGCCAGCGAGAAGCTTTTCACTGCTACCACCAAGGACCAATTTCTTAGAACCCACATCGTGTGATGACCATTCATGTTGATGCTTAGATGGAAATAGAACAGG
Organism: Brasenia schreberi; assembly: GCA_036023115.1. Classification (NCBI taxonomy): domain Eukaryota; kingdom Viridiplantae; phylum Streptophyta; class Magnoliopsida; order Nymphaeales; family Cabombaceae; genus Brasenia; species Brasenia schreberi. The sequence continues at coordinate 975,260 of JAYKKT010000080.1, forward strand.
ATGCCTAGAAACGTAAATATCAGTGTCACCACCATCAATCTCTACACCAAGTTTAACCTCAACAACCATATTCTCGCTGGAGACTTTGGCAATAATGTCATCGCCGATGGTGAATTTATAGTATATGTATCTTCCTTCCTCCACACATCCTGGTTCCACCTTGCCCAACACGAGTGGAGTTAACACAGACTGGTTCACAGACTCTGAAGCTGAAAAAGGTTGAACTATGTCAACTTCAATATCCGTCTCTAAGACCGACACATTGGAAGAGGGCTTAAGTTCAAGAACTTTTAACTGGTAACTTAGCCCTCCATGGTTGACTGTAAGTATGTCTCCTTGAGAAAGAGTTGCATGTTGACGGAGACTCGTTTCAAGCACAGCCTTGTGGTTAGGCAGATCAGAGAACCCTACCGTAGTCGGTTGGAGTTTAGCATATGTTCCTTTTGGAAGTCTTACATACCGCACCTCAATCAAGGGGGTATTCCCGGTTGGAGCTGGGAATAAATTGTTCCAGATATGAGGAGGGAGCGCCACGGAACCCTCTGCTGCAGTAAACTCAAGAACACCTGAGTGAGTGGTTCCATTCTTCTCTTGACTAATGGCTGATAAATTTTCTGAGGAAACCAAAGCCTCCAGAGCCTCTTGGTAAAGTTTTGAAAGCTGAAAGAGCATAGGACCTTTATCTAAAGCACCTTGATCTGAGAGATCCGAGAAGCATGAAGGCGGCAATTTGATCTTATCACCATAGCCTTGATAAGGTACAGCTCTAAGAATGCGATAGAACATAATACCATTACCAGCACGTAAATTCTCCTCCATCTGTTCGCTTGCCTGAGATGAAAATTTCATCATTATATTGAGCTGACCCTTCTTGTCCCAGAAATACAAATTCAACATAAATGGAGGCATAGAAACAGTTTAGACAGACTGAAGTTCAGTAGTTCAAACAAAACATAAGAGATTCTCATACGAGAGTCTCACACGTCATATGAAGGCACTGAACCGAAGTAATAAGCAAACAATATTCCAGACATATGGCGAGTGTTTGACTAATCTCAAGAGTTCTCCTTTATTTTATGCCTTTTCCTCAAATTTTTGAAATTTTAGACAAGTGCAGCCAATTTTAAGCAATAATAAAATCTATCTTGAAGATAAAACGGTAAACTCACCAATGATAACATTAAACAAATAGAGAACTCCATATTTCTTGCAATGCAGATCTACCATCTGGATAAAAGAACAGACAACTATACCATCTTCCATATGATTGTTTGCAGTGTAAAGCTTCTCTTTTAGTTCAGCAAGATTAGCTATGCATAGAGATTCATTAAGTTGACGTTCTTTCCTAAGATTATAATAGCAGATAAGCAGGACTTGATAGAAGAAGAGTGGAAGAAATGAATAAATGATTTGGGAGAAATCATGATGCACTTTGTAATAATAAGAAGGCCTAATTTTACTGCCACCCTTAATCATGTGTGTTAATCATACAAATACCTCATTAAGAAGAAACAATTGGACCAAAGTACACGCTAGATATCCTGCGTCCAACATAGATTTAATATATAACGTAGCAACCACACCACTTGCAGTTTGGCATATGCATATCCAGCATATCAATCTCAGAATCTCCAAATTATAGCATCTAGAAGCTATATACTCAAAGCATATATAACGGAACCAATTCTCTTTCGTCTGTGCATATTTTGAGAATTTTATTGTCTGATTTCACCTACTGTATGGAAAAAGCTCGCTTGTGGTTTAGGTTTGGCATCATAGTTCTAAAAGATTTAATAGAACGGTGCTCCCTTTGAAATGCTAAAGATTTATATACTTTAAATTTTGGAGTTGTCATGTATTTCTTATGCCGGATTTGTGTATTTTCTTAACATATTTCTAACAAACTAAAATTCAAGCATACATATATCTGTGAATGTGTATATATAAGGATGTGTATATGTACGTGAACATGCTCAAGCCACGGAAATAATTCTATCTACGCTGAATTCTGAATGTTAAAAATGAAAGCAATGAAGAAACCAATATCAATACCTCTCGTTTTCACGATTCAGAATTTACAAAAAAGTACGATCTTCCATCCCTTAAAGCCATATTTATCTCTTATAGACAAAATTACATAATCTATTTAAATCAAACCTACCAGTAATGAATCAAGAACAACACCAAAATAAAGAACCTGAATTATGCGCATACAATGCAGGAATTCGTTTAAGCAGTACAAACAAATAATTTTTGCGATGAAAAGTTATACACACGACCCCTTAGATCCACAAATTTCGAGGTGTGATCGACTGACCATACTGAAAAGGAAGAGAGAGAGAGAGAGAGAGAGAGAGAGAGAGAGAGAGAGAGAGAGAGAGAGAGAGAGAGAGAGAGAGAGAGAGAGAGAGAAGGGATACCGCCAATTGGGCCTGAGCTGTTTCGATCCTTCGCGCCCTCTGTACGGCTTCGAGGGCGTCTCTCTGCCGCGCAGCCTCGGCCTTGGCTTTGCGCTCGCGCTCGAGCTTGGCCCTTGCTTTCTCCTTTCTCTCTCTCTGTTCTCTCTCCAGTTTCTCCCGAGCCGCCCTTAATTCGAATTCCATAGCTCTCTCTCTCTCTCTCTTTCGGGGGAAGATCGATCACAGGAATGAGATGTCTTGATGGGAAAGACGCGGCAACTCCAGACCCCGGGCGGCTGACTTCGTTCTCCTCTATGCTCCGAGAGAGAGAAGCTTCGAGCCAGACGGATCAGGGATGTCCATGTGGCGGCCCGTTCCCATCCCGCGACGGGGATCAAAAACGCCCCACTCTGTTCCTGTGTCCTCGTTTTTACGTATCAAACAAAACCTAATTTATACAAACGAAACAAAAAATCATCTAAATTAGAAGAAGCATCGAGAATGACGATGAGTTAATGAATTTAAAAAATAATAATCCACTTTTTATGTATTTTCTTTTATAAAAAGAGTCGAAACTAACTTCATACTATGGAAACCTGTTATCATCTCTATCCCGATTTCTCCGGGAATATCTCTCTCTCTCTCTCTCTCTCTCTCTCTCTCTCTCTCTCTCTCTCTCTCTCCATCTTGATTTTCATCTTCGTTTCCACTCTCCAAATCCGGCTTTCATTCGAGATAAGTCCTTACGAAAACAGGAGATCTCCCACGGATGTTGTGGTGTAAACGGTCCGGATTTCTGCTCCGGGTCTAGGTACGTTCAGGTCTGAATTTCAGATGTTGTTATTAGTGGTGTAACAAGGTCGGCTTTATCTCAAAATCTCAGTCCTGGTGCAAATAACTTCAACAGCCCGCGAGTTTGGGTCGAGTTATTAGTTTGGATCCATTTCAAAATATGGGTTCAATTTCCAGTATATCCATATAAATCCATATACATGGACTTAGTGGTGTAACCAGGTCGGGTTTATCTGAAAATCTCAGTCCTGGTGCAAATCAGTTCAACCGCCCTTGAGTTTGGGTCGAGTTATTAATTTGATCCATTTCAAAATATGGATTTAATTTTCAGTATATCCATATAAATCCATATATGACATCAAACTTGTTTGAATCTGAACCTGATTATACCTCCACATTTAAGAATTATATCCCACCTGATTCGAACCTTAAACCATCGTCCCCCAACTTAACTAGCAAATCATGTATGTAGAATCTCTTTGTTGGAACAAGGGAAACCACTCAAGGATGTAGCCTTCATTCTCACAAGGTCATATACATGACTTTTGAGATGGGTAAGAATAGACACTTCGTGGGAGAAGGCTTTATGCCTGTCTGAGAGAGAGTAAAAGAGGTGAATTTTCAAAATTTTGAACCATCTAACCTTAAAATATTTCTATTATTTGGATTAGATACTTACAAATAACTTGATTTAATTCAAAATCCTCTTAACTTTTGAGAATTTCATTGGAATTCAAGTGGGGTTGGCTACCATGAGAAAAAAAGATCCAAGCCCATGCATATCCCCAGATATGGGGCACAGAACTGAGATTTGGGTATGGGACCAAAGTATAGTATACCCTTTCCTGATCTGCTCCATCGCCATCCCTAGATTCAACCATTGCTCACAGTTTTTTTCTTGCTATATTTGATTTTCAGGGAGGGACACCACTTCTCAATGTGGATCCACCTCTATACCATGCTTTGCTCCGTCATCTGCAAATTCTTGGCCATAAGAGTTTGGCTTGCTACAGTCGGAAAAAGTACATCTTCAACCAATGACAACTACTAACTTTTGTGATACTTTGCAGCAATCCTCGCATAATTGGTGGTAGTGACATGTTGGTCGATGGCAGGGCTGAATGTGCTGGAGAGATTTGAAACGGAAAAGCAGTATGTGCAAACTATTTCATGGAGAAGATTGCGAAGGATAGGTAATAAGAAATTGATCCAAGAAGTACTGATTCAAAACTTAATAACCTGGATGGAGCTTGTATTCCAAAAGTGGGACATACTGCTGCTTATGTTTGCGTCTTTGCTTTTCAATGCAAATATTATAAAGGTAGGGATGTTCAGCTCCAAATGTTTTCGGCATAGTGGGCTAAATGATGTCAATATCTAACAATCTAGCACCGAGTTTGCGCCAAAGAGACATTGAAGGGTTTGCACCTGAATCTTCCGTACCACAAAAATCATGAAACAGCAGTTACAAATACATAAGCATGAGTGCTTTCACTAGAACTAGAAGGATCCGACTCGATATAAAAGATAACGGATTCTATTGGGGAGTTGGAATCTTTCAGAGACACTCATCCTATCTTTGAGCAAAATGAAGAACGATGAAAGCTTCAAGCGACTCCCTGATATTGATTTGTCATCATCCACTCACTTGCAAAAGATTCCAGACTCAATCGGGAAGCTTAAAATGCTCAGACTAGAAGGATATGCATCACTAGAAGTACCAGAATCTACTGGAGACTTGGAAGCTTTAGAAATACTCATCCTCACTCGCAGCACAATAAGAAGGCTCCCTGATTCTTTCAGATGCTTGGAGCAACTCTCAGAGCTATCTTTGTCATTCGCACTGCTGGAAGATGTTAAGGTTGGAAGTCACTAAAGAACATTCCTGATTCTGTGGGAACCTTTAGAGCTTTAAAGAGACTCCATCTTGTTTTTTGCGAGTCACTGAAAAGCATTCCTGTTTCTGCTGTAATCATTCTAGAAGAGCTATCTTTGAAGGCTTGCATCTTTAGAAGAATTGCCATTAAGTATTGGGAGCCTGCGTCAACTTGAAAGACTTCATTTATACGATCGTAATGGGCTTCATTCTATTCCTCAGCTTCATTCCACCTTCACTACCGTCCTACTTTTCTTTGATTAAGTAATTGACAGAGTAGATGACCAAGTTGTTCATTTTCTTAAACCATCAGAATATGAACGTAGACGTTCTAAATCATTTAAAAATGATACTGGTGTTATTTTTCTGAGAAAGGCAATAATACAACCTTCGTTCTTCTTTACGAAAATAATTTTCGTTGTATATCTGAAATGTTGATGCATTGAATGAATACCGTAGATATAATAGTTTAGCAACATGTTAATGACTGGGAATCATCTTGGCCAGCCGGATCCATGAAAAGAGCAACTGATCTGCATTGAATTACTTCAAATTTATGTAGGATCCCTCCCTCAATCTTAGGCTGTCAAGTCCCAATGTGGGCCTAGGTTTGTTGCCCGAACCAACCAAAGTGCCAAACCTGTTAATCTTACACATGGGATGCTGGTAAAATGACTGAAGCTTACAGCGCTATTCGTCCTTGATCACCAAGTTAAACTTGTTCAGCTTCATGATAGTTAATTTGATGGATCTGATCCAAGAAAAAGTTGGTTAAACATGATTCAAGGTAGATGAGTTGAACCGCATGATGGGTTGTTATATGAAGTTGAACTTTAGTCCTTGATATATAATTATCATTAGAAAATGAAATTCTCAGAATTCAAACGTTTTACTGCTTCATTACATGCTGACATCCCCGATCAGTTAGGTTAACAAGATCTTCAATTACACATACATGAACACATTCAAGTAAGTGAGCTACCAGTCTCCAGATTGTGAAGGAGCAAGGAATCGTATTGGCTCACCTTCGAAGGAGTAGACTTGTTGGTTCATTTAGATCACCGATGGAATACAAATGAGCAGCATGAACATCTGAGTTTGCTTTCTAGTTCCAGCCCTAAGTGTGGATCCATAATTCAGGTAATGACCCTACGCTAACCAGAACCGAATAAAATCTCCTCAGGATTGAATTCAAATTTTAACTCAATATAAAACCTAGACTGGACTATAGCCAAGTTCCTGTGAAAAGTTTTGGTTATGCAAAGTTGATTCCGGTGTACAAGTTCCTTCGCTGAAATCATTACGACAGATAGAGTATGAGTCTGGGTATTGTGTTTAATCCAGGACATTGGATCTGTTTCTAATGAAAAAGATCTAGTCTATAAGTGATTGAAGCATAAGAATGTGCCAAAACGTAGATTGAAGACCTGTGATATGGCAAGGATGATTAAATTCGGCACAGAAGACGAACAGCTTGGCATAATTGAAAGCAAATACAAGTGTCAATCGACGCAGAGTGCACAAGGTCATCAATCTGTCCATTACTTTTACAGGCAATCTTGGGCAGGAAGTAAACAAGTTTTCAGGAAAGCTTGCCAGATTTTCATCTTTTTTTTATTGGCAAAAGATGTTATAATGTACATTCCTTGTGCTAAAATCAAAGGCAACACCTTCAGAAGGCCTTCGACTTCTTGATATTGATCCACTCCAGTTGCAGCTCAACTTCGCCGCATTCCACGTCTCTCAGCCTAAGGCACAAGTCTTGAATGATCTTCCCTTCTACAATTTTAATGCAGCTCTCCTGAACCAGGAAATTTTGTCTGTTTGGAAGAATCTTCTGGACTAATAGATTTCTCACATTGTTATTCCTATGAGCTTTTACAGCATCCATAAAGGGATTGAGGTCGAGTTCAGAAAATCCCATGCTGTCATCTCGAGTGAATGTGTCTTTGTCATATACTTCCTGCAAATATATATGTTCATTGTGATGCTAAGAAAGACAATGGTGGAAGATGCAAATGAAAAATACATGGAGTATAATCTCTTGCTTCCATTCAATTTGGTGAAATAGGAAAACTTCTTTCTTTTCTCAGTTAATGTCTGATAACAGTAGTGTGATAAGCATCTATCTCAAGGAAATAAAGACAGATATGCAAGCACAAGAAACCAACGGCTGGAAGAGAATGGTACATACGATCCTGATTGGATGGATAACGTCTGAAATCGTGAGAGTCAATTCTTCATTCCACTCAGGGTTGACATTGCGCTTTACCACACGAGTCTTCACTTTCTGAGACAAAAACGATTTGCATTCAGCAGGACAATTTTCAACCATGAATATGAATCATACAAATGCCAAATTCCTTACAGCCCAAGTTCGCTACTAACTGCTACATGCTCATATCTACTCTTCATCACACCAATATCCTATAGTTCCCATTTGAATGATCTATGCTGCTTTAAGAGGTTTGATCTTTTATCAATTGGAAACTTTCATAACACTATGACAAGCATCCATTAAAATGTCAACTTTTAATTAACATCCCTTGCACAGTTCTCTTATTGTGCAAGAGATTCGAACCAAAACCACTATTTCATAGACTGTAGGACTTTACATTCTAAGACCATCTTATTACTAGGAGCCCAGTGATATTCATCTGATAAATATTTGTTGCACTTCAAGCACTGTATTTTAATTGAGAAGAATGATTTAATCATGACAACAGCACCCGGCGTTCTCCCATGTGAACAAAGGTCACAAAATCACCCGTAGTTGTGAATGTGATTCCGAATTATAAGCAAGAAAAGGTTGCAGTTGCTTGTAACAATAATTTTAGCATATAAAAAGGGGTATGTATGGGAACAGAAAGGAATGTCAAAAATCTACATACTCTCACTTCATATTTTTTCCAGAGAGAGAGAGAGAGAGAGCTTGACAGGTAAACAGTAAACCCATCGATCAATATACAACAACAACTACAACTAACCCTTTTCCCATACTAGACGGGGTCGGCTACATGAATTCTTTGTTTCTACAGAGCTCTATCATGTGCCATATTAGCAGTTAACTCACAAAAACCTATCGATCAATATAAAAGCCAAAAATTGCACAGCAGAAGTGGTACGTAACATACAATTAGGCTAACTCACAAACCCAAGCAAGATGCTAGCTCCAACACCACAAAAATTCAACAACAACAAATACTTGAACTAAGTAAAATAAGATTCTTTCCGAACATCGTAGAACTTAACACTAAGGATGAAAGACAAGAAGCAGAAACCAGCAACACCACAATCATCATCGGCACGAGAAAAAGCAAAGAGACTAAATTAAAAACACCCATAAACCCAAACGGAAGTTTTCGAAGTCTCAAACATAAGACCACCATCACCAACAACAGCAACAGGAATCATAATGAGAAAGAAGATGAAGAGAAAGAGACCTGCTTTCCCATTCTAACAACAACATAAGGATCGCTGGATATAACATCCCTGACTGCTAAGTTCAGTCCTCTGATCACCCGAACCCTCAAAAGACCACGGATGGGGTGATCCATCTGTTCTCCCTCCCTTCACGACGATAACTTCCACGGAAACCCTGAAGTCTCTTATAAATAGAAACACGCAAGCCCGTTTGTTGGTCAAAAGGTTAGGCCAGTCACGCTGTTTCTTCGATCATGAACCTTCCTCTCTCTCTCTCTCTCTCTCCGATCGAGTTTCACTTTGTCTTACTTTGACTTCTGTGCATAGGAACCTGTGCAACGGAGTTGGCCGCCTCTGACAAATATTAAGAGACGGGGCCCACTTCTCCATGTTGAGACGCGTGAATGGCACTCGTAGTGTTTGGTTGTACGAGAATTAGAACGTGATTTTCCCTTGCGCATCAAACGGTAAACGGTCCTTTGCATGGAATTGTGGTTTCACAGGCTTCCATCTGAATAAAAAACCTTTGGTACTAAGGAAGGTGGCCTTAGAAACTAAACTTAGAAGCTTCACATGAAAACTCAAATGGCATCCTTTTCTATTGTTCGACGGTTCGATTCATTTCAACTTTAGATATCAAACGGTTTGGCTCAGTTCGATTTTAACGGCAGAAATGTGGGCGGTTCGATTTATGATTCCAGTACTGAAACCGAACCAAATGACTGAAAAAACTTTTTCATAAAAAAAACATTTTAGTATCGTATTGTGAAGGAAGATAGAGATTGATGTCATCTATAAATGAATATTAAGTTTGAACAAAGCATACTTTCTTCTTTTTTGCCTTTTGACTACGATCAAGTGTAATATATGTTCTTATCAAATTAATATATGATACATGATCATCAGTCATATAATATTAAACTAAGTTTTTCTTTGAAGGTGTCACTCACAACAATCTCTAGCTAAACCCTAAATAAGTAGAAGTGTGGTTCACAACCAAACTGAAGAATCTATCGGTTTGATTTGATTCTTATCATGCTACGAATTGGTTTGATTCTCAAAATACCAAGAACAACAAATAACGGTTTGGTTCGAGGTTGAAGATAAAATTGAACCAAAATGAACCGTGAACACTCCTATTATGTGGAATCAAACACGAAATCATTATTATTCAAGCCTTCAGTTCTACTACTAGGACCATAATAGCACCACAAATCAAACACGCCCACACATGAGCCCCCGCATTGCTCTCAACATGTAACTGTGTTGAACTTATGTGGAACTGTTTAGACCAATCCAAATAAGCTTATTGGACCGATATGCTTGGAGGTCCTACTGTGTATAAAGTTAGATCGACGTTGAGAATGGCAAGAAAAGTTGCATCTAAAAGTGTTTGAGCCTGCACCGGTAGCATTCAGGTGCTCTAGCTCTGTTGTTGGTGGAGAGTTCGACTCCCAGGGTGTGCATGCGTTTTTACCACCATCATATCTCACTAAAAACTTTACTCTTATGTATACATGACATGGATTATTATAAAAATTAACTCAATTAAGGAGTTGAGATGGCATAAGAAATTGGATGATAAATATTTTAAAAGAGGAAGAAGAGGCCTTCAAAATGTTGTAATAACCTAATAAAACATGATCTTGCTTTTTCACTTAAATGTCAATATTGCACAAAGTCAAGCTCCAAAGGAGACTAAGGATCTATTTAGGCAACCCTACTTAGTGTAGGAAAAGATGCGATTTTGGTTTTTAGATTTTACGATAATAAAAAGGATAACTAAGTTAATTTACTCTAAATATCTCACACATGCAACATTTCGAAGTTATCTTTGAAAATGTGACATTTGCAATTGTTGCAAAGTAACAAAGTTTATTTAAATTTTAGTTTCTTCCATGTTGATTTATTCAAATTTCAAGACCATTCTGAACTTGACTTGAATCATACTTGAAGTGAACCACGATTAAATTCTAATGAGCTGGATTTGGATCCAAAACATGGATCCCATTAAATTCCGTCTACCTAAGGCTTGACCTCTTTCAAATCCAAACCATTATGTATTATTGAATATCAAAGACATACATGTACCCATTCTCAGGACGAGCCCAAGAAGAGAAAAAAAGAAAAAGAAAAAGGGAGAAAATTCTTCTTCTTCTTCTTTTCCTATGACCGTTTACTCCGAACAAACCCTTCTGTGAGTTGAGCCCATCAGATCGTCAACCCAGACATGGTTATCGCATCCAATGCCAAAGCATTGAAATTTGGATATGAATACAAAAAGTCAGTTGCGGATCCAAAAACTTGTTTCAGGTGAAACGGGCTTTAAAAATTCCAATACGAAATTGAAAATTTTCAGAATTTCGGGTGAAGCGGTCGCCCCAACCCACCACAATGTGGATCCGCCACTGCGAAAAGCCGAAGCTGAATCAAACCAATACACTATAACCGGAATCCACTTAACAATCAGATATGATCTCAGACAATACAGCAATTGACATCTTTCATTGCAGATTCGCACATATCTAAAACAGAAAAACCACATGTTTTTATGCATCATAGATACTCATTCAACCAAAGAAAAGGGAAAAAAGAAACTTAGCTCTTATTACATAAGCTGTATAAATTACTGTTTAAAGATAATCTAATTATGTGTTAATGCAAGTGGGCATAAGCATATGCTTCTCAACACACACACATACATATACATATACAGAGTGCCGAACATACACACACATTTATAAAAAGAGAACTCCACATTAATTCATGCTCAAATCTATTTATCATTTTTACCATTTGATTTGCATGATCACTAGAAATTTGAACTGAAAAGACTTTTTATATTATACATTAAATATTTTTTTATTTTATCACCCCAATCATTCATTTCAAAGATAAAAGATTGAGATGATAAAGTGAATTTAAGTATAAATAGGTCTCTCTATATATATAAAGTTTGAGGAGGAAGTTGGAAAGGAGTATGATTAGGTATTCTTTTGAATTTGAGGAGTTGGGATCTGAAGGAGAGAGAAAAAATGAATTAAATAAACTTTTCACATGAGCTTTGAATGAAGGAAGATGACAGGTTAGGTGAGATGATATTAAAATTCGATGCATCACATTCTCCACAAGCTTCTACAATAATCTATTCTTGCCTTATCACTGCTAGGAAACATTGTCCCCAATTGATGCACAGACAACAAGGCTTGTCTCCGGTGGGCCTATGCACCGGTCCGGCAATCAACATAGTCTAGGTGCTCGATAAGACTCTGAAACCTAAGGGATTATCTTTGCATAGTCGATCACAAGTTTGGATAAAGAAGAAAATTATGTTTAAGTAGTCGAGAACAGGAAAGTGGGCCTATGCACTGGTCCGGCACTAAGGAGCTTGATAAGACTGTGAGAACTATGGGAGCTTGATAAGACTCTCAAGCTTAAGGGATTATCTTTGCATAGTCGATCCCAAGCTCGGATAAAAATAAAAAATTATATTTTAGTCGATAACAGGAAAGGAGAGGCCTCTAAGGACCATGGCCCCTCTATGGAAAAGTTTAGCTACCTTGTTGGCTCTCTAGAATTCTGACAAATATCTTCCCTCTCACGATTTTGAAAAATGAAAAGATGACTTGATGCATGCATCCGCTCGAACTTTTTATAGGTCAGGCCATTGAATGAACTGAGTTGCTCATTGATCAGGTTTTGGGTGGCTCCTACATGTTGGGTTTGCAGCTTCAATTAATTGAGCATAAACAATGCGTATGTGGCTCAACTCTTACTAGCATTATAACTCCGAATATCAATGTTTATTTTGTGATAAAATTGTATAAATCTTGTCTATGCCAGTAGGTTTTTTAATTGACTATAGTAAATATAAATCTGTTTGTTTTAAACAATTATATTTACTATAGTCATTTAAAACTCATGACTCCGCCTTGGTCGAGAGCCATTATAAATATGTGATGGGATCTTGTCCACTATTAGTATTGTTCACTCATGTTAGGTTATCGAAGGAATGAGTGTAATAACATTGTCTTAAATGAATGATCATGCCATTAAATGAATGATCATGTCAATGAGTCAAATTTTCCTTCATTAGCTGGTTCATAAACATCAACCAACACATGACCAACATGGTAGATTACTTCAGTTTATTCCTAACAGATTTCACAATGTCAAAATAAAGGTATGGTTGCGCCCGAAAATAAAGGAATTTATAGGAAACAAAGTGAATAAAAACGAAAGAACAAAGGAAACAGTGAACCAGAAATATTGGATGTATGAAAAAGCTTGAATTCATATACTCTAAGAATATCATCTTCACATTTAAGAACCATGAGTTATATTAAAGTGCATTATTTATTTCTTTTCTAACCTAATCTCAAATAGCTGACAGTTGTAAAACTGTGTCTGGAGGGAAGGTAGAGAACCCATCAAGCGAGTTCTCACATGCGTTTGGTATGAGTCGTGTCAACCTGTTATTACAGTGCCGTATACCTGATCACGAAATCTGATTGTGCCAACATTCATTTGATCCAAAATATTGCTTGTAGGTTTGGAATCTTGTGTTTCAGTTCATGATCGTGTTTTGTTATTTGATGTTCATATTCAAAAGTAGGTTAATCCGAACACAACCTGATCGTTTTCCATGTTACACTGTCAATGATGATGGGATTTTTGGGTTTTATTCGTGTTGGCCCTGTGTCGTGTCTTATGTTACCAACCCTGTCCACACAGCTTTTCGCTATGCTAGTGTGTGTGTGTATTCAAGGGGAAGAAAAGGTCATATTCTGGTTGCCCTTTTCTAAAACATAAAATGGGATATATAAGAAAGACTGGAATCATGAAATCGGCACCCCTGTTGAGGTTGTTACCCAAGGTAGACCGGGCCAGTTCCGAGGAAGCTGGGACCTCGAACCGGCCCCCTTCAATTCCATGTTTAGTTCTAATATAGTTTGGTCCCAGGTCCAGTTTTGCAACTGTTCCAATTTTGTTTTCATTTGAAAAGTCCATGAAACAAGGGTAGAATTTGGAAAACAAAAAGAGAATTGATATGTAAACACTTTTTTTATTATCTACACACTCTTTTTTTTAAAGTGAATTCGATTTTGTTCATGTTAAAATCTACAAATTATCATGATAACCCTGACCGTCTGAATCTCCCATATTGTAGGTTCTTCCTTTATCGTAGACTGTTTCATGCCATTTTTCCGGTGACCCACTACTTGAAGCTCGATCCAATGCACGATATTGAACTATCTACGGTTTCAATACTTCGAATCTGATTGAAAAAAGAAGAGAAAAAGGGAGAAGGGAGCTATTCAAAATGGGTTTAAGTGATTTGGTACGGTATTTCGTTGATTTGATGTATTGATTTCGTTTTCTGTTGAAATCAAAGTGAAAAAAATAAGGTCTAAGTTCTCAACTCAAAATGCAACACATATGCCTCCCCAACGAGTAACTTGCTTCAGTGGCGTCTTTCTTGTTGGAGAGATGTAGTTAAGGCATGTCTCTCTCGTTAGGGAGACGCATGTGTGCTGCATTTTGAATCGATAACTTAATATTGCTTTTTGAAGTATTGAGAAATTCAAATTCCTAAAATAAATTGGAGTATTTGAAAGTTGAAATAGTTCTCGTTAGGTTAGAATTTTTGAAAGTTTTTTCATTCAACATAATGTTCAAGGAAAGAAATCAATGTTCCATAGTTCTAACAGACACTAACTTTTATCATTTTACATGATACATTTATGAGAAATTTCCATTTAACACTGGTTCTTTATTTCCAATTGATTTTATTCTTTATAAGATGCGGGTGTTGCTGTAATCCTTAAACCCCTTTTGTATGACATAGGTTCTTGACCTAAGAAAAGGCTATGCTGAATCCATCCTTCGAGAATTAATTCGAGGCCGTAGTGGACGTCATGGACAATTTTCTTCACTTGCTCAGTTAACAAAACATATTGAAGATGAAGTACCTTGGACTATGTTATTTGCAGATGACATTGTATTAGTGGAGGAGTCTAAGGAAAAAGTTAATAGAAAATTGGAACTATGGAGAAAAACATTAGAAAGCAAAGACCTCCGACTTATTAGAACAAAGACAGAATATATGGAATGTAAGTTTGATAATTTGGTTACCTCAGAGGACATAGAAATTAAAATTGGCACACATTGCATCCCCCAAAAGGAAAGTTTTAAATACTGGGGTCAATTTTTCAGAGTGATTGAAGAATTGATGGAAATGTTACGCATAGAATTAATGCCGGTTGGTTAAAATGGAGAGGAGCATAAGGTATTCTTTGTGATAAGAAGATATCATTAAAGTTAAAGGTAAATATTATAGAACAACAATTAGGCCTATCATGTTTTATGGTTATGAGTGTTGGGCAGTTAATCATCAACATGTACAAAAGATGTCTTACATGAAGATGTTGAGATGGATGAGTGGTCATATAAGAAAAGACCGTATACATAATGAGGTTATTAGAAACAAATTAGGAGTGGCACCAATAGAGGATAAAATGAGAGAATATCATTTAAGATGGTTTGGACATATAGAAAGAAGATCAAAAGAAGAACCCGTAAGAAGGTTAGAAAAACTAAAATTGGAAAGTATTAAAAGAGCTAGAGGACGACCACAAAAGTATTGGAAAGAAACAATAAAAAATGATCTAGCTTATTGTGAGTTATCTGCTAACATGGCACATGATAGGGATATGTGGAAACAAAGAATCCACGTAGCCAACTCCGTCTAGTATGGGAAAAGGCTTAGTTGTTGTTGTTGCTCAGTTTCACACTAAACTATTGGATTTGCTCAAGAATGACATGGAAGAAGGGTACACAATTTTTATTTGTTAAAGAAACTTTTTTTCAGCTTTTTTTGAATGTTGTCTAGTTTAATCAACTCACTCCCTTGGTAGTTCTCCTGTTTCACGCCCCTCTACTTCCGGAAATTCATGGTTTCATAAATGCATCTGTGAGTCACCTTATGCATTGAAGGATCCACCTTTTGATTATCTTAATAGAGGGCCTGAAGGATATTCCAAGCTTGACCCTCACAAAAGTTTAGAGTCCTCAATTTTCTTTGTGATGAGGCAATTGGCACAGAGTAGGTTCTCTTTTGGCTCTATTTTCTTGATTAGAGCTTTCATGGTTCAACCAAGGAGAATTATGAGCAATTGCATACTGTTTATTGGTTTAATTTTTCACAGGCGCCTGCTGAACTTGAGAAGAGGAGAACTCGAAGTTTTTGGAGAAGAAAAATAGTATGATGAAAACCTTGCGGAGGTGAATAAAAAGGTGAGAGGTAGTTTAATATTGATTTGAAGTGGCTCGACTTCTGGCTTTACCTTTTAATACTAAGGCTTGAACAGGAGAAAGACATGAAACAAAAGTTGAAGGATCAGATGGCGCGTATGTATCTCTCATCAAGAGATGGTGCTGATATTTCAATTACTGAAAATCTAGATAATGTCTCTACAATTAGAAAGGCAACAGATGAAGATCATGCTGAGAAGATGAAAGCATTAGAAATGAAGTCCAAACTCAGTAAGTTATTTATTTTAGGAACCGTAGCTTCATTTCTACATATTTCAAGTTCAATAAAAAAAGTTCTCCAAGCAAAGCCTACTGGATCTGCTTGTGAAATTTCTACCTTGGGCGATTTTGGTTTGCTTAAATCCGAAGTACAAATTTCCTTGTATTTGTTGGGAATCCGAATTCCTAAAGGCTCAAAGAAGCAATTCCACAGCTTTGATTTGTGGATTATTCTTTTGTTTTGCCCTTCAGATGCTAAGCTTAGAATCATGAAATGTACATCAACATATCATGGCCTTTTCCAGGTGAAGTATACCACCTGTATCTTGAAGCTCAAAGGACCCTGATTAATCCGGTTTGAGATGGGTCGCCCACTATAGGGGGATAAATTTCTCCCAGCCTGGTTTTCTCCATTCACAAGGCTCTAACTCGGGACCTTTGTTGAAGGGGAGCAGGTGCTGAACCACCTGAACCAATTAAATAATGGTATCTTTTTATTGTCAGAATGTTCATTTCTCTGTAAGATCTTGCATACCTTTTATAAGGAAGTTTACTGGATGTGATGATGGGGGAGATTGATGCATTCTGAGGTCACCATTTACCCCTATTGTGCAAAAATCTATTCATAAACCCTTGGAGCCCTTGGGTTTGTCCAGATTATGGGAACATACAGTGGATGGAATCTTGGTGGGAATCCCAGACTCTGGAATAATAGTTGAGCACTTTCAAGAGCACATTCGTGTGATTCCAACTGAAAGTAAATCAAATGTGCTACAGGAAGTGCTGAAGAATGCATCATGAGCTTGAGCTGACCAGCTGTGCACTTGAGTTGCTTGTGAGACTAATTAAGCACTATGCATATTATTTAATCCATTGTTGATGAGAGGGAGAATTGAAGGGATCGAAGGACTATAAGAAAGAGATTAAAGATTCACAATCTTCACCTCAATTAGAGTTGGATACTTGGCAAGCATTAGATATTTTTAACAAGCCATAATACGAATCCGCAATGGGATATCGTTTTGGATACTGGAAAGGCCACTTTGAGCAAGTCGAACTGTCCTTTCCCCCTCCTTTTGTGAAACCCAGATAGGTCGAACTAACATTTGGTCTTTAGAGAGGTGGAGATTTTTTAGCAAGCCAACACTCTAACATTTGTGTGATTATACACGTGTATTTAATTCATAGTTTTGGTGATGTTTTCAGTTCTGGTCTTGTGTCGAAACAGGAAGGCTGACTCCACGACAACTCAGTTCAACACAGACTTAGACCGTTGGGTTGGAAAAAATTTGATTGAAAGTGTTGCTTTTCAATGTTGGCAAAGCAATCCTGCTTACAAAATTCGAAGATGCATGACATCATAAAATGGGGAGAATGAGTTTGGCTTCATATAATAATATTTCATATCCACAGTTCTTTTGTCCACCTTTGTATTTTAAAAATTTACAAGGCAAAAAATGTCTTGGATGCTAGCAATATGGAGAAGTATTGCGAAATCCAAAGTTCGTGGCTTAGTTAAGAGGCTAATCACGATGGATTTTACAAGGCAGCAGTTGCATGAATCCTCCGCAATTTGGAAGACAACCTTTCTTCAACTTTGGTGTTATGAAATGATAACTAACCAATGGAGAGATCCATAACCTCCATTTTCAAATGGACTGGACTACTTGCTCTATACGCTTGCTTGTGGTTTAGTGTTGGAGATGAGTCTAACTTCATAAAGGTCAGTTCCTGCTGTGCCTGCATCAGTGATAGATCCGGTTAAAGTGAAGATAAGACCAGGAGCACATTTACTTGGAAACTTTGTCCAGCCATAAATAAAAGAAGACAACATTCAGCTGTGATTAAACTGATTCTTTAATGAACGGAAAGATTATTCAAAAGATAATGGCACGGCAAGGAATTTAACCAAAAGAAGATGCCAGGCACATGTGTGTGTGTGTGTGAGAGAGAGAGACGGTGTATAGGCTTCTACTCTAAGCGCACCCAATGGTCTAAAACTGACCGATTTCTGCCGTTATTCCTGGTCCAAAGAATGATGTGAATTTTGCCTGGAGGTGGAAAAATGTTAGTAAGGAAAGTTGCAAGATTTATAAGAAATCTCTGTGTGTGTAGAACTAACATGAATATGAGAGAGCATTCTTCTATTTGACAAACCTGTCTTTGCTCAAAATCTGGCAGCTGCAATGCTTTGGCTTCAAATACAAGAACTAAGGAGTACCTGCCATCTTCAGTGGCCTGAATAGTTAGTAATACAAAAAGTCAGTGAAAGATAGTATTGCTCTTTTGCAGAATAAGACTCACTGCAAAGCAAAAGGCAGAGTGGCAGATCAGCTCCGAGAAACGAAAGAAAGCTCATGAAATAGTACATTATAGCATGTGCAAATTTCTCTTCGAAACAAGGAGAAAACAGATGATACACTCGTGTATGAAAACAATGGAAGCGAACTTAAAAAGCTTCAATCAACAGAGCAAGCTGAAGAAATACCAAACTAGTGTCTGAGTCACGATATAAGGTCAGGGTGTCATCTAGAAGCATTTCAGATTGCAACACTACATAAGAAAATTCATCGAGGAGTAGGATCAAAATGCCATAGGTATGCTATGAATGACAATATAACCACACGTATAGGAAATATTATTTGAAACTATTCTCTGAATATGGAAGGCAATTCATCAGTAACTAATTCTAATGGACAAAACCACACACACACTCTCTCTCTGTGTGTGTGTGTGTGTGGCCTGTAACTCACAAGTCACAACTGAACTGATAATCTTAGGTATCAGTGCCAGTTCTTAGGGAAAACTCAGACTTCCTCAGTAGCTTCAGTAGGCTAAGTAACAAGCACCATAAAGCATGAACCAATGTTGGCAAAGAAACTATCACTGACAATAAGGGAAAGAACCATCTCCAGAAACTTAGCAATGAAAGAAGAACAATGATGAGCCAAAGTCCACTTTCACACCACTATGATAGTAAAAGGCAATAGAAGAAAGCATACATTAGATGACAAAGGAAGGGGTATATGAATAGTAGCAATTGATTACGTACTTCTTCCCGAATGACTTGGAGGACTGGAGCACTTCGCCTTGGAATTCCACCGGCCTAAAGTTACAGTCATGGTGGGTGCAGAAATCAATAAAAAAAAGTCTGGGAAACATCCATAACCAATAACAATATAAGTTGAAACCTAATGGCTTAACCAAAACGTACTTTTTTTGGAAAAGCTAACCAAAAGATACTTGACCAAACAAAAAAGAGCTGCAACAATGGTTACTGTATTTCATATTTGATTGAAAAAGGAGGCCTATTCTTCAAAGATTTTCAAAACCCTGCATATACAATACAAATATCTTGCTTTCTAGGTTAAGGGTACCTGGCCATACTGGAAAATACGTTTCAAGGCCTCATCCAGGTGCTGCTCATCTCCATATCTAAATCTATTGACATCATCCTTCACCTGTTAAATTCAAACAGCTATAACTTATTCATCATTTATGACGACAAAGGGTGGTCCATGGTCTTACTAGGAGGCCTGCACAGATTTAGACATGCGCTAAAAAACTAACATGAAATAGATCACTGAAGTTGGAAAATATCTGAGAAAACGGTTTCACTCATAAGTGCAGGAACAGTGCAATACTCTCTTTGGTTCGCAGTAAAGAGAACATTAAGAAAGAGACACGTCGTAGCTTGTCTAGAGCTCATGCAAGGTTCTGGTCTAGAATGCTTAATCACATATCTGCATACATGCCCCTTCAAAACGGAAGGGTCTGTATAGTTTTCAAGACTATACTGGCCATCTATGGTTTTAGCATCAAGAACCAGTATGAAGTGATAATCATCATTATTTATATGTCTTCATTTCACCTGCTTAAGGATAGGTGTGGCACACGTCTCCCTTACTCTTTCAGCATCTGCATACGTTATGCACAGAACTGGCTTCAATTCTGCATACTAAAGAAGGGAAGGAAACATTTTAATGATAAAAGCATTGCCAAATTTGTGTTTTCATGCACTGGACGAACGAAAATTAGGACTAAAAGGAAACAAGTTTGCCATTATTTGTTATTTCCAAGGACATCGTGCAATGAGAAATTGCAGATGCTAGAGGCGATATCATTACAAAAAAGTGCATGTGCATGCATGAATTCGGATATTTGATCTTTAAGACCTTTGAACCAACTATTCATACTCTTTTAGTGTTTCTATAAATAGAAAAGACAAATACTGTTTATTTTAGAATGATCATAACTGTGATTATTTGGGCATAAATTAAGTATAAATAGCCAATCTCTAGGCTTTTGGGTACGAGATGCCACTCAAATGATTCTTCTTGCCAAAACTATCTATGATTTTTCACTAGAGTGTGTTGAGGAACCTACAATAAAAACCTACAAACAAGTTCCCCACAGATTGTTTCCTAGAAACTGGATGTTCGCTCACCATAATCCAATACTACAATATGATCATAGTTATACATGAATCCTTCAATTTTCAACTCGTACAGACAGATATAAGAGTGAAGACACAAATGACAACTTTGTGATGCTTTAGAATCAGCTAGTATGATGGAATATGCTTTACCTTGAGAGCCATGCCAATGATGGCTAGAGGAAATCCATATGTTAGCATTAGCGCTGACCACTCTGAGCCAGGCAATATATTAAAGTATGCTCCAAATCCATATCTGAAGCATCAACAAAGACCACGTACTAGTGAATAACCATCTTAGTTTTGTTGGAAGTAAACAATTTGCTATGGAAGACATACGAAAGAAGTGAGCATCCAACAGCTAACCCAACAACGCCAAAAGAGACCTGCAACATGATGTGCCTAGACTTGGTCAGAAACTTCAAGAATTAAGCATAAAACTATGAAGAAAAGAAAAATGAAACTCATGCTTCAAAGAAAGACAAATGGAGTAATGCAAAATCCTCAAATTTCAGGCTCCAGCAACTTATCAGACCCAATCATGTGAGCATGACCAGAAATAGCTATGAATCAATATGACCACTTCTGGTAGGCCTATAAGATATTGCACAAATTCTACATAAATCAACATGAAAATTAACCGAGAAACAGCACCCACCTTTCCCATGCTAAGTGGGTAGGCTACATTGATTCTTCTTCATAACCTATATTTGGTCCTATCAAAATCTGACTCGGACAAAGGAAGAACAGTTTCCTTCCAACATCTTTTAGGTCTTCCTTAGTCCTTTTAGTAGTGCCGTATATCTAATTCCTCACACCTCTAGAACTAACTTCTTCAGGTTAAAGATGGGAATATTGGCCCGACCCGTCAGGAGACCCAATCCTAAAGAGGCAGGTATTACTCAGTTGTAAATTACACTCATGTCATGCCACTGAAAAGCAATTGGTTGTCGACATGTCACAAGTGAACAGGATCCGGTTTTCTTATATATATACACACACTCATGTAAAACTAAGAATGGTTACAGCTATATATATATATATATATATACGTATAACTTTCATATTTTTTATTTGAATTAGATTTATAAATGAAACGGATTTTAATCCATAACGCTATTTTAAGAATGTTATTGGGATCGGAATCTAACTCCGCCAGGATCACCCTTGCATGGCCAGTACCACAGGAGGGTTGTGTTAGGCTTCCGATAGCGCGCGTAAAACTTTTTCGTTCTTACCAACCCATATTATAGTTGTAGCACTGGGATTGGAATGAGTATGCAGCGCCGTGCATCCACCTTGTTTCCGGGGGACAAAAAGGATAACAAGGTGGGCACGGGACACGAAATCGATGTTCGGGTAGGTAGCTATAACCATCACCTACCTGCCCCATTGCCATCCCTACTCAGACTCGCATATATCCAGACTACCTTAATCGCTATATCTCTCATTTAATCTTCTATTTGTGCAACTTCTACTTTTGAGTGTAACACCTCAAAAAGGGCCCATAGACCCTTGCCGCGAATTGTCAAAAACAGGAAAAGCTGTAGGAAATAATCCATGAAATAAACACAAATTCTGGAAAAAAGAAAAGATGAGTGTGGTAGAAACTCAACCTTGGAGAGCGAGAATCCATCATCAGGAACGATCGTCTTATTGAGTGCGGATGCCGAAGACGGCTGTGTGGAATCTGCGGCATTCGCCAAAACCACCATCCTCAAATTGCTCCCTCTGTAACTAAATGGCCCTTTGTAAGAGCACAACCTCATCCCCGATCCCATTGCAGATTGAAAGGATGATAGAGGGAGAAATTTCCGATTGGTGTGACGCCTCATGGCTGCTGAACAAACAAAAAAACCAGCAACACCATTTCCAACTGTCGATACAGCCATGGTGAATCCTCTCTCTCTAGAAAGCTACGAGTGTGTGATGGGCTCCATCAGATTTCATATCCCTTGTTTGTTGATGACTGGTGTCTGAATACGAGCTCTGTTTCTGTCCTTTTGTTTCGCCGGGATGCATCACAGTGACGCTTCACTCAGAGGGTGCCTCGTCCCCGCGCCTATAACAACAGGAAATTTACATTTCACGTCGCAAGCTATGACCAATTTGCTGGTCACTACCTCATATACAATTTGTATTGTTCTACCCACTTATTCTTTTACGTACTTTACAAATATCTTCTTTTCATTTCTTCGAGTTGTTTTAAGTTTGAAAATGACGGTGAATTTGTACTTCCGAAAAGTTAAAAGAAGAAGATTTAGGAGTCCTGCTTTTTGCAATAATTTGAATTGAATAATCGTTTAGTATTCGTTATACTTTCAAAAGTAAAAGGCTATGGAATAATAATATCTCACGATTTCATATAAACAAAGATAAAACGGTTCATTACTATGTTCAAATGTTCATAGTGATATTTTCATAGTCTACGTGAATATCACAGGTCATACGTTCTCCATAAATTAAGTTGTTAGACGTGATGTATTCATGAATATACAATTGTTAGTGTTTAGAGGGAAAAATAAATATAAAGCAACAAAAAGACCAATAATTATATTTCTCAGTGTTGGGCAGCGAGCTATCGATATATAAGAGAATGCTAATACATAATTAATTTTTTGCAGTAGTTGAATTTGAGAATTGAACAGTTCAGTGGTCGGCGATGCACATCACAACTCTACTTGTCGATTTGAACGTATGAAGAAAAGAAAATTAAAGCAACAAAAAAAGGTGTCCACGGCATTTAGCATTAACCAGAACCTATAGCCATTTTTCTGAATTTAGGAATCAGAAAATAGTCAGTGCCCGTGTCCAGTCTTGTTTCTTTCCGCTCAGACTCGCGTCCGTGTCATGGTTTTCAAGGCGATCAACGGCTAAACATCTTTAAATGAAGGTGTGGAGGGCGATCTACCGCGCAGACAATGGCGGGAGCGAGCTCTTCCGTTGTCATCGCCTTCTCCCCTATTCCCCTCAAGAACCTTAATCCAATCCCCAAACCCAACTTCCGTTTCTCGCCCAGGAGCGCGTCGGAGGAGGCTGCTGGACGGCGAAGGCCCCCCACTGTCGCCGACGTTGAGCGGGCCATCGGCGCCGGGAAATTCCGAGACCGCGATATCAGGTATTCCCTTCTTCCAGTCATTTTTCCTCTTCTTGAATTTCGTTGCTTCCTTATTGCGCATACTGTTTTTTCGGTGGCCAACTTTTGGATCTCGTTTTGGTGATGGATTGGGGTTCAGATCGAACAAGGAATTTTCGTCGGGATTCATCGACATCGTGCAGTCGAGCCCGATAGGAAGCAAAGAGAGCGATGCTGAGAAGAATCTCCGTGAAATTGGGGAGTGGATGGTTGAAAAGACGGAAAGCGAAGGTCGTTCTGGTACGTGAATTACATCGGTAGTTCCTGTAATCGATCCATTACTTTGCTGTTCTTTTTGGAGTTTCATCTCGTTCTTTTATGCCTTTTCTGGGAGACTTTATTTTTTCGTATCGATTGCTTTCATTTTCTGTTTGGTTTCGTGGATTTATGAGAACTGGAGATGACGGACGCATAGAAGCTAGTCTTGCATGCAATTCAAGCTTAGCCTGAGCCGTCGGTATTCGCATTTTTATAGAAAATATCTTGCAGATTTGTGGTTCTTCAGCATAATTTGGGAAGCACTTTACAAACAGGCATCAGAAAACAGAATGATATTTCTAAATGTTTTGAAATAGTATTGCGGTAGAAAAGTATTAAGAATTTGCCTTTAAATTCACCTTTGAGAGGCAGTTGTGGATATTTACTTGGTGGCATGGATGTAAATAATCATTCCATTGCATTTGTCATTTCAAATTGTACGAATCTACCATTTGCGTTTTGACTGGCTACTACTCGACAGATTATCATAGAACGACAATCTTATATCTCATAGAATGTTGGATAGTCAATCTCCGTCGTTGCAGAAAATGTCTGACAGAAAAGAAAGTTGTATGGTGGCTCTGCAATCACAAAAGGGAAGACTGTTATGTAATGTAAGGCTTGCAAGCATTATTATGTTGGTAGCAACAAAAGATAAAATTAGGAAAACATCTTTATAGTGGTTCAAACCCCTGGGGAGATGCTAAGTGGATCTAAACTCTAAAGTGCAAAGATGTGAAAGTTGGAGGATGTGTGATGCAAACAGGGTGTATGGCCTAAAAGTTGTTTGAAGGAAACCAATAATATTTCTCTTTGGGACTTAGATGTGGATATGATACACAGGGAAAACTGTAATAGCACCTAAGGATTGATTTGACTGACTTTATTATGGGGAAATGCTCGGTTTTGGTTGGCTGAATTTTAAGCAGAATATTTGAGTATGCAGAAATCGTACAGCATAGTGACCGTATCAACATTGTCTTACATACACACTGGATCCTTTCAACTGGAAGCTTATGCATACTGCTGAAGTACTATAATTTCCTGAAGTACTGAAGCCAAAAATTATGACACGAATTACAGATTTAAGAGTTTAGTGTCTTCATATGCCAATTACCCTAAGATCCCTTTTCTCAGATATGCTTGATAAGTTAGCATGCACTTCCCTTTTACTTCTATATTGAGCTGCCTGCAATAAATAATCGGTTGAATCAAGCTGACTATTAGTAAATGCCAAACAATAGTCATTACTGGAACTTGTGCCTACATGCTGTATATAAGGTTTCAATAAGCATACCTGTTTGACCTTTTGAACAAATGTTTGGCGGTCATATGTTTTACTTTTGAACAGGAAAACTGAAGGAGATTCAGGTTGCTTATTTAGTCAATTGAGGTTGTTACCCGGATTCTCATTGCATTGTGCAGGGCAGAAGGTTTTGATGTTGCTTTGTTTGAAGATTCTACCAGTCTGGATTTTTGCATTTCTTGTGGCCTCTGGTATTGTGAAGTTGCCATTCAGTATCCCATTTCTCGATGATTATCTTATGTAAATTGGACATGCTTTTGTTTCAACCTCAGCAATCACCGTTGTTTCTGTTTCTAGAATTTCATGTACATAGTTGCCAATCTTTACTTAAACACTGCTCCAAATGAATTCCTTATAGTACAGTTTTTTGTTGTCTGAATGTGTTCAACACTTTTGTGAACCCAATTATTCAGATTCAAAAGTTGAACTGACCCTCCTGGTATGTGATCTGCTGTTTTTGCCCCTATTTGAACAGTTGCAGACTATTATGGATAGAGCAGCCCTACTAGACCTACCCTTATGTTTGATAAATTTTTTTATTCTGTATATTTGGCTAACCAATAACTTATTGTTGTTTGGGAGTGATTCACCAACACAAGAACGGCCAATGACTACACAATCTCAGATTAGAAAATGAGAGACAAACACGACAGAAAAAGAGCAAGGAGAGGCCTAGCCATAATTGTTAAGCCATTGAGTATCACCTGATCTTTCTCTGATTCTGTTCTGTCCTTACTTTAAGAGTATAAGTATTATGTACACTCCCTGTTGTAGGGAAATATAGCAAAAGACCCCGTAATATCAACAAATAGGTTGAGGGGCATTACTTTGGCATTATATTCTTTCCTTTGCAAAACGCTTTTTGTTATCAATGGATCCGCTTGGTCTGACAGTCTTCCCGCAGCCAATATGACTCCTGGTTATTGTAGTTCTTGTGCAGAGCTGATCCTTCTCATGTATCACAGTGACATTTTGAATGCAAATTTAATAAACATTTTATCTGCACTTGATTAAGAATTTAAGATAGATCAAATGGTTCATGTTGTCCATGTTTGAGCCGAACATTTGCAAGAGTAAATAAACTGAAGTTCTGTTACTAAGAAGAAGAAGATGCCTGAAAAGGTTTAAGAACATGTTCAAACTGAATACGAACCATCTGCTACTATTAACTTGATTTGACATGGTGTCAATGAGGTTAGACATTAACTACCACATGAGAATAAGATGAGAATAGATCTGTTCATTCATTTTTTCCCAGCACATCTTTCTCATTTTGTAAGAGATTTGCATGTCCCATGCTAAGTTGTGGATGAGAAATACTGTAATGATGCAGTGGGTCTCGAATCTGGGTTATTAGTTGCAGAGAAACCCATCCAAGTCACAAACCGTTTCAAGTTTGGGTCATCTTGGGACAGAAACATGAGAGGTCGAACCCGTATTAGATTCCACACATTACCTAATATTGTTGAAGTTCCAATATGAGTACCTAGATATTATGTACTGCGCGAGACTATTTCTATACTGTTAGGCTTATCACAATACAAAACCCAGAGATATGATGTAATACCTGGCGCGGGTTCACAATCCAAACCCATGTATTACATTCCACCCCTTTAAGAAAATAGGCTTAAAAAAATTTGCTTTGTCGAAATTCCAGGCTCAATTTACATCAAGTGCCATTAACCTACTCCAAAAAGATTGGCTTGTACAACATTCAAGCTGGAAAAAGTCATGAGTTCAATACCCCAGGTTGGCATCCCTTGCTTTAAGGCTGAAGCCTCAGACCTGGATCCAGGGCTATATCTGACCATCTGAAACGAATAAGGTAGTAGTTTAGAACAACATATTCATATATAATAAGCATCTCAAGTAAGGGTGTTCACTGCTGTGCTTGGTTTGGTTCTAGCTTCACCCTCAAACCAAACTGCTACTTGAGGTTGTTGGTATTTTGAGAATCGAACCAAACCAAACCGTGGCATGATCAAAACTGAATCAAATCAAACCATTGGTTCTAGTTCAGTTAGGTTTTGAACCACAATTCTACTTGTTTTGGGGTTTGGTTAAAGAGGGTTGTGGACCGTACCCTCCTTCAAAAAAAAAATTTTAACATTGACCATTATTGTATATTAATATGATAAGAACATATACTACACTTGATCTTAACGAAAAAACAAGAAAGATATGTTTGTTCAAACACTTAAGACCCATTTTATAGTCCTCATATATTCCCTCACACCGTTTGCATTCTCAATACGGACCTAAAATTTTCCCTTCTCAAAAGTTTTCCTAGCTATTTGGTTCGGTTCCAAAACTAGAACCACCCATTATTTCTTTTACTAGAACCAAACCAAGTCAAACCATTTGACGTCTAGAACCGCCAGTTTGGTTCCAGCAGTTCTTTGAACACCTTTAGTCTCAAGCATAACCAGCCAAAGCTTCTTTTTTTTTTATTTCGATACAATGATGAACCCGAAGCCCATATGCATGCCCTGGGTATCAAACTCCTGACCTTCAACTTGTGAGTGGTTCCTCTAGCCAGGTGAGCAATTGCTCATTGTGCAACCAAAAACATTTTCTTTTTAAATAGTCGTGCCTAATATTCTAACCCTAAAATAGCATTATCCCTTGATATGGTAGGATCAATGAAGGTCAACCCGTTGAATTGCCATCTGGTAGTTGCTGGATCATGTGAAGCAACTCGGTCAGACCTCGATCCGATCCAAAACGAAAGAATTCTTTGATTATATTAAACCTTAAGAATGACTATTTGGAAAAAGTTCTATCACACAACTCATACTTTCACAGCACCCAGTTGGCTCAGCAAAATGCACATCTTGGGACGTGCATATGTGAGGTGAAATACTTCTTTATTTATTTATAGCACATCATGGTGCTAGGGCTTGTGTAAATGAGCCAAGCTGCTCGTGGTTCGGCTTGGTTCAGCCCATGATGGTCTTGTTCCTATTCTGTTTGCGATGTAAATGAGCCGAATACAAGCTGACTCATTAAGCTTTATTTGTTGAATCTTGCTGTTCAGTTTGTCTTGGCTCATATAAACTCATTAAGTGAAATATAGTTCTTTTTTAAATAAACAAAGTGTATATAGTTTTTACGCACACATGTTCTAGAAACTGTGTTAATAGAACATAACTTGAAGATCGAATTTTGTGATGAAAATTAGAAATTAAAAGTTATGCATTAACTATAGCAAGCAGTTCATGTTTGGCTCATCTCAAATGAACTAACAAGCTGAACACAATCGAGTTTTTCATTAACAAATGAGCCATGATGCATCAAAAGCCTTGGCTTGTTCAGCTCGTTTACCAACGCTAGATAGTGGCCTGGGTGGCCTTCTTTGCTAATTTTAAAGAATTTTCTTACCCTAAAAAATCAACAAATATGGATTTTTATCAATTTTCGGGGTGGAATATTTCAGTATATTCCTAGTTTTTTTCTTCTTTCCTTTTTCCTCAAGGCTCTAACATTCCTTCCAAGTCAAGTCTTTGAACAAGAGGAGGACTGCATATTCAGCCATTTATTCTACATATTATTTCTTGATCAAATTCCACACACACACATGTGCACAGCAGAACCAAACCGGACTAAGAACCGACTGGAACTGGGAACCACCTGCTTTTAATGATTTTTCTTGCTCCAATTAATTTAAGACTCAAACCAGAACCAAAATCAGATCCAACGGTTACAAGTGGGCACCAGAATTAACCAGATCCTAGTTCCAAGAAACCCACCATCTAGTTTACCCAGAACCAGCCATATCTAGGTCAAGATACAACTGTGGCTGGGTCATTGTTCGGAACCCATTGTCCAGTTCAAGTCTCTCTCTCTCTCTCTCTCATACACACAGGGGCACATATACACACAAATAAGCGTGCGCACATATGCTTACACGAGTGCACACGCTTTTACAACTCATTGAAGTTGGAAAAGGTTAGAGATCCATTTAAGTAACACCTACCAATAAGGAAAGCTTAAGAAGCATTCTACCTTAGATGCGGAATCTTTCGCCATCATGCCCACTCCTTTAATCTTTTCTTTATTGAACCAAGAATAACATATTTCAGAGATTCGAGGTCATGGAGCCTCAACTTGCACAAGTCTAAGCAACGCAGAAAGGAAAAGTAATACAGAGTTCGAATATGATATGAATCTTCTGATTCTTTTTTATTTGATAATTCCATCACCTATGTTCTAATATGATATGAATCTCCGGATTCTTGTTTGCCAAACAGGTAATGACTCAAATTATATTGCCATTTGCCAATATAATTTTTCTTTTTTTTTGGTCTGAATGGGGGAGGCCGGAGACAGGTAAGGTATCCAGGCCGTGCGTATCAAATTCAAGACCACCATAGGGTGAGTCGAGCCTGCCAAGTGAACCAACTCTTTGCCAGCATAGTTTATCTTTGCACTCAGGGCATGAGCCCACCTGGCAGGGGTCTCAACTTCACTATATGCAGGGTGTGAGTTCGACTCCCAGGGTGTGCATACTTGTTTTCAGACTCCCTGTTGTACCCAAAAGGAAAAGAAGAAAAGATTAATGGATACCATCTTCAAGTTTTAGATAGTATAAACGTGTGACCTTTCATGTTGTTCTTGTTATCTTTCTCGCTAAGAATATAATAAAAATATTTTATATGTACTACAATATGAGAGAGAGAGGAAGCTATACACTTTTATATTGTAAACTCATGCTCACCTATTACTTTTTCATAATATGAATATAATAATAATATTGTTTATTATATTTTTAATGTATTTTATCTTTTTAAATTATGCTCATGCTCTAAAAACAAAGGTGAACATATATACAGTGTTAGAAGTGGGTAGGCATCAACCACTACATATATAGAGAGAGAATGGTCCATCATAGACTATGCTTAAAGATTTTAAGCATTCGATCATTGAAATCAAATTTTTAAACAACAACAACTAAGCCTTTTCTCATGCTAGACGGAGTCGATTACATAGGTTCTTTGTTTTCAAATAACCCTAAATCAAAATTTTAAACGAAATACAAAATATTACCATATTCATTAAATGCACCCTACAAAAGTACAATAATACCTTTTATCTTTTTATTTAAAACTCAATTGTTGGTGCTCATGAGCTGTCCTTGTGACGAGGGTTAAAATGATGTGATGTATAAACCCAATTTTGTAACCCGAGACCAGGGTAAGCTCACATAAAGTAGGTTGCCACTGGATCATGTCAACGGCTCATGTTTGGTCAAATGGTCAGTCTGAACTCATCCAAGCGCAAGGGAACACTCCTCATGGATTCGAGGTGCCCTGTTTGGACCTGGTCGTAGAATTTCAAATTAAATTGCCTCAAGAACTCGAACCAAAACCGAACTGAAGAACTTGTGGTTTGTACCCGGGTACACCTACATAGAACTAGAACCCAAATCAATGGGTCTGCAACAGGCGTCGGTTCCGAACCATACTTTGGTTTTGGTTTCAAATATCTTGCCTTTATTTCATGTAATTTGAGAATGAAACTGTACCTGAAACCAACGAAGTTGGACCTAGAACGGACTTCAAATTAGACCAAGAACCAAAGACGAACCAAACTGGAAGGGAGCCAGTTCGTTCAGCTAAATCGAAGCTGAAAGTTTGGAACTTTAGGCCCCGATATTTCCATGCGTTGGAACCTTTCATTATTATGATTTTATCGATATAAATAAATATATTTATTTATTTGAAAGGTTAAATGGATAAGGTGAAGTGGGTCCAAGTTAGGGTTAGGGTTAGGAATGACGGTCGGTGCCAATTAGTCAGAAGATTCCTCTGAATTGATTGCTCCATTTCAACCAAAATTTCCTCCCTCTCCTCTCGTCGAGCAAATAATGCCTGCAATTTCTTGTTAACAATTACAAATTCCTTTCACAGTAAAATTATAAGCTAGAGCCGTTTAGATTCTTAAAGAAAACACATATATTCGACCCTTTTGAGATAAATTCTGGCACACCTTGATCGCCTGAGGAAGCTTATGCTCAACTTCAAGTTAGATTTTGCAAGAACATTTTGATGAATATATATTATATGAATTGTATTTATAATGGGTTTTTTATGCTGTGAAAAACGTTCAGCAGCTCATTAAAAGTAGGAGCAGGGTAGTCATTTATAAATTTATTACCGCAATCGTAGTCCTCAAAGCTATTCATTTTCTCATAAATTATTTGTTTATTTTAATAAGAAAGTTGATCACCATAAGAGACGGACTTGATTTCTTTGTCATAACAAATGAATGCAACAAGCACCTCTTACAACAGATTGTTGCGCTGTTTGTGGAAGTATTCGAAAACCAAAATGGATTCTGAAACCAGTGACAAGAATGTTGCATCTTCCTTTTTTTCGTTAAATCTCTCTCTCTCTCTCTCTGGTGGGACTCACCGAATGACGAAGACGCCAGCGGAGATGCTGGGAATCGTCTTCGGAATATGCAAAATCTATTCTATCCTGCCCTCGAGATTCCCTTTTGCGTGCGACGACCCGATTTTGGCTCCCTCTCCCCCACCCCACACTAAGATTCTCTCTCTCCCGCTCTCTAGAAAGAACCATAATATTTATCACACAAGGATTCGTCCAGAAACGAGTTTATTCGAAGACGAACCAGATTCCCACATTCTCTCTCTCATTTATGGTGTATCTCTCTCAAGGATTCGTCCACAGGATCCTCTCTTGTTTGCTTCTCCCAGCGTTTCCTCTTCCTATGAGCTTGTGATCCTTATTTGCATCCTTTTCTTTTCCTACTGCTACCCAGAATCAGTGTTTTCCCTTGTTATAATTTCGGTTCAGTTTTCTTGGGTATTTTGAGAGGAAAATGGAGATGGTTAGATGCCAACAGTACATAGACGCTCTAGAGGAAGAGCGCAGAAAGATAGAAGTTTTCCAAAGGGAGTTGCCTCTCTGCCTTCAACTTATCACACAAGGTTCTCTCTCTCTCTCATGTTGGTTTTCCATTTCTGTCACTTCTTGTATATGTATAAGCATATCATGGTCCATAAATTTATCTTTGTTTGTAAGTTTGGCTTCACTAGTTTCATGTCCACTGGAGTCTCACCTTTGTGTTTTTGCTTGTTATTAGCCATTGAGGCTTGCAGGCAGCAGCTAGCAGCAGAAATCACAAGTGGTAGGTCTGAATCTGAGGAAACGTCTAGTGAGGGCCCTGTTTTGGAGGAGTTCATACCCATAAAGAAGGATTCCGATAATACCGAGAAGCAGAATCAGATGGAAGATGATAGAGATTATGAGAGTAATGACAATGACGAGAAGCCTCACTGGCTGAAGTCTGTTCAACTATGGAGCCAAGATTCTCAAGCGTCGCCAAAAGAGGTACTTTGCCGTTGCTTTTAATGTGGATTTCATGATTCATGTGAACACAAACAAGTGAGATCCTTTGGAGTAAAAAACTCAAGTCTTTGTGAACTCAGCCTAACTTTGTTAGATGGGGAATCGGTCAATTATCTGAATCTTACGTAATAACATGGAGTGTTTAACCATTTTGTTTTTTGAAGCAAGAGTTGGAGCGAGATTTAGGTTTGATGACCTTTGGACTTGACATCCAAGAGATCAATCTTGGTCAGATATTTCTTGAAAATGGTTTTGTAGAACCCTCCCTCTCTCTCTCAGGGGGTAAACTAAAATGTTCTGAGGAAAGCAGTGATCCTTTGATCACCAGCAGAAAGGAGAGAAGACGAAATCTTCATTGTTTCATTTATGATAGTGTTTATAAATAAAATTTTAAGCCATGTTCCTTGATCCTAGCCGCAACAGAGGATCCACATGCCTAAGTTATTCAAAGCCATGATGCTAGTGAATCGTTTTCTGCAAAGACCAAGACGGTGGAAAGCTTTTCCTATGGGCAGGAACAGCATTTCATCTCAACTATTCTAAATAAATGTTATTTGGCTGTGAAAGAAGAGAAACTTCATATCTGACTAAATTGCATATGAGCCTATGACAAATTTCTCTTATACTTTTCCTGTTCTTCTCAACCTGTATCTTGAAATGTAAAGAAGGTGCCATTGGAAACACCAAGAAGCCTCAATTCTACTGAACTACACTGAATGCAACTTTGAATTGAAGACGACCAATATCACTTCCCTTGTAACATCCTTACTTCTTTCATCAAAAACTGAATCTCCATCCTCTGGAGTCTGATATGAGATAAGAAAGAATTTAGTTGTTTGATGAAAATCCTTAACATTAGGCCATTTTTTCCTGTGCTTTAGAATTTAACGGCTCTTGTTTGTTCTTCAAAACTTGAGTTAATAAAATCTTTCAGAAGTATATGGGATATTAATCGAAACCATAACCAAATCAAGCCTTTTTCTTTAACGAAGGATGTGGATTCATGTCAAAAGTCTTTGAGTTCGGAGAACAAGAAGAGAGGTGCTTTCCAGCCTTTCTGCAAAGAACAACGGCCTCCTCCATCTGTTGCTTGTGCTGCTGCTGTGTCTGCTTCTACAGTCGGTGTTGCAGCCAGCTTAACTAGCAGAGGGGATGAGAAACAAGAACAACCACAGAAGAAGTCGAGGAGATGTTGGTCGCCAGAATTACATCATCGATTCCTTCATGCTCTTCAGAAACTTGGTGGCTCCCATTGTTAGTTATCTTCACCACCGAACTCTAAAATATATTTTTTAATTTAGTTTTCCATTTCTCTAGTGCTGATCTTTTTTGGTTCTCACAGCTGCAACACCCAAACAGATCAGAGAGTTTATGAAGGTTGATGGTCTCACCAATGATGAAGTCAAAAGCCATTTACAGGTCTCTCTCTTTCTCTCTCTCTCTGTCTATATATATATATATACATATGTATATATTACCTTAAATATGATTTGGATTCATATTACAAGAACATGCATGATTCCATGAAGTTATCTTTCCAGGTTTGAGATGGTTCTTTACTTGATATAACAAGTTTTCTGGTGAATCTTTTGGAGATTTGTGATGAATATGACCGAGATTTTTCCAAATGATGACTATGGACAACCCCTCAATTTTTTTTTAAAAACAGTCAATTTTTGAGAGAAATTTCTGGATAATGTTATCTATACCTGTCTATCTGGCTGGAGTCCTGGCCTTGAAAATCTTTGGGTTTGAAATTGACCATCATACCGTGTAAGCTCTTCTTAGTAATAGAATTCCCATTGTGAAAATTGTAGTTTTATCTTTAAATTTCTCACAAGTCATCATTTGTCTTATAGAATTAAGTTGGTCAGAGGAGCAGTTAGCGAGCCCTTGAACCAAATCTTCCCAAGTAGGAGTCGAACCTACGACCATTCTGTTAGCCTACTGCTCCACGCCATGCTCAAGAGTTCCTGTCTTATATACATATTACTAAGTCTCTTACGAACCTTGCTTATCCTCTGAACCAGAAAAACCATGAAAATCGTGTGATTATTCCATGTGTTCAAATTGGTTTGGACATATAGAAAGAAGATCAAAAGAAGAACCTGTAAGAAGGTTAGAAAAACTAAATTTGGAAAGTATTAAAAGAGGTAGAGGACGACCGCAAAAGTGTTGGAAAGAAACAATAATGAATGATCTAGCTTATTGGGAGTTAACTGCTAACATGGCACACGATAGGGATCTGTGAAAACAAAGAATCCATGTAGCCGACCCCGTCTAGTATGGGAAAAGGCTTAGTTGTTGTTGTTGTTGTATTCCATGTGTTCAAATAATGCCACTAAACAGCTTGGATGTTATTATTAGGATAATAACACTATGAAAATGCTAGCTTTTCAGCAAACCATATTGAATGGAGGAAACCAGCTTGGGAGAGCTTTACCTCCAAAGTGGGCTGACCGAGCTCGAACCAAATTAGTCGGGGTCCTTGTGGGCTTCCGGAGACCAGTTGTTTACCTAGAAAACTATATTGAAGTAGATCAATCAAACAAAGCAAATAGCATTATTAAAAATTGATCAACCAAAACCAAAATGAGGCCTTCTATTATACTAGCTTAGTTCAGCAATGTGGATTCTTATAAATCACCACGTCTTTGTTTCCTTTCAACACGCTTTTTACGGATTTACTACTCACCGTTTTGTCGGCAGAAATATCGGTTACATACAAGGCGTGCTCCGAGTACATCCATTGCCATGAGCAACCCTCAGCCACCACAATTTGTTGTAGTGGGTGGCATTTGGGTTCCACAAGATTGTGCTGCAGTAGCATCTTTTTCCCAAGTATCGGAGGCTGCACCGACTACCATTTACTCGCCCTTGGCAACCACACCATCGCCATTGGTGGCTACGGCAACGTCAGTACCGGCATTGGTGTCGAAGTCCAAGGAACAACCACAGCAGCAATCTCTGGCCAGGCCATTGTCATCATCAGATAGAAAGGGTGGTGATAAAAGCAGAAGCCCGGATGAAGACAGCATTGGTGATGATGCAAGTTCCTCAGCCACTTTCTCCTAACACACTACCATCTCTCCTGCTCTGTTAACTACTTCACTTACACAGTTACACTTATTGATACACAGGGACACAATATGTTGCCAAATGGCCTCCTGTAATTTGGTTAATCAATAGATTGCTCCTAAATACGGAGAGCAATAAATCGGAAAAATCGGTTTGGGACCAGCCTATATAACCTAGGAGGGAAAGCATGCGTGTTGTTCAAAACAGATGGCACTGTCAACTTTTGACTTTATATCAATGAGCATTGAGAACTTTATTTATTGAAGCCTTCAAGCTGAAGAATGATAATGTTCACTTCCTTTAATAAGTTCTTATCTCATACTGCATCCAAGAGGCATAACAGCAGAGGGAAGCCTCATATTGTTGAACATAAATGATCTTATTTTCTTTGGAATTAAGCTTTTCCTTTTTTGTTACAAGGGGAGGCCTAAGCCTAAAACATACACCCAAACGTGCACTCTCTGGGAGTCGAACTCCTACCAGCAGCCAAGTTGAGCTAACCTCTTCGTGAGAAATTAAGTATTGTTGTGACATAAGATTGAGCACCACAACAACTAAGAATTTATATAGTTGATTTGACTTAGTGTGAGAGAAGGCTTAGTTTTTATTTTTTACAATGGAGAGGCTGA
Source organism: Brasenia schreberi (assembly GCA_036023115.1). NCBI lineage: Eukaryota > Viridiplantae > Streptophyta > Magnoliopsida > Nymphaeales > Cabombaceae > Brasenia > Brasenia schreberi. The sequence continues at coordinate 1,011,498 of JAYKKT010000080.1, forward strand.
AGCCAAAGGCTTAGTTTTTGGTCTTGGTATACTGCATCCATGTTGTATGTTATTTTATGTTTTAAGGGAGTGTGGTGCTGCTTTGGTTGATGAAGTTGTATATTTTAAGGAGTCGGTGAAGAAACTGAGCTGGGTTAGTTGGCTTATTAGCGAATATCGTTGCAGCTCAGATGTATTTTGATCAGTGCCCCAATACTTTAGGTGTGCTTTTTCAGATATGTTTTCTATCATGTTCAGATGACAACGTTTTCAGCATTCCCAGCGCTACCTCACCTGGCAGGGGGCTCGACTCACAAGATGAGGTCGTAAGTTCAACACCTGGGGCGTGTATACTTGGCTTCGGCCTCCCCGTTGTAACCAAAGGAAAAAATGATATCATTTTCAACAGGTATAGAGAAGAGTGATGAGTGGCATAGAACTGCGGTTATTCCAGACATGGAAGTCCCATCTTTTGTAAACCCATTACTACATCAGATATTGTAGGGGCCACTAGACTAAGCAAGACTGATACTACATACCAAGTGGTAGTCTTCATTAGTGTCTTCTGTTATTTTTCACATCTACTATTCACAAGCAATATTGAGGAGAAGATGAACTTGGTTGTTGTCCAGCCACTTGTTCTACCACAACCTCTCTCTCTTTTATTATTATTGCCTAAAATATTTTTTAATTAAAGCCATAAAAGTCTTAAATACATATTACAAATATGCTATTAATAAAATGAAAATACAAGAACCTTTAAAAAATAAAAAAAAATAGCAGTTGATCATGGACTTTGACCGGAGCCAAATGATCCTCTCAACACTCCTCAAGTTGGGTTAAATACACTACATACACTCAACTTGTTGATGGTCTTACGTAATATTCTTTTTGATAATGCTTCAGTCAACATATTCACCACTTAGCCACCTGACCTCACATGAATAAATTGAAATTGTTTGTTCACTATCTTCTCTCGAATAAAATGATAATCCACTTCTATATGTTTTGTTCTCACAATGCAATTTGTATGATTGTCATACTATTACAATATCCATGGATCGGTAACCGTATTCTCTTCCCAAACTTGAAGTCATAATCTTCCACAAAAAATATGAGTTAATGCTCTATATTCAACTTCTGCAATGAATTTAGCAACAACATATTGTTTCTTACTTTTTCAAGATACAATATTGTCTTCAAACAAAGTTAGGTATTGTGTAGTAGATTTTCTGTCTTCTAGTGGCCAAGTATGCATGTGTGTACCTCTAACTCTAAGTGTCCATGCTTAGCATAATTACTCTATAACCCAGAGTTTTCTTTAAGTATCTAAGAATTTGATATACAGCTTTCATATGGCATATGAATGTCGTGTGCATGTATTTACTCATAATACTCACTGCAAAAGTGATATTAGGACTAGTGATAGATAAATTAGTTTTCCCACCAATCTCTAGTATTTACCAACATCTTCATATTTTTCATCCTCATTCTAAAATAATTTTTTTTCATTTCCATTGGTACATTACATGGCTTAGAATCAGTTATCCTAATATCTTTTAAGAGGTCTAACGAATATTTCCTCTAAGTTAAAAATATACCTTTGCTTGAATAGAGAACTTCAATACCCATAAAGTAGTGGAGTCTTCTTAAGTATTTCAAGTTAAATAATGTATGGAGTTGTTTTTTAAACTTTTCAATTTCCTCAACATCATCACCTATGATTATAATATCATCAACATGTACTACAAAGATAAAAATACCTTTACGATCTTTACAAAAAATGTATGATCATTTACACTCTGAAAATAGTCATAACCCCTCACTGAATCTCTCGAGGTAGGCTTTGGGGATTGTTTCAATCCATATAAGGCTTTCTTTAATTTACACACCTTCGATATTCTCTCTTTGTTTCTCAATCCAAGGAAACTCCATATATATCTTCTCTGTTAGATTTTCCTACAAAAAGGCATTTTTCACATCTAACTGCTAGATCTCCAATTTTTGTTAGCTGTCATACTAATAATTATACTAATTAATCACAATCCCCTTTTAACAAAGGGTTGATGAGCAAACTTTTATACTTAACACAATCCAACACGAGGCAAAACAAAAGAAAAAATGTGACTTGCTAGCTATTCCTCAAGCAACATCCTTATGATTCTCAAGAACAACTTCATTCTCCAACAAATTCCTCAATCATTGACTTACCTCAATGACAATTGCCTATGCAAAGTTACAGTCCACTCCCCGCTGCATCAACCTTGATTTCACACCGTTTATGGCTCTAATACCATGCTATTTTTCATGGCTACTATACTTGATTCACACAACACCACAAAAGGCCTAACAAACACAGTTACACACACAGAGACATGCATATGTATGAAAAGATGAACTTGGATTGTCGTCTAACCCCTTATAGGGGTCTCTCTTTTTTATTATTATTGTTTAAAAAACTTTTAGGGTTAAAACCCTAAGAATCTTAAATACATATCGTACACGCATATTACAAATATATCATTAATCAAATAAAAATACGTAAACAATAACAATAACAACAAAAGTTAAAAGCTACATGGATTTTTTGTTTCCACATAGCCCTATCATGTGTCATGTTACCAGTTAACTCACAATAAACTAAATCATTCTTTATTGTTTCTTTCCAACTCTTTTGTGGTCATCCTCTACCTCTTTTAATACTTTCAAAATCTAGTTTTTCATACGTTCTTACATGTTTTTCTTTTAATCTTCTTTCTATATGTCCAAACCATCTTAAACGATATTCTCTCATTTTATCATCTATTTGTGTCACTCTTAATTTGTTTCTAATAACCTCATTATTTATATAGTCCTTTCTTTTATGACCACTCGTCCATCTCAATACCTTTATTTCTATCACAGACATCTTTTGTACATGTTGATGATTAACTGCCCAACACTCAGAACAGAACCATAAAACATGGTAGGTCTAATTGCTGCTCTATAATATTTACCTTTTAACTTTAATGGTATCTTCTTATCACAAAGAATACTTGATGCTCCTCTTCATTTTAACCAACCAACATTAATTCTATGTGTAACATCTCCATCAATTCTTTCATCACTCTAAAAAATTGATCCTAGGTATTTAAAAAATTCTTTTGGGGGGATGCAATATGTGCCAATTTTAATTTCTATGTCCTCTGAAGTAACCAAATGATCAAATTTACATTTGATATATTATGTCTTTATTCGACTAAGTCGAAAGTCTTTACCTTCTAATGTTTCTCTCCAAAGTTCAAATTTTAACTTTTTCCTTAGACTCCTCCACTAACACAATGTCATGTGCAAATAACATACACCAAGATACTTCATCTTGAATATGTTTTGTTAACTCATCAATAACCATTATAAATAAGTATGGACTTAAAGTTGATCCTTGATGTAACCTAATATTAACTTCAAAGAAGTCTGTCATTTCTTCATGAGTCCTCACACATGTTTTTGCACCATCGCACATGTCTCTTATAAGGTTTATGTATGTCAATGGGAAACCTCTTTTTTTCAAGGTTCTCCAAAGAACTTCCCTCACTACTCTATCGTAAGTTTTTTCTAGATCAATAAATATCATGTGAAGGGTTTTTTTTTTGCTCTAAAATGTTTCATAAGACGTCTCAAAAGGTCAATCGCTTCAACAGTAGATCTGTCTGGCATGAATCCAAATTTGTTTTCTATTGTACTCGATACTTGTCTTAACCTTATGTTCGATAATTCTTTTACATAATTTTATAGTATGACTCATTAACCTGATACCCCGATAATTCGCACAATTCTAAATGTCTCCCTTGTTCTTATATATGGGTATAAGTGTAGTCGCTCTCCATTCTTCGGGTATCTTTTGGTTTCTCCATATTTAATTAAATAGTCTTGTGAGCTAAGTGATTCTTGTTTCTCATAGGATTTTTCAAACTTCTATAGAAATATTGTTTGGTCCTACCGATTTACATCATTCATATGTTTAAAAGTCTCTTTGACTTCATTCTTTTGAATACATCGGTAGAAATTGTGGTTTATATTCTTTTTTGATTTGGCTAAGTCTCCTAAACTAATACTAACATCTTCATTTTCATAAAAAAGCTTATAAAAATAGTTTTTTCATCTATTTTTTATATTATCATTTGCCACTTGAATTTTCTCATCCTCGTCTTTGATGCATCTAACAAAATTAAGATCCTTAATTTTGTTATATCTACCCCTAGCTATTCTAAAAATATCTCTTTCACACTCTTTTGAGTTGAGTTTTTTATATAAATCCTTCCAAATTTTAGTTTTTGTTTCACTAACAGCCTTTTTTGCTTCTTTCTTTGCTTTCTTATAAGCCTATAATGTTTCACTAGTTTTCTTACGATAATGTAATTTTTAACATGCCTTCTTTGCCTTGATTTTATTTTGCACTACTTCACTCTACCACCAAGTTGTTTTTATGTCGGTACACCTCCCTTAGATTCACCTAACACATCTTTTGCTACTTTCCTAATATGTATAGCCATATTATTTCACATATCACAAGTTATACCAACATAATTCAAAGCATCTTCTTGAAAGACTTTTTGTTTAAATATATCTTCTTTCTCGCTTTTGAGGTTCCATCATTTAGTCCGAATAGCTCGATGCACTCTTTTCTTCTTTGTCCATTTTTTTATTTGTAAATACATAACTAAAAGTCGATGTTGGGTGGTTAAGCTTTCTCTTGAAATTATCTTGCAATCTTTACAACACACCCTATCTTTCTTTCTACAAATAAAGTAATCAATTTGTGTTTGTGATATGTCACTCTTATAAGTAATTAAATGTTCATTTAGTTTTTTAAAGATTGTATTGAATATAAAGAGATCAAATGCCATAGTAAAATTTAAAATCTCCCTACCTTCCTCATTTATATCCCCAAAACCAAGTTTTCAAGAATACCTTGATATCCTAATGCATATTTACCGACATGTCCATTTAAGTTTCCTCCTAAACAAATCATCTGCCTTTGTAGAATTCTTTGAATCTCCTTATCTAACTCTTCCCAAAAAGTCGTCTTTATATTATCTTTTAGTCCTACTTTAGGTGTGTAAGCACAAACTATATTCAAAACCTCTACTCCTAATATTGATTTCAACGTCATGATTCGATCACCGTATCATTGTATGTCTACTACACTATCCTTTAAATTTTTATTTATGATAATACCAGCTCCGTTTCGAACCTTTTCCTTACCTGAGTACCATAATTTAAAACATGTATCATCACTATCCTTTATTTTTTTCTCCAACCCACTTTGTCTCTTGTAAACATAGGATATGAATCTTTCTTCGAATTATAGTATCTACCACCTCCATTAGCTTACCGAAAAATGTAATGATATTTTAAGAATGAATACGAATCTTATTATCTTGGGCTAACTTCTTTACCCCGCATCCGTTCATATTGAAAATACAAAAACCCTCTCTATAATTTATTCACTACATTCGAGCGACAATGTAGTGAGACTAACTTCTTACACGTCGCTAAGAAGAGACGCTCCAACGCAATGCTCATAATTTATGTAATCCATGGTATAAAAATCCGACAAAGTTTTACGCTACTTGTCTGAAGCCTAACACAACCCTCCTCCGACCAGCCATACAATAAAAAGAAAAAGAAAAAAAAACTGGTCATAAACAAATGTGGACTTTGATTGGAATCAGCCGATTCGGTAACATCTACATCATGATCATTCAAACCCCCTTGAAGGAAAAGACAGAATTCTGCAACAATATGTTCTAAAAGTGAACAAAACAATTTCATCTTGCAATACCTAGGGAGAAAACCCCAAGAAATGTGGTTTTACAGGCATCCTTGTGCATGATTACATAGGCGAAGATACCATGCCCACGACACAACCAAGTAAAGCATTCGTGTCAAGCTCTTACAGTTATAACAAGCAACGCAAAGCTAGATAAGTTTACTGCTTACCCCGACAACCTAAAACAGAAGAAAAGAACGCTGTTAATAAAAATATATTTCTACAAAAGCACATGGTTCCACATTTAACAATGAAGCAACTTGTACTCAAGAATGACAAACATACATAAAACCTCTCAAACAGAACTCTCAAACAGTCTAACTAACAAAATTTTGGCTGCCGATTTTTCATAGGTTGATAGTACAAAAGTTCGAAAGAAGTATCCATGAACCTATCTTCCAATAAACCATGGTAGTACAATTGTTGACCATTCATGTCTGTACTGCTTCATGCTGAGACGGCCACCCACAACATTCTCGAACATTAGCTTGAACAATATAATCAAAATTAAAAAAATTAGCTTCTCGCCATAATACATCATTTGGCACCTTTTCTCCCGTATGGGTTCTGCTCGGTAATTCCATGTCGGTCGCGCTTATCTTTGTGCATCTTTTTTCTGAATTTGGCAGCACTACTGTCAATGTTTAGATTTATCATGGGAGGAGAATCAAAGCAAAAGGACGCAGCTACTGCCTGTTTACAAGTCAACAAGTGAGAATTAACAGAAATGTGGCAAAAGGAGTAAAAGTTTTTCTGAAAGAAAAAGTACATTTAGCAAAAAACTCATGCACGTAAGTTTCTACCTGTACATTTAGACGGTGAACGTTGAAGACTTCCTTCATGGAATGAGATGCATATGCTTTAATGTAAGAACTATAGGCTTCTTTTGCCGAGCGGAGGAGGTGATAATTGTTAGCTACAAGCTTATCCTGTTATGGATAATTGTTCATTGATGTTATCCCAAACTAAACTGCACCTTCAATAGAATATAATAAAAACTAAGATGTGAGCATTTCGGAAGTTGTTACCAGAGCAGGCTGAACATTTGCTATCTTCTTTTCATCATACTCATATTCCTTCAGAGGAATCCTTTCTTTCTGAAAACAGCAAGCACGACGAGGTTACTGTATCTGCCAAATTATCTAACACAAAGCAAAAGCGACCCACAGAACTCAAAACTGACCCTTAGGTAAGATAGAAATTGCAACTCTTCAGGCATTAGGAACAACAGTGCATGGCCGCTTCCAAATTCCCCACGGGCAGTTCGACCCACCCTATGAATGTATTCCTGAATCAAAGAAAGCAAATAAACCACAAATTCGAAGGGGATGAGAATGAACGTAAATAGAAAGAGCGAATATAAAAATGAGCTGCACCTTTGGATCATCTGGAGGATCATACTGGACGATCCAGTCCTACAGATAAGATAAAATGACAACCAAGTGAGCTTCCAGGTAGAAATAATAAAAGACATTATTAAAGCTATTATGAGAGTGCAAATACTGACCACAGAAGGAATATCAAGCCCTCTGGCAGCTACATTCGTGCACAAAAGAAAACCCTTTTGCGCTTTGCAGAAGTCAAAGAACGTCGAGGTCCTTTTTTGTTGCTTTTGCTTTCCATGAATATCAAAGCACTCGACATCGATGTACTTCAGCATTTCAGAGTAGAATTTGACTGAGTTGCACGAAGAGAAGAAAACCATGACCTTCTTGGACTTGTTTCTCATCAAGAAAGAGTACAGAAGAACAAATCTTTTATCACATGGTACCACACAATACCCTTGCTGTAGACCTTCAGCAGTAGCCTACAATGCAAACATCACGTTGATCATGCTCCTAACGACTGTATAAGCAAAGAAATTGATAAAAAGGGATAAAGAGGAAAAACAATCTAAACAGGTACCTTCACCCTCCCATCATCAACACCAATATATTTTGGAGTCGACTGAAAAGACAAACGTACGAGATCGGCAACCTGACACAATCATCGGATTACATTATTATAATTCATTATGTCAAGGAACATCAATTTTCCACGGATCCAGAAGCTACATGTTAAGTGTTACAAACCTTCGTAGTCTGAGTAGCAGAGAAAAGAACAGTTTGTCTTTTCTGCATATAGCAAACAACGATGTGTCAAGAAACACCACCAAATACAGTTCAATCCAGAATAAATGTAAGCAACGAATACATACAAAAATGATGACTCAAACTAATTAGCAGGTAGTTTGAACTTTTAATTCTTGAGGCAACCAGCATTAACTCTACACAAGAGTACAAGACTTGCATCCAGAAACGGGGGATGCATATTATCTACATCAACGTTGAAGCTCAGAACTGGAAAAGCTATGATTTTTGAAGTCCGGTCTGAAAAACTGTTTCATAAATACATTTAAAGTTGTGATTGCTTTAAGCTTCTAAATGACAAACTTCTTTTTTATCAAATCATCCAAAGAACTTGAAAGCATGTGCCCGATCCTTTTACGTTTTATCCAGTAGAAATTCCAATAGTGCACTCTTTCCAGCTTAAAGGTATCTTCAGAACTCAAATGGTTGAGATCCAGATACGTTCATTGGAACATCCAGAAACAAGTCCGAAGGGTCGAGCCGAAATTCACGCCTTATAGTTGTCCAACCTTCTAGAACTATGGGACCATCAACATTTACAAAGTTGGGTTGACATTCAAAACTATTGTAGGTCACGGTATTTCCCAGATTATTCCAACTTTTATTTGGTGCTCCATGTGGTCGAACTTAAATAATTGAAAGATATGGTACAATGTAAACTGCTAAGACGGCGGAAAGACTACCTTAGGAAGAATTGAAAGGATCTTCCTGATATCCTCTTCAAAGTTGGGGTCTAATATACGATCAGCTTCATCAATTATTAGACACTGCAACATTAATAATTTTTAGCTCACAAAAGTAAAAGACATGCAACTGCAAAGGTCTAAAGTGAAATAAGTTAGAGAAGTTATCTAGAAGAAAAATTGCAAGTTCCTTATTAGAATGCCACAGAAGCTAATAATCAGCAAAAGTAGCTCATAAAAACATATTCACTTAGCACAGATCAATGAGTGGTTACACAGCATCCTAAATCTCTTTGCAGGTGAAAAAATGAACAGGACACTTTTCATCAACCACACAGTCACTCGTACTATAACAAGCTTGGGACAAACAGTCCAACAGCATTGGACATCAGGCGTTGGTGTCTATAGCGTAACAGTATGACACTTCAGAATTAGCTATTTGATAGTTTATAAGACTTTTTCTAGCTAATATGTTATGTCCTCCGTTGAATAAGATATTTAAATGTTATACTTGGTGAAAACCTTGCAGAGATTCTAATTTGCATATTCCTATTTCTCATCATATGATGCTTTTGTTCCTTTCAGGATGCCCGACTTCTCTAGTTCAAATCATGAAAAATGGGTTGCATAATATTCTAGAAATGAGGCAATGGCCCCATTCCTTTTTTCTTACTTCAAATTTCCCCTCCTCCATGGCCACAGAGCTATCCTCCTGTCTTCTATATTATTAACTAAAGAAAAAGAGATTCAAAATTTCCTTGTTAATACAAATGTATAGCTAGCTCTGCACCAAAAAAATCTCCAGTGGTCCACATATGTTTTTCTTTTGTGTGGCAAATCAAGTCCTACAAAATTTATTCATACCATTTCCTTGCTCAAACATATATTTTGGATCATATAGTCCTGCATAACAAGATTTTCGATGGTCACTTTTCCTTTGTGTGATGAACCTAATCACAAATACATTTTCATGTCATCATTGACACATCAAGGTGGGTGTAACCCCCACCCCCCGCACTGTCGACCTCAACCGGTAAAACCAATTTCCAAAAAATCAGCTTTACCTGCATTTCTGTTTTGTATATGTTTTTTTCATCATTTAGTATTTTAAATTGTAATTGTCTGAGACTTCACTTAGCGTCCCATTTTACCTGTGTCGTTATTACATCATGACCGATTGTGTGTGTGTGCACATGGGTGTTCAAGACACAACATGTATAACACTTCGTACCCACAACCAACAGTGGTAGCTGTAGCAGCTGCTCAAGAAACAAAACCTTGAATAGCAAGTAAACCCCTAAAGCACAAATAATAATCAAGTGAATGATTCAAGAAAATAGAACACAGGCAGTCGCATAAAATCAAATATGCATCATGATCATGCAGAACTCACCTTCAAATTTTTGTATAGGAAACCCTTAGTGTTCTCCAGATGATCACGAAGTCTACCAGGAGTGGCTACCAAAATATTTACCCCTTTTACAAGGCGCTCTTTTTCTCCCCTCAATGCAGTACCCCCATAAATTACACCAAAAGTCTGCTTGTGGTGTGATAAAAGCTCTTGTGCAACAGTATGTGTCTGTTACCATCAGAACAAGGGAGACTAAGTAATGATTATTTGTCTCCGCACAATAGCTAGAGATTTAAAGTAGAATTTGCAAACAAATCTTTTTCCTGCAACCATAAGAAGGAAGGAGTACAATATCGAAGAGAGAAATGATATGCCTTCTATCCATGAGACCCAGGCAACCGACAGAATATGAAATATCAGACTCGCAGTGTAACAAAGTTACATGCGTAGAACCTAACATTTAAACAAAGGAACAGAATCAAGGGCTCATTTATCTAGTTAGCTTGCAAAAAACAGTTGACACTTGAAGTTATTAAGAATGATGCAAGACAAATCATCTTTAAAAGGACAATGACATGTTGTAGTCATTGTAAGTTTTTGTACAATAGACAGTAGCGCAAACAATCCATAGGAAAGTGAGGATGTTCTGTGGTTTAATACAATACTTAAAACTTATCAGCACAAGGAGTATTTCCTGCATCAGACGTCTGATTTCTCAATACCAAAATGAGAAAATAAGCATGTGAGATACATGGATCAAGGCACACCCGCAGATTTTGGTTGGAAATGGACCTTGGCTGCAAGGATCCCCTTATCTGATATATCTACCAAGCAAGTAGTGTTGGCCTGTCTGGGGTGTCTAAGTCTTACCTAATTTATGATCACGGTTATTCGGATCAGAAAACAGTATCTTGGGTATTATTGCACATTCGTCAAACTCCTCTGGAAAGCTGGGATCACTAGCATCTATGAAAAGAACGAAGCTGATCCCAAAATCATGGAAAATGACATAATAAGTTCCAGCAAATGTGCTCGTGAAAACTGAAACAAGTCTGAGGCATTCTGACATACTTGTTACCCCTTCAACAATGAAGAAGAGAAAACTGTGGGTCAAGGTTGGCCTTATGAGAAAACCATAATAAAGACAAATATAACATCCAAGAATCGGGGAAATGGTTTCTCCATATCCATCTTCCCATATATGTAGAGAACCGTGGAAATGCCACTTATTCTACATTTCACGAATAGGACAGCTTTCTGCTGCAAGCAACCTCAACGTGACATACAGGTTTAGATGAAGAGCAATAAAACCTGCACAATAGACTTCAAAAACACCATGTAATATCATCCTGGCCCAGACGCTGACCACGCAAAACACAAGCACCATAAACCATCCAATCAAGAATGACAAGAAAAGAAGTATTACAAAACTTATGGTACGGAGCCAAATAAAATAGTTGCCAAGATATGAAGCAGATTACACAGTACATGCAAACAGAGTACCTGTATTGCAAGTTCTCTTGTAGGGCAGATGATAATAACCCCAGTCCCATTCCGAGGTGTAAAATGGATGTGATACAACAATTCAACAGCTGGGATCAGAAACGCGAGGGTCTTCCCAGAACCAGTTCTTGCAGCACCAACTACATCAGAACCTTTGAGTAGCTCTGGAATTGCTCTTGTTTGTATCTGTCAAACACATTCAGACAACCGGGAAATTAGAAGATAATGAATAAAGTAACTGATACATTTTCTCTCAATAGTAATAAAACAACCATATATAGATTCTGATCTCCTAAAGTTCGTCATCCTTCAAGCACCATTATGTACAATATTTTACGTACATACATATACGGACACATGTATGCAAACACATACAAATCACAGGCTACAAGTATGTAGTTTCATCCATTTAAGTGGAAACAGCGAGCACAACAATTCAAAAGTGCATACCCAGTTTATAGGACTTGGATTCTCACCATTTCTTACCACTTGTGAGAAGTGAAACGTCACTTAAACACTTTTTTAGACTCATGACCATGCTTGAATCGACCTTCATCATAAGAATAGTGGCTAAAGTAAAACTAAGATAACTTTTATATTGTGGTTCCAACTCAAATGTGGAACCCAATGTGCCCTACCATGTTGGTATGATGGGCAAATTTCGATCAATATACATGTAACGTTCACAATCAAAAGAACATCAACAAACATATCAATAAAACACAATAGAACAGCCAGATCACTGTACCAATCCAGAAGAACCAGAACAGCAAAATCAATGAAACAAGGGACACACACCACCAGGATAATCTCAAACTAAACTTATACATGTGGCTACACAAAGATGAATATCTTCCTTGAATAGATTACATGTATATGCCAACAAACAGAAAGGCATACCTCAGTCATATTGGTGAACCCCATTCCAGTAATTGCCCTCATAGTTATCTCCGACAGCTCGAGCGCCTCAAACGTAACTGCACTCATGATTCCCGAAGAACCCTTCGTCTTCTGCTTCTTCACGTCGCCATCACTCGCTTCCTCCTCTCCCTTGCCACCCGAATGCTTCCGTTTCTTCTTTCCGTCGCCCTCTTCCTCATCGCTTTCTTCTTCTACCTCTTCTTCTACTTCTTTCTCTTCTTCACCCTCCTTATCTTTCTCCATTGCATCTACTTTCTCCATTGCATCCACAGAGTCGTTCAGTAGCAGTGGCAGGCAGTGACAGTTCTAGAAATTTTAGAGTGGGGGTGGGGGGGGAGAGGAATATAAGTTACCAATTACCATGAGTTCATTACAGTATAGTTATTTTTATGTACAATGAACTTTTTTATGTAAAAACAATATTTGAACACAAATATAGCTACTAATAATTCTTAAATTGATAACCAAACCACCGAAATATTTAACAATATCACTAAGGTTCTATAAATGCCACAAAGATGAAATGCCACCAATAATAGAAGTATGTGTTACATAACTGCTCATATAATACAAATATCATATCAAATAATTATTGAAAATGATCACTTGTTAACTAACAATCACAGTGTCAAACACTTGTTAATATAACACATTTAAGCTACTAAGTAATTAAATACACATGCTTGCTAAACTTGCAACAAAACACAATTGTGAAAGTTTCTTAAAATCTTTGGTGGCCTTTTTAAGAGCACTTTATACAAAGTAACATCCCTTTACAAGATTACAATATTTAAAAAAAAAGTGTATACCTAACTCTTGTAACTAAACTCAATAGTGAAAAGCAACTCACATACTTGAGAATGCTTACAAATGTTATCAATAGCGGTTAGCATGCTCTTAGCGGTTGACCCTAATATAGCGGAAGCATGAATATAGCGAATTTAGTGGTACACTATTAATGGACTATGCTATCAATAGTGGTTAGCAGGCTGTTTAGCAGTTGACCCTAATATAGCGGTAGCAGGAATATGGCAGAGATATAGCTGATTTAGTAGTAGACTTTCATTTACGATTAAAAAATAATATATTTACATATATAATCAGTTCTGTAGTTTCTAAAAAATATCAACGAACACATAACCACCAAATTCATAAATATGAATCAAATTAAATAAATAAATTCTAAGAAGACAAACAATATGTTTCCATTCAAATCAATGAAAACATGCATAACATAGGACAGCAGAAGGCAGGCCTCTTAAACAAAAACATAAATGTAACCGATGTTAATTATATTTGTTGTTTCCATTCAAATCAATGAAAAAGATATACGACAGTAGAAGGCGGGCCTCTTAAACATGAACATAGCAATGATTACCCTGTAGGAAAAGAACATGCATAAAATTCAGAAACGATTAGGGAAGGATTGAGAAACAATGAGAGCCAAAGGGCTCGCCCTTGTATTTAAACAAAGGAGCCTAAGTTGATAGCCACTAAAGAGCATCTAAAAGAAACCTGCATAAAATTCAGAATCGATTAGGGAAGGATTGAGAAACAATGAGAGCCAAAGGGCCTGCCTTTGTATTTGAACAAAGGAGCCTAAGTTGATAGCCACTAGATAGCATCTAAAAGAAACCTGGGATGACCATTGTACTTTGCCACACAGAGTACATTTTGATGGTCCATCCTGGATGACGCATGATGCGTGGGATACTTCACTGACTTATATTGATGAAACTTTAATTTTTTCTAAACAAAATTGTTACTTCTCACTAAAAGACCAGTTTTCATGAACGAAAAACATCGGATGTTAAGTATTCAAATAACATCAGAGGAGGAGGGGGAGAGCTACCAGCTGCACAGGAGAAAGATACCAGCCGCAGGAGAGAAAGACCGGTAGCGGTGGTGGACTTGTCCGTCGCCGGTAGAAGGCACGAGAGGGAGCGGGGAATGAAAGGCGAGAGAGAGGAGGGGAATCGACCTAATAGGTTTGACAATTGGGTCGAGTCGATCCATACCCATTGGATCGGCCCGACCTATACGCTATCAGTATTATAACGCTCTTAACGGCGATAATATCGTCACTGATCCGCTATATTCACACTGTTCTATTATAACGGTCACGGGACCACTAACTCGATATAGTGCTCTATGACGCGTTATTGATAACATAAATAATGGATTCTCTAATTAATTTTTAAAGAATATCAAGAAATTAAATAATGGATTCTCTAATTAATTTTTAAAGAATATCAAGAAATTAAATAATGGATTCTTTACAATCTCTTCCTTGCTTTCATCTCAATCATTTTCCTTCACCATGGTCCATTCCATCTCAATGAGCAAAGTTCACCGGCTAAGGGGGCATTAAGGTTGCCGGCCACGGCCTGCACGGGGCCTCTCATGTTGATTTTCAGTGTAAGATCGCGGCCAATGCTGTCCCGCAGGGTTCACATAAACAAACAGGTCCTAAAGAACAAGCAAGATATAAGATATGTTGCATTCCTGTCTGGTTGGTTCTAGGCTCAACCTTGAAGCAAACCAAAATAATCCATTCTCCGTTTCTGGAGAATCGGACCTCATCATTATAAGTTAAAATAAAAACCAAATGAAACCACACCATCAATTCTGTTTTATTAAGTTCTAATCCGTGGTTCTTCTTCTATGAAAATCTAAATGCTTTCTCTTAATGTTATAATAGTTAATGCTGTCAAGTACAGAAGATACACGAGAAAGAAGAATTTCAATTTTATAGCAATCTAATATTAATATATTTTCACAGGCTACCTTAGTATGAAGAATAGTTACAATCAACTACAGAGCGAAACTAAGAGTTCATAAATAGGTTACAATCAACCAATATATATACACATACGCATATATAAAAACATATATATACATACATACACACACATTATATATAGAGAGAGGCATGAGTGAGCATGATCACTTTGTAGCCACACACACACACACACACACACACATATATATATATATATATATATATATATATATATGCATATATAGTGATCCCACTCCTACTCATTGATGCCTATATATTATTTTTGAATGACATGAGTGTAATAACAATATTTTTTATACTTTTTTTTAAAAACCTTAAAATATTTTAAATTATATTCATATCACTGAAAAGTAGTGAATGAGCATTATCTAGTTTTTTCAAATATATATATATATATATATATATAGATATAGAGAGAGAGAAAGAGAGAGTGAGGAGGGGATTAGTCCATATGCACACTTATCCGTGCTCTAATCCATTTAAGGATCTCAATCTTTGAGATTCAAATTTTAATACTTTTTTTTAAGTACATTTATTGCACATGATATTTTTGGCTTTTTAAATTTGAATGTCAATGTACGATTGAAATCCTTAACTATTATTAAGCATCTAACAATGTGCATGTACTAATTTCTCATATATATTATATGTATTATATATATTGGTGCACTTTGCTATTCCGTACTGTATCTAAATCAGAGGCAAGTACACAATGTACAGCCATAGTTTGGTGTATTGTGATCTTAAAGACATTGCAGCGTGCGTCGTTTTTGCAGCAAAGGCATTGATTTCTCCCTCCCCCATTTAATTATGCTCTCCCAGACGCCATTTTCTGAATTTGCAGCTGGCAAAGTGAATACAAACACTTAGATTAACACTTAACTCATAATTATTTATAGTTCGCGTGACACTGTCTCCTTACATGCACTAAAGTACCAATATTTTAACTTGGATCAAGAATTTAACCAGCCATACATTTGCAAGTGAGGTATAACAGTGCTGAAAAATCACTTGAATATAATCACCGTATGTAAAAAGTACCATACATACATACATATATATATATATATATATATATATATATATATATATATATATATATATATATATATATATATATATATATGTGTGTGTGTGTGTGTGTGTATACATACAAACACACGCACAGGAACACATACATATATACATACATATATATATACCTCAAACAGTGAATGGGTTTTGTTTGATTAGTTTGGATCGGCTTTATTGGTTCTTTGAACACCCTAAGAACTGCGTCTCAAGTTCTTAAGCAATAATATCCACAGTATGATAAGGATATTTTTTCAACTGTGTAAACAATCTCAAAACTACACTAGGAAGATACATTACATTACATTCCCAAATCATATAATATAATTGCTATTGGTGATGCTGTGCTGAACCAAATTGGAATCATCGGAAAGATGCCATTATATATCATACAATACGAAATGGTACATACAACACTTATGACACAAGTGTGAAGCTAGATACCCACAGCAAAGATCCACACGGCACTCATCACTTAAGCACGCACTGTGACTGAGCAAAGTGAATGAAGATTGCCGGGTCTGGCCCAGGCCTCCGATGAATACCTCCGAAAAAGCTAGCCCCCGGCAACACATTGACTTGATTTATTGTGCACAGTACATCAATATTCTACCAACTTGAACTTATCATGACCACCATCAATGCGCACCACCATCATACATCAACATCATCATGGTTATGATCAGCACCATCATGAAACACGCCCACGAGGTGCAGAGATGGGCAGAACGTGGTAAGGGCAATTGCTTGTCGCCTGGCCGGGGACTCAAGGAGACAAACTCTCAACAAGTCATGAAGGGAGTCAGCATATAAAAATCAAGTTGCAGGGTGGTTCTCCACTTCTTACAGAGCAGACTGATAAAACCACAGATTGGTTTTCCAATCATGGAGTTCAGAGGCAGAAAAACGAGCATTTTGATTAGAGAGTTTTAAAATTTCGTTGGATGTTACCTTATTACTTGGCACCGTGAACTTATTAAAAGGCGATATAAAGCCTACATCATCATCATTCTTGCAATTTTCTCAGTTACAGAGAAAAATGCAATGTTCAAAATCGATCATGCTACCTTTTGTTTTTGATACAATGGGGGAAGCCGAAGCCAGATGTGCTCCCCAGGCATTGAGCTCGTGACTTTAAATCAACCCCCTAGCCAGGTGAGCTATTGCTCGTTGTGAGATCATTCTTTCTTATTTACTCGGCAATCAGCAATTTGGAAAGAAACGGAACTGTGATACGGGAAACTTGGGTAGAAACCATTGATGTTTTAGTAGGTAAAATTAGCGATTCAGACAGTGAAAGGTTCATCCTGCGCCAGAGAAGACGGATTATTACGAGCCATACTTGGCATTCCAGTATGATTGCAGAAGAGAATTGTCTGAAGTTGCAGACAATAACTAATAATGGCATATTTATAGGTAAGATTCTTGCACGAGCACCCGAGTCAGAACATTCAATAAGTGATCCATATCAACGAAATATCATCTTCCATAAAATGAATTTAAGAATGGAACCGAATATGCAGTATTTAGAAGGGTATTTGTTATTGGGGAACAACCAATATACTTCTAATGAAGATTCAGGAACAACCAATACAGAAATAAAGCATTGGACGTGTACTTGTTGGCCTTCCACACCTTTCTTGATCTTAGCAATAAGCGTGTAGTTGTAGGTTGGGAGAATATTTTATGAGGTAGTGAGAAAAACAACTAGATGCATCAAAAGAATAAATTGGGAGTCGTTTACCGTGCTTAGCTTAAAGAACAAGAGTTTGTAGCCTTCGAGTAGGCAAACTGATTCTTTTTGAAAACTTTATAATATATATAATTATTCTTCCATCACACCCGTGCGTCACAAGAAGCCATTCCTTACCTTAAACGACAAGTGTTGTAGTCTTGGGAGTGGACAAAGTGAGTTTTTTAAACTTATAAACGTGTATGTATATATATAAGTGTCGGTATATATACACTCATTGTTCTATCACACCCGTGGGCCACAAGACGCCACCATGCTCTCGATGTGCTTGGACAGATCTCCCCTCACCTGTATAGAAAAGCATACAGCACTATGCTTTTAAATTATTTGCTCATCACCAAAAGGAAAAGGATGGTGCCACAATTTTGAATATATGCAAGGCAACTATTCGGATCTTGACATCTAGCAATCATGGCCTTCACCTTCTATATCGCAGATGAAGAAAACAAATAACTTCTTAAAAATATAAAGAAATTAGGAAATGTCTAATATTCTCAAGTTGGTATCTAGCTGCCCCCATTTGTCGCAACTTGGCAAGAAGACTTGATATTCTTTAGATTAATAACTAAAGAATATATATATATTCAAGTTGGTATCAATGATCTCCCTTCACTTGTTTGGGCATGATTCAACTTTTTATATATAAATATACACATAGAGAACCGTATGTATGCTAGCAAAGCAAATTCAGTCAAAATTTGAATTCAAAAATAAAAAGTATATGTATATTTTTTACATATATACTTTATTCCTTTAATACATCTTTCACTTTTTGAATTCAAATTTCAATCACCGTTCAACTCAAGATAAATGATTGAGATTTGTTTAAATTTACTAGGTGTTAACATGCACTATGTTATATATATATATATATATATATATGAAAGAAACATTCATGGCCGGTAAGAAACGAGAATTTGGAACCACTTGGTCAAGTTGAAGTGAGACTCAGCGACATTGCTGACTAGCGCTCAGCATCTAAACTAGGGTCAAGCCATTGGCCTACAAATGACGAACGGGGAATTAGATGAATAGTATCATCTCCTTGCTGAAGCCCTGAGTTAACATCCGGTTCCAGGTTCATTTCTCCTGATCTAGTATGTGCTACGCATACTTAGCTCACACATTATTTAGTCAAACTCACGCGAGGGTCAACGTTCTCGATCAGGTTGACGTCTAGCCCACATTGACCCACAAATGATGAAGGTGGACAATTATGGAGCAAAAATCTTATTAACATACACAAATTAAGCTCACCGACTTGGATTAATCTGATGATACCAAAGTGTTTGATTAAACTAATCATATTTCATTATATTTTAATTCGAATTTAAGTTGTTGGATGTGGATCAAAGTTTCTTGAACTTTTAAATTGTACAATAGAATAATGTTTTGTCCATACGTGCAAGTTGGCGACCATACGTGTAGTTTGTCTCTCAAAATGGGGGGCAACACACACGCGCGCTATCCCTTGCAGTTGGCTCTTTATGAGACCAGGCAGTACCTGCAATTATACTCCTTTCTGTCTATATAACTCAGCCTTCCCTCTTCCTTCTCCAGAGCCATTCATCTCGCTGCATAGTTCCTTCGATTCCACGGCCAAACGCCTTTAGTTTCATAAGAGAGTGGTCAGCCATGAAGATGGGAGCAGAAAGTCCTTCAAAGAGAAGATGGTCTAGCAGAGGAGTAGGAGGTGCACTCAGGGAGCAAAGAGCAAGGCTCTACATTATCCGGCGATGCGTCGTCATGCTCCTTTGTTGGCATGACTAACTGCGGTTGACGGATCTCCCGATCACACCGTACCAATTTTGTAGCATATGCTATTGCACCATTGGCGTGGATGATTTGCCTCGAGGGTGTCTGCCTGCAAGTTTTTGCTGATCTTGGAGAACCTCAAGCTGGTTTTTTGCCAAAAGAATCAGGCCTTGAGAATCTAAAGGAGATCAGTGGTTGTTCTTGTATTGGCTTAGATTAGTTGACTGACTTGTATGCGAGTGTACATATGGATAATTTTGTTCAAACATATAGAAGAGTTGAGGATCAAAGCTTCCGAGTTGTCACCATGCACATCTCTTTTCTTCTCAGTTCTTGAAGTGATTAATCTCAGTTTGTTAAGATGCCATAACTTTATCTTTAGATCAAGTTCATGAGAACCGAAAAATTAAGTGAAATCCGGTTCGAATTGTAGAGTTCATTAACTTTTTCATGCTTTACACAATCTGAGAACAAGTTGAAAAGTTTAAGCTCTGGAACTTGTTCCGGTTCTGTGGGATCGCCTAAGTTCATGAACATGGGTGGAATTTTGACAGGCCAGTCGTCATCTAAAATGAGATTAATCCAAGATCGGGAACTCAGAAGTTCTGGTGACTGCCAGCAGTTTTACAGTAGAAAAGACCCGAATCGCTGCAGAAACTGCTAAAGTTGATGCTTATCCACTTCATTTATTTGGGCTGGCCCAAGGCCGAGGGTCCTAACCCCAGAGTTTTACTCAGAGTTATCCCAACGCCTCTTCCTTTCGAGAGGTGATTTCTCTGTTAAATAAAAAAGTCTTTCATAGTGATTGTTTTGTCCCCATTTAGTGATCAGTGGACACACTCTTACTGAAAAGTTTTGATTCTGATCAGATGACACTGACAGATGTAAAAAATGACAGAACTTGAAGGATGTTTAGGATCTAAGCTACCATACTGGCCTCCATGGTTGGCTGGTTGATCATATGAACCATGAACCAGATCACATCACATCCAACTTATCTAGATCTAGCCCTGGATTCTTACCGACTCGAATATGAGAATCAACCAAGAGTTCTTCAACCTGATCCCAGCTCTGATATCAGAAACCTTAGAAATAAATTTGAGCATCGTTCAAGACATAGATTGATAAACCTCTAAGAAGGTGCGTAAACTAGATAATGAGAATTTCATAAGCAAAAAATAAAGATCACGGAAAATGTTAAAGAACTCTTTCTTGTTTAGAGTGCAAAAACTTATATTAGAGATAAAATAAAGACCAACGGCGATTGAGAATCTGTATTGACAAACCCCAGTTAGTGCAGGATAAGGCTTGGTTTTGGATTTGGTTTGTTAGGTTGGAAAAATGCAACTTAGTTATTTCATTGGATCGGAATATCCCCAATATGGATCTTTTTGGATTCTATAGGAATCAACATTTGGATCCAAGTAAGTTTCCCTAGATTTGACCAAGTGGTATAGAACCAACAAAAGGGTTGTTGACCTTCTCCAAAGTGTTTATTGAAATTGGCACTCTTCAAGCACATAGTTGCAACTTGCACAGAATGCACTTCTTGCTCCACAGGCCCATTAACAAAAGGAAACATTAACAGCACACACAAGCACCACTGATAAAGCCAGATCATAACCTTGATCAAATCCCCACCGTCCATCCATGAGACGGTCAAGTCAAATCAGCACCCAGGTCCCTTGCACTTGCGCATTGACTAGGGTGCCCGAGTCATAAGTTGCAGGTCATGGGTTCAATACCTGGGGTGTGCATACATGGCTCTGGCCACCCCATTGCCTTCTCTGTCACACTTTGAGCCCTTGATCTCTCTCACCAACGGCTGGGATCTTCTCCTACCCATTGATGGCAATGAAGCAAGAAGGTCCAAACCGCCAACCTGAGACTTAGGCCAAATGGACCCTGTCACCCTGCCCTAATGATGCGTGTCGTTTCAAACAAGACTCGTGTGGACCTCGAGTCAGCTATGCAGGTTGGCCAAGGGTGGTAGGGTGGGTGGGACACACAGCGTCCTAAAGGATGTGGTTGGAGCAGGTGAAGCCCAACTATTAGCAGCAGGGATTGAAGGTGACCCAACGTGGGGTATGTCCCTTTCAATGATGCAGCCTTTGTGCTCGCCAACGCGCTTCAATTGCCCAATCGAGTGTCGGGAGAGTGCGATTCTAAAGACAATTATTTTAGCGGGTGCTCCCCAGATGTGTTTCTTCTTCTTTTCTTTTTCTTTTTTGAAAAAAATTGCAAATTTGAAAAAAATCAGCCACAATTATTCATCATGAATTATCAAATTGCGAACTGCATCAATCAATCGGTGAAATTCCAAATGCAACATCAAACATTTGCATATTGTTAAAAGGAAACCTGATCTTAGATGTTTATGTAAAACCTACCTTTGATCCTAAACAATATGTTGGCTTAGTTGATTAAGTTTATAGATTTACGTTGAGGGCACTTTTTTATGTTAGACTTTGTTCGATAAGTTTACTCATTTATCTCTTAAATCGAGATTTCTTTGTCAAGAGTACGAGTGGAAAAGCTTAATGAAGGCTAAAATGGTAGCATTTGTTAGCATAAACTGAAGGAACACTAATTTCAGTTCATATATATTTTTTTGGTACGACAGGGAAGACGAAGTCAGAAATGATGTGGTATCAAACTCATGACCTTCAACTTGTGAATTGATCCCTAGGCAGGTGAGTTATTGGTGTGTGTGCTTCCTATGGTTATCAGTGATTAATCCATAGACATGGCTAATTAACCAACAGAACCATGAGGTTAGATGTATTTATTGTTAATGGACCACTGGTTATACCTGGCCGGTTCCGCGTAATGGGATCACTGGTTCAGAAAAGCTGGTTCCAGTTCCAAGAAAACCTAGAGTCAGAACAGAACCAGATAACTTTTGGGCCCGGTTTCGGGTTTGTTTTCAGTTTGGTTCCGGTTTTATGTTGTGGATTGGGTAGGGGTAGGGTAGTAGGTAGTTTAGGTTTATGGTTTGGATAGTGGAAAGTAGTGGGGTTCGGGTTGTGTTGTGGAGGAGTGTTAATTAATAAAGGGTGGGGTTATTACATTGGTTTGGGTTCCAGTTCTAATTCAGTTTCCCTATAGGTGGAACCGGATGGCGGCCCCAATTCCAGTTTGGTTTCCACGGTTTTGGTTCTCGTCGGTTCCGTAACTCTTCTAGTCCGGTTCAACATGCCGGGCCTGGTTCAAACCGGCCACCTCTAGATGAAGAGCACCTTAGATGTGTTGTTAACATTAATGGAAGTTAAATGATTTTGGTACTTTTCATTGGTGTTGGAAATTAAATGAAGATTAAGGCAAGAGGTTGGTGGATAGTGGCTCATACAAGCATACAAAATGTATGTAGATCTTTTATAAATGTGATTAGCCCTTCTTATTGGTTTTCGTTGATAACATCCATCATTATATACTGTTATAAAGCTACTAACTCATGATTAGTAAGTATCAAATTGATGTTAGTGCGTATCATTAAATTAATTAGAAGCATCATTGATGATTATGAGAAGGTAGAATTAACCAGCATTGGATTGCCCACAATGGACCCAGATTCGATTTCCAGACAGCCCATGTTCAAGAACTGTTTATAAGAAAAGCTTTATTTGCCTTTTTGATACTTGCATTATCTGGAAACCACCTCACTCAGACCCAGAACTGGATTGGATCTTAGTAGTGCACTGTGGATCCATCTTTTGCATTGCTAGACCCATTGACATGAATATTTACCATGCATTTTGAACTATTTTATCCTTTATTAAATGAGTTTCTGTCATGAGGTATGGCCCGTATGGGTCCACTGTTGCAGTATAAAGCAAAGACTTCACTCATTCTTTAATTTGATTCATTGTTGCCCGATGCAAAATGGATCTGGGTCTGAGCCAGGAACAAGCCACGATGAGCCCAGACAAGTAAATGGCCATAAACTTTGGTGTGTACGGGTCAGCCAGTTTTCTTGCCTATTGACAAACAACTCATTCCCGCTGGCAAATAGCATTTACAAGGTTATTTTTGCCCATGCATTTCCTCCTTTTTTTTTTTGTTACAAAGAGAGATCAAACGTGTGCACCTTTCAGGAGTCGAACTCCGGTGTCCGAGTACCATGTCGTTGAGTTAGACATGTCTGATTCCGAGTAAACCGAAATCAATGGTTTCAAACTGTCAGTTCCAGGTATAGCGATTTCGTGTTGGTGTCCAAATGGAACAAATCAAGCATGAGCGTTTTGGGTTGTATTCATATCAAGTTTTGTTATCAGGTCCGAATTACTAGCGATTTCGTGTTTCCTCTTCCACCTCATGCTATATCATTTCGTGTTCATTGATTACGGGTCAATCCGGTGATTTTTTTTTTATTATCACAGTCGATGCACACCAACTTCGACGTCTTACGCATAGTGTTCAACTCCAGTCTCTGTTTACATCGGTCCCCAGCCGGTTGTCTGTCTCTAGATCTTTTTTAAACAGACATAAACCTGTCAAATTGGGACCCAAATCCGACACGATTTTTTTTCAGTCTTTGAACTCGACCCAACTGGGGTCAGGTTCACATCTGGTTCGGTCCAATTTGCCCGGTTTAGGTTCAAACCTCTGGCCCTGTTCTCAAAGGTATACACACACACACACACACACACACACACACACATATATATATATATATATATATATATATATATATATATATATATATATATATATATATATATATAGAGAGAGAGAGAGAGAGAGAGAGAGAGAGAGAGAGAGACTTCTAGAAAAGGGAAACCTGGAGCCATTATCAAGTACTGGACCACGAGTTTTTGGTTGGAGTCCAGGTTTTACACGCAAGGCGCTGTAGGGTCTGACCCCATGAAAACAAGGGGTACTGTTTTTGGACGTTTTGATGATGGTCTTGATTCTGTCTCATTGACAAAAGCTGTATCACAAACGCGGCTGGTGTGGATGGGAACAATATGAGCCCTTGATGTTGACCAAACACAACCATTAAGTACACATGTTTAATAAAGAATATATATACATACATATACTTATACATATAAGTATATATATTGTGTATATACATAAATACACACACACACACACACACACACACACATATATATATATATATATATATATATATTGAGAATATAAATAGAAAATAATAAATACATATTTCATTCTAAATCAGAGATGGCTTCTGAGCAAGGCCAGTAAGCCAACCATCTCTCACCTGATCAGCCATGATCTGTACTTCTCTCATGCTTGATTGAAGATTGTTTAGAACAATGTCAAGGAGATGGAATATTGATCGAATAATACTTTAGTAGTAAACATAACGTTTGAAAACTGAGTTTTATTTCAGTTTCATGAGAAATATATATATATATATATATATATATATATATATATATATATATATATACACACACATATGTGTGTGTGTGCGTGCATGTGTCTATATCTATTTCAATGCACAGCAATCGGGACCATCTCTGTAAAAGTCATTGGATGGTTGACCCATCCCCACGTGCTTATAAGATGGCAATCTCTGATATTATATCAAACATGAAACATATATATGCTTTTGATCAAGTCAGATTTAGCAAGGAAAACTTTTGAAAAATGAGCTGTGAAAAAGGAATAATACAATCAAAACATATTGTGATTTAGATAAAAGAAATATATTATGACGCACACAGAGCGTTGGAAGGTGGAGGACGAATGCCCTTTAGAAGAGAGAAAGAGAGTTCAAAGAGAAGTAAACATGAGTAAAGCAGAGCAGGGATGGCAATTTGCCTGATCAGTGAAGCCCTCACCCAACTCGAACAGAATGGGGTGGGTCGGGCTTGTGTCGTCACATTCGGTCTGGGTCACAATCAGGATGACTTGGATCCAACCTGACTTACAGTTCCAATCCATTTTCAAGACCCAAATTAACCCATGTTGGGCTTGGTTCATGTTCAGGTCGACCATGCTACAATCCAAATATAAGAAAGTATTATATACAATGTATATGAACTAAGTATATATAATGATATATATATTGTAAAGTACATATACTTATGAATATAAATGATTACAATATACATTTCGTGTCAGACCTAGGTACACCAATGCTAACATGACTTTTGTCAGGTCAGTTTTGAAAGAACCAGATCGTCGTCTTCACGGTGCCTAACTCTGAAACAAACACGAATTTGTGTGTTGGCTTGAGTTAGGCAGTCCAGTCGGGTTGAAAACTGTCACTCCTATAATGGGCACGTAATACCTGGTTATCCGGGTTCAAGTTTGAGTGCGGGGTGTATCCAAATTGCTTGATCGGGTATGGTCAGGCACGGAGTAACAAGTAGCCAACTCGATATATATATATATATATATATATATATATATATATATGGAGAGAGACTTTTTCATGCCATACTCTTAGACAATATGTATTGTTTGTGCGAGATGATACATGTCAATATTGGTATGAGGTTCAAGATCATTTAATGCACATGAAATATAACTTCATATGGGTACTTTGATCACTATTGTTCATTTGATCTTACCAACAACGATAATGATGAAGTAATGTTTAATCTTGAACCTCGTATTGATGGTGATAGACAATTCTATTTCGATTAAGAATCTATATCGTCTCATGGAGTGTAGTATGAAAAGGTGTCTAGCATCTCTCATTATATATATATATATATATATATATATAATTTGATGCAATGCAGTGTATTTCATGTAAAGATTAATGTGATAAACTGTTTCCAGCGGCTTTGTGGTGGATATGGAGGTGGTTAGAATAATATTTTGTTTGACGAAATTAAATGGTCAGCTGCTGTGGCGTTCAATAGAATTATGCATGAAGCCATTCATCATTTCTAATTGCATCCCATTGTCTCTCCTTCGTTTTGATCTCAGAAATTGGATATTCTGATTAGTTGTTGATGGTGGTGATGGGAAATTGGGTGGATGAGATTAGTGTTTGTTGGTGAAGATTAGAAGGGCGCAGAGACAAGCTACCAATGTTGTAAAATAGCCATCTTGTTGGTGTTTCTGTTATTGTCACCCATCTTCATCTTCTCTCCATCTAAAAAATGAGATGGTTCAGGTTACTGGTTATCGGCGTTATCCGAATCCGGATGGAGGAGATTAATGGTTGTTGTTGGTGATTAGAAGGCCATAAGTGATCTACTGATGCCGTAAAAATGCTTTTTTTTTTTGTATTCATTGTTGGAGATTGACGTTATTGCGGAGCTTGGATTGCGCCTGCAGACTGGCCAAGCGAGCACAGTTGGACGCGTCCAACTGCAGTTGTTTGGCTAGCTTACCAGGGTTCCCCAAGAGCCGGAGCTACCGCAGATCGTAAAAGCTCCAGCTTTCATTACGTAAACGCCATTTTCTGTTTCTTCGTCTTCATCTTGGAGACTCCATAGTTCAGATTTGTGCTTGGTGGTGGTGGTCAGAAATTGGATAGAAAGATTACTGATTGTTGTTGGTGATCAGGGCGCATGAGCCAAGTTACTAATGTTGTAAGAATGGCATCTTGGTGGTTGTAGCTCGTGATAGGAAATCTGATGGATGAGATTGGTGGTTGTTAGTGGTGACCACAAGGCCGAGCCAAGCTACCATCGTGGTAAAAGTGCAATCCTTTTGGTGCTTTCATTATTGGCACCTTGTTCTTGATCTGGTCAATCGTATGAATCAAATGGGCGTTTGATGGTAGTGCAGACCGACTTCTATAACATAGAGTTTTCAAAGGGAAATCAGTTATGATTTGAAATCGCAATTTTATTCAACACTCAAAACAATGATGGTGGTGCATAAAGAGGGAGAGAGAGGTGGAGGAGGGGTTGGAAATTAATTATTTTAGGGATTTTTTGGGTGAAGAAGTTATGGGATAATTTATGAGAAGAAACTGTATATTGAATGAGGAACATGATTGCCTCATTTGAATTAAATTTTTTATAGTTTTTTTCTTTTACTCCTAGTTTATTCTTGCTGTACGGGATGTACTATTGAACGTTCGAATTTCGAAGATTTGTTTGATGGAATTCCGAGTTACCATTCGGTGCTTCTACGAGGCAAAGATGTTGGCTTCTTGTGGATGCCATGATTTTTTTTCAGCTTGTCACAGTAATTGTTATCGGGGAAACGAAGAGAACACACGTAGAAGCAGGGGAAATTCTTATCCAAGTTGCATGCATTTTCTGGCATGGCCCCTTTTCCGAGAACCTTGGCTTTTTAACCTCCAAATTCCTTAGACGCCTTTGGTCGATGCAAGATCGCCAGAGTTGATCACACACTGCAAATAGTCGGTGCTTCTACTCCAGCTTTACTCGAAAAACTTCAATTCAACTCGACGTTGTCGAAATAGAGTTGGTCGCATGGGGCGTCAGCTTGCAAACACTCGTTGGGGGAGCTTGGTAATCAAACTTTATATATACGAAGACATCATATTTTAAAAGTTAAAGATATTAAAAAATTAAATTAAACAACTTTGTTATACTCGAATCTCAAATCAACAAAAGAAATACATAAGAAGTTCTAATGTCATAGTTGTAGGAGGCATCGTAATCAAATACCCTCTTTAAGGTTGTTAGCACACCAATGAACCCCCGGAAATGGCCAGGGTTGTGTGGCCACACAGCCCATGAGATGCAAAGGTGGTCGCCGGGTGGTGCCCTCCGCCGTTTTGACAGTCAAATGAGGCAGCCCACGCTTAGCGCACGACATTCTACATGCATATAATGTTCTTTGCATCTTCATTTGCTCAAGTTTAGCGGATAGTTGCAAATGAGATGCAATAATCGTATAGAAGCTTGTATGCAAATTCATAAATTAGCTGCTTTTGCTTAAAAGGAGAAAGCAAACTTCATTACGAGCTGAGGAAGAAGCAACATCGATATCCCCCCGCAGCAAAATGAGCCTATTCACCATGAGGGTGGCGGCCTACTTCTTGTTCTTCTGCTCCTCATGCAGACTCTTCAAGTATCCCTGGGGATTGTGCTCGAATTCCCTCCAGGGGATTTCAGCAACCCCACCTGTTCCCGGCGCCTTCATCATTTCCTCGCCTCCGGCAACAATCTTCTCGCTCCCAGAATTCTTCCCGTTGTAGCTCTTTTTAGAATCCATAACGCCTCTTGTGGATGGTAGATATTCTTGAAGGAAGGAATGTAGTAAGATGAAGATGTCTTCTATTGAATACAGCAACGGGTATTTATAGGCAGAACGGTCTCAGTGAGCATCTCATTTATTCGTGCAGATATGCCTGGAGGCCAATGGCTTGACCCTAGTTTAGATGCTGAGCGCTAGTCAGCAATGTCGCTGAGTCTCACTTCAACTTGACCAAGTGGTTCCAAATTTTCGTTTCTTACCTGCCATGAATGTTTCTTTCATATATATATATATATATATATAACATAGTGCATGTTAACACCTAGTAAATTTAAACAAATCTCAATCATTTATCTTGAGTTGAACGGTGATTGAAAATTGAATTCAAAAAGTAAAAGATGTATTAAAGGAATAAAGTATATATGTAAAAAATATACATATACTTTTTATTTTTGAATTCAAATTTTGACTGAATTTGCTTTGCTAGCATACATACGGTTCTCTATGTGTATATTTATATATAAAAAGTTGAATCATGCCCAAACAAGTGAAGGGAGATCATTGATACCAACTTGAATATATATATATTCTTTAGTTATTAATCTAAAGAATATCAAGTCTTCTTGCCAAGTTGCGACAAATGGGGGCAGCTAGGTACCAACTTGAGAATATTAGATATTTCCTAATTTCTTTATATTTTTAAGAAGTTGTTATTTGTTTTCTTCATCTGCGATATAGAAGGTGAAGGCCATGATTGCTAGATGTCAAGATCCGAATAGTTGCCTTGCATATATTCAAAATTGTGTCACCATCCTTTTCCTTTTGGTGATGAGCAAATAATTTAAAAGCATAGTGCTGTATGCTTTTCTATACAGGTGAGGGGAGATCTGTCCAAGCACATCGAGAGCATGATGGCGTCGTGTGGCCCACGGGTGTGATAGAACAATGAGTGTATATATACAGACACTTTTATATATATATACACGTTTATAAGTTTAAAAAACTCACTTTGTCCACTCCCAAGACTACAACACTTGTCGGTAAGGAATGGCTTCTTGTGACGCACGGGTGTGATGGAAGAATAATTATATATATTATAAAGTTTTCAAAAAGAATCAGTTTGCCTACTCGAAGGCTACAAACTCTTGTTCTTTAAGCTAAGCACGGTAAACGACTCCCAATTTATTCTTTTGATGCATCTAGTTGTTTTTCTCACTACCTCATAAAATATTCTCCCAACCTACAACTACACGCTTATTGCTAAGATCAAGAAAGGTGTGGAAGGCCAACAAGTACACGTCCAATGCTTTATTTCTGTCTTGGTTGTTCCTGAATCTTCATTAGAAGTATATTGGTTGTTCCCCAATAACAAATACCTTTCTAAATACTGCATATTCGGTTCCATTCTTAAATTCATTTTATGGAAGATGAGATTTCGTTGATATGGATCACTTATTGAACGTTCTGACTCGGGTGCTCGTGCAAGAATCTTACCTATAAATATGCCATTATTAGTTATTGTCTGCACCTTCAGACAATTCTCTTCTGCAAATCATACTGGAATGCCAAGTATGGCTCGTAATAATCTGTCTTCTCGGGCGCAGGATGATCCTTTCACTGTCTGAATCGCTAATTTTGCCTACTAAAACATCAACGGTTTCTACCCAAGTTTCCCGTATCACAGTTCCGTTTCTTTCCAAATTGCTGATTGCTGAGTAAATAAGAAAGAATGATCTCACAACGAGCAATAGCTCACCTGGCTAGGGGGTTGATTTAAAGTCATGAGCTCAATGCCTGGGGAGCACATCCGGCCTCGGCTTCCCCCATTGTACCAAAAACAAAAGGTAGCATGATCGATTTTGAACATTGCATTTTTCTCTGTAACTGAGAAAATTGCAAGAATGATGATAGTGTAAGCTTTATATCGCCTTTTAATAAGTTCACGGTGCCAAGTAATAAGGTAACATCCAACGAAATTTTAAAACTCTTTAGCCAAAATGCTCGTTTTTCTGCCTCTGAACTCCATGATTGGAAAACCAATCTGTGGTTTTATCAGTCTGCTCTGTAAGAAGTGGAGAACCACTCTGCAACTTGATTTTTATATGCTGACTCCCTTCATGACTTGTTGAGAGTTTGTCTCCTTGAGTCCCCGGCCAGGCGACAAGCAATTGCCCTTACCTCGTTCTGCCCATCTCTGCACCTCGTGGGCGTGTTTCATGATGGTGCTGATCATAACCATGATGATGTTGATGTATGATGGTGGTGCGCGTTGATGGTGGTCATGATTAGTTCAAGTTGGTAGAATATTGATGTACTGTGCACAATAAATCAAGTCAATGTGATGTCGGGGGCTAGCTTTTTCGGAGGTATTCATCGGAGGCCTGGACCAGACCCGGGAATCTTCATTCACTTTGCTCAGTCACAGTGCGTGCTTATGTGATGAGTGACGCGTGGATCTTTGTCGTGGGTATCTAGCTTCACACTTGTGTCATAAGTGTTGTATGTACCATTTCGTATTGTATGATATATAATGGCATCTTTGCGATGATTCCCAATTTGGTTCAGCACAGCATCACCAATAGCAATTATATTATATGATTTGGGAATGTAATATAATGTATCTTCCTAGTGTAATTTTGATATTGTTTACAATAACAACAACAACTAAGCCTTTTCTCATACTAGACGGGGTCGGCTACATGGATTCTTTGTTTCCACATATCCCTATCGTGTGTCATATTAGTAGTTAACTCACAATAAGCTAGATCATTCTTTATTGTTTCTTTTCAACACTTTTGTGGTCGTCCTCTAGCTCTTTTAATACTTTCTAAATTTAGTTTTTCATACCTTCTTAAAGGTTCTTCTTTTGATATTCTTTCTATATGTTCAAACCATCTTAAACGATATTCTCTCGTTTTATCTTCTATTGGTGTCACTCCTAATTTGTTTCTAATAACCTCATTTTGTATACAGTCTTTTCTTGTATGACTACTCATCCATCTCAACATCTTTGACATCTTTTGTACATGTTGATGATTAGCTACCCAACACAACCATAAAACGTGGCATGCCTAATTGCTGCTCTATAATATTTAATGTTTAACTTTAATGGTATCTTCTTATCACAAAGAATACCTGATTTTCCTCTCCATTTTAACCAACCAGCATTAATTCTATGCGTAACATCTCTATCAATTCTTCCATCACTCTGCAAAATTGAAAACTTTCCTTTTGGGGGATGCAATGTGTGTCAATTTTAATTTCTATGTCCTCTGAGGTAACCAAATGATCAAACTTACATTCCATATATACTGTCTTTGTTCTACTAACTCATCAATCACCATTATAAATAAGTATGGACTTAAAGTTGATCCTTAATGTAACCCAATATTAATTCAAAGAAGTCTATCATTCCTTCATGAGTCCTCACACATGTTTTTGCACTATCATATAAGGTTAATTTATGTCAATGAGATGCCTCTTTTTCCCAAAATTCTCCAAAGAACCTCCATCGGTACTCTATCATAAGCTTTTTCTAGATCTTTCTTTTTTGCTTTAAAATGTTTAATAAGACATCTCAAAAGGTGAATCGCTTCAACAGTAGATCTGCTTGGTATGAATCCAAGTATCACCATTGCATTACCGGTTTTAAGCCCGAATAAAAGAGGAGGGTTGTGTTAGGCTTCTGATAATCAGCGTAAAACTTCGTCGGATTTTTATAACATGGATTTTAATATTGTTTACACATTTGAAAAAAATATCCTTATCAAACAATGGATATTATTGCTAGAACTTGAGACACAGTTCTTAGGTGTTCAAAGAACCAATAAAGTCGATCCAAACTAATCAAACAAAACCCATTTCACTGTTTGAGGTTGGAACTGCATATGTATATGTATATATATAGTGTGTGTGTTCCTGTGCGTATGTTTGTAAGTATATATACACATATAGATACATACATGTATAATATATATGTATGTATGGTACTTTCTACGTAGGGTGATTATAGTCAAGTGACTGCAGCACTGTTGTACCCCACTTGCAAATGTATGGCTGGTTAAATTCTTGATCCAAGTTAAAATATTGTTAGTTTAGTGCATGTAAGGAGACAGTGTCACGCGAACTATAAACAATTATTTTGCTGCAGAAACGACGCACGCTGCAATGTCTTTAAGATCACAATACACCAAACTATGGCTGTACATTGTGTACTTGCCTCTGATTTAGATACGGTACGGAATAGCAAAGTGCACCATTATATATAATACATATAATATATATGAGAAATTAGTACATGCACACATTGCTAGATGCTTAATAATACTTAAGGAGTAAAAAGCGAAAAATATCATGTGCAATAAAAATGTACTTGGAAAAAGTATTAAAATTTGAATCTCGAAGATTGAGATCCTTAAATGGATTAGAGCACGGATAAGTGTGCATATAGACTAATCCCCTCCTCCTCCTCTCTCTCTCTCTCTCTCTCTCTCTCTCTCTCTCTCTCTCTATATATATATATATATATATATATATATATATATATATATATATATATGAAAAAACTAGATAATGCTCACTCACTACTTTTCGGTGAAATGAATATAATTTAAAATATTTTAAAGTGCTTGAAAAAAGTATGAAAGATATTGTTATTATACTCATACCACTCAAAAATAATATATAGGCATCAATGAGCATGAGTGGGATCACTATATATGCATACATATATATACTATATATATTACATATATACATTATATATATGTGTAATAACAATATATGTATATGTATGTACATGTACATGTATATGTGTGTGTGTAGCTACAGAGTGATCCTGCTCACTCATGCCTATATATATAATGTGTGTATGTATGTATATATGTGTGTTTATATATGCGTATGTGTATATTTATTGGTTGATTGTAAACTATTTATGAACTCTTAGTTTCGCTCTGTAATTGATTGTAATTATTCTTCATACTAAGGTGGCCTGTGAAAATATATTAATATTAAATTGCTATAAAATTGAAATTCTTCTTTCTCGTGTATCTTCTGTACTTGACAGTGTGTGCCTTACGCTATTAACTATTATAACATTAAGAGAAAGCATTTATATTTTCATAGATTAATAAAACCAGAATTGATGGTGTGGTTTCATTTGGTTTTATTTCAACTTATAATGATGAGGTCTGATTCTCCATAAACGGAGAATTTATTCTTTTGGTTTGCTTCAAATTAATGGTGGTTGGTTAAAATGGAGAAAAGCATAATGTATTCTTTGTGATAAAAAGATACCACTAAAGTTAAAAGGTAAATCTTATAGAGCAACAATTACACTTGCCATGTTTTATGGTTCTAAGTGTTGGGCAATTAATCATCAATATGTTTAAAAGATGTATATGACATAAATAAAGATGTTGAGATGGATGAGTGGTCATACAGGAAAAGATCGTATACATAATGAGGTTATTAGAAACAAATTAGGAGTGACACCAATAGAGGATAAAATGAGGGAATATCGTTTAAGATGGTTTGGACATATAGAAATAAGATTAAAAGAAGAACCTTTAAGAAGGTATGAAAACTAAATTTGGAAAGTATTAAAAGAGGTAGAGCATGATCACAAAAGTGTTGGAAAGAAACAATAAAGAATGATTTAGCTTATTGTGAGCTAACTGGGCTGTGTGAAAACCCTGTCTTGTTGTTGTTGTTGTTTGCTTCAAGGTTGAGCCTAGAACCAACCAGACAAGACTGGGATAGAACCCCCTATGTGTAACCAACCTGACAGGAATGCAACATATCTTATATCTTGCTTGCTCTTTAGGACCTGTTTGCTTATGTGAACCCTGCCGGACAGCATTGGCCGCGATCTTACACTGAAAATCAACTTGAGAGGCCCCGTGCAGGCCGTGGCCGGCAACCTTAATGCCCTCTTAGCCGGTTAACTTTGCTCCTTGAGATGGAATGGACCATAGTGAAGGAAAATGATTGAGATGAAAGCAAGGAAGAGATTGTAAAGAATCCATTATTTAATTTCTTGATATTCTTTAAAAATTAATTAGAGAATCCATTATTTATGTTATCAATAACGCGTCGTAGAGCACTATATCGAGTTAGCGGTCCCGTGACCGTTATAATAGAACAGTGTGAATATAGCGGATCAGTGACGATATTATCGCCGTTAAGAGCGTTATAATACTGATAGCGTATAGGTCGGGCCGATCCAATGGGTATGGATTGACTCGATCCAATTGTCAAACCTATTAGGTCGATTCCCCCCTTTCTCTCGCCTTCCATTCCCCGCTCCCTCTCGTGCCTTCTACCGGCGACGGACAAGTCCACCACCGCTACTGGTCTTTCTCTCCTGCGGCTGGTATCTTTCTCCTGTGCAGCTGGTATCTCTCCCCCTCCTCCTCTGATGTTATTTGTATACTTAACATCCGACGTTTTTCGTTCATGAAAACTGGTCTTTTAGTGAGAAGTAACAATTTTGTTTAGAAAAAATTAAAGTTCCATCAATATAAGTCAGTGAAGTATCCCACGCTTCATGCGTCATCCAGGATGGACCATCAAAATGTACTCTGTGTGGCAAAGTACAATGGTCATCCCAGGTTTCTTTTAGATGCTATCTAGTGGCTATCAACTTAGGCTCCTTTGTTCAAATACAAAGACAGGCCCTTTGGCTCTCATTGTTTCTCAATCCTTCCCTAATCGATTCTGAATTTTATGCAGGTTTCTTTTAGATGCTCTCTAGTGGCTATCAACTTAGGCTCCCTTGTTTAAATACAAGGGCGAGCCTTTTGGCTCTCATTGTTTCTCAATCCTTCCCTAATCGATTCTGAATTTTATGCAGGTTTCTTTTAGATGCTCTCTAGTGGCTATCAACTTGGGCTCCTTTGTTTAAATACAAGGGCGAGCCCTTTGGCTCTCATTGTTTCTCAATCCTTCCCTAATCGTTTCTGAATTTTGTGCATGTTCTTTTCCTACAGGGTAATCATTGCCATGTTCATGTTTAAGATCATGTTTAAGAGGCCCGCCTTCTACTGTCATATATCTTTTTCATTGATTTGAATGGAAACAACAAATATAATGAACATCGGTTACATTTATGTTTTTGTTTAAGAGGCCTGCCTTCTACTGTCCTATGTTATGCATGTTTTCCTTGATTTGAATGGAAATATATTGTTTGTCTTCTTAGAATTTATTTATTTAATTTGATTCATATTTATGAATTTGGTGGTTATGTGTTTGTTGATATTTTTTAGAAACTAGAGAACTGATTATATATGTAAATATATTATTTTTTAATCGTAAATGAAAGTCTACTACTAAATCAGCTATATCTCTGCCATATTCCTGCTACCGCTATATTAGGGTCAACTGCTAAACAGCCTGCAAACCACTATTGATAACATAGTACATTAATAGTGTACCTCTACATTCGCTATATTCGTGCTTCCGCTATATTAGGGTCAACCGCTAAGAGCATGCTAACCGCTATTGATAACATTTGTAAGTATTCTCAAGTATGTGAGTTGCTTTTCACTATTGAGTTTAGTTACAAGAGTTAGGTATACATTTCTTTTTTTAATATTGTAAGCTTGTAAAGGGATGTTACTTTGTATAAAATGCTCTTAAAAAGGCCACCAAAGATTTTAAGAGACTTTCACAATTGTGTTTTGTTGCAAGTTTAGCAAGTATGTGTATTTAATATTTTAATTACTTTGTAGTTTCAATGTGTTATATTAACAAGTGTTTGACACTGTGATTGTTAGTTAACGTGTGATCATTTTCAATAATTATTTGATATGATATTTGTATTATATGAGCAGTTATGTAACACATACTTCTATTATTGGTGGCATTTCATCTTTGTGGCATTTATAGAACCTTAGTGATATTGTTAAATATTTTGGTGGTTTGGTTATCAATTTAAGAATTATTAGTAGCTATATTTGTGTTCAAATATTGTTTTTACATAAAAAAAAGTTCATTGTACATAAAAATAACTATACTGTAATGAACTCATGGTAATTGGTAACTTATATTACCCCCACTCTAAATTTTCTAGATCTGTCACTGCCTGCTTGTGTTGCACGGGTACGCGACTTTGGGCCCCGTACCCGTATCCGATATGTACCGGGTACTGGTACGCGTATGGGTACGTATCCATACGGCCCGGTACGCGTACCCGACTTTGGGTACGCCACGTACCGGTACCCGGTACGTGGTTGGATCGGATTCGGATAAGCTGACCCAATCCGATCCAAATAAACTTTAAAAGCCCTAACTCTCGATTTCCTCTGGTAGACTCTCTCCTTCCGTCCTTCGTCTCACTCACCTCCAGGCTCCTGCGTTTCTCCTTCGTCTCAGGCCGACCGCTGATCGCCGACTGGCAACCGGCGACCACCGTCCTTCGTCGTCTCACTCACCTCCTGGTAGGCTGGTACAGTGTGGATTTAGTGTTCTTCGTGACCTCTTTTTCCCTATCTTAGTGATGAAGAATGAGTTTTCTTTTGGGATCGGATAGTCCATTCATATTTGAATTTTGTTCTTTTCATGTTTTTCCTGCATGATGTTCGGGAAAAGTGTGTTCTTCAGTGTGATGAGTCAGGAAGCTTATGATTATGTTTAAGCTAATTTTCTTCCTTCATACCCTGAATCTCTGCGGTTTACAGGGTGATATTTGGAGGGATTCATCTTGATTCTGAGCCTCTAGATTATCTAAGCAACCAAACCTTTTCTTGAATCTTGACATTACGATTGGTGGTGTGGTGATCTTGTTGACAACTTGACATGGTTCACTACTTCGAACCATTGAAACTGCAGCAGAGAACAATCCCTGTACCAAATCTAAGTCTTGCTTGCGAGGGAGAAGGCCTCCAACATTACCAAATGAACCGAATCTTCATACTATTCACCGAAGGCTTGTTTTGCAAAGATATCAACAAATGACGGTGCTTTAGATGGTTAATTTGACCATTAAGAATGTAGCATGACAACGTTCTTCGTCTTCTGTTGTAAACTGAGCATCCTAGCCACCACAGTCTCAGTGCCTAGAAGTGATCCTGCTGAGCTATTTAAGAAAACCATATAGTTAGTTGGTTATTGAAGAATACAATATTGTATTTGTATAATTTTCTTATCACTAGTAAGAGGACTCAAGATTCAAGGCTTGGGTCGACCCATCTTAGCTGGTTAGGGCTCAAGGCTCAAATGGAATACATGGCTCACAAAATCGGCACTTGGACTGGTCAAGGACTAAGATGTTGGGATGTCCCACCTTCAGCTCATGCAAATGAAAACCCACTTATTGCAGGAAATTTCAGACATAAAGATGCTCAAGATCATTTGGATTTTAATAAACCTCATCTCCCTAGATTTTTGTGATCTTTGATTCCATTTATATCTACCAATATGTGCTGTGAAAAAAACTATAAACAGTTCTCAAGCCCTCCTTGTAATCCATCCCTCAAGAGGTTTCGAGTTTTCTTAATTGATAATTAAAAGTGCCTCTTCTCTCTTCTTCTTTCTACTCCCATTTCTTGTGTATTTTGTGAAGGTGTTTTATCAAACCAAGAAGGATCGTTCAGTATTATTTCTTGAAGAAGCATGTGGGTTTTCAAGTTTTATTATCAAGAATCACTAGTCTAGAAGTTTTTTGGCTATTCTTGTATACCACGTATCGTATACTTGAGTGCAATGCCTCTGGTTGGCAGAGCTGACTGTTTTCTTAGAAGCAAATGGTACAGGTACAGACTGTCTTGCACAAAAACCTTGTAAGAAAAGTTTTACATGTTTTTTTTCATAAATAGATTAAGCCATAACTATTGTTATTGTGCATTTGTATCATTCCCAGTATGTTCTCATTCATTCATAAATTGATACAAACTTGTAACTTTTTTGTGTTGATATAAATATGTAATATTTTGTTCGAAATTGGAATGATATTGTTTCATAATTCATTGTATCCATGTTTGTGTTTGCCTGTTTGTTCATGAACTATTTAATACAAGTTTGTTGTGAGTTTATGTAATATGTAGGAATACTGCACTACAAAGTATGTATTGGTCAACTATGTAATACGAGTTTAAAACAGGTGCATATCATAATCGCTTTCATTTTATTTATTACACCTTTTTCATTGATTTTGAGCTAACTTCATGAAAATCGTTCAGATATTAAGATAGATGTGCAAGAAATGCATAGCCTTAAATCTGCTTCATTTGATGTTGTGATTGACAAAAGTCTATCTATCTCTTCATTAATTCTTTTTGCGTATGTTGGTCTTGCTTATATGTTGTTGACTTCATTATTCTGATTTATGATATTCTTGAAATGATGCTTCTTCAGGAACTCTTGATTCTCTTATGGTAAGCACTACAACCCCAATGATGGGGATCACCTTTTATGCAGGTTTCAGATCTTTCCTTGCAAATTCAATTGACGACTTCTGGTATGTGTTTGTTGTTTAATTGTTCTTACTTTGAAGAAGAATATAAATGGCATTCTCATAGTCATAGTTAGAATAAAATTATTCACAAACACTAGAATGCTCTTTAAAATATAGAATGCTCTATATAATTGTGTGTGTATATATATATATATATATATATTTTAATTTTTTAATAGTGGCATACCCCTACCTTAGTTTTTTAGAAAATTACGTACCCCGTACCAGGTACCAGTACCGTACCCGTATCCATGCAACATAGCTGGATGCATTTAGAGATTTGGAGTATGATGAATTGAGCGGCTTAACTCTCATTAATAACTCTCATTAATGAGAGTTAAGCTGCTCAGTTCATCATACTCCAAATCTCTAAATGCATCCAGCTATGTTGCATGGATATGGGTACGGTACGGGTAAGGGTATGCAATTTTCTAAAAAACTAAGGTACGGGTACGCCACTATTAAAAAATTTAAAAAAATTATATATATATATATATATATACACACACACATTTATATAGAGCATTCTATATTTTAAAGAGCATTCTAGTGTTTGTGAATAATTTTATTCTGTATAGACACCGAGCAGAGACGGGGTGACACAGTCGATAACAGGGCAACATCCTTTTCGTGTCTCTCCGATTCGTCTGTATACGCCGAAACGGACACCTATAAGGTTCAAACACGTTTCCCCCTTCTGTCTCTCGTTTTCTTTGTTGCCACTGTTGACGAGTGGAAACCTCAAAAGTTTGGGAGAATCCCAATTGCACGTCATGAGCTTTCTTTTATCTGAGGGGTATGGAAGTGGAAGTTGCATGTTACCTGCTTGTGCAAATGCCTGGTCCAGATTGCATGTGATGAATGGTCTTGATTTTGGTTTACATTTTGACTTTTTTGTTGATTGGTAATCGGTGCAAAAGACTAATTGTCATCCACAGGCAACTTATAATGTTGATCTTTTCTCTCTTCTATTTGGCTTTCGCTTCAAGATTTACAATTTTATGGGTGCCGACTTTCCACTATCATACTACCTTCAAATTAGTTGGACCACTAAATTGTCTTTCTACCTCTGTTAGAAATAAGATCCATTATACTTTTTGAGGAGCCCTTCCAAGCGCTTCAAAGGCGGTTTCACCAAGTTATAATGAAAACGAAAAGTCAGGAATTGGAGGTCTTGTCTGCCTGTGGTTATAGGTGTTTTGATTTTGATATCCTAACCTTCCGTTTCCTAAATGTTGCAGCCTTGCGTTTACAATGTTAGTAAAGAATAAGCGCTAGTATAAAGGAAATGTCAGTGATATTGTCCAAAAATCAGGACCATCACATGCCTATCATTTCCCGTTGGACTTGAAAATTTTAAGGCAGATCGGATGGCTTATCGTTCCTGCCCTAGATGGGCAGTGCTACTTTCTGATCTAGTTGGTACACGTACCCAGATCACTTGGCTGCGGTCACATTTTCAGCAGTGAGTTATCTGTTCATGCTTGAAGTCTATTTCCTTCCTGGATATTTTTCATACTGCTTGTAATGTTTCATGATATTGTATATGGTTAGGATGCAATCCAAATATTTTTTTTCACAAGCATTTAACTGCAGGTTTGGAGATCACCCTGCTTTATATAATAGACTTGCGGGACAGATGAATGGAGGACGTACTGGAGGTATGTTTGAATACTAAGATTATTGACAAGACTATTGGTAGCTTGAAATTCTAAGAAACTGTTAGAAGCCAAGGTATCTCATTCTCTTGTCTTCTTTGTTGATTTCATAAATTTAAATATTGCTATGGGAAACACCAAATGTTGACAAGGTTACTTCTATATCAAACTTGAGATTCTCCATATTTACTTGCTACTTTTAACAATCTTGAAACTTTTACATAAGTTCAAAAGATCCAGCTTTCTTGAAGCTTGTATAGCTTTTTTCGATTTGGATGGATAAAATTTATCTATATGTTTGGTCGACACATACCTACTAAAGTTGTTTGCTTGTCGTTAAATTGATACCTTGCCTCTTTTCCGTGATGTTTTATTCTGTATTATAAAACTTCATTCAGGATCAGTGGCTGGTTTAAAGAAACAAAGCCAACCAACGTACTAGCATTATCTCATGTGCTATATTCTAATCCATACAATAGTTTGTCCTATAAAAGACTTTTTATTTCAGTTTCATTTCCGAAGTTTCTATATGTGCTTTCTTAGATCACTCAGGATTTGTTAATTGCCCCAGCATTGCGACTTTATGCCCGTGGACGTCTGCAGACTCCTTATGACCTTTTTGGCAAAGGAAAACCTGGAAGTGAGGAGCGCCAAAGAGCTCGCAACAAGAGAACCGATGGAGGGACTTCATTTTGGACAGAAAGTGATGAAGACGATGATAACATAGACACAAGATATGATGATATGAATGAAGAGGTTAAAATGTTCAAAGAAAAAGCAGACAAAGAGGCACAGCTTATTGATGCAGATGATAGTGATGAACTAAGGAGTGTGTGGTCTGGCAGCGATGAAGAAAAGACATTATGGACGGGAAGCGAGTGTGATGATGATGACGACGTTCCAACAGAGGCTCATCCAAATGAACGTAGTGATGAGTACATAGACAAATTATTTGAGTTTGAGGAGAAACCAAAATATAGAACACTTTCTGAAGTGTTAATGGCAGAGGAAGAGCCAGAGGAACTCTCTCCAGGAAAACAAGCCAGAAAATTAGCTGTTGAAAATGCTTTGAAAAAGTTGAAAAAAGGACCGGATGGTCGATACATCAATGTATGGGAGGTGATCAGCGATATTGATATTCTGATTGGTGCCTTTGAGAACATTGTATCAGGACCAGAATATGCAGAACTAAGGGAAGGAGGACCGAAG
The DNA here is from genome assembly GCA_036023115.1 of Brasenia schreberi. Taxonomy (NCBI): domain Eukaryota; kingdom Viridiplantae; phylum Streptophyta; class Magnoliopsida; order Nymphaeales; family Cabombaceae; genus Brasenia; species Brasenia schreberi. The sequence goes on from JAYKKT010000080.1 coordinate 1,053,689, forward strand.
AAATTGAATATACAGTTCTTCAAGGACATACAGGCTCGGATGCGAGATCCAAATTTCCAGTTTTCTCCTGAGTTGAAATTGAAGCCAAAGAGTAGATTGGTGCCAAAAAAGAAATGGCAGAAAGCTGAGTCCAAGAGGAGGAAGTTCAACAAGCGTTAGAAGTTTCTGTGACACATGATTTCCCGATTTCACTTCCCTAAATCTAAGGTATATCTCACTGGGCTCAAATTCGAAATCGTGGTGCTCCTAAACTCATGTGTTCAACTTTAATGTCCTCATCCGCTCACGTCTACCTGCAGGGAACCGTATAGCTCAAAGCACTCACAAAGCAGAGCTTGAAAGCACTTCATTGGAGAAGCATGTTTGAATTCCCATGTTCAAGGATTGCAATTGGTTTCCCAACTGAATTGTTCAATAGAATGGCAAAATCATCATGAAGAAATGAGTTCAGGACTTTTATGCAAAGATTTAATGAATTTAAACGACTTGGACTCCGAAGGAACGTTATGGTAATAACCGTCCTTGCTGATGAAGGTTTCTTCGATGGAACTTCTTATCAGATGCTGTGAAACTTCTCTTGGCCTGATTTGTGATTCACTGTTGTTGCTTTGACTTTCAATGTAAGTGAGCATATCTCTTCTCGATCTTGTTATTTATATGTATATCCTTCTGAAACAAAAGGTGGCATCAGTCGTTTTAGATAAGTGACTGAATTTCCAGTCTTTCTTTTTATCTTTTGGTTGAAGGACCTTGTATCGACTTCATTCATTTGGTGGTGGTCTCTCAGTTTGTTTATTTCTTATAAAAAAAATTATTTTCTAAATTTATTTCTCATTAAATAAAGAAAATTAGGTATCATTCTTTTTCTTTTGTGAATAAAACCAGAACCGGAACCCTTGTGAAAATGTACCTCAAACTGGACCCAGAACTTGAAGTAGGGGCGGTTCAGTTCCAGTTGAACCGTCGGCCCTAGAGTCGCATGGACACCATAATGCCTTCACCATCCTTGCCAGAATTAGGGGGAAAGCGTGAATTAACCTACCAAAACCAAGCATTCTCTCACACTAAGTGTTGTTTAGCTACATGAGTTCTCAATCACGATCGTGCGTGATATTGTGTCATATTTGCACTAAGCAATGCATTAACCAGTTTCAAGAAATATAAATTAAACTTCTCTCGAACAAAAAACAGTAATCTAAATCGCCTTTTTTAAAGATATCCAAACAGGGCTAGAGAAACCAGGTTTCGGAATGGGCGCATGACATCACTTATTGGCAACAAAACATTATTCTGGTCATTGGCGAGTTCACATTATCAAAAAGCAAATGTGTGAGCTACCAGTCGGGTGAAGTGAATTGTTCATCAGCAGAACCAGCAGCTCTCTTCCGATCATAGTCTTGCCGAGCCGACTCATTTCCGAGCACATCCCAGGCTTGGCGCACATGTTTGAATGCCTCTTCAGAGTAATGAAAGCCATTCTTATCAGGGTGCAGCAATAGAGCCAATCTCTTATACTGGCTTCTAATTGTTTTCAATGTCACAGAGGTGCCAGACAATAGAAATATCGAATACCAATCTGGATTTTCTAGATGACCTGGTTTTGAGGCCTCCAACAACACATCAATCACTGTAATCAATTGTGCTAACCTTTCGAGCTTTGGAGAAATACGATTAGCTATTGAAGCGAGCTTCTTTCCGCGCACAAACTCTCTCGACTCCAGCTTTTCCTCTGCTAAATTCATGGCTCTAAGTGCCTCTTCCTTGTTCCACTCTGCATCTAATTTTTCTTTGTGGGATTTGACACCCAGTTTCTTCAAGATTGCCTCCCAAGCCTGAGAAACAAGTGAATGCATCGCACGCCCTGGCAAACCCATTCTTGTCAGGGTGCAACAAATGAATCAACTTGTTGTATCGGCTCTTGATGATCTCCAACGAGCTTGATGGGTCCGAGAGTTGGTGTATGGCATACCAATCTGGGGGTTACCGCATAGTAACAATAAACGTCGTTAGAATCTGTCTTCTAATCAAATTGATTCAAAATTCTACTGAATCAAGTTGGTTGAAATTAACAATCTAAAAACAAGAAATTTTCCATATGATTAAGGTTGATTAGGGCTCAACCCACTCGAAGTGTTTGAAAGGTCTGAACGTTAGAATTAGTTGGGAAAAAAAGGAAGTCAGTACATTAATGTGTTTTAACTGGGAACACATTTGATAAATAAGTTCATTCTTCGAATGTTTAGATTCTTTGTTTTTTGTTGGTGATATCTTAGTACATATGACTCCTAATGTTGCACCAAGAGAGCGACTCTTTGCTAGGGATTTACTCAAACACTCTTCCATTCAAAGCCACGAGTTCAAAACCCTGGGGCACAAAGAGACTTCAGAACTTAACTCCCTTACTTCTCATGTGTCTGATCATCTATTCTTAATGTCATTAAGTGCTCTATTATTAGGAACCTACATGAGTACCAAACTGTTTCATTACTATTTGCTTATGAAAAGAGATTTCTTTTCGTTTTATGAAATACTGTCGATCATATATAATAATGGAGATGAACTGTCAAACTATATTGTACTGCGAGGCATAATTTTCTTTTAAGGGCATGAGTGTCACTTAGAAAATTATAAAACAAAATAAAGTACACATTTACTATACTCATACTCTCAAAAGTAATAGATAAAACTCATGTCAAAGGTGAGCCGCATCCATATCTCTTATTTATGCATTCCCTTCATTTTTCTTAAATTATGAGTACCATAGATAAAATTATAAGGATTTTTTAAAAAATATGAAGAATGGCGTTATTAGGATCGTAAGCAAAAAGCAACAGAAGTACATGTGTACGCTGGTAGCAGAGGTTGTGAGATCCTTTTTCCTCCTCTCAATCTGTCACGTTATTATATACACTTGTGGCCTTGTTATCTAGTCGCCATATCCAGCCTAAACCTCCCGTCGATATCAATATACATAAGACTCCCAATGTTTACCATGGCTTGGAGCGTGCGTGTCTGGGTTTGGATGACGCTACTGATCATATATAATAATGGAGATGAACTATTTAAAAAAAGATAAACATAAATTAATCAATCAACCCAATATATACCCTAACAATACTTCTGTGACTTTACTTTTAGGCATTTAGAAAATCATGTGTTTGATAAAATAAAAGAACACCTTTGTTATATTGACGCTCTCAATAGATAGGACTCATGTTATGTTAAAGGTGGCAGCATCCATATCTCCTATTGATGCATTTCCTTCATTTTCTTAAATAATGACATTTTTAAAAATATTAAAAACAACATTGTTATCATACCTAAAAGGCAAGGACAATGCATAAGCATATAAGTATCAGAGGTTGTAGGATTCTGTTTTCTTCCCCCTTCAATATTTTTTAAGTATCATATATATATACAATATTGTTATCTAGCAGATGTACGCAGCCTAAACCAACCGTAGATATCAAGAAACATAGACTCTTAATGTTTACCATGGTCCGAAGCGTGACTGAGCTTGGATGAAGCCACCAGCATCAACATCAATTACTGCAATCATTTCCGGCAATCCTTCCAGGCTGGGAAACATGCGGTTGGCTTTTAAGGCCAGCTTCTTTGCACTCTCCAACTCCCCACAATGCAGTTTTTCCTCGGCAAACTTCATGGCTCGAACTGCTTCTTCCTCATTGCACTCTGTGGCCATCTTCTCTTCATAACCTCTGCAATTATTATCAGCGTCGCTGGAGAGAGCCTTCCAGGCCTGACAAACCAGCACAAATGCGTCCTTGGCTGCCGGCAAGTCGGTCCTGTCTGGGTGCAGGACATGCACCAAGCTAAGGTATCGCATCCTAACGATCGGCAACGGCATAGAGACATCCATTAGCTGCAAAACGGCATGCCATTCGATGTCTCCCCCGAGTTTCGAGCCTGCAACATAGTTCCCATGATGCTAAATGAATAAAGCAGAAGCCAAGGCGGAGCAAAACTTCATTTTGAGATCAGAACCATCAGGTCCGAGCATAATTAGAACCTAACCGAAACCTTAACCAGCATGAAAACTAATTCGGTACCGAACTCGAAACCGCACAATATATATATATATATATATATATATATATATATATATATATATATATATATATATATATATATATATATATATATATATATATATATATATATATTAGAGAGCGAGAGAGAGAGAGAGAGAACTTGCTCGAATATTCAAAATGACGGCAATGAGTCCATAGGAGGCACTGAGATAGCACAGGTGTAATCGAAGTGTGTGTGCGCGTATCTATCTGTGTAAATAGAGCAATGAGGCCACAGGAGGCACATGGGACACCAAAGATGCAGGTGTAGAAGGTAGTTGGAAGAGGAAGCGGAAATACATAGGGAAGGGGATCATCAAGGGAGTAGCTGAAGAAGAAGAGAAATGGGTGGCCGGCACTCCTTAGTGCCGTGCACTCAGTCGTCCTACGGCCGCTATCACTGACTTCAAGTGCTACATGCACTAACATGACCGTATATACTCCTATGGGAGCTAACCCTTGACAGCCAGTGTGACACTGCCCAACATAGGCACTTGGAGTGATCACGATCAGTGGCGGATCTGCCGCTCCACCTGAAATTTGAAAAACCAAAGTTGTAGACATAAATTGAGTCCATAACTATCGTACATGGTTCGCTCCACCCTAAATGGTCGAATAAGCGGTTTGCCCCACCCCACAAAATAGATCCGCCACCGGTCACGGTTCAGGATTAATGTTAGCTCTGAAATCATGGAAATCAGGATCACCAATGGCCTATAGCCTGCATCCGCCACGTCCTAGCGAAGATGCAAGTTGAAGGCAAAGGCGTTGGCACTGAGACACCATTGGTGGAGTCGAAGAAGGTTCCCTTGGGCACCCGGAGCGTTAGCTCCATGGGCAGGGGTTTCTGACTCTCAAACTGTGATGACGAGTTCGATTCCTCAGGGGGCTGCATGCATGTTTGTGTTAGGCTCCGGTCTCCCTTTGCAAAAAAGAAGAAGAAGAAGGTGACCTTGGTGGTCAAGGAGGGGAGAAACATGCTGGAAGAGGAGGGGGAAATGGCTGGCTGCAGCCCATTTCAATACCGGCGTCAAGTGCTAGGATAGCATTTCTATAAATTTTAATAATACATACGTATCATATATATACATATATAGTAAATTACGGACAATGAGAATTTAGTACGAGAACCACAAGCCGAAAAGGTGAATTTCTCACTAAACATTTGATGCAGCCAACAGAACCTCAATCTCTGAGATCAATGGAGGAAGCCTGGGGAGTCCAGGGAACATGCGGTTGGTTTTCATGGTCAACTTCTTTGCAGCGTCCAACCTCCTCGTCGCCAGCTTCTCCTCCGCCATATCGATGGCCCGCATGGCTTCGTCCTTGTTGCACTCCATTGCTTGGCAATACTACCTTCTCCGACGCAAGTATCTTCTCACCGGTATCTACAGTGTGTTATTTCCTAAAAGGAGAATTAAAACAGTGTTTTGCACTCGGGTCGTTAGCGGCTCACCAACATGCAGGCTGTGAGCGCGGTTCCCGGGGGCGTGCATGGGCCTCGCTCTTTAACCAACAACACAAGAAAGGCTCCATTGACTGCCATTATCAAATATTTGAAAATACATTTATCCTTATTTAATTTAGCATTTAAGAGCCATCGGAACACGTCACACAACAAGGGGCTCAAAGGGAGACGAAACAGCATTCTTCTATATACACACACAGATTGACAGAGAGAGAGAGTAAATACTTGGAATATTTTGATTGTATTTTTCCAATAAAATCTCCATTTGTTCAGTCATGCGTGCATTTATCTGCATTACCCAAATTAACATGATTTGGCAGAATTTAATACATTATTATAGGAGGTAAATAATGTTGAAGGTGTTTTTATCTTTTTAGTAAAAAATGTTCAAGTTGAGTTTACATGTAATCTCTACACACTGTCATCTTTAACGTGCCGCCAAATTGTTATTCCCTTTCATATACTTTCAAGTTATCTTTTGTTTTTTATTTTTACAAATTCATCTTTAATAAGGAATATTAAGATTGTATAGGTAAGAAGAAAGTAATATGATACATCAGTTAGGGATGGTAAAACCTTACCTGCCGCGCCTTGCTCCTACACGGGGCAGGTTCTCATATTACCTGCCCTGCCCCGCTTCAATGTAGGTTGGGTTCTCATCACTAATATTATTGGTTTTAGTACAACATCATCATATATGCATCAATGCTTTGTTGATGATATGTTGTTCTGCATCTTCGTTTTAGTTTCAGAGTGGCCGCTCAATACTCACATCTCCTGCCTTTGAGTGTGGTTTGAACTATTCGTCACCAATTAGGCTTTCAACAAAGCCATGAAATGGGTTCGCTAGTGGAATCCAAGGGATTCCCTATGGTTCATTGTTTTTATTTGACAAAACCTTAGTGTTAGAGGTGGATCTAGAAACTCTTTTAGAGTGGGGCGAATAGGTCCTCAAATGGTTTAGGATGGGGCGAACTATGTGTCATAGCCCATCGATCTCATCATGCGGTACAGACTTTAAGTTGATTTTTGAAATTTGAGGTGGAGCGGACACCCCCACTTCTGCTCAAATGTAGATCCGCCACTACTGCTTGGTGTTTCTAGGTGGAGTATTGATGTTAAAGAAGAAAACAGAAACATCACTTTTAATTAACCAAACCGAGAATGGTGCAGTTCATAAAAAACCGTCACCCATAAAGATTTTCCTACTAGTGCTTATTGATCCAATTTGAGTGGCTCTGTTGCAATAGACCTCAATATAAATCTGGAGTAAGGGAGCATGTGATCGAGTTCAGTGGGTTCATCACATTAAAATTATTGAGTCGAAAGGTATGGTAACTCAGAGAAGTTGAAATTCTTTGACTTGGATTTTACTTGCCATGCGACAAGCTTACATACAGGCTTACTAGGAAATGCTAAACTTGGAGTACTTGGCTCAATGTTGCACTTCTCATAAAACTAACTACAGCAATGCTTTTATTGCAGACCTTGGACTTCACAGCTCACTGCTTGAGGACGGTTGCTTGGTGGTTTCTGTTTCTCCTTGGTGCTCCGCTATGTATCGGCGGCGGCGCTCTTTCTGTATTTTGCAGCAGAGAACATTGATATATGAATTAAAATAATATTTCTTGATGACAACCACAATAAGAAAGATCTTGCATTTTTGGAGTTAAATGCCAATATGGCACAAGGTTGAGCTCAATAACAAAGAATTCAAGTAATCGACTCCACTTGTGGGATAAGGACTGGTTTTGGTTTTGGTCGGCTCAGGCCAGGTTGGTTCAGTCCTGGAGTCCTGTTGTTCAGGATATGGCGTCAACAGGTATATATTAGTCTTTCCCTCTCATAGTACTTGCAATACAGGGAATTTTAATGGGAAGAGATTTACCCATTGATCGATGGCAGGGCCTTTGTGGTTGCTCGGCAGTGAATCCCCTTTCGATCCAAGAGTTGGTGGTTTGTTTGGTGCCTGGGCTTCTGCTTGTGCGATCTGCTTATTAACTTTTTCCAGTGCCTGCTTGCATGTTTGTTGATATTTTGAGAGACACGCAGAGAGAGAGAGAGAGAGAGAGAGAGAGAGAGAGAGAGAGAGAGAGAGAGAGAGAGAGAGAGAGAGAGAGAGAGACGCTTAATACCGAGCAAGGAGTGTTTGGATCTAAGAAGATGACTTTGAGTATCTGCTCTACAATAATTGCATCCCTTTGCTCTTCAAACTGCACTTTCCATAGTTGAAGACAGAAAATTGAGTAGGAACCAGAATTCAATTGAGAATTATTACTTTGTGAATGTAAGATTGGAAAGGCAACTGCATATATTACCATGTCCTTAGAGAACCGTTCTCGACTCGCAACAATAAGGCTGACGATTTTGAACTTATCCTTGGAACTGGACTTCCCATAAAGATTATTTTCTTTGGTCTCTTCAGGAGGCTCCACAAACTTGAATACTGTGGTTGATTTTAGCCAAAGGAAATGGTAAGCATCACTCTCAAATTCAAAACCAATACCAAGTCTTGTCCCACACTAAGTGGTGTCCCAGACACGGACTCTTGATAGACATGGCGGATCCAGGCAAAATAGGATAGGCGACCATGGTGTAAGCGAGACCGAGCTTCACCGGGTTCCAATTACGACTTGTGACCGTGGGTTCAAGTTATATTCTGATCCTTAAGAAAGAAAAACAGGAAAAAGGTAAAGAGTTTGACGAAACTTCTAAAACCCATGCTCTGGTTACGTTTCATAAAAAAAGGTTGAAGGAACTTAACAAGAAATGGCAGTTTAAACCGTTGGTTCCGGTTCCTTGCTAGGAGGAACAGTAACCAAACTGAGGCTACCTGATTCAGTTATAGTTCTAGGTCCGGTTCAACCAGTTGCCAGTTCAATACCTTCTCAGGTTATGCTACTTGAAGGCAAGGACATTTCCGGGTTTTGGGTTATACACATTCATAGAAACAGAACAAGTAGAAAAGAAAACAGCAACAGTGGAAACATTTGTATCAACAAATCCAAGAATTGGGAGGGATACAGGAAGTACCTGTGGCAATGACGGATTCTCCAGGAGCAAGCACTCCAGTTGGAGGTCTCATGAAGCAGCTCTTGGGTGCCGTTGTTTGGAACTGAATTACAGTAATCGTTATTTTGTTAGGGAAATTATTCACTGAATTAAACAAATCCAAGGAGTTGGAACAACTGTGCTGCATGAGTTGCAAGCGGGTTTAGATGGGTTGATCCGTTAACCCATTAAGGTTGAATTAGCAGTGGATTTGCTTTCTTTAAAGCAAAACCGTGTCCCTCTTAAGATCAACTCGTAGATTCCTGGATTTAGTGCTTCACTTAACAAATCAAACTAGGCTAACATACATGGAAGATTTCGGGTGAAAAGCTAAATTACATAGTGTTTTTGAATATAAGTAATACCAATCATTTACATGAAAAACCCTTTAAACTATTTATCACTTGATTTCCTACTTGTAGCTAATCGAATTCGAAAGCAGCTGCCAATTAAGCAAGTTTCTATAACATTAAGTGGCGGAGGGTGCCACTTAAAACGCAAATAAATAAATAAATCTGGAAAAATGTATAGATGTGATCTGAATCTTTTTGGGAACTTATATAGACTGCCTCATCTGAATTTCACTTAACTGAACTAAGCCTCAAACTTTCTAGACCCGGCACTGAATTCCTTCACATTGTCATAAGAACAAGTAAAAGAAGATCGCTTATAACAACAGAAGCTAAGAGGAACAGTGTCTTGTTCAGTATTTGTTATGACCATTGTTAACTTCAACTGCTACTGCATGAGTGAAAAGAGAAAGGACCTTGAACGCTACATTTGAACGGCTGGTGTTGATTAGCTTCACTGCACTTCGGACCTGTTTTCCTGGTTCATCTTCCCATCAAGACAAGGGAAAGGAAAATAAATCAATGAAAAAAATATAAGTATGATCTTAAGTTGATGATTAATAAAGAAAGACAAGTAGCAAATGGAGAGGATGAGGCTGAACAACCCACTAGGGGGGTGAAGCTCTCCCAGTTTCTTTTTTCCATCACAAGACTCGAACTTGAGACCTTGCTTAAGGGAAACAAGTGCCAAGCATTCGAACCAACAAAGCGTAGTCAACAAGTAAGATTCTAACCATATACTTAAGTAGAAATTTACCAAGAAAACTACATAACAGAGTAAAGTAAATTGTCTTCATTGCTTATGATGCCGTTTCTACTCTAGGTAGAAAGGAATCAATTGTTCGTGGCTGCTGTTGGAAGTGACTGCGATAAAAAAGAAAGGTGGTCGTGATGTTGATGATGTTTTGATCAACATACATGGAAAATAGAGCTTGGATCTTGGATCTAGACGAAGCCTTCTTCGGATGGGAAGAACTGCCGTCAGTAAGGTCATAAGAGCACCTCTTCTTCTGCATAGTCTGTGCTTCTCCTCCTCATTCTCAACCTCTTCTTCCGCGCTTCCCATTGCTCTCTCTCTCTCTCTCTCTCTCTCTCTCTCTCAGATTTTGTCACTGGAGAACTAGTCATAGAGGTCGTGCTTGCCAGAACTTTGCAGTTCTAACCAACCTCAACTTTAACAGAATTTTGGCCGTTACAGCATATTACCGCAGTAGCTGATTATTTCTCAATCCCTAGCAAAGTGGCAGAATGATAAAAAAATCAAAGTTCTCACTGTCATGTTACAATGAGTTCGCTGTTCCTTCAATTTTTCTGTAAGTGGAAGTAAAAATAGGATGCCAAGTAATATTAAGCATTTCCCGCATCATATACACGCTCACACTATCACAGACTCGGCAGAGGCGAGATGGAAATATACATTGAATTGCCACATTATTTTATTTTTCTTTTGTTGGTACAATCGGGAGGCCGAAGCCAGATGCACACCCCCGGTATCGAACTTGTGACTACCAATTTGCGAGTCCATCCCCTAACCAGGTGAGCTGGTGCTCTTCGGTGTTGCCGCATTATATTCATTTAGATTTTTCATCTGCTAAAACCACATTTAGCTTTTTCATCAGCCTCTCAACAAGGCTAACTACATTGATACATAGCGGCCCCGCAGTTACTGATTTTTCCAATGTGTTCTACGGTGATAAGCATAAGTTGTAAAATTCAAGTTGGCATGCACAGTATGGCAGTGAACTTTGGATTAAGAATTCTCGCTTACAAGTGAGTTACTGAGAATTCATTCACTCCCTTTCAAGGCCAACTTGGTTCTGGGTTTTTCTCCCAAGTAGGTCACCGGACGGGACCGTGAGAAAAGAATGTAACAGGGAAACCCAACACAAATACGACATGAAAGGTTCCTGTTCTTGTCCACTTAAAGTAACACAAGGATAAACAGGTCATGTTCAGGTTGACCTGTTTTTGACATGAACACTGAATGACACAGGAGGAATACAACCTGAAACACAAAATTGCTAGCAATATAAAACTGGGATGAACCTGAAAAGCCTGTGTTACTGTCCAACAATGTAATACAAAAGAGCAATTTTGGCTGTGTACGGGTGACCTATTTCTGACATGAACATGGTTATCATATTACACTAATGTACCTTGAACACGAAATGGCCGCACCCCACTTGCAGTAACTCTTGAAAATATGACAAAGAGATAGCTTTAAGGCCCGTCTGAAGATACTCGTACCTTGTGTCATACTTCAGTGATTGAGGACCCCAGCCTGAGGCCCTGCGCATGTGCCGTGGCCAGCTAACCGGTTCCCCACATGCTCAAGGAATACATGAGCAGTAGACACTGAGCTGTAGACGCTTGCCTCGGAAGGACGTGCAAGAATCAATGGTGACCCATTTACAGACGACACGAAATAGCGTTTACTTTGCAGGGACTAAGTTCTCACATACTCAAGGTGTGTCTACACGCATTGACGACTTCAGAAAATAGATAGACAATTAGGAAGGATGATGAGTTACTAAGTATCAAAAATGCTCGAAAACAGAAATAGATTGTGGTGCAAGGGAGTGATGCTCTCCTAGTTGGAGTCGACTCAAGAGTATGTATATATATATATATATATATATATATATATATATATATATATATATATATATATATATATATATATATATGAGAGAGAGAGAGAGAGAAACTTAGGAGAATAGTGGTATTTGGTGCATAATCTTGCCCAAACATCTTTGATGTAGACAGTGAAAACTTGAATCTTATGTACTGTTATATCTTTGTCCTTGCATTTAATTAATCGACAGTGAAAAATTGAATCAAATGTACTATTATACCTATTTACTTGCATTTAATGTATAATTTAATTTAATCCATTAAATACAAAGTTTTTCAAATCTCTATAGTCAATCTCAAAGATCAAACGATAAAAATGTTTGTACAAGATTTCACATAAAAAACCATTATACCGTTAGCACCTAAGATGCCCTCTCGTGTTTGCCTGTATCTCATATAAACTGAAATGAAAACTCATGTTTCATAGGTTACTATCCACTAATAAATCGATATGCTAAGCTATCTCTAGAAATGTCTAAAACTATTCAAAATAGTTAATACGAGTCTGACACTGGAGGACCAGTGTCGTCGGGTGTTAGAGTGTATGAGAGGGGTGAGATGCCCCATTAAGAGTGTCCTTGTGATAGGTCAATGTCACATTCAGAGATCGAGTCTTCTGCTAAAATGGGTGACCGTAATTACCTTTAGATTCACCAATCAGATAAGGTAAACAGGAAGCCTAAGTTACTACAGTGATACCTACATGTATAACTCCAAGCACATATGCATGAACATATGCCCTGCACTGGATTCTGAATCTTCAAAAACGTACAAATGCATGCACCATGCAATTATTTCTGCCTCGCCTGAAATAAGATTGCATGCATCTCTGCATTTTTCACATAGGACATACAACAGGGATGGCAGTTGTTATTGGCTTCCTTTATGCACCAGTTCAGAGGTGAAATATAATGTCACGTTCAAAAAATAATACTTAAGGGATGACTAGTGGAAATTTGCAGTTATATTATTTGCCAACTGTTACAACATGGAAGTCATACTGGATGGAGTTAGAAATTCTTCAAAATTGTTTTTCTTGAGACTCCGTCAGCAAGAAGAATTGATGTAATTTCCTGGGAAAGAGGAGGAATCCAAGATTAGTCATTTGGGAACTGCATAACCAAGGATAAAAGCACTAACTTCTAAAAGGATATTATGTAACCCGGCCCATAAATGTAAAGCACTTGAATCGTTTATGATCTTTAGAAGCTTTTGACTTTTTACCTGCTTTATTGTAACTACTTCAAAAAGTTCTCATTAGTGCTTTGGTCGTTATGTCAAGGTTTGATCCTTGGGCTGTATATACATTTCAAGGTTATTACTGGGAAAAAAAACTTGCTCGGATTTAGCCTTGTTATTTTATTCATCTTATGCACGCAACTCAAATTTGATGCAATGAAGATGGTGTAGAAACCTGGATTAATAATGGAAAATCCTCATAAAACTGATCAAAAGCCACGAGGAGAAGTTTGGAGTCACCATATGCTGGTTCCTCAGTGTGACTGGCAAACATCTGTCACATCGCAACCCTCTGAACAATTGCCAGTTTCCGGACATACTAAGAAAGGAGGTTACCAGGCCATCGCTTAACTATTTTGGATTAGTAAGAAGTTGGTCCATGCTTTTTAGATTAGAGATGAATGGGAAACGAACTTTTCTAAAACTATCCGTTTCTGTCCCAAAAGTTATTAGCAATTGCATCTAAAATATAAACTTTAAATTGTTTACCAATATCTCAATTGTTATCTTGCGTATTTGATACTTTATGTGCTTCATATTTGAACGTCATTATGGAACTGATATTGATGCTTAATTTTAAAATTTCTTTTGAGAAGGCACAATAATGCACATCAATGACCCTCTAAGTGCAGGTCTCACTTTTTATGAACATTGGTTTTGCAAGTTCAAAGAATTTTTATGTGATCCCTAGTTGGTGGTAAACTGTTGGCAGTTTGTTCTCTGTACGTGACACAGCATATAAAGGGTTTTCGAGGTGCGGTTTTGGCAGGAGCGCACTAGAAATCATGCCTTAGGAGTATTAACATGGATAAGTCTGATTCTGTACAGTTGATGCTCATGTAGTTGAATAGCACCAACTGCACAAATTGTTGAGATTGGGAAGACAAGAAAAGAGTGCATCAAGATGAAAGAAGCATATACCCAAGTGTTGAAAGAACAATTACAGCAAGAACTTAAACTTTTTATTTGGAGATGCAAGCGTTCCATGCCTTCACACTAATATTAACTTACAAACATGCCAGACACGATCCGTAAGGAAGACGATAAGAACTAGAGCAAACAAAGATGAAGCCAAGAAAGAAAAGTTGGAGCCGCCAGAATTTGATAATGTGTGGAACCCTAGGGCCTAGACCCTATAAAGTATCAGTTCCAACCAACACCTAGATGCCAGTGGAGCTTATGGCAAAGGCTGCTAAAGTGAAGTACTTGGCTTTTGGGCCCACAAAAGAAACAGTTGTAGCAGTTACTAGAACACCAAATAGTTAAGGATTGAAGGGAATAATGCACGACCATCAAAACAAGGAGTTCATGGCATGACACAACTACTGCAAGGAGTTTGGTTATGTGCGGTATACAATAGAAACATCAGCTAACCAATGGTGAGATCATTAAGCACATTCCTATGGTGAGGTTTAAAATGCCAAAGTTCTTGCCACAAGCTTCAGCCCACGAAGGAACAGTTGCTGCAGTTACTACTTACTAGGGCACCAGATAGCTATGGGTGATTGAAGGGAACAATGCAAGACCGTCAAAACAAAGATCTGAAGGCATAAGATATAACAAGTGCAAGGAGTTGGGCAATGTGCAAAATAAGATGGAAATATCAAATAACCAATGGAGAGATCATTATTAAACACATTCCCACAGTGAGATTTGCCAAAGTTCTTGCCTCAAGCTAGTGTAGTTTATAGAAAAGAGAAATTGGATGAGACCAGTGGAGATAATCTGCATCTGGACTCTTTTAATGAGGATTATGAGGCTCCATTTTTATCATTTACAACTTACAAGTTCCCCTTCATTATGAAATTAAAAGAGAATATAACAAGTTCTGAAGTTTTCTATTTGTCATTCTAAAGTCCTCGAAGATTCTAGCAGCAAAGTTATGTAACTCAACCTCTCTCCCATCCGATAGGTTTTGTTCATCTGTTGAAGAGTCTAAGTACCTCCGGAACTTTCAGTGACAGCCTTCTAGACATGGTTTGCTATGTGTAACCAAAATCTTGTTTGGATGTCTCTCATAGATTTTGACTTGGTTTTCTACCAACCATTGTTTGGAATTGACTGAAGTTAACACCTTCCTTGAACCAATTATTCACCAAAAAATACATATGAATTAATATTGTCACTTCAAAGTATATATGCTCTTTTTAATTGGCAAGTTGGGGTTGGGCAGACCCCATACCGAGTGTGTAGTCACAAACACCTCAACCCCCTCGGTGCAGACAAAAGTCCGAATTTCCCCATCGCTCAATGCAAGCTTTCCCTTTTCGACCACGCATATACATATATATTATATGTGTACATATATATTGCAAGCTGGGGTTAGGCAGACCACTACCAAATTCAGTCGACACTGGGCATCCCCTTCAGTGCCTACATGCTAGACCACCTGTCAGAGAGCACACACACATATATACATATACATGTACACATATACATACTTTTGAGAAAAGGATTTGATATGTCCTAATATACTTACATTATTTTGAATATTTAAATATATACTAATATTATCTTTCTAACATTTAACTATAGCATTAATTTGTACAAATGATGGCACATATGATATGTGATGATAAATTCGTATATATTGGTGTAAGCATGTATGCATGGGCATAGTATCATAGAAGATCAATACTAAGATATATAATATAGTATCATACAGATTATTTCTTTTAGAAAATAGAAAACTAAATTAAAATTAAGAAATAAATGCAGTAAGCAAATAATCCGAGCAGAACAGGAAAGACAAGTTTTTTTTGGTTACCAAGGAAAGACAAGTTAAACATCATAAAACTAGCACATAACAAGGGCAAAATAATTATAACAAAGTTGCAACTTACAACTTGGAAGAATACAAATTACAAATAGTATACCACTCCATTTTTTATATTTTCACCACCTTTGGTATTGAATCAACACTTTCAACAACAAAAAAAAAAGACAGCAACAACAACTACAACAACAACTAAGCCTTTTCCCAAACTAGACAAGGTCGGCTACATGGATTCTTTCTTTCCACAGAACTCTATCATGTGCCATGTTAGCAATTAACTCACAATAAGCTAGATCATTCTTTATTGTTTCTTTCCAACACTTTTGTGGTCGTCCACTACCTCCTTTAATACATCCAAATTTAGTTTTTCATATATTTTTACAGGTTCTTCTTTTGATCTTCTTTCTATATGTCCAAACCATCTTAAATGATATTCTCTCATTTTATCCTCTATTGGTGTCACTCCTAATTTGTTTCTAATAACCTCATTATGTATACGGTCTTTTCTTGTATGACCACTCATCCATCTCAACATCTTCATTTCTGTCACAAACATCTTTATACATGTTGATGATTAACTGCCAAACACTCAGAACCATAAAACATGGCAGGTTTAATTGTTGCTCTATAATATTTACCTTTTAACTTTAATGGTATCTTCTTATCACAAAGAATACCTTATGCTCATCGACATTTTAACCAACCAACATTAATTCTATGAGTAACATCTCCATCAATTCTTCTATCACTCTATAAAATTGACCCTAGGTATTTAAAACTTTCCTTTTGGGGATGCAATGTGTGCTATTTTAATTTTTATGTCTTCTGAGATAACCAAATGATCGAACTTACATTCCATATATTTTGTCTTTGTTCTACTAAGTCGAAGGCCTTTACTTTCTAATGTTTCTCTTTATAGTT
This sequence comes from Brasenia schreberi, assembly GCA_036023115.1. Classification (NCBI taxonomy): domain Eukaryota; kingdom Viridiplantae; phylum Streptophyta; class Magnoliopsida; order Nymphaeales; family Cabombaceae; genus Brasenia; species Brasenia schreberi. The sequence continues at coordinate 1,070,219 of JAYKKT010000080.1, forward strand.
CTAATTTTCTATAAACTTTTTCCTTAGACTCCTCCACAAACACAATATCATTCTAACCCAATATTAACTTCAAAGAAGTATGCCATTATTTCATAAGTCTTCACACATGTTTTTGCACCATCAATCATGTCTCTTATAATGCTTATGTATGTTAATGGGATACCTCTTTTTTCTAAGGTTTCCCAAAGAACCTCCCTCGGTACCCTATCGTAAGCTTTTTCTAAATCAATAAATATTATGTAAATGTCTTTCTTTTTTACTCTAAAATGTTCCATAAGACGTCTCAAAAGGTTAATCACTTCACCTTTTGCTTCTAAATCAACAATATATTATGTGAATGTACCTTGCAATCTTTACAACACACTCTATCTTTTTTGCTACAAATAAAGTAATGTTTGTGATAAGGCACTCTTATAAGTAATTAAATGCTCATCTCATTTTTTGAAGATTGTATTGACTATAAAGAGATCAAATGCCATAGCAAAATTTAAAATCTCTCTACCTTCCTTATTTATATCACCAAAACCAAAGTTTCTATGAATTCCTTGATATCCTAATGCCTCTTTACCGCCATGTCCATTTAAGTCTCCTCCTAAACAAGTGATCTCCCTTTGTGGAATCTTTTGAATCACTTTATCTAACTATTCCCCAAAACTTGTCTTTATACTATCTTCTAGTCCTACTTGGGGTGCGTAAGCACAAACTATATTCAAAACCTTTGCTCCTAACACTAATTTCAACATCATCATTCGGTCACCATATCATTGTATGTCTACTACACTATCCTTTAAATCTTCATTTATGATAATACCAACTCCGTTTTGAGCCTTTTCCTTACCTAAGTACCATAATTTAAAACATGTATCCTCTATCTTCTTTACTTTTTCTCCAACCCACTTTGTCTCTTGTAAACATAGAATATGAATCTTTCTCCGAATCATAGTATCTACCACCTCCATTAGCTTACTGGATAATGTTATGATATTTCAAGAACCAATACGAATCTTATTATCTAGGACTAGCTTCCTTACCCTCACATCAATCCATATTGAAAATGTAGAGGCCCTCTTTGTAAATTATTCACTATATTCGTGTGGTAATATAGCGGGACTTAAAATCAAAATCCCAACTCAACAGCATGAAATCAACTAATGAACTCTAAATATGTGGAAGGGGGGGGAGTTTCCCCTACACGCACAAGGAAGCGTGTTGGACTTATGTTATAGCATATGTGGAGTATACATATTTATGAGTCTATTCACATAATCAAAGAAGGCCAAAAGAAACTATTGTGGTGTTTAGCAACCTAGAGAAAGCTCATACATTAGAATGGTTCAAGTAGATACTATTTAGTGAATACTAGAGAGAAAAGAAGTATCTCTTATGTGTACATTGGAAATGAATGATGGTGCAACATCTTTATAAGGACTCTCAAGGGGGTAACTGAGTTATTTGATGTTAATATAAGTTTACACTTAGGGTCATCACCAATCCCATACCTTTTCACACTAGTGTTATATCAATTCACAAAGAACATCCAAGATGAACTTTTATGCATACGTTATTTGTAAATGACATCATATTAGTAGATGGGATAAGAGAAGTAAACTTGAGCTTCAAAAGAAACCATATAAACGAAGGATTTTCAACTTAGTGATGACAAAAGTGTTAAATTTGGAATGTAGTACATCAATATGCTGGTAGATAGAGATGATAAAAAAAAGTTAAATTTGGAATTTCTTGCATTCCAAGAAAGGCAATTTGAAATGTTCAGGCCTAGTGTTTGATAAGATGGGGGGTTGGATGGGATGCCACATATGAATAAGCTTGGGGTGAATAAAATGGAAAGGAGCATCAGGTGCCCTCTGTGACACGATGATACCAACCAAACCAAAACACAAATATTACAACCTATTCATTAGACCTAAAACTCTTTATGATGATGAGTATTGGGTAGTCAATCACCAATTTGTGTAGTAAATCACAAATATGTGTAGAAGATAAAGGTGACATAAATGAAAACGTGGAGATAGACAATGTGGCCATACAAGAAAAGGTTGGACACTCAACGAGACTATCAGATGAAAAGTTAGGTTTGGCAAATAATAGAAGATAAAATGAGAGAGAAACCCTTATGGTGGATTGAATATCTAGAGACAGCCATCTAGAGCTCTAATAAGATATGGAAATCAGATACTACAACACTTCAAAAGTGGAGAGGAAGGCAATGAAAGTATTGGAACTGGAAGAAATCTAAATGCATGGTCTTGCTTTTTTGGAGTTAAAATAGGTACAAGACAAGAAGAAGCACGATGACTAGTAAGTTCCAATCCAATTGATCCAACTTATTATCAGGAAAGGAATGGTTTTGGTTATACATCGTGTTTCATAGCTGTCGGTTAAACTGTGTTATCCAACTACCTTTTCCAATATACCATCCAGTCTCCCTAACTTTTCTCTTGTGCTTCCTGTGATTCCTCTTTATTGGAATACTGATCTGGTGGAATAGAGTAGTCAAATCTAAATCTAGATAAAAGACCAGTGTATGTATCTGTGTTGCAACTTGCATCAGGAAATTAAAGCGTTTGGAAAGCAATGTTCAATCAAGGAGTCATTCTTTGACCAATTTCTGATGCTCGTGTGCTGCTGATTTCACATATTAAGCATTGGCAGTGCTGATTTCACATATTATACAGATGCACAAAACATTAGCGTTAGGAAGAGACACACCTCAGCCATTTGCTTGTGACCACAGAGAACAGCACCAGTAGACAATGGATCCGAAAGTTGTTTGGATCTTGAAAATGCAGCCTGCATGTTTGTTTGTAGAGAAATTAAGATTTGGATCTGCACTAAAGAACTTGTGTAAGCAATATATATTCCTAGGATACCTGTACATATCCCTTTTCCCCTTTCCATCTACCATCCGGTTGTGACAACACAGGAATCACCTTAACTCCAGAGGACTCCCAGTTCTTGAATCTATCCTGTGTAATGCAACCAATAAGTAGAACAAAGTTTAAATGCTTAACTTTATCCAGTGTCCAACTTCAGACGAGAAACAGAAATAAACCCATTGAAGAGTGCACCCTTGTCAAACCTGGTATGCCATTCTTTGAATATTTCTTGCTCCATAATAGAGGCGGACATCTGATCGCTCCTTTGCATCAAAATCTGACTCTATAAGTGCACGAATAGGACTGTTCAAGAATTACCAGAAACAGAAAGAGGAAACATCAAACAAAAGAATAATGTATCTTGATCAACAACAACAACAACAACAACTGAGCCTTTTCCCATACTAGACGGGGTCGGCTACATGGATTCTTTGTTTCCACAGATCCCTATCGTGTGCCATGTTAGCAGTTAACTCCCAATAAGCTAGATCATTCTTTATTGTTTCTTTCCAATACTTTTGTGGTCGTCCTCTACCTCTTTTAATACTTTCCAAATTTAGTTTTTCTAACCTTCTTACAGGTTCTTCTTTTGATCTTCTTTCTATATGTCCAAACCATCTTAAACGATGTTCTCTCATTTTATCCTCTATTTGTGCCACTCCTAATTTGTTTCTAATAACCTCATTATGTATACGGTCTTTTCTTGTATGACCACTCATCCATCTCAACATCTTCATTTCTGTCACAGAAATAATGTATCTTGATCATTTATAAAAAATTAAATATTATCTTTTAACTGTTAGCACCATACAATATATGTTTAAGAAAACATTGGAATCCTCAAGTCCACAGACTTCAGACACCAAAACAACCAAATATATAAACAAGGAAATTAAACACAACAAGACACATTCACAACAAAAGCTATGTACATGTAATTCTCTTTATCCAAAAGGACCAAAACTTCAAGTGTCAAAGCATACGGTAATAAAGAAAAGGAAAAATACTTAATCCAAATTAATTTGTACCATTGTAAGGAACAATGAAATGCACGCATACACAACCGATCTTTAAAAAGTATAGTTCCTTAATTTGTAACTAATCCAGGTGCTTGCTGCCAATAAAAGGCCATTCTAAAAAGAGTTCTTGGTCGCTCTCATCAACTCATCACGCCACCACAAAACTTTTCCAATTGGTACATTTTATAATGTATTGCAAAGTCCGCATAAGCGGCGTCAACCGAATATGGGTCAGCCGGGTACGCTATGCTAAATAGAGGGCAATGTGCCTTGTTTTCTCTCTCCGCCAATAAAGAAGCACTCTAGAATGAATAAGGTAGCAATTCTTATTACCGCTCTCATCAAACTCCATCGCATGTCACTACCAAACCCTTCCAATTCCCGCGCATGGGAAACATACTCCATAGCCCATTATCCTCCGTACAAAAACACAACTATCATCAAAGAAATGCATCCATGAAATCCCTGTATAAACTGAAAATTGTTTACTTTTTAGGTGTTATTCACCTTGAAATATAACTTGGTTATTGAACAGAAATGTGTGAATGATTGTTTGTTGCTAATAAGGACAACCTGAAATAATCAAGTTTTCGTTACTAATCCTCGCAAAAGTTAACATCATTAGACAAGAGCAACGGAAAAATAGCCGGGTTTTGTACTAAATAGAAACGAAGCTAATTACAAAATGCAAAATTTGCTGCAAGGCATCAATCAACACAAAATTCTGCAAGAAAGAGCAAAATATCCAATTTTCGGTGAAAAGAACCGTTTTTCGTAACTAGATAGAAACAGGATCAGAACTTGCTGAAGGGCATCAATTGCAACAATTCTCTATAAAGCGGGGCAAAAGATCCAATTAAGGAGGGCCGAAGAGAAACCGACCTGATCCCAGAGCCGGTGGCAAAGATCAACACGGATGAGAAGGATCGCGGTGGCGAGATCTCCGCGACGTTAAATCCCCGTCCCATAACGGGGCCGAGCTCGACGACGTCGCCTCGCCGGAGGCGGCAGATGAGCGAGGCGGCTGATCCCTCGATATCCTTGATGAGGAACTCCAACTCCCTGCCGAACGGCGACGGAGGGGAAGCGATGGCGAGGAACGCCGGCCGGCCGTCGGGAACCCTCACCTGGAGGTACTGTCCGGCAGAGACGTATGAAGCGGCGAGGCTGGGGCTGTCTCCGAGATCGATCGAGACGTGAAAGAGGGACTCGGCCGCTGGTTCTACGACGGACACGGGGGCGCGCGTCCAGAGAATTTCCTCTTGCTTGAGGGAGGCGGCAACGGAGGCAGCGGTCCGGCGGAGGAGATGTTTGCGGCGGCCGTTCAGGAGGAGACGGGGGAGGAGGGGCATAGTGGCGAACCTGGCGGAAGAGGCATCGAACCGGTGGCGAAACGTCGGAGGAGGAGCGAAGGAGGTCGAGGCGGCGGCCATCTTGCTTCACTGATAAAGCGCGGGAGAAACTCGGTCGTCGTGCGTTCCCGAGGGTTTGGGAGGAAGACTAGAAGGACTCGGATTTTCAGCGAGTCGATACGGGTGGGCCATAGGGTGTCAGAGAGGAACGGTCCGTTCGAAGAGTGATTTTGGGAACCGATATGGTGGGCCCCGATTGGGTAAGTGGATTGGTAGGTAGAGGTGGCGGAATTGGACCCGGCCCGGCTGATAGACCAGACCATTAACTGGGTTGGCGATGGGGCGGGTCGAAGATCGGTGTACCTATACACAGCTCAACCTGAACCTGAACCGAGTACGGGTTCTTGTTCTCTTTTCCCTAATCAGTAATGACGTGAGTACGGGTTGGATATCAGGTAGGGAACCTTATCTCCATAGTCGAACTCCAACCCAATTGGGGCAGGGAATACCTGACCCAATTGGGTCGAGGTTGCATGGGTCGGGTTGATATCATGATTCTTTTATGCCATTGGCTTCTAGAACACAAACCTAGCCCAAAACCAAAGGATTTAGACTCGAAACCAAGTACCAGAACCAAAATCTTACTTAGAACTCATGGAACGGGAACAAAGGGCAGGTTTGTTTCCCTTCCAGGTTCCAGTGGAATTGGGACAGGCAATTCGACCAGGTAGACATGAGTTGAATGTCATACGTTCGATCCCAAGGTTGTGCATAAGGCAATAACCTCTCTATCGTACTAAAAAGAACTGATTCAATTCCAAAACTGAAATCAACAAACTTTCTCAAAAGGGATCACAACGAAACTTTTAGGGATGTCTAGAAACCTAAACTTGAAGACAGCCACTGTTTCATTTTTCGCTCCACTGACATAGGATCCGAACAGCAAGATAGAAAGGCTCATGATTTCAATAGCCATGCCATTGTAGATATTAATCCAAGAACCTAAAGACCAAACTGCCGAGAATGCTGCTGCTTCCGACCCTCAACGCACAATTTCATGAGCATTTATTTTACCATTACATTTGAAGGTTCAATCTCAGTGATTCTTGACGATTCTTGACGATAAATTATCAAAACGATTTTACAAATTGAAAGAGAAAGAAACTAAAAGTTGCCAAGACAGCCCCCCAGCAATTTTGGTTTGCACTTTTATTTTGGTAAAAAAGAAAGAAAAGGGCGCTCCCTTGCCATAGGGGCTTGCTCATTGCTCTACTGTCTAACACAAGCCTGTCCAAAATAAAACTAAAAACGCAGACACCAATCAGCCGTCTCCAAAAAATGGATAATAACCGTTTGCACAGGCACAGCCTGGACCGAACAAATTATTAACTGCATGAGGAAAAGGACATTGGCAGATCAAGCAGCAGATTCCTTGGCAATCTTCTCAGCCTTGGCGATGACCTCGTCGATCCCACCGATCATGTAAAACGATTGTTCTGGAAGATCATCGTACTTGCCATCCAAAACTCCCTATTAATACAACCACCACCTCATTAGCTGCAATTTATAAATACATTCACAAAACAGCAGAAATTGCATGAATTGGAGAACTCTCTTTCCAATATTCTAGCCAAATTAAGTAAAAGCTAATATTCACCTAATTCAACATCCAGTGTAGCAGACAACTTCAAGAATCTTATCATTTGCTTAGCAGATAATGATCTCACCAAAGTCAAACCTGACCCAGACTAAGTGGGATCAGCTAAATAGGTTCTTAGTCGTCATATTGCTCAATCCTCTACCAAATTAGCAGTTAGCTCCAAAAGAGCAGACAAGTAGCAATCAAGAAACTTAAATGTTACTAACACTAAGCACATCCTACCTACGACATTTAACAAATGAAATATACACCTGTACAGGTTCATTTTCTGAACTTGTATATCAGTAAAGCGTTCATCATACTGAATTTGGTCGTCAGTAAAGCGTGACCCTGATCACTTAAAATAGCTGTGCTGCTTAAGATCACAGCATATATAGGGCAAGCATTTTGAGAAGCAGTCAAATATCAATGAAGTCAAAATCAATTTCCAACTTTTATTTCATATCATATAGACACTTCTACCAGATGTTTATATGACATCAACAAGCATACCTAACAGAGATGTTTGTGTGTGTGAGAGAGAGAGAGGGGGGACAACCACATACTAGTCAAATACAACAACTAAGCCTTTTTCCATACTACATGAGATTGGCTACATGGATTCTTTGTTTCCACATAGCCATATCATGTGCCAAGCTAGCAGTTAACTCAATACAAACTAGATCATTCTTTATTGTTTCTTTCCAACATTTTTGTGGTCGTCCTCTTCCTCTTCCTCTTTTAACATACTAGTCAAATACATTAATAATTAACTAATGACAAAAAATAACAAAGAGAAACACTAAACAAATCATGTTAGACCCTTTCAAACACCTAGATGATTCCAAACTAACGTGTAACACAGAGGTGCATATGCAACACACACAACCACAGACACAAAAGCCGACGTGCATATACAAAGAATTTCTTACTCATGCTTGATGTCTGTTTCTATACCTAAGAGGAAATAAAACAAATGAGCAGATATGACAAAAGAAAAAGGATGTTCAAAAAGCAACTGGGAATTTGCAACAAGATTATTACAGCTGAAGGAATCACTAATGAGTCAAGAGGTGTTGTTGGTGGCAAGTAAACACTAACCCCTGCAAACTAGATCATCCTACGTGCACTTTTAGCATGTTAGTGCTGTATCTTACCGTAACACCATTCAGTGTAGGAGAACTTTTGGCATAGAAAGTGGTAATAACTAATAAGTCGACTCCCCGCTGGCTGAGTTTAGGCAGCACGGTAAGGATGGCCCATGACAACAATTTGAGAACTTGATGTATAAAAATCCAGAGAAAGAAAGTTAACTCATATAACGACATGGCTGAAGTTCATATCTCTTGCAATTTCTATTACACTCTACTACCAGCTAACAAGCTGATAATCAATAAAACTGATCTAGGCAATGACCAAGCACATTTATGTGAACCAGAACACTACTTTGTAGGTTCATAAGCTTTGCATCAGACGTTAGCCACAAAAGGTGTTGTTATACATACTTAAAAACAGCATTTGCATGATGGAACTGCAATTTACATACTTAAGAACAGCACTTGCATAGGCAACAAATAATATCCTTCGATAAAAAACAGTACACACAAGGGATTTAAGTAAAATGCAAACGCAGAACATTCACAAAAGGAACTCAGGAAATTGATCAAGGCATAAATCTAACCTGGAAGCTGTTTATACTCTCTTTCAATTCCACATACTTGTCCATTCCCAAAATGGCAATGATATCTTGAAGATTCTTGTAGTTTTGGAGAACTTTTGTACACCACGAGCAGTCTCATAGTGGCCCTCCCCAAAATAAGTGGGGAAAGCATACGAGATGTAGAATCCAAGGGGTCAACAGCAGGATAGATACCCAACTCAGAGATCTATCCAATATCAACAAAGTCAAATTAATTGATGACAACAAATAACATCAATGCAATAACCACTCTATAACAATAAAACCTGTCGTGATAACACTGTTGTAGCATCCAAGTGAGCGAAGGTGGTAGCTGGAGCAGGATCTGTCAAGTCATCAGCAGGCACATAGATAGCTTGGACAGAGGTAATTGAACCCTTCTTGGTGGTCGTAATACGCTCTTGAAGACCTCCAAGATCAGTAGCCAACGTTGGTTGGTAACCGACAGCAGATGGGATACGACCAAGCAAAGCAGACACCTCTGAGTTGGCCTGCATAATATCATAATGTAAAATGTACAGTAATAGCAGAAAGAATGTACTAGAAAGAAGAAAAATTATCATAGATAAGTTGTCCAAAGGACCCATACTTGGGTAAAGCGGAAAATGTTGTCAATGAAAAGAAGCACATCTTGCCCTTCAGCATCACGGAAGTGTTCAGCAACAGTAAGCCCAGTAAGACCAACTCGGGCACGAGCACCAGGGGCTCATTCATTTGACCATACACAAGAGCACATTTGCTGTCACCCTGATTTCATGAAACAATCACAGTTTACAAACTTATAAAATGAAAATATTAGGAAGAATATTGAATATCACAAGATATATGATTATCATGAACAACATTCTGTTCACCTGCTTATCCCCAAGCTTAATGACACCACTCTCAATCATTTCTCTGTACAAGTCATTACCCTCTCGGGTTCGTTCTCCCACACCAGCGAACACAGAGAAACCAAAAATCCCAACAACTTGATCACCAAAAAAACATCTTTGAAGTGACCACAAGAGCAGAACTCCTTGAAGTAACTATAAAGGTTATCGAAACCAACAATTGTAAGAAACAAAAATTGAGAAACGAACAACCTTAATGCCAGTAACAAGGATTTGCTGCTCTGTGGCCTGCTCTACAAAAGCAGGAGCTTCACGATGAATTGGAAGGAAATGGTCGGTCGCTGTTCAGAAAATAAAAATGTCCATCAAGTCGAGGCTTTTGCATCAGATTAAACTCGACCTTCATACTACAATCATTCAACTATATGGGGAAAATAAACCCGTGTATGAAAAAGAACCAATCAATAGAAGAAATAAGAAAAAAGACACTTACTTATATCACCCTTCTCATCAATGGGCTCTCCGATTACATTCATAATCCGACCAAGCGTCGCCCTACCCACAGGCACCTGAATCGAGAAAGCTATCGTAAATATAATTTTAACATTATCCACGATACAGTAACATATTGCCACACCCAAACTATCTTTTGAACGATAAATAAACTTTAACAGATTCCTACATCCAATCTAGTTTTTGAACGACAAACTTCCAGGCGTGAAGAACAAAATCCACGAGCGAGTTCGTTGAGAAATAAGGAAAGAAACAAATTAACAAAAATGGCTACCACATCTACCAAAAGAAACCTTTGTCAGCATTCGCCCGACAAAAACAAGTTTCAAACGGCAAAAACTAGCAACTTTCTGATACGGAAACGAGACTAAAGGAGCGAAACCATGATGAAAACAAGAAAAAGGAACCAACCAAATCCCTTTCGCAGGTCATTGTAAACCGAACCGATAGACATGAATCAAGGCCCGGAAAACGTACCGTGATCGGCGATCCGGTGTTGAGAACGCGCTGGCCGCGAACAAGTCCTTCTGTTCCGTCCATAGCAATCGTACGTACCATGTTTCCACCCAAATGCTGCGCGACCTCAAGCACAAGCCGGATCGAGTGATCGAGTACTTCAAGCGCGGTGAGGATCGGAGGGAGTCCACCCTCGTCGAAGCGGACGTCGACGACGGCACCAATCACCTGGCACACTTTCCCGACGGCTCCAGCCCCGGTAAACTCGTCGGTGATCCGCCCAGAGGGGCCCTCCTTCGCCGGTGAAGGGGGCGTCTGAGGAGCGGCGGCGGCGGCGGATGTCGCATAGTTAACCGCTCGGTTGAGCAAATATCCGACTGGAGAGGGACGGCGGAAGCCGGAAGAGAAAGGAGAAGGAGCGGCGGAGGGCTTCAGAGTGTGGCGACGAAGGCCCGAGCGGATCAACGAGGCGAGAACCCTACGTGACGCCATTGCCAGAAGGAGAGAAACCGTCGGCGTTTGGAGATTAAAAATAAGGAATTACTAGGGCTCGGGTATTTATCTTAAGGTACAGTCACCTATGATAACGGTTCATCGCTCACCGGACGGTTGTGATTTTCCTCTTCTCCCTCCCCTTTCTCCAGAAAATTTCTCGCTGCTACCTTCCTTTACTCACTCGACTGTGTGAGCATCACAGTGGGTATCGGACTCCAAAATATCGTGAAATACAGTTTATGGTGATCGTGGGTTCCGATGAATTTGGATCTCGTGTCTCTCTCTTGTGAATACCTCGTTTGTATTTTTGTTGGTTCAGATGGATCGGATAGTCCTGGATATGATTCATCCGGATCCAAATGATAGATTCAGAACGGGTGCCAATTTTTATACCCAACCCGAATTTAAAAACCTAGGTCGCCTCAAAGCAATGTTAAAGAAGTCAAATCAGGTTTAGACGAGTACACCTATTGATACTCAAATATCCAACAAAAAAAAGTATTAATCGTTGAATCGTTAAGATTAACTACTAGAATAAAAAAGTATCATCCTACTTTTTATAAGAGCATTAATTACACTTGATTCTGGGTGGTTCTAAGTGTTGGGCGGTTAATCATCAACATGTACAAACGATATCTGTGACATGAATGAAGATGTTGAGATAGATGAGTAGTCGTACAAGAAAAGACCGTATACATAGTGAGATTATTAAAAACAAATTATGAGTGATACCAATAGAGGATAAAATGAGAGAATATTGTTTAAGATGGTTTGGACATATAGAAAGAATATCAAAAGAAACATTTAAAAAGGCATGAAAAACTAGATTTTGAAAGTATTAAAGAAGGTAGAAGACAACCACAAAAGTATTGGAAAGAAACAATAAAGAATGATCTAGATTATTATGAGTTAACTATTGACATTGCATATGATAGGGCTCCGTGAAACAAATAATCCATGTAGCCGACCCCGTTTAGTATGAGAAAAGGCTTAATTGTTATTGTATTAAATACACTTGATATTATTTTACTTTTTACTTTAAAAAAGTTAATTTTGTTCTTCTATAAGAAGGAACTACTTAATATATAAGTCAATACATACTCTAATTTTATTAAAGATCTCTCTTAAAAATCAATAAAGATTTCAATATGAATTGACGTACCTATGGACTAGTGAGAGAAAGAAAGAGAGATTATGGGATTGCAGTCAGGTTGACTTGGACCCAAACAAAAAAATCAGGCTAAGTCTGGGTCAACCTCTTTTTGACCCATATCCAAAGTAATAAACCTGACAACACCTCACCCCGGACCCAATTTGCCACCTCTAGCATCGGTATTGTTCTCGGATCCGAGTGATAGGTTTGATGCACATTTGGATAACTCTTAGTTTGAATATAATTACCTAAAAGTAACATGGTTTGAACTTTTCAAATTTAATAATCTGGCTTTTAGATCCTCTCTTTTCCTTCAAATGGTTATGGCATCGATTTCCCTTGAAATGTATTTTTGAGAGTTGACATCTGTAAAAGATCTTGCATTTGAAATTCAAATGCATTGAGAATTAACACTTTGTATATAAACAATTTGATTGGGACATTCAATTATAAGCATAGACTACACTTTATAAAATATCGTGCGATCCACACTCAGTGCGATCAGTCACGGCTCCCACGTTGAAGGTAGTGATGCAATATGGGCCCAAGTCCCACTACCCATGAGGCCTTGACCCAACAAGATCCGGGTTTGACTAGGTTCAAGCAGGTAAGAACCCAGCCCATACTCTCTCTCTCTCTCTCTCTCTCTCTATATATATATATATATATATATATATATATATATATATATATATATAAACAAAAACAACAACAACAACTAAGCCTTTTTCCATACTCTATATATATATATATATATATATATATATATATATATATATATATATATATGTATGTATGTATAATGTTATTTATTTATTTATATGTAACCAAATACGGATGTGGCAGGTAATGCCCAGTTTGGCCAGGTTGTGAAGTGCTGGAAAATAGGAGCAATCTATAGGCAGCCATTATGAAGTGCTTGGAATCCATGCTAAAAATCCAATACAACCTTACATTGATCATTGGCTGTCTAATTTAACCCTATGTTATTCGAGCTTGGGACCGGCTATGTGGATGAAGCAAAAGCTAGTCCGAGTGTAATCGATTAAACTCCTAAACCAAACTGACTGAACCCACACCATGGCTTAATTTGCATACTAAGTGTGGTCATTAACCTGGATTCTTAGTTAGCATAGAAATAGAGATCATTGTCATCAGTGGCGGACCGAGGAATCTTTTATAGGGTGAGACACTTGTATTTTGAGTGAAGAGCACTTGTATTTAATATTCGATGGTGACCGTTCATTTTATATTTTTTTAGAGTTTGGGACACATGTCTCACCTCACCCTAAAGTGAGTCCGCTACTAGATGTCATGTCATATTAAGATTTAACGGAATAAATTCGTGAACTACAAATATATTAGGGTATAATTCTCTCGTTTCACATTGAATCCACGTAAATGCATGCAAGCACGAATGCATGAACCGAAGAGGGAATTGCATTGCACATAACTGCATGCAAGAAACAATGCATGAGTCAGATGAACTAACGTTTGAATAAGATCACATAGATGTTGAGACGCACCATCAATCAACCACCATCTTTTCCTTTTTGCTTTTAGATTTGCATGCATGCATGATATGAATATCATGATGATAAAAGCGTGGATGATATAAAACCCTAGAGAATAGGATCACGAAAGTATGCCAAAAGACATTCAATGTGTAACTCACACTCTACGTGACCCACATTGAGAGCAGGTTATAGTTGAGTTGACGATATGGACGATTCCAACCCTTGACTTTCTTACTTGACCATAGTGCCCCTGTATGGTCCTCTCTTTGTTCAGGATACACAGCTTGCCACAAGGTTCAAATGTAGGGGTATTATGGGAATAAGGTCTGAAAAGGGTTCGAAGTAGGTTTCTTTGACAATTTATTAGTGATTGTTCTGATCTCCAAGAATTGGTATAAAAGGGAAGCAAGTTGCAGGTTATAGTGTGGTGGTGGGTCAGTGGGAAGTGAAAGATGTCTCACATTACAGTGGAGAGGAACAGAAGGAAGCAAATGAACGAGCACCTGAAGGTGTTGCGTTCATTAACGCCATGTTTTTACATCAAAAGGGTAAGTGAAAAATCCACCATGTGTGTATGTGTGTGTGAGAGAGAGACGCCATGCTTTTACATCAAAAGGGTAAGTGAAAAATCCACTATATACATATATATATGTGTGTATGTGTGCGTGCGAGAGAGAGTAGAGAGATGTCATCCTTTTACATCAAAAAGGACGTAAGTGAAAAATCCACCATGTGTGTATGTACGTATGTATATATGTGTGAGAGAGAGACGCCAGGCTTGTATATATGTGTGTGTGAGAGAGAGAGACGCCAGGCTTTTACATCAAAAGGGTAAGTGGAAAATCCACTATATATATATATGTGTGTGTGTGTGTGTGCGCGTGTGAGAGAGAGTAGAGAGATGTCATCCTTTTACATCAAAAAGGACGTAAGTGAAAAATCCACCATGTGTGTATGTACGTATGTATATATGTGTGAGAGAGAGACGCCAGGCTTGTATATATGTGTGTGTGAGAGAGAGAGACGCCAGGCTTTTACATCAAAAGGGTAAGTGGAAAATCCACTATATATATATATGTGTGTGTGTGTGTGTGCGTGTGAGAGAGAGTAGAGAGATGTCATCCTTTTACATCAAAAAGGACGTAAGTGAAAAATCCACCATGTGTGTATGTACGTATGTATATATGTGTGAGAGAGAGAGACGCCAGGCTTTTACATCAAAAGGGTAAGTGGAAAATCCACTAGGTATGTATATATATATGTATGTGTGTGTGTGAGAGAGAGAGAGAGAGTTACGTTGTCCTGATTGCCTTAACATCTGTTGATTTCATTCTATTTGTGGCAGGGAGACCAAGCTTCAATCATAAGTGGTGTAATAGAGTTCATAAAGGAGCTGCACCAGGTCTTGCAGTCTCTTGAGTCCACAAAGCGAAGGAAGAGTCTGAGTCCGAGCCCATCTCCCAGCCCAAGGCTGCAGCTCACTGTACCTCCTCTTCCTGGAAGCCCCATCTTCGGCTTCGACCATGTGAAGGAGCTAAGTGCGTGCTGCAACTCATCCCTTGCAGATGTTGAGGCCAAGCTTTCCGGCTCGAACGTCGTCCTGAGGACGGTCTCCAGGCGGATTCCTGGACAAGTCGTAAGGATTATCACCACTCTAGAAAAGCTTTCCTTTGAAGTTCTTCACATAAATATCAGCAGCATGGATGACACTGTTCTCTATTCCTTCGTAATCAAGGTAATCTAAGTGCTTCAATTCTCAATTTCTACAGATTGCCTCTCTGTAGATTTTCTTTGTGACGCCAAGAATATTGTTTGAATGTCTGTGGCGCATGCATGCTATTCATTAATTTGCTCACTTCACATGCCACAGTATGCATACTAATTTCAAAAGAAATTGGTAATCGCACAAAGAGCAATAGCTCACGTAGCTACGGGGTTGACTCCACAAAGTTGAAGCTGATGAATTCGACACCAGGATCATGCATCTGGCTTGGGAAGTTGGTAATGAAAGTGATGAAACAGACGTGTGTGTAAGCGCGAGTATGTCATGCATGTGCAGTCACACATACATATGCTAGCGATGTACTTAAAATAATATTATAGCATAGTTGCATACGTACAAAGGAAGAGTTTTATGTCCCCATGACATAATACGAGTATATACGTACATATGTGAACTTGATTCACATTTTTTATATAAGACACATTAATGACAGAAAGAGATCTAAAATAATTTAGTATCGATACAAAGAGCAATAGATCACCTGGCTAGGGGGACACCAACTATCCGATCTTACGGTCAGAATTAACATGGGCCGTCTATATATATATATATATATATATATACACCTACCTAATGAGAGAATATCGTTTAAGGTGGTTTGGACATATAGAAAGAAGATCAAAAGAACCTTTAAGAAGGTATGAAAAACTAGATTTTGAAAGTATTAAAAGGGATAGAGAACGGTCACAAAAGTGTTGAAAAGAAACAATATGGAATGATCTAGCTTATTGTGAGTTACCTGCTAACATGACACATGATAGAGCTACGTGGAAACAAAGAATCCATGTAGCCAACCCTTTTTAGTATGTGAAAAGTTGTATATATATATATATATATATATATATATATATATATATATATATATATATATATACACACACACACGTACATACATAGGTTAGATGTTTGGCATATGCCGGAGTATCTCAAAACTCGAATCAAATCTGAATTCAATCATGAACCGGATATGGTTTCCACACTGAATTCAATCATCAACTGCTTACCTCTTCCTCTTTCTTATTCATTCAATTCATTCTGGTGCAGATAGGACTTGAATGCCAACTTAGTGTGGAAGAACTGGCTCGCGAAGTTCAACAAACCTTCTCTTGAATGTCATGTGGAGATCGAAGAGATCGGGCTGATCGGCATGACCATGAAATAAAGATGATTTCCTCTTGAAGCTCCATAGCAATATTTCAAGTTCCTTTTCCGCTAAAAGGATAACTACCAGATCTATATGTACTGAAAAGCAGGTG
This sequence comes from Brasenia schreberi, assembly GCA_036023115.1. Taxonomy (NCBI): domain Eukaryota; kingdom Viridiplantae; phylum Streptophyta; class Magnoliopsida; order Nymphaeales; family Cabombaceae; genus Brasenia; species Brasenia schreberi. Next base: position 1,086,831 of record JAYKKT010000080.1, read on the forward strand.
TTTATTCCTCTTATACATGTCACTTGCATCTGAATGTATTATCTGAACCAAAGCTTAAGAAATCAATAGATATATATAAACCGGATTCTGCCGACCTCTTTCGGTAGTATTATTAAAATTTAATTGTTTTGAAGGATTTTAAAAAAGTATGAAGGATATTGTTATTATACTTATGCTTCCGAAAAATAATGAAGTGTCAGTGGTGAGCAATATCCAAATCCTATATATGTATTACAAATTCGACTATTTGCAATAGTTCCGGAAAAGGCTATTTCTGGAGGTTTCTGAAAATTGAGGCTTCCAATGGTTAAAAGCGTTGGAAGCATGTCGAAGAGACAAAAAAAAATTGCATTGTGACCCAAGACGTTGCAGCCCCTCAGTTGGCTTTGTGTATTCTTGTAAATGATTCGGATTAACCAAGCAGCCCTTGTTCGTTGCTCCCCTCATTTTCTTTACAAACTATCCATGCTAACCACTTCATAAACAGCCTCTATTTGACCTGGTTCACAAATGGCTTGCCATCCTTTGTTTGCCGTATTACGTGGTATGAGTTAAAACGGATGCAAGAACGACTCTAGGTCTTAGCATCCAAGGAAGCACCCCAACTCATATTCCCTATGAGAAATCGTCTCACCTACTTTTTTGTTGTGTCAATTTAGAAATCCGCTAAGACTGATCTGACTCTCTTGGCTAGGGGCCGGTCACACTCCTAGCCCCATCGGCCTGTCCGACGCTTAGAGCGCGACACTTTGACCTAAGTCCTTTGGTTGTGAATTTTTTTTTTAAAGAATACCCTTCATTTACCTTAAGTACCTTTGGTTTATGTAAAATGTTTAAAAATGTGATTTAGCGAGCTATCACGAGTCAAACTGACCTGAACATACCATGTTCATGTCCACCTTAGATGGTTTAATAAACTGAAGGCAAACGAGCCACAAAGCAACCAAACCGAATCGAACTAGAAGCACCATGGTTCGTGTAACAGCCTTAGCTCTGCATCTACTCAGAAAGAACCTTGATATTAACCATTAATCAAGAAAAACATTTGATTTGCCGACGGCAGGGATTTGCCAGGGGAGAAAGATTCTTACCTGAATTCCTTTTTCGAAAAATCGGGTTCGCTCGTGTGCTTGCTTCAGCTGCCTAACAATTAGGATTCGATTTGGATTCTGGGAAGTCTAGATATTGCAAGCCGTCCCCAATAGGTACAGTCAAGGAGTTCAAACATATGGATTGCTGAGCCCTCTTAACAAGTTCAAGGAGTTCAATTCAGAATATCGAAATGAACCTCCTGATTTCAACTTTTTGGTCTAGCACTGGCAATGAATATGTTAACATATCAAAACGTTTTTCTAGTTTTCAGTTTGAGACGCGATCTCCAAGACAGAGAGACATGTCTCTCTGTTGATGTGGTTCAGTCACATCTCTTTATTGATAAGGAAACACGACTGAACCACGAATCTATTATTTGGAAGACATGATTAAATTGTGTTTCTTCTTATTTGGTACTATGCTTGTAAAAATATATTTATATGTTTCTTGATTTTCTGTTTTTTATTCTTAATTCTGATTTTATTTTTTAATTTTGTTTTTCTTGTTCTTCCTTCTACTTTCTTTCTTTTTTTCTTTTCTTCGATTGTTCAGTTGTAAAGAATATTGATCACCGGACTAGAGAGATCCCCAGAAAAAGACCCTAACATTGGGTGAGAAAAGAGAGAGAGAAAGTGATGGAGGATAATTTGGGTATTTAAAAAAAAACTGTGCAAATAGTAATCCCCCATCCTCCGCGGCTCATGAAAGAATATCAGAATGAAGTCATACATGTAAAAGGAGCAACAATCAGCTTAGTGAGCAAAATTGAAGGGACCAAATTAGAACACAAAAGACTGGTTTGAACACCCACTAGCTATCGTCTACAGAACTTTACTGATCGCGGTGGCATATACTAGAATGAGTATTGCAAGTATCGATGCACGACCTGCATTGTAAAGGCCCAGTGATATGGTATGCGCACAGTACAATACTTATCAATATGTATCAGAACTTAAAAATAAACAAAATTTTTTCACAAGGTTACGGCTATATCTTCTGATACGCATTATAAAATTGTGAAGCTTCAATGGAGAACTCAGAATCTAACCGATCATACATTACATTGGTGATCTATCTTGATGATATAATAGACTGTCATTACAAGAAAGAGCAGCTAGCGACCGATTAGCTTCACCATCCATGCACCACCCAAATAAAGACCCAGCAGTGGACCTGCTAATAACATTTGTGTCAAGGGATCTGTGGATGGAGTAAGGACTGCTGCTGCTATCACTGCGCCCACAACAACGTACCTCCAGATGGACAACATTTGATCTCCTGAAACTAGACCAATCTGACCCAAGAGAAGTTGTATGACTGGAACCTATAAATGCAAGTAACAATACAAAATAAGGAAAACTGCACACTAACATGGAGAAATTTATACAAATTAAAGTCTAACAAGCCACAAAAGAGTGATAGATTTAAGTACGTACCTGGAAAGATAGTCCAGTGCTAAACATGAGGACCAAAACAAACTCAAAGTATTGGTCAATAGACCACAGAGATTCAACTGCCCCCTCGGCATAATTGACGAAAAAGTTTAAGGCTGCCGGAGTGAGAATTAAGTAGGAGAACACAATGCCAGCATAAAATAGCACCGAAGAACCCAAGACAATGGGGCCCAAGAACTTCCTCTCATCCCTCGTTAGCCCAGGTAAAACAAACGCAATTATCTCATAAAGAATGATTGGGCTCCCCAGTAGAATCCCACAGTATCCTGAGACCTGAATGTTACATGATTTCCACAAGTGAGCTTTGGTTCATGCATTTTGCAACAAAGTCCTAGGTAAAAGTTGTACTCAGTAAGAGTAAGAGCCATTTAATGAGGAGTCAAGGTAATGCACAAAAGATGCCAGAAGCTATGTCACACGAGTGCGGTATACGGCAAATTTCAAAAATTTTAGGTGCGGCGACACGGTTAGGGTATATAATATTATATATTATATATAATATTCAAGCTACATAAATCAATCATAATACAACTAGTGTTTGCTAATTTTGGGTGCACGTAGGTATCAATTAGCTGGTTCCCTCATAATGATCTGAAACTTAGAATGATTTTATGAGCTTCAAAATATAAGTTATGGATTCAAAGAGTTTCCAGATCTTTTGTAGGATATAGCATATACTAGTATTTGTGCTAGGATCCACTAGTGATGTCATACTCTTCTGTTCTATTGATCTGGCAATGTTCCTGGTCTTCAAATGTGTTTGGTGACAGAGATTATTCTATGCAAAGGCATACAGTATGGAGTCAAGAATTCAATTAGGTTGAGAAATAAGAAACCAATTGTCCGCACCTAAAATCATTCAAGCTAATATTGTATGCAGCTACAATATCAAGTACACAACCTTATATTAAAGAAAAACACATAAATGGTAAACAACTACTAATTTCTTCATAATACACAAATCAATCTTCATTATCCAGACCCATTTATCCATGAGTTACAAAAAAAAAAAATTGCCATGCCGCACCGACACGGTGTCGGTGTCGCACCATTGTCGAGGTCGAAGTGTCTGTGTGACTTAGGACAGAAGTAAAACCTAGATAAGATATTGGAACAGTACCTATACAGAAGGGGCTTGGATTCAAAAGGATAAGGAAAACCAATTAATGGAGTGCCTACGTTATACAGGCAAAGATGCCAAAGAAAACAGTAGCAACATTACACATCTACACACAAAATATCATATATCCAGAAGGGGCTTGCTTGCCTTCTTCTGCAGGAGGCACAGGGCAACCAGTGGCAAGTCCCAGAAAGGCACAAGGTCTGAGATAAGAGCTGCATGCTTAGATCATATAGCAGGGTGATACAGCAGTGGTGCCTCTCCTCAGACTAAAATAAACTTTGCCTTGTCAAGTAAATGCGTTGGATTAATTTGAATTTCATTTGGCTTTTTATCCCGCACATTTTTTTTGGCAAATACTCATATCCAGAGCAGGTTCATCCCGTAAAAACATATGAAAGACAAACCATCAAGTAATACTGTTGTCCACTCAGCTACACTCTCAAAGTTCCCAATAGGGTTCATACAACTACCCAACATGATTGACATTTTCCATCATATTGAACACATTAAATTTAGGGTTCAGTTTATCAATACGAAGTGGAATATTATAACTTAGCATACAATGCTTTCAGTAATTCCTTCTTGGAGTATATGGATTACCAAATGGGAGGCTGTAGAACTTATCAAGAATACTTTCACCAATTGCTTTCTTGAGATATGTGGATTTCATGAATACAATAAGGCAATCAGAGCTTACATTGCCTTGAAGGAAAAGATTCTTCCACCAAGAGAACATAAAGTATATAGGTAAAAGGAACAAGAGACTAGAAATATTGCAGTCTTAGAGAGGGTAATAGATCTTAGAAATGGAGAAAAGTAAAGCACTGGTTCTCTATCCTTACCTTCAAGGTAGTGAAGAAGAACTCCCCAGGAGATAGCTGCAAAAAGCGAACTCCTTGTGTGCTGACCGGAGCTTCAAGAAGCATTATCAATTCTTTAGAGAAGAAAAAGCATCCTAAGATAGCTGCTCCCACTGCCAAAACTGAAACAAATATTCTTTGGCGCAGCTCCTCCAAGTGATAAAAAATGCTCATCTCTTTGTCATCAGGAAGAAGCTCTTTGTCAGGATAGAGCCAATTGTATATAGAGTTCTCTCCACTTTCCTGCTTCATACTTTGTGGAATTTCTTCTTGTAGTGCACCTGCATCTCCAAATGATCAACATTATCCAATTCCTTGAAGTATCCCAAGCATCTCAAAATTCTAGCATTTTTGACAGATTACGATGAAATTACAAATCAATTGACACAATTAACTACCATTTGAGCTGCTATTCAAAGTCCATAGTAGAAGACTATATGATACACGTGGCAGAAGGCTTGTAAAGTTCATTGTTAAAACCATGCCATAAAAGAAACAGTATAATGCCCTATTCCCTAAGACTTCCATTTCAGCCAAGACAAAATTGTGACAAACAGCCTTTATCATACAAACACTTCCCTGTGACGTAGAATCAGTATTACTTCTTACTGAATAAAGAGGCAGACAAGAGAAGGAAAATTCTCTTGGAATTCAGCAGAAAAAGATGGCTTTTGAAAAGCTTCAAGCTGTTACTAGCAGAATTGCTTGTGATAAGGCCAACCAGTTCCTCTAGGCTAGCTTACCTGCTTTGAATCTTCATAATTTTCTAATTACAACCTTAAGATGCTCTTGCCATCTTATAAACTTTATCAATTGTATGTTCACTTTCCCATGCCTGTTGAAGACTTCATGTAACTAACAAAAAGATAGAAGCCATATCACATACTAGATCTGATGTAAAGACATTAGGCAAAGGTCGATGCATGGCTTCAACAGCCTTGTGCTGATTTGGGAGATGTCTGTTGTCCCAAAAGTTACTCATTCAACAGATTGATAAAAAACTGACTGATTCAATGAATCTAGTCATGTATATAGTTCCAAATGGAATAATAGTGGATGTTTGAAAATGTAATAATCCAGGGAGGCAATGTTCAGAACAGATCTCTTAGAAGAAATTTTCTCTCCTACTTCCCCCTCAACTCCTCACATGATCAATCAATCTTCAGATGCTTTGAGCATAAACATTTGAGGAACTCTAATGTCATTAGCAGGTAAAAGTATTTCAGATGATTCTCAATCATATCTGGTTATACCTATGGCAGTATGCCTTCGCTTCCATACACCGAGTTTAAACCACTTAACGAAAAAGTAAAAGCACCCCATGTCCCATTTTTCGTTAGAGATAATAGCTTGTGCACTTCAAAAAACGTGAGCTACTCACCTTGCCCATATGTCTTATCGCACAGCATACCAATTTCAATAGAACTTTGTACAAATGATACATCTCAAGTCCTCCGGCATGCACTCAAGTGAAATAGCACCCAATTCTCCTTTCACTGCTCAAAACTTCATTTTTGTCCCCTTTACTCCACTGTTCCGAAATAGTTCTAGGCAAGTTTCTCTTCTGCATAAAAATTACTTACTCATTGCTGAAAATTATCTGTTTAGCTCAAATCGACAACTTGAGCCAGAAACAAGCTCCTCACTGAACTTCGGTGCCTGCTTTAGAGGTAGTGAACACTGACTCGAACCCCAGAAAACTGTTTTCTGAGTTAAATGCATCTGACAAAAGATCGAGCTCAATCGCAGCTAGGAATCTCCGTGAGCAACCCCACTTAACGTCGAAAAAGGCTTGGTTGTAGGTGGCTCCTGTAAATAAAAATGAAAGAAAAGATGCGAAATTCACCAAGAATATGATTGCCAAACCGTCATATATTTCAGTGTCATGATAGAGGGCTCATAGTAAGCACTAAAACTACGCGATATAGAACATTTCGAACCTCGAAACTAGGAAAATGATATATTGGTATTATATATTTCATGATGAACTTCAAAGACGGAAGAATTGAGAGATAGGTACCTGGTCTATCTTCCAACGCTGATCCAACCCCACCAGAATTCTCTTGTTTCGCTTCTTCAACGGCACAACAGGCAAACCTATCTTCTCCCTTGCGGAATATCAAAGTCGATAAGGCTCGTTTTGAAGGAGATTCATTAGAGGACCCCAATTTTGAGAGAATGAAAAGGGTGGTCCTGTTGGTCTTCCGAGAAGTCGGTGCTTGGAATCTGTGGAAAGCAGTCGGATGCGGATGGGATAGCCACACTGTGCTACCCATCTCTTGCAGGCAGAGAGAGAGAGAGAGAAGCAAGCCAGGATTTTTCTCGGACGTTTATGAATAATATTTCGTTCAGAAAATTTCACCACCAGAAAGAAATATCATCTTTTATGCATTAAAGAAAGCCAAAAAAATAGTTGACATATATATCGAAAGCCTAACAAAACCTTACATCATAAATTCTCTTAAAAAAAGAAAAACAACTATAACGGCTGGAAAAGCTCAAAAGAAACACGTATAATGAGGTCATATAGTGATACATTTGATTTAGATGCTGTTTTCAACTGATGTTTTCAGATTAATATCCACTTGAAACTTCAATCAGGTCTCTGGGGCCGAAGCATTATGTGGATTGGACGCGCTAACCCTTGTTCTTGGTTAATTCAACAGGTCCCATTAGCTGCTCAAGTCCGGCAAAAGGATTCTTTCAGATCATAGTTGCGAAACGCGCTCAAACAAGAAGTGAAAAATCTCTGCAAATGTAGAGAAATGTGGGAAGCAGCCAAACGTCTGGGATGGCAACATGCTTCTCAAACTCTCTCAAAACCCACCTTCTCCCGCTTCGTGGGCCTTGGGGCTCCCAATCTGCACGTGTCCGCAATAATCTCGATGGGACTCGCTCTCCCCCATCTCGACCCGCATATGCATTAAAAAAACAGTTTTGATAAATCTTAATTTAATATTTCTTATAATATTTTACTTTAGTTCATTTATTTATAATATATTAACTAATATTGAATATAATCTATACATAATTGATAGAGCACACTCTTTTTACTATAACAATTTTGTAATTATGAAAAAAAAATTAAACAAAAAGTTAAATATATTTCCAACCCTCATTTTCAGTTTTCAGCCATTCTTCCTTGTGAGACTCATTTGAGCCTCGATCTATAACTATTTTAAGTAAAAAATTGATCAAAATCCATAAAAAGTAGAAAATAAAGAATCGAAAGAAAAATAAAATAAAAAATAAAAAATTGGTTCAAAGAGAAATTCATCGATTTATGCAATCAATTTGATTTTGATTTTGATTTTTTTTGTTATTTTGATTTATTTTTTATTGATTTCTTGATCGAAATTGAAAATGAAGAATTAGGATATCCCGAGAGAAGAGACGCGGCTGAGATAGAGGCACTCTCCCATAAGGAGAGACATGGAGATGCTTTAAATTTTATTTTCATTTTTTTATATATTTATTGATCTCTATTTTTTATTTATTCTTATCATTGTTGTTTTCATATTATTGAATCATATTTCTCATTTTATTGGTTTCAATTTTAGTTTCAAATTTTATTATTATTATTACTTTTTTAGTGAAATTCGTAAGAATATGAATTAAATTATGAAGAAGACAACAATGTTAAATGAAACCTTTATCATCAAAGCAAAAAGATCTAACCAAATAAACTTTTGTTGAAATTGGGTGAGAGATGAGACACTGGGTAAGAAAGAAGAATTACTCAAATCGGGTGGGAGAAGAAAGATTGGGTGAAAAAGGAGAGAAAAATATTGGGATGAAATGCGAGAGAAAACAATATTATATATTATTATATGAAAGGTAATTTTAGTATTTAGTCAAAAAGAAAATATATGGACAATAAAAAGAATATACATACCCTAATTTATATTATGTTACGTATATTAAACAGTTTAATATAATAATCTCACTTACCTATTCACCGCACTCACTCATTTGTTTTTTACTCATACTCATATACTTACCTATTCACCCATATTCATACTCACTTATTTGCTTTTTTATGACATAAATATAATTTACAAATTCAACTCATGTAAGGGATGATCCTTGCATGGACGATATCAAGCTCGGATAAAGAAGTTAGGCTTTCGACTCAACATAAAACTTTGTTGGATTGGCCACTACATTTTCGCTTGGATGTAGTGAATCAATTGTAGAGAGTTTTCACATCATGAAAATGTATGAATAAAGAAGTTAGTCCCACTATATTGCCGCCTAAATGTAGTGAATAAATTACAGAGAGGGTTATCGCATTTTCATTATGAACGGATGCGGGCGATAAGAAAGCTAGTTCTATATAATAAGGTTCGTATTGATTCTTTGAATATCGAAACATTATCCGATAAGCTAATGGAGGTGGTAGATACTATGATTCAAAGAAATATTCATATTCTATGTTTACAAGAGACAAAATGGGTTGGAAAAAAAGCAAAGGAGATTGACGATATTAAATTATGATACTCAGGTAAGAAAAAAGCTCGAAACGGAGTTGGTATTATCATAAATTAAGATTTAAAGAATAGTATAGTAGACATACAACAATATGGTGAGTGAATCATGACATACAAGAAAGACATTCAAGTGATATTTATTGATCTAGAAAAAACTTACAATAAGGTACTGAGGGAGGTTCTTTGGAGAACCTTAGAAAAAAGAGGTATCCCATTGACATACATAAACCTTATAAGAGACATGTACGAGTGCAAAAAGATCATAAATACTTTATTTCTAAGATTAGGATGTTATTTCTTGAACTTTTGAGTTGTAGTGATTTATTTTTGCAATGTGACACTTGCAAAAAGGTCAAACATTATGGTGCATCATTTCCTTTGAATGAAACTAGAGCTTCTAAACCATTTGAAATTATCCATTTTGATATGTGAGGCTCATGTTCTATCACTTCATTGCATGATCATAAATACTTTATTTCTTTCATTGATGCCTGCACTAGATTTACTATGATCTATCTTATGAAAACCAAAGATGAGAATATCATGCCGATATACTGTAAATTTATTCATACCCAATTTTAGTTACAATTAAAATCATTCGTAGGAGGAGAGTTTTGTCTCAATCACTACATTTTTATTTTCAAAGTCAAGGGATTCTACATCAAACATCATGTCTATATTCCCCACAACAAAATGAAATTTCTAAAAGGAAAAACAAACACATTTTAGAAGTTGTTAGAACCTTGTTTATTGGGTACAACGTTCCTAAATTTTATTAGGATGAAGGTATCCTAACCACAATATTTCTTATAAATCACATAACTACTTGAGTCCTTAATGGTAATTCTTCATTTCATGCTTTATGTCCTATAAAAAGACAATTTCATCTACTTCTAAAAGTATTCGAATGCACTTATTTTGTGCACATATACAACAGTTATAGAGACAAACTAGATGCTAGAGTTGTTAAGTGTATTTTCTTGGGTTACTCTTACACTTAGAAATGATATAAATGTTATGATCCTGAAAAAGGAAAATTATATGTTACGATGGATGCTACTTTCCATGAAGACTCCTTATTTTATGGTGCTAATGAAGATCAATCATCAAATCAACCTATTTTAATTGTACTGCCGATTCTACCATTGGAAGAGTCTCACAAGGTTGAAGATGAAAAAAAGACTATTATGCATCCAGAAGAAAAAAGATAGCAAACGTATTCTAAAGGCAAGAGGAAAATGCTCCTCCCAAATCCTAATGCTACCCTTGATCAGAATTCTACCTCTCAATCAACTCCTACTCTAACTCAGATAACTCCCTTAATCTTGTCTAATGATTTTGATAATTTACCTATTGCTTTTCGAAAGGTAAAATGTGAAGCTGCTAGATATCCTATACACAAGATGGTCTCATATATTAATTATCCAAAGGAGTGTCAATTGTTTGTAATGAATACATATAATATTTATATTCTTAAAATATTTGAAGAAGTTGAACATAATTCAAATTGGCAAGCAACAATGAAAGAAGAAATTGCAACATTAGAAAAAAATCAAACTTTAAAACTTACAAGTCTACAACCAAAAAAGAAGATCGTGAGCTGCAAATGAGTGTATCTAGTAAAATTTAAGGTTGATGGACAAAAAGAAAGATACAAGGCACGATTAATAGCTAAGGGCTATAGTCAATCATATGGAATTGCCTATACAGAAACATTTGCACCGATTGCAAAAATGAATAACATCAGATTTCTCCTAATTGTGGAAGTTAATCAAGGATTGAAACTATGACAATTAGATGTGAAGAATGCATTTTTTCAATGAGATCTTATTGAAGATATCTACATGAACTTACCTCCAAACTATTTTAAGAGAAGATGTCATCGAAGATATGCAAACTAAAAAAATACATTTATGGTTTGAAGCAATCACCTAGAGCCTGGTTTGAAAAATTCAGTAATGGTATTCTTAGTTTGGGTTTCACACAGTGCATTAGTGATCACACTTTATTTATCAATCGGGACAAGAAGACCATTCTCTTAATTGTGTATGTTGATGACATTATTATTACTGATGATGATGTGGAAGGAATTGCTTATTTTAAAAACAACTATATGCTTTATTTGATCTGAAAGACCTTAGAAAATTATACTATTTTTTGGGGATCAAGATTGTTCGCAGTCATGGTTGTTTGTACTTAAGCCAAAGAAAGTATATCCTTGACTTATTAAGAAGACAGATGAAAAATTGCCAAGTATGCTCTATCCCTATTGAGATTCAAAAGGAAGCTTCTCGAAATTCTAATGAACCCTATAAAGATATGGGCAAATATCAAAGATTAATGGTGAAACTAATATATCTCACAATTACAAGATCCGACATAAGTTTTGCGGTTAGTTATGTTAGTCTATCAATGCATTCACCATCAATACTCTATATGGATATTGTGTTTCATATTGCTAGATATATGAAATCATCTATCACCCAGAGTTTATTATACTCTCCACATTGATCACTTGTATTGAAACTTACTCAGATACTAATTGGGTTGGTTCAATAAATGACAGAAGATCTACTTCAAGCTATATCGTATGTTTGAGAGGTAGTGTTGTTTCATGAAAGAGCAAGAAACAATCTGTAGTGACTAGATCAAGTACAAAGGTTGAATATCGTGCTATTGCCCTTGATATGTGTGAGAATTTATGAATAATATCTCTCACAAAAGAAATTGGTTTTAGAAGAAACTCAACAATTAATTTCTTTATTGATAGTAGGCCAACTCATCAAATAGCCTCCAACCCAATCCTTCGTGAAAGAACAAAATACATTGAAGTGGATTGTCACTTTATTTGAGAGAATGTATATAGGCAAATTTTCAATCTCATCTATGTCCGTTCTGATAATTAATTGGCAGATATTCTTACCAAACCACTTGGTGCAAATAGACTAAAGAAGGCTCTTTGCAAGTTGGGCAATTTTACTATTGAAGACCCACCTTTAGAGAGCGTGTTGAAAACTTTTAACTTTTCTAGTTATATTCATGTATTGGTCGTTTGGCTCCTATTGGATCATATTATGATCTAATAGAAGCCATGTATCATCTTATTTACTTACTAGGGGTAGATTAGTCTTTCAAGTTATAAACTCTTATTTAAATGAACCCTAATTGTAATGTAGTTAAGTGATAAAATAAAGGAGAGAGAGGCATGGCTGCACATGTGAGAGGTGTCGGCCCTCATTTCAAAACAAAATCACACGTAAGGTTGTGATTAGTGTTTGATTTTGCTTTAGGTTGTTTATCAAGAATAACCTCTTTCCTGATTTGCTTATATATGATTTGTGTCCCATGACTAGAAAATGCAGTCCCTTTTAGGCCCTGGGGTTATCTCAACGAAGACATTGTCAAACTTTCAGTTGAAATTCAGACCCTTGAAACTGGAAGCTGTTCCATTTTTCTCAGACATTCTAATAAGTTGCGCTGATAAAGAAAGATCAAATAATATTGAAGATACACGAAAAAGAAAAGTATCGTATAAGAAGTGCCAGAATGCAAGCACGTTGGGGCTTGCATGTGCATGAAGGCGTATATATATATATACACATATCATTTGTCAAACTTGTACAATAAACCGTTAATCATATCTGGCACTCTCGTCGCTGGTCTCGAAGTTGCAGACTTCTTCGCCACCAAGGCTTTTCCATTACAATGCTGGTTGTGGTCTGAGCTTCTTGTAGATCAAAGAAAACATCATCACTCCCATCTGGATTAGTGTTAGCGTCCAAATTGGAAAAGGTTGCACCTGGCAAACCCAACAATCTTCTAGGTTTTTGTGCATAAAACTGATCAACTAGATCATCCACTTTCCTTTGCAGCATGATTGGAATCACTACCTAACAGATTGTGCCAAGATTGATCACTCACCACCAAAAACATGATTCACTTCGAAGCAAAGCAGTAATTTCCATACGGAACTGATCATCTTACCTCTCTTTGCGGTCATCTATCATCAAGATCAGGCCTGTAATTGGGCAATGGAACTTTACTGACCACCACAATTCTTGCATATTGACGGCTGCCAAGTTTTCCATCACCAGGGTTGAGGCGCTCAAATTGTACAAGAGGAACAAAAGCAAATGAACCAAAACAAAATATACCTATGTAAACCCATTTTGTTAGCCAAAGCTGCTATCTGATCATAGTCTCGTCTATCTTTTCTCTCTCGACACCAACTCCTGCTCATCGGGCTTCCGCAGAAGCATGTTTATTTTCCATTTCCAGTCATCAATGTTCTCAAGCGTTGATGAGGAATCCTATTTTAATTCAAAAACAGGAAGAACAAAGTAAATGTGGATGAGCAGAACAGAGAAATTCCAAAGCAAGTAATGTGATATAAGCAAACCCATATCCACAAGCTCCTGTACTATTTTATTGACAATCATAAAGCCGATAAATTTCTGTATCCCACTCTACTATGCCCAACAACTCTTGTTTGAACCCACTATATAAACAATAACGAAATAATCCTATCTGAAAACTTGGCACAAATCCTAATGTTTTTATCAACTCTACTCAATTAACAGTTCTCGGGTTAAAAGCCCCAACTTTTTTAACCACACAGAATTATGTAACTTCAGATGTAGAAAGTCAAATTTTGATCACACACGCCAATTAAGTAAAGCCGATCATAGTTCCACTCGTTCTAATTCTAAGAGAGAGAGAGAGAGGAAGCAATCCCTGAGTTCAAAACCTAAGCAAGAACAATCACTTAGAAGACAACTGAGAAGCAAGCTCCAACAAATTTGCCATTGCTTAAATTCCACTCCCGATTGTTCGGAGCTAGTCATTGACTAAACGATACCAAATCAACAGAAAACGATCACAATCCCACTGATTTGAACGAGAAAACCACGAAAACCGAATTGAACTACTATAAGAACATTACCAATTCAACGAAAAAAAATATCAGAATTCCACTTTTTAATCGAGAAAACCAATAGAAACCGAATTCAACCACTAGCAGAACATGCAAAGAATATCAAAATCCAAAGAAGGACGAACCCTGGAGAAGTCAAGCTCGCGAATGGAGTCGTCAGATCACTCCTCCGAAGGGGTGAGGTGGCCGGAGCTGGAGCTTGGGTGTAGGGAAGGGAAAGTAGGATTGGAGGGGTTAATAAACCCATCGTTCCACCTGGAATTGAGGTCCCGAGAGCGGGCAGTGGCGGACGAGAAGGCGGAAGAGGACGTAGAGGCGGCAGCTGGAGTAACGACGACGCTGCGAAGACGGGCAGCGGCCGGCGGAGGGACGTAAAGGGAGCGGGTCTCCTGGCGAAATGGGCAATCCCTCATCGTTCGGGAGGGAGAGAAATAAGGGTCGGCGGCGAAGAGAGGTCTCCCCTTCGAAGAGAAGGAAGCGGAGACAAGCGGATAACGGAAGAATAGCCTAGAGAAAGGACGTCTACATTCTCTCTCGCTCGCTCGCTCGCTCTCGGTAGAGGGCGGCTCCTCTCCGGCTCTCTCCGGGGAGGGTTTCTGTACGGAGTGGAAGGCTCTCCCTCCTAAGTTGCAGTTGGAGTATCAGGGGCAAAATTGGATCCGGATAATTAAGAGTTTGGACCAACGCGTGAAGCGACGAGGTCGAAAATCGTGTCCATCGGCCAGGTTGGGTACGAATGGCAAATCAGCCGTCGAGTCAAGTTCAGGTTGACCCGACTAATATGTGTGTGTATACATGCATGATTATGTATGTCATGTGCATATATACATACATTTATACTCATAATCCATGGCAGCCTTTATGAAACGCTTTGTTTTTCTTAGTTTCGGGTTCTCTCTCTTTCCTTAAGTAGGCAATTTGTGGAACCAGGGCAGCACCAAGTCCAGATAATTAAGAGTTTGGACCTGCTGGGGAAGACTTTGATACTAACGGTGACACGGTAGGTTCCAAATCGTGTCTGGGAGTCAGGTTGGGCTTTGGTTATTTGGGGTTCGAACCAATATTTTCAAGTTTGGGTTAATCGCCGGAACCAACTCCTCACCCTAAAGGGTTCGTTATGTTCTTACGAGTTGAGTTCTGCCAAAGCACACATTTGATCATTTGATTACGCTATAAACTAGGTCTACAATTCCAATTACATAAGCTTAGGAATCGTAATTAAACACTTTCCAAAGGGTGAACTCATGCATGGCGTTATGTGGACATAGTCAGTTCCGGTAACCCGGAACTATCGGTTCCAGTAACCCAGAACTATCGGTTCCAGTTTGAATCGTGAACCATTTCAAACTAATAAAACTACTGGTTCCCGTTTGGATAGTGAACCATTTGAAACCGGCAGTTCTGGTTCTAGGCTGGTTCCGGTCACGTGAAAGGGGAAATCATCTGAACCGGATGATCTCCGGTTTCGAAGTCGATTTGATCGGTTCCGGTTTATGCCTAAGTCGGGTCCTGGTTGAAAACTCCGAGCCGGTTCAAAATCGGTCATGTCAATGTGGTTTCGGGTCCGGACGGCAGAAGCCAGTTTTCTAGTTTGGTTGGATAGTTGATCCAAACCCGCTCAGACCGTTCTACTCTCTCTCTCTCTCTAGGGTTTATTGTTTCATTCCCCGTGCAACGCAATGCTTCCTTTAAAAAGTCTAGGGTTCGTTTTTTTCTCTTTCTTCCCGATCACTGACCTGAACTCATTCGCAAAGTACGTTCTTATTCTTCTTAGGGGTTAAGCGTTTTCGGCGAGGTGATGGCGGCATTGGCAGGAGCTCCGACACCGGCTCGGAAGGCGACGACGGAGAGCTACTTTGACACGAAGCGCAAGGATGACGTCCGGCGGGCGAACATCATCGCGGCCCGTTCCGTGGCCGATGCCGTCCGGACGAGCCTTGGCCCCAAAGGCATGGACAAGATGCTCTCCACGGCCTCCGGTGAGGTCATCATCACCAACGACGGAGCCACGATCTTGAACAAGATGGAGGTTCTTCAGCCGGCAGCGAAGATGCTCGTGGATCTCTCGAAATCGCAGGACTCGGCCGCCGGAGACGGCACTACGACCGTCGTCGTCATCGCCGGGTCCCTCCTCAAGCACGCCCTCTCCCTCCTCGACCGCGGTGTCCACCCCACACTCGTCTCCGAGTCCTTCCACCGGGCGGCAGAGAAAGCGGTCGAGATCCTCACAGCCATGGCCGTCCCCGTCGTGCTTTCCGACCGAGATTCTCTCATCCGGGCTGCAACCACGGCTCTGAACAGCAAGGTCGTTAGTCAGTACTCCTCTCTCCTCGCCCCACTCGCAGTCGATGCGGTTCTCTCCACCGTCGATCCGGAAAGACCCGATTCGGTCGATCTCCGCGACGTTCGGATCGTGAAGAAGCTGGGGGGCACCGTCGATGACACCGAGCTCGTCCGCGGCCTTGTACTCGACCACAAGGTCAGTCATGCTGCCGGCGGCCCTACCAGAATGGAGAACGGGAAAATTGCCGTGATACAATTCCAGATTTCCCCTCCGAAAACTGATATCGAGCAAAGCATCGTCGTATCTGATTACACGCAGATGGATCGCATCCTTAAGGAGGAAAGGAACTACATTCTAGGCATCATCAAGAAGATCAAAGCCACGGGATGCAACGTTTTACTGATCCAGAAGAGCATTCTCCGAGATGCTGTTACCGATCTCTCTCTTCACTACCTCGCAAAAGCAAAGATTTTGGTCGTGAAGGACGTTGAACGCGACGAGATCGAATTCTTGACGAAGACTCTGAATTGTCTCCCCATCGCCAACATCGAGCATTTCCGGGAGGAGAAATTAGGGTTTGCAGATCGAGTAGAGGAGGTTTCAGTTGGAGAAGGGAAGATAGTGAAGATCACGGGGATTAAAGACATGGGGAAGACTGCTTCAGTGCTGGTTCGCGGCTCGAATCAGTTGGTTCTCGATGAGGCAGATCGAAGCTTGCACGATGCGCTCTGTGTGGTTAGGTGCCTGGTGAGCAAGCGTTTCTTGATTGCCGGAGGTGGCGCGCCGGAGATCGAGATTTCCCGGCAATTGGGTGCTTGGTGGAAGGTGCTTCAGGGGATGGAGAGTTATTGCATTCGATCTTTTGCCGAGGCGCTCGAAGTCATTCCTTACACATTGGCGGAAAATGCGGGCTTGAATCCGATTTCCATTGTCACAGAGCTCAGGAATCGACACGCTCAAGGCGAGATTAATGCAGGGATCAATGTAAGGAAGGGCCAGATAACCAACATCCTTGAAGAAAATGTGGTTCAGCCGCTGCTTGTGAGCACGAGCGCAATTACGCTGGCAACGGAGTGCGTTAGGATGATTCTGAAGATCGATGACATTATCACAGTGAGGTGATGTTGATCTGCCAGCAGTATGTGCTTGTTCACACTTTGATAGGAGAGTGAAGCTCTTCCTTTTGGGCTTATTTCATAGTGTTTCGTGTTATTGATAAATTTTGCAGCGTCATTAGGGTGTTTGTGTTTACAGACCAGTTGTAGGTTGTTATGCTGAAGCTAGTGCTCTTTTTTAAAGATTGTGATGCATCTTTGATCCAAACCATCGACCTCCTGTTTGATTCTTCTCTTGTTTGTTGTCTCCTTTTGTTTTCTCCCTGCTTTAGTTCTCTAAAGTGTCAAGCATTACGACTTCACTTTGAGCATAAGCTGAGTACTCATGTATTTTGTAAGGGCAAATATCTTGTGCGGTGCACTTGAGTCATGATATTTCAGTTACCAATCGTATACTAAATGTGCTTAGGATGCTCAAAAAATTATGGGATCAACTAAATACCAAAACCAAAACCAAGCTTACCTACAGTAAATGGGGTCAGCTACATGTATTTCTTGTCATTGTTATGCTCAATAGTGTGACATGTAACTCTAAAGAGGCAAGATCAATCTTATTCTTCCCTTCCTACATTTATGGGCCTTCTTCTACCACTAAGTGTTCACCGTCTAATTTCTCATACCTTGTTGCGGAGCTCGAGCTGCTTTTCCAAATGTCTACTCCACCTTAAGCCTCTCATTTTCTTAATAGATACCAAGCTTCTCTATTTACCTGTTAGGGATCCATCTTTCTTCTAAATCACTATTTTTCACATTCTTCAACTCATAGATCATGTTTATATGCCATCAGGCTAAGGTCACTAATTGTTAAGTTCTTGGAAAAGCATGTACACAGTCAAATCTACCCCCCCCCCCCCCCCCCCCCTCTTTTTACTTGGAGACGACTGCTGTAGTTTATTTTCACCAAGTATTTCTTTTGCAAGTATATTTTGCTCTGTGTACCTAGATGATGAAAACCACTTTTCATTGACGATAATATGCATATAATTCAGGAACATTGTTTCTACTGCCTAATCGGCTATGTTACTGGTGAATTGGTCTTTCACACAGTGCATTCGTCACTGATACTGGCTTTCAGTTTTGTTCACCTTCAGCCAACTTGCCTAATGATCACTTGTTTGATAACCTTGTCACGGGTTCGATGTTGTTTTCAAAGCATGGTTTTTTGTTTGCATCGTGAATTTTTGTTTTGATAGTCCTTCTGTATATCCCGTTTCCAGAAAGCTGGCTGGAGGAGGAGTAGGTGCGCACCAGTCAGCATGTATCGCATTTCTATGGGTGAGGTACATGTTGATGGGTGCAAAGCTGTGTGTGTGGTTGTGCCATGCATTTGTTGTGGAACCTTTTGATTTGGGAATCTGATTTGAAAAGGGAAGGACCCACCACTCACTGTACCAGGTTTATCAACTAAGCAAGAAAACTATTACATCACCCCACCATGAGCGAATAACAGGAATTGAAACTGCATCTCTCCTTGGCGAAGAAAAGTTTCACGATTCACCATATTGGCATTTCCTTTGTTCTTCAAATATGAGCGTGTCAAGACGCATCTCTCGCAGTCTTTAGAAATTTTATTATCACAAGTTATTACTATAAACAGGAACATATGATTCGATCACCGAGCCGCTTTGTTTTCTGTTGCTACGGTTCCATGAAAGTCTGCTAATATTGCATGCCTTTGTATTGCGAGCATGAGCTAGTGTTTTCATGCTGTCGCTACTGCATTTTCTTTGTTGGGGGTATGCATTCCAGTCTTCTCTCCGAAATGGTTTCATTCTCTTTTGTCCTTTTGAAGTTTTTCTGATTCCACATGATCTGGTTTCCTCCTACCTGCTGTTTATTTTCCTTTCATTTCTTCATGGTTTCTTTCTACAGGCACACCCCAAATTACTAGGGACATACCCTCCTCCGAATAATACCCTGTTTACAGAGCACATATACCATTCTCTTCTTTCTCGGTGTTCCCTCTCTCTCTTCTAATACGGCAAATAATCAAACCCACATACCGCTGTCTCTCTCTGCTTCCTCTAGACAAGCACCTCTCACTTCTCCTTTATATCCTCACGTGTCTTTTTAAATGCGAGTTGACGGAGAAAGAGAAACTGAATTTGCATAGCAAGCGTAGTATGAGGATTTTCAATATGAGGTATACCCTTAATAGAAAGAGACTGAATTTCTCTTTCTAACATGGGAACTTTGGTTATATAATTTGGCCTAGCATTTGCCTTTAGTATTATTGGCTGAGCTCCGACTAGCCGATGAGCTGAGCATTAATGAGATCTTGTTCATGGGAAGGGAATCCTTGATTCCTGTTTTCAACAGCAGAATTTGAGGAGTAGAAATAGGAGGCGAGGATGAAGAGAGTAAAGAAAAAAAAGAAATTTTCACTGAGAATCAGGATTAAGGAAATTTTTGATGGAAATCCGGGTGGGATAGTAGGTTCTCATCCCATGAACTTGACCCCAACCACTCTTATTCATTTAAAAAAAGTAGGCTCTTCAAAATAAGACGAATGAGGTGAGACAACAAATAAAAAAGTATCACCCCTTGTTTTGAATTCATGAAATATCATTGTTAGTTATCCGTTAATTATCCTCCGAATTTAGATGCGTTCACGTAAATTAGATTTTTATTTAAAATGAAAATTGAACCGATAGGTCCCACAGAGGTGGAGCATCCTACTTTCTCTTGACGGGTTCTTGCCAAGACTTCCGAAGGCGGGAATGAGAGCCTTCTTGGTCCCATCGTGGGGATGGAGACGGAGACTTTGATCCTTGCCCCACCCCGCCTCATGAACATCACTAATCTTGACTCAACCAACCAGCCAGGAATAAGCGCCCTTTTGGTTTCTTCAGTTGGGCTAGCTATGTAATCGGAAAGGTGCCTCAGCTGTCACATAAGCCAGTGAGGTTCTATTGCCACTATTTGGAGGCTTCATAAACCTGAATCTCAACAAATGTTTATTTGGTTTTGTTAGTCATAAGCACTATTCAGAGAACGTTTTGAAAATATTACATTGAGATCATTCAAATCTCCTAGCTTTCACAAGGGAGGACACCGAAGCAGAATCCGTGTGGCGTGCGTTCTATGCTGAAAATTGTTGTTTTTTGCTCTACAAGAGCCTGCTTCTTTCAGGCATTCACCATGAAATTCAGTCACAAAATTCAAGAATTCCTAAGAATTTATCTGGAGATTAAAAGCTTCCCTGCATCTGCTTTAACACAGCAAAGAAATTACGAAATGCCACGAGTTCTTTTTAACGAATTTCTATGTATGTGTGTGAAGAATCACCAAAGGACTGACAACGTGTAAAAGATACATTTGTTGCCCTGATGCAAAACGGATGCGAGAAGCGAAATAGATGCACCAATCCATGGTCCTCAACCATGTAACTTATCTACACCTATACAAGAAGACTTATTGCTATACTCCACGAGAGAGAGAGAGAGAGAGAGAGAGAGAGTCTGAACCACCACCAACATATCTCTTGGGAGCTATCCTTATTTTAAAAAACACAAGTTTCAAATGAGCAAAATTCTACGAGGGGAGGTTCATAACATGAAACAAACTTCTTAAAACACCCTAGATGAAAACATAAGAATACATCTACCTGCAGTTAGTAAGTGTAGCCTTTGACAAACATTCCCTTCTTGGCTTCGTCGCTCTCATCCTCGCCTTTGTAGAGACCACGCTGCGCCAGAGAGTTGGCTTTGGCACGTACTAAGAGAGCCTTTTGTGCTGCTTCGACATTCTCAGGACAGCCCTTCCATGTCTTTAAGACGGAATTCTGCAGGGCACGTGCATACGAGAACGAAACATGCCATGGGTTGGGGGATTGGTTCATCCCATTTAAATTAAGTGTGGCTTCAACCTCAGACTGACCGCCTGACAGGAACTGCATGCAATTTGCAGAACAAATAAGTGATCCTCAAGCGATGTTCATGAAAATAACATGACAATCAAGTTTCGATACTAACTATCAATGCCAAAACCACAGGCAAGATTCTCACGGTAAGTGGGTTAAGCTACATGAATATTCGCCATTGTGTCAAGCTGGTGTCGTATTAGCGTTTAAGTTCAGAAAAGCAAAACAATGTCTTATGGATTCTTTTCAACTCTTTCGGCCACTCACATGCTTCTTTTGCAACATTCATCATCTTCTCAAGAGAGTTCCCTTCACTGCTGCTGTAAATATCCAAATCACCTCAACCGGGTCTCTCTGATTATCTTTTCATTGGTGCCATACAAACTTCATCTCTAATAGCCTCATTGTGAAACCGCTCTTCTTTAACATTTTTATTTCTACCACTAAAATTTTCTACATATGTCAAAAATTTAGAAGCCATAAAGCGTGGTTGGGCTTGCTCCTTTAGTATAGGTTTTCAATGCTGCAGCTAGAAAAGGATTCTCCAAAAAAAAATCACTTGATTGGAGGCCAGGAGTAACACATACCATGATTCCCGGCACTGCTGGAGGAACTCTCCGGTTCAACATCTTTAGAGTGTACTTGGCAATTGTTTCTGGTGACGCCTTCTCTTTATGTTCAGCACCAGGCGTAACCATGCTAGGCTTCAAGAGAATTCCTTCGAACATCACATTGTTCTGAGCCAAGTAATAGAAAACCTCAGCCCAGACATGCTCTGCCACTTCAAGAGTTCTGTCAATGGAGTGATCACCATCAAGAAGGATTTCTGGTTCCACAATTGGCACAAGACCGTTTTCCTGTAAATGAATTCATTTGGTAAAAAATGAATCACGTATTACTTCTAAATTAAATAAAAAAGGATCAACGGGCATCAATATGCTCAAGAAAGTGTCAACTACTTGCACGTATCTGGTACTGTGCAAAACGTATAATGCAGAATCTCAGCTCCTGTGGTCATTGGTTCTCGCAACAAATTGACCAAAGTGACTTGATCTGCGGCATGAGAAGTACTTCACTCAAGCAATTGAACCTCGATTCAAGAAAGAAGAAAGAGACTCAACATTCCCATGCTCATCTTGCTTCGTCTTGTCAATAAGGAACCCATCCCTCATCAGGGCATCGCCCTTTCAAAGTCAAGTAATCTCATTCTAGCTTCCTTTCTACCCAAAATCAAGTGAGACGACGTGCCAAACACATAGGAGCATCGTTGTTGTCTAATTAAACAAGCTACTTGTGTCATATCTTCTCTCACATATCTACTTACATGATGTGGAATTTGTATAGCGGGCAACACATGCGGCAACAACAAGATCATGAAATTGCTTCTTGATGTAAGCAAGTCGATTACCAGCGTAAAGAAAATGGTGGAAGTGTAAAAGAGTTTATCACCTTAATCAATGATGGACATATCTAAACCGAATCTCAAGCCAATAACGGCTTGCACCCAAAGTGTGATGGTTAAAACTCTCTCTGTAAATCTAGAACCTAACTTGTGGCTTATCTTGCAAGAATATACACGAGTCAACACATGCAGAACTACAAGAGGACAATATTTTATGTTTGGAGTACCTGAGAAATAGCAGCATAACGGGCAAGTCCCCATGCTGCCTCTTTAACAGCCAAGGCCGAGGGACCACAAGGAATGCTAACTACTGTACGCCTGTAAATATGAAACCCATACATAAGCTAGAATATTTTAGATAAAGACATCAGAGTCGGTGAGACACGGGCATCCTTGAAGAATAAATAACAAGAACTGAAAAGAAAACAACAACAACAACAACATGAGAAGGATGATAATCAAATCATTCTGATGAAATCTTCTTAATAAACAAAAGAGTAGAGTGTGCGGCTAATCTCACCATTTTGCAAAACGAGCTCCCTGCTTGTAGTATTCTGCAGATCTTGAAGCCAAGCCATCTAAACCTTGGCACCACGACTCATTGTTGGATCCTGGCAGAGGAACCAAACCCTTGAAAGAGTTGGAAAAGAAAAAACTTATTAATCACAGATGATTTGCTCACAGCATCTTTCACAGTCCAGTTAAAAAGCAGCCAGTTGCTACCAATGTAACCTAAAGTACCTTGTCAACTTTAATTCCTGGTACTATCTTCTCCTCCCGTAAGCAATCCACAAACCTCTTTCCATCTGTGGTTGATTGGTATAAGGTCTCCTCAAAAAGAATGGCACCAGAAATATATTCACCAAGGCCAGGAGTTGTAAGTAGCAACTGTCTATAAGCCTGGCGGTTGGTTTCAGTGTTCTCCAGACCAATTGAAGCAAGTCGTTTCCCACAAGTTGCATTAGATTCATCTATAGCAAGAATACCACGTTCAGGGGAGGCAACGATTTTCTACATGATCACATAGAGGAAGTAAGAGAACGTTCAGTGGAGAAGGAAAATACCACCAACAGAACATCAGGTTGAAAAGACGAGTCTAAGGTTCTGAAGACTCTGGCATTAAATCTCCACAACTCTCAGCTAACAAAAGAGCGAATCAAGACAATCTCTACACATAACAAACCAGAGGGTAATTTTTTATTTTCTGGTATTGGAAATTGTGCTATATTTCAGTGGAATTCCCTGTTTAAGTTGAATGTGATTACATGCAATATGTGAATGATATAACTGAAAGTTAATGTCAACCTCCCAACAATGTGATTTTTTATTCTGGTCTAGCTTAGTACCATGTATGGACAAATGAAACCCGAGTAAAGCTGAAAAAACAAAATCAAATTCGCGTGGGTAATAAGGACAGAGCCACAGATTCCCTATTATCACATCGTCACGCCTAATCAATTCACAACTGAGAGTAGAGTAGCTTCAAGACGATGTTCGATCCATAATGCAAGAGAGAAATGGACACGGAGAGCGAAGACGGTAATTGACAATCATGGACGAGTAGAATAAGAAATGTTGAGATGTACAGGCGGAAACCAAGATTTCAAATTAGGATTATGTTGGACCAATAGAACATTAATACAGTTCTACAAGTCCAAAGAAGACAGATTAAAATTATAAGAGTAAAAGACTTATCTTTCCACAATAACAAGAAGTTGGTAAACCAGCACAAGTAGGAAAAAAATAAATTAAATACGCGCATACGAAAAGAAAACCTGAAATGCCCTCAAATTTCATGAACGAACCGAAAAGCCTTTAGAAGAAGACATCACTATTTACATAATGGATCTTGAAATCTCCTCAGAAACTCAAAATAGCAGAAATCGACATGAAGAAAAGGCAAGGAGTTTGAAAAGCCAAAGACGAGCTCAAGCCCAATCAAGCTTTCTTTCTCCGATTTTGAAAATTCCATCCTAAAAAGAACAAAGAATAAAAAAGATCCCACTCAACATCGAAGAAGGAGGAGAACGGTCACAGTCACGTTGGAATAAGGCGGATCACAAATTGGGACATGAAAAGCTCGAACTTTCAAAAGAGTAACAGAAATCATGAACCGGATCAACGGAGCCTACTGCCATGGAGACAGCATCATTAAATCTTTATAAAGCTAACAATACATGATTCAAGAACGTCTAGATCGTGGAGAGAGAGGTTCTCACAGCGGTCTTGACAAGCTCGTCCGCGTAGGATCCAGACGCCCTAACGGAGGCAGAGAGACGTGGATTCCGCCGCAAGGCCACTGCCTGCCAGTTGATCTGCCGCCGTCCCAACCATTGCGAGGAAGAGGAGTTGAGGCTTCCCAGAGAAGACGAAGCCACCGCCGCCACTGCCATCGCCTCACCAAATCGTCGTCGTCGTCGTTGTCTCTCTCTGTCTGGAAAGTGAGTAATGGTGGTGGAGTCCGTGTGATTGCTCTTCTTATAAAGGTCGTCCGTCCCAGAAATTAAGGACTTCCCTCCAACGTTAGATTTGGCATTTTATTTATATTGTAGTATTCGGTCAAGCTCAACAAATGTTCGACTGAAACGTGGCATAACTACAGAAGCTTTCCTTTGAAACCCCTTCCAGAAAAGGACGCCGATTGTTAGAGCTCTAGACTTGATTTGAGTGTGCGCTTGGATTTCGCTTCGACTTTCTCCCCCCGTTGGAGAGTTGAGGGAGACCGAGAGATGCTCACATGCAATAGATGGAAGATTTGAAAGCAATCTGGTGTCACCTAACTAACAAGGCCTACATGCACCATAAAGAACAACGTTTAAGCCTAAACAAATTTTCACCGGAAACTTCTGATTCTTTTTCTAAAATGACGCATTACCCGAGGAATCTGTTGACGTGTTCAAATTTTGTTATTGAATTGATACTGAGGTGAAATAGTATTTACTCTATCCTATTTTTCTCGTTGTTGGTGGGTGGAAGAAGAGAGTGGGTGCATGGATTCACTTTTGAGACTAGATACAAGTTTAGGAAATTCTCTAACAGCAGAGATCTTTCAACAAAAGCAGAGCAGTGTCTAAATAAAGAAAGTCCCATTTGATTCGTAGCCTGCAAATAAGTTGGAAATGCCAAGCATAATGTATCTCGAGGAATTTTTGAATCTAATGGTGCTGCAACAAAAGCAATCAAATTACTAATATTTTTCTCGCAGATGCTACTTTATTCAATACCATAATCAATGAAAAGTTAGAATTCTTCGAAGACATCAGGTGATTCATTGTTCTTCTCAACTGAGTATTCGACCCTCAATCAACATCTGAGGATCATGAATTCAATTCTGAAACCGTACACCAGTTGGAGATAGTAGAAGCCTTTCAAGAAAAGCACATGCAGCATCTAACTATGGAAATTTCGATTCAATTCTGAGACTTCACACAAGTTGCAGCAATCCTTCAGGACTAAATTGGAGTTTACACATCCTATCAAGCATCATTTATCTTTAGGAATTTTAGAATACAAGTCTTTCGAAATCTTCAGGACCAAATTAGAGGTTTTGAATATAGTTTGTGCTTATGCACCCTAAGTAGGACTAGAAGATAGTATAAAGACATTTTTTGGGAAGAGTTAGATAAGGTGTTTCAAAAGATTTCACAAAGGAAGATGATTTGTTTAGGAGGAGATTTAAATGGACATGTCGGTAAAGAGGCATTAGGATATCAAGGGATTCATGGAAACTTTGGTTTTGGGGATATAAACGAGGAAGGTAGGGAGATTTTAAATTTTTCTATGTCATTTGATCTCTTTATAGTCAATACAATCTTCAAAAAATGAGATGAACATTTAATTACTTATAAAAGTGGCTTATCACAAACACAAATTGATTACTTTATTTGTAGAAAAAAAGATAGAGCGTGTTGTAAAGATTGTAAGGTAATTTCAGAAGAAAGCTTAACCACCCAACATCGACTTTTAGTTATGGATTTACAAATAAAAAAATGGACAAAGAAGAAAAGAGTGCATCGAGCTATTCGGACTAAATGGTGGAGCCTCAAAAGCGAGAAAGAAGATATATTTAAATAGAAAGTCCTTCAAGGAGATGTTTGGAATTATGTTGGCACACCCTATGATATGTGGAACAATATAGCTATACATATTACGAAAGTGGCGAAAGATATGTTAGAGGCATCTAAGGGAGGTGTACCAGCACAAAAAGAAGCTTGGTGGTGGAGTGAAGTAGTACAAAATAAAATCAAGGAAAAGAGGGCATGTTACAAATTACATTATGCTAAGAAAACTAGTGAAACTTTAGAAGCTTATAAGAAAACAAAGAAGGAAGCAAAAAAGGCCGTTAGTGAAGTAAAAACTAAGATTTGAGATGACTTATATAAAAAACTCAACTCAGAAGAGGGTGAAAGAGATATTTTTAGGATAGCTAGGGCTAGAGATAAGAAAACTAAAGATCTTAATTATTTTAGATGCATAAAAGACGAGGATGAGAAAATTCTAGTGACAAATGATGATATAAGAAATAGATGGAAAAACTATTTTTATAATCTTTTTAATGAAAATAAAGATATTAGTATTAGTCTAGGAGATTTAGCCAAGTCAGAAAAGTATATAAACCACAATTTCTACCGACGTATTCAAAAGAATGAAGTCAAAGAGGCTCTTAAATATATGAAGAGTGGTAAATCGGTAGGACGAGATAATATTCCTATAAAAGTTTGGAAAATACTAAGGGAAATAGGAATCACTTGGCTCACAAGACTATTTAATGAAATATGGAAAAACCAAAAGATGCCCGAGGAATGGAGAGTAAGTACACTTATACCCATATATAAGAATAAGGGAGACATTCAAAATTGTGCTAATTATCGAGGTATCAAGTTAATGAGTCATACTATGAAATTATGGGAAAGAATTATCGAACGTAGGTTAAGACAAGTATCAAGTATAACAGAGAACCAATTTGGATTTATGCGAGGCAGATCTACTATTGAAGTGATTCACCTTTTGAGACATCTTATGGAACATTTTAGAGCAAAAAAGAAAGACCTGCACATGATATTTATTGATCTAGAAAAAGCTTATGATAGGGTACCGAGGGAGGTTCTTTGGAGAACTTTGGAAAAAAGAGGTATCTCATTGACATATATTAACCTTATAAGAGACATGTATGATGGTGCAAAAACATGTGTGAGGACTCATGAAGGAACGACAGATTTCTTTGAAGTTAATATTGGGTTACATCAAGGATCAACATTAAGTCCATACTTATTTATAATGGTGATGGATGAGTTAACAAAACATATTCAAGATGAAGTACCTCGGTGTATGTTATTTACATATGACATTGTATTAGTGGAGGAGTCTAAGGAAAAAGTTAATAGAAAATTGGAACTATGGAGAGAAATATTATAAAGCAAAGGCCTCCGACTTAGTAGAACAAAGACAGAATATATGGAATGTAAGTTTGATCATTTGGCTACTTCAGAGGACATAGAAATTAAAATTAACATACATTGTATTCCCCAAAAGGAAAGTTTTAAATACCTAGGGTCAATTTTTCAAAGTGATGAAAGAATTGATGGAGATGTTACATATAGAATTAATGATGGTTGGTTAAAATGGAGAGGAGTATCAAGTGTTCTTTGTGATAAGAAGATACCATTAAAATTAAAAGGTAAATATTATAGAGCAGCAATTAGGTCTACCATGTTTTATGGTTGTGAGTGTTGGGGAGTTAATCATCAACATGTACAAAAGATGTCTGTGACAGAAATGAAGATGTTGAGATGGATGAGTGGTCATAGAAGAAAAGACCGTATACATAATGAGGTTATTAGAAATAAATTAGGAGTGACACCAATAGAGGATAAAATGAGAGAACATCGTTTAAGATGGTTTGGACATATAGAAACAAGATCAAAAGAAGAACCAGTAAGAAGGTTATAAAAACTAAATTTGAAAAGTATTAAAAGAGGTAGAGGACGACTATAAAAGTGTTGGAAAGAAACAATAAAGAATGTTCTAGCTTATTTATTAGGAGTTAACTGCTAACATAGCACACGATAGGAATCTGTGGAAACAAATAATCCATGTAGCCGACCCCATCTAGTATGAGAAAAGGCTTAGTTATTGTTGTTGTTGAAGTCTTTCGAAATCTTAGAATCGATTAGTAAATAACCAAAATCATAATTTTAGGACATGCTGCTTTATACAACACTGTCATCTAGTAGGCAGATCCCTTCCAGACAGTGGCGGATCTACACTGAGGCGAGGTGGGGCGGTCACCCCACCTGAAATTCAGAAAACCAATCAAAATGTTACAGGGATGATTGAATCCATGGCTGCTATACATAATTCACGCCACCTCAAATGATCGAATAAGCAGTTCCTTCCATCCCACAAGATAATCTAGATCCACCACTGCTACCAGATGTGCTCTCACCCGTATCAAACTCATGCCTTTAAGGTTATTTTCGTTGCTCCTTGGCCAGGAGAGACGTGGCTCCTTGTGCAAAAGGTTTGATTATTGTTTGAAGACGCTAGCTGATACTGTGTTCTCTCGATCACAGCATTCAACCATCGGGAGAAGGGAAACATCTATTCAATTCTGAAACTGTACTGCAGCAAGAGATGCTCAAATAATACAAATCTTTCAACAAAAGCACAGGAAGTATCTACCTAAAGAAAGGAGAGCCATGGCTCTTTGTGAGAAAGGTTTGAATATTGTTCAAAGACACTAGCTGATATATTCTTCTGTGCACTGAAGTTTTCGGCCGATCAAAGCAGGGCCAACAAATTAAGGAAGATAAATTTCTGCAATTGTACACCAGTGGGAGCAACAAAAGCTCAGGAGGTATCTAATGAAAGAAATATCAATTCGATTATAAAACTCTACACAAGTTGGAGATGTTCTAATAATTTTATCCTTTAGATTGACTAAGTTGGGAACTTTCAGGTCCTATCAAGAATCTTAAACGAAATTCGGTATGTGGGAATTGAGAAGGGTCATGCTCCTGCATCAAGGTATCCCATACGGTTCAACACTTCTCTGTGTGTGTGTGTGACAACACATGCATTGGAACTGACCATGGTGATCACCATTGATGAAATCACATTCAAAAAGTGCCGAGGCTACTAACCATTCTTTTCACTTGCAATAATACCATTCTTTAGCTGCCGAGGAAAAAAAAACTTGAAGTTTGACTTGCACTTGATCAACAATTTTGATAAGAGTATTGATGCAGCACATCTAGCAAGGGCCCCATGTAAGACCGACTGAAACCAAGCTTAAACCTTTCCCTAAACTAAGTGGGGTCAGCTACATGAATTCTTAATCACCATTATGTTTATTTTTAAATCATACTCGTTTAGTTCTAGTACGAAATGATGAAATCTTCTCGATACTTTTTACACATTCCTTACCTTCTTTTGCACAATCCCGACAAACCCACAACATGAAATTGTTGAACAAAAACACGAAAACCCAACACGATCACAACTGGCAAAGTTTGTGTTCGCATTCAGCCAAAGTAACACGAAAAAGATTGGATCATATTGGGATTGCTATCTTTGACATGAATACAGTATTGCAAGTCACGAAACAAACTGGAACATGAAAATTGCCACCCAAATCAAAATGAAGATTTGTTTTCAATGGGATATATAATTATGTGTTTGGATTGGAGGGAATTTGAGGGGGAAGAGAACTCAAACCCCCTCTTGGCTCAATTCGTTACCTTGTGGATTTACATAATGAGAGCCTGGATTATCAACTCATGGAGTTCTCTGATTGGATGCGACGGAAACCAGATAAGAAGGTCCATATTTTAGTTCATGTCCACCGAAAATAACATGACAAAAAATGGGGTCGTGTTTGGGTTGGCCTGTTTTTGACAAGAAGATGAAGTGACACAATATAGACATCACCAGAACACGAAATTACTGACAATGTAACACACAACACATCATGTAAAGTCTCCCCCATATACACACAACACATAATGTTCATTAGCGAAGATATCATTTGAATTAAGTTGTTCCCACAATGAATAGTTTGATTCCTAAAGAAATCACATCCTTGCATGTAGTTCTGCACTAATCATGGAGCTCTGCACCAATAGTCTTTCTAACCGAATTTCTTGGTATGATCGCCGGCTTTGTCTCATTGATTGCTCAACCAATCACCATATTAAAATATGGAGTGATGCTAGTGGCACGCACAATTGAGATCTGGTTGTATCCGGAAGATTCCTCTAAAGTATGAAGGCATAAGTTAAATGCTGATATGACATAAGATGGAACACAAAATATAATAAAAATGCAATGACTAACTTTCAATTCGTAAAAGAAGCTTCATGCTACTATACGTAGCTCCCTTCCACACCGAAAACCTGCCAGTTGAAGAAGAAACAACGAAGGAAACTTATTTCTTGTAGAACTCGACTGAATATTTAAAACAAAAATTCTAAACTTAAAAAATGTTTAGAGTTATGTAAAAAACATTTTCTGGATTTTTTTAGCAGTTAACACTTAACTAATGAATAATAACTTTCGAGAGGAGCGTTTTCTAATTTATCAATTATATAAAATGACATATCGTATATATACATGAATTGGTGCGTCCTCGCACCAATGATTTTTAAGACACACACACCTCACTCGCAGGGGTGCTCATGCTGAACGCCTCAGCTCGATTTCGCACGACCAAAGCTACTGCAGTGGAAGTATATTTGTTTGCTTCAGCTACCAAAGGGATAAATATCAATCAGATTCTCCAAAGCTTTCGAGTTCAGATCAAATTCACAGGTAAACCCAATACATTTTCCCCTGAAAACAACAATCGTCAACCAGTAACTGGTGCACCATCGTGATGATGATGCATGGGACTATCACAACCATGATGATGATGATGCACCATGGTGATAATGACGAAACTAAGAGAAACATGCCAGAAGTTCCCGAGAGACCAGCCTTTCCTTGCGTATAAACCTCTACTCTTCCACCAATGGCACTCTACAGATGGGGCAATTCAACTTGAGCAAACCAAACCAGCCATCCAAGCAATATCCGTGAAAAACGTGGCCGCAACCCAATTTTCTCACCACTTCTCCTCCCTTAATCCTGCACAAGCAGATCGCACATTCTTTCTCCTCCCCACAGTCTCTCAATCTACAAAGATCATATACAAAGATTGGGTTTTCCTCCAATTCCTCTGACAAGGTCACGATACTGGCCAGAGCATGATCCAGATTTTCATTCCCGTAGTCATGCATTTGGGTGTTGTTATGATGAAGGAAGGGAAGTGATTGCAGGAAGAGAAAGAGAAGGGTTCTCAGATATGATACCCAATTTGCTGCTGTAGCAACAAGAAATATAGGGAACCAATCAGATGAAACGTCGCTAAGACCACCACAAATCCCCATTCTCTTCTCTCTCTCTCGATGTAGAAAGTTTGGTTGGTATATTTGATTTTGGGGAGACTTGGACCGATATTTGTAAGGAGGGAAGCCTCTCTTGGGGTGACGTCTGAATGCAGAACAATGTCCCACAGTTTCTGAGAAAATAGGACTTCATTTTTGTGCAGGAGAAAAGACTCTAGGAGTTGGGCAGTCTCTCTCTCTCCCCCCCCCACCACAAAAGATGATCATGCAGTATAACTTCTAACTTATTAAAATAATATTATTGCTTCTAATTGGTATTACATTTTGTGTTTTTCAGCTGGTCGAGAGCATAACCTGTCTTAAGTTTTAAGTGGATTTTTTTGAGAGCCAACCATTTCTACGCTTAATTTACTACTAAGGCAGACGGTTTTAAATTTGTTTGATAAAGCTATCCCTTTTCCCAGAAACTACGCAGCCATTGCATAACATGAGATATTTTAAATTAATAAGATGAGTAAGCTTCTTTTTGATGAGTATAGACTTTTTATATATATATATATATATATAAGTTTAAATAAATCTCAATATAAATAGTTAAATTTAAAAACAAAAAGTATATGTTATATGCATATAATTATTATGATATAATTGAGATTTGTTTGAAAATATATATATATATAAAGAGAAAGAAAGAAAGAAAAAAAGATCCTTGGATAACCTTTTAGGTAGTGGAGTCCAATTAATGGTTTGGCAGGTTTGAAGGCCGAGGGTACGAGATGACGTTGGATGACGGGATCTTGATCTGATGGCTGATCTTCTTCATGGCTGTGAAGTAGGTTGGATCCGGATCCGCGTATCTCTCTTTCTGATGCCGATCCGGATCCAACCTGCTTATATAAATGCTCACCGCACTGTATCATATGCTATCACATCGTACACCATTTTAAACTTCCTCTTAATGTGTATTAAAAATAAGTTTCTAATTTAATATAGGGTTAACTATAGCCCTGAGGAGGATTACTTTGATTAAATCTGGTGTAGATTAGCATTAATTAATTATTAGTTCAATTATAGATTAATTAAGCAACCAATTTTAGTCTTAATACGATACTATTTGTTTAATTGATACAAATTGTGATCCAGATCTCGCAGATATTCCGATTCCAGCCAACGATGACGCTATAGCTTCCATCCGATTGATTCTTAACAAATTAGTATCCGCAATTTGTCAGGGACGGTATAGCTATATAAGAAGTCGTTGATTAATAATAAGATAAGTCCATTACTTCGCTTCGGGAAAACCATAGATTCATTGAATCGGTTACTCTTACTATTCAGGAATGTCAAAAAAGTGATTCAAAATTATGGGGATATATTATGTGATTAATTCATTAATTAGTTTAGTATCCGAAATATATGATGCCTTAACTATGCGAAATCTATAATAGGTTAATTAATCTGGGCTTTGGGACCTCCGGGTAGGCGATCGCGAGGAGGTTGAATAATTGGGTATCTTGTGCATTTGGGCTGGGTCAAAATCTTGGGTCGGATCCAATCTGATCTGATCGACCTGCTTGACCATGAGCAACTCATGGGTGATTCTGTTGATTAATAAAAAGATTTGCATGGTTTGCATTATCCTTGACCAAGATTGAAAATTAATGCGTGGTTCCCCTTTATCTAGTCAAGCAAGACACACGAATCAGTTTCATTTTTTCTGTTACAAAGGGAGGCAGAAGCCCAACACAATAGACTTATCCGGTTCCGGTTAGCCAAAAACCTGGAACCATAATCGAACGGGCTAAGGATTAGTTTTGGTTTGAATCTAGAACCGGTAATTTTATTAAAAAATATAAAATTATAAGAAAACTTTAAAGAAATACCGAAACCAACAGCTTGGTACCGATGGTTCCGGTTTTATAAAAGGTGAAACCAAAATTGAATCGGGTGGTCCCCAGTTCTGGGTTCAGCCAGTTCCTAGCCCGGTTCAGTTCCGGTTGAAGCTGCCAAGTCAGTTAGGAACCGGGCATGTCTATAACACATAATCAAACTCGCTATCATTCCCTGTCTCATTGGATCATTTTTCCAATCCAGGACCTGGTCTGATAGGGTTCGGGTAACGCGGTCTACTTCGGTCGCAGACCATCTTTATAAAATTCCTTTTTAATATGCTTTTTAAATATTAAAAATAATTTTTATTTGATAAAGAAAAGTATATATTATAGTATACCGTATGATATGAAACAATATACAAGTACCATGTATCGTATACGCTGTATATGCATTCACGGCTATTCCGGCCAGGCATTTTAAGGTAAAAATAATGTGATCGGCGATGCATGGTGCACCGCAAAGCACCCGGCCACTCCTCCATCCCCAATGTAGACACCCCCATAAGTTCCAATGCGGCCTTCAAAATTTCAATTACATATTAAAATTGTCAAAAGAATTTGAAAATTTTTAAAGCCCTCGCCACCGACGGTGAAATCTTTCTCCAAGCAAAACAAGTTTCTGGATCCTTCACTGGGTCCAATGTGATCTTTACAATATTAACGAAAATAGTGTCATTAATAATGAATATCGAATTGCTAATACAACACTGTATGATTTTAGTCCGACCCATTTGGGCCTGTGTCAAAACCTTAGCTTGGATCGGATCATATCCGATCGACGTGCTTGGCCATGAGCAACACATGGATGATTCTGTTGATGATAAAAGGATCCTCATGTGCCGTTGTTGTTGGTTGGGGGGAGTTCGACTTCTAGAGGGTGCATGTGAGAGTGTGCGTGTTAGACTTCCGTCACTTCTTATAAAAAAGAAGAAGAAGAAGAAGATCAAGACTAAAATTAATGCAGGGTCCTCTTTATCTAACGTCATGCATGATACAAGAATTAGTTTTGGTTTTCAATCTAACGATGACATCTCTTAAGAAGAAACTCCGGGCGAGGATCTCGGCAAACAGTGGCAGATCTAGAAATTCTTTCTTGGCGACCGGAGTTGCTCAAATACAAGTTGAAGCCTAAAGCGAGAACCGCTTATTATATTCACTTAAAATTTGAGGCCTAAAATCATAAGTTTAAAAATTTCACGACGGTATTGTATGTATCCTATATCTAGTATACATTCTATACATATATATTATGTAAAACATATATTTTTATAAATGTAATACATATAATATACATATATACATTTTGGAGTGGGCCGGTTCACGACGGGTTGATCTAGACCCGAACTTTTACTGGAACCATAACAGAGGAAACAATAATTGGATCCGAAACTGAATCAGAACTGGACATTCACTATTCAGTTCTGGTTCCACCTATCAGGAATCGAACTGGAACCCGAAGAAGGAACCGGAGGTCTAGAGAAGGTATTCCCAAGTACTTTTCTTGGGTTTCGGATTTAAATCTCACGTTTGCTTTATGAAACACCTAATGCGTTGAACTGAGATTGGTCAAAAGCCAGATTTACCGAGAGCTTTAGTGATGATGCCCCAACAGAGAGAAGATTTGCTGCAGCTTATCTTGAATTTACTGGTTGTTGGTAGAAGTTTACATGCATATTTGGAAACCGCCGGAAAGAAGACGAGAATACGGCAGCTTGCTGCTCATGCCCATTATCCAAACAACTAGCAGAACCACTAAAAAGGAGAATGGAGAAGCCAATGGAGCCGCTGATAGTCTCACCAATCTCTGCTTCTAACTCCCCCCCTGAGAATGCATGTGTGGAGCAAACCACCACCTTCAATATCGTTGAAACTATCGGATGATCAGATGAATATATATATATATATATACTGCCTAGACAGAGCTAATTTCCGCTCTCTGTTACTGGGCCTCGGCCCCTTCTTTCACCTAAAGGAATGCATCTACTGTTTGACCTCGGCGGAATTAACTAATAAGTTAAGGTTGCAGAACTTTCATCTAGATAGCTAGGTGCTATAAACTCAATCTGATCAACGAATTGGGTGAATATAATGTAGTAAATGATCAAATTCTTTTAACACAAGAAACTAAATATGCGAAAAGTTGCATTTGTAATTTGAATACAACCACGAAACCAGAAATATCAATACCAAAGCATCAGCACAAGAATGGTGATGGTTAACAAAAACCGCCACAGGTAGAATTTGTTTTTTACTAGTATCCCTAGGCCAACCCCGAACTGGTCAGTGCAGCACATGCTTCCGCCTGGGCGGAGGTAAACCATTCCCCGTTACGTGAGAAACCCATCAGCCATCTTCCAATACAATCTCGCAACAAACCCCCATAACCGGCGGTTAAGTTTCCATATTCACAGGCATTCCTCGTTTCGTGAGAAACCCATCAGCTATCTTCCAATACAATCTCGCAACTATCCCCCACAACCGGCGGTTCAGTTCCCATATTCACAGGCATGAAGTAGAGCCTTAATGACGATGATTCTCTACTTCTACCAGGCATACTCAGAGTAACCCTAGCACAGACTATTGTTGCAGCTGATCTTCGGGAGTGAGGCCAGTGGCAGGCCTAGTTCTTTTCTTCTTTTTTCCCGGTAAGGGGAAGTTCGGCTGAGGGAACTTCAGGTGAGGCGGTCTGTACTATTTTTCAAAAAATCTAGCCTTGTTGGATAGAGTTTTTGGTTTTTGGGATTTCGGGTGAGGCCGCCTCACCTCACCCATGAGTAGGTCAGGTTCACCACTGGGTATGCAAAATTCAGGTGGGTGAAATGGAGGTGAGGCAATCGATACAATTTATTCGTAGATTTCCTTGTTGAATTCGGATTTTTGGTGACAAGGCTGCTTCGCCTCACCCATGAATATCTCCGCCACTAACGGCGATGTGTGTGCATGTGTGCTCGCATGCATAATTTTCCCAAGAGATTGATCCCCTCAATTATCCAATTAGAAAGATTAGCACAAGCAGGATCTTTGCATCTATCGATACCAATATTTATGCAAAATAAAAGCAATCTAAATCAGTAAAAGCAAAAGGATATCAACACAACATTGCAGGTAGATATTAGGTTTATCATATAAGGCAGCACATCTTGTCATATATACATAAACATTACCACATTATATATCAATATATGCGCAGAATACCGCTACTGACTCCTTCAACGGCATAGCATATGCTGCCTAAAATGGTCGCGGACGGTGATGAAGCCAAGGTGGTGGTGGTGCAAAAGGATCAAACGGCCGAGCAAAGGGGAGTGGTGGGGGCGGCGGGGAAGGTGCAAAAGGACCAAAAATTGGTGGCAGAGGCGGTGGTGTTGCAACTGGAGGAGGAGGGCATGGTGGCACGTATGGTCGGAGTACAAGTGGTGGTGGTGGTGGTGGTGGCGGTGGCGGCGGCGGCGGGTATCGATGATGATGGTGGTGGAACATTTTCTGAAATCTTCTTCCTTGTTCCTTGCTTATGTTACGAGAACTTTATAAAGAGTTTATAATAAATTCTTGGTTGCTTAGCATGTTTGCTTTAGCTCCATGTTTATCTCAACCTAACGCGAAATGACTGTTAGGTAATGACTTTGACAACCAATTCTCCAATCAGAAGAAGCCACGTGTCTAGAGAGTCAACGCAGAACGTTGGTTGGTAATTCCTGTTAGCCCAAAACCTGGACCGTAATCGAACCAGTCCCAAACCGGTTCTCGTTACAGTTTCACTCCGAAATTGTTAAAACCGATAATTTTATTAAAACAATTTAAAATTATAAAAAATAAACCAACGGTTTGAAATCGTCTGTTCTGATTTCAGTTTTAAAAAAAGTAAAAAATTAAACCTGAACTGAATCGGGTGATCCCTAATTTCGAGCTTTATTTCGATTTGTTTCACCAGTTTCAGATTTAGCCAATTCTTAACCCTATTGGGTTTCAGAATTGATTAAGCAAAATGTTTGACACTGACTTTTATATTTTTAGGAGTTCAAATTTCCTTACTGTTCTTTATTGTTTGATTATTCATTCTAATGAAAGAGCCTACCTTTTGACTGCCACTTATACTTGTGGCTGGTTTGGACCCGGCACAGCAAGTTGAACCCGATCTGAACTGCCCCTGAACTAAACTGTAATTGGGGGGTGCTGCAGTTTGGTTCTGGTTCTGCCAATCGGAGAACCAATTCAGAACCAGAATCTCAACCGATGTTTTTTTTTCTTTCTCAATTTTAAAATCCTATTTGTTTCAGGAAATCTTAAAAACTTGATAACTCAGTAATCTAGAATCATTTTAATTAGTGAAGCCAATAGTTCATTATTTTGGCAACTGGTAAATTTTATAAATTGTATAAATTTCTTTTCGTGAGGAAACTACATTTTCCTCACAATTAAACAAAATCTTTAGCAACTACGCTCAAGTTCCAAGGATTAGAGGAAACGTGACGAGATTAACAGAGTTGTTATGCTGTGAATTCTTAGAAGTTCAACATCTTAAAATTTTATTCTCAAAGTGACTTCGTAAATTGTCCAATTAAACCCTTTATATCTCATAATTATTCATAACCATGTTCAAAAGATTGAACAACTTCTGTGCATTGGATAATCACCAAAATAACTAGAAAACTTTTAACCGTAACATAAAAAAAGATTGAAACTCTTATTGCAGAAAATGCACACACAGGCAAGGCCTTCATCCTTTATTGACAGAAATCGACTAACATGGAGGAGGGCCGCTTGGTGGATCATTGACCATGGTGGCGGTGATGATGTTCATTAGGTGTATGCCCCGGAATTGGAAGCAGGTGTGAGGGAAAAACTGGTGGTGGTGGTGATGACACTGCAAGATCCTGAACTGAGGTGAAGATGGTACTCTAGATGTGGTGGTGCTCCGAAAGATTCAGTGGCCATAGAAATCCGGGAGACAGCGGCAGTGCAGGAGGAGGATGGTGACCATGTATGGGTTGATTAACAAAGAAAAAACCATTAGAAGTATGAAAGCAAAAGAAACTTAGATGACAAAGGAATGAAAGCAGCACGGAATGATAAAAGGTCTTCAACCGGCGTAGTTCATTCCCCTGAACAGTTCATGTTCACTGGTCAATAGAGGGAACTCATTGGTTCTTCTTGCTCTCCTCATTTGATTAAAACATCCAGTCGGTCTTATCCTCCATGTTTTGGAACGCTCGATCTGCTTTCAAAACTTTAAGACTTGATAGTTGCTTTCCTTTATCGTCCAGCTCTTCTATATCATTTGTCTCTGTGCTCAATACATTTGATGGTCCGCTAAGTAGGCCCAACGCGTTTGATTCATGATCCATTTGTAGGCTCAATCTTCGACCTTTACTAATGTCAAGTTGTTTGAGCTCTAGTCGACAACTCCATGCCAAGTAGGGGTCTTCACGGTTCAGTTTGGTTCGATTTTAGCCTCAACCTCGAACAGTAGTGGTTCATGGTATTTCGAGAATCAAACCAAATCATGACATGATCAACCAACAGCTCCGGTCTAGTTCAGTTCTAAACCACGGTTCTTATTGTAATGCAATAAATGAGCAATAAATTTTTTAATTTAATATCATGTGATCAATGACCAACTAATAGATATTTAACTTGTAAAAACAAATATTACACTTCATCTTAGTCAAAAGTCTATGAAAAGTTTGTCTTATTCAATGCCCTACAATGGTTTTATACCATTCAATCCATCCTTCGTCTCATTCCTCACTGATACACGACTAAACTTAGCCATTTTATACTTGGTTCATTTCGAACACTAAAACCTTGAACCAAACTACTGATAAGTTTTTTCTGTTAGAGCTGAACCAAACCAAACCATTACCGCCGGTTTGGTTCAATTCTAATGGATCTATTAACACCCCTAATGTTGAAGTTCTGGTTGATTCCTTTTATTAATTAGAAACATATGGTTGTTAACAACTATATAGCTATTATATAATGTTATCTAAAAGAATAATCTATGTGATGAATTCACCATGTTATCTAAATGAACCTAATATTTTAACAATATGTCTAGTGAATACTTTACTAGAGTTCTATAATCCCTGTGTCGTACGAAAACCTAAACATCTCCTTCAAGAATATCGTGTTCTCCTCCTCTCTTGTGTCCTACCTTGTCTCGTATGTCCTACCCGGTCTCGCATGAAAACCCAAACATCTCCTTTAATGGATCAACCCGTGAGGTCTCAACCCAACCCGATCTAAATGTACTGGAGAATAACGGTTTGACCGGGTTAGGGTTCACGTAAGGGGAATATCGGACTTTGCCAATTATGTGGCGACCTGTACGCACACACATTTAGACGTTCAGTTTTCAAACTGTTGAACCTTATAATTTTGTAATTATTAAAATTTGATTTGCAAATGATGAGACTTTGTTAATTTATAAATATTATTGGTACTGAAATTGGAATATCAACCTTACCCACGGGCAAAACAGAACCCAACTTTGTACCTGTTAACCAATGTACAGGGCAATAAATTGATATCCGGCATGGAGATGGGTCGTCCTCGACCAGGACCATTGCCATCCTTACCTACAATTTCATTGGCGGCTGGGATTCAGACGCATTAAAATGGAACTCGATTAGCAAACCTTGCTCCGGCCACTAGCAACGGCGATTGCTCCTACACAGGTTCGTCGTTCATCGGGATGATGCAAAACCTGCTCCAACGGCCATGGTGTGTGCGTCTCACTCATGTAACATATATTGATCAACACTCTAAAGCTCACCTCCATTAACAGTTCGAAATAATCCTCTCCATACGATATGTTGATCAGCATATCACGTCAATCGTGATATGCGTGCGTGTTTGTGTGTGTAATCTACTATCAGGTCACAAGGTCACGACCATTAACATATATTTTCTGTTCACGACGAAATCATGTAGTGTACAGATAAAAGACAGTAGTTCTCTTCGCTCTTAATCGAAAAGGATATCAAACCCCGTATCGGGAAGAAGAACAAAAGCAATATGCTAAACCGAAAACGAACAGTTTCCCTTGGAAGACGTGGGATCACCATCGTTGATCAAGTTATTAACCTGTCAAAGCAAGTAGATGCAACAGATCGTCAAATTCTCCGACGTATCAAAGGTGAGATTCAAGAAAAAAATAGAAATATAGCATATAAATGAAGGAAAGAAGAAAAGTTAAGCGGAGGGGAGGGGAGGACACAAGAGGTAATGACAGAAGCTGGAGAGCACGAATGCATAAAAGTGCAGATCTCCAAGTTGCATTTCAACATCTGTGCTCTCTATCTTCTGTCAACAACACAAAAATCCTCTCCTTCCTCTCACCACTTCCCTACTGCCTGCATGCACCATCTTCCCTTTCTTTGCCAATAGGATAGATCTAAACCATCTAAAGCAAACCCTTCACTGCGTTTCCTCACAAAGATCAGGATGAAATGGGAAAGGTCTAGACAGAGAAAGAAGTTTCATTCTTCCTCACATTTCCCATTTGGGTTATCTCTCTCATAATAGGATGAGTACCACAGGCATGATTTGAGGGCTATTTATAGGAGGAGAGCACGCATAAACTTCCAGTTTCTGCCGCTCAGTTCAGCCTATGGGAAGCTTCCAGAGGAGCAAAACCGGTTCCACTTGCCAAGAAGTGTGGAAATTCTCAGTGCCAACCTAAATAATGAAGCTGCCTATTAAAAAAATACAGTGAAAAAGCAAAACTTTCCCCCCACGTGAATTTCCAAAGAAAAAATGTCCACATTCGAATCAATTGTCACTCAGGCGTTCCACTAATACATTGATAGGGATGTAGGTGGCATTCAGCCATCAGGTTGTCGTGTTTGACCCTCCACCAACACAAACACAACCCAGGTCCAAGCCAACTTGCACTGTTTGACCGCACCAGCTACGAGCCTAGAGTGACACTTGAAGCTGACTCACATAACTTACTCAATATGATAAAACCGGACCCACCGCGTGCCAAACGTTATTGGATATGTTTGATTTGAATAGTAATAAAGGAAATATATAAAAGAGATGGATAACAATGATAAGCATATAAAAATATAAGATGAGCTAAACATGAGGGCCCCAATCCGGATGTGATATTCGGGTTGTACCCACGATTACAAGAACCCACGGTAAATGTGAAATATAAATTAAGGGGATTACTATTTGTACATTCTTTTCACTATTTACACATATTTTTTAAAAATACTGGAATTATCTCCCACTTTCTCTTTCTTCTCTCTCACCAAATTCGAGCATTTTCTTCTCACGATCATCATTTCATTCATTTTTGGTCGTGGTT
Organism: Brasenia schreberi; assembly: GCA_036023115.1. Lineage (NCBI taxonomy): Eukaryota > Viridiplantae > Streptophyta > Magnoliopsida > Nymphaeales > Cabombaceae > Brasenia > Brasenia schreberi. Next base: position 1,129,038 of record JAYKKT010000080.1, read on the forward strand.
TCTTCCTTTGCAACCAAACAACATATACTCTTATATGAACTTCACTAGAAAAAAGAAAGAAAGAAGAATCAAGAATAAAAATAAAAATAAAAATAATAAGAATAAGAACAAAAAGAAGAGAAAGAAGAATCTAGAAATATATGAGTATTTTAAGAACACTATCCAAAACAAGAAGAAGCACATCCCAAATAAGAGACTCACAACTTAGCCGAATCCGCTACTAATAGAGAAACGCGATCGAGCCGTGTCTCCTACCAATATAGACCCCCACAAGTTGGGGAGACACACCTATACCGCATATTGAGCTACCAACTTACATTGTTTTTTGTTTTGATTCCAATAAAAAATTAAATAATTATGTCAAATAAATGATAAAAATTACATAAAATTAACGACATACCTCTATAAATCACTGAAATCCTCTTCGAATCAGCTCCTTCTCTCTCTTTTATCTTCTTTTTTTTCGGTCGGATTCAAACTACTATGAGACAACGGATGTTTAAGTATCTTATTATAGTGAATTGAGCTTCGAGTAGTGGGTTGCCGAAGAAATGGTGTGGGCGATCAATGGTAAGGTGAGAGAACCCGCAAAGAGAGAGAGAGAGAAAAAGATCCAAACGGTTGAGGGGTATTAGGATAATTTTTAAATTTTAATGAGAGTAAAATCAGAATCACATAAATCTAGAATTGGAATATGGAACGTAATATTCGGATCCAATTTTCGGGTCGTCCACGACAGCTAGAAATGAAAATTTCAACTTGTTTGACTTGGAGTAATAAATATCTAAAGAACAATGAGATAACTTAAACAAAGGGTCCAGCTTGATCCAGAATCCAAATATGTGAAACGTCATATTCAGACCCGATTTTCGGGTCGAAATATGGCCAGTAGAAGAATGCATTTACACCAAACATGAAACACGATCACTTTGAAGTGATTATTTCAACTCGTCTGGCTTGGAACAATGAGAACTTAAAAAACGGGTCCAGCCGATCCATAGTTCTAATATAAAAAAAGTCATATTTGGATCCAGTTTTTGGGTTGTACCCGGCGAGTAATAGAATAAATCCATGCAGCTGGTTGTCTAGATCAACCAAATTGTATTTAATTATTTGAATTTTTTTTTGTTTTTTAGAGAAATGTATGTTTTTCTTATATTGCTTCTTAAGTGCATGCTGGGTTGAGCTGGTTAAAAACACCAAAAGTAGAATTAGACAGAGCAATAGCTTACCTGGCTAAGGGTTCGACTCACAAGTCAAGGGTCATCAACTCGATACCCAGTGGCGGATCTATGTAAGATCATGTTTTATTGTTTTTGTCTTTTTGGGGTACATAAATATGCAAAATTTTCATTTTTTTCGTACGGTGGAAGGCCGAAGCAAGGCGTACAAGCCATGTATTGAACTCATGATCTGCAACTTGTGAGTTGACACCCTACCCAGGTGAGCTATCGCTCATTCTTCAAGGATGCCAATTTTTACTTCTAAAAATATTTGGAGTATGCATTTTTTGTATCTTAATTACTATTTAAGTCCATGCCACATATAGTTGTTTCTTCAAATGTTTGTACCATTTTTTTTTGTTTCCCATCTTTGTAGCGCAACATCTTTCCCTGATTGTTTCATTGTGAATTGAGTCATTAATCTAAATCCACACATCAATCTCAACATCTTTATTCCTCTTACTAAACTCTTTTGCATAAATAAAATGATTTACTACCAAATACTTAACATCATAAAACTTGAATTATGATTTATTACTAAATACTTAACATCATAAAACTCGAATCTCATTCTCCACAGCGGATCCACATTGTGGCAGGGTGGGCGACCACCCCATCCAAAATAAAGAAAATTTTGAATTAAATATTCAATTTTTTTTTTAAAAATGAAAATTCTAAAACCCGTCTCACTCAAACCTGAAGTTTGCCTCACCCAAAACAAATTTCTAGATCCGTCACTACTCATGTTGGATGATTGATATACCAGCCAAACGAACCGAATGAAGATCACTCATTGCTCGTTACTCAAATGTTCTTGTTTGTGTTAAGCTAGTTAGCTCGAGCCATGCCCATCAACACCTAATACAGGCTAGGTTGAATGAGTCAGACATAAGCAGCTAGCTCAAGTTGAAGGATAAAAAACTATACGTTGAAACATGGTTTTCTTGAATGTGCATATGAAAACTACATGTTGAAACTATGAAAGAGTTCAGGTTTTCTTGAACGGAACCTGAACAAGCTCATCACAAGATCAACCAAACCGAACCATCAGCTATTAGTGGATTGTTTGTATTTATAGAACTCGATCATAGGCTAGGATAACATTTAACTCAATATAAGTTAAATTATTTATTATTATTTTTTTGATACTTTTGTCGTTTTTTCCTTTCTCTTTAATATTTTCATACTATAATTTCATCGTACCTTTTTATATTTTGTTTGATTTTTGTTATCTATTAGTCTCACTCTTAATTTCTTTAACCTCATTATCCATACCGTCCCTGTGTTCCACTGAAAACGATAAAGAGACCAATCAAAGTATTTGTGCATTTTATTTTTCCATGTTTCTTCGACACCTTTCCACAGCACTGATCATCTGCGAAACTCCCCGCTGCAGAACTCATTCTTATCTTGTTACCTTACTCACCGACTCGGTCACCATCTTAACTACTTGACTTTGTCAGTCAATAAATACATCCTCCTCTCAGAGAACCATTACACCATCAATGGCACTCTCATAGTCATCCTTTCCACACCCTCATCGTAAGCACGACCATCATCTGCACCTTTATCTTCGCCAAAAGCATCATATCACCATCATCATGGGCAACCTCAAGGACATCATGGTAAACAGCTATCACCATCAAGCAGTAAAGAGATTAGCAAAGAGATTTGTGCCTGTGGCCCTTGCGCCAGATGGGTTGGTGGACGCTTACAATCCTGAGGAAAGCAAGTTCATTATGGGGCTGCATTTTTATCCTGAAAGGATGAGGCATGAGGAGAATGGAATCCCGAGTTGGCTTTTGACTATCCCGGGTGCCCTTCTGCTTATCAGGTGAGAACAGATTACTTCCGCTAAAATGCTTAATTCTGCAACCATTTCTTGCTCTGGGTGCAACCTGTCCTGACAAATCTTCTGAATTTTCTAAATGTATGCAATTATGCGTGAAGTCACGGGAATAATTACTGAGTCACGTGTTTTAGTCACCATTAATGTGTTATGACGGACAAATCTTTGTTCTCTTTTTTTGTGTCTGCCTGTCCGTGAGTGCAACTTGGATTTTATATCTATTTGCTTTACGGATTTTTTTTTGGGAAATGCTTTGTTTTACAATTTAGAAAGGTAATTTACCTTCTGATTTTGCATCTTCGAATATCACGAGAAACCTGCTAGGAATACTAACTCTGAGAATGCTCTTTTTTTCAGAAAAGAAGGTTGTGAACTAGGGAAAGGTTTTCTTTTTTTTCCTTCTTCTTTAAATGTCTAATACCTGTTTCACGTGTACTAAAATGGTGCTTATTCACATATTTAAATTATTCTCCAGACTTGCTGAAATCCTTCAGAAGAGAGAATTGGGTGATTTGCATTATACTCGTCTCTCTGCATTTATACTTTTGCAGAAGCTTGAGAAATGGTGTTCATCAAAGAAATTAAATAACTATGTTTTGAAACATAGACATAAAATTTGTGCATGTTGAAGAGGTCTGAGTGTTGATGCGTGATATGAATCGACAAAGATTCACTGTGGACTACTTTAAGGCTCAATAAAAAGGAAATTGTCTGTTCTAATTGTTCTCCTGGTAATGGACTAAGCAGGAATTTGTCAAGGCTGTGATTGCTTACCAGAAGAAAGTGAATGGTGAGATGAAGATCTTGCAGCTGGATGGAGAGATGGAAAAGAAGAGAAAGGTTATAGTCCGAAGCTTCTCTGTAGCGAAGAATATGAATACAGCAGGACGGAGGAAATCCTTTGACAACAAAGATATAGAAGCTGGAGCAGAATTTCTAGAGGTACAAATTTTCAAAAGCAGTAACATATCTCCGCTCTCGATTAATCGAGATGAATAAGAAAAAACTATCATGGTACTGCAATTTCACTTTCTCTATCATGGTGCTGAATGTTGCTGGGTCTTCAGTGCTGATTTAAGCATCTATAGAGTATATGGACATGAATATGAATGCAACATACAGCAAAGAAGGATTCTAGCAATTATCTTGATAACATTATCTTAAATCGTGAAAGTTCTTGTCTAGACTATCCAGAGAATAATGCTTGTGCTGAACGAAACATCTTGAAATCCCGGTATTAGGACTTTCCAGAAGCATTTGAACCATAGTAATTTATAAGGAAATTACGGATAAAAATATGCCCACACTTGCGTATAATAAGAATTGAGATTTAATGCTTTAACGTCCTGGTACGAACCTAATAACTTGACATGAATATCCATGGTTAAGTCATAGCCAGTCCGGGTCTTGAACTTATGAAATATTCTGACCCTTTGATCCACCTCCTAAGGCATAGACTTTTGGTTTCATGAAACAATGACGTGGCTACTAAATTTTTTGTCATAAAAAAATGTTTTCAACCAAGTAGATCATTGCATGCTTTGATCTGATACACCAAAGTTCTTTCTCATGGACTTTGAGTTGAGTTGAAGAAACTCATGAACATGGGTGTTGCTTTCTTTCTATCAGTCGAGTGCCGCATTCAGCACGCAGCAGGAGAAGAGGTTGAAGCAGATGGGAGCAACTGTTAGGAACGCGACATCTTACATGCAAAGCCTGCAGATGAATGAAGAGAGGGAGACAGTGGCGAGGAAGATGATGGCCAAGATGTCAATTGAACAACTCTCCGATCTACTCTCTTTCTACCATGTCATGGGTCATATTTGCTCTGAGGTGTTGGAGAAGAAACTCATGGAACCATGAGAACCTGCTGTACCAAGGACTTTTGTAGCTGCGTACTGTAAAATGGGTGCATGTTTCTGTAGTCTCTGGACTGTTCCTTCTGTCGAGCAAGTTTGCAACGACTCTTGTAATTGAGGAATCAGAAAGAGGTCACTAGATAATTTTGCACCATTTGTTGTTGGGTTAATATTAATAAGGTTGTGATATCTCTGTTTTCACCATTTTATTAATGCCAAAACCAAGCCTTTTCTTCACCGACTGCGTGAATTCTTAGTTGATGTAAGGCTTTTGTTTTGGTACAAAGGAGAGGCCAAAGCAAGAAGCACGTCCCGGGTATTATACTCCTGACCTTCAACTTCTGAGTCGATGCGCTAGCCAGGTGAGCTTAGTTTGGGTAAGGCTTTGCGTTATGTCATGCGTGAAAACATAACCTTCTGTTGGGAGAAATTTGCAGAAGAAGATCGAAGTTACCGCTCACATGTCAGGAAAGTACAGATTGTTATTGAATCTCTCTTGCGAAGCCTGGAGAAGCTTGGTTAAAAACACCAAGATAGAGATAGAGATAGAGATGACTTCGAACCAGCCGTTTCAACCGTGGGTTCCGGTTTTCTAAAACCACATGGCGGGGTAGGAGATTAGGAAAAAGGTTGAAGTTTTGAACGAGACTGAACAGTCTAGTTTGATTTTGTTTTGTCATTTTTCTGCTTGCCCAAACTATCTTAAATAATTATCCCTTGTTTTATCTTTGTCAGGCCATGTTAACATTTTTATCTCTGTTACAAACATCTTTTATATATGATACATTTTTATCTCTGTTACAAACATCTTTTATATATGATGATAACTAAGTGCCAATACTCAGATTGAATGAGAGAAATATTGATGAAAAATTCATTGTTTCCTGTTTCCATGTATCAAAAATCAGAAAATGACAGCCCTCCAGCGTTATTGTGCATTATAATCAGGCTTAATCTCAACAATCACATAATTTAGTCTTTCTGTTTTTGCACACCTAGTGCTCAATTGCTCGGCACTGGCTCTCCCCTCTACCCCCATGATGGTACTGATTTGACTAATGGATTTATCGTGATAATGCTATAGATGATGGAATTAACGAAACATAAACATCTACAGTAAATGGTTTCTCTGAGTTATAAATAAAACAGACCACTTGCAGTTCAAGAGTAAGCTCACCTGGCAGGGTGCTTGACTCACAGTATGAAGGTCCTGAGTTCGATACTTGGGGGCGTGCACACCTGGCTTTGGACCATCGATTGTAACCTCTTCCACAGAAAAACCACTTAGATGCTCTTCTATCTTATTCAGATTCATGTATTATCTAATTTAAAATAAATATCAGAATATGCAGTTGTCAGGATTTCAAATAAGCAACCACAATTATATACCATTTCTTTTAAGTTTAGAGAACGATATACACTAAACTTATTGAATGCCTGAGGGAACAATGTCTCTTTAATACATCATAAGCAGGAATTCAAGTGCCATATACTATAAATAAGAACTCTCTCTCTCTCTCTCTCTCTCTCTCTCTCTCTCTCTCTCTCTCTCCCTCTCCCCAGTTCAGCATTTAGGATAAGAAACCTTGCAGACAGCAGCAATCCTGTTAGCAGCTTTTGAATATATGATGGGTCTATATCGAGGATCTCTGGCATATCGGCAAAAGCAAGGCAACAAAGCCCTAATTCCATCGCAGCATGCTGCGCTGATGGGGCCAAAATTGATGTATGCATCCAGACAAGTCAGAAGCAGACTGATGTTGCATTGCTTGTCTGAGGATGGCAGCACACTGCCCAACAGCACGACGATGGTGAAACAACAGACGACGACCTTCAACATCATCTTCATCAGTATAGAACAGAGGTTACAGAGAGAAGAAACTATTCTGTATTATGCCTGGATGGAGTTGATTTAGAGTTTGTCTCTACAATTTATAGGCATCAATCAACAAAAGTATGGTAAATTTCCAGTAATATTCATTGCTTACTAGGGCTGTAGTGGGTGTTAAGCTCAGCCTGCTTGTGGCTCGTCTCATTCGATAGCTCCTTCTCAGCTAGTCAACCGAAGATGAGCTTCTAGTTAAAAACTTCGAGATTCCACCTAATTTCCGTTCATTCATACTGAATTTAAGTTAGAAGTAAGAAATTTGACGTGATCATATATTGTAAAAGTAGAACTTGGCCTATATGATCTGAAAGACGAGCCGACTGACTTGTTTGTGGGTTCTCTGACTGAGCGGATGAACCAGGATGACCTGAGCCATCAATGAGCAGCTCGTCCAGTTTGTAGCACTTCTGATTGCATTAACATCATTGCTTGTCAAAACAGCTGCGAGGTTAACTATAACATGTCACTAATTTAATGAGAAAACATATTACGTGAACGTCACTAACTGCTACAACTTGAAGTAAGCCAAAGAAGCGGGACACGAGCATCTTATGTGGAACTGACATCATGATCAACTCGATACCGTTTTTCTTTCCCCTCAGGAAAGAAAGAAAAGGGCCTAACTAATCAGCCAAATTTGCAAATAGCTTATCAACTGTTCATAGTTGCATGCTTAACATACATTCTACTCAGTGTCTGATGTAGAAAATTTCTACGATGAAGCAAATAAAACACAGCAAAGATACATACACAAATACATAAACATATATATATATATATATAGATAGATAGATAGTGGTAAATGAACCATCTGTATTCAAATCTACTTAATCATTTCAATCCTTTGATTTTTGAAATGAATGGTTGAGATGATAAAGCAAAAATATATTTAATGCTGCATGCAAAGTTCAAAAATACAATATCTTTAATACAAATCTCCATTGATCATACTAAACAAATGGTGAATGTTTGAGTAAATTTAAGCATTTACTATTAGCCCCCCCCCTCTCTCTATATATATATATTTTTGTATGTATGTATGTATATGTATATATATAAAGAGGGAGAAAGGTAGCTTATGCTATCATACTCAATTTACTCTCCACTACATTTGTAGGTCCCAACATTTTACATTGTCGATACCTATCGAGTATTAAATTTATTGAGTATAAGACACCTTTCATATATATATATATATATATATATATATATATATATATATATATATATATATATATATATATATATATATATTATATCACCCAAGAAAGCCCACTGTACCTACCATTGGCCTTTTCGTCTCAGGCAAAAAAAACCCTGATCTTATAACAACGGGCTACCGGCTACATACAGGAAAAAGGCTCATGATCGGGCTTTTCTTCGTGGGATAAATCTGCCATTATCTCGAAAGCTTTCTTATGCCCACTACTATTCTTAATTTGCATCTTATTTTTGGGTTTAGAACGGGAGGCCCGAACCTAACACACACGCACACGCATGCACGGGGTGAGCTAAATTTGGGGGTTATCTTAAGTTGCTGTTGTCTCTGAAATCCAATTTTTGGCGTCAACAGTTGCATTTCTTGATACTGTAAATTCATAAGCAAGTTACTCCGTCGGAAACATTGAGCTACGGTAGCTTTTCAGTTGATTCCAGTTGGTTAAGTGGCTGTTGACTTCCCCAAACTACTAAAGCAGAAACAAGAATAAGTTCTCAAAGTTTAGAAGATTTTGGAAAGTGGGGTAGGAAGTCTTGTGAATAATCAGTTTAGATGCAAAGTCTTGATCATGTAGAACTATGGTTGATGAATATCGACGTTGATTTTCGGAAGATGAGGGGCTTTTGCAGAACTGTACATTGAAAGAACAGTGCCGTAAATCGACTACCATTCGGTGAACATAAACTCGAGAAGATCCAAAGGTGGTTGTAATTGGTTTAGTTGAAAAGCCTTCATCACGCACAAATCCGGTCCCCAAATAGTTCTTTTCTGGAAGAGTGAAGAGCATTTGGAGATAAACTCCCATAGGCTGATCCTGTGGATATTAAACTATTCGTCTTTGGTTCGATTAATAAAGAGGCTAACTAGAGCTCCGGTGAGAAGATGTGAGACTTGATATGATGCATTGCAAAAGGGTTCTTCTTGATTATAAGGAAACCATAAAACATGATTTTTCCCTTTTGAATTTATATGCAGATAGATCGGTTTGGTTCTGTGTAAACCAGGACCGTCGTTTCCAAAGTGGTGGTTCTGGTTCCACTAAAACTTGAACAAATGCTTCGTAGATTTATTATGTTTTCCAAGTAAAGAAGATGGAATCAAAGTGCAAGAACTGTAAGGTTTAGGGTTAAACTCATAAAGGGGAAGTGATTCATCTCAGCCTTGGGTTCTTCTTGTGCAAGGGAGCCTCATCCTTCAAACTCATCAGTAATTAATGAAGTCAAGGTATCATGGCACAGGCGCAAATCTAGAAAATATTTTAGCGTGAGGCGAATACCCCACAGAAGTTTTCTGTTCGGGGTGAAACTATGTACTATAGCCCTCGAATTCAACTATGCGCAATACTTTTTTTTGCTGATTTTCAAACTTTGAGCAGGGTGGATGCCCCACTTCAACTCAATGTAGATCCGCCACTGCATCGAAGCCCTTTGCGGGCAACCTGAAAAAGACATATCTGTAAAGGCTTTTGCTGCCCAATACATGAATATCAAAGCCTCAGGTAGTTCTAAAGCAATTACATTAGAGAGATTACAAACATTCAACTGCCTTATCAATTTCCATTATAAGGGAAAAATAGCAATCGACAAAGCACAACACAGTCAAGAATCACTGCTACAAGAAGCTGAAATCAAGAACACTTGCGGGTATTTCAGATTATCAGGAAAATAACAAATAACATTCATTCCGCATGTGTTACTAGTCCTTTATTATCTCATTCTCCTGAAACACTCGTGAATTCAGCAACGGGGATAAACAGCTCCACAAGTTCGAGCAACCCTTTGGGCAGCACTTGAATACACTACTTGAGCAAAGGAAGGATCCTTAACCAAGGCACAGAAGCAAGGCAGCACGGACTTAATGCCGAAGCAGCAGTTTTTCGTAGCGGGTAAGTTGTTCTCATACACCCTCGCACAAGGGAGGAGATAATTAAGATTGCAGAATCCCTGAGATGAGCAGGGCAGCGCCGCACCAAGGAGTAGAACCATGATGAAACAGCATATGACAGCAGTTGGCTTAAGCTTCAGTTCCATGTCCATGACCTGCGAGTGCGCAATAGGGGAGGAAAGCCTTTTGTATAAAATTAAAGACCTGAATTAATCACCCAAAAGAAAGGACTTTCAGTGAGTTGCATTGGAGATTGCCTCTGCTTTTTATAGGCATCAAAGTTGGTCACAACCATGGTAAAGATTGACTGATAACTCACTTCAGCGACTTGTCTCATCTTTACATCACGGTGCCATCAAGTTGTTATATGTCACATTTATTAGAAATAAATGCCATTTGGCTCTTTCAGATCAGCAAGCTCTTCTTGCCATCTACTTGGATTGAAATGGGAGACCAAAGCCTATGCATGTTCTGCGTATGGAACTCATGACCTTTAACTTTTAAGCCATACCCCTAGCCAGGTGAGCTATTGCTCTTTGGGGCAAACGCAGTGTCAACTGTTTGGGTACAATGGGTATAGAACTCATGACCTTTAAGCTTGTAACCCGAACCCCTAACCGGGTGAACCATTGCTCTTTCTGCAAATGTCAACTTTGGCATATTCAGAAGTATGCCATGCCCCAACCTGTGAAAAGATGAGCACACGTGTTATATAAGATTGGTTTTCTGTAATCAATATCTCTTAATGCTTTTAAACATGAAGAACAAGAAGCAATTTTTACAAATTTAAGTGAGATCTAGGATTAACTAAAAGAATTAGATGGGCCTCAATTATTATCTACTTTGACCCAATAACCACATGTTGTCCACCACCCAGCCTCTCTCTTTGTGTGTGTTTGCATGTGTATGTGTGTGTATATATATATATATTCCGATGATTAAGATCAAACCATCAAATATTCGTTGATCTCAAAAAGATTTGTCGTCATACGGGAAAGCTTAGTCATGGCAACGAATCTTCAATTGCTTCATTAAAGAGTTGGAGGGACCTTATGAGTGCGATGTTTGAGCGAGTTGACTATGGCTGATTCATCAATTTATTGACAGCAATGCGTGTCTGCAATAATCCCAAATATTAAATAATGTTTGGAGATTTTGTAAACTTTATTTCTATCTTCTCAACTTGTGCATGTGTGAATCAATGCAAAAGATTAAAGGTCAAATTTATGAGAAAAATACATTTACCAATGTCAGACTTGTTGGCACCCTCGTGTGCCCTCTCAATGTGATGAGCTTAGATGGTCCATGGCATTTCCAGTAGAGTAGAATTGAATCCCTCTATTCCACTTTGGAGTCGATTCGATAAAAAAAGTACTCTAGGAGCTGATTTCAGGCCCTTTTTTCGCTATAATAGGGAGGCCGAAGCCTGATGCAGCCCCCCATGTATCAAACTCATGACCTTTCAATTTGTGAGTTGACCGCCCAGCCTGGTGCAACATGTGATGCGGTGCGGGTTTCCCCTTATTTTCTTATCCTTTCAAAGAGACTAATGAACTTTTAGCATTTGTTATGTGAAAGCATCATGAAATTGCGATTGATTATTACTTTACTAATGAATAATAACTTTTAGTTGGAAGCTAAATTCTTTTATAGTTTATGAGATTTATGAGTGGCGCCATTTTTGAACCGTATCTCTTACATCCACATCTGCACCCACACCCACACCCTTGTGATTTTGGATGACATATAACTATATCAAATTTGTGGTGCCAGGCAAACTGGAGCCGGACATGTTTACGTTGTTTTTGAAAATCAAGAATGGCCTTCAACTATTGAAAAAAAGAAAGGAAGAACTACCTCCAACTGAGAGTTTGAAGGCAATTGATAGTTTCCAGTAAGATGTGAAGGTGACCATGAGGACATGAGCATTAATTAAAGAAGGTGAATGAGCAAATTCAATAATTAGCAACTTGAGCAAATGCCTATCAGTTGGTCCAATATACATAAAGTTTGACAATCAGATGCTAGCTCCACAGTATAATTTTCAAAAAAGTGCATGAAATTTGACAAAAAAATTTATTTTAAGTTTCACAACCAGGTGCTAGCTCCATATGTGCAGTATATTTTCAAAAAAGTGCATAAAATTTGTCCAAAAATTGTTCGCACACGGGTGCATCCGACCCCCTCTGTGATCAAACTTGTCACCTACGTCGTGAGAGTGAAAGAGCCCTAACAGGTGAGCTAACACTCTGGGTGTGACTGGACCTTCTATCCACGCTAGTTTGTCACGTTTGAGTTGGTCAAGATATTGAGTGGTAGATCCAGAAACTTATTTTGGGTAAGTCGGACTTAAGTTTCGGGAGGACACAACAACAACTAAGCTTTTTACAATACTAGATAGGATCGGCTACATGAATTATTTATTTTCACATAGCCCTATCATAATTTGTAGAATCCATGGTAAATAAGTTCGACAAAATTTTACGCTGGCTGTTGGAAGCCTAACGCAAACAAAAATTCAATTCTTTTAAAAATTTCGAAACCCAAACAAAAATTTTCAAAACTTCTGGTGGGATGTTCGCCCCGCCCAGATCCACCACTGAAGATACTGCAAGGTGTTCTTGTGCATGAGTACTAGACCTGCCATTGCCCGATAGTAACATGAGATAAAGAAGAGGGTTGCATTAGGTAGTCGACAGACAATATAAAAGCCATTTCAGATCTAACCTTTGGATTGTCGAACTTGTAGAGAAACCTCACTTAGTGTGTGGAAGGCTTGGTTTTGGGTCGGGTCTGGTTTCTTGATCCGTTTGATGTTCCCTCATATTTAGTACAGCTTGGGTTAAGTAATTGGTGCCAGGTTCAGTCCACTGATCCTTGCTGTATGTTTATTTATCTTTTGCCCTTCTTTTCAAGGGTCCATCCATCTCTATGTTGTCCGACATGCCATGTTTTCTCAATTTCCATATTATATGTCTCAATGTTTGGCAAATAATTAGTTTTGTTGGCCTCTGATACTTACTACAAGCACTTAATTAGTTTCATGTTTTATATCAAAACTTGATACGTATCTTCTCTGTAAGTTTAGTTTTTAAAGTACTAAAATCTAGTCCTGATTGGCCTTTTAAACATGACATGTACGTGTTCTCTTTCTCTCTCTCCTCTTATATGCATTTTATAATCTTTTTTTATAAAAGAATAAGATATTATTAAAGATAAAATGTAAATATTACATAGCAGAGACCCACATATGTTATATGGTTACAAGTGTTGGATATTTAACCATGAACATCAATAAAAGTAAAAAAGATGTTCGTGATATAAATGAGGATACTGAAATAGATAAGCAGTGAGAGAAGAAAAAACAGTAATGAGGTTATTAAAGATAAATTTGGAGTGATACTAATAGATTATAAAATAAAAGCAAATCTTTTGAGATGGTTTGAACAAATAAGCATATGACCGAAGAAAGGTGAATAAAAAAGTACGAGAAACTATATTGTAAGATTAAAAAAGAATATGATAAAAGTGTTGAAAGAAAATAATAAAGAATATTCTATGAAAACAAAGAATTCTTGTAGGACACCATCCACTAAAGGTGTGTCGGTCATTACAAATCAGTGACACACCTAGACACAGATGCAACACCCCTGAGAATCAAACTCGCAACTGCAGCGTGGGAGTCGAGAGCCCTACAGACCGTTGGGCAAACAATCTGGGTGCTCTCTCAGCATATGTGTGTGTGTGAGAGAGAGAGCAGTCACCATTGCTACGAGAAGCCATTTAGATAGAAGCACATATACTCTTTAAACTAATTATTCCCCAGTTCCTGATTACAGAAAAACACACACAGATCTACAACAAAAGCAGTCATCACTGCTACAGCAGCTACATCAACACAAGCACATCACTGCTACCTTAACAAGGAGCAGTTAATTATTCCTTCACGATACGTAGCATTGCAAGACTGAGTACCATATTAAACATCTCCATTGCATAAACAACAAATCTGCTGCTTCATCAGCAGCTGGGATAAACTAGCCTGCAAGCGCTGGAGATCCGCTGAGCCTGAGCCGAATATATATAAGACCGGTAATTCGGGTTATTTACATATAAGCAAAAGCAAGGCATCAGAACCCTAAGACCATAGCAGCACGCTGAGCTAACTGGCCCCCCTTGATACGCACTGATACAAGGATAGATCAAATCAACTCTGTTGGGATCACAACCCTGTCCCGAGCTCGGCAGCACACTGCCAAGAAGCAAAACTGCAATGAAGCAGCATGTTACAGCATTCGACTTCAGCTTCATCTCCATGCCTGCAAAATAATATACAAAGAACACAAAGTGAGAATGCTTTATGTATTTGATGACCGTGGTGAGTTTGAAGTTCAGGTTTCCTCCAAATTTATAGTCTCCAGCCAAAGGATCGTCTCCACCGAAGATCGATTGACGTTCATAGATTCAATAATGGTCAACTCACATTAATTACTTGTTCCATCAAATTTAAGGCCGCATTTATGAGGAACCAAGTTGTGCCCATTTGACTTTGTTCTGGTCTCTCTGCCATTATGTTGTAGGGGACTCATGTGGAGATGACCCACCCATATGCAAAGGGATGACTTGGTTAAATCACCATTGAGAATAATTTAGATGCATTTAAGTGCCACATTGGCGGATCTACATTAAGGCAAGGTGAGGTATACGGTTCCAAATTTCAGAAAATAAAAAACATAGCCTACCGTTAAAGCTGTAGGCTATACGAGTCGTCTACAATTTATACTTTGAGCTATTTGCATCACCTTAATATAATTTTTTCAGGTCCTCCACTAAGCATTTTTTCATGTCCAACAACAACAAAAACAACTAAGCATTTTCCTAGATGGGGTCAGCTACATAGATTCTTTGTTTCCACATAGCCCTATCATGTGCCATGTTAACCATTATCTCACAATGAGCTAGATCATTCTTTTGTGGTTGTCCTCTATCTCTTTTAATACTTTCAAAATCTAGTTTTTCATACCTTCTTAGAGGTTCTTTTGATCTTCTTTTTATATGTTCAAACTATCTTAAATGATATTCTCTCATTTTATCCTCTATTGGTGTCACTCTTAATTTGTTTGTAATAACCTCATTATATATATGATCTTTTCTTTTATGACCACTTATTCATTTCAACATCTTTATTTCTTTCACAGACATCATTTGTACATGTTTATGATTAACTGCCCAACACTCGAAACTATAAAATATGACAGGTCTAATTACTGCTCTATAATATTTACCTTTTAACTTTAATGGTATCTTCTTATCACAAAAAATACCTTATGCTCCTCTCTATTTTAACTAACAAGCACTAATTCTATGCATAATATCTTGATCAATTCTTCTATCACTCTGAAAAATTGATTCTAGGTATTTAAAACTTTCCTTTTAGGGAATGCAATATGTGCCAATTTTAATTTCTATATCCTCTTAAGTAACCAAATGATCAAACTTATATTTCATATATTATGTCTTTGTTCTACTAAGTTGGAAGCCTTTACTTTCTAATGTTTCTCTCTATAGTTCCAATTTTCTATTAACTTTTTCCTTAGACTCCTCCACTAAAACAATGTTATCTACAAATAACATACACCAAGGTACTTCATCTTGAATATGTTTTATTAACTCATTAATCACCATTATAAATAAGTATGAACTTAAAGTTGATCCTTGATGTAACCTAATATTAACTTCAAAGAAGTCTGTCATTTCTTCATGAGTCTTCATACATGTTTTTGCACCATTATATATGTCTCTTATAAGATTAATGTATGTCAATGGGATACCTCATTTTTCTAAGGTTCTCCAAACAACCTCCCTCAATACCCTATCGTAAGTTTTAGATCAGTAAATATCATGTGAAGATATTTCTTTTTTGCTCTAAAATATTCCATAAGACGTCTCAAAAGGTGAATCGCTTCAACAGTAGATATGCATAGCATGAATCCAAATTGGTTCTCTATTGTACTTGATACTTGTCTTAACCTACATTTAATAATTCTTTCCCACAATTTCATAGTATGACTCATTAACTTGATACCCCGATAATTCGTACAATTCTGAATGTTTCTCTTGTTCTTTTATATGGGTATATGTGTACTTGCTTTTCATTCCTCGAGCATCTTTTGGTTTCTCCATATTTCATTAAATAGTCTTGTGTGCCAAGTGATTCCTGTTTCTCTTAGGATTTTCTAAACTTCTATAGGAATATTGTCTGGTCCTACCGATTTACTGCCCATCATACATTTAAGAGCCTCTTTGACTTCATTCTTTTAAATATGTCGGTAGAAATTGTGGTTTATATAATTTTTTGATTTGACTAACTCTCCTAAGCTAACACTAACTTCTTTATTTTCATTAAAAAGCTTATAAAAATAGTTTTTCAATCTATTTCTTATATCATCATCCGCCACTAGAATTTTTTCATCCTCGTCTTTAATGCATCTAACAGAATTAAGATTTTTAGTTTTCTTATCTCTAGCCCTAGCTATCCTAAAAATATCTCTTTCACCCTATTTTGACTTGAGGTTTTTTATATAAATTCTCTCAAATTTTAGCTTTCTCTTCACTGACGGCCTTTTTCGCTTCCTTCTTTGCTTTCTTATAAGTCTCTAAAGTTTCACTAGTTTTCTAACAACAACAACTAAGCCTTTTTCCATACTAGACGGGATCGACTAATGTAATTTGTAACATGCCCTCTTTGTCTTGATTTTATTTTGCATTACTTCACTCCACCACCAAGCTTATTTTTGTGCCGGTACACCTCTCTTAGATTCACCTAACATATCTTTCACCACTTTCCTAATATGTATAGCCATATTGTTCCATATATCACAAGGTGTACCATCCAAGCATCTTCTTAAAGGATTTTTTATTTAAATATATCTTCTTTCTCGCTTTTGAGGTTCTACCATTTAGTCTGAATAGCTCGATGCACTCTTTTCTTCTTTGTCTATTTTTTTATTTATAAATCCATAACTAAAAGTCGATGTTTGGTGGTTAAGCTTTCTCTTGGAATTACCTTGCAATCTTTACAACATACACTATCTTTTTTTCTACAAATAAAGTAATCAATTTGTATTTGTGATAAGCCACTCTTATAAGTAATTAAATGTTCATCTCATTTTTTGAATATTGTATTGACTATAAAGAGATAAAATGCCATAGCAAAATTTAAAATCTCCCTACCTTGTTCATTTATATCCCCAAAACCAAAGTCTCCTTGAATACCTTGATGTCCTAATGCCTCTACCAACATGTCCATTTAAGTCTCCTCCTAAACAAATCATCTCCGTTTGTGAAATTATTTGAATCACCTCATCTAACTCTTCCCAAAAGTCATCTTTATACTATCTTCTAGTCCTACTTGGGGTGCGTAAGCACAAACTATATTCAAAACCTCTGCTCCTAACACTAATTTCAACGTCATGATTCGGTCACCATATCGTTGTATGTCTACTCCTTGTCCAACATTAAATGAAATTCTTTTAGAGGGTGTCTGTCTTCATCAAATATTGATTCATATATGCAATTAGTGTTGGTACTTGACCAGATTAATTTGCTTTGCTTGACTGGGCCCTGCCTTTGAGCCAGGGATCAAGTGATCTGTGAGATGATGAAATGCTTGTTCTTCATGTCTCTGAACTGCCTGAGAGGGAGAGGTAAATGGGAGCCCAGAGGAAAGGACTGCAACTCCTTTCCCCACTTTATATTGAAATACAGATTTCATAGGTACGGGTACTTCAAGTTCTTCTTTTGTGTAATCATGGAACTGCTGAAACCGGGCCAACATGCAAACGGCCCCTCAGAAGCCATCACCAATGGCAGTAATAGCTCAGTTTCTGCTTACGAATTCCAACGGAGTAGTAGAAAATATTGCAAGATTTGGCTAACTATACGATTAATGTATCCCAAATATTCAAATGTAGGTTATACATTTTCCATTTAATTTTCCAATTTTGTGTGACATGGATGCCAGCTCCATGATGATCCACCACCGGGTGCAGTGAAACTAGAAACTCCTTTAAGGTGGGGAAGATAGCCCCTTGAATGGCTTTTGGTGGGGCGAATTATGTCCACCATGAGCTACAGACTTTAAGTTGATTCTCGAAATTTCCGATGGACAGAACTCCCCACTTCGACTCAATGTAGATCCGCCACTTACCTAGTGCCATTGGTGCTTTCTTTTCCAGTTCAGGCTTTCAAAATCACATGGTCCGTGCATAACAGGGGACCCTGCCCGATTGTCAAACTTGAAGTATGTAACGTGTATCAAATGGGCTTTTGGGTCAAGTTGCTAGTTATTGGAGAGCTGGTCGTTGACTCTCTCCATTATTTGTTAACTTTCCCATTCTCCCAACTCCAGGCTCCTTTCAAAATAAAGGGTTTCAGTCTTCTCAGTTAATCCTTTAATGGCAGCTTTTAACTTAAAAACATTTTCTTGCTTTTGGTATCAAGCACATACACACACACACACACACAGAGAGAGAGACAGAGACGATTAAGCAAAGGAGAAGGTGATGACTGATCACTTAGCTGAGGAAAAGCACAAGCTTGCTAGTTCAAGTTAAAAAAAGAAAGAGAAGTTAATCTTTTTCTTACACAAAACTAGACAGTTTACCTCTAGATAGCCAATGTAATGATTTCTTTTCTGGTTATGACAGGGAGGCTGAAACCAGTTATGCATTTCTTGCGAATCGAACTCTGAGTTCCTGCGAGGTAAGCTAATTAACACTCTTAATGCTGGGTTAATGTGATTTTATTTACATGTATATACATCAAAATTATATGAACTTCCAAACAAACCCATAAATGTACCACCAAAACTTGTTATTCATGTAATCTCAGCAGCAACTTGAAAAAGAAAGATGACCAGTCTTTTGTGCCAAAGTCTTATTTTCTTGACACTTGCATCCGCAATCCCAGTATTTGTGGTTACTAGTGACTGCACTCCATCCAAAAGATATAGTCCACCTTTTTCTCTATCATCCTAAAATATAATACCATTTGCATCTCATGTATGTAAACAATCTAACTCATGCACAAATAAAAGGTTGGTAGGAAATTTAGGGACATGCAATACTAAAGAGAGATTGCCAGTCAACTTTAAGTCCATACTTATTTATAATGGTGATTGATGAGTTAACAAAACATATTTAAGATGAAGTACCTTGGTGTATGTTATTTACAGATGACATTGTGTTAGTGGAGGAGTCTAAGAAAAAAGTTTATAGAAAATTGGAACTATGGAGAGAAACATTAGAAAGTAAAGGCTTTCAACTTTGTAGATCGAAGACAAAATATATGGAATTTAAGTTTGATCATTTGGTTACTTAAGAGGACATAAAAATTAAAATTGGCACACATTGCATTCTTGAAAGTAAAATTTTAAATACTTATCGTCAATTTTTTAGAGGGATGGAAGAATTGATGTTGATGTTACACATAGAACTAATGCTCGTTGGTTAAAATAGAGAAGAGCATCAAATATTCTTTGTGATAATAAGATACCATTAAAATTAAAAGGTAAATATTATAGAGCACCTATTAGACCTGCCATGTTTTATGGTTTCGAGTGTTGGGCCATTAATAATCAACATGTACAAAAGATGTATGTGACATAAATGAAGATGTTGAGATGGATGAGTGGTCATACAAGAAAAGATCATATACATAATGAAGTTATTAGAAATAAATTATGTGTGGCACCAATAAAGGATAAAATGAGATAATATCGTTTAAGGTGGTTTAGACTTATAGAAAGAAGATCAAAAGAAGAACCTATAAGAAGGTATTAAAACTAATTTTGTAAGTATTAAAAGAGGTAGAGGACAACCACAAAAGTGTCGAAAGAAACAATAAAAAATGATCTAGCTTATTGTGAGTTAACTGCTAAAATGGCACATCTTAAGGTTATGTAGAAACAAAGAATCCATGTAGTCGGCCCCGTCTACTATGGAAAAAGGCTTAGTTGTTGTTGTATATATATATACACACATATATAAAATCAATGCTAGTTATTGGGAGCCCTTTGATGACAGAAGTGATATATATATATATATAAAGAGAGCCAATATGAATCTGTGTCTCTCTCTATATATAGTTAGGTGTTACGTCTGACAACTAATTTTATACTTTAAAAATTAAGACTACCGTAAACTAACTAAAAGGTCGCTTTCTTTATGGCTCAAATGTTTTAGCCTGGCATCCTACATGTTTAGGGTTAGGTTGGATCGATCCATGAGTTTGCCCTATTTTAATAGCTCTAACTGGTGAGAATTACGTACTTTGAGTGAGCAGAGGGAGGGAGGGAGGTGAAGAACTACCAAGAACATAAAGTAGAAACTTCACCAAGTGATTTGATCAATTTATAAGCAACTCTTAGAGGAAGGAGCCATAAACAAACAACGCTTTGAAATATTGCTTCGTAGCTTTTTCTTTTCTTTTAATATTTCCAAAGTACAAAACCGATTTTGTAGCAATTTATTTAGTTATGCTAGTTACCTACCTAAGTTGGATGGAAAAGTCCCCAAAGAATCATCCACACGACCAGCATTTGTAGAAATCAGATAAACAAAAAAGCTTTGAGATAGTAATGTAACTGCGAGTTAGTAATCATAAGCTATGATGCCGAAAATATCGGATTAAGCAAGAATGGGTAAATCCCAGTCGGCTCCTTCGATCTTTCCTCTCTTTTCTGATCGGCTCTTCACGCTTGGGTGATTCTCCCCTCACCTCGAGCCAAGACGGCTGCTGCGGAAACTCTGAGCAGAGGAATGCTTTTCATAATCCGAACAGAAAATGGAGGTTTCGCTTCCCATCTTGGTGAAGAATGGTGTCGTCATTCAACCTCACAAGTCTGCCCCCATCTCTACCTTCCTCCAATCCCACCTAGGCCAGTTTCTGCCGCCCACCTTCCTCATCATCTTCATGCGCCTAATGGCTGATCTCGGGATTGGAGTCCCTTTTTTTCTTTCCTCTTATTGATCTTTGGTGGTTGCAATAAATCTGCTGCATCAGACCTTCTCATTTCACGAGACAAATTATGACGTTCGTGTTTCGTTTTTTTGTTTTGATTGAAGTCCACCGTTGCCGGTCCCTGACCAGGATGATAAAGGACGAGTGTTGCCTTAGGTAGCCCACGGCAACCGTAAAACTCAGTCGGAACTCTTATCATGGCTTCTAAAACTAATAAGAATGTGGTTGGTTTTACTTTTTGTCCTGAGGTTGTGAAACAAAATAGGAATGTTGCTGTGCTGTAAAGATTTGTAACTCTGTTATTCTATGGCGTGGTTGTTTAAAGCCGTTGTGTGTTACAAAAGATTGGGGGAATAACCCAGTCTACTGATCATGGTTTGGTTGCACTCAATGCAACTTATCTCAGTTTCTGGATAAGTGGGTGCTTCCAAAGGAGTGATGGAAAATATCATATATAATACACTTCAGTTCTGAAACTCATAGTTGTATGATACAGGTGCTCGCTGAATAACACAAATCGATCAATTTAACTGTTCAATTTATAAATTGGATTTTGTAACCGAATCTATTAACCAGAAAAGCATTTAATTAGAGCATTGCAAGGTTTAAGGGCATGAGTTCACATCTCTGTTTTTGTTTTGGTCAAAAGTGCACTCTGCGCTGTGTGCTTTTTGTTACATGCATTGCACTCGTACAGAGAATGGCTCTAGACTCATAGATGCAAGGTCAAAGCAGGGGTTATCCTTGTTGGGTTGCAAATCGATTTTGTCTGAACTGTTAAGTCTCAAATCACTTGGTTTTTGCTCTATGTTTCTTATATATGTTTGGCAATCCTTCTTGTTTGCACTTTATGGAGGTTCTTATGATAATGTAAAAGGTTTCTTGCATGTCCGTTATAGAAAGAACTTACATGATTAGGGAATGAAAATTCAATCAGTGAAACGCCTGCATTAATGTCATGTACTGCAAGATATTTCGTATTGTCTTTCTTGTATATGCCGGGAAAACTTCTGCAGGCAGCTATACACTTTGAAATTGGTATGTCTATTATGAAGAAACATGAATTTTAGTACTTGGAAATGATGCTGTTTCACTTTCAATTGTTAGGTGCGTATACCACATCTCGTACACATGAAAATGCAATGTATTTGATCTTTTGGGAGAGACATCTAAAGCGCCTAGCACAATCTGTTGAAATATTAGCAGAAAGAAGGCCAGATTTATACCCAACAAAATGCAGGGCAGGGTTATCTTGGGACTCAATTATCAGACCCCTTGTTCATGTTTCTGTCCAAAATGGGCTGAATTTAGCATTAAAGAAGAGGAATATCAGAGAAGAGTTGGCAATTACCGCACTTGTTCATGGAGCTGATGGCATGATTCATGATGATTCTGTTACGAGGCCGTGTGATGTTTATGTGCACATTGGAGCTTATGTGCCAATGAAATTTGGTCTAAGGGACGGTGCTGCATTTTTGGCTCTTGTTGGCCAGGGAAGAGAAATTGCTAAATCCAAGTTCTCTGAGTGGGCAAGGTGTTCTTTGAAGTTCCATCCTTCTCACTTCTACTTTTAGATTAGTGCCACTCGTACTGTCATCATATGTAGGGTAACTAGGGTTTGCATCATCCTGATAAGTAAATACATCTTCATCATTTTAAAAGATTTTTGAGGGTTTGGGTCGTTTGGTGTTCTTCAGAGTATTTATTTCTCTTTCACTTCCCATTTTCCCCTTTTATCTTCATAGTTATAGCTTTTGCAGAGAACGGAAATCTTTGGAGAAGTTGAGGGCTCCATCCGTGACTGAACTTCTATTGTCCAATGATGGTGACCATATTCTAGAAGGCACAATTTCAAACTTCTTTGTTGTTTGCCAAAGGGTGAGCAACACCTGACACTTTTTTGTTGCTGGAGTGCTTTGTGTTCTTCTATTCCACACATAATTCCTCTGATTTCTGTTTTTCAACTTGGCATTATTTGTTCTCATCCAATTCTGTCTTGTTATAGTTTGTCTTCTGTTGCTTAAATTTGATGCATGCATTACACTTTTCAGTAAGAAGGTGAATGAGAAACTAGATTGTGAAAATGTTAAATGAGGAAGATGAAGACCACAAAGGAAGGAAACAATAAAGACTGATTTAACTTATGTTGAATTAACCGTTAGCATGACACATGATTGAACTATATGGAAACAAAAGAATCCATGTAGCTGACCCCATCTAGTATGGGACAAGGCTTAGTTGTTGTTGTTTGTTGTTATGTATTAGACTTTTCAGTCGTGTCTGTCTATCACTTTCTGTACACAGACAACATGTGTTTTTTCTAGATGACTCGTTTGTTATATGGCATGCCGGTTTCAAGGATTTCTTGACTGTTAAGGTCATTAAATACAAACCTCAGGTGCATAACAGATATTTTCTTTGTTAAACAATGTTGAACCTTATCAAGTGAAATATTCAGGTTGTTCCTTACCTTGAACAGTTATTGGCTTTCTTCTCTTATGCTTCAAATATGTGAAGGTGAATGCAGTTCATTACTTGATAAAATGGAGGTTTATTTCATCATAATTCTTTCAGAAAATTTTCTTCTTAATTTGATTATGTGTTCATTCCTATGTTTAAGATTTTTCACTTAACCTAGTCAAATAGTCACATATGTAGGAAATGAACAAGATGATTGATGAGGATCCATGTAACCCAAACAATGTGTGCCTTTATGAAGTGCAAACTGCTCCAGTAAATGATGGTGCTCTACCTGGAGTAATTCGAGAAATAGTTTTGGAGTAAGTTTGCTGATTATAGCTGACTGTTCTTGTATGTAATGTACACATGTAGTTGATGGGATAATCAGTTTAATCTTTGAATGCGTATAATGGAAACTCACTGCACCTAATAAATTGTTGAGGAAAGAAGTTGCAGAGCTTTTCTGTCTTTGGCTTTTATATACCAGAAGCATCCATCATCTCTCTGACCTAAGAAGCTACATCTGTGTGTTTATGTATATATATATATATATATATATATATATATATATATATATATATATATATATATATTATCATACATATTTTTTATGCATATAAGTATGTGAGTATGTATAAAAGAAGTGCATTATGCTTGATATCTTGGATCATGCTGTTTATACATGAGTCTTAAGATTTGTAGACATGTTGCATGAATCTTCTCTGGACTTGTATTGCATTCCATTTTGTTGACACCTGGCTGTGAAATGCTCAAGGCATGGGCTAGTGGATTGCTGCTCTTGTGCAAGAGGACATTTTTGAAGCAACAATGTTATGAAAAAAGAAATGCTTGAGAAAAGAGAAGTTGGGAAGTTATCATAATGCATTATATTTTTTAGTTTCATCAATGATGCCACCAAACAGAAGTTCCACAGCTCTGTGTCACAATCTTATTTGGAAAACTTATAAAGAAGGTTATTTGCAAAATATTGTTAGTGTTCCTCATTGCTGATAGTTGACTAACTTTCTTGTAGAGGCATTACCTACAGTAGCATATCCACTGAAGAGAGTGAATTGGTATGCTGAGTATCATTAATATACTAAATTTTAAGGGGTCAACTTGGGAAATCTGCCAGGTTAGCAGATGCTGCATATTTTTAGTGTGTTCATTTTTTCAGCACTCAGAGGTTCAGGTTCTACAGCGTATTTCCTTTAAGAAAATCGGGCCATGATTTGAAAAAGTGACTCTGTTCAGCTTGGAAGTTTCCGTAGTTCATATCTAAAACACTGAAGGGCGCTTCTCCCATATGCCAAATGCTAGGCAGTGAGTAGACATTCTAATGTTTGCAAATGAGATTTGATGTAGGTTGAGGTAGCCCGGATTTGAACTATTATTGTGTTTTCTCCTTGGTTTCTCTTCGTTTCTGAATTTGGTGGTTGTAATATTCTTATTATTCTTTCAAGCAAAAAATATTTCGGAAGTATATGAATTATTGATGAGTTCTTAAACAATGCACATCAAGCTTTTGATCAACTTTGATATCCTGCTTTCTGTGCAGGGTTTGCTCCAGCAGAGGAATTCCTGTTCGTGAAGTTGCACCCTCATGGTCGAAGCAAACACAATGGCTTGAGTCTTTTGTTACTAGTATGTTTTTCCATCTCTAAGTAGTAAATTGACTAATTCTTTATGTTGTCGGCCGAACTTATTTTCATGTTTTCTTTCTATTCTTTTCCCTTTCCTCTGCTCTAGTTTCCTACACGTCTTCAACCATCTAGATATCCTTTTGAAAGTTTAGTTCGTTTATGTTCTCCGTCATGTGAGTGACTTTTCTGAATAGTGTCCTATCTTAGAACGTTTTGCATCATAAGTGCATAGAAACTTAGTTATATTAACAGGTAGCCTAAGGCTGGTGCAGCATGAGGAGCAAATACAAGTTCCCTTCTCATGGGATAGCTTACAATCCAAGAGCTGGGGCGAGGTGTCACGGGAGGTGAAACATTTTGAGGTAATCTCATCTACGATTGAAATGATACATTTCATGCCAACTTGGTAAGCTTTTTCACTTCATTACGTTCCCACTGGATTGCCAATACAGGGGGCTGGCTTCATAACAACACTAATACAGGTAATTGCTTTTCTTATTTGTCCCCTTGATAAAAGTTTCCATGTTTATTGCATGAATGCTACTTTGTTAACCCGTTTCACGATCATAGCAAAATGAAGTTGTTATTATTTTCTTGTGAAGAAAAAAATGTTTCTTTTTGTCAATATTGTAAATTTGAAATTTGTTCTTGTTAAATCCAGGTTCATATTGTGCATGTTGTGTGTGTATTGTGTCGGTAGAAAAAGAAATAAGATCGAAGACAAAATGGATGATGTGGCAAAATAGATGAAACTGTTGGATAAAATGATGAATGTATGCAACTCAAGTTTTTTGGTGTTTATGAAGTTTCATGGTCGTTTCATCTCAGGTCAAACTGATAATTTTGCACACATCTTGCATGCCATTGTTATTTTTGTTAGAAAAGAACTCATTATTGCTCAACTGATTCTGACCCATCGCCCATGGAGGATGGTCAATGCTAAGAGCCTTGTAAACTTGGATTTGCCAAACACAACCCAATATTAATTCATCCATGAGAAGCTCATATGTTAACTTTGTTTAGAACTGGCTTCTGAAGTTATCACATCTTTCATCTTTGCCCTTAAATGATATACTTTAGGAATCAGCAGCGCCCATTGACACATCATCCTTTGTTGTGGTTTCAGACAGAGGTAATGAAGAGGGTTAGTTCCGAAGGATATTCAGTGGGAGAGCTTCAGAGATGATGCAAGAGACCGTAGCCCCTGTTATCTCCACAGGACTAGAAGTACCTCTTGCTGATCATCATTGGACTTGCATGTATGTGCCCTTTATCTGAAATTGCAAATTGGACAGTCCGAGTTTGGTGACAGCAACTCAAAACGTGCATTCAGATGGGATGTGCGCTTATCTTTTTTGTTGTTCCTGGTGCGTATTGCCTGAAGAATAGCAAATATCTGAGTAACCACAAAAGAAGGCCCAAATTCAACATGGGGAACTCCTCAGTTGAAGCAATCTGTGAAAGGATATTGATCCCAGTGAAAGGGCTATAATAACTCTCAAACATCATATGACTGCTACAGCGCAGCTACAGTGATGAAAATCAAACGTGCAAACTGTCACATTCTTGCTACATTCATCAAATTTCAGGTAGAGTCTATTCTTGGATGAAATGCGGCATTCATGCTAATGTCTTGCTCATTGGGTCGCTTGTTTCATTGTTTGTTCACTTGCTATACTCGAGGTAAACTAGTGTTGGTGCCTTCATAAGCAACGTTCTCTGTTTTCCTACTTGGTAGATCGATAACGTAACTAATCCAGGCTTTTTGGCCTATACAACTTGGCACAAACAACGAAATAACAAAAATTGAGCCCCCCAAAAGAGCCAACAGCCAGTGCATATTGTCCAGGCGGCCTTTGTTGATATCATCAGGCACCCAGTTGGTCGTCCTTCTCACTATGTCCAAAACAGCTGAGCCTAGATAAAACCCGATTCCCATCGTCATCGATAACATTGCTGCGCCGGTGTTCTTAAGTGCTACCGGAAATTCCTGGTAGTACAAGCTCAACTGGCCAGGCCCATGCATTGCAGCACCTAGCCCGACAGTTGCAAGCTGTGGCACCAAC
The DNA here is from genome assembly GCA_036023115.1 of Brasenia schreberi. Taxonomy (NCBI): domain Eukaryota; kingdom Viridiplantae; phylum Streptophyta; class Magnoliopsida; order Nymphaeales; family Cabombaceae; genus Brasenia; species Brasenia schreberi. The sequence continues at coordinate 1,156,151 of JAYKKT010000080.1, forward strand.
CAGAGAGCCGACATCGGAACAGTTGCACTGGGTTGGCTGTCTAGGCCATGTGAATGCAGTACATGCAGCCTTCTTGACTCTACGAGTGCCGTGATTGCCATGCCGGCAATGTTTATGAGATGGCCGATGCCTACACAGTGAATAAGTGCCCTGGAGCTGCAGATTAGTTTCCGGCATATAGGGTGGAAGAAAAGGTCAAGGATTGGTATGGCGATCATCGCACTGAGGTACCAAAACACTTGGAAGGATGCAGCAGGAATGCTAAAGTGTGGGCCGAAACTGCGGTCCATGGTGAGTGCTTGGAGAATAGTGAGGTTGCCTTGGATGCCAATGGACAGTGAAACGAAGACGCCAGTTGACCAAAGGGGCAGCAACTTCAGTAGAGTTTTGAGGTCTTCCACTTGTTCGACACTGCACAATCTCCATGGTTTTGCAATTGAGCCATCTGAATGGGTGTCACCTGCTGATATGAGTGCTGCTTTGTTCAGGAAGCTGCAGGAAGAAAAAAGAAGCCAAGCTTTTAGATTGATTTTTTAAAAGCATATTTGAAAAGTTGCTATTTTGAGTAGGACCCGGCAAGAGAACCAAGCAGGAGCAGTTGGTGGCTCGTCTATCAACTCAAAATCTTATACATGTTTGGCTTGTCAAGCTTGTTTGAGCCGGGCAAACACGTTCCCCGAACACGAGCTACTCATTAAATTTAATTAAAGTTAATAAGGTAACTTTTCACCTATATTTTTCAGGACAGCTTGAGTAGTTTTCCCAATTTTATGAGTAGCTCGTGTTCGGGGAACGTGTTTGGCCCGGCTGCATGTTTGGCTCCTTGTTAAGGCAACCCAATAGGGTGGTATGATTAAATTATCAAATATTTCAATTTTCCAATAAAATAAAAATAAAAATAAAAAATTGACTTCATTTTCTATCATATCTGAAAAGTTATTTGTACTTAACAAACCAAAACACGCTTGTATTAACTCAGAATTTTATACACTAAACAATCTTATATGGGCTGAGATGAACCAAGTATGCATTGTTCATTTTCTGTTGTATAGCTCCCAACTTAGCTTGTGTTTGGTCATTTAGACCACGACCCAAACATGGAGTGCTCATTATGGGCCAGAACAGAGCTGAACCACAAGCACCTCGGTTTGTTTATCAACCTGACTTCCAATCTCTCTCTCTCTTTCTCTCTCTCTCTCTCTGTGTGTGTGTGTGTCTACCTTGCTATTTATCTACACATACACAGAAACGGGACACACACACACACTTTCATTTGCACGTGCATAGACACACACTATTGTCATACCTAATTGTAGAAGTTAGAGCTGGAGGCTTTTGCATTGATGTTGCTGTGTCGTCATAATAGTATTCTAGTTGATGATCACTTGGTAAGACCATACTGCGTTTGTAGACTGCACTGACCAAAACACGAGCCAAGCTGACGAAAGGGCTGCCTTCTGGCCGTTCTTGCCGGTAATGCCGCTTGCCCAAAAGGAAGAGAACCAGGCTTATGACACTAAGCACCACGCAGATTCCGTAGCCCAAAATCCAGCCAACATTTTCGAAGATGTAGACGAGGATGGTGGAACCTAAAATGGAAGCAAGAAAGGTCGAGAAGTAGAACCAGTTGACATAGGTTTCTTGGTGTGTGGATTCATTCAGTTGGTTCGCCCCCAGTACGACGTAGGTGAAGCTGGTTCCTGCTGAACCAAGGGAGATGAGTCCGAACGCTAAGTAGAGGGCTGCAACCTGACCAGCTGATGGGGACGTACACGAACCCAGTAGTGCTTGATGACATGGTGGCAGCAGCGCAGATAGAGTCAACATACATATTCCCTACAAGTTCGTAATGACGTTAGGGAGGTACCGAGAGAATATATATAATTACTTAAATCAATGTAAAATGATAGCTCCACTGCATTTATTGCTACGGGCCCCATAATTTTACATTATAGTACAAGTCTTTACATATATATATATATATATATATATATATATATATATATATATATATAAAGAGAGAGAGAGAGAGATTGTTGTAAGCTATCCATACTCAAATCTACTTAAATATATTTATTGTCTAATCAATATAATCAATGACAGAAATTTAAATTTAAAAAATAAAATCTAGTTATATTTGTCATGCTTCATATTTAATACAAAACAATAAATTTTGCTTTTTAAATTTAAATCTTTATCGTTAATCCCATCTATCGAACAATAAAGATCTTTGAATGAATTTAAGAATCAAAAGGTTTGAGGATGGACCACCCTATCTCTCTATATAGTGGTTCATGATCAATTCACATTCATGTTTAAATCTTTTGAAACATCTATATTATTCGATTGACATTGTCAAAAGTGAAGATTTAAATTTAAAAACTAATTTATATCATTATACCTTTTGTACCTACATTTAATGCATAATTGTATAATTCACTTTTTTATTTCAAATCTCCATCGATGATCACACTCATTAAATGGTAAAAATGTTTGCATAAATTTAAATTGAGCATGCATCACACACTCTCTCTCTCTCTCTCTCTCTCTCTCTCTCTCTCTCTCTCTCTCTCTATATATATATATATATATATATATATAAGGGTAAGGCAATAAACTGTTTTATTGTTGCTGTATATCCCACGCAAGTTAAAATCATAGTTAATGTTTTTCTATTGCAATATGTCGAGCAGGGTGAAGTTGCTGTGGGCTAAGAAAATTCCCTATGGTTTAAACCGTAGACTATGATGAGAGCTCATGATCCTAACTCATTATCCTTTTGCTTATTTCCAGAATCTGGGTGAGGGGCCTCACCTCACTGCGACATAGATTCACCACCGACAAAAAAGTTGGAAAACGGGAGCATACATACGAAGCTGTAAATTAGGATTATGGGATTTTTGTGGCTGAACCAAGCAGGGTGCTTGGCAAGACAAGTCTTATCCATCTGGACCCAACTCAGCTCTATGAATAGAAAATCCACCCATCATAAAATCACAAGTATGTGACAACTCAGAGAGAGAGAGAGAGTTCAGTTGTCTGCTCAATGAATACAAGTTATACTAACTAAAACGGGGTTTGGTCAAATGAAGAAGTCTGGCATTAAGCCAACAATAGCCATGGTGTAACACTTGAGGGTTGGGCTTCCTGAGTCCCTGGCAAGAGGTCAAGGGTTCGATCACCGTGCAGCACCTAAGGTGTTTGTATCGGATACTCGGTCGGCCTCACCCAGCTTTTGTCAACAATTAAGAACAAGTTATAATCCATTCTCTCCAGCCCCCATCAATTCGACAAAAAACGAACATGCACCGGGGCTTCCAACGAATTAGAGAACAAAAAGAAGACAGAATGATGATAGCAGAAGAACATACCAAGAAAGATATGAAGAGAAATATGGCGATGATATAGAAGCATCCTAAGTAGGAATCAGATAAAAGGCCTCCTGCAACTGGCGCTAAAAAGGTGAGCCCATTGATTATGTTGGAGATCTGCGCTGCCGTGACACCACTCATAAAATTTCTGAATCAGGTAAACTATAATGTCAGCCGTTGATGCAGTGAGAACAATATTTGCAGCCAATGCACTCCCTGGATAAGACAAAGGATAAGACATATCATCAGACAATTTAAAAGAAGTTTGAATGCTATATTGGCCAAAGTCCGATTTAAGTATTGCAGGCAACAATAAACCTTCCTAAGGCCATTTCTATCACTCACATACAGCGTCCGTGTTTTGGTTCACAATCTGGCATCATTGAATTACTTTGCATTAAATATAAGAATAAAATGAATACTTTTAATCCGTTGATACGATGAACATGATGGGACCGTCCGTTTGTTCAATATTATGCACCAAAAGTCATTAAAGGAGAAAGATAAAGGTCTTGAAATTTTACGTACCCAAGAGAAAAGGGACTGTACACCATCCACCTTTCTTAGGTTTCGACTCCAGGATTTCGCCATTGGCGTGTTCAATTGCGATTGCTTGGTGACCGCATTCTCCTTGTTCACAAGCCATCCTGCTCCTCCTCCTCGTCCTTTTTTTCTCTTCACTGTCTGGACGTTCTATTTAATGTCTACTTTTCAATGGCTTTGAGATTCCCTTATCGATTTGCATGGAGATGATGAAGACATGAACATTGAACTAGAGTGAATGCATGATGGACGTAGCCATGTTTTTGTTCATTGAAGCAAGATTTAATCGTACTGTGAAAAATCCTCATATTTCACAAGGTGACGCCTATTACCCTCAGCCGCAGATCCCAAGTGAGAGATGCATAGTGACAATTCTATTGGATGGAAAGATCTACCGTCTTTATTAATCCCTTGTCGTTCTGCTTGTGCTTGTGCATACCTTTCAAGATTGAAGAAGAAGCAGAACCAAACTGATATTTTAAGACAAAGGAGTGGTCACGTCATATCTAGCTGTTACTTTGTTGCTTCATGCATGCATCATGCATATCAGTCCTTTCCACGCGTATATCCCAAATTGGGGACTTCTGCAAAAGCAAAACAACTCAAGTTTCACATACACTTAAGCTGCCTTGGATCTCTATCGTACATCTCTCTCACGCGCGCGCAGAGGGGCTGGTCTTAGCAAGGACAGTTTGCCGGACACCCAAGTCTCTCTCGACGAATTGACCGCTTCGGCGTTCTTCCTCGTGTGGTCTCAATGGTCAATTAGCTTGCACAGACCAAGGGCTGGTGAACGAGCAGAACTACTAAATTGGGGAGCTGTGTCTGGCTTCTTCGTCAATTCAAGATTTTGATCATATTTGGTTCTTGTGCTTGTTAAAGCTGACTTCAACATAAAACAATCAGGACCTTAAGTTAAATGAGCTGAACGAGATGCTTGTTAAAGTTAAGAATGTGCACCTAGATCATTAGCTCAACTGGTAGAGCTCTCTCACATCCTTGCTGCTGGTGGGGAGTTTGACTCCTACGGAGTGTATGTACAGCTTCAGCCTCCCGTTGTAACAAAAAGAGAGTTAAGAATGTGACGTTGTGAACATAATAATTTAGAATGAATCAATTAGGTCAATATTTTCTCTTCCATAAAATTTTCTTATAGAATTGAAATATGTGACCCTTTAATTATAGTATACCTACCAAATTCGTTGGATTGACATGATTTTCTGATATACATACCAAGCAAGCGGAATTAAATAGCCATTTGAGGTTCAGCTTTTATAATTTAATGAGCCAGAATGCATCGGTTCTTTTGTATCATGAACCAAACTCTTTCCGGTGGTTGAACAGAGCCGAGCAGTTGGGTTCACTCACCAGTCTAGCTGCGGGCTCGTTGTGTTCATGGCTCCAAGGTTTGTTATCATGTGATTGATGGTGACCAGGGGCGGAGCCAGGATTTTTATCCAAGGGGGTCCAATCGCAGCTGGTGGCGGTGGATCGAGACGTTCATATGAGCGGCTCGTTAGAAGTCGATATCGAAGAGAGAGAGAGACTCTGTTGCTAGGGTGAGTCTGTTGTCTCCCTAAGCTCGGGTAAGATGCTGGGTCGGGTGAAAGTCTCTCTATAGGGAGGGCTGGCAATGCCAAACAAACAAAAAACGGGCTGGTTGTGGTCGGTTTGTTTCTTATACAAGCTAGCTCGTCATATGAGCAATTATGTTTGAACATGTATATTTGTTTATTGTTTTGTAACAAAGCAAACATGATAATGAGTCTATGTTTGTGCTTATATAAATTCTTGTTTGTTATTTGATAACAAAACAAACATAACGAGTCCAAGATTTCGCTACCACGAAGCATTGTTTAAGTTCGCTTAAATTCATATTTATGTTAGTTTGAATGTTTAAAACAAAAACATGTATATTTACTATATTCATTTAAAAATTTATACAAGTTTATTACAAAATAAACATTGATATTGAGAGCTATACTAATTGAGCTGAGCCGTCCAAAGCTGATTAACGAGCAATTCAGTTCATTCATTGGCAGAGGGAGACCATGAGTGAAAAGGGTAAATCAGGCTTCTCTAGTGAGGGAGGAGATATTTCTCAGAATTCTAGAAAGCGAATGGGGCAGCTAATTTTTTCCAAATTCTGGGGTTGGGGGTGGGGGTGGGGGTGGCATGGCCCCTAGAGGCACCACCTCCCTCCGCCACTGATGGTGACCGGCGTCCATCCAAGAGATAAGCCTTGTCCTCCTGTTTCTTATTTCTCTCGTTAGTCGAATCTGGTAATCAAAGCATATTACAGCAACAATAATTGGATCCAGTTTAAAAACTTTTGCGTGTGAATCCGGATCCAAAATTAAATGGATAATCTAAACCTGAACGCTAGGACTGACAAAAGAACCAGGCAGCTTGTGTTGAGCTCGTCTTTGATTGGTTTGAGCTCACCTTGCTCCAAATGAGAGCCAAGCACGACCGTGTTCATTTTTGTAAAAAAAAAAGAGTTTGAACTGGGCATGCTCATCCCGGTTTGGCCGGAAAAAGCTGCTTTCCGGCATAATGGACGTTTCTGTTTTCATTCTCATTCATCGTAGCCCAAGAGAAGAGAGGAAGAACTACCCTTCACTCAGCAGCCAACCGGATTCGAGAGATCCAAACTACATTTGGACACAATCTGGATTCATTTGGTGGTGTATCCAAAGAAGAAGAAACTGGTCATTTGAAGTTAGTGAACCAGTTCCAGTAACCGGCATCTTTATGAATACTGTATCTGCTTTTTGAACAGGATAATTGAAATGCCATTTTAACAATTTTGTTTATAGCAAATACTGATTACTTTATATGAGGTAAAACAAAATTTTAAAAAGGGTTTGATGCTTTATTTTACGTAAAGGGGATCTTTAATGGCGGAAGCACATTTATTCTTGCATGTCCAAGGAACCTATGGAACCGAACCGAACCGTTAGAACCGAATCGAGCTGTGATTTGGTTCGGTTTTAGATATCGAACGTTTTGATTCGGTTCAGTTCTAGTAACAACACAGTACTTCTGGCCACCGAACTTTATTTACAATGACACCGAGTTTCAGGCTGAAAGTTCGTTAATGAGTTCTGAAGAGTTCCACGATGCAAACAAGCCTCAGTGACAATTTCGTATGAAGAAAAAGACGGAGTTTCAGGGCAAGATTTAGGTAAGTTCCGAAGAATTCCACAATGCAGACAGGCTCCCAATAACAATTTCTTCTGGAGATGAGGTGAATATTATGAGTTTTGGGACCAGATTATGAACACCTCCATCACGTAATCCCACCCTCTTCTGCTTGTATATGTGCTAGCATAGTGTAAACCCTTCCAAAGAGCGTGCGATGCTATTGCAGAAACCTCAGAATAATGGTAGCTCAAAAGGGGAAAGCATATCATTGAGACAATTAGGGACCATTTGCATGGTGAAATCAAGTCAAAACCGTTCACAATTCTCCTGGCTTCAATAGTGTGTCGTTTACAGTTGATAATTGCGATTTTCGGAGTCGAGAATAATATATTTTATACAACTTGTATAATATATAGTGTGGACAAAAACACATAGGATTGAAATAAATGGTGTCGTCATCAGGATATTGTGAAGAGCGCACTCTCCCCCCCTCTCTCTGTCTAAATTTCTTTCTATACATACATTTATACAAACATGTTCAGATTTGAACTATTTTTCGTTTTCATTTATTTAAAGGTCAAGAAAAACGATGATAAATAATAATATACAGCTATGTTTGCTGGCAAAAGTACTTTAGACACAATTCTCTAATCTCTAAATACATGCATCGTATAAGAAGTCTCTTTCAATACTTGTCTTTTTCTTCACCAGTTTCCCGTCAAAAAGAATTTCTCCTGTTTTATTTTCCTTCAAGGTCGTCCGTGAAGCTTTTGTCAGTCATGTATGTACAATTTACAAGCCACGGCAAGCAAGCATGAGATAAAAGTTTCTACTCAATGCAATATATACGGATACTGCTATTTTGTTCTTGCATGGTGGAACAAGAGAGGTTCCAGTGGAGAGCTATTATATCCAAACAACAAAGGGCACAAGTTGGGCACTCACCTTGTCCCAATTTCTTTGTTATAATATAGGATGATGCTGTAATCTCATAGCAGAGAGTGCTTTGGTAGTCAAAATAGGCAATTATGAATTCTTTTTCTTGGTTGGAAGAGGCCAAAGCCTAAAAAACACACACTCACACATGCACCCTCTGGAAGCCGAACTCTCGGCTCACGGCAATGGCGCTAGAGCGTCTTGCCGTTGAGCTAACGCTTTCTGTTCGGCAATTGTAAACTTTAATGCATGGTTTATATCTATTAGGTTTTTGATAAAATGAGAGAGATGTGCTTAGGACACCAATTCTGCTATCATAAAAATGAGTGATAAATTACATGGTGATTCAGCAGAGGGAAGGCCTGAAAAGTGTTGGAAGAAAACATTAGAAAGTAATCTTGGTTTTTTTGGCATTAAATGCAAATTTGAATGAATCGAGCACAAGGATAACTAAGAATCCATGTAGGAAATGCTGATTCGTTTCGGTATTGGTTTTAGTGGTAACTCTAGAAAACCGGGGGCCTCATGCAGCAGCAAAGAATAGCAAAAACTCGAGATATGCGTCCTCAATTTCTAAACGTGAATCTGTGATACCTTGGTTTATCACGAATTTCAATCATCAAAAAAATTATATAGACAGCCTCACCCCAAAATTTTTTCTAGGCAATTCGCAACTATGCATATCTCCCCACTTCTCTCTTGAAGTTTCTGCTCATGAGTCGGCTGGAGAGGCAGTACCATAATTGTTTTTTTCTTTTTTGTGATTATAACTCAATGAGAGGCTGAAGCCTAACACACGCATGCACCATTGCCGGGGATGAAACTTGCCACCTGCAAGAGGGCATCAGAGAGTCCTATGGGTTCACATCAAGTGTCTGTTTGGCAGCTAAATCCCTAATTCTACTATGCGGACCCCTTGAGCTGATGGCTTACTAAGCACACCCTTTGAAAACACAACATTAAAGTTTTAGGTTACAAGACGGTGAAAGTTTTGATTTTCAGCAAATACAAAGGATGCACGGAGATGCATTATTTAATGGTTCAAGACTAAGAATAAATCAAAGTGACAAGTGTAGTACATTTACCGAAGCATCGGGTCTACCTTGAGATGGTGGTGGTGTATCTTGCCACCTAAATTTTCGAACATAATTAACAAAAAAAATACTACTGAACCCGTGCCCTATAACACAATTCACCCCACAAAAGGTTATTGGACAATCATCCCATCCTTGAAGATTTTTTAGATCTGCCACTACAACCATTGCTCTCCCCCAACTTTTCGTTACAAAGGGAAGCCGAAGCCTAACACACACAACTTTGAGCATGCGTGGGTCTGTGTTAGCTTCCACCTCCCTTTGTAATTCAAAAGGGAAAGAAGAGATGAAAGGAAAATCTATTCCTAAGCACGTTCTGCTATCCAGATACTCAAATAGTATTAAATGCATGCAATGTTTCTTTATAAGCGAAATTTAGAAATGTTTAGACAGTGAAAAACTACCTTAATCAATTTATTCATTGCATTAACCGCAAAGGCGGGAAAACCTTAGTACAAGAAGGATGACAATGAAAGCCAAAACGTCCACTAGACAAAGACCATCAACATCAGAAGAAAACTCTTCTTGGCACAAAGGCCTTATTAGTTCATAAAGCGAGCAAACTGTGGATCAGCAACGAGGGTAGCCAATCCGGCAGGCAGTGGAGATCCGGCGTGCGGTAGCGGAGTAGATTATTGCTGTGTAAGCAGGATTTCTTGCATACAAGCAGAAACATGGAACCTGATACCTGAGAGCAGCACAGCATGCCGGGGTCGGTGCCGCTCCTTGATATGCTGGTAAGCAAACATTCAGTGCTGCAATGTTACAACTCTGAGATGAGATTGGCACTACACTGCCAAGAAGTAAAATCATGATCAAGCAGCTAATGAGGGCAGTTGAACTGGGCTTGGTCTCCATGGAAGATGAACAATACTGTCAGGGTTTGAGTTTACCAGTGCCTTAGCTCAGTATTTATAAGTAGCAATGCGTAACCAAAAGTGCCATAGTAAGTAGTTGAAAAGATGGTAAATGTATTTGATCCCACTGTGCATACATACAATGAACCAACATAGACATTAACATCTTCGGAAGATGCCAAAAAGCATGACAAGTGCTCAATGTCTTGAAGCTCCGTAATTTTAACTTACAAATTTTATTTTTTAAAGCATTGTCAGTCTACATGTAGAAAGCTAGGGGGTAAACAAGGGTGTTACCGAAACCAAGCCTTCTCCAACGACTGAGGGCAAGCACTTATATTTTTCTATATAAAGAGATTGTATTTTCCTGGACCCATGAATTTTTTTAGATTGAGTGAGTCGCATGCCTCACCTTGTCGTATAGTGGGCCTTCTCCCCGTTAAGTAGGATGTGCTACATGAATTCTCAGTTGACATTGTGTTTGATCTAGTAATGTTAGTGTTTAAGAGTAAAACATGGGGGTCGATAAAGTTGAATGTCATCAGTTCGATATCTAGGGGAGTGCATCTGGCTCTGCCCACCCCATTGCACCTTTAAAAGAATCATGTTTTATTATTTCCTTTGGACAATTGAGGCATTCCTTGATCTCTTTTGGTAAACAAAGGATTCTAGTCGAGAAAATTTTGGTTCATATGAGAAGTAAATGAAATGTACCAACTCTTGGTTGGTTCAAGTGGTCTGGCACCTGCTTCTATTAAAAAAGGTCTAAAGTTCAAGCCTTGTGAATGGAGGAAATCACCGTTTGAAGAGCTTTGCCCCCATAATGGTCCAACCCGGCTTGAATCAGATTAGTAGGGGCCCTTTGGGCTTCCAAATACTGATGGTATACTTTAAAAAAAGCTTTTACATATAGAAAATTTCTAACCATATTGACAGACTATACAGCCTCCAATCTGTCCTTGTGTCAAATGCTTTGGGATCTAATTAAGTAGGTATTGGGTTTAATTGGTAAAGGATTAGGTGTGTCTGTGTAAAAGGGTATTGCATCCTACACTTGGGTGTAATTGGTTCAATGTGATGGCTAATCTAAGCAATAAAACTGATAGTAACATATAATTGTTGTGCAGCACTTAGCAATGATCAAATGTAACCAATTTCCCAACTTAAGTTCAGCAGATGACAACTAAAAATCCAAACGATATTAATGTAGCAGATATTATATTCAGTATGTAACAATGATTATAGCCCGTGTGGCAAATAAGCATTGGCTGGGTCTAAATGCAGCTTCACCGAACATGAATGTTGGACGGATATGTTGGACTCTAGTGACTCAACAGTAAAGCCAAAGTGATCTCAAGCGCCACTGAAACTCTATTAGACACCACAGATTCATCCTAACAATTGAATGCAACTCCCAATAGAAAATAAACTCAGCAGACTAGTTCTTCAATGAAAACAAATACCCTTACGATGCTTGACAAAATTAACCCATGATCAAGCATACAAGGGCAGGGAGTTTCAACCAGACCTTCAGCCGGAGTTACTTTTCTGAGTTGAACCCGCCGGTATCTCTTATTTAGTTATGATGTCTTTGCAACAACATAGCAGCAACAATCTGGCAAATGGATGCCGAAGGAGAAACACGCTCATCTCCTCAGCCTTGTAGCGTAGGAGGTGGAAAATGGAAAGTATAGGACCAAGAATGAGGTATGAGTGTTTTCTAGTTACCCACAGATGGATTCCGAGGGAAGAGTCTTTTATTTCTTTTCACACACAGTATTGAGTGTGCTGCTCTCAATTAATAGAGAACGCCTTCCATTTTCCAGCTCTCTTCGTCCTCGAGATTTTCATTTAGAGCCTTTAAGTTTATCTGTAACACATCCACGAAAACGGTAAAATGATCGATCTTCCATTTCGTGAATATGCTTGCCGAGAATCGTCATATCATGGTGTTATATCTCCCACTTGGTCATTCGAGCCAAGTAATTTGACATATTGGTTTTACCTCCTACTTTTATAGAGTTTTCCCAGTGATGTCATCTATGATTGTTGTGCAATCATTACCAGTTGTATGGTTTCTTAACTACACAACAATCAAATATATCTCAAACCTATACTTGTAACATGCTTTGAGAAAAGATCCTTTGTTATGCCTTTAGCCAAGGGGTTTTTCACTTGTGATTTTAGAAAACTGTTGGGTGGTTTTCAAAACTTCGAGAAGAGAGGGAAAAACACGAAGGTGGGAAAGAGAGAGAGGGAGAGAGCAGGAGAGGGAGCGGCTCCGACAGACGCCGCCACCCCTTCTTGCTTGTTTGTGGAGAGACTACCTGTTGCACGTAGTTTCTTTCTTTGCTTGGGGAGGGTCTTTGATCGTAAAGGGCGTGCCTCTCAACCTCCTTCTCTTTCTTTTTTTTCTTCTTCTTCCTCTCCTCTTCTAATTTTTGTTCGAATGTTTCAAACTGCGAAGGATCTCGCCCCTTATCGGCGGATCCTACGGTTTACTTTTATTCTTAGGTTAAGCAAATTCGATCACTCAGGCGGTGGATCTGACTGGCTTGCCAACTTTTCGACCGTTACAGCCTTATGGGAGTATTATTTTCTCCCTTTTTTTTAATGGTGTACCTGGTTTTGCAAGAATCTCGCTCTGATACCAATGTTGATATCTGCTTGACCTTCAACCACAATTACTTTTCGATACCAATGTTGATATCTGCTTGACCTTCAGCCACAATTATTTTTCCCAATTGATCCCGCCGATCTCTTATTTACTTCTCATGTCTTTGTAACAACAAAGTAACAACAATGACAGATGGATGGAGAAGGAGAAGCACGGTGGTCTTCTCCACCCGGTAACTTAGGAGGTGGAAAAAGGAAAGTATAGGACCAATGGGGTATAAGTATTTTGTGGTTACCCTAAGATTGGATTCAGAGAAGAGTCTCTTATTTCTTTTCACCCAGTATTGAGTGTGCTCCTCTCAATTTATAGAGCAGTTCATTCCGTTTTTCGGCTCTCTCCCTTCCCGTCTTTCCGTTCATTCCGTTTTCCTGCTCTCTCCCTTCCCGTCTTTCTGTTTAAAGCCTTTTAATTTTTTTTGTAATATCTTTCCTATGTAGGCTTTTTGTTTAGACCCTTTAAGTTTTTGTGTAATGTATTCAAAACGACAAAATAGTTGATCTTCGGTTTTCGTGAATACGCTTGACGAGAATAGTCATATCACGGCGTTACATGGGCACAACTGCATACGTAGACACGAAATGGCGTAAACCACAAACTTCATGCACAATAGCTAAGAGATGACCAAAACTGTACTTAAATACTGCCACAGAGAAATTTATCAAAGCCAAACATCAACACGAATGCTAAACGTGAATTCACTTTGGCCAATTAACGTGAAACTCACAGACACCACAAAGATAGAAGATGAAAGCTTCTACAGAAGTTGGATTAAATTCAAACAGATTCGCCGAATGAGAAATAGTCAGTTCATCAATGGAAACACAAATTAATCAGTTACAGAATTCGCCATCGACTTTCATTGGATAGACTATTGTGTTGTTCTTGGAAGACATTAGTATTGATGGACTCTCAAGAAGCCTGCACAAAGCATCCAAGGGAGGGAAATGCGGTTCCTGCTCTCCTCTGGAATAGATTGCTCTTTAAAATGTATATCTTCGCCTCCTGTGGAGAGAGAGAGAGAGAGAGAGAGAGAGAGAGAGAGAGAGAGAGAGAGAGAGAGAGAGAGAGAGAGTCCTTCTCTTTTCAAGTGCCGTCACCAGGAAAAGGATAGACAGTGAGACTTGTCCCAGTGTCACTCTTCTTCTTGATGATCGCTTCCAAGAGAAACTGAGTGAAAGCGTCTCGCCAAACTTTCAAGAGAGTGAGAGAGAAGCTCTCTTTGATGGTCGTCTTCATGAGATAAAAGGAGAGAGCAGCCCTGGTCACCTCTTCTCAAGTAGATGTAGAGTTTAGGTTGAGAGTGAGATACTGACCCACATAGAGTGAATAGTGAGCCTCCTTGCCTCAAGAGAGAAAGAACGGGAGAGCTCCTTGTAGAAATGAGACAGAAGGGGCCGCCTGCCTCTCTACCGTCAATTTCCTTGTAGAGATGAACAGAGGTCAGCCGCTCTCCTACCCTTCTTGCCCACTATGCGCTCCTGTGATATGCGGTATTTCTTCGTTTCCGGGGCCCCAGTCAGCTTCCCAATGACAATTTTGATTTTGGTCTTGGATGGAAGAAATACAGCATAATTTGGTTTGGGAAAGAAGAGAGGCCACCGCCCTCATGCTAATTAGCGCACTGTACATTCTTTTTCACAATTGAGTAAAAAAACAACATTTCGCAAATTTGTAGGCACCTTTTGTGTATTTTAAGTATTATTACATATTTGTTTAAGCAATTTTTAACATGATTTTCACTAAAAAAATTGAAGCGTTTATTAGAGAGAAGTCCTTATAGATTTGAAAGAAAAGATAATTTTTCTAGCGTTAAATGCAAATTTAAACAAGTAAAGTTTACAATGGTGACTAAAAATCCATTAGGACAAGGCTGGTTTGGAACTAAACCGATGGCTGGAAGCGGCACCCAACTAGTCTAGATTTGAAAGTTTTCCTATTTTGTGAATTTCTATCTTTATTTTAGTTATTATTTGGTTTTTGGTTCAAACCAAAACTAAATTCGGAATGGGTAGTTATAAATCATAATCGGAACCGGATTGAATCTACTTCTAACAAAAAAAACCGGACATGTCTGGATGTAGAGAAAACCAATTAAAGTGCAATAATGCTTGCTTTCCGCTTTGGTTTGAGTGGCATTATTAGAAAATGGCGTCAATGCAGCGAAAAAAAAATAGCAAAACAATCAAAATGAGTACTGTCAATTCGCTTTGGTTTGGTTTGGTTTGCTTCAACTCAAAGTGTGGAGAGGAAGCTGGTTGCCATGGGAAGCATGCTTCTTTTTCACAATTGGTTCCATTACAAAGCCTTGAGACTCGCAATTACACGACCCTATCACATCCATGTTCATGGGTGAGGTGAGGCTGCTGCACAGCCCGAAATAAACTGACTGCCTCACTCCAAAAAAATTTCTAGATCCGCCATTATACACATCAAGCCTCTTTCACGAAGTTTAGACTCAGTGAAAAAGTGGCACCAAGTTTTTTTTTTTTGTGATTTATAACTCAAAAGTACCTATCCATGATAGGGAGACCCTACCATAAAGCTCGAACATCAACTTCTAAACCTCACCCTCGTGCGCTTAGCAGCCAAAGATCTATCTAGGGCACTGACCCTCTTGTGTTTGTGAAATTAGAAGACCTTTTCTATATGCAATAATAGAAATTCAATTTTTCATTCATCAAGTGATCAGTTTCCTCATAAAAATTCCAAACTCTAGAAAGAAAAGGAGACTGACAAGTGTTGTACAATTACTTTATCATAAATTTGCATTGCATGGGGGTGATCCATTTTGCTTGCTTCTGATTTAGAATGGAACCCGTCATGAAAAGTTCATTGTGCAATCATCCCCTTTCTGAATCCGCCACTGCAACTACTGGCCTCCCATTTGAGGAAACGAGGAGGAGCATGAAAGGAACAACCAATTTAATAGATTGTAGCGTCGGATCCAAAGGAATTTTTTCAATTATGTATTGAAATTTTTAAAGCCTGTTCCACTCGAACATAAAGTCCACCGCCACCCGGAAAAAGTTTGTGGATCCACTATTGGCTGCTTGGATCCTCTTTCTCCTTAAACTTGCATGTGTAAACACTCCCATTCAAAGACCATAGAAATCTTATCCCATATTGACTTTATATATTAATTATAATAACAACTAAGCCTTTTCTCATACTAGATAGGTTGGCTACATGGATTCTTTGTTTCTACATAGTCCTATTATAATTTGTAGAATTCATGGTAAATAAGTTTGATAAAGTTTTATACAAGCAACAAAATTTTACGCAAGACTATTAATTGAACAGCAAAAACTATATGAATGATACTTGGTCATAGTTAAACACCAAACACTATCTTTATATTTAAACATCAAACACTATCTTTATTAATAGCACTAACAGCAAAAGCCAGCAAATCATAGTACAAGAAGGATAACTATGAAAGCAAATACACCCATTAGATGGAAAAGATCTCCAGCTAGAAGAGAACTGTTCTTGGCACAAAGGCCTTATTGGTTCATAAAGCTTTCACCACTCTGAATCAACAACGAGGGATGCTGATATGGCAGGCGCTGGCGATCCGTTGTGCCGCAGGGGAGTTGAATATCGCTGCGTAAGTAGGATTGCGTGCATAATAGCAGATGCATGGCACCTGATACCTGAGAGCAGTGCAGCATGCCCCGGTCAGTGGCCCTCCATGATATGCCGGAAGGCAAACGTTCAGTGCTCCAATATTACAACCCTGAGACGAGCTTGGCACTACACTGCCAAGAAGTAAAACCAGGACCAAGCTGCAAACGAGGGCAGTTGAACTGGTCTTGGTATCCATGGAAGATGAACAATACTGTCAGGGTTTGAGCTTACCAGTGCCTTAGTTCGGTATTTATAAGTACCAAGCCATAGGCAAAAGTACCATAGCAAGTAGTTGAAAAGATGGTAAATGTATGCTGAACCGCACATTGAACGAATCAACATATGCATTAAATATCTTTGGAAGATACAAAAAGCGTGCAGTGTTCAATGTCTTCAAATTCCATAATTTTAAATTACTCTTTAGATTTTTCAGCCTGCATTTAGAGAGCTGGGGGTAAACAAGCGGTGTTACCAGAAACCAAGCCTTCTTCTTAGTCGATAACTGTGTTTCATCTTGTGTCATGTTAGTGTTTAGAAGTAGAAGATCACATTTCGCACATGGATCAAAAGGTCACCTCGCTAGTGGGTCTATTCACACGTCGAAAATCATCTGTTTGACACCTATCTTGGCCTTTTCTTTGTGAAAAAAAGAAGAAAAGAAAAAGAAGAAGAAGAAAAATATTATATTTTATTATTTCTTTTGGCATTCCTTGATCTCTTTCCGTAAACAAGGGACTCCAGCCAAAAGGTTTTTGGTCGATATCGAAACATTTTTATATTAAAAAAGTTCTAAACGTATTGGCAGATTATACAGCCTCAAATTTGTTCATATTCTTGCAAACTTCCTCGGTAAAAGGCATTCCATATTGCTTATGTACTAGGTATATCTCTATACAAATGATAGGGTACACCCGATTTACCTACTGCAATCATGACCGTTGGATATGATCTCATCCAATGGTTAAGATGAGACAATCAAAGATTTTATTTGTGAAATTGCATATTTTCAAGAACTTCATACATGTATACAAATCAATTTAGTTGGTGGTAACAAACCATATACGTTTCATGCGAACCGGAGAGTATCCAACGGTTTAGCACAAAGAGCAACAACTCACCTGGCTATGGGGTTGGTCACAAGTTCAATACCTGGGGCGTACATCTATCTATCTAGCTTTGGCCTCCCCATTATACCAAAAGGGGTACCTAATGGTTTAGATATAAGATTAGGTGCTCTTGGAGCACCCCATTGACAGATCTACATCGAGGCGAGATAGGGCGGCCGCCCCACCTGAAGTTCGCCACCTGAAGTTCGAAAAACCAATGAAAAAGTTGTTGGGCATGGTCGAATCAATGGCTACTATGCCATACTTTGCCCCTCCTCACGGTCGAATAGGCGGTCCGCCCCACCCACAAAAAAAAATCTCGGTCCGCCACTGGAGCACCATATCATTGATAGCTTCTCCATCCTGGCTGGTTTACCCTAACTCACTTGCAGTTCTATTAACAGTCTAAGTTTGTGATAACACTGTTGTGTGTGGTGTGAGAATTCACCGTTCATGGGCATTAACTTGCCTCATCTACTTTGATCGACCATGCTTCCTACCGGATTTATTATTGCCGGACTCAGTCATGTCTAATGACATATAATACAAGTCAGGCCCCACAACTGTTGTAGTATTTAAGTTCAAGATCCAGATATTAAACATATAATACGGAATCCAATAAGTTACAGTGATCATTGTGACTCCTTATGATCCAACTCCAGACTAAACTAAACTTTGCTCGGCTTGATTGTGAATATCTTGACAAGTCTAATTAGTAAGGATGTAAGTGACCCAAGTTGCTCGCAAGCATCTCGAACCCAACTCGATTATTTCGGGCTCGCGCAGAGGTTCAGTTGCTCATGAGCCAAGTTTGTGCTTGCAGGACTCGGCATGACCAGCTCGCAAGCATAATCGAACTTTATAGTATAAATATAAATAATGATTGTGTTTTAGGGTTTATGGATACATGTCAACCCACATTTATTTAAGCTAATTCACTAATTCAGTCGAGCTTGATCTGATTTGAGCTCACAGAGCATGGTTCAAGCCGAGCTTAATCAAGTTAATCTTGGTTTACTGAGTTCAAAATGAGGATCGAGAGCTGAGCTTGAGATGTTCAAACATAACGCGAGCGTGAGCTCGAGCATGAAGATCGAAGCTCATTGCTGCTCGGGCATGAGAAGAGCATTTTCTAAATGGTGCTTCCTTGTATTAGAGCTCAATTTGGTGAAGGAAAAAATAAAACATGATCTTGCTTTTTTAGAGTTAAATATATAAAAAGGTATGATAACTAATTAAAATCCATGTAACGGGCCAGTTAGTGTGAGTCAAGGCTTGGTTTCGTTTTTCGCTTCGGTAAGTATTGATGCTAGTTATGTGGGCATGGACTTAAAATCCAAACTGTAACCTGGATCCATTCAATGCGGTTGTTGGCCTGTGCCCATTGAGCACTAATTGTACTAACAACACGGTCATAGAATGAACCAATCGTGTGGCTTGTAGTTGAGAACATGAACTTGTATCGTCCACTTTCAATCATGTTATAGCTCTTTCTAAATGTCGGTGTCATGTAAATGACTGGCTACCTTTCTCTCTTTCTAGATCTCGCTTTTGGACCTGATAAAATTTTTGTTGAAATTCTTGAGATATTATTTTTGCATTTAATTGCACAAAAAACACCCACTTGAGGTGTAATGAGCCAAGTCAAGCAAGCTCGATTAGATCATTAAGAAAGTACTTTGTTTGTGCTTGATCGAGCTTTAATCTTCAGGCTCAAGCAACTCGAGCTAGGCTCGTTTGAACTCTGTGCAATCGAAACTGACATGATTATGATAAGCTTGAGATTGCACCCATCGAGCTCGAATCCAGTCAAGATCAACTGAGTTTGTGAATTACGTCCAACTTGAAAAACTCCTAATCTTAAATTGTTGTTGTTGTTGTTGTTGTTAGCATCATAAGCTCGAGCTCTACCTGAGTTTGACAAAGTTGAGTCAAGATCGAGTTTTTTTTATTCGAGCCCAAGTCTCTTTCTCTCTCATACACACATACACAAACAAAGAAATAGTCTCATGTTTGTTTGGCTCGTTTGGTTCGAAGGTTTGCTCAGCAAGCGAGGGTCTTAACCTCGAAGTTTTGTTCTTCACACCTGTAAAAAGGTATGAAAAACTAGATTTTGAAAGTATTAAAAGAGGTAGAGGATGACCACAAAAATGTTGAAAAGAAACAATAAAGAATGATCTAGCTTATTGTGAGTTAACAGCTAACATGGTACATGATAGAGCTATGTGGAAATAAAAAATTCATGTAGCCGACCCCATATAGTATGGGAAAAGGCTTAGTTATTGTTGAACAACACATCTGTAATCAATCTTCCTCTGCCATGATGATCTTTCTGAGTTCGTCCTCCTAAATGATCCAAAGACAAGCTAACAAACAAGCACCAATTCATGGGTGAGCCACAAGCAAGTTCAAGCTCGGCTTGTTTTAAGAGGACGACTCCCATTTTCACAAGTAAAACAAGTTCCGATTGTTCATTAAGTCTTCGAACAGTCGGAATTACGAATTAATCAATTTCGACTGCTATGTTTAGTTATTCAAACTATTTAACAATCGAAATATGTCATAATATATTCCGCCGACAGTCGAAATAAACCTATTTTCAAGTAATGTTTGTCCAAAATAGAGGACAATGGCGACTAAAAATCCATGTAATGCAACTCACCTAAATTCCAACTTAGGTCTCAAAGTCTAACCGGTGCGTCACTAAATTGATCGTGACACCAACCGAGATGAATTCTATTTACTAGCAGATGATTAGATTGGAAATAGTCTTTCATGGCAAAGTATGAGACTATAAAGGCATAAGGTAAAAACAGTTGCTGCTAGGTCAACTTACAAGGTGAAGGTCATTATTTCGATTAGGGTTGTTCATGGAACCCTCAGAAAGAGCCAAAGTGCCAGAACCGAACCCATTGGTTCGGTTCTAGATGTCTGGCAGTTTGGTTCAGTTCATTTCTAGTTGAAAAACTTTCTGGTGGTATGATTCATGGTAAAACCGAACCAGATAGAATCACTATATATATTCACATTTTATAAGTATACAAGGTTATAAAACTTATATATAATCTTTTTTATAAGTTTATAAGTTTATGTATATGAGTTTTATAACCTTATATATAAAATGTGAATATATATGTATATATATATATATAAAGTTTGTAGACTTATGTGCATTTAAATTTTAACAAGTTTATATATATATGAGTTTCATAATCTCATATACATATAAAATATGGATAGTAGATCTGAATAATCTCATGGAATAATATTTAACAAAATCCTTAAATGAGTAGAATCATGATTCAGAACCAAACCAGAACCAGAACCAGCCGTTCAGTTTGGGTTGGTTGTGGCCATAGCACAGTCAGGTTCGGTTTTTTAAAAGTTGAGAACCGAACCAAATTGAACCGTGAACACCCGGTGCATGATTTAGCTTCGGCCTCCCCCATTGTACCAACGAAAAAAGTTGAAAGCATTCACAACTGCAAATGCTCCAGTAGTGTGATGGATTTGCACAAACTATTAGGTGGTGAATAGCCCACGGTTGTTGCAGGGTTATACCACGCGCACTATGTTTTAGTAAGTAATCAACCTTCAGCTGTAGAGCTTCTAACTTTTGCTTTTTTGGGGTGGGGAGAAAAGCCCGGATCAGCCCAGTTTATTTCTGTAACTAAGCATTCAGAACTCTTTATAGCTTTTCTCTTTCTATTGGTTTTGTATTTTGTGGTGATTCTCAATCAAGTTCTTTACATATGAGTTCTTAAGTTCTGTGGTTGTCGAATCGAGACCCTTTGAAATGGCACGAAGAACTTGTTGTTTGTTGTTTGATGTATTGTGGGACGTACAATTTTTGGTGTCAACAAGTTCTAACAAGTTACTGTTCTTACTGAGGATATAGGCACCTACCTTGACTGGTTAGCTACCAAGAAGGAGGGACAAGGGTCAAGAGAGGTCTGAGCGCAGACTTGATTAGCAGCTTACGGACGATCAGTAGCTCTTCTTTATTGCCTTTCTTCATTACATGCTTCTCTATTACGAAGGACGTAGATACGTAGGAAGCAATGCTTCTCGAATTTGGGGACATGATCATCCCTCTAAGAACGGGGTTCTTTGCATACAAGCAGAAGCAAGACTTCTGATTATTAAGCCCGGAGCAGCATGCCGGCGTAGGCCGTGTTGTGCCTTGAACCGCACCCAGGCATGGGCTCAGTTTGGTTGGATCACAGACAGCCAATGAGTAGGGTATCACCTAACCAAGAAGCAATACAATGAGGACAGCAAACATGAACGTGAAGAACTTGAAGTTTTTCTCCATTTCCAACTCAAAGAGATGGAAATCTTGAGATCAGAAGTCAGTTGAAGGGGAGGTTTGACCACTAAATTTAAAGGCAATCATATGCCCTGTGTGTGAGAGAGAGAGAGAGGGAGAGCTTGTTTATTGCATCAACTTCTTTTGGCTTTGCTAGCAATGTTCTACTGTGCTATATATAAAATATAGTGCTTAATGATATATAAAGAAAGACATAATGGGGCACGATGATGTTAGAATAATCAGCTGGTTCGGCCACTCACCCTTGTCAAGATATGGAGGATCTTTAGTGCTGCATTATGATGATTCTTTAAACTCAAACAGCCGGTAGCGCACTGAATTTGAGGGTCTCATTCTCACAGCGAAGGTCGGGAGTTTTATTGGCAGATCGACATTACAAATTTACAAGGAGGGAGGCATTTGACTCCCCTCAATTTTTGAAAACCAGAAAATGTAAATTTTGATTAAGCTTGCGGAAACTTTGCCTCACCCACAAATTTCAACACAAAGTATTTAGTTCATTGTCTTTAAAATCGGTCTTTCTATTTCTCTGAACATAAAGCACAGAGGCTTCCAATGCCTGGTTGTGCAGCATCAAGCAGGGGTCTGCCTAATCCCAGCTTTCCTATCAAAAGAAAATAAATCTTTGATAGCTATGCTCTCTCTCTCTCTCTCTCTCTCTCTCTCTCTCTCTCTCTCTCTCTCTCTCTCTCTCTCTCTCTCTCTCTCTCGTGGAACATATGTTAAACTAAGATCCATAGATGAACTTATAGTTCATCTCAGTAGTTGCAAACCGTGGACCACACAGAAACCTACATTATGAACATACTTCAAATGGCATTGACCTAACATTAACAGCTTTCCTATATTTAGCAACATTGCTAAAGGGATGGATTTAGCATGGCCGCACATCATAGCATTTCTCATATGAGAGTGGTGCCTGTCTCAAGAATACCATGATGAACGGTTGCCATGTCGCGAAAGCATGTCTACTTGATGGCCTCTTTGTAGGTGGGCATGGAGTGACAGGAAACACGCAGGGCTAAGACAGTGAATTACGTGCTTGGAAATTTGATCAATCAGAAACTGCAACCAGCTTAACAAAGGGATGTTACCAAGTCATGTCAGTCTAGTGTGTAGTGTGTGTGTGTGTGTGCGTGTGCGTATGTGTATGTGTGAAAGAGTACCAGACAACCACCAATGGCAAAAGAGCCTGTAGAGATTCTCAAATGAACATTAGATTGATGCCATTTTCATTCGTCTCAAGGATGGTATCTTTCTGCTCATAACCTAGAAAGCCAAGTAAGGGATTTAAATTCATAAGTTGGTCCATAGATACAAGCAATCAGTATTACAAACAAATGCAAGAACTAGTGCTGCGTTCCCCCATTGCAGTTCCAGTTGAGAAATCCTCCATGGCCTCTGGAGTTGTTGAATGAATAGACAGCACCAGAAACTAAAATAGAAACCGTCGAATTCACAAATGAACAAACCGTGAATGCGCAAACAATCTATTGTATTCCTCATAGTAACAACGAAATTATGCTAGATGGAATTATACCTTCATAACCTCCAATCACAGGATCCTCTGCAAGAAGAAGTGGCGTATCAAGATCCACATATCTGCATCAAAAACAAAATCTTATGGCTATGAAAGCGTAATGGTGAATAGCGTGTATCATAAGAATAAATAGTTAACCACCATGTCGAAAGGGTACAGGTGAAGATGCGGGTGCAAGATATGGCAATTTCAACACAAAAACAGAAGTAATACATATACTATTTTATATAATTGATAGTCTCATAAAACTCGCAAAAGAAAATCAGTTTTCATTATCCATAGAAAAAGTAATAGTTAGATAGTATTTGATAAAACCTTCAGAATTGAAAAGGGGATAGAAAAATCCAGCCATAATCCCTGTGAAAGGTTTATAAGTACCGATATCCTAGTAACTGAATTATGTTAGACACGGTGTAATATGCTTTCACATGAGTGCAGATGCAGGTGCCCGTGCAACGCTTAGAAATTTTCAGGAATCATGAGCACATGGATACGACTATACGTAAGTACAATTCATATATGTTATTATATAAATTAATAATATCTCATAAAACTAAAAGGATATTGTTTTGATAAGTTAGTTCACTAAGTAAATAATGAGTCATTATTCATGAAATATCTTAGTGGCATATCAAGAAACTCAAAACGTAAAGTGTTGAGTTGGACACGAGAAGTATAGGAGTCAAGTGACATGGCATCCAAACGGGTGATGTACCACAGTAGAAATGTCTATGTCAACCAGAAACGTCAGAAATTCAAAGGCATTAGCAATTACTTGAAACATCCAAGGCCAGCAGCTAAGTGACCAGAGAAACCCATTGCTAGGCGAGTCTCGACCATGCCACCAATCATCAGATCAAGTCCTTCACTTCTAGCTGCCTCAATAATCTCAAGGGCTCCAATAACTCCAAATTTTGAGAGTTTTACATTAATGACGTCAGCAAGATTTTCCCGCACAATGTTTCGAACATCAAGAATGCTGCGACAACTTTCATCTGCTGCAACTGAAATACCATACTTTTCCCTGGCAACCTTGCTAACAAGACCAAGGCCTTTCCAGTCATCCCTGCCAACGGGCTGCTCAAAAAGAATGGGAGCAACCCCCATTTCTACACAAGAAGAGATAACAATGAAGTTGCAAGTGAGTACAATAGTGATATGGAAAGAAAGATGACTATAATGACAAGAAATGAAAATGGGACTGGTATCTAATAATAAGACTGTAAACTAAGTATGACAAGATGAATCTCAGTAAGGAAGTTCATCTTTCATGTTGAAGGTTAAAAGATAATGGCACCATACACTGTAGCAAACAAATGATGTTCTCATTTTTATTCTTTTCAAATTGTGTTCGCTAGAACATTAATATCAAAACATCATTTGCTTCGGCAGGTTTAGTTCTTCAAAAGCCAAATGACCAAGACAGTGAATTCCTTCATGTTCTTTTCCTCTTTTGGTCATCAGTTTTATTTCATTGGTTTAAGCATAACATATGGACTTATTCATTGATTCCGGAATGAAAATGTTCAATAAGTCAATTGGGAAACAACAGCAACAACCAAATCTTTTCTCATACTAAGTGGGGTCGGCTACATGGATTCCTTGACGTTATATGGCTCAGTCTTATATCATGTTAGTAGCTGTTAACACTCAGAAATTTCTATGCGTGCATAGGCAAAATAAGAACAAACACCAATATCGTTAAATAATGAGGGTGTGACTTGCGCACATTGTAGAACCAGTAACTGCTTAAAGATGACCATTTCGGATAGTGACAGTTACAAAAGCTTGAAAAGAGGAGTTATATAAAAGTAGGTAAGGAAACCGTCATCAAAGTGGCAGGTCTCGTCAAAAGAAGCATAACTAACCACTATATATGTTGAATGGATAGAAGATTGGTTAGCACGCCAAAAGGGATGACTGACCAGAATGAAAAAATTAAATCCTTTGTTCAAGTTTCTCTTTTCCTGTTCAAGTTGTTTTGCCCATTTGTTTCAAGCATAGTTTAGAAATATGTCATTCTTTTTTAGACTCGTTTCCACATTGTTTGTGTTTCACGAACAGCTTTCTGGGATCAAATCTAACCTCCTTTTAGCTCAAGTTCCTACCAAGGAAGCTTCGGAACCTACAATTTAATCGCCTGGTCTTCAAGCAATGTGTTTAAATCTATAGAATCAGCAAACATATCACCAGTGTAAGTTATGGATCAAGCAGAAAGTCGTTGGAAATGCCGACTCAACCGCTTTTCCTAGTGCATGGCTCGGTTACTTGATTTCTAGGTGTGTGCCTCAATAGGGGATTTTCCATGTCAACAATAGTCAACTCCAAAAAAGCATATCTTTAATAGTTTTCTTCCAACACTTTTGCTGTATTCCTATCCATATTTTAAAGCATTAATCGTCTGGTTTCTCCTACCTTTTAGTAGAGCTTCATTTAGTTGTCTCTCTCTATGTCCAAACCATCTTAGGTGTCTCTCATCTTATCTTTTACCAGTATGCCTTTCATCTTTTATCAATGCTACCTCCACTTTTTCTCTAATAACCTCATCATAGTTACGCTCTTTCCTAGTATGACCACACATTTAACCCAACATCTTCAATTCTGCCCCAAACAAGCCCATATGTTGATGGTTGAGTACCCAACACTTAGCACCATTACAACAAACAACAACAACTAAGCCTTTTTCCATACTAGACGGGGTCGGCTACATGGATTCTTTGTTTCCATAGATCCCTATCGTGTGCCATGTTAGCAGTTAACTCACAATAAGCTAGATCATTCTTTATTGTTTCTTTCCAACACTTTTATTGTCCTCTACCTCTTTTAATACTTTCCAAATTTAGTTTTTCTAACATTCTTACAGATTCTTCTTTTGATCTTCTTTCTATATATCCAAACCATCTTAAACAATATTCTCTCATTTTATCCTCTATTGGTGCCACTCCTAATTTGTTTCTAATAACCTCATTATGTTTGTATGACCACTCATCTATCTCAACATCTTCATTTCTGTCACTGACATCTTTTGTACATGTTATGATTAACTGCCCAACACTCAGAACCATAAAACATGGCAGGCCTAATTGCTGCTCTATAATATTTACCTTTTAACTTTAATGGTATCTTCTTATCACAAACAATACCTGATGCTCCTCTCCATTTTAACCAACCAGCATTAATTCTATGCGTAACATCTCCATCAATTCTTCCCTCACTCTGAAAAAGTGACCCTAGGTATTTAAAACTTTCCTTTTGGAGGATGCAATGTGTGCCAATTTTAATTTCTATGTTCTCTGAGGTAACCAAATTATCAAACTTACATTCCATATATTCTGTCTTTGTTGTACTAAGTCGGAGGCCTTTTCTTTCTAATGTTTCTCTCCATAGTTCCAATTTTCTATTAACTTTTTCCTTAGACTCCTCCACTAATACAATGTCATCTGCAAATAACATACACCAAGGTACTTCATCTTGAATATGTTTTGTTAACTCATCCATCACCATTATAAATAAGTATGGACTTAAAGTTGATCCTTGATGTAACCCAATATTAACTTCAAAGAAGTTTGTCGTTCCTTCATGAGTCCTCACACATGTTTTTGCACCATCATACATGTCAATGGGATACCTCTTTTTTTCAAAGTTCTCCAAAAAACCTCTCTCGGTACCCTATCATAAGTTTTTTCTAGATCAATAAATATCATGTGAAGGTCTTTCTTTTTTCTCTAAAATGTTCCATAAGATGTCTCAAAAGGTGAATCGCCATGAATCCAAATTGGTTCTCTGTTGTACTTTATACTTGTCTTAACCTACGTTAGATAATTCTTTCCCATAATTTCATAGTATGGCTCATTAACTTGATACCTCGATAATTCGCACAATTTTGAATGTCTCCCTTGTTCTTATATATGGGTATCAGTGTACTTGCTCTCCATTCCTCGGGCATCTTTTGGTTTTTCCATATTTCATTAAATAGTCTTGTGAGCCAAGTGATTCCTATTTCTCCTAGTATTTTCCAAACTTCTATAAAAATATTATGTGGTCCTACCGATTTACTACCCTTCATATGTTTAAGAGCCTCTTTGACTTCATTCTTTTGAATATGTCAGTAGAAATTGTGGTTTATATACTTTTCTGATTCGGCTAACTCTCCTAAGCTAATACTAACATCTTTATTTTCATTAAAAAGATTATAAAAATAGTTTTTCCATCTATTTCTTATATCATCATTTGCCACTAGAATTTTTTCATCCTCGTCTTTGATGCATCTAACATAATTAAGATCTTTAGTTTTCTTATCTCTAGCCCTAGCTATCCTAAAAATATCTCTTTGACCCTCTTTTGAGTTGAGTTTTTTATATAAGTCCTCTCAAATTTTAGTTTTTGCTTCACTCACGGCCTTTTTCGCTTCTTTCTTTGCTTTCTTATAAGCCTCTAAAGTTTCACTAGTTTTCTTAGCATAATGTAATTTGTAACATGCCCTCTTTGCCTTGATTTTATTTTGTACTACTTCACTCCACCACCAAGCTTCTTTTTGTGCCGGTACACCTCCCTTAGATACCCCTAACACATCTTTCGCCACTTTCCTAATATGTATAGCCATATTGTTCCACATATCATAGGGTGTACCAATATAATTCCAAACATCTTCTTGAAGGACTTTCTGTTTAAATATATCTTCTTTCTCGCTTTTGAGGTTCCACCATTTAGTCTGAATAGCTCGATACACTCTTTTCTTCTTTGTCCATTTTTTTATTTGTAAATCCATAACTAAAAGTCAATGTTGGGTGGTTAAGCTTTCTCCTGGAATTACCTTGCAATCTTTACAACACGCTTTATCTTTTTTTCTACAAATAAAGTAATCAATTTGTGTTTGTGATAAGCCACTCTTATAAGTAATTAAATGTTTATGTTGTTTTTTGAAGATTGTATTGACTATAAAGAGATCAAATGCCATAGCAAAATTTAAAATCTCCCTACCTTCCTCATTTATATCCCCAAAACCAAAGTTTTCATGAATCCCTTGATATCCTAATCCCTCTTTACCAACATGTCCATTTAAGTCTCCTCCTAAACAAATCAATCTCCCTTTGTGGAATCTTTTGAATCACCTTATCTAACTCTTCCCAAAAAGTTGTCTTTATACTATCTTCTAGTCCTACTTGGGGTGCGTAAGCACAAACTATATTCAAAACCCTGCTCCTAACACTAATTTCAACGTCATGATTTGGTCACCATATCGTTATGTCTACTACACTATCCTTTAAATCTTTATTTATGATAATACCAACTCCGTTTCGAGCCTTTTCTTTACTTGAGTACCATAATTTAAAACTTGCATCCTCTATCTCCTTTGCTTTTTCTCCAACCCATTTTGTCTCTTGTAAATATAGAATATGAATCTTTCTCCGAATCATAGTATCTACCACCTCCATTAGCTTACCGGATAATGTTCCGATATTCCAAGAACCAATACGAATCTTATTATCTAGGACTAGCTTCCTTACCCCCCGCATCCGTCCATAATCAAAATGCGGAGACCCTCTCTGAAATTTTTTTACTACATTCAGGCAGCAATGTAGCATGACTAACTTCTTTACCCACACCCATCTATGATGTGGGAACCCTCTCATAAACTAACTTAGCACCATTAGGGCTAGCAATTTTTTGCATAACACGGAAATACAACATGAATAATTTGTGTTCATGTAAGGGTATGGTGGACCCCGGGTCGTGTTCATATGCAATTGAGAAAACACGACAAGAAAATGTGTCATGTTTGGATTTACCTTAACATGACCTAAAGTTTACCAGAACCAAAGTTCACCGTAAATATCTGACAAGAATGAACTATATGAAAACCTATGTTTTCAGTCCAAAACACTGTAAAAGCACATCATAGGTTCTATACTCCTACTCCAATAGGTTTGTCATGCATCATACTCCATAGCAGCCTAATTGATTGCCTAAGGAGTCTAGTACCTGATGCCATCACTAACACAAAGATGTGTACTCCCTAGTCTGGCGCATACCTATTTTCTCATTAATTTAAGCAAATCCATGTCTATTCTTCTTTAAATTTCAAAAACTTTCAGTAGGTAAGCCGCTCTGTGGGGGGCACCCTTTCCCAGCTTTGTGCTTCAGAGCTCTTCCAGTTTTTCTTGAATCGTGCAAGTCGTGTTGAGTTCATGTGAACATGAAACCAATCAGGTCATGTTCATTCTGCTTTGAATGACAATGTCTTTCCAGGGTTGTGTTTGTGTCCTACTTGTTTTTCAACCCAAACCCAAAGCGACATGACAAAAGCAGGGCTTGTAAACACGAATTGCCACTCCTAGTCACCATATAGCATGCTATATCATAGTATAACTGCTGTTTTATAACATTTACCTTCAAACTTTAGGGGTATCATTTTATCGCACATAACACTTGAGGCACCTCTCCATTTTAGTCAATGTTAATTGTATATATATCATCTCCATCAATTTTTCAATTGCTTCGAAAGACTAACCCTAAATACTTCCTTTTGAGGGATGCAATGTGTCAATATTAACTTTTGTATCATTTATTTCAACCAAATTACATAATGTGTACTTCAGCTTGCTGAGGCTGCAAAACTGCATATATTCTGCCATCATTCTACTAAATAGAAAACCTTTTGTTTTTAAAGTTTCTCTCAACAATTTGAGTTTCTTGTTAACTCTAGGAAAAGAAGGTGCAAAATCACCTAGCCTTTCTAAAAGCTCATTAGCTCTAGCTACGCTATCAATAGCGCGTTATAGTGGCCGTCTTTCGGGACTGCTAATAGCAGCACTAGGGCCGTTGTAGCTATATATGGAACAATGTACATCCATTTGATCGGGTCCATCAAATGGATATGGATCAACCCGATGACCCGACCTAATTCCTAAAAACCTAATAAACGACAATTCGCCTCCCCCCTCTTGTGCGTTCGATTCTCGTCTCCCTTGTGCCTTCTTTCGTGCATTTGATTCTCGTCTTCCTGGTATTGCCGCTGTCGCTACCACCACCCACCTGCTGCTACCATTGCCCATCACCGCTCAAGATAACTCCCCTTCTCTTTATCTCTCTCTCTTTCCCCCCCCCCCCCCCCCTCGCCTCCTGTGTTATGTAACTCCTTCTCTACCCCTCCCTTTCTCTTTACCACTCTCTGCCCCCTCCTTTACTCTGCATCTTTAGCTATGTGTCTCTTTGTCTCTGTCCCTCCTTCTCTTCCTCTCCTTTCTCTTTACCGCTCTCTCTGGCTTTGCGTCTCTCTCTTTGCCCCTCCTTCTTTACCCCCTCCCTTTCTCTTTGTCTCCCTCCCATGCTCTAGTCTCTCTGTCGCTGCCCCTCCTTCTCTACCCCTCCCTTTCTCTTTACCTCTCTCTCTTCCCCTCTTTCGTGCTCTGCATCTCTCTCTGGCTATGCGTCTCTCTGTCTAGACCCCTCTTTCTCTACCCGTCCCTTTCTTTTATCTCTCTCTATGCCCCTCCCCTGCTTTGCATCTCTCTCTCATAGAATGGTTACTCATGTATACAAGAAAAAGTTCGATATACTTTGTTTAGAGAATTTTGGTGAATAAAGTTATATATCGAATGACCTATGTTAGTAGTGTGAAGTGAGGTAGATACAGTCTATGCATCAATTTTTATAAAATATCAGTTTGTTTTGATATTTTTCTTCCTAGCTAAGTATTTATTTTGATTTTTTATACTGAGTATGGAATCATCATCAAGTGCATCCGCTTGTTGTCCAAGTGGCAATGGCAATGGTGGTTGTGGCACCGACACTAGTAGTACAATTGTTACTCGGTTTTCTAATCCATTGGACAACTAAGGCCCCCATCTTCTAAGGATTCAGGATGGAATTAGGGGTTGACAAAATATAGGATGGATAATATGTCAGAATTTTACATGTTATGTGGTCATGTTTCTACTAGTGGAATAATAATTATGTTTCTTTTAATTCCTTTACTTAATGCTTAGAATAAGTCTGTTATATTTACGTTTTTATTTTTAAATTTAAGGTTAGCAATTCAATATGCATATGCCACATGAAATTTATTGTTTGTTTTCTTAGAAGTTAGAAATAGAATTTGTTTATTTAGTTTGATTTATATTTATTAAAGAAGTGGTTGTGTTTCTTGATAATTCTTAGAAATTAGAGAATCCATTATATATATATATATATAATTTTTTAATCATAAATAAAAGTGTACCACTAAATCCGCTATATCCCCACTACCACTATATCAGAGTCGACCGCTAACCGCTATTGATAACATAGAGCTCCAGTGACTATAAGCATAATGCCCACAAAGATAAAGAACCGCTACCACTACAGGGAGCCCCGGGGGAGCCTTACAGTAGCACTTACACGCGGTCAAACTATAAGACATTGAGAGAGAGAATCAGTAGTAGTGTAGCTAGATAGTGAGAACTTCAGGTTTACCATGAAGCTTCTCAAGAACTTCAAGTGCTTCATTTGCAGTATAGCCTTCATTTGCGTCCAATATAAAAGAGCATTTTGGATGAACTGCTCGTATAGCCATCAGAACTTCTACATCAGCATTCAAATTTTTTCCAACCTTAAGTTTCAGAGTGTTAAACCCCTGCTTGGAGTATCTTGTAGCTAGTGTGGCTGCCTCTGCTGTTGAAACTATTGGAATCTACATATTTCAGATAAATGAAACTTCAATAAATATGACATGTCAACTCCCTTCTCAGAATTTCATAAATCATTAACTAAAATGACAACATAACTGTTATATCAGTTGTAATGGAGTTTGAGACACCACCATATAATCTCCAAAGAGGAACACGAACACTATTAGCCACTGCATCTATAAGAGCCATCTCAACTCCTGCTCTAACCTGCAGAACATTAGCAAAAACTTCAGAACATCTCTAGAAATATGTGATAAATAGGATATGTGACATAAAGCTTATTTAGAAAATGAAAAGACACTTGTTGCACACAAATAAAAATTCATCAAGAAATTAAAACGGTGAACAAAAACAGAGATATCAATAAGTTTGAAGAAGAAGTATCAAGAGAATCAGCTAGTAAAGTGATTGTTTCATAAATTACAAAATAATTGACATGATTGACATAACCAAGAAGAGTGAACTCATTATTTCCTAGGTTAGATACTATCTGATAATGCCAGTTGTGGATCCTGGGAGGCATCTATGCACATAAAGTACTCACTAAGATACAGAATGTACACAACACACCAGCTGCTCACAAACAAGTGCACTTTCAAAGTCCACAGGTACTCTAGCTTAGTTACTTGACTTGAATCAGTTAAAGCAAAACGAGCATGGATGCACTAGCAAGATAATAAGTGGTTGCTGACTCCAGCCTAAGCATTCAGGAATCTTCATGAACTCATAACTAGTTTATTGAAGGTTGTTCATATTTTCAGATGATGTGTAGCCAAAATAGACCTGCTGACAAGATGGAGTTGATTGCGTTTATCTTAATCATTACCACTAGGATAACTCTCATGAATATTGATTGTAGACCTCTCAGATATTTATTTATTTTCATAGTTCTCAATGACCCAAGCTACTTAGCTTCAACATTTTAGCGTATCAACATGAACAAAGGGAGATTGGAGAAAAGAAAGCATGCCTACAATGACAACAAACAGTTTGATTTCCAAGCTTCTACATATGCCCGGCCATAAGTTTTAAGCTTGGAATTTCACTGCTTTGAGTCAACTGTATAGTTATTGAAATATCGACTACAGCAGTTTACATAACTTCAACTTTTAGACAGGGAAAGATATATAGTGTGTTGTTGTAATTAAAGCAAAGGTATCTTGATAATGATCAGAACTACAAGAGATTATGTGCCCTTTGATCATGAAATATCAACAGTATGTAGAACCACCGATGCTATGTGAGTTAGGGCAAAGCTTCAGAGAATGTCCTTGGTTGAAGGAACCATGCGTGCAAGATTTGCACAAAATGAATTATTAGACCAATGAATTTAAGAAATAACAAGAATCTGAAATTGCATTTGTTTGACATGGAATCATGTCTACAAACTCATATATATTGATAATGTATCATAATTACTCCAAACTGTAACAAAATTGGAGATTTTGCGTGAAGACAACAAAAGATTATCAGATGACAGTGGAGAAGGACCATACCTGGCTTAAATACGTATCTGTAATCCATATTCGTCAACAGTATGACAAGCTTAAAAGGTGGATACATAATTAACATAATCACGCACACATCCAACTTAATCGGTCTTAGAAGAATCACATCCATCTTTTCTTCTACTGCTACGATTCACAGCAAAATATAAAAGAGGTAATAAAAGTTGCATCAGCAGACAGAAAACTCAAAGAAACCACTTTTCTTTCAAACATTTGGATTCTATGATCCATTCTTCTCCTTTCCATATAGAAGAAATATACAATGTAGAAAACCCCATGTGGACATATGGCAGTGTCATCAGATTTCCTGTCCCAACCCATGCAGACCCCATTAGACGATTCGTCATGATCACCCTTAATTAGCATAAACCAGAGCTTCCTAGAGCTAAGTACCCACTCACCTTACCTTCATAAACCCAAAAGGCGTACAATTTGAAGATAAGAGGAACAATAACCGTCACCAGTAACAAATAAAATACAGAGAGAAGACCAAAACAAACAAGGGAACAATCATCCTACCATCATAGAGCCATGAAATACATAATT
The DNA here is from genome assembly GCA_036023115.1 of Brasenia schreberi. Lineage (NCBI taxonomy): Eukaryota > Viridiplantae > Streptophyta > Magnoliopsida > Nymphaeales > Cabombaceae > Brasenia > Brasenia schreberi. The sequence continues at coordinate 1,190,102 of JAYKKT010000080.1, forward strand.
TGAGAATGTGGAAATTAAAGATGACAATCAAAAGCACAAAACAAACAGAGAAAGCACCAAGAACAGAAAATGAAAAGACAAAGGCACCCCGACCGTACTACCTTCATAAAACCAAACAGGCAATTTTAGGAGATGGGTATCAAAGATCATCACACACATAATTTAAAAACATGGGTGTCAAAGATCATCGTATACATAATTCGAATACATGGGTATCAAAGATCATCATACATATAATTCCACGAAATTGGCAGCTAAGAACACCACCAAAAACACAGAAATCCTACATAGAAACACAAAGAAAATGGGAAAAAGGCTTTCCTTTCCAAGAACAAGAACACTAAGCAAGCAGCTAACAACTCCTCATACTTACAGAAGCAAATGCATGGCCGGGAAGCAACTGATTGACGTCTTGCAGGACCAAATCCAACGTCTTTGGTCGAGACTTCTGGAGGAAATCACACACAAATCTCGCTTTCTCTAATGCAAGAGTCTGATTCTCCGCAGTGACCGAAGGAAGAGTGGGCGCTTCCCCCCAACCAACGCCCCCATTGCTCAATTCCACTCTTATTGCCACATTCTCCACCTTGTCCAATCGTGAAGAGGCAATTGTAAAGGGAGAGAACAGCGGCACGTTGAGTGGACGCCCTTCTGCTTGCGTTACTTCAATTGTGAATGTGTCCCTTAAACTCTGGAAACCAAACGTTGTACTAGTGGAAGTCATGCTTCTGCAGACGCTTTTAGAGATTTTGTGGGGTTTCTGAGAGGCATAAGATGACCCATACGGGATTTTGAGGAAATCGGTAGAAAAGTAACTGGAGGATGAAAGAGTGGCCATTGTGTGCAAAGAAAAGGAGGAAGTGGGCAACTACTTATTAAGCTCTTCCACCTGCAGCAGGTGTCCACAGCCATTATTTTTCTATTTTTCTTTAGCCCCCCTCTCTCTCTCTCTCTCTCTCTCTCTCTCTCTCTCTCTCTCAGACACACACACAGAGATTCACAGCTGCTTCGGATTGGGGTGACCCGGGTGGATGACAGGAGTAGAGATTTTCTCCTCCTTTTTCTTTTTACAACAACGAGTTCGAAGCCCGGTATATATGCACACCCCGGGAATCCAACTTACCGCTTGACTGGTATGAGTCGAGAGCATTGCCAGGTGAGGTGAGTGCAGATCGTTTTCTCCTTTTCGGATGCAGAAATTGGTGGTTTGGTTTTCTGTCTCTTTTCGTTTGTGATTTTTCTTTTGTCGTTTGAGAAAAATATGGGTTCACGATTTAAAAGTTTAAACTAATTTATTATATATACATATATATATATAGAGAGAGAGAGAGAGAGAAACCGGATCTGCTTGACAGGAATGTTATCACAATCATACCTAAAAAATATGATCGAACATAAGTGAAAGATTAATATTAAGCAGGATCTAATCACTCATATTCATTCATGTGTATATAAGAAAAAAGTTAGCTGATCAAACGATTCGACAACTCCTCGCCGCTTGAGATACGTTTAAGACATGCAAATTAAACATTGCTCTTGGGAAACCAGTGGTCCAACTTATAGGAAGCAAAAGTAGAAATAAGGTAGTTTATTGCTTCTTGCTATGTTAAAAAGTTATCGTTTTAATCATCAAGGTTTGATTATCTTAAATAATGATTATCTTAATCATCAAAATTTTATGCGCTGTGATCAATATATCTAATGTTGGTTGCATGATATAAGTACATTTTACAACAATAGACCATGTAAGTATTAATATATATTCAACAAAACTACACAAACGAGAGAGAGAGAGAGAGAGAGAGAGAGAGAGAGAGAGATGGACATGGACATGGCTGGTGTGAACCCAGCTCAGTGGTTTGAAATACAACCATGCCATGCCTGAAACCAGAATTAGAACCCCTGGTCTAGTTATAGTTCCTCCTCCCATGGAACCCGCAGTACCGATTTATCCCAAGCTGTTCATGTCTAACCATCTAAACATTAGTCTCAGATTCATTAAAAAAAAAATACTACTCAAGAGAGTGTGCATGTGAATGTGTGTGAGAGAGAGGGAGGGAAGGGAAAGACTCCAGCATGACTTAGAGATTCTCATTCCAGCATAACTTAAACATAGAACCCTAGGATCGGTCTGGCTCGATAGTTCACTCGACCAGGAACGATCTTCCACAAGTGGGCTTGTCCCGAGGGTCGAACCCAGCTTAGCAGTCACGGTCAAGTCAATAGGTCATAGTTCATCCTCCAGTAGAATCTTAATTGTTCCCTTCACTTGTCAATGCAAAGCACAGCCTCACCTCTAAGTAATGGATTGGTTCAGTGATGGATCTACGTACAAGATTGGAGGGTTGCCGCCGCCGCCGCCGCTTTCCATGAAATCTTGTGATTTCATTGTAAAATATATATTTTACAGTTGAATACAAGCTTGAGATACATGCTTCGCCCGCTAACACAATGAAATACATACTTCGTCCCTCCTAGCACTATTTTCTAGGTCCACCGCTACACTGGTTGACTTGGAAGGTGGTTTCACCGGATTAGGCATGTTAGGTTGTCGGCAAACCGCTCCAAATTACCAGTTCCGGCTCACTTAAAATCCATAATCATAACTGAACAAGAACCTCTCCAGTTCTAGTTATGGTTTTAGAACCACCGGTTTCATTTGCTGGTCCAGTTAGAAATCATCTGCTCCTCCATTCTGTGTTTAATTTTCTGAAGAAATTACAAAAAGCTTTTCAATTTTAGATGGTTATAGACCACAGGTTTTGGTTCGGTGTGTGTGTGCTCTAGCCAGGTGAGTCGTTGCTCTTTGTGCTCAATTTGTATATTTATATTAGCACTAGAGTAAATCCTAGAGAATATGAATATTATTCTATTAGAATATGGTGCTGATCTTAATAAATCTTATCAAACATATGAAAGGGGACCCAAACATGCACCTACCTAGACATGGCTGGTTCGGACCTAGCTGCCAATGAGCAGTATTTTGAGTTGATGAACGAGCCATGAACTTACCTGTTTGGTTCATTTGGCTCATATACACCATTCTTGACTTATTCAAGTCCTTTATAGAATAAACCTTCTCAATGGGTACACAGTTCTTGTTTGGAAGATCTTTCTGATGCTCAAAGACCATGCCAGCTCCAGAGTAACCCTTTTCATTTTGCATTACTTTGATGATTCTGAGCAATGAGCTCTTGCCAGACATGGCCTTTTCATGGTAAACCGGGACTGGTGGTTCATGGTAGCGGGTTCCGGGTATCCAAGAGCTAACCGGGTTCTATCTAGTTTAAAATCGTCGTTTCCAGTTACAGTTCTGGGTCTGGCCAGCCCAGTTCCAGTTTCAGTAAGTTTTAGACCCTGGTCGGTTCCGGTTCAAAGTGTCCTGGTAAGTTCCAAACCGGCCATGTCCAGCTCTCATGTTGCAAACAATCAAATACGAAGCTGATACTTACTGCTCTTCTGCCTTTTCGTGTGTGTACGGAACACACAACACCTGCTGGTGCAAATGGGTTAGGAGCATATAAAGATCCCTCAATACATCCAAGAAGTTGGCAGCGTTTGTGTCACTACACTTCATTATTTGGTAGATGATTGTGAAACCATGTTGACCTTGAATAATTCCCAGCCTTGCTTTTCTCATTTTTAATATTTTGCAAATTGTTACTTTTTTCTAATAAAATATGTTGTCATTTTCCACTAATTATCTTCAAAACATCTATTCAACTTGTCCTTAATGGAATTTTCTTTTTTATAAGTGATCTCTAGTAAAACGATATGTACATATATATATATATATATATATATATATATATAGAGAGAGAGAGAGAGAGAGAGCATAGTCCATGTGAACATGTATTCATTCTAAAATCCACTTAAACATATTCGACGTTTGCACCATGTACATCTAGTAGAATGATACTTTTTACCTTTTAAATTTAAATCTTCACGGTCGATAATTGTCCATCTCTCTCTCTCTCTCTCTCTCTCTCTCTCTCTCTCTCTCTCTCTCTCTCTCTCTCTCTCTATCTATATATATATATATATATATATATATATATATATATATATATATGTGTGTGTGTGTGTGTGTGTGTGTGTGTGCATCAGTAGCGAAAAGATATTACTACAGTAAATTATTCAACAAAATTTTATCCAAGGTGTTGGCTACCTCACACAACCTTAAATGGCTTCCATATCATAACTCTTCTCCTTTGATCGGTAGTGGAAACAAAAGATTTCTAACAACTCTTTCTTGTTATATTGGGAACAGATGTTAAAGTTGCAAAAGATTTAATTTGAGCCATTGGAGGCTTAATTATCTAATAGCCTAGATAAAGGAGTAGGACCAGTAGGTACTCTTGGAGCACTCCAGCATTCCTAATATGTGAATGTGTAGTGTCTCTCTTGTCTGTCTCTCTGTGTATATGTGTGTGTGCGCGCGCGTATGCGTACGTGCATTTGTGTGTGTAACAGATTTAATTTGTTGTAGATTCCCAACGTACTCTTGAAAATGTTGTTTCCACTAGAAAATTTAAGAAATCTTGTTTTGGTGTATCTTGAAGATTAAAGCGTCTTAAACATAGTTTTCTAAAAAATATATTTATACATTCATTCGCTTGTTGCATAATGTGTAGATCCCCTTTGAATTTTGCATTGTTATACCAAACCCGTCGCACTTTTTTGTGCATTGAATTGCCTAAGAAGAATCAGATCGACTTTATCATATACTTAACATTAGCTACTCATCCTGATTAACCAAATCAAATAATATTGATGAAAGGGAACAGGATATATCGAATTGACTTTGTTATATGCTCAGGTTGAATGCTATAACAAATCGGCCAACTCTCTGAAGCACTGAACATCAGAGGATGAAGATCAAGGAGAAAGAAGGATATATCACAGAAGGCGGGATCATCTCATTCCTATGAACTTTGTGAAGAGAGATTTAGAACTTCGTCATTATAGCAAGCGTAGATTTTTAACCCCTGAAGTTATGCACACAGAATTAGTTCTGCAGATGCAGACAGTAACTCTGTTTCTGGTGAGTGGTAGAAGTTATTCAGAACAGATTTAGTTCTGCAGATAAAGAAAAGAAGGTAACTTTGTTATATCCTCTTCTATATCAGGTAGGGGTCTGGACCGTCTGGCTGAACCTATCTTTGCCAATCAAAACGGAAACTGTATCTCTTTTATTGGTTGATGTAAATCCAATAATGGAGGGCCGAAGTCAGATGTATGGCCCAGGTGTCGAACTTTCGAACTTCAACTTGTGAGTCGGCCCTCTAGCTAATGAGTTATCACTCGTCTGTGCAACTGTATCTCCCTCTAATTATGCAGTTTTCCATACCATATGTTCATGTTTATCTTGTATAATCAAGAAACTTTGACATATCTCATGCAGGTAACTTGAGTAAGAAGACGGTTGATGCATTCTTCTTCAAGGAGTCTACTATGATGTCTTCAAGAGGCAGGTAAATTAATTGATTTCTTGGGGAACTTGATCTACAGAGCCAAGTACCGGCCTCAAGCCAGATTCGAACCGTCGACCTGAGTTGGTGGCCAACCGCCTGATTGTTACGCAAACCGCACAACGCACGGGTTGCGCGGTGGTGTCATGGCCTCCCGGGAGAAGGAGAAAGAGGGCAAGAGAGAGAGAGAGAGAGGGGGGGTGGAGGTGGAGAGTGATTCGAGTGAAAGGGTATCACACCTGACTGTCGACAGGGTTGAGTCTGGCTCAATGCTTGAATCCAATTCGGCAGACCCGGTTCCCACATCATCATCACAAAAACTATGAACATTTTGCACCTTGTCCTCCTCAAAGACTGAAAATATGAGAGGTAATACGAAAACCAGCAGGAAGGCAGTCCCAAGAAAGTCTGTGTTCATGTCCACCCAAAGCCACAAAACAAAGGGTCCTCTATGGTTTGGCGCATGTCTGCGACAAATTATTGAAGTGACAGGATACGTATATGATCTGCAATATGAACTTTATACGAACATGACCTGAAAAAGTTTGTGATATCTGCAGCAACCTCCTCTCAACTAGAAGAACAAGTAGCAAGAATGAAACCTATCCAAGAATACAGCCAATGGTGGTCCGATCTACACCAAGCAAGGCACCCAAAATTCAGGAGACCAACAAAAATTAATCGGTAAGCTATAAAAGAGTTTTCCCCACCCTGAACAGTTCCGTGGGCTATTACTCCATCGGCCACTGACTAAAGCTACTTGGTTCACTCTTCAAATAATCGACAGCTCACTGCTTGAAGCAGCGTCCTTTCCAAAACTTTTTACCATTAAAAAGCCTAGAGAATATGGGAATCTCCATCTTTTTCTTCTTCATTCTGAAGGATGATGATCGCGAATAATTCAAGCGTGCCGGAGATGGGGTCATGTACGCTCTTGATCCAAGCACCGAGCCTGTGCGACCATATCTTCGCACCGAGCCCATGCCACCGTATACTTCGATCTGTTCGTTAGGCAAGGCTTCCTTTATCTGCTGTTTCTCCAAGTGATGAATCTTAAACTTATTGACTTCAGCTTCAAGGACCTTCTTTGCTGCTAGTGTCTTGCTTATATCATCTAACTCTTGTTCTTGTGCCATCTTTATCTTTGCCATCTCCCTTTTTATGGACCCGGTTTTCATTAGAATCTCCATATTTGCAGACCTTATTGAATTTGCAGATGCTTTTGCAGCTGCCACTTTCTTGTTGGCAATCTCATCTGCTACTCCGGCTCGTGCAGTCAAGTCTTGAATTCAAATTTTGATATTGTTATGCAAGGACTAAGTTGGGATGACGCAGCTCTTGCCATTATATCCTTTTCTGATAGAATGCTGAAGTTTTCTAGCGCAATCATTTCTGCAGCCTTTGTCTCTTCTAGATCTTGCAATGCTGATTGCAGTCTCTGCTCCGATTCATTTCTAGCAATCCCATCTGCTTGTATTTCTGATCTGAGGTTCGCAAGATCGTCCTCCATCGTCTTCTTTTCAGTATTAACAGCATCCGCTTTAGTTTTTAACTGTGCCAGTGCAGCCAATAAGTGGGAGAGAATTTATTTGGGATTCTCCTCTGCTTTGGCTGCAATCTCTAGTTCCTTTTTGGCTTTAAGCAGCTTGGAATTAAGGACTTTATCTTTAGACTCTGATTTCTCCGTTAGGCCTTTCGAGCGAGCCATCTCAGCCGACGTCTGCTTCAAGTCATTTCTAATTATGTCCATGGAAGTTATAACATGAAGCCCTTATTCTCTTAAGCTCTGCAATTCCTTTTGTGCTTGATTAAGTTCAGTAATGGCAGACACCAACTTTGCTGATGCAGCTAAATCTTCTTCCTTCGTCCCGCTGATCATCTCTGCCAGAGAACTCTGTGTTCTCTTATGTGCCTTCCCCTCAATCTTTTCCATTGCTTTAAAAGATTTCAGTTCGTGTTGTAAAACCTCTATCTCACTGTTTATAAGATGTAGACTGGCTTCGAAATCTTTGGAGAAGCTAACTTCATGTAGCAATTCACTAATCTTGTTCTGAACTTCTGCTGTCTTACGAGAAAATAAAGCAGCATTAGCATCTCTTTCAGCATCGGCTGCCTGAGATTCTTTCCAAGCCTCGATCATCGCCAGTTGAACCAATACATGCTCTTCATTGGCTTCTTCTAACTTGTTCTTCAATATGCTTTCAGCCCTTGAATGTTCTCTACTCTTTGCCATGGCTTCAGCTGCTTGCCTTTCAGCCTCTGATTTCATTTGCTTTGCGTATAATATACATTGTTTCAAGTTCCTTATTTCCTGCTTTGCCGATTCCACCTCCTTTCTCATTACATTATACAGATTTTCAAGATGATAAACACTAGATTTTAGAACTTCACCACCATTTCGCTCACTGAAAACTGTCGCACTTTGCAATTCTTTTGCATTATTGGTTCTTAACTTTTGTATCTGTGGATTCAGAGTTTCGTCCATCTGATGAGCTGGGGTTCAGCTTTAGACTTCACTCTATCTTCAACTTTCCTGCTGCCAACGAACTTATGTGCATCCATCTTAGAAACAGAGAATTATGAATCAAAACCATCACGCGCAAGGGATGATATCACTCTCACTGTTGAACGACAAATATCAAACAAGGAAACTACCCTAAAAGGAGAGGACCTGAATTTTAACTAAAGATTGACAGGTATCACTGAACTTGGAATGCATACATGAATTGAAAAAGTTAAGCGACTTGCCTCGAAATTTAATCGGTTAATTTGTTCCACTTAGCATCATCTCCACCTAGCTTTTCTCCAAGCGCGCTGATTGCAGCCTTCTCTAGTCCTCTCTGCACTAGGTTATCAATCTTTTCTCTCTCTGCCACCTCCATACTTACTCTACTTGAGAGAGAGAGAGAGAGAGAGAGCAATTCAGTGTAGAGAGTGTTTCATTCTCTCAGTGGCTACAAATGAGTTCCATAAAGACAAAAGGCATAATCTTAGAGAACTTGAGTTCTTGAGGTCATACCACAAATATGGTTTTCTTTTCTTGCTTCTTTCTTCCAGTTGCAAGAATCCATAATAAATAAACTAACAAATTTTATATACATAGATATGTGTATATTCTCCATTTTTGAGAGAGAGAGAGAGAGAGCAGTGCCACCATTCTCACTCATTGACCACTAATGAGCTCCACAAAACAAGTATAATATTAGAAAACCTGAGTGTAGCCTACACTAGGAGTCGGACCACAAATATGGCTCTTTTTCCTTGTTTCTGTTTTGCAGTTACTTACAAAGATTCTCTCTCTCTCTCTCTCTCTCTCTCTCTCTCTCTCTCTCTCTCTCTCTCTCTCTCTCTCTCTCTCTCTCTCTCTCTCTCTCTCTCTCTCTCACACACACACACACACACACACACACACGCACGGAGTGATTCGGCGTACCAACGAATTGTAAGTAGGGAAGATAAGGAATTTCAGGAATGAATGAATCAGAAAATCCAATGTCATATAGCGCAAAAGGGACAAGAAAAGGACCAACCTATTCCTTAATTGCCTGTGGCGCCAATCAAAGCAACATGGTGCCCAACGGGACGTAACAAAATCTGTCAGTATTTTCATAATATTCCATTGAATTCTATATTCTTGCCATGACACAAAAGGCAATAAATTCTGTAAATATTAAGGTTCTGCTAGCGTTGGGATGCATAAAATATCCTCAAGTTTTCTGCGCCAAGAGTGTTAGCTCAACCGCAGAACACTCTAACACTATTGTTGTTGGTGGAGAGTTCGATTCTCAAAGAGTGCATGTGTGGGTATGGGTGTTGGGTTTTGACCTCCTCTTGTAACCAGAAAAGAAAGCCCTCAGGTTTCTAACTTTTTGAGCTTTTGACATAGATATTGGGGAAGTTTGTACATTGTTGCAAGAGATTTGGTTCTTCTTCAGGGGCTTTTACCTGCTAATGGTGCATTAATGCGGGGAAACCATGACACCTCCTGAAGCTTCCATGCATAATCGGTTACCAAGATGTATACATAAATTAACCATGACCCGACCCGAGCATTTGTTCAGGTTCATTTTCTGGACTTGTACACAGTCGGATCCAAGTCCACCTCACTACAACCCATACTGATAGGTATATATATACATGCATATGTTTACATTATAGTACATGTGTATATATATATATGTGTGTGTATATACATACATACATATATAGATATGCGCACATTATGTATGTATATATATACATATATATATACATATACATGTATATATATAACCGTAAAAAATATGTATTCATTTACAAAACCTAAGCTTGACCTATGCATGAGTGTGAGCTCAACAGCAGGGCGCTTTGATGACCTTGCCTCGGCAACTGCGCACATTATGTATGTATATATACATATATATATATATATATATATATATACATATATATATATATATATACATATATACATATATATATATATATATAACCGTAAAAAATATGTATTCATTACAAAACCTAAGCTTGACCTATGCATGAGTGTGAGCTCAACAGCAGGGCGCTTTGATGGCCTTGCCTCGGCAACTCCCAGTCAACATAAAATAGAACTCAGCTCTTTACGCTAGCTTCTTTTGAGCTGAAGCGAGCACGAGGAAGCTGCGGTCAAGATTGAGCGCCATCGACTTGAATCCTGTCGAGTTTAACTGAGCCCTTGTATGAGCTAAAACTTGGACTGCATATAAATAAAATTATTAACTTAATAATATGTACTTTTACATATAAATATGCACGAAACTTGATTATACACATGAGCTACACAAGTAGAGTACGGTGACATCGTGTTTCAGCTTGTTTATACACGAGTTAGACACACACATGTGTGTGATGGTTTATCAGAAAAAAAAGAGGCTTGCTTTGATATCCCAATATGTAATATGTTTGTAAAATATGATAAAGTATTATAATTAATAAGGTAACAATAAAATACTGCCCATACTTGTGGAAGTTGCAGAGGCATGTCATGAATGTCATATATAAGATGTATTTCTCTCCTCTCTCTCTCTCTCTCTCACACACACACACACATATATATATATATATATATATATATATATATATATAGAGGTCCATACTCAATCCTCATTTATAATTAAATCTTTTCAAATATCTACACTCAATGATGAAGATTTGAATCTAAAAAGTAATTTGTACAATTTTAGTTAATTTTAGTTTTTATACAATGTAATGCACAACAATATAATCTACTTTTTAGATTCAAATCTTAATTATTGATCACATCAATTAGATTATAGAGATGTTTGAGTATATTTAAGCATGAATTGGATTGAGCATATACCTCTCTCTCTCTCTCTCTCTCTCTCTCTCTCTCTCTCTCTCTCTCTCTCTCTCTCTCTCTCTCTATATATATATATATATATATATATATATATATATATATATATATATATATGCCAAAGATGTATATATATATAAAGAGAGAGAGATGCTACCTAACACCAGATTATATATACATCTTTGGCATATCTGCCTAACCCAGATTCCCCAATAAAATATGAGAAAGGATTATTCCTTTGGATAGATGCTCCAGGTGAGGGTTGTGGCCTTCCAACTGCACGTCACAACAAACGCATCTATGTCTAAAAAATAAAATTAAAAGATGGATCCGGTGAGACGAACCTACAAAAATATCTGTAATCTATGCTTCAGATTTGAATTTGATTCAATTAATTGAGTATTTAAAAATCCCAATGTGTGGCATCAGTAAAAGTATAAATTGATTAGGACAGTTTGTCCAGTGCACTATGCAAACAATGAACCATCTCGTGAGCAATTTTGAAGATTAAAGTGTTGCCTACGTACTCTACGGTGTTTGCCTACAAGGACAAATTTATCGTTCTTCATAACAAGTGCGAGTCAAATTCATGAAAGGTCACATCATTTTATCAATCGAACCACAAAAACAATATAATGGAGATTTTTTCCAAATCCCTTTTCCAATAAAATGCCAAACTTAACACACATGTGCACTCCCAAGCATCGAACTCACCACCTGTAAGTGAGCATCAAAGAGCCCTAAGGCCTCAAGACCAGCTCAAGCTCATGAACTTAATGGAGCTTTATATATGTTGTACTCTTAAATTACAAAACTAGCACATGTTATTATAGCTGTCAAGACTCGAGCTCAATTCCAAGATTTTATATTTATAAAGTAAAATATCTTTCAACAAATAAGAAACAAAAGGAAAAGAAATGCGCCCAACAAGCTTATCGATCAAACCTCGGTTTAGCTCGAGCTCGAGTTCTACCAATCTTTTTTATTATGTGTCGAACTGAGCTTGTTGGGTACTAATGTTTGGTTGAGTATGATCATACACCAACTGCTTTTAGTTCACAGTTTCACAAACTTTTTTAGTATTAGAAAAGCCTTAGTTGTTGTCATTATAGGTTTAGACCTAAGAATGACAGTGGAGGTCACAGTGACAATGGACTTGGGTCGAACTTGAACCTGGCCAAGTCGGGCTTGGGTTTAAAGAATATGACCTAAAAATAGATTTGGGTCTAGACAGGTCAGCCTATTACTGACCCCCTTAGAGATGAACAGAGGAGGTGGTAGAAGGCTTGACCAAGACACAGAATCTGTCGGAGTTGGGGAGTATCTTGCACGCTAACAATGGATCCAGTGTTTGACGGAAAACTGAAAACTGCGAAGAAAAAGAAAATGGAGATCGAGTTTCCCTCAGACGTTGATAGCAAACACAATGACTCTACCTTCGATAAAAAGAAAATCTTAAAGTCAAAGTTACTACGAGCACTTGTCATTTTCATTGTCAAAAAGCAAACTTTTTCGTTCACATGGAAAATTTTAGACTCCCGTAAGGAATATTAAATTAATTATATATTTTAAAAAGTTTTGAGGAGGAAATGCGTGCTAAAAGGAGGAATGTTCGTCATCAATGAGGGTAACGCGCATTAATTACTCTCTCTGTCTCCGTCTCTGTCTCTCTCTCGTGTGCTCGTGTGCTCGTGTGCTTGTGTGATTCTTTTCATGTTTGCTTTTTTGAGTATTCTCAGTCTGGTTAGTCTCTCTCTCTCTCTCTCTCTCTCGTGTGCTTGTGTAGTTCTCTTGCTTAATTGGTTGTCTTTCCGTATGGTTATGGTCTGTCTGAGGTGATTAGTGCTCTATGTCTCTCTCTAGCATGTCTACGGGAAACACGAAACCAGCATCACGACCAGATCCCAGCAGCAGCCGGCTTTTCACTAGAAAGAAGAGAAGCGCCAGATTTAACAAAAGAAACACCAACCAAACAACCAACGCTAATGAAGTCCCCAAATGCAAGACGACCTTTCTCTCCTCGCTCTTCTCTCTAACATTCTCCTCTAACGCTCCTGCAAAAAACGCCCCCAGAGGTCTTGGCTGCACGTCCGCCCCGGACGTCCACAACCCCTCTTCGGAGTCGAAGAAGCTGAGCCGGAATCCGGCGAAGGCGAGTGCCCGAGCTACAGGAATGAACAAGAACAAACAGAAGAAGATCGAAGTTGTAGATTCTGACGTATGCTGCGCTCCCGGGATCCCATTTTCCACCAGTGCAGATTCAGTTGATAGTGTAGTTTCTCGCCGGCCGGCGGACTCGGTGGCGGCGAAGCTGAACCCGCAGCATCAAAGGAATGGTGCTTTTGATTTCACTTTTGATGTTGATTCCATGGCCGGAGAGGTATTAGTTTTGTTGGATTTTATTTGTTCTTGATGCTGCTTGAAATTCTTGGATTGTTTGGAAGGTAATTTCTTTCTGTTGGTAATTGTGGATGCTTGAGGTTTTTGGTGTCTCGAGTTTCTTGAATGTTTCATGTTCTTTTTCTTATATAAACAAGAATTTGGCTTTTCTTTGCTTGGCTGTTGTATGCTTTCTTGCTTTTTGATTTGAATGGAAATTGCCTCATGGAATTGCTTATGAGGTTTTGTACAAGCTAACTTTGATTCTGTCGAATTCATATTTGCAGTGGCCATATATTGGAAGACTAAGCACCATGTTGGAGCATATGTCTGACATGCACTCCACCCCTTCACTTGGAACATCCCCCATGAATTATAGGCACTTAAATGGACTGCATCGCAGCTCAGGAGACCTTAGAGAGGTATGACTTTCGCAGCATTTGGTGTTCTAGTCATATTCTTTTCATCCTCTTTCCTTTGTAGCATTTAGGTTGAGAACCTTTGATAACGAAAGTCCATACGAGCTGCTTCTCTTTTATGTTTCGTTTCAGACTGATTATAGCTTGCTACCTTCTGGTTAGCATCTAGTACTTAAATGAGGAAAGGTAAGTTTAACGAGTGAACTTGCCCTTGTCACGCCTTGCTCACAGCTTATCTCTGTATGGGCTTGGTTCGTGTTAAATGAGCATTGCTAATGAACAGCATGAGAAGTTGGTGAGATGATAATAGCCAGCCATTGCTCAGCTCCTTCAGTTCATTTGCTCGCCCAAGAGCAGGTTGGTCCACCCATTTTCTGATGTTAGGGGTGCTACCTTCTCGCTTGCATCTAGTTAGGGGTGCAAAAGCAATATTAGTGCTTCCTGTCAGCTCACCTGCACTAGGGGAAAGCTGGTCTCTGCTCATCTCATAAGCATCATGAGTGCAGATCAAGCTCATCGGATGGGCTTGTATAGTTGAATATATTTGATGCTTGTGTATATGTTAGACAAACATACTAGCTCAATCAGTCGAGTTTGGTGATGTATGTCATCGTGCAGATTAGTTTCTCTTTATATTTCGCCATGCATTGAGAAATTAATGCTTTGTTTAATGTGGGAGAAGTTTTATCTTTTCTGTAATGAAAGAGATAAGTTCTCTAAGTTTAATGGGTGAACTGTGGCTGGCTGGACTTGTTGGCAACTTATCTCAATATGACCTTGGTTCATTTTAACTGAACTGAAAACAGAGAGCATGAGAAGTTACCGAGATGATAACGGAAAGCCATACCTCTGCTCCTTTAGTTTGTTTATTCTCTTGCTAGTTGAAGAGCAGGTTGGTCCTCACCTTCTCCTTTATGTTGGTAATTGTCTGTGTGCCTGTTATTTTGCATCGAAGACCAATGGCGTTCCGGTCCTAGCATTTATGCAAACACCCCCACAGGGATCCTGTATGAAATATTGACTGATTATTACTTCATAATTCATTATAAAAACTTCTAAAAGCTGAGTATTTCTTTTAGTTTTATTAGATATTATCAAGTTAGAAACTATTTTATGATTTTTATCCATTGATCTGCCACACATCCATGAATTTTGAAATTGCTATACCGCACTCACACCTGCATCCTTGTCTCGTGCCTGGGACCTTGTGACAATAGGTTCCAAGCCACCACTTCTTTTTGGCATTGTCATGTGAAGCATGCAAGGAATTAAATGTCTTTTCTCCTCACATTTTTTTGCAACAAACTACACTTTTCTGTGTAATTTGGCTCTGTCTGTTCTGCTGAATCTGTGTCCCTAGGTAGCGTTGTTGATGAAAAAGATTGTTATATTTGATCAAGTAATTCTTCAATCTTATTGTGCAGCTTGTAATGCTTCAAACTGCCCTTTTTTTCGGTGGAATAGATCTGTGCGATCAGCACAGTGATTGGAGACTGGACGTCGACAATATGACATATGAGGTATCGTCTGTAATTGGTTCCTCTATTCGAACTTATGTGTACCCCGTTATATGGATGACCAGAAACCGGTGATCATGGGAAGGATTCCCACAATACAGGCTCTGCCTTTATATGATTTTTTGTGTGTGTTTACTCTACATGATTTGCTGCACAAAACTGATTATTTAGCGGTATTTGCTATTAATTGGCCTTGTTTGAGTAAAAAAATACTTCAGCACTAAACATAAGAAACTCACTTTTTCGTGAGAAAATATTCACAAAAGACTGCATACTCATGTTGCGATTTATTCACAATGTATGTATATTTTCATGTGTCCTTTTTGGGATGTGTGTTTGTGTCTTGCCTCTAACAAATGATTTGCTACAATACTGATATTATTCCGCGGTACCTTACACTTTACGATAGCCATGATTGGGTAAAACATAACTTTGATGCACTAAATACAGAAAAGCTCTTTTTAAGCGAGTAAACTTTTCAACAAAATGCATCACGGAGACCTATTATCAAAAAACTGCAAATTTGTGTTGGACTTACCTACTGTGTAATATTTTCACGTGTCGTGTGTGTGTCTGTGTATATATGCCTACACACCCCAATTGAGGATGGATTGTTATATTGGGCAGGAGCTGCTTGAACTTGGTGACAATATCGGACATGTGAGTACAGGGCTAAACGAAGAACAGATCGCTCATTGTCTCAAGAAAACTAAACGTACATGCACCTTGGCATCACATTTTCCTTGTGAAAGAGAGAGGACTTGCATCATTTGTCAGGTATGCTTCTTTCAATTTAATTAACTCCGCTTAATCAGTGGCAGGTCTAGAAAATCTTGTACGGTCAGGCAAGTAGCGCGATGTTACGCCCACGGATTTGAGCGATGGCTAAAAGTATTTTTAGGGTGGGCAATCGTGTCGTTAGGGCACATATTCAACCATGGACTAAGTTTTCTCTTGAGCTTTCGAATTTTGCGGCCCATCTTGGCTCCATGTAGAATGGGCACCTGCCTCTTATCCTCCTTTCAACCTTCTCTTTTCCTTCTGTGATTCGTTGTTTACTAGCCAATGTCATTCAAATTGTGCAGGAAGAGTACGAAGGCAAGGATGAACTGGGAAAGCTGGAATGTGATCACAACTTCCACATGTGTTGCATACGGCAATGGCTCTCACGAAAAAATGCTTGCCCGGTCTGCAAGGCTGCGGCATTTCGTTGTTAGAACGAATTCTCGTGCTTCTGCTCTGTAACTTTTGCGTTCTGCTCCCTGTTCTACCCTCCACGCTTGTAAAATTGTAGGCTTTGCAATAAGCCAGCCGACATCTCATTCTTTATCAATGTAACAATTCGGTCTCAGCAAGTTTCTCTGTCGATGCAAATTGTGGCCCTCAATGCACATGAATGAACTTATTCATATTGATTGCGACAATCTCTGGTTGTCCCTCCTCTGGCTTCCGTGTGGTGTGAGATTTATGCACTAGGATGGTTTCTTTATTTTGTCATACCATTTCATAATAGAGTTCGTTTGAGCCCACTTTTCTTGATTTTGGAAAAATGCTTCTTGTTTCTGTTGATCAACCCAGCTACAGCTCCGTAGGCTAAGCTCCAATCATATCGTTTCCAGGTATGTAGTGCCTTTTCTATACATAAACCAACCGAAGTTTTGGGTTTATTCAGTTTAGATGTACTTAGGTCTTGAAGATGGACCAGGGTCGTGTCGACACTAACAAAACCCGACTAGGGTCGCGTCTAGGTCTTGAAGGTGGATCTAAACAGAAAGCCAATAGGAACGTGTCCATGATCTGGACCCGAAATAACCTGAATTCCCATTCTAATCTGGTTGACTTCTCTAGGCATGATGTGCAATAAGATTGGGTTATTTCATACATGGTTTGCATTTTCTGGACGTCAAAGATTGCAATCGAAAATGTAAAACCTGGAGTGCCCTTTCATCCACTGATAGTGATGATGAAGGATTCACCATCTTCATTTACTGAAACTGTGGCAGATTTATAAATAAATAAAAAAGGAAAACCACTGGGCTTGTTCGCTTTCCTACTTGTATTCACAAAACCAAGAACTTAACTACCTACTAAAACCTCATGTCTTTAGCTTTCGTGACATATCTAAAGAAACAAACAGAACAATAGAAAGACCTATTTCAGGAGCCTGACCTCAGACTTCTCTCTTCAATTTCTTGCATTACTGAGTGAACTGCAGGCATAGAAGCTCTTCCTTTCTTTCGTACGCTTCTCTTCAAGAATTATTGCTCTCAAATTCTCAGATTGCTCAGAAAAACTACAGAGATAAATTTGATGAAGGTCGGAAGGGATATAGAAAGAGATTTATCTGCTACTGGTGGATCTTTGAGGAGAGGAGGGTGATAGGGTGTGGATTTCGTAGAACTGCAGCAGAGTCAAATAATATTCATTTACAACTTACCAAAATGTGATTATAATATTCAAATAGAAAGGCGCATACAATGGAGATTACTACTGATATTGCACAAGATCATGCACTATGACATCAAAGACTCCATGTAGCCGTCCCACCTGGTGTGGGAAAAGTCTTTGTTGTTGTTGTTGTTGTTGTTGAAAGGCTCATTCAAAACAGATCAGGCATCACGAAACTAACCATGATGAACCAAAAAGGAAATGTAATAAGTTACAAGAGTCCTGCATACTAAAACTAAAAATATATCCTAGTTTCAGAACTAACACAGTATAATGATCAGAAAGAAGGAACCAGCAGGAGTAATTCATACAAGGTGGTTTCATCCGTTTCTCAGGGCTCAATTGCATAAGAACACAAAGGTGTGATGAGGATAAGCATACGAGTCCCTCAAGGTAGCAAAATCACCTTCAAGTACTATCAGCCAAAGATCATCCCAGCATAGTGCAGATCAAGTTTCCATAAGACCACAAAGAAACAAACCTGCAAAGTGATACAGGGAATGCATGCGGGGGGGCTCATCGTGCATTTGTATGGTCTGGAGAAGAGCCGCATGATCCAATTTTTTTTAAAGGAGCACCATATCTATGAATTAGACAACATATCTGCCACACTATTGTATTGTCCATCCAAAAACAACTTGAACATAACAAAAAAGAACCAAATGGACTCGTATCAATCAGATTCTTTGCAAGATCTAGTTGAAACTGGTCTGCCCTTCCTTTGAACTTACATCCTGCAATACCCACCATTCAAAAACTCCAGGGAGTAAACTCTCCAAAATTCAAGAAGAGCATCATAATAAATATAATATAGGGACACGATATCATATCAAACCAAAGAAAGTCTATGAGAAACTTCAACAAGCAACAGAATTCTAAAGACCATTAACTGAGAACAAGAAAATCAGCTCATTTTAATTACATAATCCAAGTGGCATAAAGTACAAAATACTTATAAGTTTGTTGACCATGAAAGCAAATTGGCAGCAGACCCATTGGAAGGTCCGTTCTCATTGACAGTAACCCCAGCAATGTCATCAACAAGCTCTTCAAGTGTTCTCTTGGATAATTCTATGAAAACAAACAAATACGTATGTATTAAGTGCAGATTCTAATTGGTAGAATTATCAAAGACAAAATGCTTAAGTTACTTAGAAAAAAAAATATAAATCAACCTCCAATACCTTGTTCTCCATATAACCATTCTCTAGTGCAAATCAATCCTTCCAAAGTTTCTGGCTTTAGTGAACTACGAAATTGGTCGAGTACTAGATCACCAACATTAAATGCACCTTCACTTGCAACGGTAGACAGCGGAATACTGAGTACATCACGAGCCATCGATGCAACTTTAGGATATCTATATTCATTTACCTTCCAATACGCTAACACATCTAGATCAATCTTCCTATCTATCCTTGGTTCCTCCAAATAAAGCTCAAGTTCAGATTTTTGAGGAAGCACTTCTGAAGTTTCAACTGACTCGAAATCCTGCATGATACCAACTAAATTTTAAGCAAATAAAGATGAAGAACTTGACTTTTAATACAAATATCAAATAAATATCATACCTTAAAAATATTATCAATAACAGAACTCGAGCTGGGAATATAATGGCTTGCTCCACCGTTCTCTTTTGGCAAACTCCACAATGCATTATTAATCGCCTTGCTTGAAGTTCTATACTCGTCAAAAAGTTTATGCAGTTCATCTTTCACCAAAGTAGTTTTAAAAGTCCCAGCTTCACCATAAAGCTTCTTGTAACACCATTCCACAAACTGAATCTTATATCTAGGATCTAAACAAATAGCGATAGCTAGTATCATGCTCACATCGTTCCAACATTTCTCAAACTTCTCAAACATGCTATTTGCGATCCTTGAATTATAGTCATCGAAACTATGACACTCATTTCTCAATGTCAAATAAGCAACAAACATACGAGGGAAATACAGATTTGTTGTTGGAACCTTGGTCTTACAAAATGCAGAAACGATGTCATAGAAGAGGCTAAGAAACTTGAACATTCTTTCTACTTTCTCCCATTCAGATCTAGAAGGACAATCCTTGTAATTGTCATCATGGGACACCAAATCCATGAACGCATTTTTATAATACAGAGCGCTATCAAGCATGATATATGTAGAATTCCATCTAGTAGGGACATCCAGCATTAATTCTCTTCTACTGACAATAGAGCATTTATCGGCAGAATCAAGGAAATCCTCCTTCCTAGCTTGAGATTTCTTGACATATTTAATACTTCCACGAACTTTTTCCACAACATCGGCTATTTCATTTATTCCACATTGTACAATCACACTGATAATCTGAGCACAACAACGAACACTGAAAAAAGATCTGTTTCTTAACAATGTCCCCTGCAATTCCAATTTACTCTTCAATGTAGCAACACAAATATTATTAGCAGAAGCATTGTCTAAAGAGATGGATCCAATTTTTTGGTTTACTCCCCATTCAGTCAACAAGCTTAGTACCTTCCCTGTCATAGAAGCACCATCTTGAGGAAATGAAATAAAACAGAAGTTAAGTATCCTCTTCTTTAAGTGCCAATACTTGTCGATAAAATGAGCAGTTAATCGAATATAACCATCTGTTGTTAAGGATGACCAATGATCAAAAGTCAAATGAACTCTACCAGGTGCTAAGCAGAGCATCTCGTGCACCCCAGGTTTTTCCCTCATATACAATTTTTGACATTCAGCTTTACAATCATTTTCACTAACATGCACATCATCACGAAGACACTGTAAAAGAGCTTTGAATCCAGCCCACTCAACAAACTGAAACGGGAGATCATGCATAATAACAGCTGATGTCAACAATTCACTAAATTTGTCCTGATCAAATTTGGAAGTGGATAGAGACATTGAACCAGATTTGTTTCTAGCTGCAGATCCCGACTTGTTTCTAGGAATAAGTAACTGACTAATAGCTCCCGCGTCTCCTTTCCAGCACCTCTTTACATGTTTAAGCATGTTTCCAGTTCCATATTTGCTACTTGAAAGATAGATTTGGCCGCAGTTCTTGCATCTGCACCTTTCAACATTGTCTTCACTTGCAGGGAGTATCTCAAAGTAATTCCAAACACTTGATTGGAACCGGCGCTTTCTAACGGGATTCTTCTTAACATCATTTTCTTCTTGAACCTGAACTATTCCTAGTTCTTCCTCATAATCATTCATACCCTCTTTATTAGAAACGCACTCAGTAACCTCCATTCTGTTATCTTTCTCAACCTTTCCCTTAAACTGCAACTGATAACCAAAAATACAATGCCCACAATTAAAATCTTTGGAAAAAGAGTTTGGAAACTTAAATGTTCGAAAACTTAAGAGTTAAGACACCTAAATGTTTGGAAAATAGTTTTCTAAACACAAATGCAGAAATAACAAGCATACCCTTCTAACTATCCAAAAAAAACATACCCTTCTAATTACACGCATTTAAGTAGAAAGATCCTGGAAATATTTAACCCTTAATATCCTTTCCACAGCACCGAACTATGAAAAAATAAGATATGACCACCTCTTTACATCAAGCTAGGGTTGCAGAAGAGATAAAAAATGGGAAGTCTCTCACTTGAAACTGGATATACTCATATCTATGCTTCAATGCTCCATAGAACACGAAAAAACAAAAGCAAACTACCAATCACAAAGTCGGAAATCTCAAGTAGAAATTTTCACTAAAAACAAAGTAAGAGCGTTTAACGATCAAAGAATCGACCCAGGTCTTGGAGACAACAAATAAGAACCCATCGATGCATTTTCACTTTGATAGCCAAATGGATATTCCATAAGAGATCAGAAAATGGAAATCAACGCATCCGACATCAAAACGCCGTGCAAAACCCTAAATGCTAAAACAGCTATTACCATCAAAGGTGAAGAGAAAACCCAAATCAAACACGAACCCGTCAATCGTCGAAACGATGTCGATGAGAGAGAAGAAGAGGGCTCCGGCTGACACTGCCGTGAAACTGAACGCTGACTCGTCGAATCGTGTCCCAGGTGCCGTGAAACTGAACGATCAAGCGGTGACGCCGTCGGCGAGGGAGAAGAAGATGGCGGCCACGCTGCCGTGTTGGCGATCAGTCCACCCCTTCGGGCGATGCCCTAACCCGAACACGACAAAAGTTATTATACACATTGTTTCTGAAATTACACGAGACGTTTTGAAGTTTCAAAAAGTACAGATCGGCTGTTTACATTTAACATTTAAATTCCTTTATCGTGTTGACCCGGACACGATGCTTTGTCTAATTTCTTTGCAACAGCGAACAGAAAATATGTACATCATGATGCTAACACAGAGTGTGAATCCGTGTTCGTGTCAGCATATTCTGTTTTACAATGAATTGCTATCAAGGAAGAAAAAAACAGCCACACTCAACGAACCTTTTATATCGACAAGGAACAATCGGATGGCGATTCGTGTCATCAGGTCGAATTTGGACATGGACGTTTATGTTCGGGTCACGAAGAGGTCAACCCTAAATCGACTCGCTTCCCCCACCCACCATTTTGATCAATTTTAAAATGACCTGATCAGGTTTGTGTCAACCAGACTGTCCCGGCTGTAACAGGAAAATGCAATGAAAGTTAACAAAGAAAAAACCTTTAAAAATATGTATACGTACCTTCATAATACAAAATGTAATGAAAATAGATCTCGGGTATTAAAAAAAAAGGAATCGTGTAGCTGAGGTAGGGACCCTAAAATGTGCATAATACAATATTATGGTTTCTTCTGGTTGATCAAGGTCTACTAGGGTCATGAGTTTGATGCCTGGGGCATGCAAATGGCGTGACTCACCTCTGTCAGTACTCTATACAACTTGTTTCGTCGATCTCTAAATGTACCATGCATTAATAGGCTGCCCGTACGCGGTGTTATGGCCCATGGTGGAATCCGTGAGCACTAATATAAAGTCCACCACATAACTTGGGCTATCCACGCCATACTACGTCTATTGGCTATTATGAAAGCTCACTGTATAACGGTGGTCTATTCTCCATATCATACAAGATATTTCAGTTCGTCACTGGCACCTCTCATTTGGATTGCAGCAAGGCTAATACATGAGCTGCAGTAAGAAAGATTCAGAGGCGACACGGGTGGCGATTTCCTGTTCTGGTTCACGTTTGTTTCGTGTCATTTATGTTGGAATCAATAGGCCAACTGGAACATGACCTATTTTTCCTTAACTCGACCTGCCCACCGTGTCGACACGGACCTATTGACATGGAATACCCCCATGACCATATGACAAGATGAACACAACACAACAGCGACCCAAGCACAACCCAAAGTGACCCGAACACAAGCTGCTAACCGAAACAGACAGGGTAACCTTTCTTCCCGATGAAAGTTTTAAAGGAAGGTGAAAAGATTTCTCCAAGAATGCCATGCTCCCTCTCTTTTCTACCGAATATCTTCCTCAATGATGCACGGGACGGAAGATGAGAAAAGGACTCCGTCCCTGTGCAGCTTCTGTTCGTCAATGACGCACTAAGAAAAACAAGTCTTAACAGGCCCAGTTTTTACAGTAGACGAGAAGCTTCTGTTCCTTTCTCAATGTGTTCATCTATGGAGGGCTCACTGCAGTTGAACTCAAAGAACGGTGGTCTTTGCTGAGAGGACATGAAGGATTTACCTTGCTAAACTGCTGTATTGTCTCCGTTAGGCCTCTTCTTCGACCACAAAAGATACTGTAGCTCTGGAAGTGGAACTAAAAGAACGCATCCATATACAAAGCATCAAACCTATACTCAAGGATTTCATCATTTTTTTCTACTTACTAACAACCATCAAGTGCTTCACTACCCACAAGAGTCTCATCGTTCTATCATAGCATAGGCATATAAAAAAACCGCAATTAGTAATATAAATATTCAGAAACAAAAACACCAACCACAAAAAATAGAACCTTTTACTGGCTCCTATTCTCAAACTTCTCTCTTCAACTGTCGTGTTAATAAGTGAACAACAGAAACAGAAGCTCCTTCTTTAATAGGCTTCTCTTTAGAAATTATTGCTCTCGGATTCTGAGATAGGCTTAAGAAAACTAAAAACATGGTGGTAAATTTCATGATGGTAGAAAAAGAAACACAAGATTCATGTTATGACTGTAACATCACCTACCAAATTTGATGGGAGGAGGGTAGGGATATGGATTTGTTAAAACTATATCTGAGGTGAAACATAGTTACATCACCTACCAAATTGTGAATATAGTATTTAAATAGAAAGATTCAATAAAAACAGTTCAGACATCTAGGAACCACCTACCAGAAATTAAAACAGAAGATGGAAGAAAAATAACAGAAGTCCAGCAGAGATTGAAACTCAAAATATATCATAGTTTTACAAAATAATAACATGATCAGAAAGATGAGTTGGGAAGAAGTGATTCACACGAGAAGGTGGTTTCATCCATTCATCGGAAAGCATCAGTTACAAGAATACAAAAGGTAAGATTAAAATAGGCATACAAGTTCAATTCAAGGTTGCAAAATCACCTTCCACGGTTCCATCTATTAGAATTTAATGCCTAACAGCAGGACTAACATTGAGGACTTTAAACCAAAACCCAGCATGTTAGCTCAACTGGCATGTGCCTGCGTGTGTATCTGTCAGGATTCAACCTCCTCTTTATAACCAAAAAGAAAAAAGAGTTTAAACCAAGTAATGTCTCGGATTATCGCTTCCTGAGATCATAGGAACCCCACACTTTGAGGATACACGATTTCTTAGTGTTTGAGCCAACGTTAAAAACATACCAAGTGTATATGTGCGTTCATGAACAAGCTACAAAATTAGACGAAATCAAACCTATCAAGATGATACAATGACATTCCCTCCACCAAGGATCTGAACAAGATCATCATCTCAATTCAAGACCAAAATCTACAATGAGAAACTACAAGCAAGGACCATCCAGCGAGAACAAGAAAATCAATTCATTTAATTACATAATTCATGTGGAGGAGTCAAGTACAAAATTCTCACAAGT
Source organism: Brasenia schreberi (assembly GCA_036023115.1). NCBI lineage: Eukaryota > Viridiplantae > Streptophyta > Magnoliopsida > Nymphaeales > Cabombaceae > Brasenia > Brasenia schreberi. Next base: position 1,214,710 of record JAYKKT010000080.1, read on the forward strand.
TCCATGACCATGGTGCCTAAGTGACAGAAGACCAATGAGAAGAAAGTTCATCCTTGTTAATAGTAACCCCAGCAACGTCATCAACAAGCTCTTCAAATCTTATCTTTGATAATTCTATAAAGAAAGCATGCATGTAAGTAATAAAGTTAGATTCTACTATTAAACAAAATCTTTGATACAAAGAAAGATTTAAACAATATAAATCAAGTTCTCAAACCTTGTTCTCCATATAACCAATCTCTAGTGCAAATCAAGACTTCTACAGTTTCTGGCTTCAATGAACTGCGAAATTGGTCAAGTACTTGACCACCCATACTAAATGCACTTTCCAATGCAACAGTGGACATGGGAATACTAAGAACATCACGAGCCATTGAAGCAACTTCAGGATATCTATATTCATTTACCTTCCAATATGCTAACACATCTAAATCAACCTTTCTATCTATCTTTGGTTCCTCCAAATAAAGATCAAGTTGAGATTTTTGAGAAAGGGCATCCAAACTTTCAAATGAATCAAATTCCTGCATACAATACCAAAAACAAAAATAAGTAAATACAAATTAAGTATTTGCTTAACAACTAACGTGAACATTAAATAAATATCATACCCTCCAAATATTATGAGAAACAGAATTTGAGGCAAGCAAATCATGGCTTCTACCACCACTTTCTTTTGATAAAGACCACAATGGATTATAAGCCATCTTGTTTGAACCTCTGTACTCATCAAAAAGCTTATGCAATTCATCTTTCACCAACATAGTTTTAACGATCCCAGCTTCACCATAAAGCTTCTTGTAACACCATTCGACAAATTGAATCTTATATCGAGGATCCAAACAAACAGCTATGGCCATTATCACACTAGTTTTTTTCCAATACTTCTCAAACTTTACAAACATGTCAGTTGCCATCTTTGAATAATACTCATCCAAACTATGACACTCACTTTTTAATGTCAAGTAAGCAACAAACATATAAGGGAAATACAGATTTGCTGTTGGGTACTTGGTGCTAGACAATGCGCATGTGATTTCATAGAAGGGGCTCAGAAACTTGAATACTCTTTCAATTTTCTCCCATTCACGTGTAGAAGGAAAATCCTTGTAGTTATGATCAGTTGACATCAAATCCATGAAAGCATTTTTATAACACAAAGCACTACCAAGCATGGTATACGTAGAATTCCATTTCGCAGGGTCATCTTGGCTTAATTCATTTTCACTCTCAATAGAGCATTTTCCAACAAATTTAAGGAACTTCTCTTTTATATCTTCAGATGTTGTCACATACTTAATACTTCCACGAACTTTTTCTACAGCATTGTCTACTTCATTCAATGCTACTTGTACTATCAAACTGATAACATGAGCACAACAATATACATGAAAAAGAGCTTCTTCTCTCCAGGATGTTCCTTTTAATTCCAATTTGCTCTTTAATGTGTCAACACAAACATTATTTACCGAAGCATCATCTAAAGTGACAGACCCAATCTTTTTGGCAACTTCCCATTCAATCAATAGACTTGATATCTTCCTTGCTAAAGAAGCATTGTCATGAGGAGGTGACATATAACAAAAGTTAAGTATCCTTTTCTTCAAGTGCCAATCCTCATCAATAAAATGGGCAGTTAAGCGAATATAGCCATCTGTAGTTAAAGATGACCAACAATCAATAGTCAAATTAACTTTACCAGGTGCTAAATGAAGCATCTCTTGCACCTTAGCTTTTTCCCTGGTATATAATTTTTGACATTCAGCCTTGCAAGTATTTTCGCTAACATGTACATCCTCCCGAAGATACCGTAGAACACCTCTAATTCCAACCCATTCAACGAACTGGAATGGAAGATCATGCATAATAACAGCTGCGGCTAACAATTCCCTCAATTTTTCATGATCAAATTTAGAAGTTGACAGAGGCGTAGAAACAGAATTACTAGTAGAAGTAAGCAAAGGAACAACATCTCTAGTGTCTATCACACTGGTGTCCTTCCCACTGGTGTCTCTCCCAATGCACTTCTTTACATGTTTATGCATATTTCCAGTTCCATACTTACTAGGTGAAACATAAATTTGACCACATTTCTTGCATTTGCACCTTTCTATCTTGTCTTCACTCATGGGGAGTATATCAAAGTAATTCCAAGCACTTGATTGAAACCGGCGCTTTTTACATAGACTCCTCGCATTATTTTCATCTTGAACTTGAACTTCTTTTACTTCTTCCTCATAATCACTCATACTCTCTTTATTAACAATGGATTCAATAGCTTCCATTGGATTATCTTCTGATCCGTTCCTCTCAACTGCAAGTAATCACCAAAATTCATAGTTTAGATTTAAGAACTTAAAGCACTCAAATATGTGAAAAATTAATTCTAAATATAAACGCAGAATAGAAAAACATAGCTTGTATACACCCATTACAATACAAAGATTCTTGAAAAAATTAACACTCAATATCATTTTCAAACATCTACCTATGAAAAAATAGCATACGCTCATCTCTGTTTATATCAAAGTAGGCATGCCAGAAGTCAGAACAACAGAAATTGTAACTGAGCTGCAGAAAACTAAAGAACAGAATTACTATCAACTCAAACAATCAGGCTCACATTTCAGATGATTAACCACAAGAAAGCTAATATCCATATTACCATATAAGTAGAACCAATCCACCTTCACAAAACGAGATAGAAATATGTTCTCGAAGAGATAAAAGGAAAGAAAAGGTCAGAAATCTTGCCCAGCCAACAATCTTATTTAAGCTACCAACGTACCAAGATCAAAATAAAAATATTTACAGCCAACACCAAGCAAATCAGTTCTCTTGCAAAGAAGAGACAAAACGGAAGAGAAAGATTCTCACTGAGGAAAAAGCTATCGATCATCATCCAACGCAAACCAATACAATTTCCATAGAAAAGAATGAATAGCATACTGGACAATGACCTTTTCTGCCAGATGAAAGAAAAATAGCTCAAACATTTCAAGCATGACGCGAAGAGTTACAAGATTAGCCACCTCACTGAAGATATTTGAAAAGTAAATGAAACCAAGACCACCTTCCCAAACCATTGAATGAAAAATGTCTAGTTTGTTATTTGAACACTTCATGCATGAGATAAAGAGTTATATAATAACAAGATCGGCCACCTCACTGAAATAATTTGGGACGATCATTACCAATTTGTATTGTAAGGAGAAGCATTTGAAACAAGGAAACCAGGCAAAACCCCAAGCGGCTAGTACCAGAAACCTAGAGGAATCGTATATGCATCTATGAGACGGTAATTATCAATTGGCATCATAAAGAAAAGAATCCGAGACCAGTAATGCAAAACCCTAAACCCCAACTCTGTGATTACCAGAAAAAGGTCAAAACAGCAATTCGGAAGAAAGGGCTCTGGCTGCCACTTGCTTGAAGGAAAAGATGACTGCGGCTATCGTTCGCTTGAAAGTATGAAACTCAACCATGAACCGTCGAAGCAATGAGAAGGAAGAAGAGCTCTCTGTCTGCAGAAGCAGCGAGGGAGGCTTTTGAATGTCTCTGCCATTAAAGTATGAAACCAGGACTCCCACTGATTCCGCGAAACTAAGCGGTGAATCGTCGAATCGATCCCACAAAACTAAAACTTGCTGCTGAAAAACTCAAAGATCAAGAGGATACGCCGACGTTGAGAAGGAAGAAGACGACGGCAGCCAATGCTACTCATCAGTGAATCGCCCAAATCCTTCAATCGATGACCTAACACGAAGGATTTTGGGTTTCACACGGTTCTGAAAATTACACAAGAAGGTATGAAGTTTTAAAAGTGGTATACCAAGTTTTTCAGATTTGCATTTCAACGGTTTCTGAGTTATTGTGTTAACGTGTTGGACCCCAACACAAACGCCGTCGTGTCATGCTTCTTCCCGTCGTATAACACGAAATAGCACTCAGATGTACCCAAATCTTCGAATAGGAGGGTTGTCTGAGATTTTCGACTTTGTCGAATTTATTATAATAGATTTTAGAGTATTTATGTATAAATAAATAAAAATAAAATAATTAGACATGAATGGTTTGAAATCGGTTGGGCATTCCAACTAAAATCAAACCAATTCGTGAATCAAAACCGTTCAAACTGGATCTTAAACGAGAGAATACCCGATTCAGTTTGGTTCTATATTTCAGGAAACCTGAACCAAATTCCAGTTTTATATTTGAAACTTGTTAATGTTTCTTTTTGGATTTCGAGCAATATAGGGCTCAAACCAGAACAATAATCGATTTCGAACTGGAATTGAAACTAGCCCGATCCCATTTCGCTTTCGGTTCTTGATTTCAGGGAAGCTGGAATCCGAAGCCGGCAACCAAGTATCGTTTTTGTGTTCACCACTTGTTGCTGCCGCTGCTGCTTGTACTGTAGATGACATGATTTTAACATTAATAGGATGACAAATGGACTGTAGAATAACATTTTAATATATGTATATGTATATATATGTGTATATATAGTAAGATATTTAAGTGCTTGCATATTTAAATAAATCTCAACCATCCATCTTTATATTCAAATAAATCTCAACAATTCATCTTTCATTATGAATACATATTACCGCTGCTGCAGTTTTAAGTTCTTGCATATTTAAGTGCCGTTGCTGCTTAGTATACATATTTTTTTATTTGTCAATATTATTTATTAAAAATAATAAAATAAAGAACTCACAAAGTCAAAATAATGCCGCTACAATAAATTTCATTGAATTAACCTTTATCCATTTAAATTAATAAAAGGAAATTACTAAATTCATTATTCTAAATAAAGGGTAAACAAAAATAAAGGATATCAAATTAATTGAACTGAAGGCACATGGCAAATAAGGTAGATGTTACTTAATTTTAGTTTTTTTTTGCTATATCACTTTTTAAGAATGATGAAAAAAATCAATGAAGATGATATAGAATTAATTGTAGGTTGGTTAAAATGTAGAAGTCCATCATGTATTCTACATGACAAAAAGATACCATTAAATTTGAAAGATAAATATTATAGAGAAACAACCTTCTATATTTTATAGTTTCGAGCATTAGGTAGTTAATATAAAAGATGTTTATAATAAAAATAAAGATGTTAAGATGGATAAGTGGTCACACAAGGAAAACCCATATAAATAATGATGTTATTACAAATAAATTGGGAGTAATAATGATAAATAAGATGAGAAAAAATCGTTTGAGATGATTTGGTTACGTAGAAAAATTACAAAAAAAGCTTTGATAATAAAAAATTATATTGTAGAAATGTTAAAAGAGGGAAAGTAAAATCATAAAAGTATTGGAATGAAACAATAAAGAATGATTTAGCTTGTGTTGACTTAACTACTAACACGACACATGATGACTCTATAAAAACAAAAAAAATCATGTAGTTGATCCCATCTAATATGAAAAAAGGCTTAATTAATCCATCTATGTTGAGTTAATTGCTAGCATGACATATAAAGAACGATCTGGCTTATGATGTAGTTGACCCCATCTTTTAGTGGGATGAAGAGTCCAAGCGGATTGCTTTCTTAGATTGGGGACAAAAAGATTCGATAAAGTCTGGCGTTGGGCGATAAGGCTTGAACTAAACAACATCCGAGAAATTCAGAATCAGGAAGATTGAATTGGTAGAAGCAGTCATCCACTGGCCAAGCAGAGACCAGAGTGGGGATCGAAACCTAATTAAGGGCAAAATCTCAATCTCAATGACATTGAGATTTGTCAATGTTCATAAACTTAATGTGTGTGGGTTGGTGAATTTGTACGCGTTTTCTACAAGAGGATCACACACGCACAGACAGAGAATAAAATATCTAGATTGAAGATAATAATAATTAAGATTGATGAAAAGTTAGGAGTTAATGGTGAGCCATCATCATCATGATCGTGATCCATGGGCTGAAAAGGTGAACACACACACACACACACACACACACACACATATATATATATATATATAGAGAGAGAGAGAGGCTCTACACTTAGAGAATTCATAAAAATAGAGAACCACAAAAAAAACCCTCACAACAGTTTGATTTTTTAGATGAAGGATCGAGGTAATGAAACATAGTGCGTTTAATGTGAATGGTACATTAAATGTAAATTACAAAATTCAATTGTACTTTTTATTAACATATCTGCTATTGACCATATCGAACAAGAGATAATGAGTTCTATGTGGTTCTCTATTTTTGTGGGTTTCTCAATTATCTCCCTCTTCGTATATATATATATATATATATATATATATATATATATATATATATATATATATATATATATATATATATAGTTGTCTATTGTTGTCCTCATGCAAGCTCCACCTTTCTTCGAAATTCATATTTTAATTTCTATTTAAATAACCAATATCATTTTTTGGAGTTCGCTTGTCGATATTTCTTTAATGAGTGCACATGATGAAGTAGTACTTGTTGTTGATGAGTTATATACAGCCAAGGGCACCATGAACATTTACAGAGCAAGGACCATCCAATCTATTTTTTCAGGTTTTGACTCTCAAAATTCGGCGGTCATCTTGATGACCAACTTCATGATTGGCGATTCACCAACTCACTCAAAGAAACAATTAAAAGCTGAGATCAATAACAGCCCACACCTCTAGAAACAATTAAGAGCTGAGATCAATAACAGCCCACACCTCTAGAAACAATTAAGAGCTGAGATCAATAACAGCCCACATCTCTCTCTCTCTCTCTCTCTCTCTCTCTCTCTCTCTCTCTCTCTCTCACACACACACACACACACACACACACAAAGAAGATTTGCTGCACGCAAGTTTGGGGCTATCAAGTATACAAGGCAATCTGGTATGGGGTTCAGACAATCTGGTATTGCAACCACTTAGCATTGTTTGCCTCGTGATGTCAGGCACCTATTAGTAGAATTGCATGCCTAGATTCATATGAACTATAATAATGGTTACAAAGAATATGGTTTTGTTTGCATTTCATGAATGGTATTAATGCTTGGGTTTTGATGCAAGGTAAAATAACAATAACAGAAGAAGTTGCTTGGGTTTACTTGTAAAGCCCCGAGTCTAGTTTATGTAGCTTACCTCTCTCTTGTTGCTGAAGTTTTTTACTCAACTTGGGTTTATGAAACTACAGTTCCACAGTAGTGATGGGTTTCACCTTTTGATACACAATGGAACTTGAAATTATGAGCACCAAAAATCAAGGTGTAGTTTTCTTACAATCTTGTATCAAACACACCCTGAGCCTCCAACAAAGTAGATGCCTATGGTATCAGCCGGCAAAAAGGAGGAAATTAGGCAATGAACTCCATTCATGTAATCCTGTTGGGATCAGGTTCTAAACTATTTAGCTGTTAATTTATCTGCACGCACACACACACACACAAATATATATATATATATATATATATATATATATATATATATATATATATATATATATATATATATATATATATATATATATATATATATATATATATCCTTCCAGCCGAGTATTTATAATGCAAATCTCTTAGTCTTAATGCAGCATTCTTATGATCTGTTGTAAAATAGGGCAAACACCACAACCTTGTTTAGTCAGGGAAAATCATGGGGTTTAATCAAACAATATTTTGCTTAATCATAGAAAATTTAAGTCATATCATGCATTTAATATGACGTAACATTACGACCTACCACACTGTTGCATGTATGTGCACCAATGTAGACACCCACTCATCTCTTAACTGCTCCAATTGAAAGAATTGTCCATAATTTTGTGTGTGTGAGGCAGATCATTAATAAGCTTCATAATACGCCATGTCGTGCATTAATTCAATGTCTCTAAGGTTTCAATGATGTGGGTCACTTAGAACAACTTACCATTTAATAAATCCTCACAATATCCCAAAACAATAGCACACCTGACTAAGGGGTAGACTCACAATTTAATAGGTCATGAGTTCGATTACGGGCCGCGTGCCTCTGGCTTCGGCCTCCCCATTTCACTGAAGAAAAATCCTCAGTATATCCTACGTTCATGTGAGGATAATTATGAATATTAAGTCAATTCAGAACATGGAAGGAGCAATGTAACAGATCAGATACTGTTTGACTTCAGTAATTTATTTTTATTATTAAATTGGTCTTTATTCTTTATTTATAATGCTGAAGGAACTTCTTTTTGAGGGTTTCGGACAACCCATTGCACTCGAACCTTTGACTACTCATCTAACAGCCCAAGTCCTTTTAACTATTCTAATTCTCTTGGAGAAGCAAAGTTGGCTTTGCATTATAATAAATTCAGAATCTCATTACATTGCATACTCATTTATTAGCAATTATAAATGAAAATATTATTTTACTATTAGCAGCTCAAGTAGGCACCAAGTTGATTTTATTACTGTTCCATGGTCATGCTCATCACCAAGAGTCATCATATGATGTGGGGTTCCTCAAAAATATTAATAAAATTAACACACAGACACACATATGTATATACACGCACGCATGCATATATGTTGGTTTTTGTTGATTGCATTGTGAATATAAATTCTATCACTTAGTATACTTAAACTTTTCCGAATAGAAGCCATAAAACCTTTCTCAATAGTCATATGGGTGGTCTGGTAATCTACCTATTTCTCAAGAAGTAGGATTTATATGGCTATGCATAATTAAATAATCGGTAAATTTATAGCTATGCAGGGCCATGTACTTTGCGTAACTGGTATTGATGTTTCAATTATCTGAAGGGAAGTTGCAACTTGTGGTTTTAAACAATTTCCAAGCAATTCCAAACAGAAATATTCGTTGTTATTTTTTTACAGTAGAAATGTTTACTGTTGGGGTGAAGTTTGGAGTAAGACTTTGATGAAATTTAATTTTTACTTGATTATTAAGGCACTGTCAAGAAGGGAGGAGGACTAAGCTGGCTTCCCTGTTTCTCTGCGCATCAGCTGGGATAAAGAATTCAAAAACCAACTAAATTGCAGCAGATAGTGAGTCAAAAACCAAGCAAACACTCAACACTCCTTGAATTTCAGCTCCCCCTTTCATGATCTACTACTTTTAAGAGGGAGAGAGAGATTTTCATGCAAACCTTAGAAAGCTTTCTGGTTTTCTGATCCATACTCGTCTGTGTGTGTGCGAGTGAGAGAGAGAGAGAGAGAAGGGGTTGGGAGGCTTTATGTGATGATTCTTATGTCTCTCTTGCGATATTTTTATTCTTGGCGAGATTCAATCCAGATGATGAGGAAGAGATAGGAAGAACATGAAGATAGAGAGGATGTACATTGTGTGTTTGGTCATCTGGGTATCTGTCATTCTGGCTCTGTTGGTTCATGGTTGCAACTTGTTGAAGAGAAGCAAACACAACTACTCATCTGCTCCAGTCCACAGGAAGATGCTGCTGAATGCCAATTTTTCGTCTCTAGAGGTATTTGCAAGTGCGAGGATGAGGAAGAGATCCAAGTCAAGAGTCAGTGCAAGATCAATAGCGAGGGAAGATACATTCAACGACCCGATCGGCAGCGATATTGATCCAAGGTACGGTGTGGAGAAGAGACTTGTCCCAACAGGGCCTAACCCATTGCACCACTGAAGCGAATACAGCTAAATTGCAGAAAATTGAACTTGATGAGGAGATCGAAAACGATGGGAATGGAGAATCTTTCGTAGCAGATCTTAGTGTGGGTGAAGGCTTGTGTTTAGTCATTAAGTGTTATCGAAGAGATCTCTCGATTAACACTCTTTTCTGATTTCAAAGAAAGTGCTAACCAAGAGATCTTGGCTCAATTTTATCAGAGAGAAGGTGGAAGAGTAGGCAAGAAGGATTACTCGTTAACATGTACACTGTAATTATCTTAATTTGCAAACAAATTATTTTCTTAAGTTTCACATTTCAAATAATTGGCGTATGAGAGTTACTGAAATTCTGCAACAACAGTAAATTTTGTTCTCCTTTGCTTCCTCGTTCGTTTTGCTTTCTGATAGAGGACAATGCTTTGAGCCTTGTGTCCAGTGCCTTTCCTTTCAAATTTTCTATGGAGCAACCACAAAGGCACGGCACCTCTCATATAAGCCCACAATAATTGTATGGACAAAACAAAAGGCCAAACTAATTAAGAGATTTAGTGTCTACCTATGTATATGTGCATGTATTATTTATTTATATATGCATGCATTAAGGACTTTAATGGCTGAATGGGTAGGTGTACCTCTCTCAAATGACTATGGGCAGCAAGGAGTGCATTAGAGAAGCCAGCGCACCATGATGGCTCATTTTACTATTTCCTTTTGTGCTTTTCTACATGGAAGAAGCCTTTATAAACTTCTCTCATAAAAAAGGTCCTAATTTTCCATGTTATGGATGCATCTCTAAGTGGTCTTCATTTATTTCAACTGCTCCACCAATAAGAGAGAGAGAGAGAGAGAGAGAGAGAGAGAGAGAGAGCCTACGTTCAGGTTGCAGAAAGTAAAATGCCAGGGACACATTCTACATGGAAATATCCAATTTTTCTACACACACATATATACATGATGTGAAGCTAAATTTGTAGCAAGGAACATATTTGAAATGAAGATGACGAATTGCATATTCATAAATCCTGAATCCGTATGGTAGTTCTCAAAAGACTATATAAGTATCAAGAAATTCTCTTATATTCTCTCCCTTCCTAAGACCATGCAGCAGCAAGTTCATGTGTTATCTAAGCTGGCATTCTGCTTCCCTTCTTGTTCTTTATTTGTTAATGCGCCCTTATTTATTTATTGAGTGATCTTGCATGAGTCTCCCAGCCTACCGAACTACAAAATGTGAATCTAAACTAAGACTTTTATGTTAGAACAGAAGGTTGTAGACACTCTTTGAACAATGCCCCCATTTTCTTTTGCAATATCCACAAGCAAGTGGAGAATATATGGTCCGTCTAGGGATGGTAATGGAGCGGGTTGGGGACTGGTATGCTTTACCTGACCCCGAACTCAACCTCAACAGAGTGAGTATACATTTGTTTGTTTGTTTTTTCTCGAGTCAGATATGGGGCATGAACACAGCATATATATATATATATATATATATATATATAAAGAGCAATAGGACAACTAAGGTCCGAGAATATATACCCTTGGAGAACAATATCATTCCTATATATTAGGAATCATACAATCTTTTAAGACGGGTATATATTTCCAAAAGACCACCGTTTCATTGTTCTTAATTGACAATTGAGGGCACGACCAATAAGGAGTTGTCTCTTAGTGGGTGAATATGTGATAAAGACGATGCTTTGTTAGTGTCGTTTTGGATCATTCATCAAGAATGATCGGACTGCTAGCATTCGAGAGTATATAGTCCAAAGGAGACTATATATATATTTTTTTAATTTTTTTTTTGTCGAAGCTTTCATTGAACAAAACCATGTTGATATGGAGACATGAAGTCACATATTTGTCATAGCTGCCCCGCCTTAAGGACAGTAAAATAAACAGATATTTTTAACCACTTGAAATTACAAAGTTGAGAGGTGGCAATTTAGACAAGGCATGGGAGCCGGACACGAACACGAGATTAGAATGCCATATTAAAAAGGAAATGGGTTCTGCTTGGGTTGACCTGTTTTGATATGAATATGGAATGACATGACACAGAAATGAGCCAATTTGTGACACAAGAAAAAACCCAACACGAACTTACCCATCAAATATAACCTGTTTTTGGTGTCCATGGAAAGTGACACAAAAGGATCATGTAATGCTCAAGATAACCTGTTTTTGGCATTTATAACACGATTATATGGTATAAATATGGCACGAAGCGCGAATTATCACCCCTAATTAATACCAAAACTTTCTTTCATTCTCTCCCCCTTTCCAGTGGGATCAAAACTAATTTGCAAAGTAGAGTTTCGTGTCAAGCGCGAATAAGGAACACCCCCATCAAATGTAGAAGCATGCATCAAATGTTTTCTGTAATTTTTATAGTTAAGAAAGGAACATACCATTTAAGAAGTCACAGAGATGTTTAACGATGGTAAATGAACCAAGCTGCTTGTAGGTTCGGCTTGTTCTTAGCTTGTGGCTGACCAGCTCATCAAACCATACTAGCTGATCTTCATCTAGGTTCGGGTCTTCAAACCAACTTAAACTTTTATCTTATCCATGTCCCCGAGGTAATTGTATTAAGTCAGGTGTTTAAGACAATCGTTTTCTTTCTGTCAACTAGGTTCAGCTCGGCTCGTAAGAGTGTGTCTGTCCAGCAGCGAGCTCTGCTCTGCTCTTTCGTGTAGAGGAAATGATATAATCGTTGTTCGGTTCGTGGTTTACAAGCCCCAGTGATTCCTGTGAGTTTGTGTTGATCTATACTTCCTTTTCTTCTTTTACAGCGGGTAGGACGAATAACAGGTATTTACAGTGGCGGATCTACATTGACACAAGGTGGCGTGTTCACCACACCTGGAGTTTGGAAAATCAACTTAAAGTCCATAGCCCATGGTAGGATCCATGGGGTATAATACATAGTTTGCCCCACCCGAAACAGTTCATGGGGCTATTCGTCCCCACCACAAAAAGAGTTTCTAGATCCACCGTATGCACGCCCTGGGAATCGATCACACCCGGCATCTTTTAGAATTAAGAGCAGCTCTGTCAGGTGACTTAATGCCCTGAGTACTTTTTCTTTCTTTCTTTGAAACGTTGAGGTAGAATTTTTACACCCAAAAATTTAAATTCAAGGCTACTAACCTACTCTTACAATCACTGAAGCACAAGATCGTGAATTGTTTTAATCACAATCTTGTGTGAGACGACGTGATAATTTTGTTTGATACAGTACTTACTGTACAATACAGTGCGAGACACACTGATGAATGGGTGAACATGGCACTCAGCGTGGTAGTCCGCCTGGCAGAGCGGTCGACTCAATAAGCAAGTCGAGAGGTCGACTCTCAAGGCATGCATACCTGGCTTTGGCCTCCCCATTGTAACCAGAAGAAAAAAGAATTTGCACAGAAAAATGCGTTCTTGTCATACCCACTTCTGTCAGAGCATTCATACATGGCAGAGCATTCTTGCCGTTTGAATCACTTGAAATTGCATTCTTGTCATACCCATTTCTTTACTAATTTACACAGAAAATGCACTAAGACGTATCCTTTGTCGTTCTGGTAGCATCACCATGATTCAGCTTTCAATCATCATATGATATTTCTGCTATCAGATCACCGCACAGAAGTTTCTCTTTATAAAAACTTTCTATTTAGTTAGAGTTCTAAGATATTAGAGTTGAATACACAAGACAGAGCACAATGGTGACTAAAAATCTCCACAGCCAGCCTCACTTAGTGTGGAAGACGAGGCTTGGTTTTGATTACCCAGATTGTGTTGGTGTCACTTGTCACAGTTTTCAAAAGATCTGGCATGCTATTACAGACTCAAGAGCTCTCTCTCTCTCTCTCTCTCTCTCTCTCTCTCTCTCTCTCTCTCTCTCTCTCTATATATATATATATATATATATATATATATATATATATATATATATATATATAGTGCTGAACCCGATGTTCAAATCAAATCACTGACCTCAGGCTGGCTCAGAGTGTCAACTGCTTGTGGTTAAATCAGCTGAATTGACCATAATTGGAGTGGTTTTGGGCGTTATGGCTCGGTTAATTTACACACTTTATTCACAATGAAATGGTCCTGTAGGTCTCTAATACGAAAGAGCATACTTGAATTGAACTCTAAATTACATCACCAACAAAACTTTAAAGAAGAGTTTCATATCACCATCAGCATAGGCAGTAATCAGATTAACTGATTGACATGTTACATTTGTACCGTCCGGCAGTTCAAGTTTCCGCATAAGGATGAAAAATGTGCAGCAGAATTCAACACAGCTGAATCATGTACATGAGCAGAGAAAAGATTAATGTAAAAGCTACACGACTCAAAGAATACAAACAAGATCAACATTCCAATATCGTGACATGGACAATATTTGTTACATACACAAGATTTAGTCTGTAAGAAATCAGACCCGACTTATTATTGGTAAGATCGGTCAACTTTGTATGGAGCTTCAACCAGTTAATGCCAAATCATCTTTAACCTGACAAATATCCGTCATAGTTGAGTACAGTGTCAAAGTTCTGCAGTTCTGAGCGACCGTTTATAATGGAGAGTTCTGCTGATACTTGGTTATGACTTCCTGATCCAATACTTTGGTGGGTTAAATGGAATCATATCCGTGATTCCGGGTGGAAGGGATGAAACGGGCTCAAGCTATTTTGTGACTCCATTTCTAGGAGCATCAGTGATTTCTGCCTCTGGTACCGATTTCTCTTTGCTGAGAGTGCTGTTACAGAAAGACGGAGAACATCAGTTGTTCTGTGTGACATGCGAAGAGCACACGTAAGCAATTCACTTTCTAGACATAAACTAGCAGATTATTCTTTAAAGGAGATCTGACACAATTTTTTTTTAAATACCTCTATCTTTTCATAAAATAAAGTGTTGGTACACGTCAGGATTGTGTCGACATGTCAGCTTATCAATTATTTCTCGATATGACAAGCAACAAAGTGAGATAAGTGGCAAGCATACATTTGGAAACTAAAACAAAATTACATACAAGTTACAGAAGAAAAAAAAGAGGATGAACAAAGGGTAAACAAGAAGAGGGTACACAAAGTATATCATACCAAGATATTTGGGAGAAAACTAACAAAATAACATATCACGTAGGATCACATTTCAAGGAACTCTGTCATATTCCCAAGTTGTCGCACAACTGGAGTCTCTAGAGGTATGAGAAGACGTAACTCTAGAAAGATTGTCTCGATCAAACTAATACAACTATCGCTGTACAATTACATGAAAGCAAGAACCATCAGTCTATGCAAAAGAAGTGAGGTTGGAAAGCAGCATTAAACAAGTTGACATGATAAGCTACGCTTATCCATAGATTAAGGATATGCACATAAACTATTGCTATCCATGGAAGAATTGACTGCAAAATTATCTGATTTATCAAGAATTTGCAGAAGTAACATCAAGAGTAAGTGTAATTGAATCCAATCAGACTCAATGTAAATGAAAGCTACAAAAGATTAAGCAAGGTGGAGCCAGTGAAGAATGAGAAAAATATGATGTCGGGTCTAGGATTTACTTACAAATTAAATCCTGAGGAAGATCAAAGTCATAATCATTTCTGTCTCTTCTGATGCATACTATGTAAATAATTAGACATAACAGCATGATGAATATAACACATGCCAGGCCTATAGCAATTTTGGCACCGGTAGATAAGCCGCCTCTTCCCAAGAAGAATGGGCAACCAGGTAAAGTAGGCACACCACAAAGGCCCTTGTTGTTGGAAAGACTGCAAAACAAATTACATGGATATTAGATGGCCAGGCACTAGCACTAAGTTCTCTCACAACATAAAATTTTGTAAGCAGAAAAGTCCAGAATGAAATGAAATTTAAATTGGCATTGGCAAAGGTATGTCAGTTTACTGAACCTAGATCTGAATCGCATTTAACTTCACATTTGCCTGAAGAATGTCGGTTAACTAAACCGTAAAGGAAGATCCCCAAATTCTGGAATAAAGTAGGTGAGAATAATAAAAAAACATGAAGAACCAGAAACCATTTCCAGGACATAAGCAACATGGATTGCATGTACTAGCCCATGTACTTCTATGGAGAGACCAATTTTCTACGAGCTCCACTGTTGTGTGGGTTCAACCTACCAAAGCCAATTCCAAGCCTGAAGAAAGAAGGATACCAACAGCCAGCATAGAACTTTGTAGGATCACCAGCTGTAGTGTTTCCATTGCTAATGCCTCAATCCCATTAGAACCAAGTTAAGCATTTGTTTTCCTCAGAAACAGAAAGCCAGTTAAGCTTTTCATATAAACTTGGACAATGACTTTTCCGAACTATTGGAAATTTCATGTTACTCTTTTGGAATTCACAAAAGTTGCAGACTAAGGCGATGTACTATCAAAAAGTTTTAGAAAATGTGCTTTCAAAATTCAAAGTAAAGAAAAGGGTGGCAACCCATTGGTAAATATTTGCAAACTTTCAAGCAGAACAGGAAACAAACAACAAAAGAAAGCATAGTAGTTTCCTTAGGCTGATCGGAGAAAGAGTTATCAGGAAAAGTTCCACGTAGAAGACATACTCTATTAATCCACCATGCACACCAATAGAGTAGAGACTCTCTGGTACTTGTCCATCCAATTCATTATCATTTAATAACCTGGCGCAAAATAAAGTGATAACAATTGAATATTAATTTTGTGTAGGTATGTATAAATTCATAATGAAAAAAAGGACAGCAGCTAATCTGGAATATAAGAGAGAGATATAGAACTTGTAATGCAAAGTGAAATGGGTACATAATACTCTATTGCATAAACCACTTATGCTCATGACATAAAATCATACAGAAAAAGGAATTGCATGAATGTCGGCTGTTGTGCCCCTTTAGCCACAAGAGTTGAATGTAATAACCTGTATTATTGGTACATACAAGCTCTGGAATGGATTACATGGAAAAAGCACTTGAAAAAAAGAGGAAACATATGCCGCAATGACAACCAAGTCACCACCTGTATATAGGGAATAGTATACTAAACAGAAACATGATATAGATTCATGGACAAATTTTGGAGTTTCTCGATCTTACAAATAAGATCAGCAAATGTTTCTGGGCAAAATGTTACTAATTAATCACAGATGCTAGACAATCACAGTATCCAACTCTGATAGGTCATTGCATACCGCAGGTTACCTCGCTTCTTGCTTCTAAAGCAAAACTAAATAAAAATTTCGGGAAAGAGATTCACATAATTTTACAAAGACCAGGGCTCTTTAACGTGAAGCCAAACAGCATACAAGTGGCACAATAGCTTATCCAACAAACCTAAGTTTTTCTCTTTTCTTATTAATTACAAGATCTAGGGAAGTTATATACTCATCCCTTTTTAGCATCCCGCGCTTGTTCCTAAATATCAAAGGCTATGCCTGATTTGATTTGAAGACCCCACAAATGGAGAAACATAGAGACCACAAAGTCACAACACCTAGTGTGTTGGCTAAGGATCAAGATTTTCCAATACCAGAACATATACAAAGTTCCAAAGTTTAACAAGGGAGCTTGACCTTTTAGCTTAATAAGTTGGTGCTCCTTCAAGGAAACATGGTATAGAGAGATCGATATTCCCTCTCAGTAAAGACTTGCATGGTAAGGTTCTATTTGCAAAAATATCTGGCCCAAATATGACCTATGTAACTCCTGAAGAATAAAATAAACAGAGTCAGGAACAAGGAGTTCATAAACAAAAAGGAGTGTTTAAAAATAAAACAAGCAACCAGAAAGTGGCAGGATCCAATCCTGCCCCTTCACTTTCACTTCAAACTATCAAAGAATAAAAGAACAACTTACACAACTTGGAGATTTGATGAACCTAAACTCTCAGGGATAGCTCCTGATAACTGATTCCTTGACAGATCGCTGCACAAAATTCAACATAAGCTACATCATAGACTCGAAAGTATACTGCCAGTCACTTCAAGCAAATGGAATGGTTCCAAACTTACAATTGTACAAGAGAGCCGCCTCCTAAGCCAGAAGGTATATTTCCAGTCAAACTGTTGGAAGTTAAGTTCCTGCAGGTAAAAAAGAAGAACGTTTCACTAATTGTTCCCATCACCAGATGCTTGCTAAATCCATGAAAGGTAATGGAACCATTACTGTTGATCACATCTAACACACAAGATCCGAGCAGAACCGCTGTGACAAATTTATTACAAATTTACATCAGTTATCTTTGTCATGATATCAGAATGGTTATGGAATAGGTACAGCTTTTGTTAACAATCATAACATACTTCTTGGATTATCCGAAACCTGATACCACAAAATCTGTATGATGTACATGCAATTCGAGAAGTCATGAAACATTCAACAGACAATACTCACAGGCTCAACAAGTTTGTAAGAAGATTTATCTCGTCACTGATATATCCCTTCAAGCCCTGATTCCCCAGATCCCTAGTCAGGAAAGAGGTCAGATTAGTGTCAGACACAATGAAAACCGATTTGAATAATAGATGCAATTGAAATTTTTTAATTTGATATAAGTTCTTCATTGAATGAAATTCTATTCTACTTAATCACTAACAATTGACATGTTCCAAAAGAAAAGGTTGGACCGCCACAAATGCAAATGTATATCATTGTTTACAAGCAGAGAAAAGATTGACAAGCCAAGAAAATTTTGTTAGCAACTGCTGCAGATCACTGAATTCTGAAATCAAGATAACAACCACTCAGAAGAAAGTCATAAGTGGAAAAGATAAAGATTAGACCATTTGACTCACAACATCAATACAGTAAACTTTTCCAGCATTTTACGGAGAGGATCAAATTCAAGCTGGGTATCAAACAGTTCGTGAAACATTCAAACTATTGGAAGTGCTAGACTTCAAGTAGTGGATATACAAATTCTACAGATAAAATTTTGTAGAAGAATCCACTGCCCTGCTGATCTTCAGTCACAGATATACTCAGGGTGGATGGAACTTCTGTAATTGATTAATCCGTCACTAATTGGTTGTTATAGGCCATAATAGTTTTTCTTCTGTACAGAGTCAAGCAGTTACAGGAACGTATAACAATGTCCTCTCTATAGGGTCAACAGTACATAAACTTGAGTAACTTGGACTATGAGTTTCCTCCACAAAATGACCACTCTAATTCAATATACGGTCAATATGTTAGACTTCACAAGACATTGATGATATTAATGTTAATGCCAGGACTTTCTCCAATGACAATGTTTGTGATATGTGTTTTCAAAACCTGATTTTTCTGCCTTTCCTTTTCCCACGTTCCATCAAAGCCTAAATCATATCATCATAACTAGGTGAGGTTAATAAATGGATGGAAAAAAACTCAAAAGACAAGTTCCCACTCTCCATTTATTTCTTAAAGAAACATACAACTGAATTGTGAATCACAAGGCATAAGAAGCTTGAGAAAAAACTCAATAGATGTTGTTAGATGAGCAAATCAGAGAAGGTAGACAAAGAAACTTACAACTGGGTAATCACAAGGCCGTTCTTTCCATCATTGTGGCAGGTTACTCCTTCCCAAGTATCCCACGTGGAAGGAGCGCATGGATCACCATTCCAACCCATTCTATCAGGAACACGAAGTGACTCCTTCAATGCTTTCATCGCAATTACTGCAAATTTGATATACTTATTATAGCAAATAGAAATAAAAAAGTTGCAAAGCTGTTGTCTTGATTCATGTAATTTAGAAGTGTATGACTACCTATACACGCAAATACGAGAAATTCATGGATGCATCAAAACCAAAACAAACTGCAATATATGGCACACCAACTACAAAGATCTCAAAGAGAAGAGTTCAACAAAAACTATGTGAAATACCTTGGTTGGGAACAGTGGCAGCATCAAGGGGAATCATGGCATAGTTCTCGAGGCCACATATCAAGGGAGGACCAACCACTGGCACAAGTTTGATGCTGAGGTCTGTACTATTAAGCTTCTTCACAATGTAATACCATCTAAGGGCAGTAAAACTGCCAACTTGCTTGAATATGTCTATCCTGGTAACCTTGTTCCCATTGATAAAGATATCGAAGATCCGCTGAGCTGGTTTAATTACTACAGTGTCCAGCTCCGCAAAATGAAACCACAGCATGTAATCCAACCTAGCATCCACAGTCAATGTATATTCAAGAGCTTTACTTGAGGTTAATGTTATTGCAGTCTGATACAATTTTCCTGGAAAATAGTCATGCGCCTGATCCGTACCATGTATTGGCTTTGTGGTCGAAAGTGTTCTAACATCCGTATTCGCACGAAACTTTTTATCAGATTGCCAAGCTCTACCAAAATAGTCGGTATCATTGCTAAACCCTGGTCCAAAAGAATTTGATCCACAAGTCAAACGGCCATAGTTCACCAACATGAAGTTCCTCCCAAGGGCTGAAGAGTCATAAGCAAGTGGATCCACTCCGACGATTTCCAGAGACGCAATCACCGGAGAATCCGTGGCGATACTATAGAAGCAAATGGTTGCCTCCCCATCATTTATAAACGCGAAAAGATCTGAATACGCTCCATTTCGACTTACCACATCCGGCCATGGAGATCTCCAACTAAAAACAAGAGTACCCTCCACAGAAACATCAAAGTTTGGGGAGTGGAGCTCGCTATCGTAGTTGTCATATACAGTAAACATCCTAATGAAGTAGCGGCCGCTGCGAACATTGACATTGTAGCAATTTTTTTTTCCTGAGGAAATGGGGAAGAATCGGAGCGTCCTTTCTTGTGTTTGATTGAAATTCTGCGGGTTTGTGACTAAACCAGGACTCCCTCCACTGTAGAACCAATCTGCTATCCATGATTGGTTGAGTTGGCTAGTGAAGTTGTTTTGACCACCACAGTCGATAAGTAAGGAGAAATCTGCATGCATTAGGCACCAAGAGTACTAAAAACAATGTTACTCAGAAAACATGCTACGGGTAGGAACTACAAAGAAAAAACGTTTCATTTGGGATTTGACTATAGGCTGATATAGCTAAAACCAGTTTGTCCAAGAAAAGTTATTGATTAGTTGAAACTAAGAAAAGCAGGTTACATGTCGAGAT
This sequence comes from Brasenia schreberi, assembly GCA_036023115.1. Taxonomy (NCBI): domain Eukaryota; kingdom Viridiplantae; phylum Streptophyta; class Magnoliopsida; order Nymphaeales; family Cabombaceae; genus Brasenia; species Brasenia schreberi. The sequence continues at coordinate 1,235,418 of JAYKKT010000080.1, forward strand.
TGCAGCTAAAAACGAGGTTTTAAAAAGACCAACATGAATTTCAACCACAAACTGCAAGATTCGCATTTACAGAGAAGAATTTTAAAGCAAGCAACTTTAGTCCGAACCATAGCAAAACAAAGGTAAAGATTTATTTTTCGGTAAAGATAACATTTGGAGCTACCATGTTTGTGTTGTCTCTTTCTATGGTGTGTATGTGAAAGAGAGGGGGATTGTTGGGTTCTTACCGAAGGGAAGGACACAGAGAGAAGGCAAAGGATAGAGAAGCAGAAGGAAGAGCAACCAGAGGAGAGAGGAAGACATAGCGGAGTGTGGCGAGAGGTGGTCGTGTCGCCTCTTACAAAGCAATGCGCGTTCGGACACGAGAGAGATATGCTTGCAACGGGAATCAATGGAAAATGGTGAGTCTGAATTTGGTCGTCCCTATTCCTTTTTCTCACTCCCCCAGTCGAGGCTTGTCCAAACTGTTGCATTATTAAGAATACTGTACTCTATTTCCCTTCATTACGAACAAATATTAATATGTTGCTGCAGTCAAATATATTTGAATAATAAACTGATCATTAACAAGAAAACTGTTCTGTACTCCTCCAATATGAACAAACCTTAAAAATACATTTGAATAGTCTAATCTGCTATATATATATATACGGAAAGAGAGAGAGGGAAGAGCGATTGAATCCTGTTCATTCATGTTTTACCGTTATTTTTGAAAGACATAGGTATAATAATTTGGTTTCATTTAAAGACATATATTTATATATATGTGTGTCTGTGTGTGCGCGTGCCCGACTGTGCCACAATAATCTAGTGACCGCGACCTACTTCATGTAGCTAATCCCCTTGTGTTCTTAGTAGTTAGTACAAGTCTTCACGGGCCAATTTCTTGTGGAGAGAGAGAGTCTTCCATTAAAAATAAGAACACTAGCTGCAATGGAAAACTGGCCCAACTTCCCATGATCCAGTGTGATGCGTTTGCTGCCATCGATCTACCAGATGAACAAACACCAACAATAATACTTTTAGCTAAAGTCTGTGAAAGAAAAGGGAAATAAATACCCGTGAAAGTGTGGACCATGAAACGACTGACACACCCACAAAAGCTGTGGAAGCCACTAAACCCCAACTATGGTTTTTCTTTAAATGTCCGGATCTAGATACTGGCCGATTCAAATAATCGGTTCTGATTTTTATAAAAGAACCAGATTCGAATTGAGATTGGGCTGGTTTCGGTTCTATTTTGAATTCTAAACAATTCAAACTGAAAAAACCCATAAAATTGAAATCTAAAAAAATTGAAAAAGAGAATCATGGAACCGTTGGTTCCAGTTTCAGCATGGTCGAACTTAGTCTCTGGTTCTGGTTAGTTTTTAATATGGTTTAGTTGTAAAATTACCAACCGGATTTTAAACCGGCCATGTCTATCTTCATTTGATGACACACTTAAAACTTTCTTACATCTCTCAAACATTTCTGTCGTTCAATCGTTACGATTAATTATAGAGATATGAACCTAAAAAAACAATATGTATCGTTGTCTTTTTGTACTCACATTCAACGTGAAACGATACAAACTGTTTTTTCATTTCAAATCCCTAGCATTAATCAAACTGTAAAAATATTTGAGAAGAATTAAGCATATACAATTATCTTCTTTATATATATATATATATATATATATATATATATATATATATATATATATTATCATGCATCTTTACTGCTTTCACAAGCTCTTATTGCCCACGCACACATCCAGCTTCTCCGGAATCCACTTGCTGCAGCTTAAACAATATCGATTAACAAATTCCACAATAGCTTGCATCTTTTATTAATTATATTTTTTTTTTCTCTACGACTTTGATGTCAAATGCGGCAGTTTAACTGTCAGAAATAGAATTCATTTTCGTGACATGTCGACGGTTAAATTTTCCCAGCTATAGTCGGAAAAAATGGATTGGGGTCGCCCATTTTGGATCAAACTGTGGTACCTCTTTATGAGCTCATTGAATCAAGTCTAGTAGGACCCCGTCGCCTACGGATGTCAATCGTATGAAGATTGGGTTCGAGTCTTCGTGTATTCAATTAGCCGTAGCCAGGTGAGCTATTGCTGCTTGGTGGTATTAAACAACAATAACTTCATCAACTGTTTATATATTTACAGATTTTGACCAACGCAAGAACCCAAATTTCATTCACATTGGTTGTTTGTTGAGAGAGCAATTAATTAAGTTCCTCAACAAGAGGAAAACAGCTGCATGGACGCAAAGTCGAGGTCAAACTTGTTGCGTGCGCCTGTTTAATCGAAAAGTCTCTCTCTCTCTCTCTCTCTCTCTCTCTCTCTCTCTCTCTCTCTCTCTCTCTCTCTCTCTCTCTGTGTGTGTGTGTGTGTGTGTGTGCGCGCGCGCGTGTGTGAGAGAGACTTTTGCAAGCCCATATACAACCATTAATTAAAGTCTGTGGCTGAAGGAGACCTCCACATTCTCTGCTCAGTGTGTGGACACAGAAAGCCTAAATGGAAACAGAAAAAGGCCATGGCACCTCTTTATCAATGGCGAACAAGGACACAGAAAGCTCCATTTTACTTAATGCGCTTATCAAGCATTATTGTCTTCATCTTTTTTGTTGTCTTCATTTTGTGAGATCACAAAGTAGAAAAAGTTTTTGTTCAAGTGGGCAGTGGACAGGCATTATCACGGGCATGCACAGTATTCATGTGAATGATGTGATTACTTCCTACTTCATTTCCCATGAAAATCGAATAAATTTCCGATGGTTTTACCTGTTTAGTGCTTTCTGTATAATCTGACCTGTTGTCGTCATGTGTGTCTGTCTAGGAGAAGATTATGTTGTTTAACAAAGAACAACTACCTCCACATTAAGATGGAGATGGAAATATCCCCGTCTCCCGGTTCTGGTTCCGGTTGATCAGTTTCGCTTTCATCCTAGTCCCGTTTGGTTACGGTTGAAACCTTCGAGCAGGTTACAAAGTAAAGTATTGACCCTGTTCGGTGAGGGTTGAAGATCAGGAAGAGTTCAATTTCCCAACTACTCACTCCATTCATGCTCCTGCAGAGAACAGTTTCTCTGATTTGAGGAAAATTAAATATTAAGTGGACGCTGCTTTTATGCATGACTTAGGTACAGGAATTAGGAGAAAGACTATTCAAGCATGACTCAGGTAATCAATTGAATGCACATTGCCTTAATGGGCATTTAATCATTTCCACCTGAAATTTGGTCAGTCCAAGAATAGCGTCAATGTCCTGAAGTAAGTAACTAATACCACCAACAATGCTGCTCACATTAAATTCTGTGAATGGACACTCATGGTTTCCACCTTTAACAATGTCAATAAATAGTGCATGGCTGCTAGAGAAGAAGCCTATCTGTGATCCAATTGTGTCTAGCATAATGTTCCGCAGGAGGTTATTTCTGAACGAAGCCGGCATGTTCTTGGAAAAGATGAGCTCTATTTGATAAAATTTCTGGCAAACCATGTCCATGGTGGTGGAAGCGATAAATGCTCCTTAAGCTGCACTCGTTAATGGAGATTATCCAGTTACAAAGAAACTTCGTCCTCAAATGACATTATTTGTACTCCTAGTGATTCATATTGAACAATTATGTCCCACAGAGAAAGACTGTATAGATGGTGGTGGAAGGCGGTAGCTATTGCCATGATTGAAGTTTGTTGTCAATTGATCTATCCTAGGAGACCTGTGATTCAGATCGCCGGAATCGCCCCCTGACGCGATTGATGTAATTCTCAGCTTTTGCTGTCAGAGTAGTTTCCTTCCTCGTCAGCTGCTTCCGCCCTTGTGATTCATGTTGCTTCTTGGGGACACCAGCATGAGCAGGCTCAACTTTGTTTCCTTCTTCATGGCGTTCACTGGGCTCGCATGACCAACAACAACTACTCCAAGCCATTGTTGAAAGATCTTCACTGAATGAGAAACTATGATGGATACCAACGAGTTGGTCTGTGAAAGAATTGAGATAAACCCATCTTCTTTTATATTGCTTGGCTGCGGCTGCGTGTGGTTCAAGCTGAAGCCAATTAGCTTTCGCATCATATTGATTCCTTCACTTTTATTCTTTTGAATTGTCAGTTCCCGTTCACAGATGTATAGAAAGAAAGAAAAATTCTTAAATTTGAAAAGGGCGTACTTCTCGAAAATGTTTGCAGATGGTGTGTCAAGTCTGCATTGCTTTCTAACAAGCTGAACTTGCTTTCGTTAGCATAGATGGAGCCTTTAGAATTTTGCATTTGCAACTATTTTGAATTTGAAGCTTTACAGCTACTGAAACGGAAGGCAAAGACGGTAGTAAAGGGACTGGTCTACTACCATTAGTAGGGAATTAAGAATTAAGAGAGGTATAACTGAGATTCTGACAACCAATTTCAAGATCAATCTACGCGGTGTAAGAAGAATATGCCTCACGAAAGTTTCTTTGCCTTCGGAAATTGTACGATGAAATAATCTAGATCCAAGTTCCGTTATGCATCAGAGAACCCTCGAGCTGGCTCAATTTTTTGTTATCTTTTTTGTTACAAGAGGAGGCCGAAGCCTAAGGCACATGCCCACACATGCACCCTCTGGGATTCGAACACCCACCAACAGCAACGACGCTAGAGTGTGTTGCCGTTGAGCTAACGCTCTGGGTGCATTTTTTTTTACTAGTTAGCTTACATGCCACAAAGCCTTAATCGTCTAAGTGAGGCGCCTCACCTTTATCAAATATTCTGTCAGTGTTCACAAGCAAGGAACAACATTTTGGGTTTCTTTCACCTTCTTTTGTGGACCTGCACGATTGAGTCTAGCTTTTAAGAATCTTATCCCTTGCCATAATGCAAGATGCCAATAGTTTGCTAGTTCAGAGAAAATTATTAGTTGACAAGAAATAAAGCATTCAACAAGTTGATAAGATGTGAGCTTTCCACAATTATGAAATTCAACTCCAGTAATATGTATCTAAAACTAAGATCAATGCGGATCTAAGAAAAAAAAAACCCAAAAAACCCTGTTTTTAACGATATGGGGAATGGAATGCTACTAAGATTGCTCTGCTATTCTGCTTAAGCCTGGTCAAGAAAGAGTTACGAGAGCAAAACACAAATATGTTGATTCGGATCGGGTGTATTATATGTCATCTGCTATCCCGATCATGATTTTTTTACTCTCGAGGTAATAAAGGAAAGTAAGGAGTTGTTTAATAGCGCATCCAAATAGGAGAAGACCAAGAGTTACGGCAAATATGTTGATCGGGCAATTAGCAATAATCCTCCTCTGGGAGTTTGGATATCTAATTCAGTCGACTGAGTAGTACCCGTTTTGGGAGCATCCAGAGCCAAAGTTAAAGTTGTCAATCCTTAAAATAGATTGGATGCTATTATTAATTCATAATCTGGCATGTCAAGAATAAAAACTTTATTCTCAATTCTACAAAAAGTTCGTGAAAACATTTTATTTGCTTCTTCCAATCAGTGCAATGGGACGTGTCTATTCATCTCTCTTGACTCGAGATGGGAGCAGGTTCTAAAAAAGGATCTTAGAGTGTCTAGATGATCATAACTTCATCTGGTTTCGAATGCTATTGAGAAATTGTTGAAGAACAACAGTAATAAGTATTATCTTGTACTAAGTGGGTCAGCTTCATGGATTGTTAGTCGACATTCTCGATCTTATCTTATATTAGCAGTTAACTCTTAAAAGCAAGATTTACAGTCTCTTTCTACATTTCTGAGGCTTGAAACCATGCCTCGTGTATTGGGCATGGTTTCATCTTTACTGTCAAGCCCACGATCTAACATTTGCTTAAAGGTAATGACCTCGGTTCGATAATGAGATTCATCGACACCTTTCCGAGAATTCAAATGGATAGACAGATAGATAGAGTGGGACAAAAGGTTTATTTCTCACGGGTCCATGGCAGACTAAAACCATTTAGAAGACAGTATTGTTAATTTTACAATCATATCATAAATGATCAGTTAATTAATTGTGACAAAAGGTTTATTTCTCACGGGTCCATGGCAGACTAAAACCATTTAGAAGACAGTATTGTTAATTTTACAATCATATCGTAAATGATCAGTTAATTAATTGTGTATGTTTACGTACTCCCAAGACAATTGCGACAAAAGGTAGCATCCAAAGTGAGAGCTCACTTGGCAGGGCTCTGTCACTCCCACAATGCAGTGGCGAGTTCAATTCTCCCTGTGGGGTTTGGGGGTGCATGCGCATCTCCATGTTAGGCTTTGTCCTCCTATGATAACAAAAAAAAAAAAGATGTGATAAAAGGTAGATGATAATGCACCAAGAGCGTTAGCTCAATGACAGGATGCTCTAGTGCCATTGCTGCTAGTGGGGAGTTCGACTTCCAGCGGGTGCATGTGTGGGTGTGGGTGTGAGTGTGTTAGGCTTCGGCCTCTCCTTGTAACAAAAAAAACAAGAAGGTAGATGATAATTATTGAAGTGGGTAGCTACCAAAAACTGAAAACATAATTAGAATTAATCAAATGCCATGAACATGAACATGATAGAATATTGATGGATTCATTCTTCATTAAACTATTATAGTTTGTCTTTGATTTTTAACGCTTTTATAATTTAACTCAGAAACTTCTAGCGGACAGATCCTAACCGAACCATCTCCACGAAACCTGCAGAGGGTTCAGAATCGAAATTTAGATACTCTATTAACCAATATGCTAAGACCCAATTCGTTTTGTATCCAAATCCATTGGCCCATGTGGATTTGACAAATTTTGAGCTTCCGATTCATGGATCTCATTCATGGCAGGTTAACTTCAGGTTTAAATTCAAACCCTATTTAAATATGGGTCTGTCTAGGCAGACCGCAGGCTAACTCAGGTGCAAAAAAAACTATAATTACAAGATGGGGGCCGGTAGGGATAACAATTCCGCACCCCCCCCCCCCCCCCCCCCCCCCCCCCCCACACACACACAACTGGGCCGGGTTCTCAGGGAGGAAAGGGCAAAGACGCGGAAGACCTGCAAGCAGAACGGGGTAGGGTTTGAAGTAAAGCGGCCTGCCCTATCCCGCTATACATATATATGTATATATGTTAAGATTCTATATTTTATATAGAATATATAATATTACGTGATTTTGTCCCTAAAACATATTTTTGCAGGTTGGAAGGCCGGATAGGGCCGGGTTGCAACAAAGAAGGTACCGGGAAGTGCAGGGTTCCTAAGACCTGTGGGGTGGAGCAGGGCGTACAAAGAGGCTTCTAGTGTAGGGCGGGTGTGGGTGGAAAGAAAATCTATCCCACTCTGCCCCATTGCCATTCCTAGAAGCCGTTCCTCAAAATAATCTCTCTTAAAAAAAAAGATATGACCCAAATAAATAAGAAAAAAATGCATCAGTACTCTAATCAGGTGCACAGCCCTGTTCGGGTGGGTTATGGAAGAGTGAATCAAGCTCCAAATCAAACGCCTCTACATGGAGAAAACTCTAAACTTACTGGCTTCTTCATGTTCGGGTCCCAAAACCTACTACATGATCCAAACCCATCTTCTGCAGAGGTCAAGCCACAACCCACTGGCTTTGCTTAGAAGCTCCACCCTCCACCCCGAGGGTTCATCTATAACCCAAGCCGCTTATGGGTCTCTTAGTTTGGATCCTTTGAAGCTGTTTCTGCATAAGTAAATTCACAAAATAAGAAAATGAAAGGCAACAGTTTAACCTTGGCTCAGAGTTTCAGACGGGTCTCGGCTTGAAGAGGGCCTCTTAAAGAATAAGCAAAGCTTGACGGGCAGCTCTGCATGAAAAACTCTGATGACAGTTTAGATCATTGCCCCGACTCTCCTAATTTGCCACTAGAACAAACATCTACTCAATTTGATCAGATTCTAATGAATTTACAAACAACTTTTTAGAAGATCAAATAGCAAATAGACAAGTATAATTTCAGTTACATACAAAGGAGAGCATCAAATACCACAGTCCCTCGCTTATTTATGCCATGAAGTTCCTAAGAAACTTTACCACATTACAAGAAATATATGACTAATCCAGCAACGAGCTATTCCTGCACATATAAACAAAGGAAAACAATATTGTCAAAATTGTGAACTGAAAACCACATTCAAGAGCTTGCAAGACTAGATAATAACACTCAAGATCTGAAATGCTGCATCGTTTTATTGTTTATGGGTGAATACAAAATGCTAATCAATCAAATAAAACTATCGCACAAAGAAGATCTGACTATTGGACTTCCAGCCAACATAGGGATAACCACAATTTTGAAGCTTCAAAGCACAACAACGAATTCATGTGAATAAAAGATAAGGGTTATTAAATTCTATTCATTCAGTAAGCACAATTGTCAGTATAGTTTTAGGTTACAACCAATCTATGCTGAGGTTTTATTGCTACGTAGCCGGTCCCAAGCTTCGATAAAGGAGGAGCGGTGTTAGATAACTGACAACTTTGTACAGATCTTCTAGCAGGACTGTGTGATCTTTCTAGGACTAATACATCAGATCCAACAATAAATCTGAAGTTAAACTGTGTTCAGGCACAAACAGTACAAGGACGGATGAAATCTTAGGTAGTCCTTGTGTCACAAACTTGGTTAAGGTTAAGCTTAGGGTTTTTAGGTTAAATTTCAAATGGGTTGATGGCAAGACAATTTCCTTCTGTTGTGAATTAGTCCTTTTAAGCTAAGTATCTTTAACAGTGTTGGAAGATCACATATAAACCAAGCAAAAAAATATAATCCATATCAAGCAACATTATGCTAGCTAAATTTACTAAGATGTGAATAAGTTCTGTGGGCAACGGAAGACCATTACATGTAATGAACAACTTTTTTATACTTATCACCTGTACTTCAAGCTTTAGTACCTAAAAAAAATGAAGCCCTCCCAAAAATCATGTCAACAAGGGAATGTCTATTTATTTACAAAAGTAGTCTTCGAGTTCATTGACAAGATTCATTAAATTTCTTTGCACCATCAACTAGAAGGACCATTGCGCCATACCATATACCAACTTAAAATATTTTTTTAAAAATACTTTAATGTATTATATAACTGCTGGCAAAGCCACCGAAAACTTCAAAATTCCAGATTGATAATCAAGGAAAGATAGGTGACAGACCCTCATCCAACAAAGGAGCTACTGTGCAAACTCTCTGAAAAATATCCCCCCTAAATCAAAAGATATAAAGCTAGAATGAAGCACAAGCTATAAAGTAATCAACAGAGAAGTACATCTCTCATCGTTCATGATCACAATTTGCAGTGATGAAGGTGCAGTAATGAATGATGGTATTTTTCAGCAATGTCATTTGCCTGTGCTTTTAGCCTGCCCCATCTAGCATGGGAAAAGGCTTAATTGTTGTTGTTGTCATTTGCCTGTGCTTTCTTGCTAGTGTGCGATAAATAGGTAGATAGATCGATAGACAGACAGATAGATATACACAGAGAGAGAGAGAGAGATTCGTGGTTTTCTACAGGTTGTGCTCAGCATTGACATCATCTCGAAACCTACCACACCAGCTTTGCCATGCAGTGATTCATTCATTCAAATACAAACCGAGCTCTATTGCCAAGTTGACGAGTCTAGCAAAGTCTAGAGGGGCAATGCTATGAGGAAGGCGCTCCAAGATCTGATCATCCTATAAGGAGACCTTCGCAAACCAGAAGGCAAAACTTGCTAGCTGAACAAGCAGTCATTCTCTAAAATTATTGGGGGGGGAATTCTGAACACTCTTCCATCTTATAAACAAATTATTTTTAGCTATTAGAACAAGACATGTTATACTGTCAAAATATGTGGATGAAATAAGGCCTCACTAAAACCAGATGAGAGCAAAAGATTATATCAGAGTAACAGATCCATCAGGCATTAATTGAGGGAACATTATGGTTGATACAGTATGGTACTCTTTTGCAAGCAATCGAGAAATGGATCTTAACTACCTTGCACTAAAGAAAGAGAGTGTAAACTAATATTTCAGGCGTATTAGGATGCAAGTACTTGATAGCAAAACTTTTTATAGTTAGAGGTGTTATACTGCACTCAGCGGTGGAATATTGCAACTTATGCAATCAAACAGTATATATCTCATCATCCTCTTCCTCACCATCCTCTTTTGTTTTCTTGAGTTGAGTGGTACCACCCTCCCTGTTGAATGGCAACTGCATGGGTCCAAAGGGGGTGTCCACATCAAGGTTCCCCTTAATGGAGTATCCAGTGCCCCTGCCCCTAATCATATCCCAGACTGCAGAACCCAAGTCCTTTGGACGAAACGTGATAGGAATCTCCACGAGTGTGTTGCCAATCCTGTCAATCTTTTTTGATTCAGCAAGTTCTGCATCTCCAATGCTCACCTCGCCAAGCCACATCTCATAATCAAGCTTGTTCAAGCCCAAATCGAAGTCATTCTTGTTCTCCACCTTCAAGTGCATTGTTGCTACAGTTTCTTCAAACGAGAATCTGTTAAACTTGATCTTCTCCAGATCAACTTCGGGCTTGTGTGGCACAGGAATTTCGCCAGTCTTCTCTAGTGGCAGCGTCAAACGGCCGAAAACGGGGACATCAACAATGAGTGAAATCTTAACCCTGTAAGGGATGACCTGTCCAGGCTTGATATCATCATAAGTTTCTTTAATGTCGTCATAGATCAAAGTCACAGGTATCTTCACTGTTTCAGAGCCATGGGCATGTATGGTCCCTGTATCAGGAATCAAGCCTGACACGAGCTTCCGGCCATTACTCTCAACAAGGTAATCAATATCGATCAAAGGAATCGGGATGGGGTTCGGATTTGTCACAAGCACATCAACTACTATTTCAGCCTTCTTCAAATTGATGGAGGGTATATGGATCCCTGTAACATCTGCTGTTGGCTTTCCAAAACCAACCGTTTCTTCAATCTTTTCTCCTACAGCATCAATGAAACCCTTGACCTTGTCCAGAAACCCACTCTTGTCTTCGTCTTCTCCCTTTGATGCCATTCCTAGGAGACATACATGGTAATAATGTAGGGAGGATATAAAATTTTAAAGTTGGTCATGATATCCAAAGAACTGTATGAAGAAAAGATCATAACATATAAATAAGAGAACGGAGCTAAGATGGTGACACGCGTTTGTAGAGAAGTAAGACATAATCCATTTCAGACTCCAAATGAAGATTAAGGTAAATTGGCTTAACTGTTGAGTGACAATTCGCAAAGATCAAAAACTATAGCCATATTACACAATCGCTCATAGAGTTATTCAAAGGTTCTCAAGTCGTAGCTCAGCTAACTTGATCAGATCATAGAATTCTTCCACACCCAATTGGAAGATTCAGAAAAATGCCGGGTCTGTGATCCACACAGCTAACACACGAGTAATAAAGTAGAATAAAGGATCAGGCTATACATGGGTTTAGGTGAATTAAAGCAACTGCAACTCATCACTCATGCACTCAAGATTCTACCTGAAGATCCAGGGAGATGGACTACCAAACTGATCATCCATGAAGTTATCTTGATCGAAAGAAACAATTTTATTGGATCAGTTAATAATGGATACTGGGTTATTTGCGATAAAATCAAATCTATATTCATAGCCCCAATTAAAATTCAGGGGTCTGTCAGATTGCTTGATTTATGAAATCCACCATAATCCCATCAGCAACCTCAAACGACAGAGAGAATATAAAACAGATAATGGGATGCATAGATGCGCCCACTTATCCTAATATACAAGGATTCCGCATTATGGATCATCAGCGCATTATCCCAAACACACGTACGACCGCGTGCGCGCACACACGCGCACAGAGAGAGAGAGAGAGAAGGGGGGCTGCACCTGATCGTAGAGGGCGTTGGATTGAGAATCAGATCTCGGGAGGATCAAGGATTTCGTCAGGCTTGAGACTTTGGTGATCTCACAACGATGGTCGGCAAAGAGGACCTGACACACCCTCCCAATAACAGAATGTTTGCCGGCTACGATGGGATACGACACGGATTTTTGTAAGCGCTTCCCTTTTCCTTTATGGAAATTAGGCCGAGAAGGAATTTAATTTCTGATGCCATCGATTGATGATAGAACAGTACTTTTTTTTTATGCGAGGCGGAAGCCTCACACACACATGCACCTTCTGGGAGTCGAACTCCCCACCAGCAGCAACAGCGCTAGAGCGCCCGTTGAGCTAATGCTCTTGGTGCATGATAGAATTATTCACGTGAACAGTAGCTATGTGTGTAAATATCTATTTTTTATATATTAATATTGTAATATATATTATATAAAAACATGAACTACCCAGATTGACACCTCTTGTTAGATACTTCAACTTTGGCTGCATGTTTGAAATATGAGAATGGAGCTTGGCCATTTGGTTTAGTTACCGAAATTCATATATTTACTTATTTATTTATACATCTCAGAAGACTGATTATCAAACCTAGGCATGAGCCATGTAATAGTCTAATTTATAGCTGTTGATTCCGCTTTAATCATTTATCGGTCACTTCTTTTGTTTCATGTAGTGATGAATTCTCGAAGTTGGTGGAAATTTCAATGATGGGAATGGTACGTGGCTTGATGGAGGAGATGGAGATAAAAGTATATGCAGATGCATCTTCTTCATCTGCTGCGGGGATCCCATTAGTGAAGCTTGGATTATGGAGTTGGGGAATCATCTGTTGGAAGAACCAAGCAAAAACATTTATGTTCGTAGACTTCGAGCTTCACCGGAAGTAGATCACTTGTGTAAAATATTGTATTCTGTAACACCGATTGCTACATAGATCTCATGAGGCTTTCAATTTGTGCATGAAATTTAATAGTGCAGTATTTGGTAAATGAATCAACTGAGCAAACTGTGTTTAATATGGTTTTTTCTTTATATAAGTTTGATTTATACTTGATTTAGAAACCTTCCTTCTAATATTCTATGAAGGAGATGAGACCATATTGGTGGCGAGAATTAGTACTGTATACTACTTCATGCCACGCTGCAGTCGCCTCCGTCATACTGCTCTCAATCACCATATTGGTCTTAGATGTGATATTATTGGCCAATTCATGACAATGAGACAGGGTAGACAGAGCCGGGGCCAATGGAGGAAGGCCAGTTACAGTTGTTTGACAAATTTGATGAATTGAGGTGTGTTCATTCACTTTCTTCTCACATCATTTCCAAGTACAGAACTTGCGTCTTCAAGAACTTCAATTTAAACGTTCACTTAAGAAGCTCGGTAAGAGATAATCGATTCCTATGTGAGAGGATCTTCTTGATGCATCAGCTATTTGATGTGGACTTTCAACTCCAGTGTCAATTGGAACGTATTGCTACTGCAGTCGGGAGTGGATCGATCTACAAAGCCGGAGACGGAAATTTTTAGGGAGCTCCCTTGAGTCCAAGGCAGGATGGCCGCTACTAAAACCTTGCTCCTGCTTCACTCGATCGGCAGATTTTCCGTTCACAAGATTGAAAAGCTGCCGGACGAATGACCCCAAAATCAAGAATCAGTGAGACCATCCAGAAATGGACAGAGGGGAGCTCCCTCAAGTGAAACCGAACACTAAAAGCATCTCTTTTTTATAAAAGAAAAACATATATAAACGCAAACAATCTCTCTCCCTCTGGTTGATATATTGAAACAACACCCTTTAAGAGCACGCGATGCATTCATGCGGGGGAAGTAAATGAAGAAACGAGAGAAAGAATGTGTCATTTATAGTAATCCCATCGACCACGAGATCCACACCGGCCTGGCCTAAGATCTAAGCGATGTGATCTTATTAAACTTGGACGCAAACGGTGGTATCTTGAAATTGGCATGGTGATGACGCATTTTGATTTGAAAACGAAATTTGAACTTACACCGCGTCCTTCGGAAAAACAACTCCCCACCACTTCGACTCATCCAAGGGATCAGGTCTATTGGAAGTCCTTCGTTTAGTGCATTTCTAACGTACAAAATAATAGAAAACACATTGTATGGTTGGAACACATAAAATAGTTGAATTCTCAAGTTTTAAATATTTATCCACCATTTATGTGGATTTTACAAAATAAGATCCGAGTACAATTCCTCTAACATATCAAGTGCACCACCCATCAGGTTTTATTTGATATTCTTAAGCCTTCCAAGAACTTCCAATACCACCTGACCGTGTACCCAAACAAAACGAATATTTTTACTAACAATTACAAGTTAGATCAAGTGCTGTTGACATAAAATAAGCTCTGAACTTTGGTGCACTGCTAACTTTCATCGATGTAAGACGACTCGAGACAAGCTTTGACAATAAACAACTATTGCTGCATCCCATGGGGATCCTGTTATATGATTTCCCCAAGACACATGAACAGACGTGTAGAATAATTAAAAGGTTCTTGTAGACAAGGTTGGTAAATATATATATATATATATATAGAGAGAGAGAGAGAGAGAGAAAGTGGGAGCACTATTTCTACTTTTAAATTGTTAACCATAGTTGCAATAGATGCTTCCCAAAATGCCCAGAACAAAATATCAAAACAATTTGGTAGGGTTGCGAATCCTCCAAATTAGCTTGGCCTTTCTTCTGAACTGCTAAAATGCAACGACGGATGGAACAAAATATCAACTTTCGTGACTAAAGAATATAAGAAAATCAACCTGCACTCTCATCGGCACAATGCAGCCTAGAAATCTTCCCGTGTTTCAACTCTCCGTTTTGCTTGCAAAGCCAACCGGATTTCCCGTTCGCGTTCAAACTCCCGAAGGTCGGTTCTTTCTAAGAAGGAAACCTTATCAAGGTACTGGTTTGAGCTCTTCTTATATGCGTCAAGCTCCTCTTCCAGCCCTACATTTTCCTCCTTAAATTCTCCCCAATCCTTCTTAGTCTTATCTAGAACACTCAGTTTCGGTTTCTTCTTTATTTGCTCAAGAACGGCATCAAGACCGGATGGGGGGGTTGCTGAGAAGTTCAACTTATCGGCAGCTTCCTTCGAGTCGGCTTCAACAAGTTTCTTCACTTGAATCTCCTCTCCAGCAAATTTTCGAACCTCAGTTATCTAAATCATGAAGCAATCTCTTAGACAATTAATACAGGAATGAGAATTGAGGGAGCGGACTGTTGAATTGATGGTTCATGCAGTGAGCAAATGAGAGAACTTGGTGACTGTTTTGAAAATTGACATAACTAATCCTCAAGTTTGAATATCCATTCATTTGACAGTGACAATCGTTCATAGGAGTCAAGTTAAAGGAAGCAGCTGTAGCTTTGTGAAAACTTTGGTAAAGGTATTGGTAATTATATGGTTGCATTTCAAGACGAAACTCTAATTATGTTCCGTTCTGACAACTGGGGTCTGTTCCGAAATTTCACAATAATTCACTTGAGAATCAGAATTCTTGAAGCCAAGTAACTCTCATCTTATAAGTACCGGCACATTTCATCATATCAAGTTCCCAATCGTTGGGGTTTGCAGTATCAGTCTCAAGTTGCTATGTACCTGGGAGAAGTTCAAATCCCAACCTGATCGATACTAAGTAAATGATTTGAAGGCTTCATAATTCAAATTATCATGGTTAAACTGAAACCCAAACAAGTGAACTGGGATCCTAAGACAATTTAATTTCTCGTTCTCACATTCATCCAACGCAGAGGAACCACAATGTCAATTTTAGCAACATTGCCATTCACAAAATTGTCCTACATAATTTTATGTTCCTTCCCTCTCAACAAAGTTAATTTCCTAGTTTGATATACCGTTTTCATGCATGCACAATGTGGTTTGTGCAATATAACAACCATTCATAAAGCTTAAGAGACTGGCAAATGCTCGCACTTAAGACTTCTCTGTAATAGAGAAGCATCTCAAATACATACCTCTACTTTACCTCTACTAGCAGCTGTAGATGCAGCAACATCCTTCGCAGTAGACAAAGCTGCAGCAGCGAGCCTCCTGGCCTCATCATCACTGGTGCCACTCTTTGATGTATGCGATTCTTTCCCACTTGATGTTGCCTTTTTTGGTACCAACCCAAGAGTCGTCATCCAATTCTTACACATGCATATACAAACATGAAGATCTATTATTATATCCAACATAGAAACAAGCAGGAGAATGTTTGAAAATGGCGCTTACAGATGATTTTCCCGTAGTCCTATTTGGAGCAGTCTTTGGCTTCTGGAGGGAGGACACGTTCACCTTCAGAGACTTATTTGCATTCATCTGCTCCCACATCGCATCAACCCGTGCTTTTCTTTCTGGAATAGACACATCAAGGGAAATAAGAACATAATTACAAGACCTACAATTGGATTGAAGTTAACACATCATCGCATAGCCAGGGCACTTTACTTCTGCAACCATCAGCATGCCTGTGCATAAGCTTCTTCTTTTAGGATGCAACATCAAAGGAAAAAAAAACGTGATTATAAGCCACTACAGTTGCACTGAACCCAAGATACCATCGCATCAATAAGGCACTTTGCTTCCATAACCATCAGCAGTGGTGTACGTTTCCAAACTTCACATATTCATGCATTCACACATTCACATGCAAGCACATCTGCATGCACACACATAAAGAACGAAGGATTTCACTACGGGTCTTTCAGGAACCTGTTGAACTGAACCAACAAGTCAAACTGCTTTATGTGTAACGCAGCCAAAAAAGCTATGTTGCAGGCTATTCAGCTCAGCTTCGGAAACTAATGAGATGAACTGGTTCAGTTGACACATCTTTATACAACGTACTTATGATAAATAAGCTCATCAGGTTGAACAACCAAGATCCAATAAAAACTTCACAGTTCACATTACGTGGAAGAACCGCTAACCTTCTTACATGGTTTTGCTTGAAATAACAATTTCATTGAGTCACTTCCCATAGAAAACAAACCAAAGAAATAGAGAATGAGTTAAATTGCTAGCAAGGTGCAGTGGACAATTAGGCTTGAGTGATCCGTTTTGAAGGTGATTTCACAGCATAATGTTCAAATGAATAATTTTGTTTGTTCATGCTTCTGGACAAATTCAAAAAGAGAGAAAGATTTCTAGTAATGAATATCTCATATGCATCACATTATAGGAGAGGTAAAAGTACAGTTCTCCTAGCTTAAACATGACAAACTAAGATGTGCTGAAAAGTAAACAGAAGGGATAGAGAAAAACTTCACAAACTCTGCATATAAGCCAGATATTTGAGGATCAGCATACCTATTCAAAGTGGAAGATATGTACATTCACTACTCACCAATTTCTACTTGTTTGTTAGAACCAGTGGCTGATTTAGTTTCTTCCATGGTTACACCTGAATCCAATATCTCCAACTTGAATACTCTGTGAGTAGCAAATATAGAATACCCTGAGGTTAGATAGAGGAGCGCACAGGCTATACTAGAAATTTAGAAGTACTAAACAAGAAGAGAGAAGTAGACCATGTTCCAACTTATAAGAGATACTAGTTTATGCATCACAATATCACTGGAGTATTGAAAGAAGATGAGGAAAAAACGAACACAGAAGAAATCCAAATGTTGGTTTCAAACATAACAAGCATGGACTTGAAATATGTTGGCAGTTTTGGGGTATGTTGCAACACAGAGAAACAAATATCAGTACGAGATATATTGCAGAACTGAGAAAAGGACTGACTGTCCATGAGGCCTAGATAAAACCTCTAGCAGTGTAAACACCAAATCCTACCTCAAAACAAGATAGGAGAAAGGACCAGTGAGGACATTCTCTAGTTTCATCTGTAAGGAAATCCACCGTGCAAGCCATCTCTCAAAGAAGGAGACACCAGATGCAGGAGGAATATGATCCCTACATGAGCACCAAGGAAAAGAACTCCACCAAATGAATGCTGACGAGAGCAGTGTGCCCACAATTATTCTCTCGTTTTTGTACCTGATCCTAGTTTATTGACATCCATAAATATGGAACCGAAATTCAAAGGCAGAAGCGTTGTGACACAATACAGACTTAATTCTTGTGAACCAGAGATGATGCTTAGGATTACATAGCTTTAAAAAAAGAATAAAAACAATAATCGCCAACGGAAGACAGCTTATAGGCTGTCAATGATGTTGGAATGCATTTTGGTGATTGCTTAAATGTCTCAACTTCGTTCAAATGGATGACCATCGTATGGTAGTGATACCGAGAATGAACTGTCATCAAGTTTCAATAGCCATAGGATCACGTACCATTTATCTTACTTAGATTGCTGAAGAAAATAAGGAAGAAGCAAGCAAGCAAAATGGAGCAAAATCAGACAGCCAAGTCATAATACACTAGGGTGAAGCTAAATTTCGTACAGTTGAGAAATGATTTATTCATATTTGCCATGTTATCATCAATATCAAATAGTAAGATTAAGAAATGTTATATGAAGAAGAATTCCACATGATTTTATTTCTAAATGTCTCTCTTGTTAAGTTCCTGTAATAAACTTCTTTTGCTGGTTACAAGAACAAGGAAAACTTTTTCCTTAACTTCTAGATGGCGAAACTGGAACTAGTTATCGTCTGATTAAAGTACTATGGATGGGGAGTTCTGCTTGGGAAAGAGAGGTATCCCATTCACGTACATCAATTTTATGTATAATGGTGCACGAACATATGCGAGTACTCATAAAAGAATAACGAATTTCTTTGAATTTAATATTGGATTACATCAAAGATCAATTTCAAATCCTTATTTATTTACCTTGGTTATTGATAAGTTAACAAAGCATATTCTACCTTGGTATATGTTATTTACTAACGGCATTGTATTAGTAGATGAATTTAAGGAAAAAATTAATAAGAAATTGAGACTATAGAGAGAAACATTAGAAAATAAAGACTTTCTACTTAGTAGAATAAAGAAAAATATATGGAGTGAAAGTTTGATCATTTAGTTACTATAGATGACATAAAAATCAAGATTCAAAACATATTCAACATCAAGTACCATAGTATATGTTATTTACTAACAGCATTGTATTAGTAGATGACTTTAAGAAAAAAATTAATAAGAAATTAAAACTACAAAGAAAAACGTTAGAAAATAAAGGCTTTCGACTTAGTAGAACAAAGACAAAATATATGGAGCGAAAGTTTGATCATTTAGTTATTATAGATGACATAAAATCAAGATTGACACACATTGGATCTCCCAAAAGAAAAGTTTTAAATATCTAGAGTCAGTCTTCCATAGAGATGGAAAATTCGATGGAGATGTAGAATTAATGGAAGGTGGTTAAAATGCAAAGGTTAATGAGGTGTTTTATTTGACAAGGAGATGCCATTAAAGTTGAAAGATAAAAATTAGAAAGCAACAATTAGACCCATTATGATGGTGTTGAGTGTTGGGTAGTTAATGATCATCATGTGCAAAATATCCATGGTAGGAATGAAGATGTTGAGATAAAATGAGGAAAAATCATTTAAGATGGTCTAAACACATGAAAAGACAACAAAAGGAAGCTCTAGTAAAAAAGTATGAGAAACTAAACAGTAAACTGTTAAAAAAGGAAGAGGAAGACAATACAATTATACAAGTGTTGGAAGAGAATAATAAAGAGTGATCTAGCTTTTGATGAGTTAACAATTAGCATGGCACAAGCATGGAAACAAAGAATCTATGTAGCCAACCCTGGTTAGTATGGGAAAAGGCTTAGTTGTTGTTGTTGTTGTTGTTGTTGTTGTAATTGTACCTTCTTGCTTATCCTTCCACAGTAACCCAATTGGGCCAATACAACCTCACCAACTCCTATCTATAATCCAATCTAAAACCCTTATGAACATGAATTGGAGAGTTTAAACGCTAGACAATTGCTTTCTTTTTGTGCTTTTATTTGCTTATCATGACTTTTAGTTTTGAACTTTTTAACTGCAGTCACATAGACCCATCCAAATGTTGCATAAATTAGAGAAATAAAAACTTCTTTGCAATTCACTAGGATATTGCCTGTTGTTAAGGTTTAAATTCTCTAATTTCAAATGGAAGCCTCATTCTTCAATCTACAACAGATTTCTTCAAATTTTCAGGTATGAATTCTTTATCCTTTCACAGACCAATCAAACATAATATCTCAAAAATAAGCTATAACAAAAAAGCCCACTTTCTCAAAAATCAATCAAATAAAAATAACTTAAAACTCAAGTCAAAAGAACAAAGAGGCAAAATGAAAGAAAACAAGGCTCTTTCCTTTTCCTATGTCAAAAATCAGAGAAAACCACAAACTTTTCTTCAGTACATCCATGGTCAAAACTCTTTGTAATCTTAACATCATTACAGCAGGTTGTGGGTAAGCAATGGCGGACCTGGGGGGTGGGGGGGTGGGGCACAATTGTATGAGTTCTAACAGCTTATTTACTCATTAATATTGTTCTTTTAAAATTATTGTTTAAAAGTTCTTCATGTACTTGATTAATTGATTTTGTAAAATAATACTGTTATTTAAAATGTATAATACTATTGACACTTTTAAAGTTTGATCATAATATCAATGGATTAAGAGTTAACATCAACCTCAAATGAAATGATAATAACGTTAACATCAAGTATAATAGTAATGGAGCTAACAATGCAGATTTAACAATACACAGAAACCTAAAATGTTATATTATTTAATAAAAACTTGTTTAATTGCTTTTCAAATTAATAACACTTAGCAGCTTTAACAATTTTCAAATTAATAACTACTAGCAGCTTTAAGAAATATCAAAATAATGGAGCTAACAATGCACAGAAACCTTTTCTCAGAAATACATATCTTCCCTCTCATTGAGGTGCATTTCTCTTAAAGGAAAAAATTTGAAAATGTAACATTTAAGAATTTGGGTATTATGAATTAAAATGAGAAGGTTCAAGGTAGCCTTTCAAAATGGCCCAAACAGAACCAAGTAGATTGTTGCTGGATATATTTTCTTTGCAAGAACTTAATTTCGTTTAGGTTTTTCCCATTTGCTTTCTTGTTTTAAACAAGTCTCGCTCGCCACTTTTGGCATGACGGAAATGTTATCGTTAGTGTGTGATTCATTGGGACAAATTGCTGCAGCACATAATAGAAATATAAAAGGAAAGGTCAAAATGACAACAAAAGCAAGAATATGATCTAACAATACAAAAAACAAGAATTTCACAATGACTGATCTGAAAATTTTGTGGGTTTTAATGTGTCACGGCACACAAATCACAATGTTTTACACTTCGATTCGCACATGTTAATTCACCAGCAATGGGATTCAAACTGCCAAACAAAGTTAACAAATGAGAGAGAGACGATTACCTTAGTCCCTAACTACCAAAAGAAAAGAATAATTGCGGCCATGGCGGAGCATTACCGACGGAGCATGTTGTCGGCTCGTCGTGCAGATTGCAGTCGGAGGTGAGAAGGTGGTGAGATGCTGCCTTGCATAAATCTCCTCAAACGTGTTTGTAAACCCTACCTTTTTCAGGTTCGAATTTTGTATATTTGTGTTGGGTCGGATTTTTATTTGTAAAGACCCATATCTGCTAAAGTTTTTAAAATTACACTTTAATGCAATTATTCCTTATGTTTTTCTTTTGTTGTTGAAGGGTTCATGCTGAGCCAAGAAAAGGGGAAAAAGGGTGCGAGCTTCTCTTTCTGGAGATATATAATTTTTGGGCTGAAGAAGGATGATCGATGATGGATCCCAGCCACTCTTTTATAGTCGTCCCTGCTGATTTTTATTTTAATGTGTTCATACTTCAGAGGTCTTCTCCGCTGGATTTGGTTGAAGAACTCTTCAAAAGGAATGAAGACAGCAATGTGTGGGCTAGATGATTGGTTGTCCCTCTATATGTGAGCTATGTGTGAGTTTAGAGGGTGACTGTAGGGTAGCTGCTTGGAGTCGACTATGATTACTTTGTTGGGCTGCTTCACTGTTTGTAGCATGTGAAGTCTTCTATGATGTAGCAGTTGATGCTGTTTTAATTATATAATGTAGTAGTGTTTTTTTCAAGATCACCATCACCTACAGTCCCGCCATAGAGAGTCAGGGTTGGAGTCAAGCCAATGCAAAAGCACGCAATGGGATGAGCGGTTCCTGTACACATACCGTATGGCCGATTCTTCTACTTTTC